>ML661896.1:1022481-2477992 GCA_007570785.1 Antilocapra americana | reverse complement strand
AAAGCTTTTGCACAACAAAGGAAACTATAAGCAAGGTGAAAAGACAGTCTTCAGAATGGGAGAAAATAATAGCCAATGAAGCAACGGACAAACAATTAATCTCAAAAATATACAACAACTCCTGCAGCTCCATTCTAGAAAAATAAACAACTCAATTAAAAAGTGGGCCAAAGAACTTAACAGACATTTCTCCAAAGAAGATATAAAAATGGCTAACAAACACATGAAAAGATGTTCAACATCACTCATTATCAGAGAAATGCAAATCAAAACCACAATGAGGTACCACTTTACACCAGTCAGAATGGCTGCCATCCAAAAGTCTACAAGCAATAAATGCTGGAGAGGATGTGGAGAAAAGGGAACCCTCGTACACTGTTGGTGGGAATGCAAACTAGTACAGCCACTATGGAAAACAGTGTAGAGGTTCCTTAAAAAGCTGCAAATAGACCTGCCATATGACCCAGCAATCCCACTGCTGGGCATATACACCGAGGAAACCAGAATTGAAAGAGCCACGTGTACCCCAATGTTCATCGCTGCATTGTTTACAATAGCCAACACATGGAAGCAACCTAGATGCCCAGCAACTGACGAATGGATAAGAAAGCTGTGGTACATATACACAATGGAATATTACTCAGCATTAAAAAAAAATTCATTTGAAGCAATTCTACTCAGATGGACAAAACTGGAGCCCATTATCCAGAGTGAAGTAAGCCAGAAGCAAAAACAACAATACAGTATATTAACGCATATATATGGAATTTAGAAAGACGGTAACGAGAACCCAACATGCGAGACAGCAAAAGGAAGGCAGATGTATAGAACAGACTCGTGGACTTTGTGGATGAGGGTAAGGGTGGGATGATATGGGAGAAGGGCATTGAAGCATGTTAATTGTCATGTGTCTAATTAATCGCCAGCCCAGGATTGATGCTCGGGGCTGGTGCAGCAAGATTTCCCGGGGGGGAGGGAGGAGGGAGGGGGGACCCGGAGGGGAAGCATATGTAAACCCATGGTGATATCATGACAATGTATGGCAAAAACAATTAAAAAAAAAAAAGAAATAAAGGTTCTTGTGGGGTCATGTGATCTATGCTGGTGTGGGTAAATAATCAGCATAGATAAAATGAAAAAAAAGAAAAGCATCAGGTTATGGATTTAGAAGATTCTGACTCTAGTCGCTGTCCAATTACTGGCTTTCATGAAGTGAGCATTAGACTTTCAGGTAGCTAATACAGAGGGAAACATAACCAATATTAAGATCCACAATATCTATGAGGAAAAACTAAACCAGTTGCACAGGAGAAGCCCAATTATTCCTGATTCTAAGAACTGAGATGTATTTCTCTACTAAGTCTTCACAGAGATAATATGATCATTTATATCCCTTCCTTATAGTAAACACAGCAACGTGTTTCAAAGGGTTTTGTTTTTAATTGAGTTACAAGTAACATAGAATATTATATAAGTTACATGGCAACCCACTCCAGTATTCTTGCCTGGAGAATCTCATGGACAGAAGTGCCTAGAAGGCTAGTCTATGGGGTCACAAGAGCTGGATATGACTTAGCGACTAACTACAAGTGTACAGTATAGTGACTCACAATTTTTAAAGCTGATACTCCATTAATAGTTATTGTAAACACTGACTACATTCTTTGTGTTGTACTATATATCCTTATAGTTTATTTTATACATAATAGTTTGTATCTCTTAATTCCCTATTATTATATTGCCCCTCCCCCCTTCCCTCTCCTCATTGGCAATCACTAGTTTGGTCTCTATATCTGTGAGTCTGCTTCCTTTTTGTTACATTCACTAGTTTTCTGTAGCTTTTAAATTCCAGGTATAAGTAATACCACACAGTATCTGTCTTTCTCTGTCTGAACTTATTTCTTAGCACAATACCCTCCAAGTCCATCAATGTTGTTGCAAATGGCAAAATTTCATTCCTTTTTATGGCTGAGTATTCCATATATATATATCATTATCTATTCATCCATTGATGGATACTTTGATTGCTTACATATCTTGGCAACTGTAAACAATGCTGCTGTGAACACTGGGGTGCATGTATCTTTTCAAATAAGTGTTAGTTTTTTCCAAATATATATCTAGCAGTGGACATTCCTGAGTCATATGGTAGTTCTATTTTTAGTTTTTTGAGGAATCTTCATACTATTTTCCATAGTATACCCTGCCAACAAGGTAAAAAGATTCTCTTTTCTTCACATCCTTGCCAACATTTGTTATTTGGGTTCTTTTGATGATAGCCATCCTGACAGGTATGAAATGATATCTCATTGTGGTTTTGATTTGCATTGCCCTGATGATTAGCAACATTGAGCATCTCTTCATGTGCCTGTTGGCCATCTGTGTTTCCTCTTTGGAAAAATATCTATTTGGGACTTCTGCTAATTTTTTAATTTAGTTATTTTATTGATGAGCTGCATGAGCTTCTTATATATTTTGAATATTAACCCCTCATCAGTCATATCATTTGCAAACATTTTCTCCCATTTAGTAGGTTGTCTTTTTGTTTCATCAACCATTTTCTTTGCTGTGCGAAAGCTTTTATGTTTAATTAGGTTAAATGGATTTCTTGTCATAATAAATATGCTGAGGACGTCAAACCAAAATGCAAATTCAGAGATACTAATATATGCCCTCTGAAATGACATTTTGGGGAAATAAGTCAGCAGTCAGCAGTTCTTCTGGGTACAAGCATCATAACTTCATAAAGGTAAACATCTGGAATTTTTACACTGCAAATATTAAAATAGTTCCATCCTTAGCCAAGAGTTCAGATGTTTTGGATTGATCTGCTATCTGTAACTAATTTGCTGGTCCTAGTATGAATATAATATACTTGAACTACATTTCATTAAATTCCCATCAGATTTAGATAGAATTTCTTTTTTCCCTTTCTTATAGGTAAGTACCCAGAGAAGTAAGAAAACGTTTTTTCTCTGGGATTATGCTTGGCATATGTGACAGAAATGTCAGAGTAAGTACAAAATGTGAATGTGCATTTATCATGTATGACTATAGGGGGAATTCTACTTTTAAAAAATATATACCAATTAATTTATCAACTTTCCAAAATGCAATCTGATTATTTGCTTTGGAAGTTTCCTCTTTGCAATTTAAGTGTTCGGTAAGAGCCCACTGATTATGGAACTAAGACAAAGGAAATCTAAACCAAAACTACTAGGAGCCATAACCTACTAATACGTGCTCAAAAAGAAAACACTTCAATTATTATGCAAACCAAAAGAAAAATAAGAATTAAAGGTAAAAATGTCATATATTCAGTATATACTCATGTATTCAGTGAGGCATTTGTATCAAAGCTACCTCTAATCTTTCTTTAACTGGATTGTGTTTGGTTTTGTTTCCCCCACAGGATAAAGAAGAAAACCACTAGAGTGTCTCTGACCATCAGTTCCCCTGTTAATGAAACCTCTAACATCAGATCAAGTTATTCTACCTTAGTTCAACCACTGTGTATTGACCCTCAGAGGGTAGGTTCAACTTTAAAAGCTTTCTAAGGGGTTTCAGTAATGGAGACACAGGCCCAGAGAGGAAGGAATCAATGCAACTTTCTTGAAAAGTATACACAGGAAAAGCTTCCAGCTGCATGACCTCAGAAGGAACAAGAAAGAAATCTATGGGTCTCAGAAATAACTCCATGGTAGTTCTGTGGGTTGGCCATTTGTCTGTGTGCCAGACCATAAGGGACAGTTGGTTTCTAGGAGCTCAGTCCCATAATAGAATATTTCAACTATCTGAGGAATGAATTCCCTTGTAATTAAAAAAGGAGGGGGGATGCTTTTCAAAAACCTAAAAGATACAAGAACAACTGTAAGGAGGAAGGAAAAAAATCTAGTCAGTAAAATTTAGAAGTTATTTAAACCTTTAATGTACAGTCTCTAAATAATCACCAATACTCATTTCTCAAATGTAATCACCTAGTGTTGTATTTCACCATCTCAACTAATGGAATGCTGGAGGAGAGAGGAAAAAGGGGTGGCATTGGAGCAGATATCCAAGTTCAGTTCAGTTCAGTTGCTCAGTTGTGTCCAACTCTGCGACCCCATGAACCATAGCATGCCAGGCCTCGCTGTCCATCACCAACTCCTGGAGTCTACCCAAACCCATGTCCATCGAGTCGGTGATGCCACCCAGCCACCTCATCCCCTGTCTTCCCCTTCTACTCCTGCCCCCAATCTTTCCCAGCATTAGGGTCTTTTCCAGTGAGTCAACTCTTGGCATAAGGTGGCCTAAGTATTGGAGTTTCAGCTTCAACATCAGTCCTTCCATGAACACCCAGGACTGACCTCCTTTAGGATGGACTGGTTGGATCTCCTTGCAGTCCAAGGGATTCTCAAGAGTCTTCTCCAACACCACGGTTCGAAAGCATCAATTCTTCAGCGCTCAGCCTTTTTCAATGTCCAACTCTCACATCCAAACATGACTACTGGAAAAACCATAGCCTTGACTAGACAAACCTTTGTTGGCAAAGTAATGTCTCTGCTTTTTAATATGCCATCCAGGATGGCCATAACTTTCCTTCCAAGGAGTAGGCGTCTTTTGACTTCATGGCTGCAATCACCATCTGCAGTGATTTTGGAGCCCAAAAAAATTAAGTCTGACACTTTTCCCACTGTTTTCCCATCTATTTCCCATGAAGTGATGGGACCAGATGCCATGATCATAGTTTTCTTAATGTTGATCCTTAAGCCAACTTTTTCACTCTCCTCTTTCACTTTCAGCAAGAGGCTTTTTAGTTCCTCTTCACTTTCTGCCATAAGGGTGGTGTCATCTGCATATCTGAGGTTACTGATATTTCTCCCAGCAATCTTGACTCCAGCTTGTGCTTCTTCCAGCCCAGCGTTTCTCATGATGTACTCTGTATATAAGTTAAATAAGCAGGGTGACAATATACAGCCTTGACATATTCCTTTTCCTATTTGGAACCAGTCTGTTGTTCCATGTCCAGTTCTAACTATTGCTTCCTGACCTGCATGCAGATTTCTCAAGAGACAGGTCAGATGGTCTGGTATTCCCATCTCTTCCAGAATTTTCCACAGTTTATTGTGATCGAAACTGACATTTAATTTAGGAATATCACACCTTTCAGAGAGTAAATTTATAGTGTGGGTGGTAACAGCTAGCCCATGGCCACCATTCAACTAAGGTTTCAGAGCCTTGACAATATGGATGACAGTATCTCTTCTGTTTCTTAACCAGATGCAGAGTCCCTGCAGCAGCCTGTTGGGATCCGCCTGTGTTGTAGCCCCTGTGTTTACCAAGGTAATCTATGCACAGTGCATGATGGAGTTTGGATTTTATAGACAAATTGTAGGGTTTACCAAAGGTACAAGAAGAAGAAAAGAGAACACTAGAAAGGACCTCAGAGATTACAATTCTTTATATATGAGAAAACTGAGTCCCAAAAAGCATGAAATTATTGTTCAGTGTCACAGGGCAACTCATGGTTCATCCTATGCTCTTTAGACTTTTGCTCTGTGTCAATCCTCCCGCTCTGGGAGGCAGTTCTTAGACGGTTCTCTCCAAGCAGACAATGCTCTGCCTGACCTCAAGGTTCAATTCATCACATTCTCTTAACTGGCCACAAGATGCCCTTCTGAAGAAGTCAACAAGCAAAGCCATATCTATTTCTGGCTTGGGTCACAGTCAGAGATCAGGATTTAGATGCCTCCTCTATCACTCACTGGAAACAGCAGGATTCAATCAGCTAAGTCAAACCAAGCTAAGGCTGCTATCTTCTGCAGGCTCTATGTCTCCCAGTTTTCAAACCTAACAGAACTGGAACTATTGCCACTGCTGGTCTAAAGTATGAGAAGTACAGCTGGAACTTACCCAGATACAGGATGGTAAACACAGGAAACAATGTCATTATGAGTAAGGAGCACTACTATCAATTCTGGAAGTCCACTTTCAGCAGATGCTATCAGGCACAAGTCTTCTCTACTGCTGCATTCCTTCCTTGTAATATGCAGCCCTGGACATCAGGCTCAAGGGCTGGGCTGGTGATCGTTATGTCTTACCTAGGTCTCACCAGGCAGAAGGACCTCAGGTCCTCTCTCTTTGATCTGAGGGCCAAGTTATAATGTGAAATGTGATTCTAGATTCCTGAGGACCCTGGAGCTGAGAAAAGGAGAGGAGGGAGATTAGGACTTAAGGGTTAAACTTACCACAAATGTCACTTGTTCATGTATGAATTGTGAGACTGTACTAGCTGTTGTTAATAAATACTTTTTATATAGTAGTATAACTCTTCATTCTTTAAAGAAAGTTTTCAGATTATGTCTCTGAAATGAGCCTCAAAACCGCAAGTATGCTGAGCATTTTGCTAGCCCTATTTCACAGACAAAGAACAGGAATTTCACAAAGGTTAAGTCTTCCAAGTTCCTATGATGAGCTTCAACCCCCTAGTGGAAAAGCTGTGATTTTGGCCCAATTCCTCTAAGTCATGATTCAGAATCATTAACAAATTACAATACATCCCATGCTGCTCAACCAGTAATAAAGATTAAATCTGTGACTTCATAGGTACTCAATAAAAAAAATAACAAAAAACTGAAGACTTCTCAACTAATCGGTTTTCTATTTTGAAAAGTGGTTCTTGGGAAAAAGAGTAAAAACTTTCTCATTAAACACAACTCCATGAAATTGAGATAAAAACTTACAGCTGATTATAAAGCACAAAACATGCCCGGCAAGCTCCCTATTTTGATTAAGGTATAATCAGTTGTCAGTAATTATGATGAAAAGCATGCACACTTACTGCAACTGACACCCCAAATCACTGTATATGGCAAAACAGTTTCTTCCATTCTGTGCATTCTGTGTTTGTTCTTCAGCATCTTCAAGATATCTCTACAACCAGAGGTCAGTTTGTCCTGTTTGAATGCCGAGTCCAGGCCACAGCCACAGTTCAAGTTCACTGGTACAGAGAGAAAGAGCAGATAGCCGACTCAGATGACTTCCGAATTCTGAGAAAAAGTACAGTGATAAGCTTTATAATTTACTTTTTATTCCGATTTATCTTGAAATCTAATTCATGTTTAAACGTTTAATAATTGATTTGTCACAGGTTCAGAGATTGCTACTGCTAAACAATTACTTAAATACAAATAATTCCTCGACATAAACAATCAAAAAAGAAAAGACAGCTGCTTTGTTCTGATAAAATAATAGTTTTAATAGCTATAAAAAGACTAGTCTGTTTTCACAGATTAATCTTAATTATCTCCCCAATGAGTTCTTAGTATACAAACAAGAAAATAAATGTGAGAATAAACATACTTTTTAAAGAGTAACACAAAAGAAAATTGATGCATAGCTTTCTAAAACTTTACTGTTTAAGTTTCCTGTGCGTGCATGCTGTCACTTCAGTCATGTCCGACATACTTAACACTGAGTTTATAAACAATTTCTCATTTAATCCTCACATCAGTATTTTGAGGTATGTGTTATCATCTCCATTTTATAAGCAAGAAAACTGAAATTAGAAATGCTAAATACCTTGCTGAAGGTCACAAGGCTAGTAAGTGCTATAGTCAAGGCTCAAGCCCAAGATATTTCTTGCACTAAGTGAAGAAAATATACTCACTTAAATATTAATTCAAAACAACTGAACATTCGCACATCACATTTAAGAAGAAACACCTCTATTATGCTACATGGTATTTCTTTTAAAAGTCACATTGATTGCATTTTTTGAAAGTAATGAAATTTATTACAATAAATATAGAAAAATATAAAATCTAGAAGAAATGTAAAGTTACATTCTTACCACCCAGAGAAAACTATTATTAATCTTTTGTGTATTTTTCTGCAGTAATACCACAGTATTTTTATTAATATTCAACTTTAATTAGAGAGAGTAAAAGAAAAGGATTTTCCTGGGAGAAAAAGGCCATCTCAGGATTAGTGTTTCAGCAACAGTTTACATTCAGAGAAGAGATATAGCTGTTTCTAACTCACATTAGAGATGAATAACTAAGGCCCAGAGAAGTAATTTTCACAAAGTCACAGAGCAAGCTAGTTGTAGAACAGGACTGAAATACGGTTTTTCTAGCTCTAGCACCCTACCAAGTATTCATTCTATACCTTTTCTGAGTTTCTACAGAATTTACAGTCTGTGATGCAAGATTTCAGTCAATGTTGTACTTGCTTCAAGTTATTTCTTGCATACACATGGCACCATCTCTCAACTAAACTGCCATCATTTAAATTCTCTATTCTCTTGTTTTATCTTTCAGAAGCTTGTTTATCATCCATTCCTGGTAAGCACAATTTTTCAACATCTTGATAATAAATAACTTTGTCTCCTAAACCACTTTTGCCATCAGGAACAGTTTTGAGGCTACCTTATGCCAACTCTTCTACAATGGAAGAAGGAAGAAAACTGGGACTTATCAGTATATTTGCTCATTTATTTATTCATTCAACATTTACTAGATACAGGCAGTGGCCAGGTTCCGTTCATGGCACTGAGGAACCCCTGACCTCACAGGGCATGAATTCTTCTTCTAATTCCATTTGACTTCCTCTTATTCTATGTGTGCCTCGTGAGCAACACACAGGCAGAAAGAAGGTGTCCTGACATTAAACATCCAAATTGTTGGCTGTCCAAGAAGTACACATGATAGCCACCACACAGTGGCCATGACTATCCTACCATCAAGTCTAATTACCAGGGCAATAGTAATGTTTAGGTTCAGGAAATCATCCTTATAGGACCTCTATGCTAAGCACTAAAGCTACAGAAATCTAGAATTCAAGAGATAAAGTGTAATCCCTGCTTTTAAGAACCTGATAGTCTAGTAGAGAAAACAGATGTGTCTAAGAAGTAGGTGTTAGGGACCACACTGTAAGCATTTTTAAGATTTAGCTTCATGACCCCACTCAAAGACAAAAATCTAAACAGAGAGATTTTTTTTTTAATCTCAGGAATACACTATTTATTCCCAATACCTATTCTCCCTGATATCCTCCCACACGGTTTGTTAATTTGGAACACCTAAATACTCTGCTCAAGTTGAATCTCTTCCCTTTCCAGAGGAAGTGTGCACCTTAATTATCACAGAAGCATTTCCTGAAGATTCTGGAGACTTCAAGTGCATTGCAGAAAATGAGGCTGGGACTGCAGTCTCCACAGCAAGACTCTTTGTTTCTCCAGGTAATTACTCCTCAGGATCACCCTGCTTAAATTCAGCCCTGAGCCAAGAGGAAGATTCTCTCTGTTTCTATCTGAACTGGTGACTAATTCTATTTTTCAGAAGGAAAAGTGGAGAAATCAGAGGGTTCTCGAAAGTCAACCACAAGAAAATTTCCTCCAAAATTGGTCTCCTTTCCCTGGAGCAGTGACAGCCACACAAAGGATAAAAATCCAGACAATACTTCAATAAACCTTATGCCAACTATTCCTGAAACAGCCAGTCACAATGAACATGAGATCCAGGTTCCAAAAGATGAGTTCTGCACCATCAATGAAAATCCCTCTGAGCTACAACCACAATGGTAAGGGCAGACAGACCTAACATTCACACATCCAACAAACGTTCTTGGCTCTATACAAAGAACAGTGAACATGACAAAGCTCTTGCCCTTGGCAAGCTTGCATGGATGAATCACTCTACCTCTGTCATTTCTCCATCATGTATTTCACCAAGGCTGAAACAATAAGTCATTTAAGTTTTAGAAATAGTAAGAAATAATAAGTCTTAGATACATATTTAAGGGCTTGCTATAGAGACTTATTTGGGGGAAAAAAAAAACACTGAAATGGCAAAAGTTTCTGAAGAATGGTCTTTTCCCAAATTAGAATCCAATGTCCTATCTCAATGCAAATAGGCAAAACATTTTGTGATACAGATTTCTACATGGTTAGTCTTAGAATACAGACACAATTGTCCTTGCATATAAAGGACAAAAGTATAAATGGAAAGATATATCAGTATGTGAATTTGCCAAGCAGGCTATATGTTTAAAACAACACAATCCACCACCATCACCAGCCCCCAAACACAAACCTCAAGCCAAAATACTGATTTTTTAAAAACTGATACTTAAAAGTCATTGGAGACTAACAGACCTGGAACAATGTGTGAAATACATAGTAAGAATTCAATAAATAGGAACTATTACTTCACTGCATTGTCTTTTTACCAAGGTCAGTGTTATCTCCACCAACAGCCTCTAACTGTGAATTCTCAGTTGGGTCTCCTGGAATCCCCTTAGCTTAATGGGATCACTAGTCATCTGAGCAGTAGCTACCCCTATAAATAGATTCCTCATAAGATCAAGGAAGAATGGGTGTGAGGAAAAATAAATAAGACTGCAATTTATTCAACAAACATTTATTAAGCTCACTGCATGTGTTTGTCAGTTTCTGTGCCTTGGGAAAATGGCCAATACTCACATCCACAGTTTTTCTCCATAAGTACCTGTGTTTATCTGTGGGACTTTAGGACTTTAAAAGGCCTTGAATTTACTATTAGTATCTTTCATATAAGACTACTATCTTTTTCATTAATAAAATCATTTGTGGGGACAATTATCAGGTAAAAGTTCCATGAATGTTAGATTTTTACTGAATATCTACCAAGAGCTATACTCTCCTAGACAAGATAAATAATAAAGAGTTCCTTCCTCAGAAAAAACTTAACCTAGTTGAAGAGGTACATTACACCACAAAATAGTCCACTGTAGGATTTCTTGTTTCATTTGAGTCTCTGCAACACTGATTTAGTAAAATAGATACTGTCTTTGTTTTTCACTTAATTACTAAAGTTCAGAGATATGCAGTAGAGTGAGTACTTACACTCTGGTCTCCAAAATAGATAGTAAAAAGGTTAATGTGTCTAGAAAGCTGCAGAACAGTAACAAAATTAATACTATCATTTGTATTGTCTGACTCCAAACCCAGTGGAGTATCCATCATTATTTCTTGAGAAGAATAAGACTGAGGCCACTGCTCCAAAGAAATTCCCTTTCGCTTTATGTCTATACAGAACTTCAAAAATCACAGTGATTAATGCATAACCTGAAAATGAATAAAACATTCTTCATTCTTTTGTCCTTTCATCTCCAATATGACATTTTCCTTCTCAGTTGATATAGCTGAGAAGGATAGAAATTAGCCTCATCACACACATCTGACCTCTGAAGAAGGTCAGAAGTTCAAAGCACCATTTTTACAATCACATATATACCTCACATTTTAAAAAATAAGAGATGAATGAGTGACAGTTAAACAGCTACCCACTGATGATGAGGCAAGAAGGAATTTTCTGAATATGTAGCAGGAAATATTTCAGTAGGAAACATCTGCAACAGCAGGAAGTTACATATATCTTGTGAGGTATTAGAATGATTTACTAGAGGCCCTTACTGATAATTTAGAGACAGAAATGGGAAAGTTGTCTTCAGTGGGTAGGATGGAATATGGTTCACCCACCAGACATCTTATTTCTTTCAGTTTTAGGATGATTTTTCTCAAATAAGCACCAAATCATTCTAACAGCCATATTTGTGAGAAAACATAAAACACCATTTTAAAAAGCATACCAAATATTAAAAGGCAGAAAAACAGATTCATGGTAAATTACTGAATATAGATCCTTAACATATGAGAATGGTGTTACAAAAGATCTTATCTACCTTTCCAAAACCATCTCTTAATCCCCTAATTGTAGCAAGAACCTTAGCCTCCGTGGAGCTACCACACTGCAATGAAAGGTCAAGGGAATAGAAGAGGAAAAACATAAATGATAAAGAATAAATAAAAACTAAAATTCTTCCTCAACTATGGAACATTTATAATCTGCCCTTGGCAAAACTGGGGAATTAAGGTTGTCCTGGGCATCTAACACACTTGGCTGGTAGGGCATATCTCAATCAAACTCTGTTCTTGGGAAGAATCAAGTATCAGTCACATATATCATATTTAAAGTGCCTAGAGTAGAGTCTTGCTCAAACTAAAGGCTATATGTGTCTGTTATTCTTGTTATTTTTATTGTCACTTGCACTTACATTTTAAGTCTAATTTGGATGGAAGGCTTTGCCTGTATTAATGTAACCTGAAATATCAGTGAGCAGAAGTGGAGAAATACTTTGAGTGAATCCTTATAATAAGACTTTTTTACAATAAGTAAGCAAATACCTATTCATCAAGTCCAGCATGCTTTTTCTACTAAGAAATGCTTTTCCTACTAAGGTGGCAGTCATCAAACTTTCTCTGAACACCAAAGGGTGTTGAAGAATTTTAAGTGGCTCATTTGTGCTCTATTATATATTTGTTGGACCTCTCTGTTCGTTTCCAAGGCAAATCATTCAATATCACGGTAATTCAAGTCTATGCCCTGACCAATAACTCTGAAGAAGCTGAAGTTAAACAGTTCTATGAAGACCTACAAGACCTTCTAGAACTAACACCCAAAAAAGATGTCCTTTTCATTATAGAGGACTGGAATGCAAAAGTAGGAAGTCAAGAAACACCTGGAGTAACAGGTAAATTTGGCCTTGGAGTACAAAATGAAGCAGGGCAAAGGCTAATAGAGTTCTACCAAGAGAACACACTGGTCATAGCAAATACCCTCTTCCAACAGCACAAGAGAAGACTCTACACATAGACATCAGCAGATAGTCGACACCAAAATTAGATTGATTACATTCTTTGCAGCCAAAGATGGAGAAGCGCTATACAGTCAGCAAAAAAAAGACCTGGAGCTGACTGTGGCTCAATCATGAACTCCTTATTGCCAAATTCAGACTGAAATGGAAGAAAGTGGAGAAAACCACTAGACCATTCAGGTATGACCTAAATCAAATTCCTATGACTCTACAGTGGAAGTGAGAAATAGATTTAAAGGACTAGATCTGATATACAGAATGACTGATGAACTATGGATGGAGGTTCCTGACATTGTACAGGAGACAGTAATCAAGACCATCGTCAAGAAAAATAAATGCAAAAAAGCAAAATGGCTGTCAGAGGATGCCTTAAAAATAGCTGTGAATAAAGAGAAGAGAAAAGCAAAGGAGAAAAGGAAAGATATTGCCATCTGAATGCAGAGTTCCAAAGAATAGCAAGGAGAGATAAGAAAGCCTTCCTCAGCAATCAATGCAAAGAAATAGAGGAAAAGAGTAGAATGGGAAAGACTAGAGATCTCTTCAAGAAAATTAGAGATACTAAGGGAACATTTCATGCAAAGATGAGTGCAATAAAGGACAGAAATGGTATGGACCTAACATGAGCAGAAGATATTAAGAACAGGTGGCAAGAATACACAGAAGAACTGTACAAAAAAGATCTTCACAACCCAGATAATCATGATGGTATGATCACTCACCTAGGGCCAGACATTGTGGAATGTTAAGTCAAGTGGGCCTTAGAAAGCATCGCTATGAGCAAAGCTAGTGGAGGTGATGGAATTCCAGTTGAGCTATTTCAAATCCTAAAAGATGATGCTGTGAAAGTGCTGCATTCAATATGTCAGCAAGTTTGGAATAGTCAGCAGTGGCCACAGGACTGGAAAAGGTCAGTTTTCATTCCAATCCCAAAGAAAGGCAATGCCAAAGAATGTTCAAACTACCACACAATTGCACTCATCTCACACGCTGGTAAAGTTATGCTCAAGATTCTCCAAGCCAGGCTTCAGCAATACGTGAACCATGAACTTCCAGATATTCAAGCTAGTTTTAAAAAAGGCAGAAGAACCAGAGATCAAATTGCCAACATCCAATGGATCATCAAAAAAGCAAGAGAGTACCAGAAAAACATCTATTTCTGCTTTATTGACTATGCCAAAGCCTTTGACTATAAACTGTGGAAAATTCTGAAAGAGATGGGAATACCAGACCACCTGACCTGCCTCTTGAGAAATCTGTATGCAAGTCAAGAAGCAACAGCTAGAACTGGACATGGAACAACAAACTGGTTCCAAATAGGAAAAGGAGTACATCAAGGCTGTATATTGTCACCCTGTTTATTTAACCTATATGTGGAGTACATCATGAGAAACGCTAGGCTGGAGGAAGCACAAGCTGGAATCAAGATTGCCGGGAGAAATATCAATACCCTCAGATATGCTGATGACACCACCTTTATGGCAGAAAGTGAAGAGGAACTAAAGAGCCTCTTGATGAAAGTGAAAGAGGGGAGTGAAAAAGTTGGCTTAAAGCTCAACATTAAGAAAACTAAGATCATGGCATCTGGCCCCATCACTTTATGGCAGATAGATGGGGAAACAGTGGAAACAGTGGCTGACTTACTTTTCTGGGCTCCAAAATCACTGCAGATGGTGATTGCAGCCATGAAACTAAAAGACACTTACTCCTTGGAAGGAAAGGTATGACCAACCTAGACAGCATATTAAAAAGCAGAGACATTACTTTGCCAACAAAGGTCCGTCTAGTCAAGGCTATGGTTTTTCCAGTAGTCATGTATGAATGTGATAGTTGGACTGTGAACAAAGCTGAGTGCTGAAGAATTGATGCTTTTGAACTTTGGTATTGGAGAAGACTCTTCAGAGTCCCTTGGACTGCAAGGAGATCCAACAAGTCCATCCTAAGGGAGATCAGTCCTGGGTGTTCATGGAAGGACTGATGTTGAAGCTGAAACTGCAATACTTTGGCCACCAGATGCAAAGAGCTGACTCATTTGAAAAGACCCTGATGCTGGGAAAGATTGAGGGCAGGAGGAGAAGGGGACAACAGAGGATGAGATGGCTGGGTGGCATCACTGGGCACATGGGTTTGGGTGGACTCCAGGAGTTGGTGATGGACAGGGAAGCCTGGCATGCTGCGATTCATGGGGTCACAGAGTCAGACACGACCATGCGACTGAACTGAAGTGAATGTACATGGCAATTACATCAAGGCTGGAGTAGTATCCATGAGGGTTGTTGTTCAGTCACTCAGTTGTGTCCGACTCTTGGCAACCCTATGGACTGCAGCACTCCAGGCTTCCCTGTCCATCACCATCTCCCAGAGCTTGCTCAAACTCATGTCCATTGAATCGGTGATGCCATCCAACCATCGTATCCTCTGTTTCCCCTTCTCCTCATGCCCTCAATCTTTCCCAGCATCAAGGCCTTTTCTAAGACCATGAGGGAGGGGAATAAATAATTATGTTTTAAACAACAGAACCATACCAAAGCTAAAGCCAATAAATATGGATAATTTCACTCAATTAGCTTGATCCTTATGCCACCTACCCCTCTCTACCACCTCTTGTGAATCTGAAGCTTTCTTCATAATTATATACTTCTCACACAAAATGGAAACATAAAAGGCTAAGATGGTCTCCTTGGTGAAAAGGTAAAGGAAATTGTGTAACTGTTAGGAGTAAGGGAGATAAAGAGATCTACAGGACAGGGCCCTAATGTAAACACTGATCGATGGGTAGTTTCTTAAGTGTTTCAGCTCTTTTAGAATAGAAGTAGAAAGGTATAAGGTCAAAAAGTATAAGGTCAAGGATCTGTATGCCATACAGATTCAGAGAATTTGCTATACAGATCAAACTGTGTTTTTCCACTTCCCCACTTTCCCAGTGACCTGACACCATCATTCTGCTCTCTTGCCTTTGCCTAGACACACTCCCTCTCTTGAAACAAACTGCTTGAATCCTACTCCATCCCTCCTTCCATTTGGCAAGAGAGGAAAAAAAGAGGTCTTCAGATGAATAGCTATCTAACAGAAATCAATTCGAAGCCCATCAATCAGTGGTCTTATTTCTGGAGAAGTCTTAGTAGTCAGAATGTCAGTCTTAGAATACTATTTCCCTTTCAGTCCTTTTTCAACATGGAAGATCAAAGCCCCCATCACAAAAAACGAAAATGAGCTTTCTCTACACTTTTTCCCATTTCTCAGTTCTTTGCTGTCCCCCTTACATGAGCTTGCTAAAGCTCCTACTCAAAAGTTCATATCTAAAATAAAGAGGCTTGCAAGAGAAGCTCATGTAATCCCACTCCTTAAATATCACTAAGACATCTGAGATATTGTTTAGATCATGGACTCTTACTTTGACATGCCAGCATAGGTAGATGGACAGGCAAGCACATCAGATGTCACTGCTTGGCAGCTGATAAAAGTCAGTGGTGCTATAATACTAAGCACAGAGCCACTAGATTAGTCTGTGAGGGAAGGGGATGCCTCTTCCTTCCCTTTAGTAGTAGGTTTAACCCAGCTGGCCCTCTCTGGAACTTGGGTAAGTCCCTTCTTTACTTCTGTTTCAGTTTTGGGGTTTGTTTTTGGTTTTTTGTCCAAATAAGAACAGTACGTAAAAGGTAGCTTCAGATAAAAAGTTCAAAAGCCACAAGATCATAATGGCATTATACAAAGACTGGAAAAGAATGAGACCTGTTCATTCCACTTGTGTCATTATTTTTCAATCATCAGTTTTCTTTGAAAAAGGACACATGGCCTAACTGTGCAATATCCTGTAGCTTCAAAATATCCTCAGTTTTTTGTTTAAGTTTGTGGTATATTAGAGATAGGGGGGAAAGTTAAGATTTTTCTAAACAGGAGAGTTAATAGAACTTTATTCATAAAATCTCTGAAATTTATTTAACATTATTTGGAATAAAATGATACTGTCATAAAACAGAAGGATTATAGAACTGATTGTTGAACAGTAACTATAAACATGAAGAAAAACCTTCCAGAGTTATCTGCATGAATATCTATACAAAACTTTCTTCAGATGTGAAAATGAAAGTTTTGAAAGAACACATTTTTAATTGAATTTTTAAAAAAGTAACAATAATTGTTAACTATGTAAGCTGGTATCAAAATGTACAAGACAGTTGACATTCTAAAAATACATGTAAAGAAAAATAGGGAACTTTCTGGAAAATATCTACTGGCTATTTGTTTAACAGTTTATTCCTTGCTATTTGAAATTAATTTGAATGATCTGCCAGCCCAAAAAGGAATATAAAATAAAACACTGGATTCAATTCTGCAATGGAGTAAACCCATAACTATAAAACTACTTGCCTTGAAACGGTCTCTTTTTTTAAGAGTATCTAGTTAAAGCCTCCTTCTGGATGTTTTTCTCCAGTAATTTTAAGCTTAATATAGTTAATTACTAAAATGCACCCTAGTTGAATGTGCTTGTGTTCCTAAACTCAAAATTAAGAAATACATGACTTTTTAAGTGCCTTTTTCAATACAATCTTTCTCTTGGCTGTTTAGCTGCATTTTTGTTCTTTCCTAAAACTTTTTAACTCTTAAACTATACATACAACCTGAGAAATTAAGTTGATGGGTTTAGAAATTTTTCAGTAAAAATGATACTTTATTCAAGACAGGACATTAAATAAATAAATGTCTTTATTCAAGAGAGGACAATAAATAAATAAGACCATGATTCAATGATGACAATTTGGTTAATTCTACTAGCTAAAAGTTTGATTTATCATTACCTCAGTGTTGGTTTATACTATATGAAACAAACTAAACATATTCTGAACTAAATTACTTCATATTTTGAATAAAGATAGAATCAATGTTAAAACAATTTATGAGACTAGTCGTTTTGTGTAAATTATATATATAGTCCGTCCCAGATTTACCATACTAATGGAAAAAATCAGGTGAAAATATTTCTTTGAGGCTGATATTAGTGGCAAATGATTCATCAAAGGAAAAATGGGGACCTACTGTCAAAAATCAGGAGTGCCAATGCAGAGCTAAGTAAGAGAAATGGTAACCATCTTTTCTTGGAAAAGAAAGCTGCCTTACTTCCTTCTGTACATCCTGTTTGCCATTTCAAAAGAAAAGTAATAAAGGAATGAACACAATTTCAAAATTTCGTCTAAAATACATACTAAACACAAAAATAATTTAAAGTAAAACCAAATAATTAAGAAAACAGCAAGACCAATAACTAGATAATAAAATCAAAAAATAACAAAAAACTACAAAGGGTTCTGAATACAGTAACTTATATACATACAGAGAGATACATGAATGATACTCCTTAATTATGATCTAGTTTGGTACTATGGTCAATTGGGACTCAAAGGGAGAAAAAGAGGCAGCAAATTATAAGGTAAAATGAAATCTACTCACGGTTGACAACAGTGAAGTACAGATGTTTGCTGTACTTGGTGAAATTGTAAAAGGATGAAAGAGCAAATATGGATAGTAATGTTCTTTAGAAAAGAAGCACACTGCTCACCTTGATTCACCATGTCATTCATCACAGATCACCAAGGCATGAATTAATGGTGCATCAAAAGAGCTGTTCATTGGTGTTGATGAGCAATGGGAAGAATTCAAACTGAATAGAAGCTAATATACTTAACTGCTAATAATTTAAAATCAGTAACTCTCTGCGGCTAATGAAACTGCAGGCTTTGGTCAAAAGCTAAACACAAAACCATAAAATTATCACACTGAGAAAAATCACAAATTTTCTTTTCATAAACAAACACTTGGCGAACTCAAAATCAAACTTTTCCTACATCTTGAAATCCCCAGGCATGCTTGAAGAATCATCCAGAGGCAAACAAACACTAATGAATTATTTTTTCTTATTCTCAAGTGGAAGTCATTTGCGCAAAGACAACGCATAAAGGAACGGGAAGTCTTTAAACCAGAAAAGTTCCACCTTGAGATGACTTTGAAAGCGTAGAAGCTTTAAGGAAAAAAAAAAAAAAAACCACATAAACTCCTAAAGATCTTAAACAGTACCATTTTAATGCAAATACTGTAACTGAATCACTTTCTTCTTTTGAAGGAAGAATATTCTTCAAGAGAAGGCCACTCCATCAAAGCCAGGAGCACAGTATTCCCAGGATCTCAACAAGGAGGCACAGACCAAGGTCACTTCTGCTTCACTGCAACCTTCTGTAATTCCAGGCTTGCAGACCCAGATTCAGGACCCCAACCCTTCAGGAGCAAGTCATTACAAAAATAAGTTGCCTTCAACTTCCATAAACCAGCTAAACATGTTTAACTACGAACGTCCAAAACACTTCATCCAATCCCAAAATCCATGTGGCTCCAGACTTCAGCCTCCCGGACCGGAAATCTCCAGCTACTCTAGCCAGACCAAACAGTCTTCCATTACCATCCAACCCCGCCAGTGCACAGAGCAAAGATATTCTGCCTCCTCAACAGTGAGCTCTCACATCACTATGTCCTCCTCTGCTTTCCCTGCTTCTCCTCAGCAGCTTACTGGCTCCAACCCAGGCCAAAGGGTTACAGCTACTTATAACCAGTCTCCAGCCAGCTTCCTTAGCTCCATATTACCATCACAGCCTGATTACAGCAGCAGTAAAATCCCTTCCACTGTGGACTCCAAGTAAGTGAGCTTAAAAAAAAAAAATACACACACACACACATATGTAGAAAGAGAGAGAGACACACACAGTTAGATAGAACTGTGTATCCTGGGAGCTAGTATCTGGGGCAGAAGGGGGATGGGTTATATATGTCATTCTTCACTATCTGAAAAGTCAATGTGACCTCATGGTCTCATTCCATATTTCTCCTGGAACACCTTGAACCAAGGTACTGGCAATAAGTCATCTGACCCATTCTCCAGTGTCCAGGTTGAGTTAAACCCAAATCACCTATTACTTTATATTATACAATTACTCACCTATTATTTTCCATCTTCAAAAAAAGATTTCTAACCTACTCAAGAACAGTGAACTATTTCCCCAGCTTGAAGTTCCTCATGCTGTAAATCTGATCACTCTGGTTCTAAGATTAGCTGAGGTGAACACCTGTCTGCTCTTCTTCAGATAGGATTTCCTCTCACATAAGGACAGGCTATTAAGTTTCTTCTCAGTTTTAGTCTTTTCTTACTATTCATCTTCCCCTCTGATCCTGAATATCCACTTGGCTAAAAAGAAAATATGGGATTCACACACTAAAGTATGTGAATTTTCTCGATGATCAGAAAAAAAGGCTTGAATAAAGGTCCGTGACCTTAAAGTTTCAAAGATCATTAAAACCACACTTTGTTCAAACTGGTAGGACCAATCTAAATACAGGGAAAAATACCTGCAGACTTATGCAAGCATGTACTATTTCCACAGCCCTAAAACTGTCCGAGGAGAACTTGATATGAAGAAGGACATAGTGGTTGTGCTTTTTTTAAAACATGAACTAAATACCGTGTGCTTATGCAAACTTTGGGCTATCAGTTTTCCTATTCCTCAGCTGGCTAGAACATCAAGAGAATTAAATCAGGGGCATCTGAAAAACTGATGGGATATGTTTTGTTGGTTACAGGCTTATCAACAGATATGCTGAAATTCTTGCTAATTTCTCTCAGTTTTCTCTAGAGGCTAATTATTCAAGAGATTCCAATTGTTAGTGGTCTAACCACAGCAAATCAACTTGCAAAGAAAATTTTTCAATATTTTTAAAAATAAAAACCAAGAAAGCCAAACACATTTGTTAGAATCCTATAGATACTAGGTAGAACCATCTGAAATGGCTGATAAAAATTTTGACCTACAAAATGGCATTTTCACAGGTTTGGCCTAATAATTTTAAAAGATCCCTTCAGGAATTAAGAGCCCTCTCCTCCTCTTCCACCCCAAATTCCCATTTTACCCATTATAACACATTGTAGATTTTTCTTAGTTACTTTCTACCTAGATAATCTTTTTCCATCTAGCTTTCAATTATTTCTAAATCTCCTGTATATTTAAATCTAAAATAACTTTTTCTGACTACTATATTCTTCTTAGTAAAGTCTTTAATCCTATTCCAAATTCCTGTCCAGAAAAGAAGGCCATCAAATAAATACTAGTGAGCCATGATCATGTTCTTAGTTCCGTGCATAGAACTAAAGAGAGGAAAAAAGGATGAAATGGAGAGGATGAGAAATAAAGCATAGAAGGACCCCAAACTAGAGATCAAAGATCCAGCTTTAGCTGTTCCATTTTCAGCAATCATAGATAACTCTTTTAATCTTCCCACAGCCACTTGATACCCATTCAGTGTCCAGCTGTACAGGGTGGAAAGCTCTGGCCCTTTGAACATTTGTGCACAACTCCCTCATTGTTATGATGGGCTTAAGTTTGCCCTGTCTTCTAAAATAATTCCTTGGATTCTGACCTAGAGAAGCTTGAAAGCTTTAGTTAGCTTTTCATCAGTAAGGAACCCTTAAGCAAACGTTTCATACATTTGCTCAAACCAACAGGCTGGAAATTTAGAGTAATTCTCTAAGTTCTCCTTTCAAAAAGCTTGCTGTGTGACATTCAGCATGACTACCTTACCTGCTAGGTGATTCAGTATGTTGATCTATAACAAAAGTATGGATTTGGGTGATTAATGTTAGGGGGAGAAAACCCTATTATGCACTGTGCAAGTATAACGTTAGTTTCTAATTATGAACAGATAGCAAGTCCTAACCCTTAAACCATATAACATGGTAATAATGCAAGTATTCAGTGAACAAAGTGACTGAAGTTACATAAATATATGTAAGTAATTCTCAGCCTTGGTTTTAACAGTCCTTTAGGATTTCTCAAGACATATTACACTAAAATATGACAGTGTGACAAAATTATTATTTAATGCTAACTCACTTTACCAAACACATATAACTTTTTAAAAACTGGTAGGCTAGCTCAAAAAAAAAAACCAGGCAGACTATTCTAACTTCATACATTTGAAGAAAGAGTAGATCTATAAAACCAAAGGAATCTTACCATTCTGACCTGGGAATTCAATCTTAAAACAAAACCACCATACTATTTACTTAAACACTTTGTTTGGCTATTTACTTCACTGAACAAATCAGACTCTAGTTAAGGATTGATATAGGCAATCCTGAAGATCTCGAATACAACAAGGGAAAATACATATATTCAACTTTCAACAGAAGTATCTTGAATACAATGAAAAATATTCATTCACTGAACTAAAAGTATCGCCTCACTATTTTGAAAGCTTTGGGTTAGTAGATATAAATAATACAACAGTGAGTAATAAAACATCTTTTTCCCTCAGTATATTTACAATCTAGAGATTACTAACCAAGTCCCCAAAGCCTGCAAAAATTAAAACTCTGGCTCCACTCGAGGAAATATATTTCCCCTTAGCTTACAAATTCTTTTAATGATCCTTGAGAATTTGTGAGCATGAACATGTCAGAGAACAGACCAAGGCTTCCTCATGTGGATATCTGGAGAATGTTTATTATGATAATGGCAAAATATTCAGAGGGCAGTGGCCAGTTTTCCCACATAATGTAGTATCTATTATACTAAACAGGTATAAGCTAGCACCTGCAGCACCCTAAGTAAATAAACTAGGTAAAATATGAATAAACTCTGTTAAAAGCATGACTTACCTAACATATCTGAAAATACAGGACTCCCTTCCCTCTATCAGAATCAGCAGGGAAACTCTGAGAGGGGCAAAGACGTCTTAGAATAAATTTTAGGACTGGAATTTGAAATAAGGATTTAAACCAAGCTCTTAAAATGCCATTCAAACTTGTTTTTTTCCAGACCCCTTTTTTTCTCAGTTTGCATTTCTTTCTCCTTCCTCCTCTAATCATCTCTTTCTCTAAAAATCACTTTAGCAACATTAAAGAAACTATTACTTAGAAGTTGTTATATAGTGCCATATTTGGATTATCTAGAATATGAAATTAACAGGAAGTAGAAATTAAAGCCAGAGATTATATAAACTGTAAATTCAATTCAAAGCCAGAGAATATTCATTAAACACCAGTAGTCATGCTGATAAATGTTTAACAATCAGCTCTGACAGAAGGTAATAACTGTGGTACTAACCAATTTCCCTAGTGTATATACTACCACCAATCAATTTCAGACTTTCAACATGAGACCACAATGAGTTGGGAAGAAACACTAAAAATCATTCTCTTAAGCCCATATGAGTCAGCTCCAGTATACTAATGCTTACTATCCACCCATAAATCAAACTTAGAAATTCAACTGGAATATTGGAAGAGCCCTCACGTTGCCACTTACCAGACAAACTCTTACTTCTTTAGGGAAGATCTTCAAGGAAAAACATTCTTCTTATGTCTAATCTAAATTGGTCCTCCTGCTACTTAATTTTCATTTGCAAAGATAAAAAGAAAAGAAAAAACAGCTGGTAACCATTCCTGTAAAATTCTTGACTGTTATTAAGGCAATTGGTATTTTAATAATACCAGCAATACTAAGTGGTAAATTCAACCTACCTAAAGGTGACTGACAAAAAGATGCCAATTTTATTTTACCAGTTCTCAAAGATCTTTTTTAAAAATCTTTTTTCTTTTTAAAGCTATCAACAACCCTCAGTAGGCCAACCTGTAAATGTTAAGTCATCCCAAAACACAAATGCTAAGCCCACACCAAGGACTCCTGACCACGAAATACAAGGGTCAAAAGAAGCTCTTATTCAAGATTTGGAGAGAAAGCTAAAATGCAAGGACAGCCTTCTTCACAATGGAAACCAAGTAAGCAAGATGCCTATTTTGTATAAAAAGACAATAGAACTATAAACTCTCAGTAAGAGAGTTGTTTCTGTCTCACAGAGCTATGTCCATATAATCAGCAAGGGATAGGATTATCTAAAAAGAGGGAATATTTGGATCCTATTCTGTATTTCTCTGCATGAAATCCCTTCTAGGAGTTCAGCAGTAAAAGAATGAAGGAAATGGGAGAAGAAAAAAACAATCTGAATGACTTAATTCGAAATTTGTTTCAAGCGTTGCCCTTCCATAAAAATATCTGATGACCAAATAACTAATGGGAAATACTGTCAACCTGACTTCTTCATGTACTTTGGTATATACCATTGATGGAAAACAGCTACAATTCTTATTTTGCACACTGTATTATTAGTCACTGGTATCTGAAACAGTACCACTATGTGCCTTTAATCCACTATTGGATTGGCAAAAAAATGTGTTCGGGCTTTTTGGAGAAAAAAAAAAACATGAGCTTGAGTAAACTCAAGAAGATAGTGAAGGACAGAGAAGCCTGGTGTGCTGTAGTTCATGGGATCACAAAACGTCAGACGTGACTAAGCAACTGAACAACAACAAAGCTCGACTTTCCTAGGAGAAAAAAACAAGAGATGAATATTTACAGATGAAGGAAGTGGAAATGCTTTGAATGAAAGAAAATGCTTTCTTAAAAATACAGTATCTACCATTCAATAGGCATAATTATGTTTCTTTGTTATAATTCTTGGTTTAAGGTAAAGTCATACAAACATCTTTTATTAAATCTCATTACTATCTCATTATGATTCTTTCTTTAAAGCGGCTAACATATGAGGAGAAGATGGCTCGCAGATTGCTAGGACCACAGAATGCAGCTGCTGTGTTTCAAGGTCAAAATGACAGTGAGGCACAAGATTCAGCACAGGTAAATTAAACTAATCTTTATCTAACTGGAGCACTTTTCTTTCATGTGATTTTTAGATGTATGCTTTTCTAAATATTTATAAATAGTATTTGAAGCAAAAGTCAATTACTTCCATGCTGTATTAGATATAAAAAAGGACAGGCCATGACTGGTTGAATACATATACAAAAATTTTAACTTTACCCTATTTTCTGGTGGTTCTAATATCTGTATATGAAATGTTACAAAGTCAAAACACCAGAAGGCTAGTGGTGTCACTTTTCATCTGGACATTTAGGGGTCAGTTAGACCTAGGACTCTCCCTACAACATCTACATAGACAGAAAATTTATGATTTGTAAATCTTCAACAGGACGGAAGTTAAAACTCTAAAGAAAGTAACTGCAACCTTTTCTCATAAGCTGTTTATCATTTCAAAGTTTTAAAATAAACTTGTGTACTAATGAAACATCTAATTCCTTTGACATATTCCATGTATTTTGAAATGCTTATTAAAAACAAAACAGACAACAAAAGCCTTATGAATAATGACTCCAGGATTAACGAAAGCATCCTTTCCAAGAAGGGATTAACTTTATGGAGAACATAAAGTGAATATTCCACAGGCATGTTCCTGACCAATTTTATTTTAACAAGTTAACCTCAAAGATAAGTGTACTGCTCCAGAGGCAGAATGAACAGCTATTGCTTTCTGTCTTCCTTCTGTAGTTATCTCTTAGTCCTTCCTAAAAAGTTCACAGAAACTGGGAGCAAAAGGGATGAAACCAGGCATTCAAGAATTCCAACTTCCTAAAAAGCATCCTTCTAAAGTATAAGAGGAAAATAAGGTTGTTTCTATTCAATGTAACTATGTGTTAATCACTCAGTTGTGTCCCACTCTTTGCGACCCTATGGACTACAGCCCACCAGGCTCCTTTGTCCATGGAATTCTTCAGGCAAGAACACTGGAGTGGGTAGCCATTCCCTTCTCCAGGGGATCTTCTCAACTCAGGGATCTAACCCCAGATCTCCCACACTGCAGGTAGATTATTCACTCAGGAGATCCAGGGTCAATCCATAGATCAGGATGATCACCTGGAGAAGGGAATGGCTACCCATTCTAGTAATCTTATCTGGGGAATTCCATGGACAGAGGAACCTGGTAGGTTACAGTCCATGGGGTCACAAAGAGTCAGACATTACTGAGTAACTAACACTTTCACTTTTCTCCCAAATGTGACTAGATCTACTAAAAAGGATAGAGTGGGGTCTATCTAGCACAGCAAGTAACTAGAACCTGAAAATAGAACTTAAATCTCTCCTAGCTACTGAACAGTTCACATGCTCATTTATTCAACTAATTTATATGAACCATCTAATGTGTGTTGGGCTCTGGAGTTGGAATAGGAGATTAAAGCAAGAATAAGACATAAATATATCTCTATAAGAAGAAATAACTCAAAGTAACATTATATTGATGATGATTTATCTTACAAATTCAATGTATGATTTCAAGGGCAAGGATGTATTGTTTTTCTCAACAGTTCTTCAAAAACTTTAAAATGAAGACGATAGTACCAAGAAAAGAGATAGCAGCAAAATGTATTATGAAATCAGAAAAGAAAAATCTTACACTTCAAATAGTCTACTCAAATAATACAAAATGTCATCAAACTATTGGGTTGGCCAGAAAGTTCATTTGGGTTTTCCCTAATATGTTATGAAAAAAACTGAATGAACTATTTGGCCAATGCAATACATATAACCAAAAATATCATACCTATGAATATAAATCTATATATATTCAAACCACTATAGGAAAAAGTTAAAAACTTAATTTGGATATTATGATTTTAAGTGAATTTTTTACCAAAAAATTCATTGAGTGCTGTTTTTAATATTTTATTTATTTTTAATTGGACAATTGCTTTGCAATATTGTGTTGGTTTCTGCCATAGTGATTGTTCTTTTGACATTTTGCTTAGAGAAACTCAAAGCCTCACCAACAATTATTGAAAAGTTATAAGAATTTTGTTTTAGAATGACAAAATATAAACAAAATTAAGGTTCATCCCAAAATAAATTATCTGTATTTATTTGCTATGTTGCTATACAGATGTTTTTCATATGTCCAGGTAAGGACTATATTTTCTACTTCTTTGTATCTCTCACTATACCGAGCACAATGAAATATGAGAAACAGGCACATAATATCTTACCAATTAATTATAATATTCATCAATTCATGATTTCATCCTCAAATATGAATAACTTTTTGGTGCTCAGATATAAATCCTAAAAGATGGTTGCTTAAATTAAATACATCCTTATTAAGCAGGAATATTGTTTTCCAAAGGCTATTCACAACTCTACACATAGCTTCCAGAGTGTCCATCAAGATTTTGTGCCCTGAGCTAAAAAGAAAAGTATATTCCAGTCTAATATGTGTTTATTGCTGTTGGTGCCACTTATGAGTAGTAGGCATAATTCCCTGTTAAACTATTGCCAACACAAGTGACTTCATGACTATTACTGTTTTACCAAAGGACAATCTGCTCCCATTTCAAATACACCATGGGGATTCATCATCCCTTGACATAAAATATAGTCATTTGAAAAATGAACCACCATCAATTCAAAGTTTAATTTTCATAAACCATATCTACTGAATAGTCTTAATTCTATAGATTTGTTGCTAGAGTACTAAAAAGTTAGTATACCATATTTTAAATGCTTAACAGCTAAATATATAGAACTATCTATGACAATACAAACACAACCACAACAGAAATGTTCCTTTCAACTACAACTACTAAATTCTGCTTAATTTCAAGCTAACAGTGGCATGTTAACATTATCACTTTGTTTTAATTTCAAGCAGCACAATATAGAACATGCACGACTGCAAGTTCCTACATCACAAGTAAGGTAAAAAAAATGTTTTTAATTTTAAAGATGTATTTTGCTACATAAAACATGTTCATACTTTTTAAAATGTAATATTTACCAAGTCCTCAAGTTTCTTGCAAATCTTTTATAAAAAACAATGTCACCAGAGGGGATAGCGGGTTGGGGGGGACAGATAAATTAGGAGTTTAGGATAACATATACACACTTCTAGGTACAAAATAGATAAACAAAAAGGACCTGTTGTACAGCACAGGGAACTATATTCAATGTCTTGTAATAACCTATAATGGAAAAGAATCTGAAAAAGATATATCTGTATATAGATGAATCACTTTGCTATGCACCTGAAGTTAACACAACACTGTAAATTAACTATGCTTAGATGGTAAAGAAACTGTCCACAGTGCGAGAGACCCAGGTTCAATCCCTGGGTTGGGAAGATTCCTTGGAGAA
The DNA here is from genome assembly GCA_007570785.1 of Antilocapra americana. Classification (NCBI taxonomy): domain Eukaryota; kingdom Metazoa; phylum Chordata; class Mammalia; order Artiodactyla; family Antilocapridae; genus Antilocapra; species Antilocapra americana. The sequence continues at coordinate 2,450,243 of ML661896.1, read as the reverse complement.
GGGAATGGCAATCCATTCCAGTATTCTTACCTGGAGAATCCCATGGACAGAGGAGACAGGCAAGCTACAGTCTCTGGGGTCACAGAGTCAGACATGACTGAGCAACTAACACACACTAAAAAAGTATGGCTATAAAAAAAAATTATGTTTATACTGCTTTGGAACCAATAGAGAAAAACAATGTGAATTTTCTAACGTCCAAGATGACGATAAAAATTTTTATCTCTTAATTATCACAACTATCTCAGAGGAAATTTTTTAAATGTCTTGGTCAAATAAGTCAGGACCATGTCTCCATACTAAACAACTTTCTCATAATGAAAATCCAATCCTAATTATACAGTCTTTGCATGTGACTAGAACTGTCCATGCATTTTAATAGATTAGTTTCTTCATAAATTCATGGCACTGAAAAAAAGAAACAAAGATGTATCATTTGTACCAGATGTTTCTAAATTGCTACCGTTTCTAATAGTCATCAAATATGCCACAGATAAATACAACTCTGCAGCCTCTCTCCATTATTACTACACTATCAGATCAAACAGCATAGCCTCTGGGGTTTCAAATGTGATGGCTAAATTATATTTGCATGAAAGGAAGAGCAATGACAATTCTTCTGTATAGTGATTATTAAAATGTTTTTGCAGAAGCAGATCATCTTCAAGGGGAGATGTGAATGATCAAGATGCAATCCAGGAGAAATTTTACCCACCCCGTTTCATTCAAGTGCCAGAGAACATGTCAATTGAAGAAGGAAGATTCTGCAGAATGGACTTCAAAGTAAGAGAAAAGTTCAAAAATATTGGAGAAAAATTAACAATGGGATACTAAGTTTTGAAAGATGTCTCCTCTTTTTCATAGCTTTCTACACAGCCTGACAAGTAGTATGTATGTTTGTGTGTGTGTGTTAGTCACTCAATCGTGTCCGACTCTTTGCCATCCCATGGACTGTAACCCACCAGGTTCCTCTGTCCATGGAATTCTCCAGGCAAGAATACTAGAGTGGGTAGCCATTCCCTTCTCCAGGGGATCTTCCTGACCCAAGGATCGAACCTGAGTCTCCAGCATTGCAGGCAGATTTTTTACCGTTTGAGCCACGAAGGAAGCCCAAGTAGTATATATAGTGGATAAGAACACTATACATAAGTTTACTTGGGTTAGAATCCTGGCCCTGCCATTTTCCAGCTATGTAACTTGAGATAAATCATTTAATATCGCTATAAGATCATAAAGCTATTTGAAGATAAACTGAGTAGATAGGTATAAGGTACTTATAATAGTGCCAAACACCTAATACCCTATATAAATGAAGTTTTCATAACAGTAGCATTTCCTAAGTAAAATGCCTCTTCAAGAAATTCAAGCTGCTCTGCCCTCTCTTGGCCTAGAAGAATGCTTCAGGCTAAAATAAATTATTAGAAAGGCCTACATTTTTATTATCATCATTTTGGAGAAATTTTTCTTCATAAAGTATTTTTCCAGTTCCTTATGAGTGAAATTCAGTGTACAGATTTGACTGTTAAGGCTTATATGAAAACACTTAACAAAATGTCATTCATACACCAGAACTACAGCTCAATAACACTCTGTTTTTGAAAGGTTATTAATTAGATTAGCAAGATTCATATACATGTGTCTCTAGGACTTCATTTGCCATTAGCCAGAAAAGCCATATGGCTTCCATATTCCTTATAGAAACCAATATAACATAAATTAACGTCCTCAATACAGTAATTAAGAGATCTTAAGGTGCCTGAGGTTGTATATGAAAGAGCACGATGTGGTTTGAGATAGTCTGAAAATACTATATTAATTTCAAGGATTAAAATTTTACTATTTTGTTAAAAATTATTGAAAGAAAATATCTTTTAAGATTGTACTTTGCATTTTTAATCACAAACCCACTCAGATACTGAATTGTTAAAATTCATAAATGGACAAAGGGGTTCCAGTGATCTGTAATTTTAAATTCTATCATCTTGTATTTTCCTTTCTAGGTGAGTGGACTACCAGCTCCTGATGTGTCATGGTATCTAAACGGACGACCAGTTCAATCAGATGATTTTCACAAAATGATAGTGTCTGAGAAGGGTTTTCACTCACTCATCTTTGAAGTGGTCAGAGCTTCAGATGCAGGGGCTTATGCATGTGTTGCCAAGAACAGAGCAGGAGAAGCCACCTTTACTGTGCAGCTAGACGTCCTGGGTAAGCTTTCAAAGAGATACCAGAGAGCTCCTTAAAAACATCAAATCAAAAAAGAAAAGGTTGAAAAAGACTTTACATTTAAGGTTAATGTCTATACTGTAGAATCTAGTAGAACATCAATTTTTATGTAAAAGCTACAGTGGGCAGAGGTTGAGGGAAACTCAAATAAACTAGAATGACAGATCTACCACTAAAGCTTTTCTAAAAGAGAAATAAGGTAACATTTCAGACAGACCAAAGAAGGTAGTATACTCTAGTTATTTTTAGATGTACAGTATTTGTATATTAAACATTAAAAGGAAAATTTTTAATCTAATCATTTTCTGGTCTATAGTCTAAAATAATCAATCTGATTCACATTTTCACAGGTTGTTATAATCACACATAGTTTAAAACTGAAGAGTAAATGTTAACTTTTAGCCTTAGGCTATGCACTTTTTACCAGAAACTAGTCTCTAATTATGACAACAAAAATGATTATAAAGTCAATTCATCATTACACTACTGTTTTAGAATGATAAATAGTATACAATATACAACAGTATTGCATATTATTTTAACTAAAGCTGAAATCCATTCCTGTTGTTAGTACTTTCTAAAACTTTTATATCAGCATACAAACTTGATAATACTTTGGTTTGACAATATTTTTATAATATTTCAAATACATGAATTTTTTATTAATATGTAGCAAAAGAACATAGAAGAGCACCAATGTTCATCTACAAACCACAGAGTAAAAAAGTTTTTGAGGGAGAATCAGTGAAGCTAGAATGCCAAATCTCGGCTATACCTCCACCAAAGCTTTTCTGGAAAAGAAATAATGAAATGGTACACTTCAACACTGATCGAATAAGGTAGGATAAGTATTTCAAGAGTTAACTATAGTGTACTTGGGTGAATCCAGTTATCCTTTGAAATGTATTATAAATGGCATGCATTTGTGACCTCAACTTGTCTAATTTTAAAAACATATATAAGCGAAACTAACACAATATTGTAAATCAACTATACCTCAATTTTTTAAAATATATAGAAATATGATAAGCCTCACTGAGCTAGATTCCACTAATCAGAAATTTAGCAGTTAAAGTAGGCTAGGATTTACTTTTTCACTAACAATAAAAGAAGATGACTCAAGGAAACAGATGATACAAACAAGATTAGGGGGATATTTAATTCAAGAAAAGCAGTAGTTATGCAATGACTAGCTACAGACTCAGAATTTCCAAATGCTTTTTTTCCTTCTTACTAGTCTGACTCTGTAGGTCAGAGACATCATAAGTAAATTCTCACAGAAAAACTAATTCCTTTACTTTCAACTTGTAATTATCTCTTTCCAGTTTATATCATGATAACTCTGGAAGAGTTACTTTATTGATAAAAGATGTAAACAAGAAAGATGCTGGATGGTATACTGTGTCTGCAGTTAATGAAGCTGGAGTGACCACATGTAACACAAGATTAGATGTTACAGGTATGTCACATAAAGTGCTATGTCAAGTGTTACAAAGAACTGAGACTTATAAGAAATACAAATTCCAGCATAGTATAAAATCTGAGGGATTCCTCCCATACATAGTCAGTTTTCTATTTTTTCTTTTCCTGTCTGATAACAACTACCTAGTGCAAAGCATGTGTTTAGAACAAGTTTTCTAAATTAATTTTTATTTGATCTATTTCAGCCCATCCAAACCAAACTCTACCAGCTCCTAAACAGTTACGTGTCCGACCAACTTTCAGCAAATATTTAGCACTTAACGGGAAAGGTCTGAATGTGAAACAAGCTTTTAACCCTGAAGGAGAGTTTCAGCGGCTGGCAGCTCAATCTGGACTCTATGAAAGTGAAGAACTTTAACCACTCAACCAACATTGGAAAACACAACAACTACACTATCAATAACATATTCAATTAAATTTTTGAAATAAATCCACAGCTGTATTAACAGATTATGGCTTTAATTAGGTAACACAACTAATATATATTTATAATACATTTATCCTTTGATTCCTGCACATTCTATTTACCTCTCTGGTTTGTGAAGCCTACAGAAAATCTGGATTTGTAATTGTAGACGATCTTTAACAAATGTGAGATTTTAACATTTAAGTCATACACACACCTACAGGTTATAAATTAATATCAACACTTTAAACACATCTAATGCTTAATAAGATTTACTGATACTGCTTTCTAAATATCATTTTATCTGTTTTTTCTGATGGGAATACTAACATGGTATAGATTATCTGAGTGTTCCTTAGTTTTCTGTCAAAACAGAATAAAATTTCAAATATTTGCAACAGACTGTCTCCTATTCGCAGAAGTCTAGAATCTTTAAGATAAAATTTCTGGTTTGTGAAACTCAGCAAAACCTATGAATAACAACCTCCAGAAGGGCAACAATACTATATGCTAGAACAGTTTATCTTGGTGAAGCTCACAGCTCAGTTTATTCCTCCTGATACAAAACCAGACTTTTTATGTTTGCACCTCAAAGGCAACCACAATAATTTGAAGCATGATATTCTCTCTCCTGAAATTGTGGTTTTGTTTGAACCAAATAGGTTTCTAATTTTTCAAGATCACTGAGCTCAATGGATTAAAAATAGTCTGCAGTCCTCTGCCTAATTCTTATAGTTCATGTAAATTTGAATACTTACGTGGGAGGGGGGTTTCCTCCTCCATTTCTAGTTCAGATAACCTATTACTTTAGAAAACATAATTTTGCCAGCCTCTGAGAGTCCCAGTACAGGAAAGGACAAATTCTGTATATCTTTAAGTTAGGCCAGTAGCCCTCTTTTTCTCCACTGGCTGCTGCCCTCCTGCTAGACCTCTCCTATTCCTTTTTATCATTGATAGTCTTTGACCCCTGCTGCTGTGTGGCCTAGTTTTCCTTTTTACCTGACATGAAACAGCGTTTATCAACATTATTGTATATCACTTTCAGAGGAATAACAAAAAGTGGCTTTACTTTTTACTTTCAAAACAGCTTGAGGGGTTTCTCGGCTGGCTAACCTGGGGCTTTTCAGTGAATTCATTTTTATTTTCGTTTTCACCAACATGAGAATCCCCTCCAGTCTCACATTCTGGAGAGCTTGTGGATGCCTTAATTTACAGTCAAATTTGTCTGGTTTTTTCCTATCTATAGCTAGTTTACAAACCTCATCTTTGCAAAGCTTCTGTGTCAGATGAGAGTCTGGGCGCCCAAGAACTACTGTTTCGGCCTACCCTTTTACCTCATCACTGCTAAACAGATTATTTTCCCCCCAATATATATATATATTTCAACGTTCTCTTCAGCCATATTGGGTGGAAAGCGGGGTGGAAGCTATTTCTAGCAACAGCTCTCAATTAGTAATAATCGGTTTCTGAAAGCTGTAGCGGCGGAGTGGGGTCTCCGTTAACAATTTCGGGCGTTAGCGTTGAGCAAACCTTGCCCCAACGCGACTTTGGTAAGTAATTTATTCTCCTCAATCTCTTCAAGTCTAATACGAGGACAAAACACCTACCTTTCAGGAAGGGGCAGTATGAAGACTAAACCAGCCAACAGATATTAAAGAGTCAAGAAAAAGTAGCCCACTATAATTAGTTACTACGATTTTTATGATTATCCCCCGGCCTAACACCAGGTTTGCCGTAGAAATCCACAACACCCACGAGACACATGCCGCCACGCCTAGGCCGGCCTCCCGCCTCATGCCAAGCCAGTCCACACCGCCCTCGAGGCGCACGCGCGTTCGCATCTTCAAGCCCCGCATGCGCGCATTGTCAGAGGACTCGCTCAGGTGCACACGCTAGGGGTGCACGTGCATGAGTATCGCGCAGGTGCTGAAGGCCTAGGAGGCGAAACGGGCGTCTGGTACACGTCGGCAATGGCTGAGGCTTCCCGCTGGCACCTAGGCGGTGAGGGGGGCACCTAGGCGGTGAGGGGCGCTCCTAGGGAGTGGGTGGGGCAGGGTGGAACTGGCAATTCGAAATACCCTGCAAGAAAGTTTGTAACCCCGCATGATTTCTTGATGAGAGATATAATCTCCAGATCCGTTATCCGTCACAGCCTCTTCTTGAGAATCGAAGAGGCTCATTGTGTGTGACAGGAAAAGTGAAGCCTCGAGGAGACATTTCGCCCCTTGCCCTTGCCCGAAGCTGCATCTGGGCGCAGCCACTTGCTATACACTGGCCTTTGCTGAGGTAGTAGTGACCTTAGCAGAATCCCAGGCAGAGTCCTTTTCCCTCCTCCAACAGCAGCCAGCCATCCCAAGCAGTGTTGACGGATGGTGAAAAACGATTAGGGACAGATGTGGAGGAGGGAGGGGGGGCGGTGTTTGGTTTGTATTTTGCTTTTTCAATTTAAAACAAGACTGGTGAGGAAACATCCGGGTTATAAAATTAATTATTAACAGTCATAAAATGATTGCCCTCTATCACCATGGGAAAATGTTACCAATTATTCCTTCTTCATAAAAGTGAGAGTAAAAACATAACCAGAAGCTGTTGGAGCTTTCCTTCACAGAGTAAAGAGCTAAAATTACCTGCTTTTCCATCCCTATGATTTACATACATTATAAATTAAGGAAAATTTTTGTTTTATGTCTCACAGGAACTCCGAAACATAAACTGCGTTACAGAGAGGATGTAGAAATTAGAACCACACTTCAGGAATTGTTACTCTACTCTATTTTTTTAATAAACTTATGTATATGTAAGTACACAGATGTAGATGAAGACACTGTTTGAACTAAAGTTATCTGCAGTTGAAAAATAAAACATGGGTTTTATTTTTTTTTAAAAAAAAAGGCTTTCAGACTACTGAAACCTCTCAAAAAATAGTGACACATTTTAAACACTTTAAATTCATCTAGATCGACACTGTCCATTTCTTAAGGGGCACAACTTTAAGTCTTGGATGTAATAAAAAGCTTTCATACTTAACTTTGATTGAATCAATTATTCCTATTGGCAGTTCTATCTTGAATATTATTATTCCCTTGAGTTGCCTATTCTTGATTTCTTTTAGAGCCATACAGATACATCAGCTTCACCCTAGTCAGACTACAATGGGTCAGACAACAAATGAGGCCTAAGAAGTTAGTCTTGAGGTCTACTTTGATCTTTTCCCTAGCATGTTACACAGTTAATAGTAAAATAAGCTAGTTCTGAGTTACAGGAGATACAAATCAGTGCAAATCTTTAGGGAGGACCAGGAAAACATCTCAACCTACATTCCTCCTATCTGTGAGTTAATAGCATGACCAGTATTAAAGAGCATTTTGTCTTTATAGCACCCAGTATACAGTGGATATAAGCTCACTGGCTGGACTTATGTTGATATGGCAGTTATTAGGCTGGCAAAAAAGTTCATTCAGGTTTTTCTGTAAGATGGTATGGAAAAACCCATATAAACTTTTTGGCCAACCCAATATTTATCAGTTAACTAATTAATTTGGATGTAGGAGTGAGCTTGAGTCAGATATTGATTAAAAACAGCTTTAACCACCTCATAAGTTATCTTAGATTAGTTTTTAAATGCTTATTTGGGGAGTGGAAAATATTTAACATCACTCAATCACATTCAGGGATTTTTTTTTAAAAAAAAAACCTTTTTATAATTAGGAAGAATGGGAAACAAATCTCCAACAGAGGATTTTTTTAATATTTTGGTGTATATAATGACATAATATGCAACATTAAAGAATGGCACAGGTTCATGTTTGCCATGGAATAATGTTGAAGATGTATTATTCCTAAAAATAAAGGTCTTCTAGCAAAAAAGAAAGACATATTTAGTCTATACCCCGATCTAATAGTCCATGGTTTGGCAAAAAGTCGGACACAACTGAACGACTAACACTTTCACTGATCTAAAACCTACCCACCTACCCCTAGAAAGAATACTAGTTAATGTTCTTTTCAATCTTATCATGTGCCAAAACATAGTTTAAGTGTTCTGCATGAACTATCTCACTTCTCAGAACATTAGACAATATCCCTGCGGTGGTACTCAAACCATTATCTGTTTGATTTTAAAGTTCATATCCTTAACTACTCACTATGTTGTGTTGCATACTCCCAATGTTGGAAAAAAGCCAGTTTGCATGATAGTATGTAAAATGTAGTCTCAGTTTTTTAAAAATAAAGTTGTCTTCTCTATACTGTGTATGCATTTAGAAAAATCTGAAGAATATATGCCAAACCTAACTCTTAAGTAGTGGGTTAAAGGAAACTTCTTCCTGTTTTGTATATATCTATTTTATTTTTTATTATTGCTTTTATAGTTAGCAAAATAAAATTGAATTTTCAAAACAAAATTAGGAACAAATTACAAGTATGGTTTTAATCCTGATAAAAACTTGAGTTTTTAACATAAATTTTAAAATAAAAAATTCTTTTCCTTAGTGACTTTTGGGATGGTAAACCCACATATGTATTACTTAAACAAAGTTATGTCATCTCTATTTTTGGACACATCTGTGCCTGGTGAAGAAAGAACCAATTTTAAGTCTATTCGCAGCATAACTGACTTTTGGAAGGTAAGGTGTGATTGGATGAAATAGTTTTATGTATTACATAAACAAGCCTTTGGCACACATGATAGGGACTTTGATACTTTATTGAAGGAATGAATAAAAATAAATGGCATTTCTTCAAACTATTATCATCAACCAGCGTTTACTGAGAACCTGTGTTCTCAGTGTGATATAGTTCTTATAACTTTAAAATTGTATATGGTGAAATTATTGTTAAAAATTCCTTGAATTGCCAATAAATTCTTTACTCATGTTGTGGCGAAGGGTTTTCAGTATACCCCTTGGAGAAGAAAGGTTATAGAAATGAGTTAATACTTGTTAAGTGCTTAGAACAGTACATAGAAAGTACTCAGTAAATATTCATTATAATCAACATCATCTACCATTATCATTATTAATGATGGCTTGGCTAATAATTTTTATACTTGTCCTCAAAATCACTGATTTTTATATTCTTATGGATAACATTATGAATGCAGATTCTGTTCACAGTTGACATGAAAATGTTTTTCCCATAACATGTATTTTTCTACATGAAGTTTATGGAAGGACCCCTTTTGGATGGTCTGTACTGGGACTCATGGTACAATAATGAGAATCTATATGATTTAAAGAACAGCAGTCGCATCTACTATGAGAACATACTTTTAGGACTCCCCAGAGTCCGTCAACTGAAAGTCCGCAACGGCACATGCAAGGTCCATTCATTCTTTCGGTCTTTCATGGATGAATGTTATGACAAATACACTTCTAAAAATGAAGATATGGCTGATTTTGGCCTCAAACAGGATACTGAGTAAGTAGCGTAAAATTAAACATAACTTTTGTAGCACTTAGCATTGTATCTTCAAAAACTGTGAAAATATATTTATTTTCCTATTGATACCAACAGGGAGCTGGCAGGCAAGGAGACTCTTTGAATAACAGTATCAAAGGAAGACTCAGAGATGCAGTGCTGTGAAAAGGAAGAGTAAACCTGTTAATTTTTTGTTTACCATAGGACACAAAGTGGGGGTTCTTCCCCCCAGCTGTGGTAGATGAAGTGTTAAATCATACTGAACACAAGGCAAAGTGCCCATTTTTGCTTTTATAATACTCAGTCAGCTTCTCTGGCTCTGGCAAGATGCCCTTACACACATCCCAAATGCTTTTTGGGATCCTTAGGGAGTGTCTCTGAAGTACTCTGCTGCTTTCTCACTCTGGCTTACTCCAGTGATATCTTATATTGTTGCCAGTAGGGCTTCCCTGATAGCTCAGCTGGTTTAAGAATCCACCTGCAGTGCAGCAGACCCTGGTTCAATTCCTGGGTCAGGCAGATCCCTTGGAGAAGGGATAGGCTACTCATTCCAGTTTTCTTGGGCTTCCCTAGTGGCTCAGCTGGTAAAGTATCCACCTGCAATGCAGGAGACCAGGTTCGATCCCTGGGTTGGGAAGATCCCCTGGAGCGGGGCATGGCAACCCACTCCAGTACTTTTGCCTGGAGAATCCCCATGGATAGAAGAGCCTGAAGGGCTACAGTCCATAACATCGCAAAGAATCAGAGAGAACTGAGTGACTTAGCACAGCACAGCACAGCACAGCATCTTAAAAAGGGGCAATTAGGTTTACAGACACTGCATCGGATGATGCCTGCCAAAGATATTTTGACCATTGTTCTCCAAAGTGGCTGTGGTTAATACTAGTATAGACGCATGTCTACACTTAATACTGAAAATGTAAAAGCCCAGTGCCACTGACACTACCTACCCTTAACACAGAAGGTGCTGGTATCATTGCATTTAAGGTCATAGGAAATCATAGAGGCAAAGTGTCTTTTTTAGAATTTGATATTTATCAAAGTGATTCAAACATTTACAAAGGTCCACACTTTCCTGCTCATAATTTCCACTCCACAAGCAACCACTTTTAGTTGTTTCTTCTTGTATATACTTCATATTTCTAAATAGTATTCATATACTGCTATTACTTGGTTTTATAGTTTTGTGTATCTATCATCTCTATCACAGGAAGTGTGTCATATATCCTTCTTATACCACTCCCTCCTCCAACAAACTTCCTATTCCTCTTAGCCTATGGTTATACCATAATTTTTGTTAATCATTAGTCAATGTTTATTTTATAAATATATACAGTGACTACATTTCCCTTCTTGAGCAGTTTCCCCTGTATCCCTAGGACTGATCGTTGCTTTGTGGGTTTGTTAACTTATTTTTTCTTTGTATGAGTTTTGGGCGTTTTTGATGGCCACAATGTGCTTGTATAATTCTCTTGTTTTGTATGTAACTTCTTAAGTATGGTGACACATACTCTTAAATATTATACTGCTATATAATAGTACTACACACCATTTCCCTTTCAATAAAAAATTATGATAAATCAATTATTTAATTACACATTTTAATTTTATCTCAAGACTAATCTGTTAGGTATTCTAACATTCCAAATTATAACAACTACAAATAATTTACATTCCAAAATTAACATGGATTTAGACTTTTAATATGTGTCATTTCCTAACAACCAAAATACAAATCAATTTGTTTGTCTTTCTAAAATGTAACATTCATTAATTAAAACCAGTATTAAAAATTGGAAGTAGGAGAGGGTTAGCATAACAAATGTTCTTGTTTAATTTTAACAGCCATGGAAAAATGCAAACATACAATTATGGAATTTTCTTTAATGAGTATTTTTTCTTAGTGTTATCATTTTTTTCTTCTCTGCTGAAAGCAAACATGGCATTACTAATAGGAAAACAAGTTTAAGCAGAGCATCTTTGGATAATTGTTCAAATTTGTTTGGGGAGACTGAATAGGAACTGAAATGAAGAATCAAAGCTTAATTTTTTGATATCCTGTAACTAAGTTCGCTGGGCTTCCTGAACTGCTCAGCAGGTAAAGAATCAGCCTGCAATGCAGGAGACATGGGTTCAATCCCTGAGACAGGAAGATCCCCTGGAGGAGGAAATGGCAACCCAATCCAGTATTCCTGCCTAGAGAATTCCATGGACAGAGGAGCCTGACAGGCTATAGTCCAAAGGGTCACAGAGTGGGACACAACTGAACACACACAGGCACACACACACAACTAAGGAGAAAGAATGGAAACAAAATTTACTTACATAGATTTTAGTTTGTGTACTTTCATTAAAATAAGATACCTATATAACAACATAGACGTTGTAACAAAGTTTTTATTTATTGGACATTTATAAGTGGTATATGATTGTTAGAAGACAAACTGTAAAGAATCTTCTTCCCCACACTGAGACAGATATTTCTGAATTAAAACCCTGGATATTCTTGTCCTCCTCAAAGACTGAAGATCTGATAAGACAACAGGGACATGTTAATGAAAAAAACTTCACCGTTGTTTTATAGATTTCAAGTTCCCTGAGGCAACAGATTAAAATATTTTTTCTCATAGCACTTGTATTGTCCACAATATGCACTAAAAAAGAAAAACATATGCCACCTTAATCCTTTTAGCTTAATCCTTAACTCACCACCTTGCTTCAAAATTACTGTAATGCTTATGAACTTAGTGCTACTTTTTTAAAACTACTTTTGAACCAAAAGTTAACTTAAAATCTCATTCTCAGTCAAGCTTTCTCATCTCTCCATTATTCTTTTTATGTCTAACAGATGGAAGTACTCTTCTCCTGGTATGAACTCCCCTTGGCACTGGGGATTTGCTGGTGTTTACCAAAATGGGGGGTATATTTTCACTTTATCAAAATCAAAATCTGAAACCCTAAACAAGTTCATTAACCTCCGAATGAACAGCTGGATCACAAGAGGCACTAGAGTTATTTTTATTGATTTTTCAGTATACAATGCTAATGTAAATCTATTTTGCATTATCAGGTGAGTGACTCAAGACCTCTTATTCGTATATTGAATTTAAAAGGCATCTAGAGCCCTCATTAGAGTTTCCACGTTGTGCATGTTTGTACTAAGATTAAAATCATAAGCTCTAATATAAATATAATGTAGTTCCTCCAATAATGATAAAGAAAAAGCAACATCATATTCATTGTCTCACTGTTTCAGGATATATTGCAGAACATGAAGAATTACATACAGTAGGTTAGTTTTATATCACTTAAGAATATATAGCCTTATTTCTTACCATTCTGCAGTTGGACAAATCTAACATTTAGCACTAACGATTTCTTTCTTTAAATCAGATCATTCAAATCTGTTGATTTCCTTTCACAATGAGCTTCTTTATTATTAATTTTTGTCTCAAGAATGAACAATTTAAAATTCAAACAATATATAACAACAGCCAACATCCAAGACATGATTATAGCCAAGGGTGGTTTGCAAATGGCCCCAATTCTTCACATCTTTGCCATGTAAACTTGTAGTACCCTGTCACCCAGGGCAGGGTGCAATACCCCAGCACTGGATACTAGGCTCAACCATGTGACTTCTTTGGTCAGTGGAATGTCAGTATATATGATAAAAGCAAGGGCTTCCCAGGTGGCACCAGTGGTAAAGAACCCTCCTGCCAATGCAGGAGATATAAGAGACATGGGTTTGATCCCTGGGTCGGGAAGATCTGCTGGAGGAAGGCATAGCAACCCACTCCAGTATCCTTGCCTGGAGAATCCCATGAACAGAGGAACCTGGCAGGCTACAGTCCAGACAGTCACAAAGAGTCTAAGACTTAACTGAAGCGATTTAGCATGCACACACACGATACAAGCAGAAATTTGAAAGAGGTTTGTACATTAAAACTTACTCTCTTGCACTTCTGCTATTGCATGAGAATAACATGCCAGGGCTAGCCTGTTGGAAAGCTAGAAAAGGATGAGAGACATCCCCTCTCAGGAGGAGGAGGAGGAAACAGCCAAAGAGAAAAAATTATTTCTTAATCTGCCTTCCCTTAGGACCATACTGTTTGGCTTAGGCCTGAGGACTGGCAAAGCAAACAGCATTACTGTGATCAAATCTGCTTGGGGGTTGAATTGGCTTCTAAGCCATCTGGGAATTGGTGAATGCCTGATACAATTAAGGTTCTGTTAGAAAGGAGGAAGAGGATAATGAATACTGGACAGGTAAACACTAGTGTCCACTGAGTCTTAGTGAGCCACTTTTTTCTCTTGAGTTTTACATTTTTGAATATGGAATCAGCCTTTACTCTGATTGGGGAACTTGGCCCTTGTACAACGGTGATGGTGAAATATAGTCACAGGCTTTAAAATTTATAAAAATGAAAGGAAATTAATTACTGTCAGCAGCATGTTATAGTATTTTCTTTCAGGGAAATCAGCTTCTTACCAACAGTATTCACCTTTCCCGATAGTCCTGGTAGGGATAAAGTAAAGAATACAAATCACTCCAATGTCCTAAATAAGAATAGAAACAGTGGGGTAACTGGCTTACAGTCATACGAAGAACTCCTTGTAATACTAGATTAAGCCCATATTTTCTGTCTCTAGATTTCATGTTTATTTTATTTATCTTTTAAAATGTTTTTTAGAAATCTCAGCAGATTTTGAAACTTTTAACTGGTCATATAATCAATAGTTGTATGAGAGCATGTTGCTTACACTATGACCTTGTCCTCTTATTTTCTTTTTGTACACATATCTGGCAAACTAAATGCTCATAATTTTTTGCTTTTGTTTACTAGTCTACACTTCAGGTCAAAATACTGAGTTTCTTTCACTTCATTCACTTGCTCAAATTTGTGCACCGACTATAAGCAAAATGAAAAAAATTCCTGTTTTCTATTTGTTAACTGGTTGTTTTGTTCTTGATTTTGGTGAGGTATTTTTGGGGTTGAGGGGGACAGCACCTTATTCCAGTACCAATAAAACTTGCTAACACCTTCGAGTACGAATAATTACATTATGAATTTGTGACACAGATGCTGGTTCCTTAAATTACTGCCAATTCTTAATTACCTGCAGGTATGGAAAAAAAACTAGGAATACAGGGAATTACCTAAAAATCTTTTTATATTTGGTACTGGAGTAATTTTTACACTTCTATTTGCATATGGATCTTTGTATCCAAAGTCCAATGCCTAAAGCTAAACAGAAAACATTGGCTTTAGTATAGTATGTTATCTTGAGATTTAGAAGCAAGAAGTATCTCTGATAAGCTAAAAGGGGAGAGTGTATTTCCCTCCTCTGAAATATTTGGGGAGTCCTTAATAATAACAGTACAACATGTTCTTGAACATCACCCCTCATTCTGTGGGGATAAATTAGCAACACAGTTATAGAGTAAAATGAATGTAAAGTCACATCTTTCTTTCTTTCTTTCTCATTTACATTGGTCTTTGAAATTTCAGAGCACCAAAAAAAGTGAAGCATTAAAAAAGAAGTAAATCCACAAGAATTTTTTGAGCCTATTACACTGAGAAAACATATTTTGTACAAAATAACTGATTAAAGTATAGAACATCACTGACTGGAAATTTCAGTCGAGTTAGGTACTGAAATATAAATTCTTGAAATGCAGTTACTTTCACAAACCTCATTTTACAGATTGGTGGCAGAATTCCCTGCAACTGGAGGAATACTTACTTCATGGCAGTTTTACTCTGTGAAGCTCCTCAGATACGTTAGCTTCTATGATTATTTTATTGCTTCCTGTGAAATCATATTTTGTATTTTTATTATTGTCTTCGCAATACAAGAAATCCAAAAACTGAGAGAATTTAAATTTGCCTATTTCAAAAGTATTTGGAACTGGCTAGAATTATTACTTTTGGTGGTAAGTATATGTTCACAGATATGGTTGATAAAAATCACATCTGAACCCACAAATAAGGGAGCTGTAAAAAAATGTAGAATTTTCTATTCATCTGCGATTTATTCTAAAAGCTGTAAGTATCAGCCATAAAATGAACTGTCAAAGTAGATATTAATGGTGTGCCTCCAAAAGGAAGAAGTCTTTTTTTCTCTGATTTGGTCCTTGTGAGGACTAGCATAAACCTAAAGGAATAGGTGATTGCATAGGTATTATGACAAAGGACAGAAATGGTATGGACCTAACAGAAGCAGAAGATATTAAGAAGAGGTGGCAAGAATACACAGAAGAACTGTACAAAAAAGATCTTCACAGCCCGGATAATCACAATGGTGTGATCACTCACACTCAGCTAGAGCCAGACGTCCTGGAGGTGAAGTCAAGTGGGTATGTATTCCACTGCTGGGCATACACACCGAGGAAACTAGAATTGAAAGAGACACCTGCACCCCAATGTTCATCGCCACATTGTTTACAATAGCCAGAACATGGAAGCAACCTAGATGTCCATCAACAAACGAATGGATAAGGAAGCTGTGGTACATATACACAATGGAATATTACTCATCTATTAAAAAGGACACATTTGAATCAGTTCTACTGAGGTGGATGAAACTGGAGCCTATTATACAGAGTGAAGTAAGCCAGAAGGAAAAACAACAATACAGTATACTAATGCATATATATGGAATTTAGAAAGATGGTAATGATAACCTTATATGCAAGACAGCAAAAGAGGTGCAGATGTATAGAACAGTCTTTTGGACTCTATGGGAGAGGGCAAGGGTGGAATGATATGGGAGAATGGCATTGAAACATGTAAATTATCATATGTGAAATCAACTGCCAGCCAGGGTTTGATGCTTGATACAAGAAGCTCAGGGCTGGTGCACCGGGATGACCCAGAGAGATGGAATCGGGAGGGAGGGGGGAGGGGGGAGGTTCTGGAAGGGGAACACATGTATACTGATGGAGGATTCATGTCAGTGTATGGCAAAACCAACACGATAATGTAAAGAAAATAAAGCATCACTACAAACAAAGCTAGTGGAGGTGATGGAATCCCAGTTGAGCTATTTCAAATCCTAAAAGATGATGCTGTGAAAGTGCTGCAATCAATATGCCAACAAATTTGGAAAACTCAGCAATGGCCACAGGACTGGAAAAGGTCAGTTTACATTCCTATCCCAAAGAAAGGCAATACCAAAGAATGCTCAAACTACCACACAATTGCACTAACCTCACACACTAGCAAAGTAATGCTCAAAATTCTCCAAGCCAGGCTTCAGCAATACATGAACCGTGAACTTCCAGATGTTCAAGCTGGTTTTAGAAAAGGCAGAGGAACCAGAGATCAAATTGCCAACATTTGTTGGATTATCGAAAAAGCAAGAGAGTTCCAGAAAAACATCTACTTCTGCTTTATTGACTATGCCAAAGCCTTTGGCTGTGTAGATAACAATAAACTGTGGAAAATTCTGAAAGAGATGGGAATACCAGACCACCTGACCTGCCTCTTGAGAAACCTGTGTGCAGGTCAGGAAGCAACAGTTAGAACTGGACATGGAACAACAGACTGGTTCCAAACAGGAAAAGGAGTACGTCAAGGCTGCATATTGTCACCCTGCTTATTTAACTTATTTGCAGAGTACATCATGAGAAATGCTGGAATCAAGATTGTCAGGAGAAATATCAATAACCTCAGATATGCAGACGACAACACCCTTATGGCAGAAAGTGAAGAGGAACTAAAAACCCTCTTGCTGAAAGTGAAAGAGGAGAGTGAAAAAGTTGGCTCAAGGATCAACATTAAGAAAACTAAGATCATGGCATCTGGTCCCATCACTTCATGGGAAATAGATGGGGAAACAGTGGAAAAAGTGTCAGACTATATTTCTGGGGGGCTCCAAAATCACTGCAGATGGTGATTTGCAGCCATGAAATCAAAAGACGCTTACTCCTTGGAAGGAAAGTTATGGCCAACCTGGATAGCATATTGAAAAGCAAAGACATTACTTTGCCAACAAAGGTCCGTCTAGTCAAGGCTATAGTTTTTCCAGTAGTCATGTATGGATGTGCAAGTTGGACAGTGAAAAAGGCTGAGCGCTGAAGAATTGATGCTTTCGAACTGTGGTGTTGGAGAAGACTCTTGAGAGTCCCTTGGACTGCAAGGAGATCCAACAAGTCCATCCTAAAGGAGATCAGTCCTGAGTGTTCATGGAAGGACTGATGTTAAAGCTGAAACTCCAATACTTTGGCCACCTCATGCAAAGAACTGACTCACTGGAAAAGACCCTGATGCTGGGGAAGGATTGGGGGCAGGAGGAGAGGGGGACGACAGAGGATGAGATGGCTGGATGGCATCACCGACTCAATGGACATGGGTTTGGGTGGACTCCGGGAGTTGGTGATGGACAGGGAGGCCTGGCGTGCTGCGGTTCATGGGGTCGCAAAGAGTCGGACACGACTGAGCTACTGAACTGATAACTGATACTGATGATTCAATTGGCACAGTTAAGTCTCCCTAGTCACACCCAAAAATAGGTATTTCTTACAGGAATGTGCTGAAAATAAAGATTAGTTGGGGGCAAGGTCCTTTAAAATGTATTCTTCTACATTGCCTAAATCTGCTATCCTGAATTTTTAAATAGGTAAAAGACAAGCCTAGGCAGAATAATGAAGGTGGGGATAAGGTTTGAGAAGCCAGAGGGGGTAGCTTGTAGGCACAGAGGCACCACCAGGATTGGAGGAATAGTCCTTAAAAGAAGCCCCAAAGACTGCCTGTTCTTATAACTAGAAAATACTAAAACGTAGAGGGCAGAGCGAGACAAACTGTAAGATTTTGGTTTTAGGAACAATGAGCAAATATTTGGGCTTATACAATCTGATCTTTCACTCTTATTGGCCTTGAGTTATAGCCAACTGAGTGTGTGTGTATATATATATTATATATAAATATATAATAATATATTTATTTATTTATGTATTTTAGCCTGACAGTGACAAGACAGGTTCAGGTCACCTGTTCCCAATGGCAGAACTTCACAGACTTGCCAGGCCTTCTACCTGGTGTGTGTGTGTGTGTGTGTATAAAATTTGTGGCCCAAAACCAAATTGAAAGTTTTTCTGGTACCCCCAATAATGCTTAACATAGGGCATAAGCTTTAATTGTTTAACTGAGTATTTTAGGGAAGAGAAGTCAAAGGAAATTTTTCATAATAGTTATAACAGTCATATAGCTTTATAATAATAATAGATAAATAATAGATAAAAGATAATCTGGTCCTAAAATCCTCTCCTAAAAAGAGTTGTTAGAGCCACCAGCCCAGAGCTGGATCACGTGAGTGCAATTGCACACCCCCTGCTCCAGAATCCTCCAGAGGCAGGTGGAGTGCACTGCATGGGGATTTGTAAACTCTAGGATAAAGCCAGGCAGAAAGAATTAGATCGCAATGTCCCAGGATGGCCCTTCACTATTCAGCCCCAACATATACACCTGTTTGCCGGGACTGCACCTGGAAAGAGCTGCAACCAAATCTGCTTCCCTGCAGTCCCACCTGGTGGTTTCCAACCTGCCCAGATCTGCCGTAAACCACTGAATCCCAAATGATGACAGCATTCTTCCATGTTCCATTATCTCAGAACTAGTTTGGAGAAATCAAGCCCTGAGCCTTTAGAGTGGGAGCACTGACTCCAAGACCCTAGACTACCAGAGAACTAACCCTAGGGAGTATCAAATAGTGAGAACTCACACAAAGAAAACCACTTGAATACAAGACCCGGCATCACCCAACCACCAGTACCACCCTGTGCAGGATGCCTCATCTAAACAAAAAACAAAACAAAAATACAAACCTAACCATTAGCAGTCAGGATTACCACTGCACTCAGCCTTACCCATCAGAGGAAAAACAAACAAACAAAAAAACTCAGCACAAATCTCACCCAATATGAAGCTTACACAAGCCACTGAACCAAACTTGGGAGGGCAGAAACCAAAAGGAACAAGGAATTCAGCCTTGAACCCTGGGAAAAGGAGACCTCAACACAGTAAGTTAAAAAATAATAATAATGAAAAGGCAGAGCAAATGAAGCAATGAACTAGAAACACTGAAGTCCAAATAAATGAAGAGGAAATAGGCAAACTACCTGAAAAAGAATTCAGAATAATAATGATAAGTAAAGATAATCAAAAACTTTGAAAAAAATGGAGAAAATGCAAGAATCAATTAACAAAGACCTAGAAGAATTAAAGAATAAACATACAGAGACAACACAATTACTGAAATTAAAAATACTCTAGAAGAAATCAATAGAGTATCTGAAGCAGAATACTGAATCAGTGAGCTGAAGATAAAATGGTGGAAATAACTTCTGAAGAACAGAATAAAGTAAAAAGAATGAAAAGAACTGAGGATAGTCTCAGAGACCTCTGGGACAATATCAAATGCACCAACATTTGAATCTTAGGGGTCCCCGAAGAAGAAGAGAAAAAGAAAAGGTATGAGAAAAGTTTTGAAGAGATTATAGTTGAAAAGTTCCCCAACATGGAAAAGGAAATAATCGAGAGGCACAAAGAGTCCCATACAGGATAAACCCAAGGAGAAACATGCCAAGACACATACTAATCAAACTAACAAAGACTAAACACACAAAGAAAGAATATTAAAAGCAGCAAGGGAAAAGCAACAAGTAACACAAGGGAAACCCCATACACTTAACAGAAACCCTATATGCTTTCAGCAGAAACTCTGCAGGCCCGAAGGGAATGGAAGGATATATTTAAAGTACTGAAAGGGAAAAATCTACAACCAAGATTACTGTACCCGGCAAGGATCTCATGCAAAATTGATGAAGAAATAAAAAGCTTTTCAGACAAGCAAAAGTTAACAGAATGCAGTACCACCAAACCAGCTTTACAACAAATGTTAAAGCAACTTATACAGTCAAGAAATACAAGAGAAGGAAAAAGATCTACAAAATCAACCCCAAACAATTAAGGAAATGGCAGTACGAATATATAAATCAATAATTGCTTAAAATGTAAATGGATTAAATTAAATCAAAAGACAGACTGGCTGAATGGATACAAAAACAAGACCCATATATATGCTGTCTACAAGAAACCCACTTCAGATCTAAAGACACATATAGACTGAAAGGAGAGGATGGAAAAATATATTCCATGCAAATGGGAAGCAAAAGAAAGCTGGAGTAGCAATCCTCATATCAGACATAATAGACTTTAAAGAAGATTACAAGAGATAATGAAGGACACTATATAATGACCAAGGGACCAATCCAAGAGCAAGAGATAATTGTAAATATCTATGCACCCAACATAGGAGAACCTCAATACATAAGACATCACTAACAGACATAAATGGAGAAACTGACAGTAACACAATAATAGAGACTAACACCCTACTCACACCAATGGACAGATCATCAAAACAGAAAATTAATAAGGAAACACAAGCTTTAAATGAAACATTAGAGGAGATGGATCTCATTGATATCTTCAGGACATTCCATCCAAATGCAGAAGAATACACCTTCTTCTCAAGTGCACATGGAACACTCTCCAGGACAGACCACATCTTGGGTCACAAATCAAACCTCAGTAAATTTAAGAAAACTGAAATTGTATTAAGCATCTTCTCTGATGACAATGCTATGAGATTAGATATCAATTACAAGGAAAAAACTGTAAGAAACAAACCCATGGAGATTAAAACATGTTTCTAAATAACCTACAGGTTACTGAAGAAATCAAAAGGGAAATTAAAAAAATTCTAGAAACAAATGACAATGAAAGCATGACAACTCAAAACCTATGGTATGCAGCAAAAGCAGTTCTAAGAGGGAAGTTTATAGTAATACCTACCTCAAAAAACAAGAAAAACATTGACTAGACAACCTCACTTTACACTTAAATAAACAACTGGAAAAACAGGAACAAAAATAAAATCAGTAGAAGGAAATAAATCATAAAGATCTTAGCAGAAGTAAATGAAAAAGAAATGAAAGAAACAATAGTAAAGATTAAAACTAAAAGCTGATTCTTTGAGAAGATAAACAAAATTGACAAACCTTTAGCCAGACTCATCAAGAACAAAACAGAGAAGAATCAAATCAACAAAATTAGAAATGAAAAAGGAGAAATTACAACAGACAATGCAGAAATACAAATGATAATGAAAAAGGAGAAATTACAACACACAATGCAGAAATACAAATGATTATAAGAGACTATTATGAACAACTATATGGCAATAAAATGGATAATCTGGAAGAAATGGACAGATTCTTAGAAAAGTTCAATCTTCCAAGACTGAACCAGGGAGAAACAAAAGTTATGAACAACCCAATTACAAGCACTGAAATTGAAGCTGTGATCAACAATTTCCCAGAAAACAAAAGCCCAGGACCAGATGGCTTCACAGGAGAATTCTATCAAATATTTAGAGAAGAGCTGATGCCTATCCTTCTAAAACTCCTTCAAAAAGTTGCAGAGGAAGGAACACCTCCAAAATCATTCTACAAGGCCATCATCACCCTGATACCAAAACCAGACAAAGACAACACAAACATAAATGCAAAAATCCTCAAGAAAATTTTAGCAAACAATTCAGCAATACATCAAAAAGCTCATACACCATGATCAAGTTAGCTTTATTCCAGGGATGCAAGGATTCTTCAATATATGCAAATCAATCAATGTGATACACCATATTAACAAACTGAAAGATTAAAAACCATATGATAATCTCAATAGATGCAATAAAAGTACTTGACAAAATTCAGCACCCGTTTATGATTAAAACTCTTCAAATAATAGGCATAGAAGGAATCTACCTCAACATAGTAAAGGCCATATATATAATAAGCCTACAGCAAACATTATTCTCAATGGTGGAAATGCATGTCCCTAAGATCAGGGACAACACAAAGGTGTTCACTTTCACCACTATTATTCAACATAGTTCTGGAAGTTCTAGCTACAGCAATCAGAGAAGAAAAAGAAATAAAAGGGATCCAGATCAGAAAAGAAATAAAGCTCTCACTGTTTGTAGATGACATTATACTGTACATAGAAAACCCTAAAGATAATATCAGAAAATTACTAGAGCTAATCAGTGAATTTAGCAAAGTTGCAGGGTACAAAATCAATACACAGACAACACTTGCATTTCTATATACCAACAATGACAAACCAGAAAGAGAAATTAAGGAATCAATCCCATTCACCACTGCAACAAAAAGAATTAAATATCTAGGAGACAAAAGAACTGTACACAGAAAATTATAAGACACTAATGAAAGAAATCAAAGATGACATAAACAGATGGATAGATATTCTGTGTTCCTGGGTAGGAAGAATCAATGCTGTGAAAATGACGATACTACCAAACGCAAACTACAGATTCAATGCAATCCCTATCAAATTACCAACATTTTTCACAGAACTAGAACAAAAAATTTCACAATTCATATGGAAACACAAAAGACCCAAAATAGCCAAAGCAGTCTTGAAAAAGAAGAATTGTGCTAAAGGAATCAACATTCCTGACCTCAGGTTATACTACAAAGTTACAGTCATCAAGACAGTATGGTACTGGCACAAAAATAGAAATATAGCCCAATGGAACAAGATAGAAAGCCCAGAAATAAACCCATGAACCTATGGGTATGTTAGTTTTGAGTTTTGAGAAAGGAGGCAAGAATGTACAATGGAGCAAAGACAGCCTCTTTAATTAATGGTGCTGGGAAAACTGGACAGTTACATGTAATATAATGAAACTAGAACACTTCCTAATACCATACACAAAGATAAACTCAAAATGGATTAAAGACCTAAATGTAAGACCAGAAACTATAAGACTCTTAGAGGAAAACATAGGCAGAACAGTCAATGACAAATCAAAGCAAGATCCTCTATGACCCACCTTCTAGAGTAATGGAAATAAAAACAAAAGTAAACAAGTGGGACCTGATTAAACGTAAAAGCTTTTTCACCAGCAAAGGAAACTATAAGCAAGGTGAAAAGACAACCCTCAGAATGGGAGAAAATAATAGCAAAGGAAACAACTGACAAAAGAATTTCCAAAATATACAAGCAGCTCATACAACTCAATGCCAGAAAAACAAACAACCCAATCAAAAAGTGGGAAAAAGACGTAAATAGACATTTCTCCAAAGAAGACATATAGATGGCTAACAAACACATGAAAGGATGCTCATCATTGCTCATTATGAGAGAAATGCAAATCAAAACTACAATGAGATATCATCTCACACTGGTCAGAATGGCCATCTTCAAAAAGTCTATAAACAACAAATGCTGGAAAGGGTGTGGAGAAAAGGGAATGCTCTTGCACTGTTGGTGGGAATGTAAACTGATACAGCCACGATGGAAGATGGTATGGAGATTTCTTAGAAAGCTAGGAATAAATACCACTATATGACACAGCAATCCCACTCCTAGGCATATACTCTGAGGAAACAAAAACTGAAAAAACATGTGTCCCATTGTTCATTGCAGCTCTATTTACAATAGCTAGAACATGGAAGCAAACTAGATGTCCATCGACAGATGAATGGATGGAGAATTTGTGGTACATATACACAACAGAATCTTAGTCATAAAAAGGAATGAATATGAGTCAATTCTAATGAAGTGAATGAACCAAGAACCTATTATACAGAGTGAAGTAAGTCAGAAAGGGAAGATAAATATCATATACTAATATATCCGCATATATACAGAATCTAGAAAATGGTACTGAAGAATTTATTTACAGAGCATCAGTGGAGAAACAGACATAGAGAATAGACTTATGGACATGTGGAG
The DNA here is from genome assembly GCA_007570785.1 of Antilocapra americana. Taxonomy (NCBI): domain Eukaryota; kingdom Metazoa; phylum Chordata; class Mammalia; order Artiodactyla; family Antilocapridae; genus Antilocapra; species Antilocapra americana. The sequence goes on along the minus strand of ML661896.1, from coordinate 2,425,883 downwards.
AAGGGAGGAGAGGGTGAGATGTATGGAAAGAGTAATATGGAAACTTACATTACCATATGTAAATTAGATAGCCAATGAGTTTTGCTGTATGGCTAAGGAAGCTCCAACAGGCGCTCTGTATTAACCTAGAGGGATGAGACAGGGAGGGAGATGGGAAGGAGGTTCAAAAGGGTGGGGATATATGTATACCACTGGAGAAGGGAATGGCAAACCACTTCAGTATTCTTGCCCTGAGAACCCCATGAACAGTATGAAACAAAAAGATAAAACACTGAAAGATGAACTCCCCAGGTCGGTAGGTGCCCAATATGCTACTGGAGATCAGTAGAGAAATAACTCCAGGGAGAATGAAGAGACGGACCCAAAGCAGAAACAACACCCAGTTGTGGATGTGACTGGCGATGGAAGTAAATTCCAGTGCTGTAAAGAGCAGTATTGCAAAGGAACCTGGAATGTTAGGTCCATGAATCAAGGCAAATTGGAAGTGGTCAAACAGGAGATGGTAAGAGTGAATATCGACATTTTAGGAAACAGCGAACTAAAATGGACTGGAATGGATGAATTTAACTCAGATGACCATTATATCTACTACTGTGGGCAAGAATACCTTAGAAGAAATGGAGTAGCCATCATAGTCAACAAAAGAGTCTGAAATGGAGTATTTGGATGCAATCTCAAAAACGACAGAATGATCTCTGTTCGTTTCCAAGGCAAACCATTCAATATCACAGTAATCCAAGTCTATGCCCCGACCAGTAATGCTGAAGAAGCTGAAGTTGAATGGTTCTAGGGAGACCTACAAGACCTTCTAGAACTAACACACAAAAAAGATGTCCTTTTCATTATAGGGAAGTGGAATGCAAAAGTAGGAATGCAAGGCAAATTTGGCCTTGGAGTACAGAATGAAGCAGGGCAAAGGCTAATAGAGCTTTGTCAAGAGAACGCACTGGTCATAGCAAACACCCTCTTCCAACAACACAAGAGAAGACCCTACACATGGATATCACCATCAATATCAAAATCATATATATTATATTCTTTGCAGCCAAAGATGGAGACACTCAATACAGATACCAAAAACAAGACCGGGAGCTAACTGTGGCTCAGATCATGAACTCCTTATTGCCAAATTCAGACTTAAATTGAAAAAAGTAGGGAAAACCACTAGACCATTTAGGTATGACCTAAATCAAATCACTTATGATTATACAGTGGAAGTGAGAAATAGATTTACAGGATTAGATCTGACAGAGTGCCTGAAGAACTATGGATGGAAGTTTGTGACATTATACAGGAGACAGGGAAAGGAGACCATACCCAAGAAAAAAAATACAAAAAGGCAAAATGATGGTCTGAGGAGGTCTTACATATAGCTGTGCAAAGAACAGAAGAAAAGGCAAAGGAAAAAAGGAAATCTATACCAATTTGAATGCAAAGTTCCAAAGAATAGCAAGGAGAGATAAGAAAGTGTTCCTCAGGGATCAATGCAAAGAAACAGAGGAAAAGAGTAGAATGGGAAAAACTAGAGATCCCTTCAAGAAAATTAGAGATTCCAAGGGAACATTTCATGCAAAGATGGGCACAATAAAGGACAGAAATGGTAGGGACCTAACAGAAGCAGAAGATATTAAGAAGAGGTGGCAAGAATACACAGAAGAAATATACAAAAAAAATCTTCACGATCGAGATAATGACAATTGTGTGATCACTCACCTAGACCCAGACATCCTGGAATGTGAAGTCAACTGGGCCTTAGGAAACATCACTATGAGCAAAGCTAGTGGAGGTTATGGAATCCCAGTTGAGCTATTTCAAATCCTAAAAGATGATGCTGTGAAAGTGCTGCACTCAGTATGTCAGCAAATTTGGAAAACTCAGCAGTGGCCACAGGACTGGAAAAGGTCAGTTTTCATTCCAATCCCAAAGAAAGGCAATACCAAAGAATGCTCAAACTACTGCACAATTGCACCCATATCACACGCTAGCAAAGTAATGCTCAAAATCCCTCCAAGCCATGCTTCAACAGTACATGAACCATGAACTTCCAAATGTTCAAGTTGGATTTAAAAAAAGCAGAAGAACCAGAGATCAAATTGCCAACATCTGTTGGGTCATCAAAAAAGCAAGAGAGTTTCAGAAAAACATCTACTTCTGCTTTATTGACTATGCCAAAGCCTTTGACTGCGTGGATCACAACAAACTGTGGAAAATTCTTCAATGGATGGGTATATCAGACCTCCTGACCTGCCTCCTGAGAAATCTGTATGCAGGTCAGGAAGCAACAGTTAGAACTGGACATGGAACAACAGACTGGTTCCAAACAGGAAAAGGAGTACATCAAGGCTGTATATTGTCACCCTGCTTATTTAACTTATATGCAGAGTACATCATGAGAATCACTGGGCTAGATGAAGCACAAGCTGGAATCAAGATTGTCGGGAGAAATATCAATAACCTCTGATATGCAGATGACATCACATTTATTGTAGAAAGTGAAGAACTAAAGAGACTCTTGATGAAAGAGGAGAGTGAAAAAGTTGGCTTAAAACTCAACACTCAGAAAACTAAGATCTTGGCATCTGGTCCCATCACTTCATGGCAAATAAATGGGGAACAATGGAAACAGTGAGAGACTTTATTTTGGGGGGTTCTGCAAAATCACTGCAGATGGTGACTGCAGCCATGAAATTAAAAGACACTTGCTCCTTGGAAGAAAAGTTATGACCAACCTAGACAGCATATTAAAAAGCAGACATTACTTTGCCAACAAAGGTCCATCTAGTCAGAGGTATAGTTTTTCCAGTAATCATGTATGGTTGTCAGAGTTGGACTGTAAAGAGCGCTGAGTACTAAAGAATTGATGCTTTTGAACTGTGGTGTTGGAGAAGACTCTTGAGTCCCTTGGACTGCAAGGAAATCCAACCAGTCCATCCTAAAGGAAATCAGTCCTGAATATTCATTGGAAAGACTGATGCTGAAGCTGAAGCTCCAATACTCTGGCCACCTGAAGCAAAGAACTGACTCATTGGAAAATACCCTGATGCTGGGAGATTGAAGGCGGAAGGAGAAGGGGACGACAGAGGATGAGATGGTTGGATGGCATCACCGACTCTATGTAATTAGTTTGAGTATACTCCGGGAGTTGGTGATGGGCAGGGAGGCCTGGCATGCTACAGTCCATGGGGTCGCAAAGAGTCGGACACAACTGAGGGACTGAACTGAACTGATATGTTTACCTATGGCTGATTCTTCTTGAGGTTTTATAGAAAACAACAAAAGTCTGTAAAGCAATTATCCTTCAATAAAAAATAATTTTTAAAAAAGAGTTGTTAAAGAGTCCTAAAGGCAGTTATTTTTTTGGAACTGTAAAAAATTTTTTCTTAGAGTGAAAAATATTAAATTCTTAGGTATCATGTAGTTAAATGGAGCAAAAACTCTTATAGGCTAGTCAGAATTATATAATCATTTTATACATTTGTATTTTATGCCTCAAAAAAAAGGCATATAGATTTGCCAATATATATATATAGCCAATATTTTACTTTTATGATAATTATGCTACCTTAAACTTCTATAAATTGAAGCTTACTTTAACTTATATAAAAGTCTATGTCTTTTCCCTTCCTTTTGGTTGAACTTTTGATGAAGTTTTTCATGTATTTGTTTATAGGCTACAGATTTAGAGGTAGAAATGATCTCTAACTCTTCTTATTTTCCCATTTAGTTATGTTTTTCGACTGTTTTCTTCAGCTCATACTCTAACACACAAATTTATCAAATGCTTGGACAACTGTTAAGAAATACTGAAAAATATTCAGACTTCTATTTTCTTGCATACTGGCACATTTATTACAACAATATAATTGCCATAACCATCTTCTTTGCATGGATAAAGGTATTTGTATTTTATCAGATACAACAGATTAGATATGTTTTACTACATTAGATAAAGGCCTTCCCCGGTGGCTCAGATGGTAAAGAGTCTGTCTGCAGTGTGGGAGACCAGAGTTAGATCCCTGGGTTGGGAAGATCCCCTGGAGAAGGAAAAAGGCAACCTACTCCAGTATTCTTGCCTGGAAAATCCTATGAATGGAGGAGCCTGGCAGGCTACAGTCCATGGGGTTGCCAAGAGTTGGACATGACTGAGCAACTTCACTTTATTACATTAGATAATAAGAACTCAAACTACAAAGTTATGGAGGAAAAAAAAAGATACTCTTAACTATACAGTAATTTTTATAGTAGTTTGGCTTTGTGATGATTGCTGGCAATTCCTCAAACATCCTTGACTATCACTAAGCATCTTTTTTAATTTGAAGCAGATTTCTTCTGAAATTAACTTACTCTAAGTATAATCTTTAGTATCCTATTTCAATTAATTCTGTTCTTTTTCAGATATTCAAATTCATAAGCTTTAATAAGACAATGTCTCAGCTGTCATCAACCTTGTCACGATGTATCAAAGACATAATAGGATTTGCTATCATGTTTTTTATAATATTCTTTGCTTACGCTCAGTTAGGATTTCTTGTTTTTGGATCACAGGTTGACGACTTTTCCACTTTTCAAAATGCTATGTAAGCTCTTAGTATAAATGTAATTATATTTTCCAGTTTATAACAAAAAATCATGAAAATGCCTATAAGTAGTGACATATGCTTTAATAAATTTTAAAATGGTTTGATATTTTCACTGATAGCTAAATATCTGTTATACTCAAAGTGCAGTTAGGCATTGAAAGATTCAAATTGATGGTGTTATCCACTCTTCACATGTTACTAGGTCAAGTTAAAAAAATAATTTTTTACTTTTCTAGAAGTGAAAATTTTATCTAAGTTAAAAAATATGGCTCCATGTCTCCATAGTATCTATTCTCTGGGCAAAAGAAATTTTAAGTGTTTTCTTTAGAGGGCATCTCTAGAAACCTTTCATTGATATTGACTTGATTGTCCTTTGCTGATCTGGCAAAGCTGAATTTTAAAAATAGCTTTATACACATAAAGCAATTAGCAGATAACTAACTTATAGAACTGATTAGGTAGAATGCCTAGAAAAGTATTCAGGCTCTTCTTTAGAAGTAATTTTAATAAGTTTGCTTTCATTCTTGAGTAGGTAAAACAAGTTGTCTGTATAAAATACATATATATATATATATGATTGTCTAAAACAGGGGTCCCCAACCTCCTGGATCTAAAGCCTGATGATCTGAGGTGGAGCTGATGTAATTAATAATAACAGAAACAAAGTGCACAATAAATGTAATGTGCTTAAATCATCTTGAAGCCATCCCTGCTTCTGCAGTCCATGGAAGAATTGTCTTCCATGAAACCGGTCCCTGGTGCCAAATACTTTGGGGTCTGCTGGTCTAAAATATCAGGTCTCAAAAATGTGTTCTGTACAATCAAGACTAAGATTGTCTGGGGGAGATAGTTTCATGTCTTAAAAAGTTTAGGAAATTTTGCATCACTGTTGGAAATTTGTAGTCCATGGTAACATATGGCTCTGAGAAAAACTGTACTACTTTCTTCTTCAGTTCATAATTCCTCAAATTTGTCCATGATCCTTTTACTCAACTGGGGGTAAATTTTAGTGCAGTCCATGGGATCACAGAGTCAGACATGACTGAGAGACTAAACTGATTGACTTAGTTGGAAAAATGTCATCATCTACATGTAAATGAAGTTCCACTGTTTGAAATTTAGTAACATTTTTTTCTGAAATAATCCTTTACTAGACAAGAGGATAGAATTCTACTTTCTACCTCTGCCACTAGCTATTTAATTTTTCTAGACCTTAATTTCTTTATCCGTAAATGAATGGGCTGAACTAAATCACTCCCAGAGGTCCCTTCCAACTACAAATGAGAAGTCTAATTAGTTTACCCCGAGTCAATGTTTGCAGTTTCAACAACTTCTTGGTCCCTCCCTAGGATCTTAAGTGTAAGTAATAAAACTAATTAATATTGGACATTAAATATGAATGTAATAATCTACAGAACCTTGGAAATGTGTCTTACCTTGATTAATTGGAGGAAAGAAGTATAAGACACAAATTAAGCAGACAGAAAAGTTTGGAATGGAATAATGAGGGAACTTCTGCTTTTGGTAATGATGTGTAAGACTATTCAAATTAATCTCTTCACAAAATCTCTGTCCAAAATCAGAAAGCAAGAACCCAGAGAAGTAGCTCCAGCATCCAAAGCTACTCTTCCCTGAAGGCTTTTTTCAAGCTGATAAAAGATTTTAAGCTGTTATAAAATTTACCATCTTAACCACTTTTAAAACCATTTCTAAAATTGTTCAATTATCACGATACATCATTCATCTCCAGAAATCTATCTTGCAAAACCAGAAATCTTGTACTCATTAAACACGAATTCTCCATTTCTCCCCCTACTCCAGCCCCTGCAACCATCATTGTACTTTTTGTCTCTGATTTTGATTACTTTAGGTAATTCTCATAGAATCATACAGTATTTGTCCATTTCTGAGTAATTTACCCCACAGCATATCGTCAACAATGTTGTAGATTTCCTTCCTTTTTGAGGCTGAATAATATTCCACTGTGTGTGTTACACACACACATTTTGCTTATCCATTAATCTGTCAATGACACTTGAGCTGCTTCCATGTTTTCATTCTTCTGAATAATGCTACTGTGAGAACATGGTATACAAATCACTTTGAGATCCTACTTTGAATTCTTTTGAGTATATACCCAGAAGTAGAATTGTTGGATCATATGGTAACTTTATTTTGAATTTTCTGAGGAACTGCTATACTATTGTCCACAGTGGCTACTGCATCTTACATTTCTACTAACAGTGCATAAATGTTTCAATTTCTCCACAGCCTTATCAAAAATTATTTTGATACTAGCCATCCTAATGGGTGTGAGGTGTGGTATCTCATTGTGTTTTGGATTTGCATTTCTCTACTGATTAGCAATACTGAGCATCTTTTCATATGCTTATGCATATGTTGGTCCACTTGATGGTCTCTCCTAAGTCCCTTAAGTCTCTGTTCACTTTTTCTAGAAACTCTTCTCTTTCTGTTCCTCAGACTCAGTAATTTCAATTGCCCTATCTTCGAATCACTTATTTTTTTCTGCCTGCAAATCTACCTTTGAATCCCTCTAATGAATTGTCATTTCAGTTATTGTACTTTGCAGCTCTAGAATTTCTCTTTGGTTTTCTTCTTCCTGATTATTTCCATTTTGTTCATACTTAGTTTTCTTGACTTTCTCCAACTTTTAGTTCTTTGAGCATCTTTAAAATGGTTAAGTATAGTAGATCTGCCATGTGGTCTTACTTAAGGGTAATTTCTGTTGATTCACTTTTTCCCTTTGAATAGGCCATACTCCAGTTTCTTTGTATGCCTTGTCAATTTTTGTTGAAAACTAAACATTTAAGTATAACAATGTGATAATTTTGGAAATCAGCTAATTTCCCTTCCCAGGGCCTGCTATGTTTTCTGTTGTTTTTCATTGTTAACTGTCTCCATGCTGAGGATCAGCCTGAGGTGTAAACTTAAAGGTCTCCTCAGGTCTTTCTGAGCCTGTGCCATTCCTTGGGCATGCATGGTGATTTTCTAATTTCCTCCACATTTGCAGAGTTGTTTTTGTTTTTTTACTGTCCTAGTCTTTAATGTCTGGTTCCCAAAAGGAAGAAAGAAAAAATGAAGAAGGAAAGGGCATCGGGCCTCTCAATCCCAAGGACATTGCTTCAGTCAGAGAGGGAGGGACTTGCAACCAATGTAGTGAGATACCTGCCTCTTGTCATCAACATCAGCAATCAGAACACAGACCTCTGATGTTTGGACAACCCAATCCTTGCCACCCTGGCTCCCACAAGCTGTGCACAAGCTGCTCCAGGAATACATGCAGGACCACCTGCCACGGGCGGAGGGATTGGAAAGGCGTGTGCACGCACACACACGCTCACTCAGTCACTCAGTCATGTCCAACTCTTTACAACCCCATGGACTATAGTCCACCAGGCTCCTCTGTCCATGGAATTTTTCTGGCAAGAAGGCGGGAGTAGGTTGCCAATTCCTCCCCCAGGGTTATCTTCCCGACTCAGGGATCAAATCAGAGTCTCCTGCATTGGGAGATGGATTCTCTACCACTGAGTCACCTGGGAAGCCCAGGAGGTGGGTAGCTGCTGTCAAACTAAAAGTTTAAATTCACTCAAATTGTCCAGTCCTTTCCTAGATGTTGCAAGCCTTCAACAGACTCTAGAGTTCATTTCAAATGCTACATCAGATTGTGCCAGTGAGACCATAGTCAAGGTGGTGAGACAGATTCCTAGTGTTCCTTACTCCATCTTTCCCAAAATCTCCATCGTGAAGGCATTTTTGCTGATCCAGAGGAAACAGTTAATTAAAAAATTGTGTTCCTAGTTACTTCTCAAGGAGGAGACAGAACAGAAACCCAGAGCCTTTGTGTGTATGTTGGAAAGTGGGGTAGGGGGAGAAGAGCAGTGTCTGAAAATCTCGCCACACATAAAGCAGGGATCTGAAGCGCTACAGCCTCAAGTTAAAAATAAATCCCTCAGTGACTTGAAGTTGGGGTTTAATCACCTAGGTATCCAGAGAACCTCATTATCTTGAACTTGGCTTAAGATAGCCCCAAGCTAGGATGTCCATATACACCTGCAGACACATACACAAATCTCTCTGGAGAACAATATCTTCATCCCAAGTCCTTCAAGTATAATATTCTGCTTATGGTCAAAGATAACCTCATATAAGAGGAGGAAAAAATCGTAAGTAAGAACTAACAGATACAACAGACAACAGAAACAGACTCAAAGATCTTCAAATATAATAATAATTATTTAGAGAAATAAAACACAAGTCAGAAAATAGCTTTAGAGAACAGGATAGTGTAAAAAGTGGCATATTTGAAAAAGTATCAAATACTTATCTTTTCTTAAACATGATTTTAATATTAAATTTAATTTTAATAAAAATCATATTAAAAACACTTAAACAGAACCTCATATTCTCCTATACCAGACAGAAAAAGTTTGATTTACTGAGAAACTTTGGTCTCCTAAATCAGCATTTCTGTCTTATGTAAAAAGCATTTGAATCCAGTACTAGAAACTAGATAAATATTTTACATGTGATTTAGTCAGGTCTCAGGTACCAAGGATGAAATTCCAAAAAACTCTTGAGTCCTAGGACCCCAAGTAGCTGATTTCTTTGAATACATTTTCCTCCTTTATTGAACACGGTCCTATGGTTCCCTTCATGTGATTGGCTTAAAAAACAAAAAACATTCTTTTTCAGTCCCTTTACTGACTGATCATCCAAAGTGTCTGTTGTTCAGTCACTAAGCTGTGTCCAACTCTTTGGAACCCCATGGACTACAGCACTCCAGGCTTCCCTGTCTTTCACGTCTCTTGGAGTTTGCTTCAACTCATGTTCAATGAGTCACTGATGCCATCCAAAATATCTCATCCTCTGTCATTCCTTCTCCTGCCTTCAATCTTTCCCAGTATCAGGGTCTTTTCTAATGAGTTGGCTCTTTGCATTAGGTGGACAAAGTATTGAAGCTTCAGCTTCAGTCCTTCCAATGAATATTCAAGGTTGATTTCCTTTAGGATTGACTGGCTTGATCTCCTTGCAGTCCAAGGGATAGTCTAGAGTCTTCTCCATTATCACAATTGGAAAGCATCAATCCTTTGGCTTTCTTTATGGTACAACTCTTACATCTGTACATGACTACTGGAAAAATGATAGTAAAGTGTCTACATACTAGTAAAAACTCCTTTCCAGGTTTCCCCTTAAAATATATATATATGAATATATATTTTTTATAATTTTTAAAGTATCTCTGGTATGACTTGCAATACCACTGCAAATTAATGATGAGAAAATAAGACTTCAGGTTATGAAATCCTAATTCTACCTCTCCTACTACTATGCTCATTTGAAGCTTAATTTCTTAATTTTTCCATCTACAAAATTAATAAAATGAAACTTTATAATATTTTCAATGCTATTTCACATCAAAGCCAAGTTTTTGTATTTACTGGAGAAAATAAAAAACTCAGGCTCATGTTTGAGGATCATTACCAGCACTTGCTTGAGACTTGACAAGTGATAAACTGTTGGCATCCTTATTACTTCAGTAGAGGAGAAGCACAAATTAGTTATATCATTTATTAAAAAAAAAAAAGCTGCAGGGTTCTCAGGTCTAAGTCCAAGTTGAAAGTCACTTTTTGGAAAGGTCAAAGTATTCTAAGTTTTAAAAGGGCACAGGAATGGCTAAGGAGACAACTGTCAAGACAAGCTAGTAAGCAGGAATCTCAAGGTTCAAATCTTGGAGGTGAACACTGAGTTCACATTGGTTAAATAAATTGAAGCCCATCATTTTCTAAACTATCTGTTCAGCTAGTAAGTCTTGCCTTCAGGGGAATTTTCTACATCCGATTTTATGCTAACAAAACTAAAGCCAGAAAGCTTATACTATATGCAGTTAGGTATTTTTCCTAGACACATTAGTAACCATTAGTTGGCAGGTATGTATGAAGAGATATAATATTTTCTAATGCTTTTCTTTATCCTCATAAAAGATTCACACAATTTCGTATTGTTCTTGGAGATTTTAATTTTGCTGGCATTCAGCAAGCCAATCGTATCTTGGGACCCATTTACTTCATCACTTTCATCTTTTTCGTGTTCTTTGTCCTGCTGGTAAGAAAGATGGAATATACTCCCTTTTTTTGCTTATATTTTTCAAAATAAAAAATTTAATTACTAATTTAGAAGAAATTACAGTATCACTACTTAGCTGTCAGAACACTTACATTTATTAAGAATGGTATAGATTTCTAGTAATCCAGCAAATCTAAGTGATTTTTAAGTTGTCCAATGAGGATGTGACCATAATAGTTACCATTTGAGTGTTTACTATGTGCCAAGAGTTGCTAAATCTACACATATAACTTAAAAGTCCCAGGTCTCTCCAGCCTGGGATATTTCACACCAGTAAGTATGAATCAGGTCAATCATATTCTGCCCATCACAAGAGGTTTTGGCCCTTATGGCTGAAAGGTCACACCTGTCATTTTTATGAGTCCTCAGAATTTATGAGTCTCTCACATGTGCTCAGGACAAATCTATCTGGCCTTCCTAATCAAGGAACTTGCTTTTCTACTCAAAGCACGCTACTGTCCTCCACGAAAACATTTTTTTTTTTCATCATGTACAGCAGTTATACCCTGATGGTGGGCAGGAGTCCTCAAAGTGACAGATCTGGGCCACAGTGAAATGTGGAGAAAGGTGGGCTTGAGATTAACAATATTCTCTCCACAATTCCGTTTGTGTTAATCTGGACATGAGTAGTTTTAAGAGCCCTAGTAAAATTGTGCATTTAAACAACTCTACAGAAGTTTTTAAAAAAATCAAACCCTATGAACACATATTATTCTAAGTTTTCTTCTGATACCTAACATTAATAAATTTCTATATATTAACCAGTCTATATGCACTATTTTACATTCTGCTTTTCCCATTTATCATAAACATACTTGCCCATATCCACACACTAAATATTTCCCATTCCATTACTTTTTTTATATATAGTCTGCATAGCCATCTCTCTCTTACTGAGCACATAAGTTACCTTTAAATTTTAAATCTAATTTTACAAATCCCAGCACTTGTCAAAGCCATTAACTTTTAAACTAAATTTTTACTGAAATACTTTTTCTCCCCAGAACATGTTCTTGGCAATAATTAATGATACCTATTCTGAAGTGAAAGCTGACTATTCAATAGGCAGAAGGCCAGATTTTGAACTTGGTAAAATGATTAAAAAGGTATGTATGTCAAATTCTTCTCCTAATCAGAATTCTGAGGCCAATCTTGTTTGGTTTATACCCCAAATGGTAGTGCAGGGAGGGGTTTTGGGTTTTTGTTGTGGTCTAGTGTTACTCATATTTGTACTATTTCACTACCAGGAGAAATGTTCTCTGGCTTTAAAAACGTAACCAAAAAGTATTTCAGAGCTTGGTATATCCAAAAGCTATTGAGCACTAAATGCAAAGCGCTATTTCTGTATAGTAATATCTTATCTCTTCTAGCCTCTTTCCTTGCCAGCCCAGTTTGGATCATGTCACTTCTCTGCTCAAAATTCTTGTTTCCCTGCGTTTGTCAACACTAAGTCCAAATTCTTTATTCAAACATTCAACAGCCTTCTCTAGTCTCCAAGTGGCAATATATCTTTATTCATTATCATTTAAGTATACAATTTTTACCTTCTATGCTTCCATTTACAGCACTGCATGTGCCAGCATATATTTTGAGCACACGCTTGCTCTCATTGTGTCCTCTGGGCCTCTGCTCATGTCATTCCCTGACTCTCCAGGAATATTCCCTCTGCTCTCTCACAGACATTCTATTCTCCCTGTCAGAGAGGAATCTTCCTTGTCCTCTCAACACATATTATGAATTGTAGCTGAGTCATGTGTGTACCATTCTGTCTATCTCTGCATATCCTCAGCTCTAACCGTAGCATTTCACATAGAAAAAGTCCTATTAGCTGTGGGGTTGAAAGGGAGCTTAAGAACTCTGTCCAAGAACTTATCTGTGAAGGTATTCTATTAATATGTTCCCCAATGAGATTCCTACATGGCTCAGCTGGTAAAGAATCCGCCCGCAATGCGGGAGACCTGGATTCGATCCCTGGGTTGGGAAGATCCCCTGGAGAAGGGAAAGGCTACCCTCTCCAGTATTCTGGCCTAGAGAATTCCAAGGACTATATAGTCCATGCGGTGGCAAAGAGTTAAACACAACTGAGTGATTTTCACTTCACTTCACTTCAATGAGCTTAACTGTGGGTTTTCTATCTTTTACCTCTTGATTATGATTTTGGTTATGTGCACTAAAGTATTAATATCATCAATGCAATAAACTTAATAATATTTTTTAAAGATTTTCCCCCAAATTCAAGTGTGATGCCAACTTTTCACCAGTAGGCAGAAACTGTAAGTAGTGACAAGGTGAAAGGAGGATAACCATATTTGGTTATTTGCCCCTACATTTCTTAGGGCAGCAAGCCCCTAAAGTCAAGCATTCCCTCTTTCCCTTTACCTTAGTCAAAAATTAAAAACACAGAATATATTTCTTATGAACTTTTAAATTATTTTAAATTATGCCCAGAGTTACAACAATGCTCTTGAAAAACTCAAACTAAAAAAACCTGAAACAGATGAAGACAAGGAACGGTAAGATGACTTTTCTTCAATTTTTAACTTACCATTTTAAAGCTCTATATTAGAAACTTACAATGAGAGTAAGGTTTTGATTATAAAACAACCACCATTCGATGTGCTGATTCTAAATAAGCTGTCAAGACACCAGTAGCACCTCATAATTTCTGAGTGTCATGAAGCTCTAAACTAATTTAAAATTAATATAAGGCATGCCATGCCACTCAGAAAAAGTTTTAACAGATAGTAACAGTGTTTAACAGCTTTAACAGGAAAGTAATGCTCCTCTTAAAAAGGTAAATTATTTTAGTACATGCACATTAATACATGTTGTTAGCTACTGAAGTAAAGAAATTTTTATACAAAATATTTAAGAATATGCTTACATTTATTGCATCACTTTGGTGTCAAAATGCTTCCCAAATACAGATCTCTGGAAGTGGCACATAATATAAACATGTTTTTACAGCTAGAGATATGATACTCTATAGAGAACTTATTAATGACAACATTGTCTAAATAATTAGTTTTATCAGAAAGAAGAGAAATGTAATTCATCCTTAATATAGATCTGGTAGCATTTTATAATGTCATTTTCCTTTTTACTACCATATGCCTCTGTTTTTTATTTCATATTCTCAGTACGGAAAACAAAGATTTGGCTGAAAAAGCCAGAAGAGAAGGTTTTGATGAAAAAGTAAGCCTTTAATTTTCTCTTAAGGAAGTGATAGCTTTATTAGAAAAAGTTCTTATTAAGAATTGAATGATTTGCTTTCTTCAGAGCAGTAATTGCCACCTCCAGATTTTTCCCAGGATCTAGATCCTTTATTTAGGACAGATTGTTTGGATTCCAGATATTCCTTCTCTCTTATCAGTGCTCTTTGCCAGATACCCTCATCCTATAGCTGTACCCTTCACTGTGGGATTAGCACACAGTTTAGTGAGTATATTCTGAGATGATTATGTAATCATTCTCTTATAATCATTAATGTGATCAATCACTTTAATGACTTTTCCTGTATTTCAAAGTTGTAACATATATATTCAACAAATGACTAAACATATATATGTTTACTAAAAAATTATTAAGCAAATCTTCACATACCACTACCACTCAAGTGAAAAAACAGAACACTGCTCTACTTCTGGATGCTTCCCACTCTCCAATATACTGAGAAAGGGAACAGCAAGACTGAGAGACTAGAATAAGCAAACAAGTATGTATACTGCTAGAGTGAGGGTTCTCATGATCAGACAATGGAATTGCATAAATAGAAAGGTTGAAGGTTAAGATGAACATTGTGTTGGATCAGAATCACAGGAGTGTGTGTCTGTGTGTGAGTGTATCTTCTGGTTCTATACACTGAGAACGCTAGTGACATCCTAGTAGCAATGATATAAGTGTCCAGACCTTGGGTTTCCAAATACCATTCTCCTCTAAAAGGAATCAGTGCTCCTTGAAAATACAGTTAATTCCAGGACTGGAAAGTATAGGTGCTTTATACTATATACTCCACATAGAATGATGGAGATGTCATAAAAGGACACAAAAAGTCAATGTGAATGGGGCTCCCACTGGCCAAGTCTGGGACTATTTAAGCACTGTGATGAATTTTAATTTAAACCCATGGAATAAAATGGGATTCTATGAGTCCACACTGATCTAAATATTTACATGAATAAAAGTCTGAGGAAGAATAGTACATTTCCATACCTCTCCACAAAATACTTACTACCAAAAGAAAAGGAATAACATTAGAGTAGAAAAGTCTGGAATCAGTACCATTAACAGTACCAGAACTAAACTAAAATCACGTGTCACCTGATAGAACACTGAGAGAACATAAAATCTCTTCTGCAAAATTTTCATCAGAGACGCATAACGTGACAAAACACTACACAAAAGAAACTGAGGGACATGTCTACAAAATACTGGCCTATATTCTTCAGAAGTGTCAAGGTCATGGAAGTCAAGGTAAAGCTGAGGATCTATACCAGACTGAGATTAAAAAACAGATAAATACAGTGCATAATCATGGACTCGATCATTTTACTATAAAGGGCATCACTGGAACAACTGGTAAATTTGAGTGGGTAACTGACGATTTAGATGGTAATCATCTATCACTATTAATTTTCTGATTCTGATGATTATACTGTGTGTATAAAGGAGAATGTCCTTATATGCAGAAAATGCACATTGAAGTATTCGGAGACAATAAGGCATTCATGTTGGCAACGTTAAATACTTCAGAGGATAAAAAGTATTTGTGCTGTTCTTACAACTTCTCTTACAGAGATTCTTTTAAAAAACAAAACTATAATTCAATAAGCCATTTCTGAAATAAAAGACAATATAAACTGAAAGACACCTATTGTATACCTGGGAAAAATTACCTAAGCTGAACATGAGACTTGTCCAAGTAAAACTTAGATTTACTTAGAAATCTAAGAAAATTAGATTAGCACATCATTCGGCACCATAAATCAACAAAACACCTACAATATATGCAAGGAAAGAAAATGTAAGCCAAGGTTTTTTATATCCAGCAAAGTTGTGCTTCAAGTAGAAAGGCTCAAATAGTTTTGAAAGGTAAAAACTTGGGGAATACCACTGTATTCCTAAGGATTCTATGTGAGGATCATCTTCAGCCAAACAAGAGATGACTGAGATATTTTAGAAACAGAAGGGAGAAGACATAACATAGAAAAAGCTGACTACTTATTTCATATGTAAGATAAGTAAATAAGATATTGTTTTATAAAACATATTTTTAATATCTGTGAAATTGAGATGTACCTTATATTTGATAAGATGCCAAATTTTAGCTGGTAGCAATATTTTTCCTAAGTAGCACACAGAATAACAGTATAACGGGTTTTACGATAGACTGCATCTCTTAGATACAACAAAATATGGTAATATGATTAAATATACCTGGGAAGTAGAGAGGAAAGAAATGAGAAGGAAGAAATTACAACCCAATTTTTGTTGAACTTCTTTGGTTCTTGTGGAGGGAACCAAAACAAGAAAGGGATGACCTAGGATGTATGAAAAGATACATGACCACAAAAACAAAAATACATACATTCCTAAAAGGAAGCAGTACCAAAACTAAAGATATATCACATGGTTAAGACTTTAAATATACCTTAAAACAATGTAACTGTGACCAGATATATCTGATATACCAGTAAAGACAAATAACTTTAATTTACTTTAAAAGAAAATGTTTTCAGATTGAATCACAGAGCAACACCTAATTCTATGTTATAGCCTAAAATATATACCTAAAACAGTATGACTTAGAAAAGTCAAGTATAAAAGCATGAGCCAAGGCAAAAAGGCAAGCAAAATTATCAGCAGATACAACTTAATATAAGTCAAGGTAGAATTCTAAATCAAAAGTTCTAAATGAGACAAAAGGCACTTTATAAGGCTAAGACCAACTTTAACAGTCATGATTATCTATGCACCAAATAATATGCATCAACTTCCAAAGAGACTACGAGACTTAAGAAAATGGAAAATACTTAAGAATGCACTAAAAGTAGAGAACAGATCAAGAAAAAAAAGTATTTAAAAATATATATGTAATGAATAACGTGATTAACCTGCGTACTCTCAGAAGATATACCTGGTTTTTCAAAAACCCACTCATGAAAATAGATATACTGAGCCATAGAGGAAACCTCAATAAGTTGAAAATAGTATTTATCAAAACTGAGCCCAAAAGATACTTTTAAATCCATTCTATAGAAGAAATAAAGTCATCAAAGAACTACTTCTGAAGTAACTCAGGCCCAGATGGTTTCACAAGGGAATTTTACCAAATTTTTAAGGAATAAATAATTTCAAGCTATTTGAATTCTTCCAGAGCAAAGAGAAAACTGAAAACTTTCAAATTATTTTTATAAAGCAACTATCTAGTGACTCTAAGAACTGGGAAAAGTTGTATTCCTTAAAAAACAAACAAGACAGAAAAAGAAAATATTACATATATCATAAAGCAAAAATCCTAGATAAAGTATTAGCAAACAGAATACAATATGAATCCAACAAAATACAATATGACTCAGTAGGGTTTATTCTAAGAATGTAAAGATGATTTAAAACTATGTAATCAACTAATTAACATAATTCATTCTATTTATAAGTCAAAAAAGGAAAATTAATTATTATTTTCCATAGATGCTGGGTATTTGATAAGATTCAACATCAATTTTGAGGGGGAAAACAAAACAAGAATCAATGGACTCTTACTTGACATGATAAAAACATATTTACCTCACCCCAAAGCTAGCACTTTACCTAACAGGGAAACATTGGACATGTCAAGCACAAGACAATGATGTATTTAAAAGGATCAGTCAAAAGAATTAAGCAGGAGAAATACACGAGGAGTACAAGAGTTGAAAGGAAAAAGTAAAAACTACCTCTATTTGAGATATGATTCTCTTTTTCAGGTATACAATGAACTGAAAAATTATGACAAAAATATTTAGTAGGAAAAAATGATTTACATAAATATAGTCATCATGTCATACATGCAAACATCAATCAGTTCAATTAAAGATTATAATAGAAGAATCTCTAATAGCAACAAAATAAAAAATGCCCAGGGATTAATTTTAAAACATTTAAAACCAAGATAAGAAAAAATTGAAAACATTCCTTAAGAACAAAAATACACCTGACCAAATGACATACTACATGTATGAGTGAGGATCTAGTCAGGAAAATGGAAATGATACCATGTATTTCAAACAAAGAAAATTACAGAGAATTGGTTACACAGGTACTGGAATATATAAACAGTAAAAACACTGAAGCAACTCACAAATAATAACTGTTGGAGGATACTACCCCTCCTAGGGCTAAGGTTACAATAGGTGGGTTTATCAGAACCTAAGACACTTAAGAAGGGGCCTGGAGCTGTTGCTCAGATCTCTGGGGTCACCTCCATCCCACCTCTGCTGCTCCTGACACTTCTTAGGAAGTGTGATGAATCTGGTTCTGGGGAAGTCAAAAGAAGCTGGACCATTGCAGCCTGGAGCCAAACGCTGCTGGAGATAGCTATCATTTGCAGAAGCAATGCTGACAGAAAGAAAAGAACCTTCTCCCTGTCATCATCCAATAAGAAAGAACCTAATAAATCTGGGAGCAAGAGAGTCTGGGGAATGAGGTTTACAAAGCCTGAGATCCAGCATCAAAGCATATAAAAGCATATTTAAGAGTGTAAGAGGGCAAATTTTCAGTTGAGAGATATTAGATAAATGGTCAGCCCAATTCACCCCTTTGGCAATTTAGTACACACTTGAACTTCCGTAAAATGACAATACTTCTAGTTTCCATCTAATAAGACGGAACTATCCTATATACAAATGAAAGCACTCGTATAAGACAGAACTATCCTATATACAAATGAAAGCACTCTTATTTTAGTACCAAGAGTAACTGTGGCCTTCTCTGGATGACATTAATAATCTTTTCAACTTGGATCACAATTCCTTAAGGACTCAATGTTTGAACTAAAGTATGCATGAGACAAATGCTCAGGGCTGGTGCACTGGGATGACCCAGAGGGATGGGATGGGGAAGGAGGTGGGAGGGGGGTTCAGGATGGGGAACACATGTAAACCCATGGCTGATTCATATCAATGTATGGCAAAAACCACTACAATATTGTAAATAGTTAGCCTCCAACTAAAATAAATAAATTAATAAAAATAAATAAACTAAACGACTTTCTTTTTAGACATGGAAGTATTAAGAGGCACTGCTCAAAGAATTCCCTGGTTTCCAAACACAGACCTCTATGAGCCCATTTTGTAGCAACACCAATTTCTCCTTGGTAACTGGGATGAGTTGACTCAGTCACTTCTTCTTTGCCTGCTCATTCAGTAGCCTGAGGAATTCCAAATAGCCAGGTGGTGATCTCAAACTCAAGTCAACTGTGTCCCTTGGTGGAGGTACACAATCTACAAGGGTCTGTTTCTTTGGACCTTTTCAGTTACCAACCAGTCATCAGTTAGGGTCCAGTCCAAAAAACAGAAACATATTAAGTAGCTCAAAAAGGGGGGTTACATCACAGAATTCATTTCTGAGCATGAGAGGACTGCAAGAACCACAGTGGAATGCCAAATTAACCCACAAACAATTCTAAGAAGCAGCTACCACCTACAGGGAAGAAGTGGAGTGACCAGAACCTAGGAGCTTATGCAAATGCCCCCACCTGGTTGCTGCTCTATGAGGAAATGTATTACTTATCTATGAATGTCAAGGAAACCTTCATAGAAAAGTGATGGTTGAGACGGGTTTTTTGAAGGATGCATATTTCACCAGGAAGTGAAATGGGAATAAGCCAATATTCATAATTTTAAAAACCCCTAACCCTGCTAAACAGTTTTAACATCAAGTTCTCTGAGGTGACTCTGCTTATGTATAAACCTCAAAACCAAGCAGGGCAAAAAGCGAGAGAGCAGCTCAAAAATCACAGCCCTGCAAAGTAAAGTTTAAGATTCTCAACCTTGTGATGCTTATGTGCCACAGCCCTGAAATAGAGAAAAATATAAGGTTGCAGCATATGCTTTTCCTCTAACTTTACAGGAGATTCAAAGTGCAGAGCAGATGAAAAAATGGAAAGAGAGGCTTGAGAAAAAGTATTATTCTACAGAAATTCAAGATGACTACCAGACTGTCACTCAACAAGAATTTCGAGAGTAAGCATTTGTTCTAACCAGGCATATCATGATAATGAGGACTGGGGACATCCCACAATTTTCCTGAACCCAGAATCTTATTCTGTTAAGATGCCACATTTCTTCCCAGTTTTTTTTTACCCAATTTTAAAGTAACATAGAAAGCATAAGACTCCATTTATTTAATTGGAAGGTGAGAGTAAGACCAATTGCTTTTGTCCTTACATCTCTAAATAACAGGAAATGCCATTTATACTTGGCATGCATAGTAAATACTGTGCTCCACACAGCTTTAGAATATCAGATGTGTAACTGGCCATACTAGGCATGTTTTGGGAGCTTAAAATACTATCCTCCCACTCAAAGTATTTCACAATAGGCGCTAATAACCTACTGTCTCCTTACGTACAAAAATGTTACTGACTCATTCCCTATCTCTTTCTACATTATCCTCTAGCCTCTTTTTATATGCTGTGGAGCTTGAGAAAGAATTACACTATGTCAGTTTAAAACTAAACCGAGTGATGAGGAAGGTTTCAGCTCTACAATACTGAAAACAAGTGGAGGTGAGAATCTGTGATACAATCATGGAACATGTCTAACAATTTATTCCTGAACTGAGTTCCTAAATTTGTCTCCATTTTGGGTACATTTTAAAAGCACAAAACCAGCTACCATCAAACTATCATCAGGGTCAATGATAATCATCAAATGATTTCTAGGAATGGGACACAAGCATATTACAACATGCCTCCACAATGCATACACACAGGTACAGGTAAAGACTTTTATAATGAGATTTATTATAATTCTAGGAATGAAAATGTAAAGTATAAAATAATATTGGTTTTAGTTCTTGGGGCAGGTCTCTAAGTAAACAGTTAAGTAAGTAAAGACACTTTTCACAGTGTTACACAAAGTATAAGAACTGCTGGTATTCTCATCACACACCATGTTCTAACTTCATGGGCCAATAAACGTTTAGAATCCTAGAAAACCATTATATAAGACCCCAGGTAAAATAATCTCACCTCCATTCTTCCTAGCTGGAAGTCTCCTGGAAAAAGGCAAAGTGTAGAACAAACTTCCCAACCACCTACAGAAATTTCACTAATATCTTCAAATGATAAATTCATCTAGACAGTTTCTAAAGTAACACACTTGAAATTTCACAAAAGTGATTCCTCAATTACTTTATAAAGCAAAATATCCTTGAAAAAGAAAATAAAAGAGCAAAGCAGGAGCTTTAGGGTTATAAAAATGCAAGTTATGTTTGCAAAGTATAAATGAGGGTGCTGCAAAAGCCCTGTTTGGATGGTTGGGAAGTTAAGAATGGCTGGCATTTGGGAAACTGCAAGGAAACTTCTAATAGAGGTTACAAAAGCCCTCCTAGAAGAGCCACATGTTCTCTTAACCTAAGCAACATTATTTGACCATAGACTCCCACACTGTGCTCAACAGTCCCTGTACTATAAAACTCAGATAAAGGAATTGTTAAATATACTCACCTTCCTCAAACCAACCTCTTCTCTTAGACACTGTATTTCAAATTATCTTAAAAGATAACTGACTATGACAAGAAATGAAGACTATTCTCTCTGCATCTTCTCTCTAGATTTCCAAAAAGAATCAACAACATGGCTCTTCTTTGTCTTACCACTCCCTAGAGGTATGGCCAGTCATGTGGTTTAGTAACCCTGCAGTTTCTCCACATGGTTTCTGGTTGGGGTAATTCAAACAGAGCCTGAGAACATTAAGGCAAGGGAACACTTGCAGTTTCTATTTTTTCTTTTTTAACATCTAGTGAAAAGAACAAAAAACATTTACAGAGACTTAGAACATTAAAGTTCTTTTATTACAAAAGTCTATACAATGAAGTGCCAGACATAGCAATGCAATGATACTTACAGTCATATATATCTATATATTATCTGTATATAGATATACAGTTTTTACTTGTACCAAAGTAAAACTACCACAAACTGCCTAATTCTACCACTTACTGCTGAACTATGACACACAATACTGTCACATAGCATGCGTGCTGCTATGCTACTTTTTATCTATTCTACTCACAGCCAAACATTAACAGTGAATAACCAACATCATGAAGCAGCTGTTAATTCTAAAATGAAACCAGTCAGGCCAATGACTTATAAAAATATGGTACTAATATAGATTTAGCATTATAAAGAAGGAATATATTATTTAAAACATTTAAATAGTGCATATGGACATTTTTGCATGTGGTATATAAAATAAAACATTCATATAAAACAATACACAGTGCACATTAAATAAGATGTTTGGATATACTCCTGTCTGGAGACTAAAAGACATTAACTAAATGCACACTGCATGAAGAATTCAAAATCAAAGTGATAACATCTTTTGGTGTTTTCAATTTCACGATTCTAGGTGTATATTATGAATAATCAAGCTGTATCAAAAGGAAACCACATGAAAAGGGCTGGATTTAGTGCTTTATTCCCCAACGTGTTCACTACCAAGGAACATTCCCTCCCCCCAAAAAAGGCATTGCACACACAGGTGAAATGTGAAGTACTAGAAATGCTACTTATTATCAAGCTACTTCATGTGCTCTGTAATAGTGCCAGAAGTCTGAGGTTCATGCTTCCCTCACCTTATTAAAGGATGTTGCAAAAGTCCGTTTTTGTATGAAACAAATTATGAATATTAGCTAGTTAAGAAAACCATGCATGAGTCACTGCATGCAAAACATGGGCACAAAGTGAGACACACATCAATCCAAAAAAGCACCAGGAAAAAATTAACACTTAGATCAAGCCTGATCAGAATATGCTGTTAATGACTATTACATTGTTAGCACAAATAAAGTCACTATTCTGTGAAATTAATTAGCAGAATTATACCAGGAAAGAACCTGAAGAAAAGCCATGCAAACCCAAAGAAAAAAAGATATGCTTAGCGTACGGCAAGGGGCATACCACAACAATCACATAGCCAGGTGCTTTAAATAACATGTGACTGAGCAAATCTCTTCCAGAGGATGTTTTCTTTATGGATTTTGCTAATTAAAAAAGAAAAAAAAATGCACCACCCCCTCTACAAGGTACAAGAAAGAATGCAGTGGTATAGCCCTTGTTAAGAATAGATTCACTTCAGCCATGATTCTTTTGCCAACTTAAGCCCATTTGATTGAACACACAAATCTGAGCACCATCAGAGTTCCTACATGCTGACATGGCTATTTTCTCACATTATCTGGAGGTGGGTAGGGGGAAAAAAATGCAGGATCTAAACCAGACAAATCACATCATCACCAACTGATAAACTGCAACTGAGGAAACAAACAGTAACTTAAGTCCCAAAGGCAGCATGTGATATAGTTCAGTTCTGTATGTGATGTGTGGTGTTATTTTCACTACACTAATAAGCAAGGTCACTTTTTGGTCTAGCCATTGTTATCTTCATCCAGGAGCTGTGTGACCACTGAACTGCAAATTTTGCTAACATACTATGGATGAGAAAGCTTCACTTTGGGCATTTAACAGAAATATGTTCCACTGTAGGACTTGAAATTTCAGTTGATTTTGGTTTCTTAAGAAAACATAGAACATAGTTGCATATGTGCACATTTATAGGCTTTTCTTTCAAATTTTCAGTCATTCTGTAAGAAAAAGGCAACCGAAGAAGAATTCAATGTGAAGATTTTCCTCTCAATTTTCTTGAGTAATGAGAAACAAAATAATAAAGTTGGTAATAACAAAAGCTTCTATCTTCAAAGTTCTTAAAGTTGAAAAGATAAAATATTAGTCTTTTAATAACACGATGTATCTGCAGTACAAAACCATGAAGAAAAGTGGATGTTTGCTAAAGGTAGAGAGGACAGTCTGTGGTTAATATGGAACATCGCACTCCCTAGACAAGGTCTACTTACCCTCCCATCATTTCTCTAATGGCACCACCAGCAAGTATAAAATGAAACTCTCTGAGTGCCTGACAGAATGAACTTTAAGTACCAGCCAAGTACACATGATGATAGCTTCAGGGAATACAACTGATTTTATGATGTTTGCAAGGACCATATTTTATATGGATTTTGAAGAATCTTGTTTGCTGATAAGAACTTCAAGAAGCCTAAGCTTGGCTTTAATTTTCTTGTACTCCCTGTACTCCTCAAGCACTGGAACACGATCCTCTTTCTGGGCATTCCTAGGGGAGAAAATAAAACTTAGCAATCATCTGGAAAATAAAATCCCAGAAGTTGTCATAATGTGAGACAGAATGTTACCCAATATAAGCTCAAATAAAAAACTGCTCTTCAAAAAAAAAGAACTATTGGACTATTTCCCTTCAACCCTTCAATATTTCCCTTCAATACTCCTAAAACACTTCGAATTCTGATTATCACTGATACTGATAATATCCATTAATGTGTTTGGATATCATGTGTTGACACATTAATGGACATTATTAGCATCAATGATTGGAGGTTATTAGAGATAATCAAATATTTTAATAAGGCATGCATTGCTAGACTCTGTCAGGTCTGTAAGTGTATTATTAAGTTCTAGAGAATTACAGTGAGTCATTTCATCTATTACTTAACTCTGGCTTCAGTGAACTAAGATGTAAACCATCTTACTGGCAGCAAAAAGTCGTCTTTCTCACTTTATATTAGGGACCCAACGCAATTCAGTTTAATAATCATGTAAAACATCAAACTATCGCAATTATAAGCAAAGGTTTTTTCCCTAATAAGATAAAGAATTAAAAAGCACTTGGAAAATGCACTTCAGATTTTTTTTTAACCATATATGCCACCCTACACAGAAGACTCTCAAATACATAGTCTCCTCTTATCTGTGGGGATATATTCCAAGATCCCGTGGATGCCTGAAACCAAATCCTATATATACTTTACATTCATCCTATCATAACTTTTAATTTATAAATTAAGACACAGTAAGAGATTAACAATAAATAATAAAAAAAACAGAATAACTATAACAATACACTCTAATAAAAGTTGGAATCAAGCGACATTCTAGGCATCAGTGAACTAAGATGGACTGGAATGGGTGAATTTAACTCAGATGACCATTATATCTACTACTGTGGGCAGGAATCCCTTAGAAGAAATGGAGTAGCCATCATAGTCAACAAAAGAGTCCAAAATGCAGTACTTGGATGCAGTCTCAAAAACGACAGAATGATCTCTGTTTCCAAGGCAAACCATTCAATAGCATGGTAATTCAAGTCTATGCCCCGACCAGTAATGCCGAAGAAGCTGAGGCTGAATAGTTCTATGAAGACCCACAAGACCTTCTAACTGACACCCAAAAAAGATGTCCTTTTCATTATAGGGGACTGGAAAGCAAAAGTAGGAAGTCAAGAAATACCTGGAGTAACATGCAAATTTGGCCTTGGGGTACAGAATGAAGCAGGGCAAAGGCTAAAAGAGTTCTGCCAAGAAAACGCACTGGTCATAGCAAACACCCTCTCCCAACAACACAAGAGAAGACTCTACACATGGTCATTACTAGATGGTTGACACCGAAATCAGACTGATTATATTCTTTGCAGCCAAAGATGGAGAAGCTCTATACAGTCAGCAAAAACAAGACTGGGAGCTGACCATGGCTCAGATCATGAACTCCTTATTGCCAAATTCAGACTTACATTGAAAAAAGTAGAGAAAACCACTAGACCATTCAGTTCAGTTCAGTTCATTTGCTCAGTCGTGTCTGACTCTTTGCGACCCCAATTTCGCAGCACACCAGGCTTCCCTGTCCATAACCAACACCCAGAGACCACCCAAACCCATGTCCATTGAGTCGGTGATGCCATCCAACCATCTTATCCTCTGTCATCCCCTTCTCCTCCTGCCCTCAATCTTTCCCAGCATCAGGGTGTTTTCCAATGAGTCAGCTCTTCCCATCAGATGGCCAAAGTATTGGAGTTTCAGCTTCAACATCAGTCCTTTCAAAGAACACCCAGGACTGATCTCCTTTAGGATGGACAGGTGGGATCCCCTTGCAGTCCAAAGGGACTCTCAAGAGTCTTCTCCAACACTTCAGTTCAAAAGTATCAGTTCTTCGGTGCTCAGCTTTCTTCACCGTCCAACTCTCACATCCATACCTGATTACTGGAAAAACCATAGCCTGGACTAGATGGACCTTTGTTGACAAAGTCATGTCTCTGCTTTTCAATATGCTGTCTAAATTGGTCATAACTTTCCTTCCAAGGAGTAGGCTTCTTTTGATTTCATGGCTGCAATCACCATCTGCAGTGATTTTGGAGCCAATAAAAATAAAGTCAGCCACTGTTTCCACTGTTTCCCCACTATCTGCCATGAAGTGATGGGACCAGATGCCATGATCGTAGTTTTCTTAATGTTGAGCTTTAAGCCAACTTTTTCACTCTCCTCTTTCACTTTCATCAAGAGGCTCTTTAGTTCCTCTTCACTTTCTGCCATAAAGGTGGTGTCATCTGCATATCTGAGGTTATTGATATTTCTCCCAGCAATCTTGATTCCAGCTTGTGCTTCCTCCAGCCCAGTGTTTCTCATGATGTACTCTGCATATAAGTAAAATAAGCAGGGTGACAATATATAGCCTTGATGTACTCCTTTTCCTATTTGGAACCAGTCTGTTGTTCCATGTCCAGTTCTAACTGTTGCTTCCTGACCTGCAATACAGGTTTCTCAAGAGGGAGGTCAGGTGGTCTGGTATTTCCATCTCTTTCAGAATTTTCCACAGTTTATTGTGATCCACACAGTCAAAGGCTTTGGCATAGTCAATAAAGCAGAAATACATGTTTTTTTGGAACTCTCTTGCTTTTTCGATAATCCAGTGGATGTTTGACTGAACTGAATAAAAGTTATACGAATGTGGTCTCTCTCAAACATCTTATTGTACAAATTTAATGCCTTTTTCATATTATTAGTAACTAAACATTTATCATGCATTTGGCCATAACTTTTACAGTCTGAGGTATGATAGCAAAATTAGTACAAATTTCTTTCTCTTTCTTCACAGTTTCATGGATAGATTTGTTCTTATTATAGTTTTTAGCAACCTCAGCATATGATTATGTTTTTTCCTTGGCTGAATAATAATTTTCTTTTTTTCCCTCTTTCACCCCTCTTTTCACTTTTCTTTCCCTCTTTTCACTTGAAGTACCCAGTGGCTTCTCTCCTGCATATCCTAGTTGCTAACATATCTACTCTTGAGCTTTGGGACACATTAAGTTAAATAAGGATTAACTGAATACAAGAACTGAGATACTGTGATGGCTAATCTGATAAACAAGATGGATACTGAGTGACTAAGGGGCAGGATATGCTGGACAAAAGGATGATTCACGTCTTGGGTGGGCCAGCACAAGATATCATCATATTACTCAGAACAGTGCATGATTTATACTTTATGAATTGTTCATTTCTAGAACATTCTATTTAATATTTCTGGACCACAGTTAATCATGGTGTAACTGACATAAACGCAAAACTGATGCAGGAGAACTACTGTAGAGTTAATGGCTTGGTAAGATCATCTGATAACAAGAAAAAACTCTTCTGAGGTCTGAGATAAATTAGTTGTCACTTCTGGCCACAATCAGAATGTGGATATTAGAATGTATTATTAGAATGAATTAGCTATTAGAATGAGTTAGAATGTATTTTCCTTACTTTTAACAAAGTCCCACTGGGTCAACTGTGCATTACCCAGTTAGATAAAGGCACTGGCCATACTGTATTGTAGGAGCCAAAAGACTGCCCCACTAGTAAACGCCTTGGAAGTACGTGTCCTAGAATGAGACAACACACAGCCTAAGCAGCCATGGTCTCAGGAGAAGAACCCAAACTAACTAAGAGTAACACACACATTTGGGACCCTTCTAAAAGGAGATCTCATTCACAAACACTTCCAAAAAGGTAAAGATACTGAGTTAAGGAACTTAAAATAACTGCCACTCAACCACGCCTCTCCAGGACAATACTGAAATATTTTGTCAGATGTTGTTTACTCTAGCTCTAGCTTTTTAAACAGCAGGGCTGCAAGGAATAAAGGAAGGTTTTTTGCTTTTATTTTCAATGCTAGCATCCATATACGCACAATTTATTTCTATTCTTATCTATTTATTTCAACAAATGGGCAGGACATGTGACTTAAGAAGAAACAGATTAAATTTTGTAATGCTCAAACAAACCTTCCATTTTGTTGATAAAATGCTTCTTCAAAGTCCCGTAATGTTTTACGTAGTTTCTTTTTTTCAGCTCTGGCTTTCCAAAGTTGTTCCAGTAATTCCGGCCTAGAATTGAAACGAGAAGAAAACATTTGAAAGGGTACTTTAAATTCATCATGTTCTTAACAGTGTTTCTAACCCTGGCTGCAAAATCAACTCAGCTGTTGAGCTTCCGGAATAACCAATGTCTAAGATTGACCCTGGAGCAATTAAATCAGAGTATCTGCTTGTAGGGTTCAGCATAAATACTTAAAAACAAAACAACTTCCCACATGATCCTAAAGTGATGCCAGGGCTAAGAACTAGAATCCAAAGCCACATCAGGTAAAGAAGCTGATAGAGCATAAACTAACAGATAACTCTCAGCTGGTTCCAGCACTTTGTCATATAGCAAATGTAGGACTTTAGATTCTTTTAATTTTTATCACACACTAATTTTCAAATCTTTGACTGCGTGGATCACAATAAACTGGAAAATTCTGAAAGAGATGGGAATACCAGACCATCTGACCTGTCTCTTGAGAAACCTGTATGCAGGTCTGGAAGCAACAGTTAGAACTGGACATGGAACAACAGACTGGTTCCAAATAGGAAAAGGAGTACATCAAGGCTGTATATTGTCACCCTGCTTATTTAACTTATATGCAGAGTACATCATGAGAAATGCTGGGCTAGAAGAAGCACAAGCTGGAATCAAGATTGCCGGGAGAAATATCAATAACCTCAGATATGCAGATGACACCACCTTTATGGCAGAAAGTGAAGAGGAACTAAAGAGCCTCTTGCTGAAAGTGAAAGAGGAGAGTGAAAAAGTTGGCTTAAGGCTCAACATTAAGAAAGATCATGGCATCTGGTCTCATCATTTCACGGGAAATAGATTCAGAAACAGTGGGAAAAGTGTCAGACTTTATTTTTTTGGGCTCCAAAATCACTGCAGATGGTGACTGCAGCCATGAAATCAAAAGATGCCTACTCCTTGGAAGGAAAGTTATGGCCAACCTGGATAGCATATTTAAAAGCAGAGACATTACTTTGCCAACAAAGGTCCGTCTAGTCAAGGCTATAGTTTTTCCAGTAGTCATGTATGGATGGGAGAGTTGGAGAGTGAAAAAGGCTGAGCACCGAAGAATTGATGTTTTTGAACTGAGGTGTTGGAGAAGACTCTTGAGAGTCCCTTGGACTGCAAGGAGATCCAACAAGTCCATCCTAAAGGAGATCAGTCCTGGGTGTTCTTTGGAAGGTCTGATGCTGAAGCTGAAACTCCAATACCAATACTTTGGCCACCTCATGAGAAGAGTTGGCTCACTGGAAAAGACCCTGATGCTGAGAAGGACTGGGGGCAGGAGGAGAAGGGGAAGACAGAGGATGAGATGGCTGGATGGCATCACCGACTCAATGGACATGGGTTTGGGTGGACTCCGGGAGTTGGTGATGGACAAGGAGGCCTGGCATGCTGAGGTTCATGGGGTCGCAAAGAGTCAGACACGACCGAGTGACCGAACTGAACTGAAGTGAATTTTCAAATCAGAAAATGTGAATGACAACACATTTTGTAAAGCACACTTTCTAAAATCATTGTATTTCTTGAGCAATATATTCATTCTTTCCAAGTATTCAATTATCTAACACTGAAATTTCTTTGCGTATAAATTTTTGAGTATTTCTTACATAAATAGGCTAAAATCACAAACCAGCATACATACATAGAAGCTGCTCGAGTACTTGACAATCGGAGATCTAGAGCCAGTTTTTCCTGATTTTCTTCAACATCAGATTCTGAGTTTTCCAATGATGACTGTGCCTGTACAGCAGTTTTCAAGATATCACTTAACTCAGAGGACAGACAAACACCATCTTCTTCTTCTTCCTAAATATATATGCAAACAGAGAATCAAACATGCCATGGTTTCAACTTTACTTTTAGGAAAAAGATGACAGAATAATTTCTCTTAAGAATTACCTTGATTTCTTCAAAAAAATGTGCAGTTTCTCCTTCTATGATTGGCTGTAACATCTGACCTCTTCGCTTGGTGGATGGAGATCCCTGTGAAAATAAATATACTAATGGATCACATTCTTAGTATTCAAAGAAGATTCACTTCACTATTACAGTTATAAAGTATAACAGATCTTAAACTTTATTTTTAAAATCCTAACCATATGCTTTAAAAGTTTTTAGGAATTTTTGATTATATTTTTGCTTTTTACTTGTTATGTATGCATAAGAGTGATAAATGATCATTTATGTCTAGGTAATTCTAAAGAGCTCATTCAATAAATGCTTTTAAAGTTCTAACTAATGAAGTGTTACTGATAATTTAATTGGGAACATTTTTTTCTTTTTAACAAAGCTGTCAAGTTTATTGGTCTGAGGACCTCTTTATACTTCTTTTTAAAAAAATAACAGTTCATTAAGATGTAATTCATATACCATAAAATTCACTCTTTTACAGTATACAATTTAGTAGTTTTTAGTATATTCACACCACCGCTGTTTCTAGAACAGTCATCACCTTAAAAAGGAAATTGTACTCATTAGCCCTCTCTCCCTAGCCCATGGCAAACAACAATCTGTTTTCTGTCTCAATGGGCTGGTCTATTCTAGATATTTCATACAAATGGAATCATCTACTAAGTGGCCTTCGTGTCTAGCTTTTTTCACTTAGCCTAAGTGTTTTTCAAGATTTATCCATGTTATGGCGTGTACCAGTACTTCATCCCTTTGTATGGCAAATAATATTCCACCATAGAGATACACTCATCATGTTTATCTATCAGTTGGCTGCACATCTGGACGGTTTCTTACACTTTAGCTATTATGAATAATGCTACTTTTAAGACATGCCTACAAATTTTTATGTGGACAAATGTTTTCAATTCTCCTGGGTATATCCAAGGAAGAGAACTACTACATTATATAGTAACTCAATGTTTAAACTTTTGAGGAACTGCCAGCACCATTTGTTGGAAAAACCATTCTCTCCTATTGTTTTGGCTTAACTTTTAGTCTCCAAATTTCTCTTTATGATAGTCAAATCTAGGAATCCACAGGATCTAGAAATGCTTCCTATAGACTCAGTTTTTAAAGACAAACCTGTGGAATTCTAAGGTGATTTTCATAAATATATTCAAAGACTACTTATACTATTATGAAATTATGAAAACGTCAGTGACACACAGAAACACTTTGTAATCAAAAGATAAAATCAGCATTAAATAAACTAGCTATGTGTGAAAAGAGTATAAACTATACATGATTCACTGTTCAAAGAAAACTGCTTATATCTAAATTAAGTTCTGTTGAGTGACAGCCAACTAAAAAAATGGCCAGTTTAAAAAAGAATGTTTCTGTAAGGGCTAAATGTCAATGCCTAAAGGGAACCCCTATTTAAGAGGTTTAAGCCAGCAAGTTTAAGCAAACTATAAGCTCCAAAGAATGAATTCCCTGATGCAGAATGGGCTACATGCTGTCTTCTATTTGAGCCTGAGACACAGCTGGAGCCCTACCATCTAATGGTTAACTTGGAGATAGCACTCAATATGTAAGTTACTAAGAATTTTCTTTAAAAAATGCACATATATATGAATAAGTATTATTTTAATAGACTTTCTCATTTAAAAATATGAAAAAATAGGCTTATATTATTCTGCAGTTCAGTGAACTGATGGCCATCACAAGAGTGATGTATTTTCAAAGACTTGAATTTAAATGGAAAGAAATTAAGCAAGGGTCTCAAATATGAGTTTTTAATTCTATAAGTAGATAACCCTGGGCACATCACTCCTGTGTCTCAATTTCATCACCTGTGAAATGAGGCTACAATCCTCTATCTGTTGCAACTTAACTTGTCAGGACTTAATAACATAATCATAGATTAAAATGCTTGTAAGAGTGCCTGGGAGATAGTAGTAAGCACTTATTAATTTCCTATTATTTTAAAAGCAGTAGCCTTACCTTACATACACAATCCTTGTTACCTTGGCTGTGTATTTCTCCAATATACTACTACCATATGGATTTTTTTGGAAAGAGTAGGTCTTGGTAAAATGAACTAGATAAATACTCGCATGTTTTACTTACAAGGACAGGAGTGATGCTAGCTCTTGTCAGCATCTGTTTTACAAGTCTGTATCTATCATAGAGAGGTTTAACAATTTGCCTTTCTTCCCTGGTCACCTGAAGCAAGAAAAACGGAAATCACCTAGTCATCTGAAATCTAAAATTTCTAAAATATTAAGCAATATGACTTTCCCTCCAATTCTTAAAAAGTTATTTTAAATAAGCAGGCAATCATCCAGCTGTAGGAAACAATGCTCTATGAAACAGCTCGAAGATGTGAGCCACAAAAGTGATTCATATTCTTTAAGACAGAAAATCAAATCTTCTCATCAAGAGAAACATTACCGGCCTTCCATGCTGACTTTCATAATAAAGAAGACTTTTCTGGAGAGAAGTTTTCTCTTCTACCAAATGATCTTTTGTCATTTTCTAGAATAAAAAAAAAACCTCCCATTAGCTACATCATCCCCTTCAGCAATGTAAGTAATTTGGTTGAAAGGATCAGCCCATTACTCTAGCTTAGGTTAATAAGAACACGTCTTTTGCTTATGGATTTATAGGCAACGTTTTTGTCTCCTGGAGAATCTGGTCTTCTAGTAACTAGGTACCAATCCCTTTGGTGGTTTGATTTATATTTTATCTGAATAAGTTATGAATATAAGAGCTTAGTGACCTTGGGTTAGTTACCCTCTTTTTGTTCAATATCCTAATCTGTAAATGGGGATAACCTCACCTATCTCACAGGGCTTCCCTTGTGGCTCAGCTGACAAAGAAACTGCCTGCAATGTGGGAGACCTGGGTTCAACCCCTGGGTTGGGAATATACCCTGGAAAAGGGAAAGGCTACCCACTCCAGTATTCTGGCCTAGAGAATTCCATGGACTGGATAGCCCATGGGGTCTCCAAGAGTCAGACACGACTGAGCAACTTTCACCTATCTCACAGAATTCTAATGAGGACTAAACAAGTTAATACATTGTAAAGGCACCTTACACAGTGCCTTCTCAGCACACAATAAACAAAATAAATGCCTATTATCTTATTTACTTTTACATATAATCTTTTATTAGCATTATAATTTTGTTGTGTGTGAGCACATATTCAAAACGCATGCATACACAAGTATAGATCTTATAACTTTGTATTTCTCCTAAACTGTTAAGAAAATTTGGTACTAGTATAGTGGAAAGCTCCTGAAAAGAGCTCAACAATATAAATTTGTGATGCTAGACTTCCACGCCATGATTTCTGCTCCCCTTCATCTGGCATTTTTTTAATACTGAAAATAAGATACTCTTATGACATCTTTTAATACTCCAATGGTAGTAGGCAGGAATCCCAAATTTATTTGCCCATAACCCGCTATCCTTTTGTTCCACAGCATGATCTTTAAAATACCAATGAACCAACATTCCATACACTATACTTTAACCCAAACAAATTCTCCAGTTACTCCCTGTTGTTGTTTAGTCGCTAAGCCATGTCTGACTCTGTTGTGACCCCATGGACTGTGGCCCACCAGGTTCCTCTGTCTATGAGATTTTCCAGGCAAGAATATTGGAATAGATTGCCAAGTCCTCCTCCAGAGATCTTCCTGACCCAAGGATCAAACCCACGTGTCCTGCATTACAGGCAGATTCTTTATCACTGAGCCACCAAGGAAGCTGTCCAGTTACTACCAGGAGTGGTTAAAACAACCCTGTTTACCACCAGAATGAAAATAAGTAAAAAAAGAAAAAAATTCAGTGGATAGGTACTTTCTATAACAAGTATTTTATATTAAGTACGTTCAGTAAAGGATAGCTGAGTGTAGACTCCGTAAAACATTGATTTCAACCTCAAGTTTGAATCTTAAACCTAGGAGAATGAATCTGAATAAAGCTAATCCAATCAAAATCATTTATAGGAAAGGGGGTGGGGAGGAAAGGAGGTTGGTATAACATAAAAGAAAAACCAAGAGAAATTGGGGAGGGCAGCAACTAGCATTTCTAAGGCAGCTCTGTCTGAAGGGAGAAAGACTCTGCTATTGAGAGCATGAGGTGCACTCTGATGTCAAGCGGGGTGCACGCCAGGGTTCATCACTGCCTGACAAAAGCTCACCTCAAGCAATCTACCTCTGCACTCTTTCAGCAAACCTCATCTGAGAAACGACCTTGGGTGCAGAGTGCCGCGACCAGGACTGCCCTAGGCATAAGTTATACTGAGTAATGGTCCATCACAAAAACACACTGTTAGTCCTAATAGCCATACTGTGTTATTTTAATGGACATAATCAGAGTCACATGGCTGTTGAAGGGATTCAATGGAAGAACACAGTCAGAAACTGGCATAAGCTAAGAGTTTAATACATGCAACTACTAAGATACAAGGCCAAGATTCAAACTCAGGTATATCAAACATACTCATCTTGCTAACTGCTTCGAGTATAAGTGAACAGATCACATTCAAGTTTTTTTAGTTTTATTATTGTGACTCAGGCACTTCTGTTGTGCTGATAAAAACATTTTTCTGAACTGTAAACTTGTAGACTCAGGGCAGCAGATTACCTAGACGTCCTTATGCCTCTATCGTAATTATTTTATTTCAGTGATTCTAAAGGCTAGTCTGGGCAAAAACCATAGCTCAAAATTACTTTGATATCTTCTGGAAGACACCTCTCGACACGTTTTTCTTTCAGTCTTTTCAGAATAAGTTCAAGTGTTGCTTCCTTTGATGGCTTCTTCTCCTTGTGAATGACCCTGGACTCATCTTCATTCTCTTCATCTTCATGGTCTAGAGAAGAGCCAAAGCTTTTTGGAAGAGTGTTACTACGTGGACGTGTCTGAGGCACAAATTCTCCATCAGAGGTTTTGTGTTTTGCATCTACATTTTAAAACCAAGAGGATAAATCAGTACTACTGACTTTAGCTAAAATGCAACTAAATAAAAAGAGACGCAAGACATGCAAGAGGAAAATACACACTGACAACACACAGGCTCAGGTGTTTCAAGGTCACATGAAATATTTAAATTATATATATACCAGGAGAACTGTATGATTTTTCTTTCAACCAATATTCATAGAATGCTTACTAGAGTAAGATGCCCTGCTGAGCCTAACAGCAGTAAACAGACATGGGCTCTGTTGTCATATATGCAGGAAGTGAAAAACAAAAACTAAGTAATCAGATTCATAAAATAATTTCAATGAGTGCTAAGTGCTATAAAGAAGATAAAACAGAATGATGTCACAATGTTAAAGAGATATGCTTTTTGAAAGAGCAACTCCTTTGGATGGAACTGACAAAGAAGGCCTTTCTGAGATGGTGACATCCTAGTTGAAGATGGAATAAAAAGGGACTCACCTAGTACAGAAGAACGTGGAATAAAAAGGGACTAACCTAGTATAGAAGATTTAGGGGAAGAATATTTCTCCTCAGTTGAGGCAACAGTCAAGCCAATGTTCCTAAACCATGCTGCTGCTGCTGCTAAATCACTTCAGTCGTGTCCGACTCTGTGCCACCCCACAGACAGCAGGCCACCAGGCTCCACCATCCCTGGGATTCTCCAGGCAATAACACTGGAGTGCGTTGCCATTTCCTTCTCCGATGCATGAAAGTGAAAAGCGAAAGTGAAGTCGTTCAGTCGTGTCTGACTCTTCGCGACCCCATGGACTGCAGCCTACCAGGCTGCTCTGTCCATGGGATTTTCCAGGCAAGAATACTAGAGTGGGTTGCCACTGCCTTCTCCCCTAAACCATGACATATTTAAAAAAACATAAAATAAGGAAAAGCGATAAGATGGGGGAAAGGGCAGAGTATAAATGCCTTGAAAGCCAGCGAAAGGTTTGAAGTTTGTTCTAAGTGGAAAAGAAAGCCCCCTGAAGAGCTATAAATAAGACAGTACATAGTTTTTTAATAAAAAATAATTCTGGATGCAGAGAATGCACTCACTGTAGGACAGTAAGAGTGAAAGAAAACTGGGAAATTAGGAGGCTAATAATTTAATGACACTCATTAGTAATACATTCAAAGTAGTGATTTTCATTGATGGTTGGAAACTGGTGTTAAATGAGAATATTTTTTACGGAATTGTAAAGGAAAATTCTAAATAAGTAGGAGAACTTAATAAACCACAAGAATGTAAATAAACACAAATGACAACAGGGACCCTGTCTTGTTCACTGCTACAACCTCAGATGTCTTCAAGTAGTTGATATTTACAGACATTAAAAGTTTTGTTTTATAAATTCAAATGAGTAAACCAAATGTGATGCTCCAACTTATATACCCATACTTAGTACAGATAATCCTTTAAGTATTAATAATTATTAAAAAGCATGTTCAATAAATACCCACAAAGTAAATGTATCTTAGCAACTGCTATACTGGGCTGACACCCAGTAACACAAGACCCAGTTTTTGATTCAACACAACTTACAATTTAGTCTTTGTAGTATAAATGATTGATTAGATATTCCCAGTCTTAGATGAAATACCCATCAAAAATTCTTAATACCTACCCAAACTCAAAACTGCTTAATATTTGAAATATTCATATAAACTTCACAATACAATACCACCTATAAATATGCCATCTAGAGCATCCATCAAAAGACTATTACTAATAAAAGAAGAGGAAAGACATTTGGATGAATACAATATAGTATTTCAACTTTGATTATAACTAATAAAAGAACGAGAGAACTTTTATTTTGCCAGTGTTCAAGATTTAAAGTTATCAAAAATTATAACTATAATGCTCAGATATTATTATAAAGAATATTTTTAAATGAAATTATATTGAAAAATAGCCCATATTATACCTTTAATTTGCTTTCGCAGTTTAGTGAGCTCTGTCATCCATTTTAATACTTTTGGATTGGCTGCTATATCACTGTAGGAGGGCTAAAAAATCAGAAAAACAGAATCACAGATTACACACTAATCAACCCCTGTCTATGCTAAGTCCTTCTCTGGGAATTGCCTTTGCCCACAAGAGCTGCCTGGCCCAAGGTTACAATCCCCTCCTCCCCGAGCAGCTCACATCCATGAATGGTTATATAGGATTAAAAAGGCCTGGCTTCTTCATCTTAATTCAGTCAATCCTGAATCATCTTAATTCGGCCATCCTAGCTTGAAACACAGTGGAATCAGGCTGAGGCCATGAATGCAACTGTATCCCATGTCTACATTCTCTCAACCATGCTGCCTTACTCCTTACAGCCACACTTCTCCCTAAACACTCCCTTGGAAATGGCATGCACTGAAATCTCTGTCTCAGAATGCTTCCCAGATAATCCAACCTATAACAACTGTATGACTATAAATCTACTCATAGATTGACACTGCTCTTTCATAATATTTTTAAGAAATTTGTTAGTATCTCAATAAAATTAATAAATGAGATTCTGAAAAAAAAACAATCATTAAAATCTTTGTGGGTGTGCAATGTGGGTTTTTTTGTTGTTATTACTGTTGGGGTGTTTTTCTGGGGTTTTTTTGTGGCATGCAGTGTGGCACGCAGGATCTTAGTCCCCTGACCAGGAACTGAACCCTCACCCCCTGCATGGAAGTGTGGAGTCTTAACCACTGGACCGCCAGGGAAGTCCCAAAGGCTATTTTAATTTCTGCTCAAATAGTATTTGACAGTGTTCACAGCAGAGATTTCACTCAATCTTCATTTATCTTACTTTAAGTAGACAGGGCAAGATATTAAGTAAAGCTCTCTCAGAGGAGGGTCTAGCAAACTGCAGAAATCAGATCTGACTAAGCGTCTTCTGACTTTAAGTATAAGCATTTTCCTACTTCACATGTTCTAACGATGAAATATCTCACCCCTTCACCCCTACCTCCCCTGGCTACCTGTGGTTTTTGAGGAAGCAGAAATAACACTAATATGATTTGTCAATGTAAAGTATTTGCCTTAAAATTCAACAAGCTTTTTTCCAACAGAAATATAAAAATTCACTGATACAATGGCAAGAATACTGGTCTGGAATCAGAAGGCTAAGGAACTACATAATCTCAGATTTGTGTGAGTGCTATTTTTCTGGACATCTTAGATTAGTTCTCTCTCCCAGGAAAGAGATGGGAGAATGTCCTATAAGTTCCAACAGATCTACTTTACAATGGACAGTGCTACAAACTCACCTTGCCATTTCTTTCCCTTTCAAATTGTTCCTCAAATTGTCTGATTTTTTTCTGAAGTTTCTTAACTAATTGATATGGTGTTCTGTCTTCTCTTTTTTCATCTTTTGAACTAAAGGATGATCTTCGAATCCTGAATTAAAACAAGAGGTGAACACTGTTAGTTAAATTTCAAGTTATCAACACCATTTCTCCTATCACCCTGATAAAACATTGTACTATCAAGAAGTAAATTTTTTAAGTGCAACAATTAAACCCCTAACACTGAAGGACAGGTTAGGTGGTAAAAAGAAACTTGAACTATGCTAGAAACCACAAAAAGCTAACACAGTAACAATGAAAACAATCTGGAATTATTCCAAAGGCACTTGGGCAAATGCAGAAAAGAAACAAAGACACCAAGCAGCTTAGAGCTCTTTTCTGTTCAAACTGCAAAGGAAATGTTTTAACTTTCAGGATCAATTTGAGTCATGAATGAATAAATAAATACATCACGGAAAGATGTCTATAAGAGAGCAAACCTTAATAGATGCTCAATGAACTCAGAATTTAGGGGCACTCAAAATAATAAACCACAAAAGCATGTTTCATGAAATTGGGCAGAAAGCTCTCAACTATAGGCCTAGAAGATTAAAATCTCTCAAAGGACCTGGGTATGTGATAGGATTCACTGCCCCTAAGAACATAAAAATCACTCACCTAGCAAAAGAAAGTGCTTTAGATGAGGAATCCAGCATTTCCGGATCATGTAGGAAACGCTGGCTTTGCCCAAAATCTAAACTCCGATGTGATAATACTGGAGAACAGTCTTCTTCCAAGGGGTGATGATTCATTCTTCCAGCTTGTGGAGACAGCTGAGCTTCTCCAGACTCAGAATCTTCCTGCCAAGACTTAAAAGCAGGAAATGGCTCTGGAAAACAAACACAAAGAATAGTACCATGGGTCTCTTGGTTCTATTTGAAAAAAAGTCACACAGTATCAGATATATGTTCCTTAAACCATATCATTCTATAGTGCTTCATATAATATTTATGGGATCCTAGGATCTTCATATAGCCTATACAGTTTAAAATTGTCTGAGCTTCACTTTTTACTTCAGTTTTAATTTCACATAAGGAGTTACACTTTAAATTTCTGAACCCAGTCACAAAGCAAGAAGGGACGCTGTCAAACTCTTCAAAACTATACTAAATGCTATTTTTCAAGTAGGGAAAAGTCTTCATTTAGAAACAGTAAACATTTAACAGTCCTTAACTGGGAATGTAACTGGACCAAATGCTGCCAGATGACTAAATTGTCCCTCACTGTCAAGTTAAGAAGTGGAAGCTATTCCCCATGCTATTCAGAATACTCAGCAAATGGAGCTCTTGGACTCCAACAAAAGAACTGTTACATTTCTAAACAAGCAGCTAATTCACTTAACAACACCTGGACTCTAACATTAAACAGAGGTGGTTATTTTCTGCTACAGGATTCCTGTGTATAATACGTATTTTAATAATTAAAACCAAAAGTATTAACAAGACAAAATTTAGTAGCAGTACTCCTTAGGCACATTTATTTTATTGGAGTTATCCTGTAAATTCTCAAATGAAGCCGTGTTGAGGTATCTGATGTCTCTGCACAAATAAGGCTTGATTACATACAGAACACATACAGATAAACACACAACCCACAAATATACTCCAAATACAAAATTATCTTCAAGTATCCCTTGATTTGGGGAGGGGATCAGGACTTTTCCATCTACACATTAACTTAATATATGACTATACTGTAAATTTTTGATGCTATGGCTTTTAACAGCAAAAATGAGTTAAGTATTTTAGAATGCAAAAATTGGCTTGACAGTGTCAAAAAGCAAGAATGACGTTTTCTTTTTTTTTTTTTTCCACACAACACCTATGAACTGCTACTAATTTAGTTTAACTTTATGCATTAGCAATTTAAAGCACTACATTTTTTCAGGGTAATAAGAACATAATCAACTTAGTTTTTAAAGCCCAGATCAATCTGATAACTAAAAATTGGGTACATAGCGTGCAATCCCATAATAAACCCAGCAATAAAGTGATTTTCAAAGCAACCCTTGTACCTGCTTCCCAGAAAACAAGTAACTGGTAATAAACATTTTACGAGAAGTCTCCTGTTTTAAGAAAAGAGGGAACTAACAAAAAACAGTATTTTCTGGGTGTCATTTTTAACCCAGAACAGTTTTCCTAATATTTGGGGACAGCAGGAGAAGGGCTAATAAAAAGGCAAACAAAGTGAACCATAAAAAGGCAAAAGAGCTAAACTATGGTGAACCATACTTACCCTCCCCATCTCTCTGCAGATGCATTGTTTTGAAATCAATGAGGGGAAAAGTGATAGGGCATGACGCTAATAAAATGGAAAAAATGGCAAAAAATACTAAAGTGAACACACAGCACAGTCAGAACAAACCATACACATAACTAACACAAAGCCAAAGATACCAAAAACATTTCCCTAAAACCAGTTAGGCATTCTGCTCAAAAACTTTATTCAAAGAAATTACTACTAACCAAACTTTAAAAACAAACACAAACATACATTTCCATTTCAGCAAGCAAGGCAAAAAAATTAAAGTAGTGCTGTTCTATTAAAACTCAAACATAAAACTAAAGAAATGGAAACTTGATCAGGTACTGTGGAAGCTTTTCAGAATCAACAGTTGGACAGAAAAATATTTCTCTTAGTTTGCTCTTCAAAAAGATTCTACTGTTATCTCATACAAGAGTCAATAGGAAAGAAAAGATGCTCACTTCCATTAAAAACCAAGACTTTTGGATGGCTACAAAGGCATACTGGTGGCAGACATGTGCTACCCACTCGCTAACTGCATTTTGCTGACTATCCTTGGAACAATACAAAAAACCAAAA
The DNA here is from genome assembly GCA_007570785.1 of Antilocapra americana. NCBI lineage: Eukaryota > Metazoa > Chordata > Mammalia > Artiodactyla > Antilocapridae > Antilocapra > Antilocapra americana. Next base: position 2,384,633 of record ML661896.1, on the reverse strand, counting down.
CCCACATACTTAGGAAGAATGAGATGGTCCTCCATTTGAAGTTACTCTACTTCTCTGTTAAGAGTCATTTCAAACAGGGTCCATCTCGTATTCCAAGGTATGTAGATCTAAAGTAATTTGGTTTCTTGAGGAAAACTATTATTTTAGAATAACCTAAACTCTCAGTTATGGAAAATCAGTCTCTGAATTGTGGGCACATGTGGAAAGAACAACATGGTCTGCTAACAGCCACTCTCCCAAGCACATGCAGAGTTCATGGTTGAGAAGTTCACTCAGGTGTCAACTGCTGTTGGCTCTCTGAAAGTCACTGACCCATATTCCTGGAAAAGCCAGGAGGTCAATGTGTACTTGACATAGCAAGTCCAGCTATGAGCCAGCGCAGCTCAGACACTGAAAATCAGGGATCAGGAGTACACAGTGACCTTCTCCCTTCCCTACCACCACAATCTGTAAACAGTGGATTCTGACCAGGCAACAAAGAGAGCCTAGCACCAGGCTCTCTTTAGGGAAGCCCTCAGAAAGCTGAAGCTGGACGGAGAATGTCCTATCTCCTCAGACAATGGAAAACAAATGGTCTTCTATGCTTAAAACTTAATATCAGGACCCTCAGGCCAAGGACTACAAAGGGCTATTTATCTGCATCCTCCAAAAAGAGGCAGCATTAAATACTCTGTCAGAAGCCCAGCTTCATCTTTCAGAGACTCCTTTCCTAACTTACAGCTCAAAGGATGCTCTGATGACCACCACTCCTTCTCAGTAACTACTCCAGGATGAGTAACTTAAAGGGACATTTGATCTTCATTGCCACCAGAATGCTAATGTATCCCTAACCCTGGGGAGCATCTTCATAAATCCCAAACATCCTGAATAACCCAGAACAAAGTAAATGGAAGATAACTTCCTAATTTAGTCTAAGTTATGACACATAATACACCGCTGGGCATGCCAAACATCTAGAACAAAAAGAGAGGAGTGGAGGTTGAAAGACAACAGTAAAGACTGGCAGAATGACTTGGCTGGGGCTTTTAAAATATTGGCTATACCTTAAAAATAAATAAAAATGCTCCAACTGTGATCAGGTGTGTAGGCTTGAGGTGGCAAAAGGAGTGCTTGATATTTGCATTGTAGTTTCTCATTACTGCCACTGTATGTCACTGGCTAACTTGCCAAAGGTGAGATTATGAAGGGATCTTCATTCAAGTGAATAAATACATAACTAAGATTTCTGAGTGGTCTCCTTATCTCTTTACATAGGAAAGGGTATGATCCAGGGCCCCCTGGATCCAAAAATGCTTCTTATTTCTACTCCTCAACTGCAACATTTTATTTGAAAGTTTACAAATACATAGCAAAGTTTTTTGAGAATTTTACAAAGGACAGCCATATACCAATCCCCTAGATTCTACTACTAACATTTTACTATATTTGCTTCATAATATTTCTATTCCATTAACCATCTTGTTTTCTTCACGGATTTCAAAGTAAACAGTAGATATTCATATACTCCTTCATAAACCCTTCTGCATGCAGATCATTCACTGAAGTTTGGTATTTATAGTTTTTGCTCCTTTTATTAAAAAAAAAAAAACTTACATACAATGAGATGAAGGTCTTAAATACACATCTGCTGAGTTCTAACCCATGTGGTTTTGCCTTTTTAAGTTAAAATTAAAATTTCTCTCCTTTGTAAAATAAAACTTGTTAGGACCCTGCTCCCATACCTTCAAAACCTAACAGAGATACAGGAACAGGACAATATTTGCTTACAAATACCTCTGAAGATAATTTCTTTTTAAATGTATTTCTGATGACTATAAAGAGCTGTATCACAGGCTCTCTATTTAAAGTGGTGAGATCCCTAAACCCTAACATACTGGACTTTCAAAAACTGGGAGATAGCATCTGATTTAACAATTAACAAAAGCCTACCCTTGATTTTATTTTCTTTATGTTTTAACATCCATCCTCCGAGCTAATGGATCAGATAAGAATTAATTCAAATGAGATAGCTGCCCCAGTAATTTCATTAGCGCATTTGAGTAAAAATAGCACTCTTAAATGAATCAAATAAAAACAAATAAGGTTGCTCAGAAAAGGGCAGTAATCTCATTACTGCCTTGGGTAATTTCAGTTACAAATAACATTATCAGAAAAATAATGTGTGTGGGTAAAATTACCTTCCCATTTATCACCATCAGAAACATTCTTCAGATCTAAATGTGGGATTTGGACACATGCTGCTTCCCCTTGAAAACCAACACTTTGACTTCCTGGCACTTCTGATTCAGTGTTGGCATTCAAATCACATATCTTGCTACTAGAATCCTGTATTTTAAAATAAAGAATACATTTCACAAACAAGAAGCTTTCCACGCCATATTTAAAAACAACCAGCTTATGTTCTTGTGTGGTCCTCATTAGTTTACTGTGCCTACATAGGCAACTGCCCCACTCCCACCATTCAAGACAAAGTTTAGATCCCAAACTGAGGAAATTGTTTTCATAAGCAAGTTTCTTACAATCAAAAGTGGAAAATTAGAAAAGAAAAGCAGAAATAAACCAAAAACCAAAAGTAGCAAATCAAGTTGCTGCTTGATTGTAAAACAACTGGTAAGACTATTTGCATTTAAATCTCCTTTAAACCTATTAAACCCAAGAGTCAAAGGACAGATACAATAACTCGTAGATTAAACCTAGTCAAACTTTAAAGAACCATAAAGAAAAGTAATTCTTACCAGAATCAAATGTGACAATTTATCACTGTCAAATGACAAATTTTCTTTCCTAAAAATCAAGTAAAGTTATTAGTCTTTTAAGAATAAATTGGTTACGATCACTGCATATTTCTTATCTAGATTCCTCTCTTCCTCATACAGTTAGCATTTACAGTGTGAGAAAAGAAAATAACAACTGTACGTATGCTCATTTTTTGGAGCCTTATATCTGAAAAACACACACCAATGAAAATATCCAGAGTCAGCTCATGTTCAGAAAAATTAAGTACATTCACCACTCCCTTACACAGCCACTCCCCAAAATGAAAAACACTTTAAAAGGAAGAATATAATTCACAATAAATAAAAAACAAAAGAAATGAATATATAATGAAAAAGATTTTATAAAGTAAGTAATAGTTTTATCCAACTGACTTCATTCTTCCACACTCTGGGACATCTTTTTCCATTTAAAGTTTTTTTTAAAGGTATAACGTGAAAGTGAAGTTGCTCAGTCGTGTCCAACTCTTTGCGACCCATGGACTGCAGCCTACCAGGATCCTCCATCCATGGGATTTTCCAAGCAACAATACTGGAGTGGGGTGCCATTTCCTTCTCCAGGAGATCGTCCCAACCCAGGGATTGAACCGGGATCTCCCACATTGTAGGCAGACGCTTTACCACCTGAGCCACCAGGGAAGTCTTTTAAAGATATAGCTATGTCCTAAATTTTAAATCTGATGGTATTCCATTACAATCAAAACAAAGTTACTACTTCTAAACCTCTCCTTCTTCAAAACATAATGGTAACATATAAAAAGGAAATTTTATAACATTTCAATTCATTTATTTCCCTATAAAAACCAATCCCTATCTAGAACAAGTGTTAAAGCAAGCTGTCAGAAATCATCTCTACCTACTTGACCTCAACAGAATATCTAGTATCACAGTAAGCTATCAATAAGCTGACTGTAGGAAAGTTCTCCTCCCCAAAGACACTGTGACAATGCAATCTACAGCGATACTCACAGGTGCCGCTCCTCCCCTGCCATTAAAGTGTGCACTCAGATGACAGGTCTTGATCTACATGTGGCAAGTCAGCTCCTCATATATGTAAAATAACCTTGTTTGCTGAACATGGAAAACAAACTAAATTCCCCAGGAAGCAAAGGCCCTCTTTTGCTTAGAGTGGGAACAAATGGGGAATGAGTTAAATTTTAGCCTAACAGATTGTAAGACCTAATCATCTAAATCTGAGAAACATGAGAGTTAGCAAGCAAAATGTAATCTACCTAACCAAGAAAATCTTTTGGTATAAAACCAGTTTGCTAATCTACACGTAAGTTGAAGGGGAAAAAGCTTTCTCAAAAAAGCGTGAGTCCTCACTAGATGGATCCTTATTGTTTTATCAAATCCAGATGTCATCATTTTGGGGATGCCTGTTAATCTTTTATCTTCAGCCCATAGCTCCAATATTCCCTGGGCTGGAAGAGGATCATTCCTGCCTCCTGAAAGGAAGCACAAGGAGCTGCCGTAAGCAGGAAATCTGTGGACCTTCAGTGTAGGGGGATGCTCCAGAGACATGGCTCCAAAGAATTTACTTGCCCTCACAGAACAGGTTCCTATTCACAATTAAGAGAGACAACAACATTAATGCAAGTTTACCCTTGCCAACAGGCTACCACCAAATCAGTAACGCTGTATGGCATTTCTCAGTATTTACAATCTAGTCTGCAACTTCATTACTGATGTATTTTGAGAAGATCAAACCATCATTCTCAAGAAAATTATCCACACTTTTAGCAATGCCTTAACGAAACATAAAAAGAGTAACGACATCCAAAACTTCCTTTAAAACATTCTAGAAAGCTTATGTTCAAAGAGACTCTATCAAGTATCTATGAGTACTACATATAGTTCAAAGACTTATTGCCTAGGGAATGCCCCCTTCCATTACTGAGAGCCAAAGGACATAAACAAGCACTAACTGCGTAGGACTGTACTGGGACACACAGAGGAGCTGGAATAGGAGCAAAAACATCCCTATATGTTTGCTGAGACAAATATGTTAGAATCTTTCAGTCAGTTGTCCACAGTTCCAAGACTTAGGAATTCACTCACTGAAGGAGTATTCAGAGTAGCAATAAACTCCCAAACTGTTCGACAAATCATGTGAAAAGTCTGAAGTGTTTCCAAGAAGGTGATGTTCTAATTTCTGAATGTTTTCCAATTTATACCACCTGTCTTAACCTGTATCTACTATGAATATTTATGGACATTTAATATGCATTATGCTGCTGCTGCTGCTCAGTAGCTCAGTCATATCTGATTCTTTTGACTGCAGCCCCCCAGGCTCCTTTGTCCACAGGATTTCCCAGGCAAGAATATTGGAGTGGGTTGCCATTTCCTTCTCCAAGGGATCTTCCCAACCCAGGGGTCTAATCCGAGTATCCTGCACTGGTGGATTCTTTACCACTGAGCCATCTGGGAAGCTCCAATATGCGTTATACTTATCATCAAAATAAGATGTTTGCTTTTGTTTGCTCACCTAAAATATATGTTGTAACAGAAAGCTTCATCTAACAAATTCACCCCAGAATCTGTAAAGAACTCCAATTTTCAAAATGAATAGTTAATTAGCAACAACAAGAAAAAATGCTTACCTCTCAAGACAGTCATCTTCACCATCACCATGGTCACTGCATGGCTCTAACAATATACCTACACACTGACAAAAGAACACCACTTATTAATGGAGCTCCCAAATCCTTAAAGTTGAGAAGTTTCCAATCTAAATCAGGATCTTAGATTACAAGTTAGTCAAATGCTCCTCTTTCAACTACTACTTAGTAATAGCCTGTAAGTGTTAGCATTCCTTTTTAGAGAGTAATTTACCTTCCTCAGAACTTGAGTTTTGTGTATGGGGGTGCCTGTGTATAAAATAAGGACCTGGTATTTCTTGCCACCCTACTGGGCAATTAGCCACTGCTACTACTATCACATTGTTTTTCCTTCCTTGGAATTTTCTCCTCTAAAAATGATGGTCTCATCATCATTACTCATTCTCATCAGTAATGAACATACTGAGAAGATCTTTACCTAGCAGGTAACAGAGGAGTCACATAGTTCACCAGATCCCTTTATGACATATATTTGGAATAACAACTCTGAAACTCAAAAGCACATGAGAATGCCCCCTAACTTTCCAATGGGCTACCATTCCATGCCTACACTACCCTAAAATAAATATCTTATCAAGTCTCAATATGCCAGCAAATTTGGAAAACTCAGCAGCGGCCACAGGACTGGAAAAGGTCAGTTTTCATTCCAATCCCAAAGAAAGGCAATGCCAAAGAACGCTCAAACTACCACATAACTGTACTCATCTCACACGCTAGTAAAGTATTGCTTAAAATTCTCCAAGCCAGGTTTCAGCAGTATGGGAACCATGAACTTCCAGATGTTCAAGTTGGTTTTAGAAAAGACAGAGGAACCAGAAATCAAATCGCCATCATACGATGGATCATCGAAAAAGCAAGAGAGTTCCAGAAAAACATCTACTTCTGCTTTATTGACTGTGTCAAAGCCTTTGACTGTGTGGATCAAAATAAACTGTGGAAAATTCTGAAAGAGATGGAAATACCAGACCACCTGACCTGCCTCTTGAAAAATCTGTATGCAGGTCAGGAAGCAATAGTTAGAACTGGACATGGAACAACAGACTGGTTCCAAATAGGAAAAGGAGTACATCAAGGCTGTATGCTATCACCTGGGTTATTTAACTTACATGCAGAGTGTTGCTGCTGCTAAGTCGCTTCAGTCGTGTCCAACTCTGTGTGACCCCACAGATGGCAGCCCACCAGGATCCCCTGTCCTAGGATTCTCCAGGCAAGAACACTGGAGTGGGTTGTCATTTCCTTCTCCAATGCATGAAAGTGAAAAGTGAAAGTGAAGTCGTTCAGTCATGTCCAACTCTTCGCAACCTCATGGACTGCAGCCTACTAGGCTCCTCCGTCCATGGGATTTTCCAGGTAAGAGTACTGGAGTGGGTTGCCATCGCCTTCTCCGCAGATATGCAGATGACAACACCCTTTTGGCACAAAGTGAAGAACTAAAGAGCCTCTTGATGAAAGTGAAAGAGGAGAGCGAAAAAGTTGGCTTAAAGTTCAACATTCAGAAAATTAAGATCATGGCATCCAGTACCATCATTTCATGGCAAATAGATGGGGAAACAGTGGAAACAGTGGCTGACTTTATTTTTCTGGGCTCCAAAATCACTGCAGATGGTGGTTGCAGCCATGAAATTAAGACACTTACTCCTTGGAAGAAAAGTTATGACCAACCTAGACAGCATATTGAAAAGCAGAGACATTATTTTGCCAACAAAGATCCGTCTAGTCAAAGTTTTTGGTTTTTCCTGTGGTCAAATGGATGTAAAAGTTGGAGTATAAAGAAAGTTGAGCGCTGCAGAATTGCTGCTTTTGAACTGTGGTGTTGGAGAAGACTCTTGAGAGTCCCTTGGACTGCAAGGAGATCCAACCAATCCATCCTAAAGGAGATCAGTTCTGGGTGTTCACTGGTAGCTCTGATGTTGAAGCTGAAACTCCAATACTTTGGCCACCTGATGCAAAAAGTTGACTCATTGGAAAAGACCCTGATGCTGGGAAAGATTGAGGGCAGGAGGAAAAGGGGACTATAGAGGATGAGATGGTTGGATGGCATCACTGACTCAATGGACATGGGTTTGGGTGGACTCTGGGAGTTGGTGATGGACAGGGAAGCCTGCATGCTGAGGTTCATGGGGTCGCAAAGAGTCGGACACGACTGAGTGACTGAACTGAATTGAACAGGTCTAATACAAATGTCCTGCGCATTACTTCAAATTACATAAACCTTTTAATGTTTTTGATGATCACCTCAGAAACCAACAAAACTTGATCTTCCTAGATTCTTAAGAAACTTGTGCTGCTGCTGCTAAGGCTATGTTGCTTCAGTCATGTCCGACTCTGTGCAACCCTACAGATGGCAGCCCACCAGGCTCCCCCGTCCGTGGGATTCTCCAGGCAAGAACACTGGAGTGGGTTCCCATTTCCCTCACCTTCACTACTTGTGCAGTTTTGTTTAATGTGAAAGACAGTCTACAAAAAGTTATTAAAATACTTCTCTTTTCAAGCTATGTATCTCTGTGAAACTAACTAGCCTCATGCACTTGAAATAAAAGAATCTATAGCAACAGAGAGAATGCAGAAGCACATGTAAGAATCCAGCTGACTTCTAAGTCAGACAGACAGTAGCAAGATTTGTATGTATGACAATGCCATGCCTCAAAATAACTTCTTTTAAAAATAGCTGCTTTTTATTAAGGAAAAATAAGCAATCTTATTTATGTTACCTTGAGTGAGTTTATTATGTTAAGTGAATTAATAAACATTTTAATTATTCAGTTTTAATTTCTAATATACTAAATACTGATAGAGATACCTAGGTAAACAAAAGTTTTTTGGGACTCTCAATAATTTTCTAGAGTATAAAGAGGTCCTTGGGACCCAAAGTGTATAGAACCCTGATCTACAAATCAGACTTCAACAAACTTCATGCTCTAGAATATAGCTTTACCTTCTTAAATATGAAGGTTTCAGGAACTATGAAAAACCATTACACAGACTCAATATTTAAAACGAGCCTTTTTGCTTTACTCCACCAAATTCAAGTTCCAGTTCTTTTCTTCTGATGAAAAATAAGACAATAACAATCACTTACTTGCCTATCTTATGGTTATTGTCAGAGAATCAAAAGAAAGAGCTTATAAGAAAAACTATAAAGCTCTATTATAAAGCATACTGTTACTTGATCAACCCTAACTTAATCTATAATTCTTTTTATTATGAAATAACTGAAATAAAATATGACCACTGATATAACTAATATCCACATATCCTCCAACCAGATTTAGGCAACATAGTGAAAAGTATTAAACAAGATCTCAATTAGGGATAATAAAAAAAAAAAATGCAGTGACAGCAGCAAAAGCTGACAGCCCAGGAGTGGAGGAGACAGATGAAATTCAGAGTCAAGTGCAGAACTGTGCTCTACATAATACCCCAGGACAAAGAAAAATAAAAGTTATTAAGAGTCATGTTAGAATACAGCCAGACTTCATTCAACATACAGGGAATATGTAATACTTTCCTTAGAAACTAAAATATACTTCAATACTTAGAAAAATTTTACTTTCTCAGAATTCATTCCAGATAAAATATTCAACCCTTTATACACAAGAAGAGAAAAGTTCTTTTTCCTAAAATATGAGATGACAAAGCAGCCTATGCTGTCTTCCCTCCCTTCTCCACAAACATCAGAGTCCTCATAAAGGACATCTAAGGCACGCTGGTCCCAATTCAGGAAAGCTACAGCCCTTTGGTGAAAAAAGGTGGTGGCAATGGCAGCAATAGTGGGAACAGCAGCTACAGCACAATCATATTGCCAAGGTACTAGGGACTGCCAGGGCTTACTGAAAGGGGCTAGTTAAAGACCAGTAACTTCCTTGGTCTCCATCCATTACTTAGCCATCCACAACTGATAACTTCCACACAGCTTAGTCTCTCATCTTTCCATCTCCACTGACCTAGTTTTGCTCAAGTATGGCAGCTACTTCTTTTAGATAAGCTAACTATCCCCGCTTTATTCTATACATTTCATCTGCTTATAAGAAACCATTTTCAACCACCAGATGGCAGATATAAAGCTACAGAACTTTAAAGGTTTGGATTATATCCAGGAAAAATTAAAACTGTAGTCTCCACCTTGACTTTATAGTTGAACAGATATAAAAACAAATTGGAGCAAAATTCTGCTGTGTGCTAAGCAGAAAAAAATTTTTTGATTAACAACAACTTTCCATTTAAATGAGGTACCAACTCATTATATTTTTCTGCCAGTTAGATTAAATATGAAAGGTATGTGCTCAGTCATGTCCAATTTTTTGCAACCCCATGGACTGTAACCCACCAGGCTCTTCTGCCCATAGAATTTCCCAGGCAAGAGTACTAGAGTGGATTGCCATTTCCTGCTCCAGGGGATCTTCCTGACTCAGTGATCAAACCTGTCTCTCTTATGTCTCCTGCACTGACAGATACTTTACCACTGCACCACCTAGGAAGCCCCATCAATTAGGTTATGGAGACTTAAAAAAATGTTTTAACTGAGGTATAGTTTATATACAGTATTATATGTTTCATATATACATCATAATGATTCACAATTTTTAAAGGTTATATAAAAATATATTAAATATTCTTCAATCTAGCCCAATTTCTTTCACTGAATTAATGTTGTCAAAACTGATGAGGTCTCCACAGCAGATGAACTCTCAACAAAATGAAAAAACTAACCTACAAAATGGGAGAAAATACTTGCAAAATCATATATTTTGATAAGGAGTTAATGTCCAAAATATATAAAGAACTCATAAAACTCAATAACAAAAAACAAAAAATACAATTAAAAAATGGGCAGAACATCTAAATAGACATTTTCCCAAAAACGAAGTACAGTTGGCCAACAAGTACATGAAAAGGTGCTCAACATCACTAACCATCAGGAAAATGCAAATCAAACACACAGTGAGGTATTACCACAGTGAGGTACTACCTCACACCCATTAGAATGGCTATCATCAAAAAGACAACACAAAGTGCCGGTGAGGATGTGGATAAAAAGGAACCCTAGTGTTTTGGAGATGGAAATGTAAATTGGTACAGCCACTAAGGAAAACAGTATGGAGGCTCCTCAAAGAATTAAAAATAGAACTATCATATGTTTACTTGCAATTCCATTTCTGGATATTTATGTGAAGGAAAGAAAAATGCTGCCTCAAAAAGACAGGTGCACCTCCATGTTTACAGCAGTATTATTTACAATAGTCAAGATACAGAAACAACCTAAGTGTCCCTCAATAGATAAACAGCTGAAAACTTTTCTACTGCATGGGTGTGTATACATATATTACACACACACATGCATATACACACACACAATGGAATATTATTCAGCCATTAAAAAAAAATTAGCATCCTACCACTTGCAATAAATAACATGGACGGATCTTGAAGGCATTATGACTAAGTGAAATAAGTTAGACAAAGACAAATCCCATATGATCTCACTTTTATGTGGAATTTTAAGATGAAGTCAAACATCTATATAGAAAACATACTTGGTGGTTGCCAGAGGTGAGGGTTGGTGGTGGGGAAAATGGCTGAAGGTAGTCAAAAGGTAAAAACTTTCCAATTATAAAATAAATACGATATAGAACTATAATACACATCATCGTAACTATAGTTAATAATACTATATTGTATATCTGAAAGCTGCTGAGAGTAGATCTTAAAAGACTCATCACAAGAAAAAAATTTTAACTGCGGTAACAGATATTAATAACTAGATTTGTGATCATTTCACAGTATATAATGAAATATTATATACAAACACGTACTGAATGTTATGCACTTTAATGTAATATGTCAACTGTATCTCAATATTTTTAATTTTAAAACAGAGACTGTGATTTAAAAAACAACACATTCATTGAATGGTTGTTGCCTGTCAGAGGTATTGAGTATTTTTGTTTAAAAAAAGAAAGTGGAGTCTCATAACAATTCAAGTCAAATTGATAGTGATTTCTTCCTCTTGGTTGTCTGCTAGAGCTTCCCAAACACTTCTGGCCTTCACTTCTAAAAAAAGGTATTTAAATGCCAGCAATTTCTCAGGGTTCAGAAGTTATAAATAATTGCAAATGTGGCAGGGTGCCAGCCATGAAGGCCTGCTAATCTGGAAATGGATTGATATTATGAGAAATCTGGGCTTCCCCAGTGGCTCACCAGTAAAGAATTCGCCTATAATGTGGGAGCCACAGGAGACATGGGTTCAATCCCTGGGTCAGGAACATCCTCTGCACGGAGACCCACTCCAGTATTCTTGCCTGGAAAATCCCATGGACAGAGGAGCCTGATAGGCTACAATCCACAGGGTCACAAAGAGTCAGCCATGACTGAACCATCTAGGCACAGCACGATATGAGAAATATACTGCTAACATCAGATATTTTGATATGAACTCAAATCAAGCTACTGATTTACCGACAGTTTCCACCCTGAAACAGTACAAATTACTATACAACTTGGTATAACTAAAAACTTAAGAGATCAATCTCATCATATCAATACAAAATCTTTAAGATTTTCTACAGAATTCATTAGTACATTAAAAAAAATACTAATTTGCAAAAGACTGATATTTTATATCTGATAAGAGACTTACTCAAAATAATAAAGAACTTTTAAAACTCAGAAAACAACTCAAAAGATGAACAAAAGAACTGAATTCAGCAAAGATATTCAGATGGAAAAATAAGCATATGAAAAGATGCTGAACACTATGTCATAGGGAATTGTAAATTGTATCGAGATAACACTAGACACCTATTAGCATGACCAAAATCCCAAACACTGGCAAGGATGTGGAGCAACAGAAACTCTCATTCACAGTTAATGAAGGAAAGAGAAACAGCCAAATTTATGCAAGCATTTAGTTTATAATTACATTTATGCAAGCATTTAACTTATGATAAAGGCATAGAATTTTTTTTAAAACCTTGCCATGCAGCTTGTTAAGCATGTTAAGATGTTTTATAAAATGTTTATAAGATGTTTATCAGGGCTTCCCTGGTGGTCCAGTGGTCCCTGGTGGTCCAGATTCAATCCCTGCTCAAGGAAGAGGCCTCATGCTTCAGGGCAACCAAGCCCATGAGCCCAGGCTATAGAGACTGAGAGCCACAACTACTGAGCCCACACATGGAAACTACTGGAGCCTGTGCGCCCTAGAATCCATGCTCTGCAGCAAGAGAAGCCACCACAGTGAAAAACCTGCACACCATACCTGGAGAGTAGTCCCTGCTTGCTGTAACTAGAGAAAAGCCCGCACAGCAACAAAGACCCAGTACAGCCAAAAATAAACAAATAAGTCTTAAAAAAAAAAAAAAAAGATGTTTTAAGATATTAAGATGTTAAAATATTCAAGACTGCCAGGAGAAATATCAACAACCTCAGATATAGAGATGCCACTTTTACGGCAGAATGTGAAGAGGACTAAATAGTCTCTTGATGAAGGTGAGAGGAGAGTGAAAAAGCTGGCTTAAAGCTCAACATTCAAAAAGCAGAGATCATGGCGTTCAGTCCTACTGCTTCATGGCAAATAGTAGTTCAATCCCACTTCTTCACGGGAAAAGTAGAAATGGTGACAAATTTCATTTTCTTCAGCTTCAAAACCACTGCAGATGGTGACTGCAGCCACAAAATTAAAAGACACTTGCTCCTTGGAAGGAAAGGTATGACAAACCAAGACAGTGTATTAAAAAGCAGAGATATCACTTTGCCAATAAAGGTCCATAGGGTCAAAGCTATGGTTTTTCCAGTAGTCATATACAGATATAAGAGGTGGATGACAAAGAAGGCTGAGCGCAGAAGAATTGATGCTTTCGAATTGGGGTGCTGGAAAAGATTCTTGAGAGTCCTGTGGACTGCAAGGAGATCAAATCAGTCAATCCTAAAAGAAATCAACCCTGAATATTCATTGAAAGGACTGATGCTGAAGCTGAAGCTCCAATACTTCACCCACCTGATATGAAGAGCTGACTCACTGGAAAAGACCCTGATGCTGGGAAAAGATTGAGGGCAAGAGGAGAAGGATGTGACAGAGGATGAGAAGACTGAATAGCATCACTGACTCAATGGACGTGAGTTTGAGCAAACTCAGGGAGACAGGGAAGCCTGGCGTGCTACAGTCCACAGGGTTGCAAAGAGTTGGACACGACTTAGCGACTGAACAACAACAAAGGTATTCAACATTGAGCAGAACTTCTAGGTATAGGAATCTAAAAGAGAGAGATCTGGACTAGAGTGTAAACTTGGGAGCCTTTAGCTGAGAGATGGTATTTAAAACCATTAGACTAAATGAGATTACCAATGGAGTAAATGAAAATTAGTGACTTGAGGAAACTGGGTCCTGGGCCATACTAAATTCCAGAACACAAAAAGCAATCAGCAAAGGAATACAACAGCCAGTCAAGGAGGGAAAAAAACGACAGAGGAGTGAGATATCCTGAAAGCCAAAAGAAAGTATATCAGTGGAGCAAAGAAACAAGAACAGAATCAATAACCATGAACAGATGAGAAGAGATTAATCTAATATGCCAGTGAAAGAAAGTAAGAATATTAGTTACATATGAGTCCAATAAAACTAAGTCCAGAAGCAGCTTAAATTCTGTGAAATGTTTTCCAGTTCATAAAATAGGTTTATACTTTTACTTCTTTGGATATTTATAACAATCCTCTAGAATGGGTATTACCTCCCACTTATATAAAGAAAAACAAAAAAACAACTCAGAGAAGTTAGGTAACTTAGCCAAAGTTATACTACTATTAAGAGGCAAAGCCCAAACACAAATCTTTGATTCCTTACCATATGTATGCTAGTATATGATTTAGAATGAAAACATGCTGAAGAAAACTTCCTCATCCATTAAATAACTTATTTTAAAAAGTGTTAACAAAACTTTGAAACATGTCTTAGAAAAATGCTTTGTACAGTTACTGAAATAATTTTTAAAATGCTATTACTAAAAATTGTTGACAGTGAAAATAATTTACTTCTTAAATGATGTTCATGGGTTTTCCATAATTATGAAAAGATTCCATGTTCTTCAGAAAATATCTGGGATATACAAGGCTTTTAAAAAGAAAAAATTCAACCATAATACCACCAATCATCTCAGGTGACACTGTAATTTGTTTCCTTCCAGAAAAGTATTTAAAAATAGGGTATTCTGTATCTACTTCTCTATTCAATGATGGTTCCTGATCTCCACTGAAAGAATGTATGCTCTTAGGACTTGGAATCAAGACAAACACATGTATCAGCAAAGACAGTGAACTATGGCTTCTGGTATCAAAGGAACACATGAAGTAATCAGAATTATAATCTAGTACATACATGGGTTCCCACCCCCTGGGCCGCAGTCTGTTAGAATCCTGCCCTGTGAGGATCACCTCACAGCAGAGGTGAGCAGCAGGCAGGCAAGCAAGCAGTGCTTCATCTGTCACTGCTCTCATTACCACCTGAACCAGCACCCCCCACCAAATTCATGGAAAAACTGTCTTCCATGAAACCAGTCCCTAGTGCCAAAAAGGTGGGGGACTATTGATCTAGTACACTTAACATAGAGATTTTTAAGTCTCTGCATTTCTTACCTGGTTATTTTCTTCATCCTCAAATACGCAATCTTGCTGCATAACTTCATTGTCTAAATTAGTGCTAGCCACAGGTTCTGAACAGTCTCTGTTATGTTCACTGGCATTAATAATACCATCAGCAATATCAACCCTAGTAATGAAGATTAAAAAGTCAGATCAGGCCACATGTTGAATATGTAATGTGCTTAAAATAAATAAATAAAAGTAACAATGTGAAATTTTTCCTTGTGGAAGAAAATGTATCATTTTCATAAAGATTCAGTTTATTTATCATGTCAAGTTAGATTATAAAGGGTTCAAAGTTTATTTCTGTCCCTCCATGGGATGTTGTGAGGAAGGAACTACCTTATTTATTATCCACTTTGAATATTTTCACAAGCAAATGAATGGTTATTAAAAATAATTTATGTGCCAAAACAGTGATCTCCCTTACAAATGCAACTCTAAATCATAATAACGACCTGTTTGCAGATTAAAACCCAAGTCTAGCACTGGGCATCATAGTGTTCAACACCTTTTCAAGTACAACAGGAACAGCTTCCTACTGCAGGGTTTTTTCATCTTATATAATTTAGAATATGTAAAACGCTACAAGTTGTTTATAAAGACAATACCCCAACCAGACAATATGAGAATTATACCATGAGAATATGAGTTATTTCTATAATAATATCTGAGCATAGACATAGATTTTCAGGATCTCCAGCTAAGCCAAAAGGGCAAACTCCAAGAAATCTGCTTATATTATATCCTTTGAAATATTTTTCTACTACTTCTACCATTTAGATACTGCTTCTTTCCTTCATATTCAACTCAAATACTTCCTACAGATCTACCTGTATTGCTCAAATTATGCCTTCAAAGCACACAAATCAGGGCCTTCACATTGCTGCACGGGCTGGTGGTGATGCCATCCATGCAGATTATATGGCAACCTGCAGTTGTCCAATCCGGTATTCCATAAGTATCATCCCAGCATTGGTATTTTTATCTATTAATTTCTCAGTTTCATTCCATATGTGATAGCTAGTCTGGTGTATTTTACATATTTGGCCTCTTAAAAATCTAATTCTTAACACAAAAACAAAATTCTACCTAGTCATCTTTTTTTTTTTCTGGCCTTCCTATAAATTCTCCAAATTTGGGTACGTCTTTCTTAAGATCATGATCTGTGCTGCTCTATAGATCTGTCCCCAAAACAAAAACTGACCAATTCAAACTATAAAAATCATCTGTGGACTCAGAAGAAAGCACCTCTAAGGCTGAGGTAACAGGAAAGGAGATGAAGCTTTCATCACTTGAAGATAACAAGTCAGATAACAGTGGAATAACATCACATACCACACAGTACATAGGGTACTTTTAATTTGCACAAATCCAATTATTAACAGCTAACCTAAAACAACAGTGTGTAGGGAAGGCAAAGCCTGGAGACGAGATAACAAGTTAAATAGTAAAGGATGATTCCATTCACCAATTCATTCAATGACCATGTGCACCAGGAGTGATGTCAATCTGCTATCCCAGTACCTTGCTATCTAGAAAACTACATGCCATGGTGTGACCATCTGGAAAACAGAATATAGGTCTATTCTTTTTAAAGTTATTTTTCACGTAACATAGATCCTAAAGGTAATTATGCCCACTACTTCATCTGGTGTTCACAGACTTTGTTGGACTCAACATCTACTATCTTAACAGAAGACTGATGAGATTTTTAATGTGAAGAAGTATATACAATTTATAAGCAAGCATATACAAAGTCTCTTTTCACACTGGCTTTCAGAAATGCTCAAGTAAGATCAGACACTATCATTAAAGAAAAAACTGTTTTTTAAAATGTGAAACAATTTTATAATTCAATAAAAAAGTCAAAATGTTTTAAAAGTTTCTTACTGGTTATTAGATCCTTCCCCATCACAATTAACACTTCCTGCTTCATTATTACACACCAGACTTTGCTGCTGTAAGTTCTTAAGATCATGATCTATGCTGCTCTGCAGATCAAAAAGGTGCTGTTCCACAGCTGCTCTAATTGTTCTTTCTAAAATGCTATAAAACAGAACACATTTTAGTGAGAAGCAGTCACCCTAACTAGATTATTTGGTCACATAAACACAAACTTCAAAATGTATGACCAGTTAAAAAAACATACAATGGTATTTAAATGAATAGGCTAGAGTGGAAAAAGAAATACAGAAAAGGAATACATGATAATTGCTTAAAGTTTAAAATGAAATTTGCTGAAATATACATTACACAAATCAATCATGTCAATATTACTACTGAAGCAGGAATGATCACTTGTCCCAGTAATTTATTCCTCACTACGACATACAAAGACATTAAAAAGACTTCTCGGGGAATTCCTCAGTGGTCCAGTGGTTAGGACTCTGCATTTCCACTGCAGGGGGCACAGGCTCAATCCCTGGTTGGAGAACTAAGATTCTACATGCCATGCACCATAGCCAACATAAATAAAGCAGCCATTTGGGGGAAAGGGGGTGGGGCAGGGAAACTTTACTTAAAAAAAAAAAAGCTCTATTGACATTGCTCAGTCATTTCAGAAGATTAAAAATAATCATGAAAAAAAGTTGATCTTTGTGTATTAGTGCAATGCATTCCTTCTTCATTTGTTCTGACTGAAGCACATAAAGTACTAACCAGTTTCACTACCTTATGTGCAATCTCTCCTCTAAAATAAGTATTTACATAAATACATGCTTTTAATTTCTACAGCTTAGTAATATTTTTAAAAGCTTTTTAAGCTGTCTTCTATAAGTATACTACTTACTCTGCAGAGGCTGGTAAGATGCTGATGGGTGATGTATGGGCACTGTAATCAAAGAAAAAAATTAGCTGTAAAATTTTCAATACTAAATGACTACAAAATGTGGTGAAAACTCCACATTTACACTACCTTGATACACCCAGGAGAGCATGCACCAAGTTTTTTCTCATTTTCCAAAGAAACTCTTTTTCACAGAAGACCCTTAAAATACTTATTGTCTGTGTGTGTTGGTTCATTTGTGTGCTGAAGGGGGAAGGGGCGCCCAACTACTTCATCTCGTGTTTACCTGGAAGAACACTGAACTAGTCTAAGCCTGAAAGGAAAAAAACTGACTACTGAGCCAAACAAAAGTATCCACCTAGGACAGTATGGAGGCCTCAATGCTGGCCCTGTGCTCCATGCCATAATAGTACATGCTACTACTCAGGATATTCTCAAGCTACAAAACAAAAAGGCAAATTAGAAACAAAAATTCAGGCTACATCACTCACTGTGCTGGTAACATATTTTCCTTAGCAAATTTTATAGCATAGTATCTACTGATACCTATAAAAACATAGATAATAAAAAAAAAAACATAGATAATAGACTCATTTTTACCACAGCTATCAAGCATACAACTTAAAACCCACAATGAGATATGTATACTACTAAAATACTGAAAATTAAAGTGTAGGTAAGGATGTGAAGCAAATAGAACATTCACATAATGCTGGTGGGAACGTAAAATGTTCCAACCACCCTGGAAGCCAGTTGGGCAGCTTTCTTATAAAATCTACTATGTACACAACAACCCAGTATCTATGGGACTCAGTAAAAGCTGTGCTAAGGGGAAGGTTCATAGCAATACAAGCTTACCTCAAGAAACAAGAGAAAAGTCAAATAAATAACCTAACTCTACACCTAAAGCAACTAAAAAAGGAAGAAATGAAGAACCCCAGGGTTAGTAGAAGGAACGAAATCATAAAAATTAGGGCAGAAATAAATGAAAACAAAACAAAGACCACAGCAAAAATCAACAAAGCTAAAAGCTGGTTCTTTGAGAAGATGAATAAAATTGACAAACCATTACCCAAACTCATCAAGAAGAAAAGGTAGAAGAATCAAATCAACAAAATTAGAAATGAAAATGGAAAAATCACAACAGACAAAACAGAAATACAAAGGATCATAAAAGACTACCATCAGCAACTATATGCCAATAAAACGGACAACTTGGAAGAAATGGACAAATTCTTAGAAAAGTATAACTTTCCAACACTGAACCAGGAAGAAACAGAAAATCGTAACAGACCTATCAAAAGCACAGAAATCGAAACTGTAATCAGAAATCTTCCAGCAACAAAAGCCCAGGACCAGACGGCTTCACAGCTGAACTCTAGCAAAAATTTAAAGAGCTAACACCTATCCTACTCAAACTCTTCCAGAAAATGGTAGAGGAAGGTTAACTTCCAAACTCATTCTATGAGGCCACCATCACCCTAATAGTAAAACCAGACAAAGATGCCACAAAAAAAGAAAACTACAGGCCAGTATCATTGATGAACAGATGCAAAAATCCTTAACAAAATGCTAGCAAACAGAATCCAACAACACATTAAAAAGATCATACATCATGACCAAGTGGGCTTTAAAATCACAGGGATGCAAGGATTCTTCAATATCCGCAAATCAATCAATGTAATACACCACATTAACAAATTGAAAGATAAAAACCATATGATTATCTCAATAAATGCAGAGAAGGCCTTTGACAAAATTCAACATACATTTATGATAAAAACCCTCCAGAAGGCAGGAATAGAAGAAACAGACCTTAACATAATAAAAGCTATATATGACAAACCCACAGCAAATATTATCCTCAATGGTGAAAACACAAGGGTGCCCACTCTCACCACTGCTATTCAATATAGTTTTGGAAGTTTTGGCCACAGCAAGTAGAGCAGAAAAAGAAAGAAAAGGAATCCAGATTGGAAAAAAAGTAAAACTTTCACTGTTTGCAGATGACATGATCCTCTACAAAGAATATCCCAAAGACTCCACCAGAAAATTACTAGAGCTAATCAATGAATATAGTAAAGTTGCAGGATATAAAAATAACACAGAAATCCCTTGCATTCCTATACACTAACAATAAGCAAAAGAGAAAGAGAAACTAAGGAAACAATTCCATTCACCATTACAAGGAAAAGAATAAAATACTTAGGAATAAACCTACCTAAAGACCTACATATAGAAAACTGTAAGACACTGATGAAGGAAATCAAAGAGGACACAAATAAATGGAGAAATATACCATGTTCATGGATCAGAAGAATCAATATATTGAAAATGAGTATACTATCCAAAGCAATCTGTAGATTCAATGCAATCCCTATCAAGCTACCAACGGTACTTTTCAGAGTACTGAAACAAAGAATTTCATAATTTGTATGGAAATACAAAAAACCTCGAACAGCCAAAGCAATCTTGAGAAAGAAAAAGGGAATTGGAGGAATCAACCTGCCTGACTTCAGGCTCTACAAAGCCATAGTCATCAAGACAGTATGGTACTGGCACAAAGACAGAAATAAATATAGATCAATGCAACAAAACAGAAAGCCCAGAGATAAATTCACACACCTATGGACACCTTATCTTTAAGAAAGGAGGCAATGGAGAAAAGACAATCTCTTTAATAAGTGGTGCTGGGAAAACTGGTCAATCACTTGTAAAAGAATGAAACTAAAACACTTTCTAACACCATACACAAAAATAAACTCAAAATGGATTAAAGATCTAAACATAAGACCAGAAACTATAAAACTCCTAGAGGAAAACACAGGCAAAGCACTTTTCGACATAAATCATAGCAGGATCCTCTATGACCCACCCCCCAGAGTAATGGAAACAAAAGCAAAAATAAACAAATGGGACCTAATTAAACTAAAAAGCTTTTGCACAATGAAGGAAATTATAAGGTGAAAAGACAGCCTTCAGAATAGGAGAAAAAAAAATGGTAAATGAAGCAGCTGACAAAGAATTAATCTCAAAAATATACAACCAGCTCCTGCAGCTCAATTCCAGAAAATGGGCCAAAGAATGGCCCAGTCAAAAATGGGCCAAAGAACTAAACAGACATTTCTCCAAAGAAGACATACAGATGGCTAACAAACACATGAAAAGATGCTCAACATCACTCATTATCAAAGAAATGCAAATCAAAACCACAATGAGGTACCATCTCACATCAGTCAGAATGGCTGCTATCAAAAAGTCTACCAACAATAAAGGGGAACACATGTATACCCATGGCGGATTCATGTCAATGTATGGCAAAATCAATAAGATAATGTAAAGAAAATAAATTAATTTAAAAAAAAGTCTACCAACAATAAATGCTGGAGAGGGTGTGGAGAAAAGGGAACCCTCTTGCACTGTTGGTGGGAATGCACTAGTACAGCCACTATGGAGAACAGTGTGGAGATTCCTTAAAAAACTGGAAATAGAACTGCCATATGACCCAGCAATCCCACTGCTGGGCAAACACACCAAGGAAACCAGAACTGAAAGAGACATGTGTACCCCAATGTTCATTGCAGCACTGTTTATAAAAGCCAGGACATGGAAGCAACCTAGATGTCCACTGGCAGACGAATGGATAAGGAAGCTGCAGTACACATACACAATGGAATACTACTCAGCTATTAAAAAGAATGCATTTGAACCAGTTCTAATGAGGTAGATGAAACTGGAGCCTATTATACAGAGTGAAGTAAGTCAGAAAGGAAAACACCAATACAGTATACTAACACATATATATGGAATTTAGAAAGATGGTAACAACGACCCTATATGCAAGACAGCAAAAGAGACACAGATGTAAAGAACAATCTTTTGGACTCTGTGGGAGAAGGCAAGGGTGGGATGATTTGAAAGGGTAGCGTTGAAATGTGTATATTATCATATGTGAAGCAGATCGCTGGTCCAGGTTCAATGCACAAGACAGGGAGCTCAGGGCTGGTATACTGGGATGATCCCGGGGGATGGGATGGGGAGGAAGGAGGAAGGGGGGTTCTGGATGGGGAACACATGTGCACCCATGGCTGATTATGTCAATGTTTGGCAAAATCCACTACAATATTGTAAAGTAATTAGCCTCCAATTAAAATTAATTTTAAAAAAAAACCCCTACTATGTGACCCAGCAATTGTACTTTTGGATATTTACTCAAAAGAAATAAAAGTCTAAGTCCACACAAAGACTTCTACAAGCCCAGCAGCTTTATTCAAAAGAGCCAAAAATAGCCATCAACTCCATTATACGTTGACTGCATAAACAACCCACAGGTAAATGCATAAACGAAGTATGGAATATCCCTACAACGGAATACACTTAGCATTTTTTCAATAAAAGTCTTGACTAACTGACACAGCAGTAACAAGAATCTCAAAAAACATCACACAAAGCAAAAAGAGCCAGATGCAAGAGTGCCTGCTCTATGAGATCCCATTTGTACGAAATTCTAAAGCAGGCAAAACTCATCTATGGAGTGAGAGAATGCAGATCAGTAACTGCCTGGGGCAAGAAACTGCAGGGAGCAGGGGGGCAGCTATTATAAAGAAGCAAGGGGAGAGACAGAAACAGTCTCTATCTTGACTGCTATGGTTGTTAACAGATACATCAATGGCGCATATGGTAAAGAATCTGCCTACCAAGCAAAAGATCCAGGCTTGATCCCTGGGTCAAGAAGATCCAAGATCCTCTGGAGAAGGGAATGGCTACCCAATCCAGTATTCTTGCCTGGAGAATTCCACACAGAGGAGCCTGGCAGGCTACAGTCCACAGGATCGCAAAGAGTAAGACATGACTGAGCAACTATCAGCACTTATAAAATGAATACATTTTATTGTGTGAAAATGCATCTCAGTAAAGTCAATCTTCTAAGGAAAAAAGTCAGTAAGAGGAAAAAACTAATGAACAATAATCAAAGTTAGATAGTGGCTACTGTGGGAGAAGAGAGAAATAGGTAGCACTTGAGAAGGGACAGGAACAAGAACTCATGCTATGATTATACACGTTGAGTTCATTCTGGTAATTCAATGACCTTATGATTTGTGAACTTTTCTGTATGCATGTGATTCCTTAATGAAAAGAATCATTTTTAAAAGTAAATTTAGTTTTATGAAAATACTCTGTAAAATGTGCCAACACAAACTCTAACCAACATGAGGAAGAAAGAAGGTCTATCAGGTTAATATTATCAGGACTGTCTGTAGGAAACCAAATGAATACCATTTACCATTCATCCAATAATCTTCTGGTCTCCCTTAAATACATCAGCAGCAAATTGCACAACTGCTTTATCAGACAACACTAACCATCCTTGTTGACACACATAACCTCTCTAGTTTAACAAAAATTTTTTTTAACTGCCAGTATTATGCTACTTTTCATGAATGAATTCAGTTCAGTTCACATGATCAGTCCTGTCTGACTCTTTGTGACCCCCATGGACTGCAGCACACCAGGCTTCCCTGTTCTTTGCCACCTCCTGGAGCCTGTTCAAACTCATGTCCATAGAGTCAGTGATGCCATCCAACCATCTCATCCTCTGTCGTCCCCTTCTCCTCCTGCCTTCAAATTTGCCCAGCATCAGGGTCTTTTCTAAACAGTCTTAGCATCAGGTGGCAAAGTACTGAAGCTTTAGCATCAGTCCTTCCAATGAATATTCAGGCCTGATTTCCTTTAGGATTGACTGGTTGGATCTCTTTACTCCAAGGGACTCTCGAGAGTCTTCTCCAACACCACAGTTCAAAACCATCAATTCTTCAGCATCAAGCCTTCTTTATGGTCCAACTCTCACATCCGTACGTGATTACTAGAAAAACCACAGCTTTGACTAGTCAGATTTCTGTTGGCAAAGTAATGTCTCTGCTTTTTAATATGCTGTCTAGGTTGGTCATAACTTTCCTTCCAAGGAGTAAGCATTTTTTAATTTCACTGCAGTCACCATCTGCAGTGATTTTGGAGCCTAAAAAATTAAAGTCTCTCACTGTTTCCATTGCTTCCCCATCAATTTGCCATGAAGTGATGGGACCAGATGCCATGATCTTCGTTTTTTTAATGTTGAGTTGTAAGCCAACTTTTTCACTCTCCTCTTTTACTTTCATCAAGAGTCTCTTTAGTTCCCTCTTGCTTTCTGTCATAAGGGCGGTATCACTTGCCTATCTGAGGTTATTGGTATTTCTCCTAGCAATCTTGATTCCAGACTGTGCTTCATCCAGCCTGGCATTTCATATGATGTACTCTGCATGTAAGTTAAATATGAACAGTGACATTATACAGCTTTGATGTATTCCTTTTCCAATTTTGAGCCAGTCCATTGTTCCATGTCCAGTTCTAACTGTCACTTCTTGACCTGCATCCAGATTTCTCAGAAGGCAGGTAAGGTGGACTGGTATTCCCATCTCTTTCAGAACTTTCCAGTTTACTGTGATCCACGCAGTCAAAAGGCTTTCACATAGTCAATAAAGCAGAATTAGATGTTTCTCTGGAACGCTCTTGCTTTTTCAATGATCCAACAGATGTTGGTAATTTGAGCTCTGGTTCCTCTGCCTTTTCTAAATACAGCTTGAACATCTGGAAGTTCACGGTTCACGTATTGCTGAAGCCTTGCTTGGAGAATCTTGAGCATTACTTTACTAGCGTGTGAGATGAGTGCAACTGTGCCATAGTCTGAACATTCTTTGGCACTGCTTTTCTTTGGGATTGGGATGAAAACTGACCTTTTCCAGTCCTATAGCCAGTGATGAGTGTTCTAAATTTGCCACGATACTGAGTGCAGCACTTTCACAGCTTCATCTTTTAGGATCTGAAATATGAAATAGCTCAGCTGGAATTCCTTCACCTCCACTAGCTTTGTTTGTAGTGATGCTTTCTAAGGCCCACTTGACTTCACATTCCAGGATGTCTGGCTCTAGGTGAGTGATCACACCATCATGGTTATTTGAGTACTTAAGATCTTTTTTGTATAGTTCTTCTGTGTATTCTTGCTACCTCTTCTTAAATCTCTTACGCTTCTGTTAGGTCCATACCATTTCTGTCCTTTATTGTGCCTATCTTTGCATGAAATGTTCCCTTGGTATCTCTAATTTTCTCGAAGAGATCTCTAGTTTCTCCCATTCTATTGTTTTCCTCTATTTCTTTGCATTGATCCCTTATAGGAAGACTTTATCTCTCCTTGCTGTTCTTTGGAACCCTGCATTCAGATGGGTGTATCTTCCCTTTTCTCCTTTCCCTTTCACTTTTCTTTTCTCAGCTATTTGTAAGGCCTCCTCAGACAACCATTTTGACTTTTTGCATTTTGTTTTCTTGGGGATGGTTTTGATCACTGCCTCCTGTACAGTGTCACGAACCTTCATCTATTGCTCTTTAGGCACTCTATCAGATCTAATCCCTTGAATCTATTATTCATGAATGAATTACTCTTAGCTAAATGCTTTCATGTGATACCCTCGAGTAATTTTTTTATATTTAAATGAAATCATTTCATCATTTTCATTTCTGAAATCAGGAAAAGCTGGGGGGTAGGGGCAGGAATCACATATATGTGGCGCAAAGAACAGTGTAGCCTCAGTTTCTTCCTAGCAGTTTCAGATGAGCTGAAAGTTAGTGACTTCTGCAGAAAAAAAAAATACAAACATGGCAAATCAAGCTGTCCCCAAAGAGTGCTTAAATGTCAACTAGGATATCAGATATTTTTCTGATATTCCACTACAATGATGTGTTGATTTTTTATTTTGATTATGAGTTGCTGTTTCATTATAAAAGTTAAATCTGGTATATTTTCCTCAGTAAGATGAGCATTCTCTAAGTTTAATAAATTTTTGACCTATTTAGAAACATTCATTTTACTTTTAATACCTATTATCCACTGACATGTTGAATGTATGTTGATGTGAAGAAAATTTATAAATCTAACATCATTCTTGTCACCATTTAATTTGTGATTTCTGGTGAGTTCCTTCTTTGTCTTACAAAAAATTCTGGAAAAGTTCTAATTCTCAACTACTCACTCTATCAATCTGTTACTAAAGCCTTGTGCCATGTTTTAATTTTCATAGGGCTTACATTCCTGTCTTTTCCCAAATTTGCCATTGTTAGCTATCTATTCATCCTCCCAGAAAGATTTTCTTCCTCTTTTTTATTAGATTAGCTTATCAATAGAATGCTAGTGGGTACATGCACAATAAACACTTCACAAAGAATCAAATAAAAGATAAATAATCACTCAGTACAATATCACTAATCATCAGGGAAATGCAAATCAAAACCACAAAGAGAAACCTCATACCTGTCATATTTGATAGAATACAAATTAATTATCCTTTAATAAAAAATAAATTAATTTTTTTAAAAAAGAATGCAAATTAACAAATGTTGGTGAAGTTGTGGAGAAAAGGGAACCCAAGTATACTATTAGGGCTTCCCTGGTGGCTCAGTGGTAAAGAATCTGCCTGTCAATGCAGGAGATGTGGGTTAAATCCCTGTGTTGGGAAGATTCCCTGAAGAAGGAAATGGTAACCCACTTGAGTATTCCTGCTTGGGAAATCCCATGGACAGAGGAGCCTGGCGGGATACAGTCTATGAGAATGCAGAAGAGTTAGACACAACTAAGTGACTAAACAACAATAGTACACTGTTGGTGGGAATGTAAATTCGTGCAGCCACCATGAAAAAGAGTATGGAGGTGTCCAAAAAAAACTAAAAGTTAGAACTTCCATATAACCCAGCAATTCCACTCCTGGGTACATACCCCCCACAAAAAAAAACAAAAAAACAAACAAACAAACAAAAACACTAATTTGAAAAGATACACGAACCCCAATATTCATAATAGCATTATCTACAATTGCCATGATATGGAAGAAACCTAAAAGGTTCATGAACAGATGAATGGATACAGAAAATGTGGTACATGTATATATACATATATATAATGGAATCCTACCTAGCCATTAAAAAAAGAACAGAATTTTGCCATTTGTAGCACATGAATAGATTAGGAGAGCATTATGCTAAGTGAAATAAGTCACACAGACAAATACTATTACATTGCTTACATGTAGAATATAAAAAATAATACAAAAAGAATATATATACAAAATAAAAACAGACTCACAGACATAGAAAACAAACTTACGGTTATGAAAGGGGAAAGGGGGAGAATGGAGGGATAAATTAGGAGTATGGGATTAACAGATACACAACCCTACATATAAAACAGACAAACAACAAGGATTTACTGAATAGCACAGAGAACTATATTCAGTATCTTGTAATAAACAGGAAAAAATCTGGACAAAAATATATATATACATATAACTGAATCACTTTGCTGTACACTTGAAACACCATATTATAAATCAACTATATGTCAATAAAAAACTTTTTAAGATTTTACTGTATTTGCATAATTATTTTTAAGAAATATCAGCAAATAAATATATAAAATGGACTAGGCTACACAGAGTCACGGTATCACTTTTAAACTACTAACATTCATAAAGATTAGAAAACATGAGAAGGTACATAAATTATGTGTGCAACCATGTTATCAAAATGCTTATATTTAATAAGTGCTTTTATAATTATACACATACTCTAATAAAAGATCGAACTAGAATATGGAAGCTTTCTTACTACCCCTTAAACAGGGATGCACGCCATGGACCTCTTATATCAGACTCTCATGAAGTGACAATGTTATATTATTGGAGATATGGACCCTATTCTAGACTTCAAATAGCCACAAAACCAAATGAGACAGTACAGTACTGATACAGACATATGGACTAGAAACAGACCCATGCCTGATTTAGAACAAAGGTGCCACTACAGAAAGCAGGGAAAAAAACAGTCTTTTCAAAAATGAGTAGTGCAACAATTTGGTATCTAGAATGAAAAAGGTAACTTGGCATCTGTCGCACACTGCAGACAAATCAATCCCAGGTAGATTTCAGACCTAAACAAGGAAGGTGAAAGATACAACTTTTACAAGACAGGAATATATAGCTAGGAAAAGATTTCTTAAACAGGGCACAAAAAGCATTGACCACAAAAGGAAAAGAATGAATAAAGAAGATGTGGTACATACATACACACATATACACACATACACACACACACACATATAATGGAATCCTACTTAGCCATAAAAAAAAAGAACAGAATTTTGCCACAATTTTTTACCTACAATTATAATTGGGAATTAGTCATCAGAAGGCACAATATGAGAAGGAAAAGGTATAACACAATGAGAAAAATACATTTACAATACTTATTTTTTAAGGGCTCCTAAAAAGGGCTATTTCAATAAGAAAGAAAACTCAATAAAAAAATAGGAAACAGATTTGATCAGGCACCTCACAAATATGAAAAGAGGATTAACCTTATTAAAATGACAATGAAATACTCAATGTGAAGCAATGGAAATGCTCACACTGTTAATGAGAACATGACCTGGAGAAGTACCATGAAAAACAATTCAGCAATAGTTACTCAAGCTTAAAGACAGTAAATGTGTAGGCATGTGAGTACCAGAAGATGTGTACAACAATGTATATAGCATGTTACTCACACTGTCAAAAATAAAAATAATCTAATTGCCCAGCAACAGTAAATTGGATCACTGTGGTGTAATCATATAATGGAATACTGTATAGCAGTGAAAATGAATAAACCACAGTGACATGTGACCACACAGAGAAATCGCTCATAAAATGTTCAGTGAAAGAAATTGCATCAAGAAAACATATATAGCAAGATATAATTTTCATATCTAGCTCCAAAACATATAAAAAAGTGAGTGCCATAAAAGTAAGGAGATCAGGATTGTGAGAACTATTGGGGTGCTTTCAGTGTTTATTTCCAACTCTAGAATATTTGAATACTTGCTTTTTACTAACCTGTTTTGATATACATTTGTTTTACACCCATTTCTGTAAGTATGACTTCTTTCCCAGTTAAAAAAAAAAAGTTTTAAGAAAGGAGATTCCTCAGTTCCTCTCCAAACCTGAAGTAGGACCTCAGAGTTTACATTTTTAATAAGCATCAGTAATGATTCTTATCAATACTAATAAGTGTAGGAAACACTGGCCAAGAGCTACTAGCCTCCCAAAACATTAAACTTTAATCATATTTTCCCCCTATCTAAAGAAGTCAGACAGAAAAAAAGTTCTAATGGTCTTAAATTTGGTGGGTAGGCAGAGGATTTATCTTTCAATTTCCTATCCTTTTTAAATGCTATTGGAATTAAAATATATGTAAAAATATTCGTCAGCAAGCCAGATTATTAGAATGAAAGTAAAGATTCTTTGGCCCTGAAGAATAGGCTAGGACAATCAAATAATTAGCTATTTTCAGTAGGAACCTTCTCCCTACCCCAAAAAGCTACAGTAAACAAATCAAATACATAGATTTTGTACTGAATGAGTCAGACTGAGGCTACAAAGTTGACTATAAAACTGTTTTCAAAATTCCTAAAGGGCAAAGAACTGACTTAGTTTTCATATTTTGAAGAATTTCTTCTTTATTTTCAGATTTTTGCCAAGTTCTGTGGGGAATAAAGTACTTATGTACAAACCAAAGCTGACACAAACCTATGGCTAAAAAAAAAAAAGATTTATCAATACAGCTATGCATCTGCAGCAGAAGCAAAATAATGTCAAGTAGGTGAATTCAAGAAGGTGAATTCTGATTAATAAAGATACACAAAGAATAAATGCTGACAAATTCAAGGTCAAATTACTTAGGTATTATAGACAGATGCCATAAAGACCACTTAGAAATCTCTTTTCACTAAACCACCAGAAAAGGAATATCCGACAAAAAGGACAAACAATAAATCACAAGGGTCACACTTATTTCTGGCTACAATTAAGTGTAATGTTGAAGACTGTAGTGATTCTCTCACCTTTTTCTCCCTTCTGCTATGAACTCTATTTTAAAATCTGTCTAGAATCACAGTATCTTTTTGAGAATATAAAATCAATCTTGTAGCCATTTATTCCAATTACTAATTTATTGTAATCAAATGTAATTATCAGAGGGAACTCCTGCTATTTTAATTTCCCGACTGCAAATATTTAATATTACAAATAATACTTTAATAAAAGTATTGAAGCTCTGCTTCAATTAAATCTGATAAAGATCACTTTACCTGTGTAACAGAGCCTTGCAAGCCATTCTGAACACTGTGGCATCTCCTAACAAAATCATCAAGTAAAGCGACTTCAAATACCATAAACGATGGTGATGGGCTTACAAAAACTGCTGAGCAATCAGAGCTGCAGTCTAAACGGAAGCAGGCTGCAACATGAGGTCACTACTGACAAGGACCCAATCAACAGTCCACAAATTTTTTCCCAAGTACTATGCAACTCGGTGGGAGGTAGGGAAAGGGGGACAAAATTCTGAATGTAGCTTATTCTATAAAAATATTTAAGCATAACCTACTATAAAGCAGGGGGAAAAGTCTGTTTATTTTCATTAATCACTACTATATCAAGAGCTATAAATTATGACAAATATGACATTGCTAAAACAGATGAACCACGGAGAACTGTTATTGCTCATTCATTATCCAAATCAGAAAGGCATTAATGGTTAATTTTTACAATCTAAAATTAGGATGATTTCCAGATAATTCATGCCAGAGCCCCACTAAATGACTATTTCAAAAACTGTATCAGTATCAGTTCAGTCGCTCAGTTGTGTCCGACTCTTTGCAATCCCATGAACCGCAGCACACCAGGCCTCCCTGCCCATCACCAACACCTGGAGTCCACCCAAACCCATGTCCATTGAGTCGGTGATGCCATCCACCCATCTCATCCCCTGTCTTCCCCTTCTCCTCCTGCCCCCAATCCTTCCCAG
This sequence comes from Antilocapra americana, assembly GCA_007570785.1. Taxonomy (NCBI): domain Eukaryota; kingdom Metazoa; phylum Chordata; class Mammalia; order Artiodactyla; family Antilocapridae; genus Antilocapra; species Antilocapra americana. The sequence continues at coordinate 2,353,899 of ML661896.1, read as the reverse complement.
CATCAGGGTCTTTTCTTCTCAAAAACTGCAGTTTTGGAAAATAAATAAATAAAACAAAAGCCACATATTCCTCTCCAATCCAAAGCAAAATCCATTTCTTCACTTTCCCCATCAATTTGGGAATACCCTATACCTATGACAACAGTAAACTGAAAAGATTCCTCACTATTATAAAGTTAGTAAGTTATAACAACCACAAGTCTTTAAAATACCAAATGTATCATTCTCAGGGCAATAAGAAGGCAGAAGAGAAACTGTCTCTGTTCTTATTATGCTCTGAAACTTCAAAAAACGTTTTACTTCAACAATTTATCTTATTGACCCAAAGCATAAATTTTACTTTTTTCCACACAACATTTCTGATACTCCCACCCAAGTACATTTTCTTCCTCTTTTCATTTTTAAGTGGAACCTAGTTAGCAAAAATGTGGTGAAATGAAAACCAATTGAATATTCTGCAAATTGCTTATTTACTGGGCTTAAAGGAAAAAGTTACTATTATATTTCTTGTGCACCTATAATCAGCTGAAGGGACATTTCTCCAACAATAGGAAAGTGTTAGTTGCTAAGTTATGTTCGACTTTTGCGACCCCATGGACTGACTGTAAGCTGCCAGGCTCCTCCCTCCATGGGATTTCAACATACAAGGTATCCACAGAATGAAGTTCAAACCAGTCTCAAACCCCTAAACTTGGAATTCTTCCTTAACCACTACATCTTCTTTCCTGAATTATACCTAAAATCAAACCATCATAAACTAATGAGCTCACAGAAATGAAGCCCTAGAAGCAGTAGCACATGAAAGAGCATCATACTTTTTATTCTTTCTAAATTCCAAGTTTTAGCAAGGCATTAAAAGTACAATTTTAAATGAACTTTATAATAATGCCAATTAGCTGGTTTTTTTGATTCGTAGTTCTAAAAGCAATATAAATTAAAAGTTAACTAACCTCAAGCCAAAATAAAGCTTTCCAATACAATCTAAGAAACAGACTGTGAAAAGTACAGTGAAAATAAAGAACTCTTTCAGAACTCTCTATTTTCTCTCTAAATTTTTAAAAGGTAAATATTCCCCTAACATTTGTATGTCTATATAAAGCCAAGCAGTAGATAAACATGTGACTATAAAGCAATCATTTTTCAGATACAACACACTTTAGAAACAAGTTTTGGATTTCCTTGTACTTCATGGGTAAGACTGAGTCTCAGAAGTAACCAAAACTTCTGCTTTTTGTGTAACCTAGGTTACCCATATCCTAAAACCCACCACCATTTTTTCCACTCTGCACTTGGCTCAATCTTAACAAAATATGGCTAATGGCAAACAATGTATAGAAATAACAGATGCATAAATAAGTTGCTCAGTACAACCCATACACAAATACGTAAACCAAGTAGTAGATTAAAATATTTAAATTGGTTCTCTAAGGGTGGTCTGCGAACCAAGGATCAAAACTGTTTCCTCATAACATTTCAGTGTGCTGATATTTGTATGATGATGCAAAATCAATGATAGAAAAAAACTGCTTTGGGTCTTAGCGTAAGTTCAGGCAAGTGCTACCAAACAAACCATGCCCAGTGCATTCTTCATCACTACTCAGTTGCAATCTTTTTTTAAAAGGAGAAAGTCCTTGATAAAGAAGTAATACATATTATTAATTTTATCTCAGCCCTTGAATATACTTTTTAATATGTGATGTGACCAATATAAAGTACACACAAAGCAAATTCTGCTGCACAGCTCGGTACGATGCTTGTCTTGTTTGAGTTGAGAGCTTTACTTTTAGCACGGAACACTCATTTTTACTTGAAAGATAGACTGATAGATTATAGTTATTCCAACTTGAATATCTGGTAGAAATTTTCTCAAAAATGAGCAAGACTAACAGAACTAATAAAATTTGTGTTTTCCAGCAAAAATTAGAATTCTGGAAAATCTGTATCCTCCACCAGAAGCTTAATAGCATAATAATACTTAAAGATACTTTTGATATAATCAGTGGTGATATTAAAGAATATATATTTTGATATAATACAACAAATAGATATATACATATCACTATTTGGAAGCTCTGAATAACTCAGTAAGGCAGTATTTTTCAAAAAAACAATATACCATATTACAAAATCAAGCACGGCTAAAAGATTCTCTCAAAGTACAGGAGAGACTGACGGATCAGAATATGAAAAATTCAGATATGCTTTCAGTTTCCACATTAAAAATGATCTTTAATAAACTACAATTTATTGAGTTTTGGTATACTGCCAAAGAATATCCACAATTATCTGAAAAGATAATTTCCAGCTTTTTCCAGCTACCTACTTATATAATGCTAGATTTTCTTCACATACTTCAACCAAAATAACACATGGCAACAAATTAAATGCCAAAGAAAACGTGAGAATCTAGCTACCATCTATCAACTTAGACATGAAAAAGATTTGATAAAATATAAACAATGCCACTAAAAAGTTTCTCACTAAAGATTTTTGGAAGATTCTGAAAAAGCTACTTTTGATTTAAAAGTTTTACATTAATATGTAATGAGTTCATTACTACTTTAAAGAAATTTCTCAGTTTTGGTTTCCCAAAGAGTAAATGCCAATAGCTATAGCTCACAGTAACAATTCTTTGTGGTCCACAAACTAAAAAAAAAAGTGACAATCAATGACTTAAAACTAACAAAGGAGGAGAAATCTATCAACAACAAAAACCTGTTAGATCATAAATAGCTATATTTCAGCTACAAATACTAAGCATCTTCCAAAATACAACGCAACAAAGAACACATCCAGCAGTTGATGCTGTTTTAATTCATAATATGGTAAATATCCAAAGGTATAAAATCAACATTAACAAAAGTCTTCAGAGTTCTTAATAATTTGTAAGAGTATAACATCTGAGACCAAATGTTTAAGAACTGCTCAACTGTCACTTAATGTTTATTTCCCAGAGGTTTCTAACATATCTTCCCACAGAAATACAAAGGAGGCTACCTAATACTTCCATAAAATATTTGTAAGCTACCTCAGAGGAAAACTCAAGAGACAAAACTTTAATGGGCTTCACTGGTGGTCTACCAATTAAGAATCCGTCTGTCAAAGCAGGGGACATGGGTTTGATCCCTGGTCCAGGAAGATCCCACGTGCCATGGAGCAACTAAGCCATTGGGCCACAACTACTGAGCCAGTGCGCTACAGCCCTCGAACCACTGCTACCGAGCCCACGGACCTCAACTACTGAGCCCACAAGCCAAGAGTCCGTACTCTGCATAAGAGAAGCCATTGCAATGAGAAGACCACACATCGCAATAGAGTAGTCCCCGCTCACAACTAGAGAAAGCCCATGTGCAGCAACAAAAACCCAGCAAAGTCAAAATATATAAATCTTAAAAAAAAAGACACAAGACATCAAGTGAGCAAAAGTTCAATCACTAGTTTCATGCAACACAGTATCTATTAATTCCCTAAAATGAATTTATTAAGAGCTCCCTATTTTCTAGGTCCTATACATTCTACGATATTTCTTGCCTACCTTTCTTTCATCAAAGGTGAATGTATTTTTGTATATGCATGGCTGTGTCCCTTTGCTGTTCACCTGTAACTATCACAATATTGTTAATCAACTATACTCCAACAACAAGTTATTGAAAAAAAATTTTGAGTGCCTTTATGCACTCAATCAGCCAAAACTAAAATTTTAATGTATAAATATTAACTGAAATTTATAGGGATCAGCACTAAATCTAGACCACCACTGTGACAGACACATCTATTTGCGCTGCCTGATACCCCTACCCCTTTCTTTTGGTATTAGCCCCATTTTTCTGTGGCAAATTAGTTCTTCCCTCGATCCAATGCTCTTGATACATGCATAAATTACAATGACTCACCTCTAACCTGGTTGGAGAATGGACACACAATCCAATTTATGCCAGATCCTCTCCCCTGCTACCCGACAGGAATCTGATCTTGACCAGAATGATAAATGGAAGGAAGTAGTTTGAAATCTCACAGAAGCAGCCACATGCTGAAGAGATCCTTCCATGACCCTTTTATATTCAATTCTCTAGAGCTCTCACATTCTTCTCTCTGCTTTGCCTTTCTAATCTGGTACCTATCCAGCATTCTTCTAATAAATTATCTTTTTTCTTTCAAGCCAAGATCTGTTTTTTATGACCTGCAATTAAGGAATCCTGACTACCCTCAAGTCTCCAATGACTCCATCTAAAAATGGCTGTGTTGAAGGGAAGGAGGATCCTCTACAAAGCTAGACAGATGATCCAAAAAACGAAACTATTAGCAGCATTCATTTCAAACAATATTTAACCTTCTTGGTGAACAAATAATATATCTAACGAATTTATCTCTCTAAATGAGCACTATCCAAAAGAAATTTTTACAGTGATAGAACTGCTTTATATCTGCACTGTCCATTATGGTAGCCACTCATCACATATGGCTACTGAGCACTTGAAATGTGACTAGCACAACTGTGGACATTTTTTAAATTTTATTTAATTGTTTTAAGTTTAAATTTAAATAGCCACATGTAGCTAGTGGTTACATTATTAGAGAGCATAACTCTTAAGAAAATAAAGAACACCAGTTTAAATCTATTGTTTTCAGGTGCTCAAAAAAATATTGCTAATGGTAATGAAAACTGAGACAAGTATTTTAAACAGTCTGGAAATACTTATCAAAAGTCACAGAAAAATTTTCTCTTTGAGCCTAATGAATTTTCCAATTTATTTGGAAAAAGTCAAAAGAAGGAGAAAAGGACCTAAGAACAAAAGTTGTAGAGTAAGTTGGAATAACTCAAAGATCAGAAAAAAGAATTAAAGTAAATACATAATTAAGACATAGCTAAATACTTTAACATATAGCTTATAAGTATTTTCATATATATCTAAAATAGAATTAAGAAAATCATGTTAACAGAAAAGTACAAACAAAAAATTATACCAGGGCAAAAAGGTGAACTGGAGGAGAATATGGCAACCTACTCCAGTATTCTTGCCTGAGAAACTCCAAATTTCAAGGACAGAGAGCTTGGGGGGCTGCAGTCCATGGGGTCTTAAGAGTTGGACACAACTTAGCAACTAAACCACCACTAAAAAGGTTAATAAACATGTTAATATACCAAAATTATCTTCATGTCTGAAGAAACTATAACTTATATAAAAATCTAGAGTCCCAAAGAGGAATTTAATAGTGGTATTTAGAAGTACGAGCTTCCCTGATGGCTCAGTGGTAAAGAATCCACCTGTAATGAAGGAGACGTGGGCTCTATCCCCGGGTTGGGAAGATCCCTTTGAGAAGAAAATGGCAACCTGCTCCAGTATTCTTGCCTGAGAAATATCATGGACAGAGGAGCCTGATGGGCTACAGTCTACAGAATCACAAGAATCAAACATGACCTAACAACTAAACAAAAATTTAGAAGTATACACTTTAAGCTACTTTATAATTTTTCTAGATGACACTGAATAGTTCTTCCCTTAAATTACAAGTTATTTTTTAAACGATACTTTGTTGTCTCTTAAATTAGTATTTAATTGAATCAATTAATAATTAAATATTTAATCAAATTATTATTTTTCTCTACTTTTTTAATCACTATTTTATTGAACACAAATTTAATGAAAAACATCTAGTGGCCTAATTAAGTAATCGTCCCCCTAATTAGAAAACCATGGAGCTTTACAGAGAACTGGGACAGAATTTAGCAAACCCAGAGCTATGTATAGGGCGTCCTTGAATTCTCTAATGTTTCCTAAACAATGTGACCAATGGTCCTACCTACGTGCTACGATAGTGCCTCCAGCCTACCATCTTTAATAGTACTTTATACATGAAAGGATTGCAAAGCACCATCTTAAAGGATCAGTCTTCTCCTCAAAGCCTAGTTCAATCTAGTGCCTACGAGCTGGAAATACAGTCAACCACTATATGTTTCTCTAACAATTCTACTTTCAAAGATTCTAAAATTTTACCCAACCCAACTAATACACTAATAATACAAAAACAAACTTTAAGAGAAAATATACACAAGAGGCTATTTTTTAAGAAGGTATTAATAGCTGAAAACTCCTTAACCAGTTTATTTCTTTAAAATTTTCTTATTGTTCTTTTTCATATACAAACTAATCTTTTGTATATCGTTATAATCTGTGTAATTTAGTGCTTGAGTGAATTTACATCCAGAATGAAGTGCTCAAAAACTAGTCCTTTCAAAGCAAACACTACCTTGTTGATGCTGTAACACTATTTGGTTCCAGGATGTTTTCAGTCATCCTTAATTGTACCACCTCTGGCATGTCATCTGATTTTCCTGCACCCTCTTCTGGAAGTTCTTCTATATGTTCCAGCTTTTCATCTTCCTCTTCTTCCTCAGAAAGTTCATTAACCTACATAAATAAGAGGAAACCGAGAATTAAAATTTAATGAAATGGTTAACTGATATCATCTAAAACATACTATTCTAGGAACAATTTAAATACAACTCATTTTCAGCTTCATTTCCTAAGACCAATTTTCCTTACAAAGTATCTGCCAACTTCTCCACATTGGAGTAAAATTTCAAACCAAATATTTTAATATTTTAATTAAACAAGTAATTAATTAAATTTAATTACTTATTTAATTAAAATTACTTAATTAAATAAGTAATATTTTAAAGCAGAAGGTAATGATTATACTAGTGTATCACTAGGAATATGAATAAGACTGCAAACTATGAAAAAGCATGCATACTATAGTTAATTAACATTTAAAAAGTTTCATTTCCTAACCAATCAGATTTGTAAATCTAAGAGCTACAACAAAGACTTCAATTGACCTCTCCAATTTCCAAGTGCACTGAACAAGTGATTTTAATACAGACTAAGTGTTGAGGGAAAAAAGGGCACAGAAATTTTGCCTTAAGGTCTTAACTATGTTTTAGAAAATGGTGGCTAACTTCTAAATGATTCAGGCTCGACTCTTCATGCAGAAACTGGACCTTACAACAAGGAAGAACTCACTATTTTTACCATGAAGCACACACAACTCAAGGTTATAATTCTCTTTCTGGCAGAGGCTATAAAGCATTTTCTATTATCAAACTGGTGACATAACTAAATAATCATTCTAATTAAAAAGACACAAATATCTGAGAAGGAAAACCAACAAAATATTTTCAAATGAAAAACATTTATTAAGCTGTCCCATAGAAGAAACTAGCTATAAAGGCATAACGTTTTTTATAAATTAATACTAGTCATTAAAAACATTAAACAGTAAAGATAAATAGCTCTGTCCATTCTAGCCAAATAGGCTGACAATACCTAGAATAAATTTACTGCTACATGTAACACTGGTGTTTTTCCTGACAGGCAAATACAACAATTGCTATAAGACTCTCAGAAACAAAAACCTGAATCAGAAGAAAGGTAATTATACTGGGATACTCTACCAACTCCGAATCAACAAGTACTGAAAATCATTGACCTAAGTGTTTACTGGAGGAGGGCACGGCAACCCACTCCAGTATTCTTGCCTGGAGAATCCCTTGGACAAAGGAGCCCGGCGGGCTACAGTCCATGGGGTCACAAAGAGTCAGACACGACTGATAGACTAACACACACACAGAAGTGATTAACTGAGAAGTCAGATCTATACACAAAGGTGAAAATTTCAAATGACAGGTCAGTTTTTAAACTGGATGAAATGGAAAGTTACTCTCTTTATCTATGTATTTAATAAATTACTTAAAATCAAGAATGTATTTAATTAATATCTACTTGATACTCTAAGGAAGAAAAAAACTGGCAAGAAAAATACTGTTCTCAGGTTTGAGAACAAGAGTAGAAGACTGCAAAAAAAAAAAAAAAGTAAGGTGACTATTTAAACTGAGAATAGATAACTATTCAGTACACACATTTTTGGTTCAGAAATACTGAAATTTTAATATGTTACATCACAGGTTTTAAAATCAGTTTGTCTACAGTCAACAGCTCTTTCCATTAAAACTTTACACTCAATTATAATGAATATATATTTGATTCAATAAGCTTTATGTAAATTAATAGATATTTCCTAATATTTTCACCAGTAACCATCAACTAAGATAGGACACGAACACAATCTATTGCCTATGGGTTTTTCTTCTCATTCCCCCACCCCTCACCCCAGGCCTTCTAGGGTAATTTCTTGCAGTAAGAATTCACTAAATTGGTTTGGGTAAGAGTAAAAAGTAGATAAAAATGCTCCATTACCCCACAACTTAGCTTTAAAAGTTCTTCTTGATCCTCTTCTTATCAACTTGACCTTCTGCTTACCAATACTCTATTCTGTTCGTAAGTTATTCTGAACCTGCCCTCACCTGACTCAACTTCACTTATGGAAAACCCTCAGCCATACTTACATCTCTTCCTTCTTTGACTGCTGTAATTCCCTTCTCTAGGACCTCGTGAAATGCCTGCTCTCCAGACTCCAGCTTGTGGAGAACGCTGCTACCTGCCTTCTCAAACGTATAAAGAAACATAATTATCACCTATATCTTCAAACAACTCTACTGGATTCGCAATCATTTAAGGATCCTATACAAAGAATCTGTTCTCTGACTCTGGGTCATTACTCAAACACTCCCTATTCAACATCTCCAATCAGATGAGACCTCTCGTACTATTTTAAAAAAAAAAAAAAAAAACTACTACCTTGAAAAGGACCTAATAGCCAAATACTTGCATTAATGGGGTGAAACTCTAAAAGTCGACAGTCCTAAATAAGCTTTGCTTTCTTCAATATCAAAATCAGGGGGAAAATCAATGCACTGCCAGGATAGGCCAGGTCTGCCCACCTCTTTATGTACGTGGATAACAAATTAGCAGCATTTATGTTATAACAACTTTAAAATGCAACCAAACAGTGCTGAGTTTGAGGAGATTTTACTTTCACTCAGTATCTGATCAATTCAACTTCATCAGTCAAATATGAAAGATATGAAATCTACCTTAAAAAAGAAATTTCACAAATCTGTACTATTACTTGCAAGCCAGTTATAATTCAAACTGTAAAACAAGACAAGATAATAGATTCTGGTGATTAGCAACATGAGCCAAGATATGTGATATAAGTGATATACTTTGCCGTCTCTCAGGACTCACTGTACTACCCTGTTTATTGAGCATATTCTGTTCAATATGCTAATATCCTCTTTTCTATTCACAGTCAAATCTGCAGAATTCAACATTGTTTCCAGGTGTTAACTGCCACAACTATTTAATGTAAAGCATAATATATTTTGAGTCAGTTTTTATAGTGTTAAAAAAATACAGAAATATAAATGCTATATATGTGAGCTATGAATACATTTCAGTTTATGTAAGAAAGCTGCAAGATAACAGAAATATCAGAGAATTACACCACAATGTAAAAACGTAATCAAGATACACCCTGCAGACTTTAGAAGAGTCAAGATATAAACATTAGGTCAAAATGGCATCATCAGTTTCTTGTAAGTCAAATCATCTCAGAAAAGTAGAAAATGAATAACACAAATGTATGTATGTTGTTTCATTTTTCAGCAGCCATTAACTTTATTTTAAAAAATTAACTGCTGACCCAAAATGAAAAGTGGCACACAGAATCCCCCAAAGATGAGAGCTCATATGGGTATCAAAAAACATTACATTTAAGGCATATATATTTATTTGTCCTCTTCTTGTCATTTTCTTTTCAGCAAAAATAATTAAAGTCATGTACTATAGAGTTGGAAACCTTCAAAAAAATATGCCAAAAGTTCCATGGAGCACCGTTTCAGGCTACAAACTCTACTGACTTATCTCACAAATAAATATATAACATATATATAGATACATATATACATATGTATTCATCCTCAGTTTATACCGAGTAAATTATAATTTGACATCTGTTACTGTTTTCTTAATAGTTTCTGATACTCGAAAAGAGAGAGGAGAGGAAGGAAAGGAAGGAAGAAGAAAAAGGGGGAAGGAAAGTCAGACAAAAATGGTTACATGAAGAAAATATAAAAAACTTAAGGAACCAACCTAAGGCCAACTAATTAATGACAAATGAGACAAGACTAAACAATGGAGAAAAGTCAAACTCTCCAATAAGCGGTGTTGAGAAAACCAGACAGCTACGTGTAAAAGAATGAAATGAGAACATTCTCTAACACCACACACAAAAATAAACTCAAAATGGATTAAAGACCTAAATATAAGATTGGATACTATAAAACTCTTAGAGGAAAGCATAGGCAGAACACTCTCTGACACATATTGTAGCAATATCTTTTTGGCTTCATTTCTCAGAGTAAAAACAAAAATAAATGAGACCTAATTAAACTTACCATAAACTAAACAAAAAGACAACCTACAGAATGAGGGGAAAAATACTTACAACCCAATGCAACTCACAAGCGATTAATTTCCAAAATATACAAATAGCTCATACATTACAATAAAAAAAAAAAAAAAAACACAATGGGCAGAATATCTAAAGACATTTCTCCAAAGAGGACATGGATGACCAAAAGGCACATGAAAAACTGTTCCACATCCCTAATTATTGGAGAAATGCAAATCAAAACCACAATGAGGTGTGAACCTCACTCCAGTCAGAATGGTCAGTATCAAAAAGTCTACAATAAATGAATGCTGGAGAGGGTGTGGAGAAAAAGCAACCCTCCTACACTCTTGGTGGGAATGTAAATTGGTACAACCACTATGGAAAACAGTATGGAGGGAGGTTCCTTACAAAACTAAAAATAGAGTCACATATGATCCAGCAGTTCCACTCTTGGGCATGTAGCTGAAAAAGACAAAAACTCTAATTTGAAAACATACATGCACCGCAGTGTTCCCAGCAGCACTATTTACAACAGCCAAAATATGGAAGCAATCTAAATGTTCACTGAAAGATGAATGGATAAAGATGTGATTGATACATATATATACATGTGACTGATACACACACACACACACACACACACACACACACACACAATGGAATATTACTCAGCCATAAAAAATAATGAAATAATACCATTTGCAGCAATATGGATGGACTTAAAGATTATCATACTAAGTGAAGTAAGCCAGAAAGAGAAAGACAAATATGATGTGATATCGCTTATATGTGGAATCTTAAAAAAAATAAAATATTTATAAAACAGATCCACAGACATAAAAAACAAACTTATGGTTACCAAAGGTCAGGGGGGGATACATTAGGAGTTTGGGATTAATGTGTACCACTACTATATAGCAAAGGAAGCTATACTCAATACTTCATAACGATTTATAAGAGAAAAGAAACTGAAAAAGGAGAAAAGAATCTGAGAAAGAATAGCTACATAACTGAATGTATAACATGCATAATGGAATCACTATGTTGTACATCTAAAACTAACACAATGCTATAAATTAACTAAAGTTCATTTAAAAACACAAAACAAACCTAAGGAAAGTGTAATTCCCAATTATTAAACAGACTTATCTAAAAAAGTTCACAATGGTATAGAAACTCTTTTAGATAAAAGCTGGGCTACCTAGGAAGTAAAACTCCTAACTCACATAATCAAAGCCAACATCTATAAGAATGAATGAAAATCTGTATGATAAACATTCAAGAGATGCTGCTTTATAGTTTAAGAACAAATGAAGAGAAGTCATCCATTGTCCGTTAATAAACAGTATAACCATATAATTTATCATCTAAACTTGGATACATTTAAAAGTGAAAGGTGAGCTACTAAAATAACAATAACTTTTTATTTATTATTTTATTATTTCATTATAATTTTTTATTATTTCTTTCTAATAATTACATTAGAAAGCAGATATAAACTATGACGCCTCTGAGAAAACCAGGATGTGCTATCACCATTTCAAGTGGATACAGACACTGAGTCAGATAAATTATATGTTACATTCATACAATAGAGAACTTACACAGATATTAAAAAAAAAAAAGACTACGTTCTTTACATTCCAATAAAAGATCTCCAAGATACATTGTCAAGTGATTTAAAAAGAACAAAGTGTAGAATAGTATGTAAAGTATGCTACTTTCCTATTAAAATACTAAGAAGAAATATTTACTTATATTTGCATAAAGAAATTCTGGAGAAAAACACATTAAAAAACCAATGAGAGGGAGAGGATGGGCATGGGTAAGACTAGGACATTTTACTATATATTTTATCTTACTTATTTTTAACCAGGTGAATTATTAATTACTTTTAAAAAGGTAGCAGCCCCACCCACATTCAAAATATAAATAACATTATAGGTTTTCATATAAAAGTTTGCTTGACAAATCATTTAAGTACACAAGAAAAACTTCCAGACAGACCTAAAGCATGAATTCTAAACCTGAGAAGTCTGGATTAATGTGGCTTTAGTCAATAACAATTACTCAGAATCAATATTTTCACTTCATAAAGAAGAAATGAATGAGGATCCTTTTATAGTCTCAATCATTAAGGTATAACAGTAACAACAAAATATACTGTTGAGAAATGGGTTTTAATATTCAAGAGCCACAAAATTTAAAACATCTGCAACCTAAACTATTACTCTCCTGATGCTTCCCATTAACGACAATGGTTACACTGATGCACTAACTTGCTACTTCAGTCAAAAAAATTTTTTTAAAGTTTGTGTCAACTTTATATACCACCTTTCTTCTACCTTCTAATTGTCAACCTTTGCCTACATTCCTCTATGCTAGCAATTTCTTTGCAAAAACAAAAACACACTACTCTTACAAAATAAACAAGGCTTCTTTTAACAAAAGAAAATCCACAAAAGCTCTAGCATATCTCTGGTTTCGATTCCTTTTCCATATTACCCAAATTGACAACCAAGAAGTTGTTCAGAAAAAAAATCACGTTCATATACTACATGGAAATACCTATGACAATTATAATAACCAAGAAAATTACTTCCAGTTTAGTACTTAAAAATTCCACATAAGTTTGGGCCAAGCCCTTAAGAGCATATTCTTTACCAAATGAAAAGAAACCTCCCTCCAAGCAGAATATTTAAAATATTCTCACCTGTTCAGTAATTGAACTCAAATCATTAGATGAAAAATCTTCCTCTTCATTCTCAAAAAACTCATAGTAATTTTCCAGAAGTCCAGCCATTATCCTGCTTACTATTTCTTGTTCTTTCAGATCTTCCACATCTGTGTAAATACTAAGAAGGAAAAGTCCAAACTGAATTGAGAGTCCTTAAATCCATCACAGATAAAGTCTGAGGAAAACCAACGAGTCACTTTATAGACCTGAGTGATTTATGCCACCATTCTGTGCCTCAGTTTTCCCATCTGTAAAGCCAACCTAATCTGTACCTTGTTCACAGAAACGCTGGGAGGATTAGTCAGATCTACTATAAAAAATAATGGTTCATCAAGCAACCTATGACCCTTGGGAGACAGTATAATGATTCTATTTCACAAATATAATGTTTTTGAATCAAACAAAAATTTGTGAAAAAACTTACTGGAAGACATCTGGACCAAAGACAGCAGCCAAAGAGTTTGCTGACCAAATTTCTTCATGATGTGATGCTACATTGGCTAAAAATCTACACAGGAACTTTAACAAACTGTAATTAACAGGTGGAAGCTGTTGCAAGAGGAACCTCAACTTTCTTCCAAATTCATCTTCATTATTATCATCTATAAAACATAATGACAGGGTTTTTTCTTAATGAAGTAAAAGCAAAGCTCAGATATTTTGCCAGATTCACATTACTCCACCTACATCACCAGTTTACTATAACAATTCGAAACCTCTTCACTTCCTCCACTAGAGGCCAAATGCCTTAGGGCTTTGCATTTCACTTATTAACTGGAAGAATTGGAGAAGGAATGCAACCCCTCAACTGCTGGAGGATGTTTTCTTCATCTATTACTCACTGGCTCCAATCCTAGAGCTTATTTGTTTTAATTCTCAACATACTGTCTTTTGCATGACTGTACATGTGTTTCCAACTCTAAGAAGTCAAAATGTACTCATCAATACCAGTCAACACCAACCACTAGTAAGCAAAAATGAGAAGCAATTTAACCAGCTAACAGTATCAGAATGAAATAAAATACAAGGAAGAAACAGTAAAAACCAGACTTTCTTCTTTTAACATTCTGAAAAGGACAATTAAGTTCAGCAATATCAACAGAACTATCAATAAATTAAGATGCATTCCAGGACTTCCCTGGCAATCCAGTGGTTAAGACTCTAGGCTTCCAATGCAGGGGGTTCAATCTCTGGTCAGGGAACTAAGATCCTACATGATGCATGATGCAGCCAAAAAAAAAAAAAAAAACCAAAATTCCTCTTCTCAGTTTACCAAGTGAATTTTCAACTACCAGAAGACAGGTCCTATGTTTAGGTAAATGAGTTTTCATTAACAGAAATTAGGTCTGTATCAACCGACTGGCTGGTCAGAGTCCCAACGGGGAGAAGTAATTTCTAAGAGGTACCTCAAAATGAAGTAATTAATTGCTCTAATAGGAAAAATTAACCCAATTATCTTTCCATTCTGTATTTTCCTTGAGTTTCTTAAAATTAATTTAAAAATAATTATTCGGGGAAAAAATTATTGGTAAAAGGTTATGACCATGATATTGGTCATCTCTACAAAATAACACAACTCTAAGGAGTTAACAAAAAAAAGGCTATGGTCACATGAGTTTTACTTAAAATTTAAAATGCAACCAATAACAATTCTTTTATATTTCATAATATTATCAATTGCCCAGGTACTCTGCCTTTATAATTGGTTGGAACAGTCCCTGAATGAATGTTTTTTGAATTTCTGTGGCTATAAAAGTGTGAAAGTGTTAGTTAATTGCTCAGTTGTGTCTAACTCTTTGTGACCCCATGGACTGCAGCCTGTCAGGTTCCTCTGTCCATGGAATTCTCCAGGCAAGAACACTGCAGTGGTCAGCCATTCCCTTCTCCAAGAGATCTTCCTGACCCAGGAATCAAACCCACATCTCCCACACTGAAGGCAGATTCTTTAGCATCTGAGCCACCGAAATTTTTAACAACCTAAATGTAGCAGAAAAGGATTATTTAAGAAAAACCATGTATATCAACTCAAAAATATATATGCATCAATTAATATTATCAATATGACTACATCAACACTGACAAATTCTATATAACATTCTCTTTAGTTATGTAACATACTCTTGCATTTATTTTATCATTTAACTCTCCTTATGCCCCTTCAGAATTTTAGCTCTATGAAGACAGTTTTATTCACTTCTGCATTTCCAGAATCTAGAACAGTGCCTGGCACACAGTAGGGGATTCAATAAAAATTAGTTGAAGAAGCTGAATAAATACACAATAAATGAAAAAAGATGTTACACTACTAAAACATTGGACTTGACGGGGTCGTAAGATTGTGGGCTACACTGGTTTGCTTGAAATACTGTTTAACATGCTGCTTTACTTTTATTAGTGAACATTTCTAGTGTTCAAAAAAGTATTCAAAAATATTTACATCTGCCAGGTTGCTTCTAAAGTCTTCAAATAAAGTAGAGCAGCGTGTGTGTGTGTGTGTGTGTGTGTGTGTTTGTGTATTAAAAACATATCTGCTTAAACTTTTTTCCCTTTTGAGCCTACTTCCTAGTTAAATGTGTTTGTGCGTGTGTGTGTGTGTTTATTAAAAACGTATCTGCTTAAACTTTTTTCCCTTTTGAGCCTACTTCCTAGTTAAATGTGTTTGCGTGTGTGTGTGTGTGTGTGTGTGTGTGTGTGTCAAAAACGTATCTGCTTAAACTTTTTTTCCTTTTAAGCCTACTTCCTTGTTAAATTATAACCAGGAAAAATACACATATATATCAAAGAAGATTCCCCTGACTAGGAAATCTTTTAAGCATTGTAACAGCTTTTTTTTTCATGTTAACATCAAATTCACAAACTGTGAATTGTGTTTCCTATCAAAATATGATGTATAAACAACTGGACAAACTATCATGAGCTAACCCAATGGTTGATAACATTGACAATGAATGGAATGATTGTCATAACCTGGGGGAAAGGGGTACCAGCGGATCTAGTAGACAGAGACCAGGGATTCTGCTGAATATCTGAAAATGCAAGGATAGCCCCTATACTAAAGAATTACCTAGCCCAAAAAATATCAAGAGTACCAAGGTTGTGAAATACTGGTCTAAATTAAAGACCAAACCACACCACACCACACCACACCACACCACATTACTTTGCAATGTCCTGCTGCTGCAGAAAATGAAAACCACTCTTTAAAAAACAAAAAACACTAACTCAAATGCAACTGGAAAAATGCTCCCTCCATGACCTTAAAAGCACTAATTTCATCTACTTGTGAACATCAATTAAAATATTAACGTAAGAGTTACCTACAATAAATGGAGAAAACTTTGTCCAGAGACCCAGACACCTTCCCAAATGAATGATTAAACGATGAATGAATAGATTTTACTACAGCAGAAATACAAGTATCACCTCAAGTACCGCCACACCTATCTGCATAGCTATTAAAGAAATGGGTGTCTTATATGGGTGCGTGGGTGCGTGCATGCATGTGTGTGTGTGTGTACGGGTATGTGTGCTAATGGCTATGTACATGGGCAACGGAGGAGAATGCTGGTTTTCTCAAAACAGGCCAAAAGCATTTCTGCATGTCTTAAATTCCTTCACAAGTGGATATCGACATAGAATAATTAGTAAGATATATACTGTAACTCCATAAGTAACATAGTACATGATATTGTCATACTTTTAAATGAGTAAGTGAAAATGACAACCTCACTGACAAAACAGCTTCTGACTGGTAGCATCAATGCGAGGCAGTAACATTATTATCACTAAATCTTATTCCACTTATTCATTTATAAATTCTCAGTCAAAACTGAAAGAGTATCAGATTCTTAGAACTTTAAAAGACCTGTCTACAATTCTATAACACAGGGAAAATGGAATCCTATCATTATAAAAACAAAATGAATGGCTCTAAAGACATAAAAAGAGCTCAAAAAACTCTAATACATCAGTTTCATTATATATATTTAATGGATGCATAAATGCTTATTAGGTGACTCAATATAAATATTTGAAAAAATTCCTACTTTCAAGAAAGAAATTTGAAATAGATTCAGAAATTCAAAATAAAAATAATATTTCTTGGGACAAAAAAAGAAAATTACACTTTGAAAAATGGTGACAATATTGATACTTTATTCTGAAACCTGTTCTTTGATCCAGGTGGCACAATAAAAAAACAAAACTGAATCAGGCTAACCATTCCTGAATAGATCAAATACTAAATGAGCTCTATCATCTAGCTGTATAGAGAAAAACATATATAAAAGGATCATAAAGTATCTTTGTATTGACTTTTAACACTTTTTTTTTGACTTTTAACACTTTTAATAAGATGCATCTATTAACTTAGGCTTGCTTTTAAATTTAAAAAATAAATAAACAAATTTAAGAAAAAATAAAATGGAAAAATACTCTCAAAAGGAAATCCTTGTCTTCTAACCATACACAACTTAAGGATATACACGAACAAAATGTCCAGCTCTCACAGCGATAGGAATTAAGGAAGCAATTATAATTTCTTACTACCAGTGAATTTCTCTAGAAGTTCCATTTCAAAAAATTAAAGAGATTCCACAATACAAAGAAAAGCCAGAAAAAGACTGTTTAAAAATCCAAAGAAATGTATAATACAGTTGATCCCTGAACAACACAGGGGTTGGGGGTGCTAACCCTCCACACCATTGAAAAGTCGTGTATCATGTTACAGCAGATCCACCAGGTCCACGGTTCTGCATGTGTCAGTTCAACCAACTACACATCATGTAGTACAGTACAAATTTATTGAAAAAATATGTAAGTTCAAACCCATGTTGTTCAAGAGTCAACTGTATTACATGTCAACTTCATAAATTTTCCTAAGTTATGCAACATGCATGTCACACTATTATATACACACGAATACTGTCTGGCTCAAGAAACAGAAGCATCTGCTCGCTTCTTGGTTCTTTTACCTTTCTGCATACCTCTACCTTTATTTTTCTTGTCCATCCCAGCTAAGCACTACGTTTAGTCACCACCAAAAATCTAACCCAACAGAGACAAATCAATTTCTTGATTTGGTTTGCAATCTGATGTCCAATTTGATATTTTATCATGGGGTAGCAAAGAATCAGACACAACTGAGCAACTTTCACTTTCCTTCAGGCAGGTGCTCAAGAACAACTTTTAGGTATAGTCCAAACTTAAGAATCATAGCTGTCTTCTGGTTTTTGCTAGAATATTCGATCAAACCAAGGATAAACATAGTAACATGACTACTAACCAATACCACGGGCTATTACAGGACATTCTGCCACACATCTTTTTGTTGTTGTTCCCTCTTTTCTCTCCTTCTCTTCGTTTGTCTCCCACTTTTCCTCCTTCTCACCCTTATCTTAGGCTCACTAAGACCAATCATAAAAAGTAAACAGCACTACAGGAATCTAACAGGTTGCCATTCCTTTAACTAGACAATACAGCCCCAAAGAGCATATGTATTCAAATGGGAACTTAAGAAATTATTCTCAGAATTGCTATAATTACTGCTTACATGTCAAGATTTCTAAAAGATAAAGATTTTGAAATTAAATGTTAAAGTGACTGACTGGTAAGATACAGATTATATTACCTTGAGAAAGTTGCATCAAGTGAATATGCAAACTGCCAGGGATAACAGGTTCAGGAAGTTCTTGAAGGAAAAATCTAAGAAGACTAATAGCTGAGGGAACATCTGCTTCCTTAACCAAATCCACCTCTTCTCCACTGTCGTATCTCTGCCGAAGCCACTCCACTGTCTCAGCATTTCCATTGACTTGAAAAAGTCCTTGTTGCTCCAGACCGCCTATATTAATTCAAGGCAAAAATTAAATAAGTTTCAACTACCATATATATTCATTCTCCAATGAACTTAAAATATTCATACTTCCAGAAAGCCATTCTTGTCTCCCCGGATTGGGCTGAACACCTTCAAATCACACATCTAAAAACACACACTATCTCTGTCTTGAGGGATAAGTCTACTTTATCCCACCCTCTAAAAAATATTATCATCCCTCCCACTAAAATATGCTCTAAACCAGGCATATCTGAATATATGACTTTAAGTGAAAGACACACTAAAAAAAAAAAGAATTTCCGTCAGTTTTCCTCACAATATTGTGGACATTGAGTACTGAGTAAAAAAATAATCCAAGGTCAAAATGAGATAAGTTGTGTCTATTAAAACAAAGGCTAGCCCTCAAAGTAAGGAAATGTATACCATGTTCCTCAATATAGTCCACTACATGGCGGACTATGAACGGAACCTCATTGTCTGGATGTCCTCCCTGCTGCAGCTCATCAAGTGGAATTCCAAATATTTTGTTAGCAAGAACGGAGTTGCAGTTACTCAAGGAAGGGGAGGAGCTCTTCCTCATATCTTTTTTGCAGCCAGAAATCAAAGCTGTCTTTTCTGCCAAATGAAAGGAAAAAAAAGACTATAATGATTAACTGGTGGCAATATGACTAAATACATTAAAGAAGAAGGCTTTACACCAGAATGTGTTCTTATCTATTAAACATGTTCCAGTCAGCAGGCCCATAGTGTGGTCTACAATTAAAGCTCAATACAATCATCTAAGCATTTTCTCTACTATGTGAAGTGAGTTCTGAATGCTCCCTTTAGTGAAAGTTGCTCAGTCGTGTCCGAATCTTTGCGATTCCATGGACTATACAGTCCATGGAATTTTCCAGGCCAGAATACTGGGGTGGGTAGCCTTTCCCTTCTCCAGGGATCCTCCCAACCCAGGGATGGAACCCAGGTCTCCCACATTGCAGGCAGATTCTTTACCAGCTGAGTCACCAGAGTAGCCCAAAAATATTGGCGCGGGTAGCCTATCCCTTCTCCAGCAGATCTTCCCAACCTAGGAATCAAACTGGGGTCTCACACACTGCAGGAGGATTCTTTACCAGCTGAGCCACCAGGGAAGCCAATACTAATGCCGTGCCATGACTGCATATTTATCAAACAATGGAAAACTGATCACTGAATTTCACAAAGAATATTAATGGCTCAAAGACAAACTAAGGGGCAAATTTTGCTCCAATAAGACCTTACTGACCAAGCTTAATAATGATACAAGTAAAGGGTCAAACCTAATCACTTCTGGACTCTGCTATATAAAGCTCATCCAACCACTCAATTCCTAAGCACTCTAACAGGAGAGAATCTTTTTTTTAATGAAATGCTAATAAGAACAAGATTAACCAGTTCTTATTTCCACATGACAGAGCAGCCATAATGTTTTTATAAACAAAGGAAATTCTTCAGCTCTAGGCATCTACCTTTAATGAGAACGTTCTTTTATCAATCCTGCTGCTGCATAATTATTCAAAAGAAAAACTTCCAGTCTGTCTAGTTCAGAAGAAATAAATTATTCATCTTAACTCTGTAGGACTTGTGATCAATAAAGAATCAGTGGGCAAAAACAATGCTTCCAATTTCTGAATCATCAAAGAACAAATAATCTCAAAAAATATTTCATTTCGTAAAATAATCATTTATGGGAATTCCCTGGTGGTCCAGTGGTTACGACTGGGCTTTCATTGCTGAGGGTGTGGTTTCAATCCCTGGTCTGGAAACTAAGATCCCACAACCCATGTAGCATGGCCAAAGGAATAAAAAATGAAAACAAAATAAAAATTTATTACTTTATATGGATAAAGGAAAAGAAAAACTTTTTTCAAAAGTTGATAATGAACAAAAAGACACCAACTGAGCTTTTTTCATCACCCTAGAGACACAATTCTTTTCACACTACAAGAGAACGATAAGAGCAAAACAAAAAAAGCTTAATATTGTAAAAGTTTACACAAATAAATTTATACATATATATCAATATGTATAAAAGGTAAACCCACTGGAGAACAAATGAAACTTCTATAAATAGTAAAAATTAACTTAGGGACAGCAAAATGGCATAAATGTAAACAGTTTCAGACAAGCAAAATCCATTCTTTAATACATCTGATGTCAGCTAATAACTACAAAACCTGAATTTAACAATTCAATAGCAGCAATAGGAAATTAATTCTAAAATCTCTGTGGATATATAAGTGTGGGATAATTACCATCGTGAAAACTTACCTTTGAGTACTTAAACACCTAAGTTTAAAAAATGGTTTCTGCACCAGCTACCCTCACTGAGCAAGCATTCTTTTGTCATTTATGGCTGTTTGAGATTATGGCAGAAGATCAGCCTATAGTTCCTCATTGAAGAAACGCAGAACTCGATCAGTACTTCAGCAGTTAATCTAGAAGAAAAAAAAAAAACAATTCTTTTTATTTCCTATAACATCTTTAACTGTGAGAAGAGACTAGAATAAGCAGTGAATCTATCCAGGAAGGCAACTAAAACAAAAAGCATTCATTCTTCTGCCTAAAAAAAATCTGTCCGAGAGGGATTTCCCTGGTGGTCCAGAGACTAAGAATGCAAGCTCCCAACGCAGGGGGCCTGGGTTCAGTCCCTGGTCAGGGAATTAGATACCGCATGCCGCAACTAAGATCCGATCCAGCCACATAGATTAATTTTTTTTTTAATCTGTCTGAGAACAAGAGGCAAAATCCTACCCAAGGTTTCAAATTATGATGGCTAACCTGGGTATGAATCTTTCTGCTAAAGATAAACAAATGCATTGCACAGGACAATCTTTGACAGCACGCATCTTCAGGGATTCTACCATTCTCATAACACATTTTTCCTCAATGGACCCTTCAGTTGTACACACACCCACCCAGTTCTATTCCATCCTTACTCATATACTCAGAACTAAACTAAATCTAGCACTTTTAGATCAGAATGAAAGACATGAGTTTAAGCTTGGTACCACCCTTACATACTTTACTTTGTATACAAGAAATATTTTTTGTTATCCAGAATACAGTAGTACGAGCTTTCTAATCTGAAGAGGCAACAGCACATGTTGGAAAAGAGGAGTTTTCCAACTAGAACTAGAACGTGCATATGTAATGTGTATACACAGCACTAGAAAGGTGCATATTCAAATATCAGCTCTGTAGATGTGATTCTGAACAGCTTTCATGTCGCTAAGCCTAGGTTTCCTTATATAAAAAATACCTACACACGTTACATTTTACTAAGAAAATCCACGCATGCATTAGAAAAAAATTCAATTTCTTTCTCTTCTTTACATACTGTTAAAAGGCCAGCAAAAGAGGCTGTGGAGAGACAGAAGGGCAGGGAAAACCAGTTTGGCAATGTGTTTAATATTTGATCTCATCACCTTCTGTAAATTCTAATAATCTATGTAAAATCTTCTAATAAGCTCAGTACACTACAGGTCCCTGCTCAAAAGGATTCAGGTAAGCAGAACAGTATTATCACACAGTGTGGTTTTCAAAAGTGTGTTAATAGTAACATATACCTCCAGAAGGAACATTAAAAATGGAGGGGAAGGAAAACCACGTTCCCACAACAAATGTTTAGTAGATGATTACTTCCAAAACATCCTGAAATGCCTGCTAAAACATGTAGCCTCTTACATGAAAAACAACTTCAAAGTTATATAAGATCTTTTAAAGAGGTTAACTTCAGGGACAAGATGTCTAACAATCAACCCTCCTCCATAGTGATTTCATAAAACTACAATGAGCAATGAAATCAAGTACATTTTTTATAAACACACTAGCCAAATCATGGTGCTAGAGGCAACACATGTATTTTACAAACTGCAACTCAGTAAACAAAACATTTCACCTTGAGACAGCTAATTTACCGCTCTTTTATTCAAAGTATTCACGTAAAAACTGGTTGCCCCTAGAGAAAATCTATTAGTGAATAGCCTGGTTAATTTTGAGTAACTCTCAAAAAGGTTTCATGGCCACAGTCAATTATTTTATAACCTACATGATTTCAAACTTTTAAATCAGAAGAAAAGTAATAAAGACAAAGGGAGATTAAATCCCCTGTGACTAAGTCCCCTCATCTATTCTCCTTACTGATATCCTCAGTACTCAAATCTAACCTGAATTCCCTGCACAAAAGTGCTCAATTGTTTTCCAATACTTAGACCCTGGGCTCCAAATTTTTCAATCAGGAAAACGATTATGACCATATCTCTCACACATGTATGTGTATATCTAAGATAAAATATTGAATACTCTAAGATATTATGAACATAATAAACATACACAATAATAACATTTTTAAAGGTAATTCTCTGGCAGTTTAGTGGCCAGGGCTCTGCGCTTCCACCCAAGAGGCACTAGTTCAATTCCTGACCAGGGAACTAAAATTCTACTGGCAGCACAACTCAGCAAAAGAAAAAAAAAATTAACATTAAAAATAAACAGAAATGTCAATAATATTCCTCCACCTCCTCACACATTATAACAGATCATCCTGCCCATTCAAAGTGCCAGCACCTCACTTTTGAGACCAGCGACCTACAGCACTGGTTTCTTAACTTCATCTGAGGATGGGGTAGGGTTTGTTCGATATACAGATATTCAATATACAGCCTATTTCAATTAGCCTATATTCAATCTAGCATCCATGAGAACCTGGCCTGGACCTCTGTATGTTTAATCAGCTCTTCGAGTGATTGTAATACATACAAAGTTTTATGAACTTCTGACATACAGCGTAGACTGCAAACTCTATTGCACGGCCTACAAGTACTTCACCTAAAATCTCCTTTCCTGACATTCCTCCACCTCACTCTGCTCTCCAACAATATTTAACTACTTGAAATTCACAACCCACACCTCCCAAGCTGTGCGTGCATTCTGCTTTCCATCTTGGAGCCCTAACTCAACACCATGACAAATTCCATTTTGCACATCAAACTTCCAACTGACCATCAAGTCTCAACTTTACTTCCTCTGTCAAACCCTCCGTGACTTTCTGAGGCAGACAGTTCTCCTTCTCTTTTACTCCTATTGTGTTTCTTACCTTTTTAGCAATGATCCCATAGAATCTAAAAATATGTCTATCTCTTTTTTTCAAGAGAGGACCTTGTAGGCAGCAACCCTGTCATTTCATCTTTGTATAGCCTCATACAATCCCTAACACATAAAGTTTAAAATGTATGTTGAATAAAGACATAAATAAGAAGCATAAATAATAACACTGGCTATTCAAAGTTAAGAAGATAAATAAGAAGTGAACATCTCCTTAAGTGATTAAAAACTAAATAAAACATAAAAAGTGGCTGCCATTATCTCCTTCCAGCAATAATCAAAGATAATCAAGAAAGAAAAGCACTTTAAAATAACTTTAGAGTATAATATATAAAAATCCAACAATCATTATGTTGTATATCTGAAACTAATAATACTATAAATCAGTTATAATTTTTTAAATGAAAAGAAACTCTGATTTATTTCAATAAGTACTTCATAAGTTATTTCTCATACCTAAAAAATGCCAATTTTTTATATAAAAGGCACTATTCCCCTTTTACAGGTACTGAGCCTCAAGGCACTGAGCTAAACTTCAAAACCTGTAAATGATGATGCTAGAACGTGCTGCTGGATCTAACTCCAAATCTAATGGAAGTAATTTAAGTCTTAAGAAACTAGAACACTAAAATGAACAGTATTATATGGGCAAAAAGATTTACTCTCACATCTACTTGGAAATAAGCCACAAATCTGATTCAAAAAGACAAGGAAACCATAAGGTACCTGAAGTTAGTCTCCAGGACAGATGAAGAAACTTCCTCAAAGGATGACCTTTTAAGATATTTATCAGTAGTCAGATCTTGAGTTTTATAAAATTCATATAACAGTGCATGAAAAACAGGTGAGAGTGCTGAAGTGATGTTTAATCCTAAAGTATGAGAAAATGTGACACTTTAAATGATGTCTCCTCATGAAAGGGCAAGTCTGTAATGTGCTAGAGTAAGCTGGCTCCCAAAAATTTCCTTTACGTGCACCCAAGGTCACTGGTTACTACTTTAGCATGATTTTCTACTAAGTCAAAGTGAGTAAATGTTAAAATTAGCTCTTCCAACTAAGTATGAACATGACTGAGCCTTTCAAAAAACAAAAACAAAAACAAAAAATAGCTCTACAATTTATGACACAAAATATCTAAGAAAGCATATATGCATTAAAGAGAACACATTCTAGTCAATTACATCATGTGTATGATCTCAACTGTGACAAATGATAACTCCTCAAGACTCCTCTATTTTACTAACTTTTCACCTTTCACATTCCTCCACTGAAAACATGCTCACCTTGGACCTACTGAGTATGGTCTTAAGACTAGCATATCATCTCTTGCTGCTCTTTAATACCAAACTACAATACACTTTTTTTTTTTAAACCATTGGAAGTAATTCCACAACTTGTTCTAACCAAATGGATCCCTTGAGAGCAGAACATTTTTCTTTTCGCACAGACCTGTGTAAAAAGTGCTGGGGGGGTATGGGGCTAGAGTGACATATGAACAAAAGAGCACTGATTATACTTATTAATATGTCTTTTCCACTTAATTATGAACTTTGAGAGGGAAAAAACATAGGATTTCAACTTTGTTTCCCAGGTTGTGAATATTATACAACAGCAGAACTCTAATATCTGAAATGATGCTATCATTTCTGGTATACTTTCCAGTTCACTATCCAACTGAATCTTCACAACCATCCCCTGTGAAGTAAGCATAGTAGATTATCATTGTCTCTCTCAGAAGAATAACAAAAAAAAATTTCAGAGAGCTGAAGAAACTGGTTTAAAGTCACTTGACTAGTGAGTAGGTCACTAAAATAGTGAGTAGAACTCTAGTTTGCTGCCTTTTAGTTGACGCTCTTTTAGACAACAATGACTGCAGCCAACACTGAAGGTACTGTCTGAAGTTTTACTAAAATGTATGAAATGATAAAGGTAATTCATAAAGCAAATACTCTGTACTTACTATTCAAAAATCATTATGCCAACAATTGTATGTATATCTTTTAAAATTATTAGTTTCCAAAGTGGTTCTACAATGAACCACAATATGGTCTGCTTTTAACATAAAGATATTCTATCCGATCCTAAATTTGAGCTCCTTCACTTTTCCAAACTTTTAATCCACTGTGTGTGTGTGTGGTGCTCGGTCGTGTCCAACTCTTTGTGACCCCATGGACTGTAGCCCACCAGGCTCCTCTGTCCATGGAATTTTCCAGGCAAGAATACTGGAGCGGGTTGCCACTTCCTCCTCCAGGGAATCTTGCGACTCAAGAAATCGAACCGCATCTCCTGAGTCTCCTGCATTGGCAGGCGGATTGACTGGTATCCAAAATGGATCTCCCCCTTGTCTTCCCCCCAAATATTAAGCACCTACTATGTCAATCAGCAAGTGATTTAAGCTTTATTTTCACTTTTCCTTTTCAGTTACAAGGAACAGCAGCCTGATACACAAAATCAAAAATACATATTTTAAGCACACAATTCAAGTTTTTCCATTTTTCCATTTCAGAAAAGGGCAATAATAGAAAACAGACATACATTTCTCTGAAAAATGCTTAAAAGCAAAGAGAATAGAATTATTACACATCATATACAAAAGAAAAAATATACTGAAGTTAGGTAAAAACCCAACCAAAAAGATTTAGGGTGTTTACTTCTCTAGTAGAAATCCAATAAATTTCATTAAATTATTTTGTCAACCTACTGCATATCCCTCAACCTAAGACTTTTATACATGCTGGTTCACTGACCCCAAACACTGTCCCTTACTTCCCCTTTCTCATCTTCCACTCTTACTCAAGTTTCATTCTTGGAGGCGGTTCTCCAACCCATCGAACCTAATGATATCCCCTGTTAATTTTCTTAGGACATGTTATTCCTCAGCTCCAAAACATTCATCCTAAGTTTTACTATATATCCCCTTCTATGTCTGTTTAAAGTCTCTTTCCCCCACGAGAATATATAAGTTTCTTAGAGTCCACTGGTGGGTTGCTTTTTTTAAAAAAAACAGCTTTATTAAGGTATAATTTACATATAATAAAATTCACTCTTTTCAAGTGCATAATGCAACGTCTAATAAATGTACAGTTATATGACTATCATCACGTAACTGCTTTGGTTTTGCTCCTTCATGTATCTTACAGTTAGAAAAAGAAAAACAAATAGCCAGTGAGTGAATAAATAAATCTGATAATGAATTATCCTTCATACCATTACAATTCATATCTCTCTAGTGTACCATGTGATTATGAGTTGGTGCATTAAACCTACCTTTATTACATTCTATTTTAAAAACCCTTCATTATTCCCATTTCCAACCAAAGTCAGCCCTTCTATAAGACCCCAAAGTGAACCACCCCATATACGAGCCTACTGCATCACTTGGAGAACACTGTTTCAGGTCAAGTTCATGTGTACATACTACACTTTCTTTTTCTCTCTCCAGTAAGCCCCTCCTCTGCTCCTAGCTGTTAACAAAATATAAAGAAAGGAAAGATCAAGAGCATTAATCCTACTCATTGGAGAGGATAGGATCTTCGTTTAACGCATCACCTTTGTAATGCTGAGGTTATAGAAGTTCTCCATCTTGATATACACCTAATTGAGATCTTTTTAATGTAGTGTGACTTACTAAATAACTGCAAACCTTTTTCAGATGAAAAATCTCTTCGCTGTTTATCCACCTGTAAAACAGAAATTTCCCATTTCTTTTTTTTTTTTCGGCCATGCCTTGTGGCATGTAGGATGTTGGTTCCCAACCAGGAATCGAACCCATGCCCCCTGAAGTGGAAGCATCGAGTCCTAATCACTGGACCACCAGGGAATTCCCCAATTTCTATTTTTTTAAATTTCAGCATTTCATTCATTTTTAAGAATCATTAAAGTTTTCAGTTAAAAGATTTAAATCATTTACAAAATGACTTTTTGAAAGTAACTCAATAACAAAGAAACAAACTCAATTTAAAAAATTGAGCAAAGGGCTTAAACATATTTCTCCAAAAATATACAGATGAAAAGATGTTCGGCATCAATCTTAGGGACATGCAAATAAAAACCACAATTAGATACCTGTTCACCCCCATTAGGATGGTTATTACCAAATAAACCAACAAAGGGAAGTAACAACTGCTCAAGAGATGGAGAGAAACTGGAACTCTTGTGCATTGCTAAACGGGAAAGTAAAATGGTGCAGTAGTCCTGGAAAATAGTTTAAATGTTCCTCAAAAAGTTAAACACAGAATTATCAGCAACTTCACTCCTAGGTATATACCTAGAAGAATCAAATGCAAGGACTTAAACAGATACTTGGACACCAATGTTCATAGCAGCATTACTCACAAAAGCCAAAACGTAAAAACAATCCAAATACTCGAGAGATGAATGGATAAATGAAATGCTGTATATACACATGATGGAATATATTATCCAATCTTAAAAAGGAAGGAAATTCTGATACACACTACAATATGAATGAACCTTGAAAAATGTACTAAATGAAATATGCCAAACACAAAAAAAGGACAAATGCTATTTGATTCCACCTATATAAAATACCTAGAAGAGGCAAATTATATAGACAGAAAGTAGAACAGCAGTTACCAGGGGGCTAGAAGGAAGAGGGAATGGGGACTTACTGCCTAAATAGTTTGTTTAGAATGATGAAAAAGTACTGGAAATGGACACTAACCTATGTTGCACAAGGGCTTCCCCAGTGGCTCAGCCTACAATGTAAAGAACCAGCCTACTAGGCAGAAGATGCAGGTTCGAGCCCTGAGTTTAAAAGATCCCCTGGAGGAGGAAACGGCAACCCACTCCAGGATTCCTACCAGGAAAATCCCATCAACAAAGGAGCCTGTAGGGCTGCAGTCCATGGGGTCACAAACAATTGGACACAACTGAGCACCCATGAAGGCAACGGTTGCACAACACCGAGAATGTACTTAATGCCACTGAACTGTACACTTAAAAATGGTTAAGATGGTAAATTTTACATTATACACATTTATCACAATTTTTTTCAGAACATAGCTAAAATTTATATTATGTTCTCCGATATTTAAGTCAGGGTACAACAAAGAGGGAGGGGCTTTGGCAACCCACTCCAGTATTCCTGCCTAGGAAATCCCAAGGACAGAAGAGCCTGGTGGGCTACAGTCCATGGGGTCGAAAAAAAGTCAGACATGACTTAGCAACTAAACAACAGGGAAGCCATGCACAGACTGAGTTTATTCATAGATGATAATAAAAATAGCTATTTTATTGGTGGGGGGAAACTGACATGGCACAATACATTCATTTCAGTCATTACCTCTGTCCTAAAACAAATGGCATTCTAATAAAAACAATAAAGAGTAGGGAAAATTGTGTTCATGGGGAAAGAGATATACAGCAAAACTGTACTTTCTGATCAATTTTTTGTGACCCTAAAACTTCTCTAAAAGTAGCCTACCGATTTTTTACATAAATAAAATGTTAAAGACATAGAAAATACGAGAATTCTAAACTCATATCAATACCGAAAAATAAAACAGTATATATGTAGTTTAAAACACATATACAATGTAACATTTACTTCACCTAAAGAAGAATTTTATGACACTGATTAATCTTTCTACATCTTTCCCAGGACTTAAGAAGTGTCCCAGATCCCTAACCGGTAACACAATTAAATCGTTGAAAATAAGGCCCAAATTTTAAAAGCAGATTAAGAAAGTAAGAAGCTCCTGACAGATATACAAATGAGAAGCAGTTCATTAATTCCATTCAACAAGTACGGGCACTTACTAAATGCACAGTACCTGAGAGACAGCCAGGCCATCAAGTATTGCATGCAAGGTTACAAAAACGAAAGCTGAAGACACAGCCCCACATTAACCCAGAAAGTCAGTAATTCAACACCACCCTTTAATGTCCGCCTTTTAAGGTAAGTGCACCTCAGTTATTCAACGCTTATAATCTGCATTACTGAGGTCGCGGTTGCCATTTTTAGATTATCATCAACTTTAAAATAAGATAAGTGCCCAACCTTAGGTACTTTTTTCATTGATTAGACGGCATAATGGGGAGCCGAATGAAATGCCTTTCTAAAAGTCAGTTTGGTTTTTAACTGACTTTGAATTGAAGTATACAACTTCCTACTGGGCAAGTGTGTCAACTGATTGAATTCCCCATTACCTTATCTAGGAAACCAGGCGCCTTGAGACAGTGCTATACCCTCTCTAGCCTGGTCTATGCAGAGTACATTCTAGACACGTCCCCAGTGCACCAACAGCCCAATTTTGGCTATATTCTCTGAACGATTTAAGGAAGTAAGCAACCACTCATCTCACGTGATCTTAAAAAGGGGCGCAGTAGAGCCCGGATTAAACCACACTTTTTTTTTTTTCTGCATCAACTTCACTGCCCAGTATGAAGGAAAAC
Source organism: Antilocapra americana (assembly GCA_007570785.1). Lineage (NCBI taxonomy): Eukaryota > Metazoa > Chordata > Mammalia > Artiodactyla > Antilocapridae > Antilocapra > Antilocapra americana. Next base: position 2,323,426 of record ML661896.1, on the reverse strand, counting down.
GGCAGGGAGACGGCGCAGGTCCGGTGTGCAGGGGAGGCTAGCAAACAAGCTTGGGTAGCTGTGCCTTCCACTTTGGGGGAGCTAGGAGGTGCGAACGCACACCCGCTCACGCGCACTGCAGCGGCTGAAAATATCGAAGACTGCCACACCCCCTGGCAGGCAGGGGCACAGCTTCACCGTATTTTGCTCGAGGAGAAAGGGGGCCCTCTCCACGTAATGCCGCACCTTCAGGGCTCTGCCCGGTCTCCCACGCACCCCGAGGGGCAAAACCCTAGAAGCCAGCGCGAGTGGGACACGGCGCCGGGGGGCGGCAGGGGGGTGAGGGCCTCGGCTACCGGGCCGGCGCATGCGCAGATAGGGGTACCCGCCCGTTCACCTACCCTTGGAACCGCGACGCCCCGTTCCCCGGCCGCGGCCGCTTCTCCAGAACCCGCGGCGACTGCAAGAGGGCGACAACTGAGGCCCCAAGTGACTCCGCGACCGGCGAGCCTCTTCCTGTGGCGGCCACGGGCGGGAGGCTGAGGCGACGACTGAGGCTCGGGGCCAGCCCGGTAGGCGACCCCCGGATGCCCCCGGCCGTGGCGGCGGCGGAGACGCGGAAGACGGGGCGGGAGCGGCCACGGAGGCAGCGACTGCGGCGCAGAGCCTCCCTAACGGCGAGCCGAGGAGAGCGGAGGGCGGAGGGCGCAGGGCGCAGGGCGGGCTGGGGCCGGGCCGGATGTGACGTACGTGGGCGGGGCGGGGCGGGGCGGGGCGATTGCGCAGTGGGAGCTGCGGACCCCCGACCGAAGCTGGGGGCAGTTCTGAGGTCTGGGCGCTTGGCGCCCGGGTCGGGGGCGAGGGGGCTTCTGTCAGTCCAAATTTGGGCCCCTGAGTTAGAGCGGAGAAGCAGGGCGCGGACCCGAGGGAGGTGTCTGGGGGTCCTCAGTCTGGAGAGGTTGGAAAGAAGAGGAAAGTGGGGAGGGGACGTAGGAGTCATGAAGGGCAAGTTCCGCAGCCCGAGGTCACTCCTGGTCTCTGCAGAGGAAATATGCCACTTTGCAGGAAACCAGAAAAATCCGGGTACCCTTATCTAGGTGAGGAGCGCGGAGACTTGAACAGAAAACCTCCGGGCAGACTGAAGCGGTGACTCACGTTCTCTTTCTCAGCGATGGAGATTAGACTGGGGACTCTGTCCGCCCCCACCCTTTCTCTTCACCTAAGGACACGACCTAGACCCCAGAGATAATATAGATGCCTTTGGTGCCGAAAGCATCGGGGAATATGAAAGTCAAGAGACCATATGCTTACAGAGAGTTTCCTATGCTGGTCCAGAATTTGAGAGACAAAGCTGAAAGGCAGAAAAGAATGAGGAGCTCTCTGAGCCTAGGGAATCTGGACTTGCTTTCATAGCCACCCAGACCGACCGTGCTGTTCCTTCCTTCATACTGCCTTCAAAAAGGTGTGAATATTTAGCCAGTCTCTTTTTTTTTTTTTTTTTTAGTCTGTTAAGGGCTTTGAGTAAAACGCAGTTTTCTACCTTTAGATTCCTTGATAGCGTGTAGGTAGATCCACGCCTGCACAAAGAACTCTGGGTGTCAGTAAAAATGTTTAGTCGCTAAGTCGTGTCCAACTCTGCAACCCCATGCACTGTAGCCCACCAGGCTCCTCTGTCCATGGGATTTCCCAGGCAAGAAGACTGGAGTGGGTTGCCATTTCCTTCTCCAGGGAATCTTCCTGATCCAGGGATCAAACCTGCATTTCCTGCATTGTCAGGTAGATTCTTTACCACTGAGCCATCTGGGAGGCCCCTGTGAAATATAAACCACCACAATTCAGTTTTACCCTACCTGCCTGAGCTGGAAGTCAGAAACCCAGAAAATGCAAGAGAAGAAACCTCTTAGAACTTGGAACAAGATTTACCAAGAAAAAAAAAAGGAATGAAGGAAAAGAAAAGTCACCCTATGAGATGATCTGTAAATGTGTTACAGAGAACAGGGTAGGTCCCAAATTTCAATAGAGTAAAATAAACCATCTGTCACCTAAATGTCACATGCCCAGTTGATGTTGTCATAAGAGAAGGGTGGGGTCCATAAAGAGTCTAGAACCTGCAGATTCTGAATAAGAATGTATTGTGGGCTCTCTGTCTAGGAGAGGACAGGACCATTAACCCATTCATTAACAGAACAGTTTAAAAAACTTAGTTCAGATTCAGTCTCTCACTCAACAAATACTGAATGCTTACTATATTCTAGTCTCTTAGAATACATCAGAAAATAAGAGCCCTGTCATTGAGTTTATATCCTATTAAACAAGTTAAAGATAGCCTTTAAGAATACACAAAGACCCATGCTCTGATTCCACACTCATCAGGTAATCTTCCCATCACTCAGGAAATCTCAACTAAATCAACAAACCCAGTAAGAAGCAATTGTCCAAAGCACATGACTGGTACTAGAGATACTAGCAATACATTTTTTCTCAGTATATTCACATCATGGTTCATAAATCAACTTCCATCCACTGGCTTGAATTATAAAGTTGTCTTATCCAAATTAAATTCTCAGAGCCTAACTAAGCCTGAGTAAAGTGAAATATAAGTGTCTGAATCTGCCAAAGTGAGTACTAGGCAGCAGTTCTGGCTTCAGAGCAGCCCAATCAAGATGCAGCCTATATGCATTCAGTCTTGCATTTCTGTTTAAGTATCTCAAATGAAGCTATACCTGTGATTCCATGCTTGAAGAACAGGGGCAACATGATTGCTTCTAAAGCTTAATCATAAGTGAGTAAAAAATTCATAGGAGAGGAAATTAGAGTAAAAACCCTCCTGAACCTACTCTGCCTATGCAACACAGGCTCTTGTTGACATAACTGACATTAATAGTTACATTACTCTGAGTATGAAACCCAAGACTGCAAGCTCCCAGACACAGAGTCCCTTGCATTCATGTGCCCTACTCCCAAAGTATGGGCTCTCAACAAATGAACTGATTCAAAGACCATTTTTCCCATAAAACTCGAGAACATATCCTTGGAAGATATTGTTTCCAGATCCTACTTTACAATAAGTATTCAATATGTCCAACATACAGAGTTTAGGGGTATGACTTTAAAAAACAGAACAAAACTTTATTTTTAAATTTCATCATCCCTTTAAACCTGTGTGGTAGAGTCGATCTGTCATATACCTGACTCAGGTTCCATGAGTTCTGTGGTTCCTATTAGGAATAGAAAGTCCTATGGTCACTGAGTTACAAAGAGTGAATCTTTTCTGTCTTAGGACAGCTGGCTCACTGCTTGCCATGCAGAGGCGTTACACCTGGTCTTTCTTGTTCTCTCCCAGCTTGCCAACCAAAAAAGGGAAGAAGAGAGAGAAAAAGATCGGGGAGCAGGAAAATCTCTTAACTTTTACTTCAATGTGATGGTTTCACACTCTGGGCCTGGCAGGTGATTAAAGCTGCCTTTTTTTCTAATGGATCCTTGATGATTTTCAGAAACCACTACCATCTCCATTCTTTGGTGGTTATCATGGTAACCTTGATCTGAACAAAAGCATTTTATTCTGGCAGTTCTTTACTCTCTTTTTCCGTCCATAAGAATCTGGTAAAAGTGAATGTTAGTCACTCAGTCGTGTCCGACTCTTTGGACCCCATACACTGTAGTCCACCAGACTCCTCTGTCCATGGAATTCTCCAGGCAAGAATACTGGAGTGGGTAGCCATTCTCTTCTCCAAGGGATTTTCCTGACCCAGGAAGCAAACCTGGATCTCCATACTGCAGGCAGATTCTCTACCATCTGAGCCACCATGGAAGCCCACCTCCAACTTCTTGTCTCTTGAAACTCTGTTTTTCTCAGTTAGGACCCTGTCAGATAGGATCTAGGGTAGCTCTTATACTGGACTGTAAGTGACTGGGACCACCCCACATTGTGCAAGATTATACACTTCTTACCTGAGGGAATGCCATTCACATCATCCTTGTGGATTTGTATATTTATTTTGACAATTTTCCAGTAGGTGGCAGTAAAGTGTTTGGTCCAAACTAAATTAGTGGGAGTATTTTCCATTCAGATAGAAGTGTCTGGAGGAGGGGGAGCTTTTTTTCTGATGGTGCTGTTTAGGCTAGTCCAACTTTGTATAGTCCACACTTGGTTCACATGAAGCTCTCATGCACTTCTTGCCCAAACAAACTTGGAAATATAGGCTAATTCCAGTGCAGTTTCAGCATTCTTCTTTGCTGCCAGCCTAGCTGTCAGCCGAGCCTCTCTCTTGTCCTCTATTTTTCAGGCAGAAGACAACCACTAGTCCACCATGCTTCCTTTAACTGCTAGAGACACATCTCAAGTACTCTGAGTAGTTCCACTGAAGATCCCTCTCACTTAGCTTGAGGTAAGAGGCAGGCAGGCACCTATGCTAAGAATCATAACATACCAGCAAGTTTCCAAAACAACACTCAGTAATTCTCACCTGACCTTTTATAACTTGTGAGTTTTTAGATTCATCTCATAATTTTGTCTGAATCCTCTGATTTCTGGGGATAGTCTATTTCAGAATTCACTTTAGAGTTTTTTTTGGAGGGGGAGGAAGGAGGGTTTTTTTTTCCTGTAATACCTTGGTGGGAGCATGCTCAGTCATGTACCTGACTCCTTGCAGCCCCATGGACTGTAACCCACCAGGCTCCTCTGTCCATGGGATTTTCCTAGCAAGAATACTGGAATGGGTTGCTATTTCCTACTCCCAAAGGATCCCAACCCAGGGATCAAGCCCATGTCTCCTGAGTCTCCTGCAATGGCAGGCAAATTCTTTACCACCAACTCTAGCGCTTTGGTTAAAGCAGTAGTTCTCAACTGGGGATAATTTTTATGGCCATGTCTGAAGATGTTTTTGGTTGTCAAAACTCTGGAGTTACTCGGACTTACTTGGTGGTAGAGTAGATAAGAATCCTCCTGCCAATGCAGGGGACATGGATTCGGTCCCTGGCCTGGGAAGATTCCACATGTCATGAAGCAACTAAGTTCTTGCACCACAACTATTGAGCCCACGCTCTAGAGCCCATGCTCCCCAACAAAAAAAGCCACCAGAGAGAGAAGCCCATGCACCACAGTAAAGAGGAGCCTCCACTCACTGCAGCCAGAGAAAGCGTGGGAGCAGCAACAAAGGCCCAGCACAACCAAAAATTAAATAAATAAATTATTGGGGGGAAAAACCCTGAGAAGTACTTTGAGCATCCAGTGGATGGGGGTCAAGGATGCTGCTGAACATCATAACCACACACAGGACAGCCTTCTCCACAACAAAGCATCATCTGACTGATAACATAACTTCAGATTTAATATCTTGTAACAAATAGAATGTCTACATTTGGCAGTCACTAAGAGATTACTTTAAGATTATATCACTTTTTCTTCATTTCTCCTACAAATGCTTTACTGGTAGGTGTAGAGGTCACAATGTAATATATAACTAGTGTTAGAAACAGCATTTCAGATAGCTGTTTGGCCAAGATAAGAAGTGACTGGTATATTTCTAAGATTTCTTCTGAAGGTGAGGCCTGCCAGGAAAATTATTACTTGAGATTTTTTTTTTTTTAGTTATTTCTTTGCAAGATGACATTTATAGCCCAAGGAAACAAACTGTTTACCCAGCTGGTCTGAGCAGAGGCTTTATGCTTTTCAGAAGTCAAGTCATGGGTCGCATCCCTATAAAAGAAATATATTTCCTGCAACCCCAGACCATGTCCTAAATACTCAGGAAGACTTCAGCATGTGTGCCTCCCAAGTGTCACCAGTGTCACTGAGATGAGACTTGAAGTCAGGGAGTAGCTCTCTGTAGTCACTTTACAACAGATACCCTTATTACTCAAAGCGAACACAAAAGGTCTTCTTTCCTGCCCACCGGCTAAACCTCTCCCCCCCCCCCCCCCCGCCAAGAAAAATTTAAATCTCCTGATAAACACTCACCATTAGAGAGTGGTATTGCTGGGTCGTCTAAAGAATACAGTGGAAGTCTGTCTGTGCCACTTTACCCAGGACCACTGTGCCAGTGTGCAAGAATGCTTGCTCTTCATAAACAAAAAAAAAAAATATTACTAGCTGAAAAAAGAAGAAACTGTTCCACGGTGTAAGAATCCCATGCCAAATCCAAAATAATGGCAAATACTGTTCTGATTTTAGCAACCCAGAGTAACCTTTGTGTGTTTATTTATTCACCACATATTTTCCGAGCAACTATTAAGGACCAGGCACTGTGTTGCGGGATATAACAATGATCTCTGCCCTGAAAAAGCTTCCTTTTGCATATATCTGAAATAGAATGTTTTCAGAGTAGAACCAAAGTTAACATGATGTTGATCTGAACTTCTGTATTCACTCACACAGCCACTGATGCCATCCATTTTGGGAGCTGGAACAATGGACAGTAACTCTCATCTTTGCCAAGTCCACATTTTTGGCCTGATATCTCAGAGTTCAGTATATGACAGTAGTATAAGTCACTTGAGACCATCATCTATAAGACTACATTGTTTTGGTTTCTTGATTAAATTCCTATAGTCAACTAGATTTTCTTTCCACAATTGGAGCTTTAATTATTTAAAAAGGAAAAAATAAATAATGTTCCTTTCTCCTCTTCCCTCTCCCTACATCCACATAAAGGAAAGAAAAAAGACTGGGGCCTTTACAATACCAGGGGCTTTCTGCTGCCCCTTTAGCCAGAAATTCAAGTATGAAGGTCTTCCCATACTGCATACCCTACCTCTTCCTTAGAGGCCTTACGTTTTTGAGCCTTCATACCATCTGACCAGCCTGGCTCCTCAAACTCCTTTCATGAGGACCACACCTTCTGTGGCAAACTGACAGCCCAAATATTTGCATATTGCGATCAAACTACAACCACATTTTTGTAGTTTACACCTGACTGCTCTTTTCCATTAAAGACAAGGGAATAACGATTTGCAGAGGCATTTAGTGTCTTCCCAGTCTCCAAGCTCATCAGCAGAGAGTCTCTGAAGCATGAAGCCTTACACCCTTCTTTTAGCCTTTCCTAGTGAGAGAGAAACTAAATTGTGTAAGCAGGGGAGAAGTGTTATAGCTGTTATACATGTATCTTATTATCCGTATTAGAGTGTAGCACTGTCTTTATCCTAAATGTGTCTTACCAAAAACAACTATTGTAAAAATATTTGTTGAAAGGGAATGGTCCTTGGTTTAACCAAATGTGTTATTTTTAATAAAGTTTTATTATTTGTTTCTTCTTACTTGGTTTATATGTGTCATTTTCCTCCATTTGGAAAACACTGATACTTCTTACTCACTGATACACTTAACTGTATTAATTGAGCACCTGGTATGTGCCAAGTACTATGCTAAGTGCTGGAGATACAGCACTATACACATTGGACATGATTAATTCTTGCCTCGTGGCAAACCCTGTTTAATTATGCCCACTGCATGGCAGGTTCCCATTTATTGTTTAATAAGCCTGAGTTCAGTTTAAGTGTCCTAAGTGTCACTTTACTTAGGCAACCTCTGTGACCTCATCTAGGCTGAGTAAAACATCCCCGTTCTCCAGACCCCATCATCTTACCCTTATATCACATTGGCAACCTCCCCTAAACTAACACCTCCACAAAACTGAAGAGCTACATCCTTGATGGGAGATTAAGGGGGGGAAATCTGACCTAATATGGGAGACCTGGGCTTGATCCCTGGGTTGGGAAGATCTCCTGGAGAAGGGAATGGCTACCCACTTCAGTTTTCTGGCCTGGAGAATTCCATACTGTATAGTCTATGGGGTCACAAAGAGTCGGACACGACTGAGCGACTTCTACTTTCACAGAGGGAAAGGGAAAGGATACCTGACTGTCTCCACTTTAACTGTGGATGGAATAGGAAAAAGGAAAACTCTCCTCTGGATGTTCCTGAACAAGTGTGCAAGCTTATTGTTGCGGGAGGTGGGGGCGAGAATGTCAAACTACCTGTGTGACCCAGAAAACCACCTCCCATTGAGGACATAGCTCTTCAGTTTTGTGGAGGTGTTAGTTTAGGGGAGGTTGCCAGTGTGATATAAGGGCAAGATGACGGTGGTGTGGAGAATGGGGATGTGTTACTCAGCCTAGACGAGGTCACAGACGCTGCAAAAGTAACTGAAAACCATAAAGATGATCACTTTAGTGCCCCAGGCACCTGGTATAAGTGGAAATAAATCCTCTCTAAAAATCCTACAGGTAAGTTTCCTATAGAAATATGACCTCAAACTAAAATATCATTGAAAACACAAGGGAAAATGAACTTAAGAATAATATCTGCAATGACTGCAAGTATTCTAGTTATCAAATACTATATATAAAGAACATATATTTGTGATATTGTGACGTAAGAAGAAATGTGTATTTGGTCTTTGTTCACAGTTCCTGGCACAGAGCTTCTAAAGTCCCTGTAATTTCCTAATTGATGTGGTAAGAGAAGTATATTTTGTTTTTCATAATAGGGTCCTCTGTCCATGAAATTCTCCAGGCCAGAATACTGGAATGGGTAACCATTCTCTTCTCCAAGGGGTCTTCTCAACCCAGAGATCAAACCTGGGTCTCCTGCATTGCAGGCAGATTCTTTACTGTCAAAGCCACCAGGGAAGCCTCTGTGTTATTCATAACAACTCCTTTTTCATCATCTCTGAGTTTATGCTAATTAGATGACTTATGGTGGGGCCCCTATAGCCTCAGGATGGAGCTGATGCCAGAAAAACCAAATGATTAGAGTGTTGGAACTTTCAACCTTACAGCTGAACCTCCTGTGAGGGAGGAGAGCTAGAAATTAAGCTCTATAAAAACTCTTGAACAAGATTTGATGAAGTTCTGGGTTGGTGAACGCATTAATGAGCTGGGATAGTGGTATACCACCAACTCCCCAGGAACAAAATCTCTTAAGTTCAAGAGCCTTCTGAATCTCACTCTATGTACCTCATTTGGCTGTTCATTTGCATCCTTTAAAATATCCTTGATAAGAAACCAGTAATAGAAAATAAAGTGTTTCCCTGGTTTATGTGAGCCATTGCAGAAAATTATTAAACTTGAGAAGAGGGTCATGGGAACTGCTCATTTGTAGCCAATTCAGACAAAAGTGTGGGTAACTTGAGGAGCCACTACTTGTCACTGGTATCTGAAGGGAGGTGAGCAGCCTTGTGGGACTGAGCATTTAACCTACGAAGTCTGTGTTAACTCCAGGTAGTGTTAATAGGATACCCAGTTGATGTCTGCTGAGAACTGAAGAATTATTTTGTGCAGAAAACCCACATGTTTAGTGTTAAAAGTATTAGGAGTAGAGAAAGTTTTTCCTTTATTTATATTTTTACAGGAATTAAATGAAATAAAGATAATGAGGAAATAAGAAACTATCAAACTTGATCAGGCAGATTTGAAAAAGAGCCAAATGAACCTACAGAAATTTTTTTAAAAAAGGCAATTGAATCAGAAACTCAAAGGACAACTTGACTATCAGATTTGACAGCTGAAGGAAAGATCAGCTTTCATTTTCTGAAAGAACACAGGATCCAAAAAATCTGTCTCAAGAATTTCAAGATATAACACAAAGAAGCAAAGAAATGGAAAATATAAGAAGTTGAGATGCGTGAAGGATAGGGTTCAGTTCAGTTCAGTTCAGTTGCTCAGTTGTCTGACTCTTTGCAACCCCATGAACCGCAGCACGCCAGGCCTCCCTGTCCATCACCAACTCCCAAACCCATGGCCATTGAGTCGGTGATGCCATCCAGCCATCTCATCTTCTGTCATCCCCTTCTCCTCCTGTCCTCAATCTTTCCCAGCATCAGGGTCTTTTCAAATGAGTCAGCTCTTCACATCAGGTGGCCAAAATATTGCAGTTTCAGCTTCAATATCAATCCTTCCAATGAACACTCAGGACTGATCTCCTTTAGGATGGACTGGTTGGATCTCCTTGTAGTCCAAGGGACTCTCAAGAGTCTTCTCCAACACCACACACCACAGTTCAAAAGCATCAATTCTTTGGCGCTCAGCTTTCTTTATAGTCCAACTCTCACATCCACACATGACTACTGGAAAAACCATAGCCTTGACTATACAGACCTTTGTTGGTAAAGTAATGTCTCAGCTTTTTAATATGCTGTCTAGATTGGTCATAACTTTCCTTCCAAGGAGTAAGTGTCTTAATTTCATTGCTGCAATCACCATCTGCAGTGATTTTGGAGCCCAGAAAAATAGTCAGCCACTGTTTCCACTGTTTCCCCATCTATCGGCCATGAAGTGATGGGACCAGATGCTATGATCTTAGTTTTCTGAATGTTGAGCTTTAAGCCAACTTTTTCACTCTCCTCTTTCACTTTCATCAAGAAGCTCTTTGATGGATAGGGTAAGATTCAACAAATGTCTAATTAAAATTCAAGAAGGAGATAATAGAATGGAAGAAGGGAGTATTCAAAGAAATAAATGGCTGAACATTTTCCAGAATTGATAAATATTCTAAATTCTGAAAGAGGAAATATTTCAATGCCAAAAAATTTAAATGAAATCCATACTAAGTCACCTTATAGTGAAAATTCCTGACATCACAGAAAGAGGGGATCTTAAAATTAAGCAGAAGAAAAGATAAATTAATCTTCAGAGAGACGATATTTTGGATAACAGCTGATTTTTCAATAGCAACAGCAGAAGTCAGAAGACATTGGAAAGTATCTTCAAAATATTAAGAGAAAATTGCCATCAATTCCAAATTCAGTGAAACAACATTTCAAGGATGAGAGCAAAACAGAAACATTTTCAGATAAACAATGTAAGAACTGAAAAAATAAAACTCAGATTAAAAAAAAGAATTTACTAACAGATAGATGTTCATTAAAGGACATACCAAGGAAAGCAATCCCAGAAGGAAGCTCCAAAATGCAGGAAGCAATGGAGACCAAAGAAAACTATAAAAATTCTGTAAATCCAAACACTGGCTATACAAAATATTAATAATAGTGATAATGTCTAAATTCAACTATCACTGAATAATTCTACATGTATTGCGAGGGGATGAAAGGAGCTACAGTATATAAGGCTTTGTGTTGTCTAGAGGAGGCTAAATATATTAAGTTCATAATCTATTGAATTAAATATGCATGTAAAAATTTCCATGTAACCAATAAAATAAATAAAATAGTGTGTATAACTTCCAGGTGATTACAGGGGATAAAATGAAATCGAGAGAACTTAATTCAAAAAAAGGATAAAAAGTTTTAAAAGCAGGACAAATAGTAAAAAAAATTACAGAAATGAATCCAAATATTTTAGTATTTATAATTAATGTAAATATATTAAATTTTTAATTAAAAGGAAAAGCTACATAAATATATATATTGGGTTAGTCAAAAAGTACATTTGAATTTTTCCATAAAATCATAGAGAAAACCCAAATGAACTTTTTAGCTAACCCAATATATACACATACCTTTAATATGTACACATGTACACAGAAATACATATAATATATATGCATACTAGTTTAATATACATGTACTCTAAACTTCATCAATGTCACTCATACCCAATAAAATATGTGCACATAGGCATTGAAAGACATATAAAAATGTGCATATATGCATGTTTCATAATGGCAGAAAAATGGAAACTCAAGTAGCTGTCAGTAATAGAATAATGAATGATAGATTCTGGTGTATTTATACCATATAATACTATACAATAATGAAAACAAACTACAGCTACAAGCAACAACATGACGAATTCCAGAAAAATAAATGAAAAAAGCCAGATACAAACATATAGTATATGATTTCATTTAAATAAATTTCAAAAGCAGGGAAAACTAAGCTGTGATTTTAAAACTCAGAATTTTGTTTAAGGAGTCAAACTTTTGGAGGAAGAAAAGAGTCAATGATTGGAAGAGGAGTCATAAGGAAATACTCTATGTCTTAACTTACGAGTATATTTGCTTAGAGACAATTTATTCAGCTGTCATGATTTTAATGCTTTTCTGTATGTAATTTATACTTCAAAAATTTTTTAAATAAAAATTAGCTCCCTACATTTTTTTAAATTAAAGCTAGATGTAACTTTCCAAAAAGAAAAAACAATCATCATGTTTAAGGATACATATTAAGATGGAAAAAGTTTTTTTTAAAAAGAAGACCAGGACTTCCCTGGTGGTCCACTAGTTAAGAATATGCCTGCCAATGCAGGGGACATGGGTTTAAATCCTGGTCCATTAAGATTCCACATGCTGCAAGGCAACTAAGCCCATGTGCCTCAACTACTGAGCCCAAGAGCTGCAAACACTGAAGCCCAAGCACCCTAGTGCCCAGGCTCCACAACAAGAGAAGCCTGCATACCACAGCTAGAGAATATCCCCCACTCACCACAAAGGCACAGCACCAAAGACCCAGGCAGACAGCAAAACACAAAAAAGACCAAAAAGGGATTAACATACAAGTCATGATAATGGCTCCTTTGGAAGGGAGGAACAAGAATGAGTTGTCTGGGTTGTAAATGTTTTATTTCTCGATTTGAGTGGTAGTTACATGGGTGTTTGTAATAAGTTATTATTAAGCTGTATATATCTTTGGGGCATTTTTATATGATTATTTCACAATAAAAACATTTTAAAACAATATTCAAAAAAGATAATTATACAAGAATGCCTTCACAATTCTTTAAAGACAAATTCTCTCACCATAGAGAAAGGAGTAATAAATTCAACTACCTTATATTTGACCCCATAAAAAAGAGTGAAAACACAGCCAAAGAACTGGAAAAGTTAATTACAAAGCATTCAACCCAAAAAGGAGTATTATCCATGTTATATAAAGAACTCCTAGAAATGAAGTATATTTTAAATACAGATGATCTAATATAAAATTACACCAGAAGAAACCTGTTTTATAGGTTCTGCACATATGAGGAAATCTAAATGGCCAATAAATATGAGTAATACTTAATGATATTAATAACCAGGGAAAAGCAAATTGAAATGAAATACAACTATACAGCCACAACAATACACCCACCAGAATGGCTGAAATTAGTAAGTTTGATAATACCAAGTTTCAGCAAGGACGTGGAGCAACAGAATCTGTCATTCACTGATAGCAGGAAAACAATTTAACATTATCCACTAAAGTTGAAGACCAAAAAACTCTGACTCAGCATTTCTACTCTAGAATGCATACCCTGGATAACTATGTGCACATAGGTACTAGAATATATATGCAAAAAATATTCACAGCTACAGTGATTGTGATAGCCCCAAAAGGAAACAACACAAAATATCAGCCACAGAAGAATGGACCATGCAATGAAATACACACAGCAATAAAAAATGACTGAATCAGACTTAAACCTACAGATAACAACATGGCTGAATTTTATAATATATAAGGTAAATAAACCACAAAAGAAACACACAGTATGACTCTTTTACACAGTTTAAAATCAGACAAAACTCAACTACTGTATAGTTTGGATGTACATACTTTGGTGGTAAAACTACAAAAAAATAGGCAAGCAACTTATCACCATAAAAGTGGGTAGCGGTTTATCTCTAAGAGGAGAGGAGATGGTAAGGGATAAACAAGAATCACAAGGGGAACTTTGGGGAGGGGGTGTTGTCTATATCCTATTTCTTGAACTGGGTGCTGGCTACAGGTGTTTGCTTTAGAATTCTTTTCACACTATGTATTTATGGTTTCTGCTCTTATTAAAATTTAGGAAGCTTAACTGGTAGTATCTGAATTACCTTACTTGCTCCTCAAGTTCAGACTTGAAGGTATTGATAAATGCCCAGAGTTTAACATCCAGAGAGTATATTTAATACCATTTTGTGTCCAAACACTGTCAATATATCACAATAAGAGTACCTATTCTTTTCGCTTGTTCAGAAAACAACGCAGACAAATATGGAATGAGCTATTTGCAAAAAAAAAAAAAACTAAAGAATAATAGTCTTTTAGATGGTGGGCAGAACAAGCACATGACAAAGGAACACACAAAATGGTTGTAGGAGGCAGAATAACCATGTCTCAAAGGTATTCACACTTTACTCCCTGGAACCTGTGAATGTGTTAGGTTACATGGCATAGGAGAGAAAAGGTATCTAATCAACAGACTCAGAAATGTGCAGATTATCCTGGATTATCTGGGTCTTTACATTTAAATGAGACTTCCCTGGTGGCTCAGACGGTAAAGCATCTGTCTACAATGTGGGAGACCTGGGTTTGATCCCTGAGTCGGGAAGATCCCCTGGAGAAGGAAATGGCAACCCACTCCAGTACTATTGCCTGGAAAATCCCATGGATGGAGGAGCCTGGTAGGCTACAGTCCATGGGGTTGCAAAGAGTCAGACAGGACTGAGCGACTTCACTTTCACTTTTTACATTTAAATGGAAGAGGAAGGCAGAAGAGAGAGGTTGGAGTGATTAGATGTGGGACTGACTCAACTCACCATTGCTGGCTTTGAGGAGGAAGAAGACCTTGAGCCAAAGAGTTTGGGCAGCTTCTAGGAGCTAAGCAAGGCAAGGAAAATAACTCTCCTCTGCTTCTGCTTGTTTAGTTGCTCAGTCACATCCAACTTTTTGTGACCCCATGGATTGTAGCCCATCAGGCTCCTCTGTCCACAGGATTCTCCAGGCAGGAATATTGGATTGGGTTGCCATGTCCTCCTCAGGGGGATCTTCCAGACCCAGGGATCAAACCTGCATCTCCTACTTGGTAGACAGATTCTATACCACTGAGCTACCAAAGTCTAATTCTCCTCTAGAGACCCCTAGATATTCCCCTAGAGTCATGATTTTAGCCCAGCATGACCCAAGTGACACTTTTGGACCTGCAGAACTGTAAGATAATGGTTGGTTATTTCTAATTTTAGATTTACATAAAAAATTACAAAGACCAAACAGAGAGTTCTCAGCTCCCTTTATGCTACTAGTTAATGCCTTTTTAAAAATATATATACTTTAGGACTTTCCTGGCTATCCAGTGGGTGAGGCTGCATGCTTCCACTGCAGGGGGCACAGATTGATCCCTGGTTGGAGCAGTTCCCCATGCCATGGAACTTTAGAGCAGATTTAGGTTCACAGCAAAATTGAGTGGAAGGTACAGAGACATACCATGTACCCCCTGTCTCCACATACAAATTGATCATTTTTCTTGTTTTTTTAATTTTCACTATGCAGTGCAGCATGCAGGATCCTGGTCCCCACACCAGGGATCAAACCCATGCTTCCTGCATTGGGAGCAGGGAGGCTTAAATACTAGACCAACAGCGAATCTGGTCTGAATTGTGTTGTTTTAAACTACTATGCATGTGGCAATTTGTTAGAGCAATACTGAAAAATGAATACAATGGCGAATGGAATTTTCAGGAAAAAAAGTAGAGAGGTGGATGACTTAGGGATACGTAACACCTATAGGTGTCCCAAGTCACTTCAGTCATGTCCCACTCTTTGAGACCCTATTGACCATAGCCCAGCAGGCTCCTCTTTCCATGGAATTCTCCAGGCAAGAATGCTAGAGTGGGTTGCCATGTCCTCCTCCAGGGGATCTTCCCAACCCAGGGATAGAACCCTCATCTCTTATGTCTGCTCCATTGGCAGGTGGGTTCTTTACCACTAGCGCCACCTGGGAACTTTCACATACACATATGGCAAAATGCTAAAGAAAAATAAGAGAATAACTACTCCGAAATTCAGTGTAACTGTTGCTTCTGGTAGAGGATATGAAGCACACAGGTGGATCATCCCCCAGAACAGGGCTGCAGAAGCCTGCAAGTGGTCTCTTTGGGAACGAGAAAAAGGATCATTCTCTGTGGGCCCATAGCCTAGCAGCAACAGAGCCTTTATATCCAAGGGAAAGGTGCCATCCTTGGCAAAGACCTTTGTGCAGTGCTCAGTTTGTACCACAATGCTGGCAGCCCCGCCATGGACCTTTCTCAACTTTTATAATATTCTACCTCTCAAGCTGGGTGAAGGGCTGTTGTTCAGTCACTCAGTCATGTCTAACTCTTTGCAACCCCATGAACTGCAGCACGCCAGGCTTCCCTGTCCTTCACTGTCTCCCGAAGTTGGCTCAAACTCATATTGAGTCAGTGATGCCATCCAACCATCTCATCCTCTGTTGCCCCCTTCTCCTCGTG
Organism: Antilocapra americana; assembly: GCA_007570785.1. Classification (NCBI taxonomy): domain Eukaryota; kingdom Metazoa; phylum Chordata; class Mammalia; order Artiodactyla; family Antilocapridae; genus Antilocapra; species Antilocapra americana. The sequence goes on along the minus strand of ML661896.1, from coordinate 2,307,297 downwards.
CCCTCAGTCTTTCCCAGCATCAGGGTCTGTTCCAGTGAGTCAGCTCAGTGGTTGTGGTGCATGGGCTTAGTTGCTTCATGTGGGTTCTTCCCGGATCAGGGATCTAACCCATGTCTCCTACATTGTCAAGTGGATTCTTTACCACTGGGCCACCAGGGAAACCCCTCCTATCCCCATTTTAAATAAGGTATTTCATCCGTTTTCTCGCCCAGGTATTGTACACAATGGTAGGAACTAAATGTTCAACCGCAGTGAAATTGGTGGGCTCCAGTAATCTAAGAAAGCTCCCTAAGACCTGAAGAGAAATTTCTTCATTAGGGAACTGGCATGACTGACATGCTGACCTGTGAGGAAGCAGAAAGACAGATGAACTTGGAAGGTTTTGTACCAGCCCAGGAATCTTGGACTCCAAGGGGCTGAAGCTATTCCAAAGAAGCCCAAGACCTTTCTTTGTTTCTTTTTATCTTTCTTTTTTTTTCAATAGAGCACCTTGAGTAGGACATAAGTTTCCTGAAACAATGTCTCCTCACTCCCATGCAGTCCTACTGTCTTCAGAAGGGGTCACTTGGGTTCAGTGATCCAACAATCCGAACCCCAAACCATAAAGAGGAAGTTTTGCTTCTTGAATACAAGTTCTGCCCACTCTTCCAGATCTAAGAAGTGCTTGACTCTACCCAACTCTAAAGTTAGATCTAAATAAGTACTCACCATGGGGCTGAGGGATGGTCTAATTCACATCACTGACCTTTTTTAAAATTATTTTTTCAAATAAAAAATAATACATAGTCATTGGGAAAATTCAAAACATTTAGAAGAATAGAAAGTAAAATTTTTCTTTGTTCCTTAACCTTACTTCCTTCCGTGAAGGTAAACTTTATGAAGAATATCCTCCCAGACCTCTTTTTACACATTTATTAAACATACACATTCTTTTTTTATTCCTTTACATGAATAAGATTATACTATAATGTTCTATAATACATTTTTATATATAAATATTTGCACATAATATTCCATAGAAATCTGTCCATATTAGTCAATTTAAACTGTTCCAGTTTTCTTTAGTAAAAACAATAGTGCAATAAATATTTGTATACTCATGTGTATATTTGTGTATAACAGATACCAAGAAATAAACTTGATGAGTTGAAGAGTAATGCATTTAAATTTTGATAGATATTGCCAAAACTACCTCAGGAGAGGTTTTATGAACATGTAGGAAAATCTTATTTGCTTAAAATTTTACCAACCATAGATATTATATATATATTGTTATTTTGGTCAATTTGATGAGGAAAAACAGTAGTACTAGTGAGGTTGAAGTACTATATGCTTCCTGCCCAGTTGTATTTCTTATTGAGTGAATTACCTATCCATTTCCCTTTCCTATTTTTCTGCTTGCAACTTCCTCATTTTGATCATAAGAGTAACCACTATATACTTGAGTACTTGGCTATATACCAGCCACTGCACTAGGTACTTTAAAATATTTTTTTTCCCTTGAAACAACCCATTTTACAGATGAGAAATATGAAAAACATGAAGAAGAAATTCAAACACTGGGATTTTTTACTGGTCTCTTTTACTCTAAAGGCTGCACATTCTGCACTATATCATTTTACTAAAAAAGCCTCATTTTACTGAAACATAGAAACCCCTAAGGGAAGCAACTCACCGAAACACTCAAAGTCTTGTAGCTTGGATGATCACCTCAATTCAGATCACTGGCGGGCTTTTTTCTGGTCTTCCTGGAAAATTAAGTTGAAGGCTGACGAAAGGCTGTTTAAGCAAACATATTAGACTCAGCAGCCTCTTATCTGTGTCCTTAAGGATAAAGAACCCACAGGACAAGGGTTGAAGATAAATAAAATAGAAACACTAAGAAACATGGAGACCTTGGCCTCATTCCATCCATATCACAGTCAAAGCAGAGAGCTGATCGCCCTACAGGTCAGCCCTGGTACAGTTTTCAGTCATCTCCCATCAAAACATTTTGAAAACTCTGAAGCTGGATGAACTATTAATCATAGGCATGAGTAGCAGGTAGTTTGAGCTTCTGTGCTTTATAAAATCAAGATGTTTATTTTATAATCCTTTAATCAAATAACCTAAAATGAAAAGTATCCTTAAGACTTTCGCCCCTCTTTTTCTTAGATGTGATTAACATAATGAAAACTACTACAAGAAATACAATTTTCTGATATTACCGTTCATACTGATACTGATCATAATCTTCTAAAGAAAAGGAGGATGGGATAAATTAAATCTAAGAAATTTCAACAATCCCTTCCTTCAAAAAACATTAATTAAACGTTTATCTAATGAATTGGTAACAGTTTGAAACTGACCACAGGGAGATGAAGTAAACCATTCTTTCTCACTTTGTGTAACTAAAAGTTTGCAATATTAAAAATATTAAAAAAAAAAACCCTACATGTCAGACATTGGGCTGGGCACTGAATGTTTAGCAATGAATAGGACATAGTTCTTATTCTTTTGAGAGCAGTAATCCCTTCCATTACCATGTTAACTTTCATATGTATTAGCTGTTTTATTCTGTAAACATACCATAATTGCAAATTGAACCTGGAAGTCTATTTTTTATACTTCCTTTTATTTCTGGTATTTGTTCTCTGGGATAAATCTAATCTAGAGGGTCCAGTCTCTAACAAAATGGATGGTGGCTGGGGGGGTGGGGTGGGAGGGGTGAGCAAGATAAGGAAAAGACCTTTATCCTGTGGATAAGGACGTGGGTGGAGTTAGTTTCAGGATGTTTCAGAGAATATTATCAGAATCTTAAGTGCCGTCTTCACCCTTTTAAACACTTAGGGTGAACTTTTCACTCACAAAATCTTTCCTTGAATTCAGGTTGATACTCCTTTTTATATGTAACCATTATGTTTTGAAGGAGAGATTTAGAAGTAGTAACTTTGTTTTGATTGTAATAAAATACCATCAGATTTTAAATTTAGGACATAGCTATACCTTTAAAGGGAGAAGGCAATGGCAACCCACTCCAGTACTCTTGCCTGGAAACTCCTATGGATGGAGGAGCCTGGTAGGCTGCAGTCCATGGGGTTGCTAAGAGTCGGACACGACTGAGCGACTTCACTTTCACTTTTCACTTTCATGCCTTGGAGAAGGAAATGGCAACCCACTTCAGTGTTCCTGCCTGGAGAATCCCTGGGACGGCGGAGCCTGGTGGGCTGCTGTCTATGGGGTCGCACAGAGTCGGACACAACTGAAACGACTTAGCAGCAGCAGCAGCATCTCACTCACATTCTCATTGTTGACTAGTCACGACAGGATGGGGATAAAGGGCCAGAGTAGAAGACACCCCTGCAGCCCCAGGTAAAAGAGCTAGTTCAAGTTGCAGGACAGCTAATTGCTTGAGAGGGGGAACCTGAGATTTTCCCCAGTGGCTCTACGCATTTCTGTAAGCACCACCTGTTTTCAGCAGCTCCCTGCACCAGCCATGCTACAGAAAGATTTAGTGGAGCTGAGTGAATGGCCAGAGAAAAAAGCTCACATTATCCCTAAAACAAGCCAGCTTGCTTTTCAGCCTCTGGGAGTACACGAAGAAGGAGAACAACCAATCAAGTGTGAGCTGAAAGCATTACCTCATCAGAGTGTGCTCCCATTGGATGAAATTACTATTGACAAAGCTTTCAAGGGAGTAAATTAACCCTTGTTAGGAACTTATACCCCATTGGGGACCCTTTTCCTTCCCTATTGCTTCTTATTTTTAAATTAAGAAAAGGGGTAAATGGGGAACAGACCTTTACCTCACATGTTTCATAAGCATACATAGTTATTCAATGGTTATGAGAAGGTTTAGGTCTTCTCTCCCCCAGAATTATTATTCAGTGCCTTTTGGACACAAAAAAGGGGGTGGGGTGGGGGTGGGGGAGGATCCTGCAACAGATTGGGAGGAGAAAGTCAGAGAGTAGGAGGCAAAGAGAGTGAATTATCAGTCGTGTTCTGAACCTGAAAGGAAGCTGTCAGAGGGACAAAGAAACAAAAAGAATAATAAAAATTAAAACACTTTGGAGCAGACTGACAAGACAATGACTTGTTTTGCAACTTATTTTTAAAGTTATCCTCATAGCTACAATTTCCATTTTTAATGAAAACTGCCAAAAGTTATCCTGTTTTTTTTGTTAAAGCAAATGAATATTAGTAGCGAAAGTCCTAGTTTGTGATTTAAATCCAGTAATAAATAAACCTCTCAGTAGACCTGTCTTCCCACTATCAAAATCCTATATTCGACAGAACCAAGAACAAAAGTTTGTTTTATGTGTGCTTCAGAAACTGTTTGCATTTAGTGGTTAAAGGGAAAGGAAGGCACATTTAAGGTTTGTTTCTATCAAATAAAAGTTAGCTGCCACCTAAGAACTGATCTACAAAGAATGGCATGAAAACAAGTCTAATTTCAAATATTGAAAGTTAACTATTTGAGAAGGGAGTTCTGTTCCCATATTACTGTTGCATGTGTGTGTTCGGTCTGTCTGACTCTGCAACCCCTATGGAGTGTAGCCCGCCAGGCTTCTCTACCTTGGGATTTCCCAGGCAAGAAAACTGGAGTGGGTTTCGATTTCCTCCTCCAGGGCATCTTCTCCACCCAGGGATCAAACTCTGGGTGTTGCCTGCATTGCAGGCTGAGCCACTGGGGAAGCTCTGTGGCAGAGACTGTTTGGGAACATAATTAAATCTTTTATTCTAAACTGATTTAAACTTAATATTGATGGACTGTAAGGGGCAGATTTGTTGTGGTTTGTTGTTGTTTTCCTGGGGGCTTTAAAACAACTATTCTTTAGTTAAGTAGTCTGAACCAGTGACTAGTTTACCATAACTATGATGTAATTCACACTCAAGATTTCTTCTGCTCTGTAGCCAGTCCTACTTTGAGCCCAGACCAGACGGTAATAAATAGGTTCCAAGCATGTTGAAATCTGTGGCAAAGTCTTCACAATGGAATTCTATAGCAGCAGCTTCACCCTGTTTAAAATGGGGCTAGGGGCTAAAGACCAAAATCCTCTGGAGAGAATGGATTCTGATTCGGGGACAAATTATTCAAGGTATAGGCCATGATAAGGACACAAAAGGCCTCTGAAAAAATGATTATTCTCTTTGGTAGTCATGTCTCAGGTGCCTTGTAAAACCTTTTATCTTTGACATCTTCACTCATTCAGCTGACCTTTAATCAGTGCCTTCTATGTGCTATTATTATCAATACGTGTCAACTCCTCTTGATTCAAGTTTGGCTCCCATCACTACTGCTGCTGCTAAGTTGCTTCAGTCGTGTCCGACTCTGTGTGATCCCATAGATGGCAGCCCACCAGGCTCCCTCATCCCTGGGAGTCTCTAGGCAAGAACACTGGAGAGGGTTGCCATTTCCTTCTCCAGTGCATGAAAGTGAAAAGTGAAGGTGAAGTCTCTTAGCAACCCCATGGACTGCAGCCCACCAGTCTCCTCCATCCATGGCATTTTCCAGGCAAGAGTACTGGAGTGGATTGCCATTGCCTTCTCCCCATCAATACTACATAAACTATAAAAGACAACTCAGTGTTTCCTTATGCAAGATTCCTTAATAATTTCTATCTATTGAGCACCTACTGTGTACCAAATACTTTTCCATACATCAGAGGTCCCCAAACTTTCTCTTCTCAGAGCCCACAGTGTCTCAAGAAGCATTCCACCATTCCCTTAGGCTAAAAGAAATACCTAATAGCTCCATTTACTAAATAATTCTATCAAAAGAAGCAAAGAAGCATTTATATGCTAATAATTAAGAAGTTGTTTGAAAAACTGATACATGAAAATTGAAAGGAAACTATATTGTTGTCTATATTTTCTTCTTAAATAACCACATCTAATTATTAAGGAGATGTGTACACCTATTTCAGACTGTTCAACTTCTTAATCAGATTGGACCCACCACCCTTACTTATGTTCCATGCTGATTTTTCATGGCACTTAATTTTTACCACACTGAAAACCCAGCTTTGTGAGGGTGCAACATAAGGCATCACAGAATGTAGGCAATCTAATTTTTAAATGCTTTCTTCTGGTACACAACATATATCACAGTGTTTCCCTTCGTTTTTGAAATAGCCAATGATGGTACCCATATAAGTTCACTGCATAGCCTTAGGGTGGTTCAACATATAGTTTGGGAACCATGGACATACACCATTTCACTTCATCTTCACATTTCTGCATTGCAGGTACTATTTCAGTTTTATAGATCTGGGAGTTGAGGCTGATTTACAAAGTTCACATAAGTAGTAGGTGGTGGCGCTGGGATCTAAACCTAGGTCTGTCTGACTCAAAACCCACATGCTCTTCCTGTTAGCTGTGCTACCTCTCTCCTCTTTCACTACCTTTGAAGGATATTACAATCACAGACTATCAGACCTGGAAGGAATCTCAGGGCTGACCTAGGCCCCAAACTCTGGCTTTACGGATGATGAAGACGCACACTGCCTAAAGGCAGAGCTGGAGCCGAGGCCCCCAGACCCCTGATGGAGAGCTCTCTCCATCACATCAGCCTGATTCCCTACAGATGAGTGTAAGAGGAGGTGACAGTGAGTCCAAGACACATCTGCCCCGTAAAAAGTTTGCATGTTGGGGTTAAGGTTTGGTCAGAGGCAAAGGACGTGCCTACCAAAGGTCAGAGGCTATTGCTGGGAAAACAGGAGGTAACTCTTCCCATTCTACTGTCCATTTGACAGCTGTAGAAGAAGCAGGGGAAATAGGAAATATCTTAATTTTGTCTCTGCTAGTGATATATTTTCAGAACAGGAAGCGCTGCATTCAATTTCTTTGTCAGTGCAAACATAAAACTATTTCCTGGCCAAGTGTTAATCCTCCCCTCTTTTAAATGCTCTTCTGGAATACGTCTCACACCCTTATAGAAACCAAAAACTGAAAGTACATGTTCAGGAATGGATAGCAGGATGATGATGATGATAATGATGATATTCAGCTAACACTTACTGAACTTGTACTGTGTGCTCCAGGCCAGGAACACAGCTCCAACGGGAACTGTGTTGAGGGCTACCCCTTATTATTTATCTTCTTCTAATATTTTAAAATAATTTATTGTAAAATATATACATAAAAATGGCATAAAACACACACATATATGTATGTATATATATAGTTATACCACTACTAATAAAGCAAATATAATCATATAACCATCACCCAGATCAAAAAATGAAACATAATTGGAACACCTTGGAAGCTCTTCCTCCCCTCACTTTCCTTTCTAGAGGTGAACTCTATCTTGACTTTTATAATCATCATTTCTCTGTTTTTCTTTACAGATTTACCAACTGTTGACAGTCATAAGTAAAATGTGGTTTGGACTATTAACAGCTCCCCTCCAGGACCCAGCCTCCCACTCCAGGCTCCCCTGTTGTCTCTAGGCTGCGACTCAACACTTCTACTCAGACTGCCCTTCAAGTCTGCTTGGACTTTGCTTCTATCACCAGTCACATCCACAACTGGGTGTTGTTTTTGCTTTGGCTCTATTTCTTCATTCCTCTGGAGTTATTTCTCCACTGATCTCTAGTGGAGACGGATGAAGCACAAGCTGGAATCAAGATTGCTGGGAGAAATATCAATAACCTAGATATGCAGATGATACCACCCTTATGGCAGAAAGCAAAGAAGAACTAAAGAGCCTCTTGATGAAAGTGAAAGAGTAGAGTGAAAAAGTTAGCTTACAGCTCAACATTTAGAAAACAAACATCATGGCATCCCATCCCGTCACTTCATGGCAAATAGATGGAGAAAAAGTGGCAGACTTTATTTTGGGGGGCTCCAAAATCACTGCAGATGGTGATTGCAGCAATTAAATTAAAAGACAGTTACTCCTTGGAAGAAAAGTTATGACCAACCTAGACAGCATATTAAAAAGCCGAGACATTACTTTGCCAACAAAGGTCTGTCTAGTCAAGGCTATGGTTTTTCCAGTAGTCATGTGTGGATGTGAGAGTTGGAATGCAAAGAAAGCTGAGCGCCAAAGAATTGATGCTTTTGAACTGTGGTGTTGGAGAAGACTCTTGAGAGTCCTTTGGACTGCAAGGAGAGCCAACCAGTCCATCCTAAAGGAGATCAGTCCTGGGTGTTCATTGGAAGGACTGATGTTGAAGCTGAAACTGCAATATTTTGGCCACCTGATGCAAAGAGCTGACTCATTTGAAAAGACCCTGATGCTGGGAAAGATTGAAAGCAGGAGGAGAGGGGGATGGCAGAAGATAAGATGGTTGGATGACATCACTGACTCAATGGACATGAGTTTGAGTAAACTCCAGGAGTTGGTGGTGGACAGGGAGGTCTGGTGTGCTGGAGTTCATGAGGTCACAAAGAGTCAGCCATGACTGAGCAATTGAAGTGAACTGATATCCAGTAGCATATTGGGCACCTACCGACCTGGGGAGTTCATCTTTCAGTGTACTATCTTTTTGCCTTTTCATACTGTTCATGGGGTTCTCAAGGCAAGAATATTGAAATGGTTTGCCATTCCCTTCTCCAGTGGACCACATTTTGTCAGAACTCTCCACCATGACCCGTTCGTCTTGGGTGGCCCTGCATGGCATGGCTCATAGTTTCATTGAGTTAGATAAAGCTGTGGTCCATGTGATCAGATTGTTTAGTTTTCTGTGACTGTCCTTTTCAGTCTGTCTGCCCTCTGATGGAGAAGGATAAGAGGCTTATGGAAGCTTCCTGATGGGAAAGACTGACTGAGGGGAAAACTGAGTCTTGTTCTGATGGGTGGAATGGTGCTCAGTAAATCTTTAATCCAATTTTCTGTTGATGGGTGGAGCTGTGTTCCCTCCCTGCTATTTACCTGGGGCCAAACTATGGTGGAGGGAATGAAGACAATGGTGACCTCCTTTACTGCTACACTCACTGCCCCCAACCCTGCAGCTGGCCACCACCGACCCATGCCTCCACTGGAGATTCCTGGGCACTCACGGGCAAGTCTGGGTCAGTCTCTTGTCGGGTATTTTTAGGACAATAAAAATACTGTTTGCTACCGTAATGATGGATGCATGTCATTATATATTTGTTTGAACTCATAGAATGAACAACATCAAGAGTGAACCCTAATGTAAACTATGGACTTTGAGTGATTACGATGGGTCAGTGTAAGTAGAAATATACCATTGTGGTAAGCAATACTGATAACAGGGGAAATTACATGTGTGTGGGGACAGGGGATATATGGGAAATCTCTGTACTTTTCTCTCAATTTTTTTGTAAATCTAAAACTGCCCTAAGAAAATTAAGTCTTTAAAAAATATTACGTATGTATATACGTAAATGAACACAGAATTAAGATCAGTTGTAGCCAGGGACTATGATGGGGAGGGATTGATTATAAAGAGCACAGAAGAATTTGGAGTAATGGAAATGTTCTATGTGTGGATTGTGATGGTTACTACATAACTGTGCCTATTTGTCAGAACTTTTTATATATCAATACTTAAAAAGGATAAAGTTTACTGTGTGTAAGTTATGCCTTACTAAACTTGACTTTTAAACATTCCTAAGAATTTGTATCTCTTAAAATTCATTGAACAAATATTTACTGAATGTCAACTATGTACCCAGCACTATTGTAGGCCCTGAGGATACAACAATGACTAAAATAGACAAAATTCTGTTTTCGTGATGTTTATATTCTGTTAGGGGAAACAGACAATAAAGATTAGCATGTAAAATATCTAGCCTGTTAGTGTTGAGATTTGCTATCAGAGTAGATGTTGGGTGTGAGGAAAGAGTCTAGAATTGTCCTTAACTACTGAAGGATAGAGTTGCCATTTACTGAGATGGGAAGACTGTGGTGAGGATCAGACTGAGAGTGAGGAGGAAGAGAACAGGAAGCTCTGTTTTGGACAAGTCACATTTGAAATGCCAATAAGGCCTTCCTGGAGGATGTCCAGTAGGCAGTTGGATATACAAGTTTAAAGGGACTTCCCTGGTGGTCCAGTGGTTAAGAATCTGCCTTCCAATGTGGGAGTTCAATCCCTGGTCAGGGAACTAACATCCCACATGACTCAGGGCAACTAACCCATGCACCACAACTACTGAGCCCACATACCTCAGCTGGAGAGCCCACACGCTGCAAACTCCATGCTCTCTGGAGCCCACAGAGAGCGCCACAACTAGAGAGAAGCCCTGGCATGGCAGTGCTACGACAAAGACCGGACACAGTCAAAAATAAATAAGCAATTTTTTTTTTAAAGTTTGGAACTAAAAAACAAGTTTGAAGCTGAGGTGAGGTCTGTTATAAAGATATAACTTAGGTGAGGTATAAAGATATAACTCTGGAGTCTGCAGGACATGCCGCAATCGCCTTCTCAGGAGGTCTGCCCTAAGAATAGGGCTAACTCTTGAAGGCAAAAGGGGATAATTTAAGAAAAAAAAAAAGATATAATTTTGAGATGGTCATCATGTGGGAGTACATACAGATAAAAAATAGAGGATGTCTGAGGAAGGAGCCTCAAGGCTTTCCAACATTAGCAGGTCAGAGAAATGATGAGGAGCAAGCAGATGGAAACAGAGCGACCAGAGGTAAAAGAAAAACCAATCATCTCTGAAGTCCTGGAAGCTGCAAGAAACAGAAGTTACAAGTTGGAGAGTGAATCATCTACATCAATCTGGATTTGACAATGTGGAGATCACTGGTAATCTAAAGCAGTTTAAATGGAAGGGTGAGTGTGAAAGAAAAAGTTAAGAGAAGTTTGTAAACATTTAGATGTAAGCATTGTTCACTATAATGTTAATACCAAAATATTTCATCTACTCCATTTTTCAATAGCTTCAAGTATTTAAGAATGGTTCTTTCGTTATCTGTCTTGATTTGTCCTTGGTTCTACTTCCTGAGTTGGGCAGGGGGACATGAGGTCACCTGCTGGAAGATGGTCTCTGCTAAGCAGTGGCAGGAATCGATCTTACTCAGTCCACCCCAGGTACAGAAAGTTTATCAGGCCACAAAGACATATTTATAGATTGAAAGAGTCCAGGAATACTAAACACAAGAAATTTAAAAGTTCTAATCCAAAGCCACATCATTGGGAAATTTCACTGTGCTGGGGCTAAACAAAGCGTTTCTAATAGCTTCTAAAGGGACAGGGGGAGGGGAGAAGAACAGGTAAGCTACAAAAAACTAGCATCCAAGACAAGATAAGATTTCTCGGCAGCAACACTGGAAACTAGAAGACATTGGAACAATCACCTCAACATTATATAGGAAAATATTTCCAATCTATAATTCTAAACTCTACCAAAATAGTAGTTTAAAAGATTTCAAATATCAATCAAATGAGAGTAAATTTTTCAGCTATGTGAGGTCTCAAAAAATTCACTTCCTATGACCCTTTCTCAGGAAGCTACCAAAATGTTATCCACCAAAATGAGGGAGTAAACAGAAACACAAAGACACAAAATTTAAGAAACAAGATGTGCAATCAAGTGAAGAAGTATACTGAACCTTCATCCTGATGGTGAAAGAAGACACTAAGGTGATAGCTATGCAATATATAGAGAAGCAACTAAGCCATACTGGAGCAAGTCCGAGAGCTAAATGAGAGGTCTTTTAGCTAATAGCAGAACTGGGGCCTAAAGTGCTGACAACTACATAGAAAACTAAGCAAACAACAACAACAAAATGATATTGTTAATTCCAGGGAAAACAAAAAGACATATAGAGAAAGAACACATAAGCCTGATTTGTTACCTGACATTTCTCTAAATAGTATACATGATCGTAATGTAAATAACTCAATACCGACCTAAGTAAATTTAACTAAACTAGAAAAGATGAGGGCTTCCCTGATGACTCAGGCAGTAAAGAAACCGCTTGCAATGTAGGAGACCTAGGTTCGATTCCTGGGTCGGGAAGATCCCCTGGAGAAGGAAATGGCAACCCACTCCAGTATTCTTGCCTGGAGAATTCCATGGACAGAGGAGCCTGGTGGACTACAGTAGTCCATGGGGTAAGAAAAGATGAGAAAGATGCATTTGGATTTGATAAGTGAGAAAAGAAAAGAGAGGCCAATTCTCATCATCCGTGGTGGGAAGACAACAAATAATACTTAAAACTGAAAAGAAAATCAATAAACAGGACACAAATAGGTTTTTTTTTCTTTTAGAAATATGGAGATAATGCTAATAGCACCAGATAAAAGTATTGGAAGTTGTAGCTTCGTGAGAGGACAATGGGGGTATAGTTGAGGCTACTGCTTTTCTTAACAAACCTTATAGATTATTTACTCACTTTAACATGCTTAAGTTTTTATTTAATATAAAAATTAAGAGAAAAAAAAGTTGGATTGATATGTCCATAATGTAAAAGTTTAAAAACTGGGACTTCTCTGATGGTCTGATGGTTAAGACGCTGCACTCCTAAGGCAGGGGGCCTGGGTTCAATCCCTGGTCAGGGAACTAGATAGCGCATGCCACCAGCAAAGTTCCCGCCAGACACAGTGAAGATCAAAGATCTCACATGCTGCAGCTAAGATCTGGTGCAGCCAAATAAACCAACACTAAAAAAGCTTAAAAACCAAACGGAGGAATTGCAGCACAATTCTATTTTTAAATTAGGTACATATAAACATTTGTATGTGCAGAGAAAAGAATCCATACTAAACTGTTGATAATGGTTACTCACGGTTAGCGGGACAGGGGATACTCTGATTTTTTACATTACATATTTCCATTTTGTTTACCTTTTTGGTAACAAGTGTTAATCACTTGTACATTATTTAAAGTGTATTTGTTCATGTGTGTATATCAAATGTTATACATGTATAAAAAATGTTATATGCTTGACAACATTTTCAACTATACTTGATATCAACAAGCACACTGAAAATTTTTTAAAGACCAATGGCATTTTAGAAACAATACTGTATATGCATCACAGTGCCAACCATTGGGCTGGCTACCGGTTAGTCAGGTGCTCAGTAAAGCCTGCAATTGAGGTCCTGAATCCCTCATCAGGGCAGCAAAGCCATGTTGTACCATTCATTGCCACCAGATGGCAGGTCTCTATCAGAAGTCCTTGTCTCTGGCGTTAACTGATATCCATACTCCCCCTCAAACCTTTCCAGAGTACTTTATCTCACTGTATCAGTGTGAATTGTTTAAGCTCCTCTCTCTCAGACCAAACTAAGAGCTCCCCCAGGATAAAAACAGGTAATGATAATTCATCTTAGACCATAACTGTGGAATACTAGACAGAACTAAGTAGGCAGATATCTTTAGAATAAACAGATGGATGTATATTCTCTGAAAACTAATAAAATCCCCCAATCATCTCCATACTTTCTTCCCCAACAATCAATCAAGAAACATAAACTGGGAGTTTCTGTGTCTTATCCAATGTCCAGAGATGGGCATTTTGAATAGTGAGAGAATACAAGATATAATAAAGGAGTTTTAAGCCAATTGAAATCTCTCCTTGGATGAGCCCCTCCAATTTAAAATCTTTCCAGGCTAATCACTGCAGATGGTGACTGCAGCCATGAATTAAAAGATACTTCCTCCTTGGAAGAAAAATTATGACCAAACTAGACAGCATATTAAAAAGCAGAGAAGATACTTTACCAACAAAGGTCTGTCTAGTCGAAGCTATGGTTTTTCCAGTAGTCATGTATTGATGTGAGAGTTGGACCATAAAGAAGGCTGAGGCTCAAAGAACTGATGCTTTTAAACTGTGGGGCTGGAAAAACTCTTGAGAGTCCCTTGGCCTGCAAGGAGTTCCAACCAGTCCATCCTACAGGAAATCAGTCCTGAATATTCATTGGAAGGACTGATGCTGAAGCTGAAACTCCAATACACTGGCCACCTGATGTGAAGAACCAACTCATTGGAAAAGACCCATATTCTAGAAAAGATTGACGGTGGGAGGAGAAGGGGACGGCAAAGGATGAGATGGTTGGATGGCATCACCGACTCGATGGACATGAGTTTGAGTAAGCTCTGGGAGTTGGTGATGGACAGGGAAGCCTGGAGTGCTGCAGTCCATGGAGTCGCAAAGAGTCAGAACTAACTGAGCGACTGAACTAAACTGAGGTGATGCAGCTTCTGCCATCTGGGCACCTCAGTTTGACAGGAGAATGTGCTACATCCTTGAAGAGATTCCTATATGGTTGGGATTGACAATGTCAAGTCCTAAGGAGCTTCCTAAGTGATGAAAGAAATACACCTTAGGCTAGAAACATCCAGTCATGGCTTTCAGATTTATCCTCTTTCACATGTCCCAGCCCTCACAGGCCCATGTGTTCCAGCAACTGCTCCCATTTTCCACACAGGAAGGTCTGTTTTCTTCCCCACATCGTAACCTGAGATCTCAAAGGGAAAATTGAAATATTCTCTTCTTCCTTCCCTGAGCATATTGTTGAGGAACTTTGCAAGTCATTGAGGCTAAATTGGGGGATCTGGAGCTAAAAGGGAGGGTCAGGAGCTCAAGCAGCTGTGGCATTTGGACTGGAAGTCACCAGGGGGTGGGAAGAGACAAGCTTCCAGGGAGAAGGGGTGGAGATCAAAGATTAAAGATTCCTGAGCTCTGCTCAGTGTCACTGCTCAGAAGAATATGCATGGAGGCTCATTCTCTCCACCCCCCCATCTCCGCCCCTTATCTAATTAGCAGAGGAGTGTTAAAAGTCAGAAATCCTATCTCTTTTTGTTCTGGCATTCTGCAACCACCTCCGCCCTCTCCCTCAACTCCCACACACACACCCCCAACTTGCTCCACAGTCTAAACAGCCCCTCTAACCTCAGAGTCCTGGCAAAGGATCCTGGAAAAGAAATGAGGGAGAACTAGGGATTTGAGGAGTTTAGTGAGAAAGCACATCAAGAAGAAGCATTAACTTAGGATACATACTATAGTCACCAAAGGGTGAACAACGGTCCTGGTTTACCCAAGATTGTTCTGGTTTAAGCATTGAAAGTCCCACACTACTGCAAACACCTCAGTCCTGGGCAAACCAGGATGGTAGCCTCAAGGTCTCTTTGCCTCAATTCACTCTGTAACCCTGAGTAAATTTTCTCTCTCTCTGGGCATCAGTTATATCCTTGTAGAAATGGGACCCTCTAGCTTAGACACTCTGTGGCTCTATAAATAGTCGTCTAGATTTCCTGAAAGCTGGGCACAGCAAGGGTGATTCTGGCTTACTCCTCATTGATTACTGCCCTCAGTGATCCCCTGAGACTCCTGGAATCTCACCATCCTGGAACTTGAGGTGGAAGGGACCTTCAGGATTATCCTGTCCTACTCCTCTCTAGCCCTGTGAATACCATTCCAGTGAAATACAGTGCATTTATTCATTGCATTCCACTTAACACTTGATGTTCTACAGTATAGTTAGATATGGACTTCCCTGGAGACTCAATGGTAATGAACTCACCAGTCAATGCAGAAGATGCAGTTTCAATCCCTGGTTGGGGAAGAGCCCCTGGAGAAGGAAATGGCAACCCACTCCAGTATTCTTGCCTGGGAAATCACATGGAGAGAGGAACCTGGAGGGCTACAGTCCATGGAGTCACAAAGAGTCAGACACCACTTAGTGATTAAACAATAACACAGACCAGAATTTTGCAAACTGCTTGTTAAACACAGCTGTTATTAAAATTAAAGTATATAAACTTACAGTTAAGCTTATAAATATATGGGCTTGCCTTGTGGCTCAGCTGGTAAAGAATCTGCCTGTAAGGCGGGAGACCTGGGTTTGATCCCTGGGTTGGGAAGATCCCCTGGAGAAGGGAAAGGCTACCCACTTCAGTATTCTGGTTTGGAGAATTCCATGGACTATACAGTCCATGGGGTCACAAAGAGTCGGACATGACTGAGAGATTAATTTATTTATAAATGAATTTATATAATAATATATATTTATAAATAAATTGTATGTTATATGTAATAAAAACAAATTAATTGATTATAATTAATTTATAAATAAATTACATTAAAAGCAAAGGGGAAAAGGGGAATTCTCTGGTAGTCCGTTGATTAGGACTTTGTGGTCTCACTACTGGGGCCCAGGGTTTGATCTCTGGTCAGGGAACTAAAATTCCATAAGTCACATGGCACAGCCAAAAAAACAAAAACAAAGATAAGTGCTCAAAATTTATCATTTCCCAGTTATTTTACTAGACTTCACTATTATCTATACCCTTAAGGTTATTTACATCTATTATATCTATGATAAAAATAGCCATATAATAATGTGCAGCTAGTCACCTCTTTCCAAGTCCACCCTGGCAGTTTGAAATCTGCCATGGTAGGAATATGTACTCCATGCAAATCGGCAAACACTACCAATCACGGCTCCCGTCACACTGAAACTGGTTGCTGAGTATCTACCAGCACACCACTAGTTCAGAGACGCCACTATCCTGTTTGTCTCTTCACTGTTGTTGTCACTAAGTTTCATCAGACTCTTTGAGAGTCTGTGGACTGCAGCACACATAAGCTTCCCTATCCACACAAGCTTCACTATCTTCCAGACTTTGCTCAAACTCATGTCCATTGAGTCAGCGATGCCATCCGGACATCTCATCCTCTGCCGCCTCTTCTTCTCTTGCCCTCAATTTCCCCCAGCCTCAGGGTGTTTTCCAATGAGTTGGCTCTTTGCATCAGATGGCCAAAGTATTAGAGCTTTAGCATCCGTCCTTCCATTGAATAGTCAGGGTCGATTTCCTTTAAGATCAACTGGTTTAATCTTCTTGCTGTCCAAAGGACTCTCAGGGGTCTTCTCCAGCACCTCAGTTAAAAAGCATCAACTCTTTGGAACCTAGCTTTCTTTATGGTCAAACTCCCACATCTGTACATGACTACTGGAAAAACCACAGCTTTGACTATATGGACCTTTTTTGGCAAAGTGATGTTTCTGCTTTTTAATATGCTGTCGAGGTTTGTCAGAGCTTTCCTTCCAAGGAGCAAGTTTCTTTTAGTCTTGTGGCTGTCGTCACCATCCACAGTGATTTTGGAGCCCAAGAAAATAAAATCTGTCACTGTTTCCACTTTTTCATTTCCTGATTTCCATTCCTAAGAGAGGAACCAATAATTTAATCATCGTTTAAAAGCTAATGAGGGTACTTCACTGGTGACTCAGTGGATAAGAATTCACGTGCCAATGCAAGGGATACGGGTTTGATCCCTGGTCCAGGAAGATTCCACATGCCACAGAGCAACTAAGCTCATGTGCCACAACTACTGAGCCCAAGAGCTACAACTGCTGAAGCTTGAGTGCCTAGAGCCTGTGCTCTGCAACAAGAGAAGCCACTGCAATGAGAAACCCATGCGTTGCAACAAAGAGTAGCCCCCACTCCCTGCAACTAGAGAAAAGCCCATGTAAAGCAACAAAGACCCAGCACAGGTAAAAATAAATAAATAAATAAAATATTAAAAAGGAAAAAAAAAGCTAATGAGGGACTTCCTTGATAGTCCAATGGTTAAGACTTTGCCTTTCAATGCATGGGGTATGGGTTCAGTCCCTGGTAAGGGAAGTAGAAGCAATGTTGTAACAAGTTCAATAAAGACTTTAAAAACTGTTCACATTAAAAAAAGAAGCCTAATGAGATAATAAAGTTGAGTTTAAGGAAATGGATGCACAGGTTGGCTGTAAGTAGACTTGACTGCAAGTAGACTTCAGTGTGGAGTGTCTATCTCTAGCTTTCTCTTCTTCTAGGAGACCTTCTACCACTGTGAATGACTATTGGTCAGTCTAGCACAGAGGTCGTATGTAGACAGGGTCCCAAAGGGCTCTGAAGAAGGCACTGGTTGCCCTCTAGGTATCTATCTTACAGGGTTATCTTGCTGGCCAACCAAAGGATTTAAAGATATATAAGAGTACCATGCTGACAGAGAAGACAAGACTTTCCCATCTCTGGTGTACAATCACCTCCAAGATTAATAAATCTCATAAATCTTAAAACTAGGATAATAGCATGGAAGAGAGTTGGTAAAATCCTTAGAGGTCATTCGACATGTAACATCTTCCTAACTGCCTCATTTTACAGATGAAGTAACTGAGTTCACGTGATAGTAAATGGCTTGCCCAAGGTCACATAACAAGTTAGTGGCCAATGTCCAAAGTTCCTAACACCTAAAGGAAAGACCTTTCTTTAACATCCTAAATTCCATTTAGGTATTCCACTTAGAGAAATTATATGATCTTCAGAAAATGTAAACAGGGACAAGCACAAAGTTTACACACAAAAAGCTCACCACCACACTTCCTTCCCAGAAAATTAAAGAATATCTTTATAGAGTACCAACCAAATGCCAAGTGCTATGGGGAGCACAGAAGAATAAGATCCAGTGACTCATACGCAGGAAGTGACTGTGGAATCACTCCTAAAACTCTTTCAAGGGGAATGTGGGATTCCTCAGGTCTAATGTGATCCCTGTTCTGACCACACAGACAGTGGCATAGAAATCAACCTTATGGTCTTAAGTGAGAGTTACATAATAGATTCTTTTTTTTTTTTTAAGTATCATTGACTTACAATATTATATCAGTGTCAGGTATGAACATTAGATTCTTCATTGGGAAAGGTGAAAAATAGAGAAGAGCCCACTGAGGCAAACTTGATGAGCTTTTTCCAAGTGACCCAGTGTGGGACATCTCTTTTCCCCAAGGAGAGAATCCTACAAGCAAGCAAAGGAAGAGAACATGCTGGGTTGAGAGCCAGAGCTTTAAGGACATTGCATTAAGGACATTTTGCATTTGAGATATTCACACTCATCCTCCTAGAGAAATGAAATAGAAAAAAAGACAGAATAGAAGCCCAAATTTCTTATTATTAGATTTCAACATATATAAAATCACTATGTCAAATTACTACAAAAATTTCTGAACATTCTCATTTCTGTACTTATCTTGTCTCATAAAGATAACAATTTACAGGCTGACACTAATCCCAGTCCACACTTTGAGTACACTGCACTAAAAAGGCTCTGGGACATCTTGGCCCCTGGAACTCCTTTGGTGGGGGATCTTTCCTTTTTTTTGGTGGGGGATTTCTGACCTCCCTTTCTCATCCAAATCCAGTCTAGGGTGCTGTGAAGTGATTTGGATTATGGTCACAGAGTACTGAGTTTGGACATTAACTTCCTGTTCATACTTCTCCTCTGCGTCCCTTTAGCCTGCCTTCCTCAGCCTCAGGAAAGAGTTTCACCAAGCAAGGAAGATCTCCATCCCTTTATTGCAGTACCCAGCCTCGGATTCTCCTAGGGGTCATAAGTTCTTTCATTCATTCATTTCTTCACTCATTGATTCATTCATCAAGGCATCTTCTTCAGTACTAAGAATACAAAGTGAATCTTAAAGACAGATTCCTGCCTAAGGCTGAGCTTATGTCCTAGCAACAAAGTGGTATCAGAAAGAAAGGCATCAGTCTTTTCAAATATAGCCCTGGGTGGCCCAAAGATTGATTCTTACATATACAGGCAGTTAACAAACTGGAAGACTCTTGTGTCCCTTGGACTGCAAAGAGATCAAACCAGTCAATCCTAAAGGAAGTGAAGTTAAAGTCACTCAGTCGTGTTCAACTCTTTGTGAGCCCATGGACTATACAGTTCATGGAATTCTCCAGGCCAGAATACTGGAGTGGGTAGCTGTTCCTGTCTAAAGAAATCAACTCTGAATATCCATTGGAAGGACTGATGCTGAAGCTGAAGCTGCAATACTTTGGCTACCAGATGTGAAGAGGCGACTCATTAGAAAAGACCCTGATGCTGGGAATGATTGAAGGCAGGAGGAGAAGGGGACAACAGAGGATGAGAGGGTTGGATGGCATCACTGACTCAGTGGACATGACTTTGAGCAAGCTCCAGGAGACAGTGAAGGACAGGGAAGTCTGGGGTATTGCAGTCCATGGGGTCTAAAAAAGTCGGACAATACTGAGTGACTGAACAACAATAACAAACTGGAGTCCTAACAAATACAAAATTGCAGACCTACTAGGAATGAAGGAAATTTACTTGAACTTACTCTGGTAGAATATGGTAGAAGGGATTGTTGCAGAGGTATCTGCTCCAGGGCCCCACACCACTTTACAGTCATCAAAGGAGGAGGCAAGAATGGTGCACTTGTTTACTTGGGTAGAACAAGTAGGAGAGAGCTCCAGATAGAGTTCCTCTATAATTGTTAACACCCTGAGGAGGAAGGCAGGGTAAGGAGTGGGGTCTCATTAATGAGTGAGGACCCCAGAACTTTGAGGGAGAGGTGTCCTATCTTCAGAATTAGCAGAGTTAATTCTGCAGAAACAAGGAAATTTGTCTTCTCTGGGCTACAAGATTCTAATTAATGAACCCTTGAGCAGGAAGAGAAAGAGGTCTGACTTAAAGAGGGTAGAAACCTCCTGAGCAGGGAAAGGTTTCAGCCCCTCTGTCAGCCTGGGAGGGAAGAAGGGGTGGCAGGGCGGGGCAGGGCGGGGTTTCCCCTGCAGGCTTTGGGCTGAATCCCTCCTCCCTGGTCCCTCATTGGGTCAGTGGCTCCTGCAGCCCTGCCAGTGAGGGACAAATGAGAAGAGCTGTTGATTTTTCACCCCTTGGCCATTCAGCATTTCCCTACATAAATACTGAGAAAGACCCTGCCCTCTCCTCACTTCTCTGGACTTGGCCCTGGGCTAGACTTGGTCTTCTGCGGGTGGGAATGGCCATGGGGGACCTACTTATGCTCAGAGTGGCTGTGGGCATATGCTATGTAACCTTCAGCGCCTCTGCTTGGTAAGTCCTTCCCTCCCACTGTTCACTCCTCCCCAAGGAAGCTTCCACTATCTCATCCCCATTCACCAACTGCCTCACTTTTTCTCTTTTTGGTAGGTCAGTGAACAATTTCCTGATAACAGGGCCCAAGGTAGGATGGTCTCCTTCTCCTGATTTTACCCATTCATGTTCCTAAGGGAACTCTTCTGGGGAAGGAAAAGATGGGAGGGGAGACAGTGACAGAAGTCGACCATGCAGAGGAACCTATGACCAATCATTCCCTAATGGAGAGCTAACCCATTTGATTCCTGTCTGTACCTGCTGACCCAGACAACCTGATGAGAGCCAGGGCTGAAGCTCGCATCCTTTTCCCTTTGCCAGGCCTATCTGACCTATACCACCAGTGTGGCCCTGGGCGCCCAGAGTGGCATCGAGGAGTGCAAATTCCAATTTGCTTGGGAACGCTGGAACTGCCCTGAAAATGCTCTCCAGCTCTCTACCCACAACAGGCTAAGAAGTGGTAAGTCTGTGCAACCTGTACACAGGCGTATATGTCCATGAAGTTGGGTGTGCAGTCTGTATGTATGTGTAACATGTATGTGTGCAGTGAAATGAAAAACTTGTCAGTGATCTGCCACTTCCTTGTTGTGGATTATTTCCCCTTCTCTGAACTTCAGTGTTATCACTGGGGTCAATAAGGTTAGCTGTTTAGTTCACCAGGAGTGTTTTAAGGGTTGAATGAGGTGAATACAAAGGTATCTATATGCAAGGGTAATTATTTTTCAATTCATGTTGTATTTGTGTTTGTACACACTTATATTTGCATGAAATAAAAATGAGGAAAGGAGTCGGTGTTCGTAGCCCCTGAGGGAATTTCAACTGTCATAACATCCCAACAACAGAGAAGCTGAGAGATCACACTGAGCTATGCTTCATGTTGAGTGTGTGTGTGTGGTGTGTGTGTGTGCATGATGTACCTGTGCAGCTGTTTATAACTATGTATAGTGGTTTGCAAGAAAGTCGTTCATGTAGAAATGATTAATGAAGAGTTTCCTGAGGAAAGTTGAGGGGAATGGGGTAAAGAAAATGAGGGGAAAAGTATCTTCCTGTGGGGTATAAAACAAATAGGGTGAGAAACAACATGGGACAATGTTTACAAGGACTTAGTAAGATACAAGCTCAGTAAGTGGTAGGTATTATCATTATGATTATTATATGGCTCCAGCTCCATCTCAGAAACAAGAAAAATACCCGTCTCTTTTTTGTAAGTCAGCCTCATAGCCCTGAGTCCTTACTGCCTGAGGACCAGAAGCAATGGCTAATGAACACAGGCCTAGGCTGGGTTATCAGGGGAACTGGGTCCTGGTCCCAATGCCATAACTGGTGAGGAGAGTGGCCTCCATTTCATCACCTTCTTTCTGGGTTTCACTTTCCCCATCTGTAGCATGGGGATGCTCATTCCTGCCTGTATGAAGTAAGGATGCTGGGAAAGCATGTACTGTTCTCTCAAGCAGAATAACATCCTCTTAATAAACCCAAAGAGAGAGGGGGATAGGAGAGAGAAATGAAATGGTATTGCTTTTTTAAAGCCCCTGCTTTGGGTCATCAGGCTCCTAGTTTCCAGTTCCCTCTTTCTTTTCAAAGCTACCAGGGAGACCTCTTTCATTCACGCTATCAGCTCTGCTGGAGTCATGTACACCATCACCAAGAACTGTAGCATGGGTGACTTTGAAAACTGTGGCTGTGATGAGTCAAAAAATGGTAAAACAGGTAAGTTGTGCCCTCTGATGGGTGTGGAAAGAGGTAAGGGGTTTAGAGCTGAGTGTAATCTAAAGTCTTTCAGAGAGAGCCTGAGAGACACAGCTTCTTCAAACCCCTAAACCCCAGCAGAAATTTCTTTGGTGGGCGCTCCTAGATCAAGACTCTGCTAAGATGATTAGAGGATAAGCAAGCAGCACCAAGCTCTAAAATCAACAAGGCATCTAGAAAGCAGGAGGCCAAAGAGAGTTTAAAGCTAACCCTCACATTTCAGGCTTAGAATGGCTTGTCCATAATCCACAGCTATCAAATTATTTGCAGACAGCCTAAGAGACTTATAGGCCTTCCCTGATGGCTCAGACAATAAAGAGTCTGCATGCAATGCGAGAGACCTGGGTTTGATCCCTGGGTTAGGAAGATCCCCTAAAGAAGGAAATGGAAACCCACTCCAGGATTCTTGCCTGGAAAATCCTTATTCAGATTTGTCACTAATGAGGGAGGAGATAGCTCTAACAAGATTACTGTACAATAATGGTACAGAATTCTAGAATGAACAGCAATGAACCTTTGGGATCATCTGGGCTAGCCTCAGCATCCTAATTTTATTTTGGGTATGGAGTTGGATTGTCTAGAGCTGGGGAGTACCTGAAGGGTGGGCAGTTGACTAGAAATAGGACTGTCCCCTGACCCCATTTCCATCCTAAATACCTCCATTTCTCTGTCTCATTTTTTTTTTTTTTGACCATACTGCGCAGCTTGTGGCATCTTAATTCCCGGACTAGGGATTGAACCCAGGCCATGTCAGTGAGAGCACACAGTCCTAATCACTGGACTGCCAGGGAATTCCCTCCCTGTCTCACTTTTAGCTATAGCTTTACACACTGCTAGAACTCTTGGGGAATGGTTTGGCTATGTCAGCTAAAATGACCGTGACTCTTCTTCTAGGACTCAGCAGGAAGCTATACGCAGAACTTACTCTTTCCTTATGTGCAGGAGGCCATGGCTGGATCTGGGGAGGTTGTAGTGACAATGTTGAATTTGGCGAAAGAATCTCCAAACTCTTTGTGGACAGCCTGGAGAAGGGGAAGGATGCCAGAGCCCTGATGAATCTTCATAACAACAGGGCAGGCAGGCTGGTATGTATAAGAGTTGACCAGTGAGCCAACAGGCTGAGCGTTTACGACAGTCTCATATCTGTACAGACCGTCACAACTTATCAAGAGCTGTCTCAAACATGTTTCATCCCACACCACCCAGCAGGTCTAGGATAGCTACCCCTATTCTCTGGATGACAAAACCAGTTAAGACAGAGCTATCACTTGGCCAAAGCAATACAACCAATTAGCATCAGAACCAGGCAATGAACACAAATCTTCCAGGCTAGTCCTTTTATCACTAAACCTCATACGCTAACTCCTTCTACAGGCAGGTTTCTGAGAACATAAAACAATACAGATCCAAGGCCTTGCTTCCACGACTTAAAATTTTAACCATTTCAACTACATGTTCTAGGAAATTAACAAGGGTTTATCATAGAACTTATGTCCTAATGTCTTTCTGGGTCTGGAGAGGTTGGGACTGATCTAAGCTTCTCTGGAAGGTCAACTGTCCCCCAAGACTTCTGGGGTGTGTAGCAATCCTTGGAGTGTTCTGAACGCAAATCTGGAATCTAGTTGTATTTGGAGCTAAGAGCATAGAAATTTTGCTTTGAACCTATACCTAGATATCCTGGCTGCCCAGTGTAGAGAAGAGGTTTTCAAAGTGACAATAATGGGTAATCACCTTGGGGATAGAGCTTCAGACTCCAGGTTTCCTTCCCTCTGGAAGACAAATCCAAACACCCACAAACACTCTACCCCCCAGCTGCAACACTGAATAACATGCCAATTATCCTATTTTTCATTTTTAGTTTACAGAGTACTTTCTTCTTCATCTTCTTTTTAACAAAGTACTTTCTTGACCATTCTTATTCTTATGGGCAGAAAGAGAAACAAGCTTACAAGCAATATAGTTGAGCCTTAAGCCTAGGTTTCCTGTTAAGCCTAGGTTTCCTGTCTCCAGTCACCTTCTCAACACTTGCCTGGCTTTTTCCGTAAGAATCATGCAGAAGAGCATTAAAATCACCAATACCAAAGTCTTTAAACTGCTGAACTTCCTAATTAAGAAGATGTGAGGTAGGGCCCAGGAATAAATATTTTTCACAGGCCTCCCTCATAATTCTGATGTACTCTAAAATTAAGAAACAATTCTAAAATATTCCATTAATTGCTAGCCTTTGATCTTTTCTACCCAGAGCCAATATCCTTTTGTCCTCCCTTTCTTTCTTTCTCTGAAGGCAGTGAGAGCCACCATGAAGAGAACTTGCAAATGTCACGGCATCTCGGGCAGCTGTAGCATCCAGACATGCTGGCTACAGCTAGCTAACTTCAGGGAGTTGGGCAACTACCTAAAGGCCAAGTACGAACGGGCACTGAAAATTGAAATGGATAAACAGCAGCTAAGGGCTGGGAACAGTGCTGAGGGCCACTGGGTACCCACCAAGGCCTTCCTTCCTAGTGCAGAAGCTGAGCTGATCTTTTTAGAGGAATCGCCTGATTACTGTACTCGCAATTCCAGCTTGGGCATCTACGGCACAGAAGGGCGGGAATGTCTGCAGAAAAGCTGCAACACATCCAGATGGGAGCAATGCAGCTGTGGGCGCTTGTGCACAGAATGCGGTCTGCAGGTGGAAGAGAGGAGAACTGAGGCTATCAGCAGCTGTAATTGCAAATTCCAATGGTGCTGCACGGTCAAGTGTGACCAGTGTAGGTATGTGGTGAGCAAGTACTACTGCACGCGCTCCCCAGGCAGTCCTTGGTCCCAGGTCAAGGGCAGTGCCTGACAGCACCCCACAGGAACTTACTGCTCAGTTTTATGACAGTGGAGGGGACACAGCTTCTCTCTTGGAGAGAAGGGGTGAGGAAAACAATTGGAAAACCACGGGGTTGATCTGTAGTCCTCTTGATATCTGCTGCACATGGGGAAGTGGAGGCCCAAGATGATACAGCATGTTCTTGACAGAGCTGAAATGGGATTCTGGGCCTCCTAACTTGGGTAGACCCCATTTCATCTTTTCTGCAAGTTACTTCCTGGTCTTTCTGCCTATAATTCTATAGCTTACTAAAGGGGAAGTCTGGTTTGGGGTCTATATCCAGAAAGACCTTCAAAATACTTGCCCTTGGAGTTTCAGACCACATCCAACCTAGCTGTATGGCTAAGAATCAGAGGGAATGGAAGCCAAAATTGGAAGAGTTCTGGCCAGACTCCTGAAGGAGTAACCTTCCCCTACTCTGGCTAGCTCCAGAAAGATCAACCATAAGTTCATAGAGATAAGTGAGGCAGAGACTACACACCTGCCTATAGGAACGTATTTTTGGTGTTGGGTTTTTTTTAACTCAATGCACATTTTGAAAAGTTCTCCCTACCCATTCCTGGGGAAACCAGTACCTCATATAACCTGACAACTTTTCCAACTCAGAAACCATTTCTGGAGCCATGGAGAAGGGACTGGCACAGTAAGTGGACAGGTGACTACAACTTATCCAGTCAAAGCATCCCAAGAGGGATTTTTCCCAAAAGAGCTGTAGAACAACTCTCTTTTGTTATTTTCCCAAATTGGGAACTTAACTTCATTTTGCAATAAATGCTTCTAGTATACATATTTGAGACTTTTTGTTTCTCTCCTCAGAAACCTTAGGATCAGAAAGGGAATGAGAAACCCCACTTTTATATTCCAATGATGTACAAGTCTAAAAGAGAAACTGGAACTACCAACCCATTGATATTAGTGTTAGATATCAGATAATAAAATTCAGACCCAAGCAACTGGCCTATAGGAAAATAACCACCCAGATTTCTCTATTTAGAAGGTATTATTTTAATGCAACCTAAGCAACTTAAGGAACAAGCAAGCCCTTTGAACTTGAACCATATTCAAAGTGTGTTTGCTCTCTCAACTTAGGCTTCCTGGGGTGTCTGTACACGGAGGAGCTGGGCTCCAAGGCAAGAGACTGGGAAAGTTGTGGATTCTCCCTTCCTCATTTGCACTTCTACATCTTCCACTGGTAATCTGTAGGGGGAGGGGTAGTTCCCATAAAGAGAGCCCTAGGGGCTCAGCCACTGGTCCCCTAAATCTGAGCATCTCAGCCTTTGGAGTCTCCCCTCTCTGCAAAGGCCAGACACTCCACAGGGAAGAGATATTCGGCTATGTTAAATAAATAAGTAAAATGACTGATCACCAAGAGTAGGGAAACATTCTTAATGTTTTAAATTTAAAAAAACAATTTAAATGTTCAACATCAGGGCAAACTAATTAAGTCATGGCCACACAATGGAATATTAGCCATTAAAATAATATTCTGACAAAATATTTGGTAACATAAAAAACATGCATGATACAATTAAGTGAATAAAGTTACAAAACAGCATGTTCAGAAGGAATTCAATTTTGTTTTAAAAAGAGAAAAATATTAGCTGTCATGTAATACCAAAATAGGGTGGTTATTTTTCCTTTTTGTGTTTTTCTGTATTTTTATATTTGTCCACAATAAAAAAAAATTTTGCCTTCAAAAAGAATAGTACGTTAATTTTTAATGCCAACAGGGAATAACCAATCCATCGTTTTTGTTTAAGTGAAAAAGAAGATAAAATATTTATTAAGGAAGTTGGCATCTCAAGAAAAACCATAAGCAGGTGCTTTGCAAGTCTACCCTTATCTCTGTTTTGTTGTTATTGTTGTTTAGTTGCTAAGTCATCTCCGACTCTTTGTGACTCCATAGACTGCAGCACACTAGTCTTCCCCTGTCCTTTACTGTCTCCTAGAGTTTGCTCAAATTCAGGTCCATTGAGTTGGTGATGCTATCCAACCATCTCATCCTCTGTCATCCCCTTCTCCTCCTGCCCTCAATCATTTGTGCACTTAAAACTACCAACTATCACAGATGCCAGACACCAGAGACAAGGAGAAATCCATAAAATTATAGCCTATGTCAAGGAAATGGAAGATTGCCTCTACCTCCCTTCAGGGAAGGTAAAAAAAAAAAATAAACACACACAATATAGTTAGCAACAAAGAAGTGTGTATGTGTGTGTGTGTGTGTGTGTGTGTGAGAGAGAGAGAGAGAGAGAGAGAGAGAGAGGTGGTAGAAGGGGAAATGTAAGAGATACCATCTAAGCACAAAAATTGTGGTGAAGTAATAGGCAACCAAAAGAAAAGATTATTTTCCTAGGGCTCAGAGGAAAAAAAGTTATCTGACTTTGAGATTAATCTCTCAATAAATATAGATATCAAATTACTCATCATGAAACCTGAGTTGTGAAACTGCTAAGGAATTGAACAAACTAGACTTTTCTCTTTATCCATAACAGCATCTCCATCCAAAGACCCCAGGTATCTGATGCTTTGACATTTTCTCCAGGACCTTGCGGACATTCCCAAATGATCTTGTGGGAGACTTTCAGAATAAAACCATCCCTGACGCCTGGTGAAGTGAAAGTCAGTCATGTCCAACTGTTTGCAACCCATGGATCATACAGTCCATAGAATTCTCCAGGCCAGAATACTAGAGTGGATAGCCTTTTCCTTCTCCAGGGGATCTTCCCAACCCAGGGATCAAACCGAGGTCTCCTGCATTGCAGGCAGATTCTTTACCAGCTGAGCCACAAGGGAAGCCCAAGAATACTAAAGTGGATAGCTTATCCCTTCTCCAGCAGGTCTTCCCAACCCAACTATCAATCATGGAGAACAAGCCTTATGTTTTCTAGGGGTTTATATCTGAGATTTTCACTAATGAAACTAGGAATTCCATGAAAAGTTTGTCTACTTCCCCCAAAAGCTCATAGCCCCAATCCTTCCAAGCTTCTTTCAACCTCATTCATCTTACCCTCATGGCAATCAACCAATCTTCCCACATGGACCCTGGGCCACAAACTAAAGGAATTTGGATTTCTCTGCATCCATCACCTTCCTGTCAGGGAGTCATTCCTAGGCATTACAGTGGCATTCAGATTCAATAGTTACAACCCTGCACTCCTTCCCTTTTGGCTCATCCTTAACAAGTTGGCTATCATTAAGGTGACAGAATAGTAAAAACTTCTCATGTTTGATAGGTTCAGGGCCCAGGACAGGCAGGTTGGCAGTCACAATCTGATAGTGAATCTTGAAAAACTGCTGAAAAAGGAATCAACTCAATTAAGGAAACCTGTCCATGAGCCAAGCCCCATATTTCAGTAAATCCAGGCACTGCTCCACATTGCCTGGAGAATAGAAGCTTCTATTTTCTCAGTCTAGGCTCGCCAGGCCTTTACAGAGCTTTTTCTCCTCCTCCTCCTCCTTTACCTCCTCTTTCTTCTCCCTCTTCTCCTCATTTTGCCATGAGCAGAATTAATGACTCCTAAGAACTCAACAGACATGAGCTTGAGCAAACTCTGGGAGATAGTGAAGGACAGAGAAGCCTGACATGCTGCAGTCCACAGAGTAGCAAAGAGCAGGACTCAATTTAGTGACTGAACAACAGGAAGAAAATCCTAAAGCCTATTCCCAGAGTTTCCCATGGTCTCTCGCCAATCTCCTTAGGGCTTGCTGGTGTGTGATCATAGGGTGGGAAGGAAGTAACTGGGCATCTACTAAGTGTCAGATGCTTAATATGTATCTCCAATCCTCAGAACAATCCAGTTAAAGAGTTACAATTATTCCCCTTACTACTGAGGAAACTGTGGCTCAGAGAAGTTAAGCAACCAACCTAAAATTAAACATAGGGAGGTAGATTTGAATTCAGACTTACTACCATATAAATTTATACTCTTCCTTTACACCACTTACACTCTGGGACCCCAGGGATCTCTGGCGACATTCTTAACTGTCATGACAGCTTTTTAGAAGCACTCCATTTATATGCAGTGAAAGGTGTCCTTTTCCTCCCTCTTCTACAAATAAGAGAGTCACATTTCTCAGCCCTTCTCTCTAGAAAAGAAACCTAACTTTTGACTTGCAAAGGCCTTCCTTGGAATGATAAAGCAGATAGCCTGGCTCCTGCTGACTTGGGAGGGCAGAATCCTGGTTCTCCAGGGGGTACTCAAAGAAAAAGGCTAACCATTGTGGTCTACAGTAGAGGTCAAAGTTTCAAAGGAAAGTCAAAAGAGGGGTGTTTATTTTAGAGGCTAGAGGAAAAAAAACACAGGATCCAGAGAAAGACAAATTTCTAGCCCCTGATCACAAACTACTCCTATCACTAATCTCAAAATAGTGATCAAGGGCCTAGATAAAGATGTTTGGGTGGGTGGGAGGGGGATGAAAACAAAGATCAGAGCAAAGACTTCTAGAAGAAGTTAAAGACCTTTGGGTGAGACTAGTGCTCTACATCCTTCTAATTCTACTGCATTTCCTACCACAGGAGGAAGGGACTCCTAGGTGACACAGTGGTAAAGAACCTGCCTGCCAATGTGGAGATGCAAGAAATGTGGGTTCGATCCTTGGATCAGGAAGATCCCTTGGAGAAGGAAATGAAAACCTGCTCCAGTATTCTTGCCTGCAAAATCCCATGGACAGAGAAGCCTGGCAAGCTATAGCCTATAGGGTCACAAAGAGTCGATACAACTGAATGAGCACACACACCACAGGAGAAGGTTAGGTTTGGAGGAGAAAAGTTCCCCCTGCCTCCCAACCCCCAGTATCACCAAGCGAGATAGCTGAACATTAGATTCCAAGGCCCTGAACACTCTCCATGGCTGGTGCTCTGCTCATCCTGCCAGGCTGCCCTTTTTATCAAGAAATGAATGTATGATGACCAATGAAAGCATTGAGGAAATTAGGCCAAGGCTCTGGGAAACCTCAGATTGCATTTGGTAAGGGAGGGAGGAGGTAGACAGTGGGTAAGTGAGGTGGAATATGGTAGGGGGTGAGTGGGATGTGGGTAAGGGAAAGGTGATAAACGTTCCCCTCAGATTCTCAGATACCAGACTATACCTATGACAGGTCTAGGGGATGGTCAGATGGTCCCTTTCCATTTCTTGGCAATCTATAAGAGATCACTTGATTCAGCTACCTGCTTCTTAACAAGAGAGCTCCCAATCAAAGGCCTAGTGAAGAGAAGCACATCTTACACTGTTTTTAAAAGACCATCAGGGAGAGAGGGAGAAGATAATACTTCCTTACTAGGATAAAGTGCCTATCAGGATATTTGCTGCATGCCTAACCTGAATCAGCACTGCTGTGTTTTAAGTCTACCAAATCTTCTAGGACCGCTCATCATGGATTCTGGCCTTCAAACATTTTTTTATCCAACCTGAATAACCCTAATTACTTCAGTTTTCCACTAGTTTTCTCTTACACTATTTTTTCCTCAACCTTATTCAAATGCACCAGCTTTGGGTTTCGGTGAGGAGTTAGGTAGGGTGTAAGTCAGATACACTTCTTAAATCCCAACTGCCTTCACCTCTTGCCCTCAAGTATCTGAAGAATCTACCTATTCTTGACTGTCACAGAACTTTGATTTTCCCATCAGGCACCACTTGTTTCTCCATGGCTCAAGTTCATTTCTAACCCCTCCACTTCAGCCAGAACATCAATCAACAAGATCCTCCTGTCCCAGGGGCCTGCAGGCAGTTCAGGGAGAAGAACATGAAACTAACAGTCAGGACACACTTCCTTCTCTGTTCTCACCTGTGAAGCATTTAGCTACTTTGAAATCTCAGTTTTATTT
Organism: Antilocapra americana; assembly: GCA_007570785.1. NCBI lineage: Eukaryota > Metazoa > Chordata > Mammalia > Artiodactyla > Antilocapridae > Antilocapra > Antilocapra americana. The sequence continues at coordinate 2,276,067 of ML661896.1, read as the reverse complement.
CTATGCTAATGATTCCAAAATCTCCACTTCTGTGCAAGCTCCAGGTACCAGAGCTCTAATATTCCACAGGCCATTTCTATTTGAGTGACAGAAATGATTCCTCTATTTTCATCAGTAACCTAACACTTTGGGTGACTAAGGCTTACTAATGCGTTATCCTTGACTTTCCCCTCGGCTCAGCTTTTCATATTGCACCTGAATTTTGTGCTAACTCAGTAACTGATATTTTGCGCCTGAACTCTCTACCCAACACAATGTTACCATACTTTCTTACAAGACACTACCTTCACCATAACCTGAGTTAAAAAGAAAACCACCAATGTCCTAGAGCAGAGGTCCTCAACCTCTGGGCTAATGCCTGATGATCTGAGGTGGAGCTGATGTAATGATAATAAAGTACACAATAAATGTAATGTACCTGAATCACCCTGAAACCAGCCACCCCACCCACAATCCATGGAAAAACTCTTCCACAAAACCAGTCCTTGTTGCCAGAAAGGTTGGGGACCACTATCCTAGTGAATACAGTCCCAATTCTCTGGCTTGATATTTCAAGTCTCCTAAATTTGACACAATCTTATTGTAAATATTAAAAAAAAAATTTTCCATGAACGTAATCTCATAAAAATCCAAAAAAAATTAGAAATATATAGACTAAAAAGTGAGTAATATTAACACCTTCACTCCCTTCTCCTGCCAGCTTACCGCCCTTCACAGAAGTAACAACGCCTATTTTGCTTTTTCAATTTTATCTCTTGTTTCCTCAGTTCCAGCTAGACCAGGTTATGACAATTCTTGTATACACCATTTCCATGCAACTTCCATATCTCAGTTAAACCATTTTCCTCCTTAAAGTCGATCTGCTCTTTGAAATTGCCTGCCTTGTATTTGATACAAACTAAATTTTGCCGCCTATGATATCTAGACATTATACATTTTTCTATGCCTCAATGATAGAGCTGTCAAGTCTCCTCTTTGGAAGCAGGGCCTCATTACCCCTCTTGGTGCCTCTGCCAGCTTCTCATGACACTCTGCTTTTGGTGGGTGATCTGTACGGGACATGGAATTCCAGAGATGAAAGAGACCTTAGCAGTCATCTCCTGCAAACCTCTCACTTCACAGAAGAGGAAAGAAATTTGCCCAAGGTCATTTGCTTAGTTAAATGTCAAGCTGAGGATAGACCTCAGGTCTTCTAGTTTCAAGTGTAGTCAATTTCTAGGTTCTCTACTCTTGCAGTTGGGGTTAGTGGTCCAAACTACTCTCAGAACCAATCAGCTGGGCAGTAAGTTTAGACAGGTTAACTGATGGGGGAGGGCTTGCATATAGCAGTGTGTGCTCAGTCACTCAGTCATGTATGACTCTTGGCAGTTGCATGGAATAGCCTGCCAGGCTCCTCTGTCCATTATCCAGGCAAGAATACTGGAGTATGTTGCGACTACGCCAGAGGATCTTCCCAACCCAGGGACTGAACCTGTGCCTCTTGTATCTCCTGCTTTGGCAGGCAGATTATCATTAGTGCCACTTGGGAAGTCCCTGTATATGGTATGTGATATTTAAAAAGAAAATTTTAAGTCTAAAGAGAATGAAAGAGAACATTTGAGGTTCTCAAACATACCATTATCACTTGAGCCCAAGACAAAGGAAAAGGTCAGCCTATTTTCCCAGCTACATTAACCTTCATGGCACGTACCCCTTCTTCCCTCCTTCATATTCACCTTAAATTGGCTTCACCTATATAAAAATGTTGAAGGGCACAAAATCAGAGTCACCTTGAATGCTGACATCTCTAGAAATCCAGTGTTCTTTCTATTGTTTCATAGTTTATGCCTGCTATTTCAAGTATAATTGTAATTGTGCCTCCTTTCATTCCAGAAAGTGCAGTTTTATGGCAATCATATAATCCTATTTGTAACTCACTTCATGCATTCAATCAACATTTCTTGATCACATACTGTTATAGGCATAGCACTAATATGAGGGATGAAGAAGTTCATGACATTTACAAAGTCTCTGCCTTCATGGAACTAGCGTTTTCATGGATGACACATACAATGAATAAGTTAAAAAAAATAAGCTATTACAGATTGAGGTAAGTGTCATGATGGAAATTGTAGGGCTCTTACAATAAGGTAGCAACATCTTAAGAGAAACTGGTCAGAGCTCTGTGAAGTTGACATTTAAACTTATACCCAAAGGAATTAGTTGTAAGAGCTTCAAGAAAACATATTTCGGAGAGAAGCATTAACAAGCAACAAGGCCCAAAGCAGAAAAAAGCTTGGGAAATTTCAAGAACTGATAAAAAGTTTGATATGACTGGAGAATGCTTTGCATGTGGTGACATGAGATGAACTTAGAGAAGTACGCAGGGTCCAGATCATCCAAGACCCAGATGGTCACAGTAAAATGTTTGAATTTTGTTCCAGAGAAATTGAAAGCCATGGGAATATTTTAAGTTAGGGGGTGATAGGCTCCTATTTACCTTGTAAGAAAACTCATGCTGGCTACTGTTTGGAAGATGAACCAGAGATGGTCAAGGATGGAAGCCTGAAGATAAGGAGGCAGTTGTATTAAGCCAGGCAAGAGCTGAGGGTGAAGTAGACTAAGATAGGGATAAAATGAACAGAGGCAAGAGGAAACATGGACAGTACAGATAAAAGAGGTAGCACCAATAAAAGTTGCTGATGGATTGGATGTGATGGGTGAGAGAAGAAGGATCTAGGACGACCTTCAGTTTCCTAGCTTTAGTAACTGAGTGGCAGGTGGTGCTGTTTATAGATATAGGCAAAATGAGAGGACCAGGTTAAGGATAATGGGAAGATGCAGATCAAGAGTTCCATTTCAAACACATTAACTTTAAATTTTTTCTGAGACATTCAAGTGGAAATATTAAGCAGGCAATTGGCTATTAAGTCTGGGGAAAATGCCTAAATAAACTAGAGAAGAACTCTGAGAAGGAGATGCAAATTCTGGAGTCACCAATACTGAAGCCACGAGAGTAAATGAGATTTCCTAAAAGGAGTAGGAAGTGAAGGGAAGAGGGCACAGGTCCAAGTCCAGAGAAACACCACACCTCTCCCATTGTTGTCTACACGTGCCCAGTGAGTAACCTGAGCAACTGAACCTCTTTTTGATTTTAGGAGTAGATAGGTACAGATTTGCTGGCAGGTAGGGAAATAGATGAGCTTATCTTTGTGGGGAGCCTCCATCGATCTGTTCATTCAGTGAATGTCTTCTATGGATTGTGCTAGGTGCCTGTCTAGGAGGTAAACAAGAAGGGACACAGTTCTTCCTGATCAAAAAGGAGAGCACACCTGTGCCCATAATAATGTAGTGTGATAAACAGTCAAATATTTGGGGCAGTATCTCTGCCTGGCCCAGAACTGAAGTGAGCTCATCTAAGTAGTGAGAGGAACTGAACATTAAAAAGGTACTCTGAAGCCAGACAGACTTCCTCCTACACTGGTTGTTGGCTTGTTTCGGTTTTGCTTTAAAACAAGTTTTGTACTTCGTAGAATCAAGATAAATCGTGACAGGTTGGTAGGGTTAAGAAAGGAAGTTTGGGTTGTCTGTCCTTTGACAACAGAGAGCAGTCCTTTCCAATGAGCCTTAATCAGGTGTGTTGTTGGGGGCAGGAGTTAGAAGAAAAAGTGGAAGGAGAGTGGTTTATGGCTGTTCACAGGGGGAAAAAAAGGCAATAAAATACTTTACCCTGAGCTGCATAAGGGTCATAATCCGTATGATAAGCTATCATTTAACATGAGGAGGAAATTGAAGTTTCACTTCCTTGCTTTTGTGGCACCCCTTGAATTGGGCTGATGACACCATTCAGTCAGTCAGCATGAGGCCTGCCTTACCAATTTTGTTTTGCAAAACAAAGCCAGTCACGGTCAAACTCAGTTGGTCAATTCCATAGATTAAGATGAGAGACCCCAGGAAAGCAAGACAGCTGGATTAGCTCTGGCTGGGAAACCACGGGTTAATCCTAGGCCAGCTTGGCAGGGAGCTCCATATGATTTTTCAGGCACCTGGCACCCTCCCACCTCTTGCCCCTCAAGAGCTTCCCACATTCACCAGTGTCCTGGGGTTGACTCTAAACTATCTCCAGAGTTTGAAGGATAGGGCTGAGCTGAGGGTATGGATGCATTTCTCCCTTGTGTCGTATGCTGACTATCATCTTCTCATCCTGATTTCTCATACCCAGACTGGGTGGCATGATGTGACAGGAAAAAAACAAAACAAAACAAACAGGCAGGAATCTATAGGAGCACAAACTGGGAAGAATGAAATTTTCTTTGAAAATTAACAATAATACAAAATTTCTCTCAAATTCTGGGCTCCAATAGGTATAACTACTCACTCCACAACCTAAAGAAAACAGCAAAGATGAAATTTTTGTTAAAGTTCTAATGAACAGCCAGACATTTTTGTTGTCTCTAGGGCTAAGACGTTAGAAAAGAACTGTTGATTCTCTTAGAGATGATTGCCATTCTGATTCCTCTCTATGTCCAGAAGTTGCTGAAAAATTGAGGGTACTTCGGAATACATCACATCAGGAGATTCTCAAAGTTCCTGTTTAGCTGAAATAATTCCATTTTCTCTTTTTCTGAATTCTGATATTTCTGGTGAAAAATCAATTCTGCCAGTAACACATAAGGACTATCAAAAAGCTAAGAAAATCTGTACTTGCAATGAAGTTACCTGAATAATAATGGGGTTTGTGTTCCAAAAAGAGATTAAGGTAATGTTTAATTTTAGTTGCATGAAGTTTGTCTTACATTTTTCCAAAAAGGATTTATTCCTGCAATTTTCCATGACAGTTAACACAATTTAATTTTAAGGTAACCAAGAGAGGTAATTCAATATTGTGAGAAAAGTGATGCTGATTTTGCCACAGATTTTACTGTAAAGCTATGCCTCTGTATCAAAATCTTTACTATAAAAAAGAAGGGAATTTGATTAGATTGCATTAGATATTCATGATTTTTTTTTCAAATTCTAAAATTTTATTTCTAGCCTCTAAATTTCTCTATTCTGACAGTTCTGGCCTTCATAAGACGTCCCATACCAATTGCCATACAGAATAAATTAGAATCCCTTCTGGTTTCTAGAAACAGATAGCCTATAAAACAGCAACAATCAGATGTTCTTCATGTACACAGTCTTATGATTAGATTTTACTAATTTGAATTCTGTGCAGAAGGAAGCTTCTTTGTACATTATATTTTATAAGGATTTACTATTAAATTACTACCACAAATAAGACAGCATGTGGAGGTTTTTAACTGCTTATGACAATAATATTTTCAAGTGGTTCTTCTCCAGAGGCTCTTGGTATAATGAATAGCACTCTGGGTATGAGCCAGGAACTTGGATCACCAGCCATTAGCTTCATGTGTGACCCTGGGCAGGTCTCTTAGCTACTCTGGGCCTTGTTTGTTTTGATTATAAATAAAGGGATGGACTAGGATGTTTAAAATTAATTAGCAAAGGTTTTTGTTTTTGTTCTAGGCAGATAAGCAAGAGCATGCAGTGCTTAAGTATAAATAAAGGTACTAGTGCCTTAAGTATTACAGAGAATGAAAAGGAATTTGGAAGCACTTTCTGAGTGAAGAAGTAAGAGAACATATGACTGTTGGCCACAAAAAGCGACAGCATAAATGGAGTAAAATCCCAAGTTCCATTTCATTTGTTTATACACAATAAATCCATTAAATGAATGAACTTGGTTTGTACACAACACTTGGTTCACCCTATGAGGAAAATAAGAAGTTTCCCATGTCTATGAAAAAGTACCATTAAGTAATAAAAAGGCTTTAGAGGCAAATATAATTAAGTTCAAAACCTTGGCTCTAATAATTCCCAGATATGGCATATATATCAAATCACTTTAACCTCAAGATTGTTGTGAAAATTAAATAGGATAAGATAAGTGAAAGTGCTTAGCACAGTGCTTGGCATCTAATAGGTAACAATAGATAGTAATCCTTCCATTAATGATGGGAACATAGTCCATACATAAGTTTAAAAAAAAAAAAAAGACAAGGTAAAAAATAATAGCTAACTTTAACTGAATCCTTACTCAGTATCATGAGGCACTGTTAGGTAATTTTACATATATTATCACATTTAATCCTTAAAACAATCCTGGTAAGGTAGGTACTGCATGCAGGAGACCCAAGTTTGATCCCTGGATTAGGAAGATCTTCTGGAGAAGGGAATGGCAACCCACTCCAGTATTCCTGCCTGGAGAATCCCATGGACAGAGGACCCTTGGCAGGCTACAGTCCATGTGATCGCAAAGAGTCAAAACACAACTGAGGAACTAACACTTTCACTTTCAATGTAGGTATTATCATTAGCCCCAGTAGAGAGATAAGGAAGCAGACTCAGAGAGGTTAAGCAATTGTTCCCATAGTCACAGAGCTAGGAAGTCATGATGAAGTTACGATATAAAACTGCTTTGCTGTTTATAAAGGCCAAATGCTAAACCATTTCACCATTATGTCCAGTACATCATATCAAAGTATATTATCACAGTCCAGATAAGTCAGCAGTTAAGCATGAGTAATTCATATGCATATGAGAGAAGCACGCATTAGAGCAAAATTACAGGAAATCGTCTCCTAGGCTAGGAATTGTACAAGCATAAAAGAACAGGAGAATCTCCAGTATTGTGATATAGAGCAGAGTAAAGGAAGAGAATGGCTTTAGCAAATGAACAAAGTGAGTAATGAGCAATGTGAGCAAACAGATGACTCTAGCTAGATCAGCAATCAAAAGACAGGTTCTGGGGAGATATGTTTTGAAAGATAAACACTGACCAGTCTGTGGGAGCCCTGAATGCCAGATTAACAGCTATAAAATATTTTTATAGCATATTATATATACACTAGATACTCAGTATTTTCTGTCACAAAGCAGTGAAATTTAACTTCGAACAACTACTCATGGAGTAGGAAACCTGTTTTCTATATGGGCAATGTGTACATCCAACTCAGGTTCTCCTGATCAATTAGAATAGGAAGAAAACACATTGGCACACTCTGTGATGTGTTTCACAATTTCAAAATCTTTTTAAAAATCGTATTAAGATATAACTGGCATATCAAAATCTTTATAGCAGCTTATATAGAGGTCAGGAATACCAAACTCACTGATAAAAGTAAATGATCAAGAAGAGGCTAGTTAAAAAGATGGATCTTAAAAAGGAAGAAAAGTATTCTAAGAAGATACAAGGGCATGGAATCCAGTGAAAAGGCCAGTTCATATGGCATAGGAGATCCCAGGGTTTGGCCTCAGACCTAGGTAACTACTGAAGAGCCAAGGACAGGTTGAGGGCATCCAGACCTACAGGAAGGTAGACAGAGGGTCTGGCTTCCTATATATAATACGGTGTTCAGATTGGGACCTATGACATGCATAACAGAAAGAGGAATATAACAATGCTATTTCATTAATGTGCCTAATAGCATCACATTTTGATTTAATTTAGTGTATTATGTTTCTTACCACAAAGACTACAGTGGCTTCAAATATTCCATTTCCATTCCTGAGAGGCATGAAGGAACTCATAATGGTGTGCTATTTATGTGTTGATCTTGTATCTCTGAAAGGTCTAAACAAGTTAGATGAGAACTGGGGGGGTCCTAATAGATATAGTATTTTATTTTAATTGAAACTTTGAAAAGAAAGACTAAAGCTTTAAAATCTAAAAATTTTCATCTAGGATGTTTATTCTGTAGCTAGTCATCGGATGGTTAGAAGTTTGGCATGACTAATTCTTCACAATCCATTTGCTAAATGACACTATAAAAGCAAGTACCACTGAAAAGGATATGATGTTTCCAAAGCTTCAACCTCATTGTAGACTGACTGTTTTATATGGGTCCGTGGCTAACCATTTTATGGTGCAAGAGGCTCTAATCACATATATGTGTTAAAGACACCTTGAAATGTTCTCACATTGTCAAGGACTAGGAAAACTATATAAAGACCAGTGAGGTTGTCATCCTGGCTCTAACATAAAGGCCACCCAGAAGGATTAGAATTTTATAATCCTGATTAAAATAAGATTTATTAACCCGAGATGCTTACTCTTATAAAATAGCTTTACCCTCTCTTGCCTTGAAATGTTCTCACATTGTTAAGGACTAGGAACATTATATAAGGACCAGCAAGGTTGTCGTTACGGCTCTGACATAAAGGCCACCCAGAAGGATCAGAATTTTATAATCCTGATTAAAATAAGATTAATCCCTGAGATATTCTTATAAAATAAAATTTTAAAAATTTTATTCTAATAAAATAGCTTTACCCTCTCTATCCCCAAAATACAAAACTTGTGCTGAAAAGCAACTGTATCTTAGTAGAACAGTTGAGAATGCTTATTAAGTAAGTTCAGTAGGGCTGCTTCTAAACTAAAGTTGAACACTGAGAGATCCAAACAATGATAGAAAGTTTAAAGAAGGATCCAGAAATTCTCATTTAGATTGAGTCACTGTTGGTAGCTGTGTCTTTTAAGGACTTTATCTAATTTGTCAATCTCATTGGCATAAAGTTGTTTCTATTATTCCCTTATTGTTCTTTTACTACCTGTAAGGTCTGTAGTGATTTGACAATACTAGGCTAACTAGTGGAGAAGGAAATGGCAACCCACCCCAGTGTTCTTGCCTGAAGAATCCCAGGGACAGAGGAGCCTGGTGAGCTGCCGTCTATGGGGTTGCACAGAGTCAGACATGACTGGAGAGACAGCAGCAGCAGCAGGCTAACTAAGCAGAACTGTTCGAGAAAGAAAAAAGGGGGAAATTTGAGGCTGCTTGATAGACCATGTGAAACCATAACTTTCCCAAGGAGCATTCCATCGGCACCTCAGCCAAGAAATGCAGATGAGGCAAGTAGGGGGGAAAAAGGAATTTTTTTTATGGTTCTAGTGATGGGCTGTTGGTCGGATTAGCTGCCCATTTGTCTGCAAGCTGCTTTCTCCTCCCATTCTGAGCTCCCTGCCATCACAGTGCAGCTGCTGGCCAGGAAGCCTGAGGAAGGGGCTCCCTCTGGAGCTGATGGCAGTGGCACTTTGGAAAGTGCTGGCAGGGGGTGGGCTATAAAAAACAATTTGGTCTGGGAACAAAAGGCATCAATCTCAGCAGTGTCATCAAGCCTTGAATGAGGGGAGAGAACTTTCTGGGTCACTTTGGATGCAGGAATGGAACAGACATCATATTACTTAGTCATCTCCCCTTTTCAATGGACTAAAGAATCTAGTTAATAGGAAAGCTATGAAGAACTGTTCCACAATGTTTTTTTTCTTTAGTCACATCCTCCAGTGAGGTGAAAGCTATCTTACAGTCTTTATCTGAAATTTCCAGAAATCACTGGACTCTACCTTTAGAAGTAAATTTCTCTATTAAAGGCTCTCATAAGCCAGGGGCTTTCTAAGATTTAATTAACTTTTATAAAGCAATTATAGATCTTAAATGAAAGGCACAAAGTTAGTATAAGTTCAGTTGCTTAGTCGTATCCGACTCTTTGTGACCCCATGGGCTGCAACACGCCAGGCTTCCCTGTCCTTTACCAACTCCCAGAGCTTGCTCAAACTCAGGTCCATCAAATCAGTGATGCCATCCAACCATCTTGTCCTCTGTCGTCCCTTCTCCTCCTGCCTTCTATCTTTCCCATCATCAGGGTCTTTTCCAATGAGTCAGTTCTTCACATTAGGTGGCCAAAGTATTGGAATTTTAGCTTCAGCATCAGTCCTTCCAAAGGTTAGTATAGTGAATGTTAGCAAAATTAGTATAGTGAATGTTATTAGTAAGCGGACTAAGAAAAATAAAGTAAAGTCGCTCAGACGTGTCCAACTCTGCAACCCTGTGGACTGTAGCCTACCAGGCTCCTCCGTCCATGGGATTTTCCAGGCAAGTACTGGAGTGGGTTGCCATTTCCTTCTCCAGGGGATCTTCCCGACCCAGGGATTGAACCTGGGTCTCCCTCATTGTAGGCAGATGCTTTACCATCTGAGCCACCAGCGAAACTTAACAAAAATAAGGAACTCAAGGAAAAGCACTTAAAGTCAAAGTAGCAGCAAACAAGGAAGAATTGAGCCATCTCTAAATGAAAACTCAAAGCTTAATCTAAAGACTTTTATATAGAGTTAACTATGAGAGAAGTGGCAGTATTTCTGAAGATGGGAAAGTATTTCTTGTGAGTAACTGTTCACAGTTTACAGACTTCCCTGGTGGTACAGTGGATGTATATATATATATATAAGTAACTGTGACACTTTCAAATCAAGTTGAACTGTGTCACCCTTAAGCTAGGGCAGATAAACTGGGTTTTCCAAGCATTAGTTTACTTTTCAAAACCCTTCACATAGAAGCTGAGGTAGATACACCCAGGTTAGACATGTACCATATTTCTCAGCAAAGTTTAAAAAGACCATGAAGGGTATGTGTGTGTGTTGGCAGCACGGGTGGGGTAAGATGGGGGGAGGCACTTCTAGATGCCATCCCAGATCTAAACTGCTATTTAATCTCAAGTTATAAGAGAACTGCATGCTTGCTTTCTTGCTTTTATGGTCTTTTTGAGTCCTAGAGAAAGGATCTAAATGAAGTTGTGTATCTTGATTAATAAGAATATCATACTATCATTCAAGATAAATGCATTCAATCACCATTACTTAGTAACAAATGTATACACAGGACTTTGGTATTACCTTGCAGGTTATGTCAGAAGGCAGTCTTCTCATTTTTCTTATTCACTCTATACTACACTTTCCAGTTCTATGAAATAATGACTTCAAACGTGTCCAGAATTTAAAAATCCTATGGCTAACATTGTTTTCCATCTGTATTTCTATTTTTTCCCAAAACATGTCTCAAATTAAGTTTGTTTTATTTTTTTCTTCCAATTAAAAAAAAAACAAATGGCAGGTCTGAGGACTGAAGCTGACTTACAGTATAGAATTTTTCTGCCATATACAATGCAGCCACTTTTTTGCACAAGAGGAGGCTCTTGTCGGGGAAATAACCTCCTGAAGCTGGAATCTCATTGTAACAAATTATTTGCTTTTTCCTATATGCTCTTGGCCATTGTTCAAAATATAGCCATCCACTGTTTATCTGTGTTTTTAAGATTTTTAGCTTGTCTTTCCAACAAGAATGTTAAAGGTATTTTGAAATACAGTGGACATACCAGTTCCAGGAGGAATATGCCCTAAAACTCATATAAACATCAGGACTGAGAACTTGTAAAGCATCTTGGTTGTACATATACCTTGAAGATAGTCTATTAATAAAGAAGTTTCACTAACCCTTTTAATGTTGCAACCAGTGAGACACTTATCCTTCTGAACCTTTTAAAAAAATGACAAAAGCAGTAAAAGCAGTAATATGAACACTGTAGAGAAATTTAAATATAGCTAAGCAAAAATAAGAAAAAAAACAGTATATTACCACCATCCAGAGATTATACAGTTAACGTCTGAGTGGGCATCCTTCTACAACTTAATCCACACATATGCACATGTATGTATTTCTGTATCAAAGTGAGACTACTTGGTACATATTGCTTTGCAATATGTTTCTTCAGTTAACAATCTTTACCTTTGAACACATTTTCATTCTAATACTTGATCTGGATTCAAATCTTCCAGTTGTCTCAAAAATGTCCTTTTCCACTTGTCTGCCTAAATGAAGATTCAGTCTAGAAACAACTGTTGATTCTGATTATGCATCTTACATCTCTGTTAATATAAAAGAGTCCCATTTCTCCTAACACCAACTTGAAAGACCGGGGTAGCTGTCCTACAGAACATCCCATCTTGTAAATTTCTGCTTCTTTATGGTATTTTTTAGATGACCACATTATTTCCTACTACTGTAAGAAGGAAGGTTGACTTAAAGGCTAGATAATTTTAAGGTACACGTTTGGCTAGAACATATCATAAATGATTAGTATATTTCATTTTTGTATCTAATCAAGAGCTATATAGGATCTGAATGTTTCCCTATTAAGAATGTGGGACTTCCCTGGTGGTACAGTGGATGAAAATCCGCCTGCCAATGCAGGGGACACGGGTTCAATCCCTGGTCCGGGAAGATCCCACATGCCAAGCCGCAACAAAGCCCCTGAGCCACAAATGTGGAAGCCTTCAACTCTACAGACTGTGCTCTGCAACAAGAGAAGCCACTGCAATGAGAAGCCCAAGCACCACAACCAGAGAGTAGCCCCCACTCGCTGCAACTAGAGAAGACTCAGCAGTCAAAAATAAAATTATAAAAAAAAAAAAAATGTGAAAAACTGACCACTAGATTTTGATGATAATAGCTCTTTTCCCCTCAACTTCATTAGTGAATAGTTTTAAAGCACAGAAAAATGAATAGTAAACTAGGATGCCCACTAACTATGCTGAATAATTGTTAATATTTTGCTAACTTTGCTTTATCTTTACATGTATAAAAATAATTCTTGCTGAATCATGTGAAAATAAGTTGCAAATATAAAACAATTTACCCCTAAGTATTTCAGAATGCACTCATCTAAAGATAATGACATTCTCTTTTCATGGTCATATAATTTTGACTCTGAAATTTGGCAATTATTTCCTAACATCACCTAACATTTCCAAACCTAAACCTCCTTAATTGTCCCTGAAAGGTCTTTTATTGATTTTTAAAACCAGTATCCAGCCAAGATCTACTCACTGCTTTCGGTTAATGTGTCTCTTCAGTCCCCCTCATTTCCATCTTCAGTTTTATAATGACATTAGCTTTTAGAAGAAATGAAGGTGAAAGCAAATTCGCTCAGTTGTCCGACTACTGCATGGACTGTAGCCTACCAGGCTCCTCCATCCATGGGATTTTCCAGGCAAGAGTACTGGAGTGGGTTGCCATTTCCTTCTCCAGGAGATCTTCCTGAACCAAGAAATGAACCCAGGTCTCCTGTATTGTAGGCAGACACTTTACCATCTGAGCCACCAGGGAGGTCTTTAAAAGAGATAAGGCCAGTTTAATTATTTACTCTGAATAAAACTGTTTTACAACTTGGATCTTTTAAAAGTAAATTGAGATTTCTTTAATAACTGGGAATATTTCATTTTTTGGAAACTAGTATATCATCACAAAAACATAATTGAGAAATATTAAAGACTTTGGTAGAGGGACCAATCATTTCATTTTACATAGGATTAAGGGGCCTCGCAGGGTGCAGGATTTTCAGTGATACAAACAGAAATGAGGTGTCCCTCTACCGTCTGGTCATCTGAGGAGGGCATTGACCAACACTGAGGAAATAGTTATATATGACTGGTTAAAACTATAATGGAGCTCTAACCTTTTTCATTACAATAAATACAGGTATCCCCCTCTTTTTGAAAGTTTGCATTCTTTTGTAACTCTGCTGTTTAAAAAAAGTCCTACATATATCTGTTTTCACTAATCAAAATAAATCCAAAGAGGATTTTTGCTTTTATGAAAAAAGGTCAAAAGGGAAAACAGAACTCAGTATTTGTTTTGCAGTGAGCAAATTCAAAAGTTCCCTTATGACTATACAGTGGAAGAAACAGATTTAAGGGACTAGATCTGATAGACAGAGTGCCTTATGAACTATGGATGGAGATTTGTGACACTGTACAGGAGACAGGAATCAAGACCATCCCCAAGAAAAACAAATGAAAAAAAGCAAAATGGCTGTCTGAGGAGGCCTTACAAATAGCTGTGAAAAGAAGAGAAGCAAAAAAGGAAAGACATACCCATTTGAATGCAAAGTTCCAAAGAATAGCAAGGAGAGATAAGAAAGCCTTCCTCAGTGATCAATGCAAAGAAATAGAGGAAAAGAGTAGAATGGGAAAGACTAGAGATCTCTTCAAGAAAATTAGAGATACCAAGGGAATATTTCTTGCAAAGATGGGCTCTATAAAGGACAGAAATGGTATGGACCTAAAAGAAGCAGAAGATATTAAGAAGAGGTAGCAAGAATACACAGAAGAACTGTACAAAAAAGATCTTCACAACTCAGATAATCACAATGGTGTGATCACTCACACTCACCTAGAGCCAGACATTCTGGAATGTAAAGTCAAGTGGGCCTTAGGAGGCATCACTACGAACAAAGCTAGTGGAGGTGATGGAATCCCAGTTGAGCTATTTCAAATCCTGAAAGATGATGCTGTGAAAATGCTGCACTCAATATGTCAGCAAATTTGGAAAACTCAGCAGTGGCCATAGGACTGGAAAAGGTCAGTTTTCATTCCAATCCCAAAGAAAGGCAATGCCAAGGAATGCTCAAACTACCACACAATTGCACTCATCTCACATGTTAGTAAAGTAATGCTCAAAATTCTCCAAGCCAGGCTTCAGCAATACCTGAACCATGAACTTCCAGATGTTCAAGCTGTTTTTAGAAAAGGCTGAGGAACCAGAGATCAAATTGCCAACATCCGATGGATCATCGAAAAAGCAAGAGTTCCAGAAAAACATCTATTTCTGCTTTACTGACTGTGCCAAAGCCTTTGACTGTGTGGATCACAATAAACTGTGGAAAATTCTGAAAGAGATGGGAATACCAGACCACCTGACCTGCCTCTTGAGAAACCTGTATGCAGGTCAGGAAGCAACAGTTAGAACTAGACATGGAACAGACTGGTTCCAAATGTGGAAAGGAGTACGTCAAGGCTGTATATTGTCACCCTGCTTATTTAACTTATTTGCAGAGTACATCATGAGAAATGCTGGGCTGGAGGAAGCACAAGCTGGAATCAAGATTGCCAGGAGAAATATCAATAACCTCAGATATGCAGATGACACCACCCTTATGGCAGAAAGTAAAGAGGAACTAAAGAGCCTCTTGATGAAGATGCAAGAGGAGAGTGCAAAAGTTGGCTCAAGACTCAGTATTCAGAAAACTAAAATCATGGCATCCAGTCCCATCACTTCATGCCAAATCGATAGGGAAACAATGGAAACAATAAGACTTTATTTTCTTGGTCTCCAAAATCACCGTGGACATTGACTGCAGCCATGATATTAAAAGGCACTTACTCCTTGGAGGAAAGTTTTGATTAACCTAGACAGCATATTAAAAAGCAGAGACATTACCTTGTCAACAAAGGTCCGTCTAGTCCAGGCTATGGTTTTTCCAGTAGTCATGTATGGATGTGAGAGTTGGACTATAAAGAAAGCTGAGCACCGAAGAATTGATGCTTTTGAACTGTGGTGTTGGAGAAGACTCTTGAGAGTCCCTTGGACTGCAAGGAGACCCAACCCGTCCATCCTAACAGAGATCAGTCCTGGGTATTCGCTGGAAGGATTGATGTTGAAGCTGAAACTCCAATACTTTGGCCACCTGATGCAATGAGCTGACTCATTGGAAAAGACCCTGATGCTGGGAAAGATAGAAGGCAGGAGGAGAAGGGGACGACAGAGGATGAGATGGTTGGATGGCATCATCAACTCAGTGGACATGGGTTTGGGTGGACTCCGGGAGTTGGGTTTGGGTGGACTCCAGGGGGGCCTGACATGCTGCGGTTCATGGAGTACAAAGAGTGGGACACGACTGAGCGACTGAACTGAATTCAGAAGCAGTGTGCACAACAAGCAACAAGAGTAGCACCACCAAGCTCCTTCCTAAGGAACTACACTCAGCATCCCAGCATCAAGCCAGCATATCTTTGAACTGTCAGTGAGCATCTGGGCTTTATCTCAATTTACTTTGTGTTTCTGTTAGCAAGATGTGAACTAACTAAGGTAACTGAGTCTTCACTTTACATTCTTTCTGCTTATGAGAGGTTTCATAAGAACACTCTACTATTGGATAGCAGAAAGTGAAAGTGAAAGTTGCTCAGTTGTGTCTGCCTCTGTGACCCCATGGACTGTAGAGTCTATGGAATTCTCCAGGCCAGAATACTGGAGTGGGTAGCTTTTCATGTCTCCAGGGGATCTTCCCAACCCAGGGATAGAACCCAGGTCTTCAGCATTGCAGGCGGATTCTTCACCAGCTGAGCCACCAGGGAGGCCCACAAATACTGGAGTGGGTAGCCTATCCGTTCTCCAGTGGATCTTTCCAATCCAGGAATAAAACTTGGGTCTCCTGCATTGCAGGCAGGTTCTTTGCCAACTGAGCTATCAGGGAAGCCCATAGGATAGCAAAAGAAAACTGTAATTATTTATATACTTAACATTTTTTAAACTAAGCTGTCTGAACTATGCATTAATTATGCATGGAGATACAGAAATGTAGGCTAGGGAAAATATAACTGAAATGCCACATCTTCTCAAAATTAAAAAATAATAAGTAATATCTTACATCAGCCTTCTATTACTTAATGCTACATCACTGTTAAAATCATACCCTAAATTGATAGCCATTGCAACACAATGACCTCCATAAAGACAGCATGAGGGCAAGGGAGAGCCAGATTGGCGTTGGATGACTTTGAGACTCATAGAGGAAAAATAACTAAACATGGGAAAGGACGCCCTAAGAGACCACAAAGCACCATCATATGCATTTTTCAGGCAAACTTGCCAGAAGGAGCACAAGTACCCAGTTACCTTCTCAGAGTTTTCCAAAAAGTACTCAGAGAGATGGAAGACCATGTCAGTTGAAAAAGAAAATTCTGAAGGCATAGTAAAGGTAAACAAGGCCTTTATAACAGAGAAATGAAAACTTACATTCCTCCTAAAGGAGAAACAAAAAAGAAGCTCAAGGATTCCAGTTCATACAAGAAGCCTTCAGTTTTTCTCCTGTTCTTCTTTCAAATCAAAAGTTTCCTGCTCGTCTAAAAGCATTTAATTTCCCTGTGCACAACTATTTCTAAAGAAAAAAGAACTGTAAAGCTGTACAAGACCTGTCTTTAAACTGTATAGTGCCTTTTGCTATATAGTTAACATACTACTAAATGTGTCTTTAGCTAGCCCTGCTCTGGTGGTATTTTCAATAGATACTAATGATGCATCCTATATGAATTATTGTTATCTTAACTGAACGCCACTTTGTAACTGCAAAAATAAAAAGTTGTAATTGTTTTGTTGACATTCTAAGTGCTTCTCATATTAATACCATTTTCATATTAGAAAAAAATAATACCCCAAACTAATGTTTTATCGTAGATAATGTTATCTGCTGTACAAAATAGATATTCTTTTAAAATTTATTTTTAAGAAACAATTTCACATGTAGTTACATAAACCCTTGGGAGTTACTTTTTTCTTAAGTAGAAGCATGCCTTTTATAGTAAGACAGCTCATGATTTGTTCTTTGAGGGTTTTATTTTAATAAGATTCTTCTGCAACTGGATGATGACACAGTTTAGGTTTGTTGGGATTATTTTTCAGCAGCCAATCAGCTAGCCAAATCTATGGAAAAGAAAAAAAACTTTATGTTAATTAATGTTCACATACTTTCTTCAATATATACTCTATCAATTTAAAAGTTTCCCAAATCACTTTAAGAATAAGAAAATGACCACTAAAAATTGAAACAATAAGTATTACATTAGACAATATTATCAAGCATAGATCCAGATTGGAAAGGAAGGTAAAACTATGTTCACAAATAACATGACCCTCATATATACAGGTATAATATTCCTCCATCAGTTTATTGTACTTTGCAGATACAGCTTTTTTTTCTTTACATATTGAAGGTTTTTGAGCCCTCTGCACTGAGCAAGATTATCAGCACCATTTTTCCAAGAGCAATTGCTCACTTTGTGTCTCCATGTCTCTGTGTCTGCTAATTCTCATAGTATTTCAAACATTTTCATTATTATTAGATTTGTTATAGTGGTCTAGGGCTTCCCAAGTGGAGTGGTAGTAAAGAACCCACCTGCCAATGCCGAAGACCTAAGAGACATGGGTTCTATCCCTGGGTCGGGAAGATCCCCCAGGGAAGGAAATGGCAACCCACTCCAGTATTCTTGCCTGGAGAATCCCATGGGCAAGAGGACAAAGGAGCCTGGCAGGCTACAGTCCATAGAGTTGCAAAGAGTTGGACACAATGGAAACGACTTAACACACACATAGCGGTGTATAATCAGTGGTCTTACTGCAAAAAAACTCCTGACTCACTGAAGGCTAAGATGATGGTTAAGATTTTTTTAGACTAAGTTATACACATTGTGTTTTTTAAGATATATTATTATTACACACTTAATAGACTAAAGAATAGTATAACCCTTTTATATATGCATAGGAAAACCAGAAAATTTGTATGACTTGCTTTACTGCAATACTTGCTTAACTGTTGTGGTCTGGACCCTAACTCACAACATCTCCATGGTATGCCAGTATAAAAAATTCCAAAGAATCTAAGAAAGCTACTAGAGCCAATAATATGAATAAGGCAAAGTTGCAGGTTACAAGATCAATACAGAAAACCAGTTGTGTTTCTACATATCAACAATGAATGATTCAAAAAGGAAATTAAGAAATCACTTTTATTTATAATAGCCTTGAAAAAATGTCTAGGATAAATTAACCAATCTGTGTCCTGAAAATCATAAAACATTGCTGAGAGAAACCGAAAGATCTAAACAAATGAAAAGACATCTCATGTTCATGGATAGAAAGATTTAACAATGTTTAAGATGCTAAGATGTCAATGCTACTCAAAGTGGTCTACAGATTCAACACAATTCCCATCAAATTTCCAACTGGTGTTTTTGCAGAAATGGAAAAGTCAATCCTTAAATTCATATAGAATTTCAAGGAGATCCAAATAGCTAAAAAAGTCATGAAAGAAAACCAAGTTGGAGAATTTTCCAATTTTGTTCTTCCCAATTTCAAAATCTTCTACAAAGGTACAGTGATTAAGACACTGAGGTATACAAATATACATAAAGATCAATGGAATAGAATTGAGAGTCAGAAATAAATCCATATATATGATCAACAGATTTTTGACAATGGTTCCAAGCCCATTCAATGGAGAAGATACAGTCTCCTCAACAGATAGTACTTAGAAACTGGATTTCCACATGCAAAAAATGAAGTTGACCCCTATCTCACTTAATATAAAAAATTAATCAAAGTTTATAAAAAACATAAATATAAGAGTTAAACTCATTAAAATCTTAGAAGAAAATAAAGAGTAAATCTTTATGACCTTGAATTTGGCAACAGATTCTTAGATATGACAGCACAAGCATAAGCAACAAAAAAAAAACCCAGATAAATTAGACTTTATCAAATATTCAAAACCTTCATGTATGAAAGGACATCATCAACAAAGTGAAAGGACATGGGGCTTCCCTAGTGGCTCAAAGGTGAAGAATCTGCCTGCCAATGCAGGAGACACGGGTTCTATCCCTGATATAGGAGGATGCCACATGCTGTGAAACAACTAAGCCTGTGTGCCACAACTATTGAGCCTGTGCTCCAGAGCCTGGGAACTGCAACTACTAAGTCCACGTGCCACAACTACTGAAGCCTGAGCACCCTAGGGGGCATCATGCTCCCAACAAGATAAGCCACCGTAATGAGAAGCCCTTGTACTGCAACTAGAGAGTAGCTCTTCTTACTGCAACTAGAAAAAAGCCCACACAGCAAAGATCCAGCATAGCCAAAAATAAGTTAATAAATAAAATTATTATTTTTTAAAGTGAAAGGAAAGATCAATACAGAAAATCAGTTGTGTTTCTACATATCAACAATGAATGATTCAAAAAAGGAAATTAAAGTTTATAGAAATGGAACATATATTTGCAATTCATATAAAGATTTAAAATCTATAACATATAAAGAACTCCTACAACTCAACAATTAAAAATGAGCAAAGAACATGAATATGAACAGACATTTCTCTGAAGAAAATATACAAATGGCCAGTAAACACTTGAAAAGAGGGTCACCATCATTTGTCATCAGAGAAATGCAAACCAAAGCCACAATGATAGGCCATTTCACATCTAATAAGATGGTTACAATTATTTAAAAAAAGAAACAAAAACAAAAATGGAAAAGAACAAGTGTTGGCCAGGACATAGAGAAACTGGAACACTCATACATTGCTAGTGGGAATGTAAACGGGTGCAGCTGCTGTGAAAAATAACTTAGTGGTTACTCAATAAGCTAAACTAAGAATGATCATATGACTCAGAAAATTTTCATTCAAGAAATGGATGAAATACTTCAAAGAAATGAAAATAGGTACTCAAACAGATACTTATACACCAGTGTTCACTGCAACATTATGTACAATAGCCAGAAGGGAGAAACAATCTAAGTATCTATCAACAGATGAATGGATAAACTATATATATATATATATAAACTATATATATACATATATATATAAAATCAAATATTATTCAACTATAAAAGGGATAAAATTCTGGTATATGCTACTACATGAATGAACTTAGAAAGTATTATGCCAAGTGACATAAGTTAGACACAAAAAACCCCAAATATTATATAATTCTTATATGTAACTTACGTGAAATATCTAGAATAGACAAATTCATGGAGACAGAAAACAGACTAGAGGTTACTAAAGGATGGCAGAAGGCAATAATGGGGAGTTATTGCTTAATGGTTACAGAGTTTCTGTTTAGGGTGATGAAAAAGTTTTGGAAATAGGTAGTCATGATGGCTATATAACACTGTGACTATAATTAATGCCACTGAACTGTACACTTGGAAATGGTTAAAATGACAAAGTTTATCTTTTATTTACCACCAAAAAACCAAAAAAAATTGTTAAGTATATACAGAAGTACTGAAAATAATGTTAAAAACAATTGTTTATTGTGGTACTGTTATCATAACATACAGATCAACATAATGGAATACATGCTCACATACAGAATTTTGTATGTGATAAATGTGGCCTCATAAATCAATGTACAAGAACAACTGGTCAGAAAAAAATTCACTTTAGATCTTCATTTTGTGATATATATAAAAGTAAATTCTAGAGACACAGGAAAGTTAAAAATGAAAAAAACTATTAATAGAAGAAAATGAAAGTGAATATTTAGCAAAACCTTCAATGGAATAGAACTTTCTAAGCTTAGATGATAAAGTAAAATTTACAATAACAAAAAAATTAAGGTTTGACTTATTGAATATTATTTAAAAAGCAAAATTAGAAGTTAAACAAAAAGGGAAAATATTTTTAAACTATACTACAGAGCTATAGTAACCAAAGCAGTATGGTACTGGCATAAAAACAGACAAATAGATCAACAGAAAAGAATAGAGAACCAGAAACGAAACCACATTTATATGGTCAATTAACTTATGCCAAAGAAGACAGGAAATACAGTGGGGAAAGGACAATCTCTTCAATAAATGGTTTTAGGAAAATTGAATAGCTACATGCAAAAGAATTAAACCGAACTACTCTCTCACACCACATATAAAAATAAGTGAAAGATGGATAAAGACTTAACTGCAGAGAGGAAACCATAAAATTCCTAGAAGAAAACACATGTAGTATGCAACGTTGAAATCAGTCTCAGTAATATATTTTTTAAAATATTCATTGAAATATAGTTGATTCTCAATACTATATTATTAGCAATATATTTTTGGATATATTTTCCCTCAGGCAAGGGAAGCAAAAGCAAAAAGATCCAAATGGGACCACATAAAACAAAAAGCTTTTGCAGAGCAAAGGAAACTATCAAGGAAATGAAAAGACAGCCTACTGAATGGGAGAAGATATTTGCAAACAATATATCTGATAAGAAATTAATACTCAATATAGACAAAGAACTCATACACCTCAACATCATAAAAACAAAAACTGAATTTAAAAATGGGCAGAGAATCTGAATAGATATTTTTCCAAAGACAAACAGATGGCCAACAGACACAACATTACTAACCATCAGGAAAATGCAAATCAAAACCACAATGAGTTATCACCTCACATCAATCAGAACAGCTAGCATCAAAAAGAACACAAATAGGACTTGCCTGATGGTCCAGTGGTTAAGAATTCACCTGCTATCAGGGTTTCATACATAGCACCGCAGCTCCCTCACTGCAATCTACTGAAAATCAGCCCTCGACACAACAGTTTGAAAAAATTAATAAAAAATATTTTTTTAAAACATGAGAAAACAAAACAGAAAAAATAAAAGTGAAAAAAAAAAAGAAACAAAACAAACAAAAAAATGGAGAAAAAAAAGAATTGACCTGCCAATGCAGGGGACACCCATTCAATTCCTGGTCCAGGAAGATTCCACATGCCCTGGAGCAATTGAACCCCTGTGTCACAACTACAGAACCCATTCTCTAGGGCCCACATGTTGCAACTACTGAGGGCCTGAGCTACTGAGCTCCCTAGAGTCCACGCTCTACATCATAAGAAGCCACTCCCACAAGAAGCCTGTACACTGCAATGAAGAATAGCCCCCATTCACTGCAACTAGAGAAAGTCCACGAACAGCAATGAAGACCAAAAAAAATAATAAATTAATTTAAAAAACCACAAATAACAAATGTTGGCAAGGATGTAAAAAAAGAGAACCCTTGTGCACTGCTGGTTGTAATTTAAGTTGATATAGCCCGCAAAGAAAGTAATAGGCTCCTCAAAAAATTAAAATCAGGAGAAGGAAATGGCAACCCACTCCAGTATTCTTGCCTGGAAAAATCCATGGACAAAGGAGCCTGGCGGGCTGCGGTCCATGGGGTTACCTGACTGAACACGCATGCATGAAGGTGGAGGGAGATGGGTTGTAGCAATAACCTGGTAGAACTAAAAAAAAATTAAGATCAGAACTATCATATGATGCAGCAATTCTGCTTCTTGGTCTTTTTCTGAAGAAAACAAATATACTAATTTGAAAAGATATGTGCACCCTTACATTCACTGAGCATTATTTACAATAGCCAAGATATGGAAGCAACCTAAGTCAACAGATGAACAGGTTAAAAAGATGTGACATATACATACACATACACATACATACTGGACTATTACTCAATAAAAAAGAAAATTCTCCATTTGCAACAACATAGATAAATCTAGAAGGTATTGTGCTATGTGAAATAAGTCAGAGAAAGACAAATACCATATGATTTCACCTATAAGTGGAATATAAACACTAAAACAAATTAATAAACAAAATAGAAACAGAGTCACAGAAAACAAATAGGCGGTTGCCAGAGGGAAGGTGGGTTGGGAATGAGTGAAAGAGATGAAGGATGCTAAGAGGTACAAACTTCCAGGTACAAAATAAGCGAGTCACAAGAATTAAATGTACAGCATGAGGAATATAGTAAATAATAATAACAATACAATAAATTGTATGGTGACAGATGGCAACTAGATTTATCATATTGATCATTTTGCAACATAAAGAAGTATCAAATTACTATGTCATGTACCTGGAACTAACACAGTATTGTAGATTAGTTGTAATTCAGTAATGGAAAAATAAATTTTTTTTCCAGGAATATACATTTTTATTCTGTTAGAAAACAAGAGCCCTAATGAAAATTTCTCTGCCAGTGACACAGTCTACACTGCAGGACACCTGATGCGTCTTAAGCAGATTTGTTAGCCTGAGATGGGGATTCTTGTTCCAGTGATTTACTTGTGAGTCTGTATGTGGTGGGGGGCGGGGTAGAGGGGGTGAGGGTAGAGTACAGGATACAAAATAAGACAGGGGGAAGAAAGGAAGGTGTGGTCTTGGCTAGGGTTTCATCTTGCCGTGAAACTCTGGGACATCCCTAGGTTAGTCCACCTTGAGGCAGGACCAGGCCCATCAGTCAGGGGCTAAGAACTGGGAAAGGGTTTGGGAGGGAGCATCACCTCCCAGATTGGGTGGCTTCCATTTGACTCATGGAATGGTAGCAGGAGGTGATTCCCACAGCAAGGGAATCTGAGCAGGGTACCAGCAGCACCCACTACTGGCTGGTTTTATTGGCACCCCTCACGGTAGGCTACTGTAGATTAGCTCAGCCCATGACCAAGCAGAGTTGTTTCCCCATAGGTTATCAGGGGGTGTCAGAGAGGACCCTGGGTTTGTCTACCACTTGGCTGTAGTGAGAATTCTCAAGGGGGGTTGGTGGAACCAAAGCAGTTAAGTGAAACAAAGGTGTTTAATTTGGTCAGAAATGTCAGCTGGTTGAAACCAAAGGGACATATGGGGTCTGGGTGTACCATTCAAAGAATTAAAAAGCCAGCAGCCAGAGCAGCCGACTAGACCTTACCCCAGCCCAGGCATCCGTATAATCATGTCCTGTTGTTACTCTACCATGTAGGCATCTGCTGCAAGTCCCAGGGTGACTTTCATCTTCATGTGGGGTATATCCCTGAGGCTGAGTAGATGGTAGCTGCTACCTTGAGCTGCCCTTTGGAAATAATGGGAAAGAGCCATCTCTGAATCACACTAGTTCTGAGGTCAGAGAACAGTTCCTCAGGGGTTCCAGGACCTTTAGTGTCAGTAGGGGTTACTGTTGTTTAGTCACTAAGTTGTGTCCCACTCTTTGAGAATCCCATGGACTGTAGCCCACCAGGCTCCTCTGTCCATGGGATTTCCCAGGCAAGAATACTGGAGTGGGTTGCCTCTGCCTTCTCCAGGAAAAAGGAATTCTTACAGAACTCCAACAGGTAAGTGGATCTAAAGAAAAATAGATAATTTGCAAAAGAGGAAATACAATTAAACATAGGGGAAAATGTTCAATTTTACCAGTATACATACACACACACACACACATATATATATACGAAGTTAAAGCAATTGAATTATCATCTTTCATTTATTTTGTCTCTTATCAAGTCAGTCCCATCCCCACCCCTGTGTTTTTAACTTACATCTAAGACTTATATGGATGAGGTGAAATGAAAATTATACACTGGTGATCACAGTGTACCTTGGGATTTCCCTTTAAGGAAGCAATATGACAGTATGTATTGTGACTGAAAATATTTGTATTAGAAATAATAATGCAAAAAAATCAAGAAAATTCCGAAAAAGAAGAGTAATTGAAAGGTTTAGAACTATCTGATTTTGAAATATATTACAAATCTATAAGACTTAAAACAGTATGGTACTTACAAATGAACAGACATAGATAAATGAAATAAACCAAAATAGAAATAAACTCATAAAATGCATGCAAGAACTTAGTATATATTAACAGCAGATTCTCAAATCTGCAAGAAAAAAAATCTAAAATAAAACAAACTATCAATAAATGGTTTTGGTCAACTGAGTAACCAAATGGAAAATTAAATAAAATGTGGCAACTACCTCACTTCTTATAACAACAACAAAATTCCAGATGATCAAAGACATATCTATGGGGGTTGGAAGGAAATATAATATTACAGTGTATTAGAAGGGGACCTTCCTAGCAGTCCACTGGTTAAGACTTTGCCTTTCAGTGCAAGGGATGTGGGTTCAATCCCTGGTCAGGGAGCTAAGATCCAATATGACACATGGACCAAAAAAAAAACCCCATAAAAAACAGAAGTGGGCTTCCCTGGTGGCTCAGTGGTAAAGAATATGCTTGCCAATGCAGGAGACACGGGTGATCCCTGGTCCAGAAAGAAGTGTGTCACAACTATTTAGCCTGTGCTCTAGAGCCTGGGAACCACAACTACTGAAGGTCACGTACCCTAGAGCCTGTGCTCTGCAACAAGAGAAGCCACTGCAATGAGAAGCCCATGCACTGCAACTAGAGAGTAGACCCTGGCCACCACAACTAGAGAAAGCCCATGCACATCAACGAAGAACCAGTACAACCACAAATTAATACATAAATAAATTACTTTTTAAAAAGCTTTCCCTTAAAGAAGCAACATTATAACAAATTCAATAAAGACTTAAAAAAATGGTCCCACATTAAGCAAAAAAATCTTCATAAAAAATGTACAAGGCAGCATGAAAGAATGTTGTTTATGATCTTGAAACAGAAAACCTTCAAATATAACAGAAACCCAAGCCATAAAAGAGCTCAATAAATACAGCTACCTAAAAATTAAAATATATCATGAAAATAGTCACAACAGTGATAAACTAAGGAAATCTACTAACCAACAAAAGGCTGATTTTTTAAAATATATATTGTATTGATATATAAACATATATTGATTTATAAACATGTATTGTATTGATATAGAGTATCAATACAATAAAGAAAATACTAGACAACTGAGCCCTGGCAAATGGATTAAGGTTATGAGTAGGAATTTCATAGAAAAGGAAACGCAAATGGCTCTAAGCAGCATATATTAAAAGATACTCAAACTCACTCATAACAAAAGAAATATAAATTATGAGATATATTTTTCACCTATTACATTGGGGGAAAAAAACCACCCAGCTTTAAAAAACATCAGGTACTCTCATTCATTTTTCATCAGAGTATAAAATGGTACAACTATGATGGCTTAGGCTGTAAAGAATCCACTTACAATGCAGGAGACCTGCGTTTGATCCCCGGGTTGGGAAGATCCCCTAGAGAAGGGAATGGCTACCCACTCCAGTATTCTTGCCTGGAGAATTCCATGGACAAAGGAGCTTGGCAGGATACATGGGGTCGCAAAGAGTTGGACACAACTGAGCCACTAACACTTTCACACTTTCACTGTGTTATGCTGTGCTAAGCTGCTTAAGGTCTGTCCAACTCTATGTGACCCTATGGACCATAGCCTATGAGGTGCCTCTATCCATGGGATTCTCCAGACAAGAATACTAAAGTGGGTTGCCATGCCCTCCTCCAAGGGATCTTCCCCACCCAGGGATCAATCCCACATCACTTATGCCTCCTGCATCAGCAGGTGGGTTCTTAACCTCTAGTGCTACCTAGGAAGTTCCCATACTTTCACTACAAAAGGTAATTTGGCAATATTTATTCAAATTAACAATGCAAATATCAAAACATCAAAATAATATTCTTTTTCAATCAGTATTTCATTTGTAGAAAGTTATTCTATAGATATATGGTATGCTGATAGATATTCACTGTAGCAGTTTATAATAAGCAAGGAGTGGAAACAAACTAAACAACCATCTATATGTGACTAATTCATAAATTGTAGAGAATTCTCTGGTAGTCCAGTGGTTAGGACTCTGCCTTTCTACTGCAGGGGGCAAGGGTTCGATTCCTGGTTGAAGAATGAAGATACCACAAGTCACATGCCTCCCCCCTCAAAAAAAATTGTACAAATCCATAATATAGAATGCCATAAACTATTCTTTCAAAATGGGGCAATTTTGCTTATAGTGCTATTTAATAATTTACAATATATATTAAGTAAATAAGGTAAAAAGCTATCAAATACTATTTTTAGTAACTAGCATTTGTATCTGTGCTTTTAAGGACATATAAAATGATATGTTTATATACGTATATAGATTTTCTCTGAAAGGATATACTAAAGGCTGGTAACAATGATCAACTCCAAGGAACAACTGGGTGACTGAGGAAGAAGAATGGAAAGGAGAGTTACTTTTCACTATATATCCTTTTGGAACTTTTAAACTTTATACCATGTTCAGACATTGCTTATTAAAAAAATTGAACAGTTTAAAAAATGTAAGTTAAGGGTCAAAAAATTTTTTTAATTTAATGTTTCAAATTATAATTTAACTTTTTGATCTCTTTCCAAATGAAATAATCTCAATGTGTGAAAAGCTTTATAGTCAAGAGATGTTTACTGTTACAGCATTTACAATAGCAAACAAACAGCAAAAGAATGGCTAAAGATAATAAAAGAAATATGTAACTATTAAAATAAACTCTATAAAATATATACTTATGTATATATTTATGGTATATGTTTACATATAGTGATATAAAAAAACAAAACCTGAGCAAAGAAAAAAAAACAGGACTGAATTAGTTTCTATGGAAATACAACCTTTTTAAAGAAGTTCAAAACCAAAACCAGTAACAGCAGAAGCTAACATTTGAGTACTCATGTACATGGCATGCAAAGAATTTTACATGCACTAATACATTTAATCCCAATAATACCCATGCTAGGTAGGTAGGTACTAATACATTTGTATATTGTTGTTGTTCAGGTGCCAAATCATGTCCGACTCTTTGCAACCCCATGAACCGCAGCACTCCAGACCTCCCTGTCCATCACCAACTCCCGGAAACCACCCAAACCCAGGGCCATCGAGTCAATGATGCCATCCAACCATCTTCTCCTCTGTCATCTCCTTCTCTTCTTGCCCCCAATCCTTTCCAGCATCAGGGTCTTTTCAAATGAGTCAGCTCTTCACATCTGGTGGCCAAAGTATTGGAGCTTCAGCTTCAGCATCAGTCCTTCCAATGAATATTCAGGTTTGATTTCCTTTAGGATCGACTGGCTTGATCTCCTTGCTGTCCAAGGGATTCTCAAGAGTCTTCTCCAGCATTACAATTCAGAAGCATCAATTCTTCGGTACTCAGCGTTTCTTATTGTCCAGCTCTCACATCCATTCATGATCACTGGAAAAACTATAGCTTTGACTATACAGACCTTTGTTGGCAAAGTGATGTCTCTGCTTTTTAATATGCTGTCTAGGTTTGTCATATCTGAGGCTAATGATATTTCTCCCGGAAATCTTGATTCTAGCTTGTGCTTCATTCAGCCCAGCATTTTTCATGATGTACTCTGCATATAAGTTAAATAAGCAGGGTGACAATATACAGCATTGATGTACTCCTTTCCCAATTTGGAACCAGTTGTTTGATGTCTGGCTCTAACTATTGCTTCTTGAACTGCATACAGGTTTCACAAGAGGCAGGTAAGGTAGTCTAGTATTCCTATTTCTTTAAGAATTTTCCACAACCTGTTGTTATCTACAGTCAAAGGCTTAGTGTAGTCAATGAAGCAGATGTTTTTCTGGAATTCTCTAGCTTTTTCTATAACGTTGGCAATTTGATCTCTGGTTCCTCTGCCTTTTCTAAATCTAGCTTGTACATCTGGAAGTTCTTGGTTCACATACTGTTGAAGCCTAGCTTGAAGGATTTTGAGCATTACTCTGCCAGCATGTAAAATGAGTGCAATTGTGTGGTAGTTTGAACATTCTTTGGCATTGCCCTTCTTTGGGATTTGGATGAAAACTGACCTTTTCCAGAAATATCAATAACCTCAGATATGCAGACGATACCCACCCTTATGGCAGAAAGCAAAGAAGAATTAAAGAGCCTCTTGGTAAAGTTGAAAGAGGTGAGTGAAAAAGCTGGCTTAAAACTCAACATTCAAAAAAATGAAGATCATGGCATCTGGTCCCATCACTTCATGGCAAAAAGATGGGGAATCAACGGAAACAGTGACAGGCTTTATTTTTGGGGGCTCCAAAATCACTGCAGATGGTGAGACTGCAGTCATGAAATTGAAGGCTGCTTGCTCCTTGGAAGACAAACCTAGACAGCATGTTAAAAAGCAGAGACATCACTTTGCCAACAAAAATCCATATAGTCAAAACTATGGTTTTTCCCTCGGACAGTAAAGAGATCCAACCAGTCATTCCTAAAGGAAATCAGTCCTGAATACTCAGTGGAAGGACGGATGCTGAAGCTGAAACTCCAATACTTTGGCCACCGATACAAAGAGCCAATTCAATGGAAAAGACTCTGATGCTGGGGAAGACTGAAGGCAGGAGGAAAAGGGGACAAGAGAGGATGAGATGGTTGGATGGCATCACTGAAATGAGTTTGAGCAAGCTATGGGAGGTGGTGAAAGACAGGGAAGCCTGGCATGCTGCAGTTCACAGAACTGCAAACAGACACAACTGAGTAACTGAACAACAACAAAACGGTCTGCCATAGCTCTTCTTCCAAGGAGTGTCTTTTAATTGCAAGGCTGCAGTTATGATCTACAGTGATTTTGGAGCCCAAGAAAATAAAATCTGTCACTGTTTCCACTTTTTCTTGTCTATTTGCCATGAAGTGATGGAACCAGATGCCATGATCTTCGTTTTTTGAATGTTGAATTTTAAGCTAGCTCTTTCACTCTCCTCTTTCATCTATATCTTACTAATGAGAACAGAGACTTGGGGAGAGGTTAGGTGTCTGGAATCAGAGTTGAGTTCAGGCAAGATGACTTCAAGACCATGTTTAGGAAATGGAACCATGAGTATCTTTTTCTTCTCTTCTTTATGGTTTTCAGTAGTTTCAGGTTTCTTACTAAATAAAAAAGGTACTATTCTCACAATGAAAGAGAATTATTAGAGAAATAATGTGTCGATGTTTTTCTTTTTGGTAAAAGTGGTAATGTTACATGTAGGAAAGATTAAATCTTTTGTCTTCCAAAAAGGATTCCTTTTGAGAATTCTAACAAAGGCCAGACATATTATTTTGGTAGGGCTGATATTAAAATAACCTTCTCTGATTATCTCTAAGACTCTTCAGATGGGTGGAAGTATCTGTAAGGAAGGATCCAGGCTGATAGTTGGCCCTGGATGATCATCCTATGTCCTCATACTCAACAGTTCTTGCACCCGAATGAGCATTGTTGAGGCATAGAGTATGTGAATAAATACAAATCTTCTATTCAGAAAATTTAGATATCACAAGAAATAAAAATGTTGAACAAATTCAAGTGTATATTTAATTTTATCATTTGATTATATAAATTATACACAAAAACAGTGCTGAGCAATTAAAGGATGCAATGATTGAAAATGTACTTAGAATGTTTTTTAAGAGTCGAAACACAGCAAGAAAATAAGCACAGTTGACTCTGGAGCGACAGAGATTTGAACTGTGGGGGTCCACTTATGTGGAGATTTTTTTCAATAGTAAATAGGACAGTACTACACAATTCACAACTGGCTGAACTCAGGACGCAGAAATCAAAGATACAGAGGAACTGAGGATACAAGGGCCTACTATAAATTATATGCAAGATTTTTTTTCAAGCATTTATTTATTTTGGCTGCACTGGGTCTTAGTCGTTGCACATGGGAGCTCTTAGTATGCCAGAATTTTGACTGTATAAAGGGTCAGTGCCCCTAAGCCCTACTCTTACTAAGGGTAAACTGTAATCAAATGTCGTACAAAAGGAAGTATCTAAAATAGTATATAAAATAGCTTTTGAAAATGACTCTCTATATGTTTCAAAGAATATTTTAATTATGAAAGTTATAGACAGTATTCTTTAGTATGAATAAAAAATTTCTTACAAAAGGATCTGCTGGTTTTTGCTTACAAAGTTCTGTGAGTCCTTTAAGCAGAGTTGGCATTACATACAAATTTAAATAGTCCTTAGCAGCTTGTCCAACTGGAATGGGCTCAACAATCACTGCAAATACAAATGTATTCCCGTTAAAGCTAAAATAAATGATTAAATATTATACAGTCATTAAAAAGGACACATTCAAAGAAATTTTAATGAAATGAGAAATACTTTAAGTTTTTTTTTTAAAAAGGAAACAGAAATAGACACATAGCAAATAGTTTGTTCAAAGACACACAATTACACATACACAAAAATAAGACTCATACAAATAGCAAAAAATACATCAATATATTGATAGTGCTCACACATAAGATTCTGATTATGTTTTCAACAATCTCCTTTTTTGCATTTATATTTACATTTTTTTAATAGTAAATACATAATGGACAATGTTATGAAAAGCTGAAAGAATTCATATAACCTAGATTAATTCATCACAAAAATTAACTCCTGTCAACAAAATGGAGGCAGTTTTGCACAGTGGTACAGATACAAGAGTGAATAATACATGCTTCTTGCTCTCTTATTAACTATTGACCATACACATAAAACCTGTTTCTATGATAGTATATGTTAATATTGCTGCTTATTTTTCAGGTGTTAAAATAAATTATCTAGGATTTAAGGAAATTTTAGTTTTTTCAGCTTTGTTTAAGTACTATAGGTGACCCAGACTTGCAATACAACAAAAAACATATTTCTACCAGAAACAAAAAGGGTCCCAGTATCTCTACATCCTTGCCATTGATTACAGCTATTCTAGTGGGTAAGCAAAGGTATCTCATGGTGCTTTCAATCTGCATTTCAGTGATTATGATGAGCACTTTTTCATGTACTTATTAGCTAGTTATTTTCTTCTGTGAAATGCCTATTCAAATCTTTTGCCCAGTTTTTAATTCAGTTGTTTGTATTGAGTTGTAAAAATTCTTTATATTAATATATTCTAGATACAAGTGCTTTATCTGATATATGATTTGCAAATATTTTCTCCCAGTCTATGATTTATCTTTTCATACATTTAATGATGACTTTTAAAGAAGAAAAGCTTTGAATTTTGATGTAGTCCCATGTATCAATATTTTATTTTACAGATCATATTTGTGATGTCATATATAAGAACTCTATGTCCAACTCAAGGTAATAAAGATTTTCTCCATTTTCTTCCAGTTAGAAGAGTTTGTGATATGAGCTCCCTTTTGCTTAGCAGTCACTCAGGAATGATATACAAAACCCTATATGATGAGTCACTAAAGCAAGTTATAAAGATATTCTAGGACATATTCCTAATCCTTGAAAAAGCTGGTGCTCTTCCTAAAAACCAAAGCTAGTTTTTAGCTCTTATGTTTAGATCTATTTATGTGTGGTGTGCTTTGAAGCAAGGGTCTATGCTGGTTTTTGTTTTCGCATGTGGATATCCAGTTGTCTCTGCACCATTTGTTGAAGAGATTACCCTCTCCCCATCAAATTGTCTAGGCACTTTCATGGAAAATCAATTGGCCGTAAATGCAAGAATCTACTTCTAGATTCTCAATTCTGCTTCATTGATCTTTATGTCTATCCTTATGTCAGGACCATACAGCCTTAATTACTGTGGTTTCATAATAGGTTGAAATCAGATTAGTGGAAGTCTTCCAACTTTGTACGCCTTCAAAATTGCCTTAGCTCTTCTAGATCCTTTACAATTCCATATACATTTTGGAATCGACTTGTTAATTTCTACATAAAAGCATGCAAAGCCTTTGATAGGGAGTGCATTAAATTTATCCATCAATTTGGAGTGAACTGTTATCTTGACAATATTGACTCTTCTGATGCAGGAAAGTGTTAGTTGCTTGGTCGTGTCCGACTCTTTGCAAACACAGATTGTAGCCCACCAGGCTCCTGTGTTCATGGAATTCTGCAGGCAAGACAACTGGAGTGGACTGCCATTTCATTTTCCAAGAGATCTTCCTGACGAGGAGATCAAACCCAGGTCTCCCACATCACAGGCAGATTCTTTACCACCTGAGCCAGCAGGGAAGCCCCTAAAAGGCGATGTCTATTTATTTAGATAGTCTTTCATTTCTCTCAGCAACATTTTGTTTTGTACTTTTCAGTGCACAAGAATTGCACTTCTTTTGTTAAATGTATTCTTAAATATCTTATTGTTATTGATGCTATTGTGAATACAACTATTTATCTTCAGTTTTGGATTGTTTCTCTATTTTTAAAAATCATTTATTATTTGTCTCTGGCTATATCTTATTTGAATTTTGGAGAATTTCCACTAACCTGATTTCAAAATCTTTAATGAGGAACAACTGATACTTGGCTGCTGGGGAAGGGTGGCCAAGCCTGGCTGGTACCCTGAGGCTTGGGGGACTTGGGTTTTCAGATAATACCAGAATTCCTCCTGGGAACATTGACCCTATCTATGCTTGGTACCTCTGAGACGAACTGATGTTTCTCTGAGATGAACTGATGAATTGGAGCTATGGTGCAAAAGAAGTCCTGCCCTTGGTTACTTGACTACTTAATGACTGAAGGGGTCAGGCACCCAATCAATAATAGTGTGGCCCAGATTCTTGAACTGCTATTTGATGAGTACTGTGTGTAACAGCTAAAGAAGTCTGAGGGTGAGACCTTAGTGTCAGTCATTGAAAAGGGCCTGGAACTTCCAGAAGACGAGGAGAAAAAGAAATAGGAAGAGGGCCTCCCTAGTGGCTCAGTGGTAAAGAATTCATCTGCCAATGCAGGAGACAAGGGTTTGATCCTTGGTCCAGGAGGATACTGGACCACATACAGTAGAGAAACTAAGCCCGTGTGCCATACTGAGCCTGTGCTCTGGAACCTGGGAACTCCAACTACTGAGTTCACACGCAGAAACTACTGAAGCCCATACTCTGCAACAAGAGAAACCACTACAATAAGAAGCCCACGCACTGCAACTAGAGAGCAGCCCTGCTTGCAGCAAGTAAAGAAAAGTCTACACAACAAAGACTCAACACAGCCAAAAATAAATACAAAATATGAAAAGAAAAAGTTTCAAACCCTCTGCAAAAAAGATGGTTGCATCAAACCTACTGGTGACATCCCTGTGCTGCACTGTCATGAGCACATACATATAGCTGGAGAGCAAACATGGAAAGAATCACGAAGCCTCAAGCCCTAAGAGACAACTCAACAAGGGGTTACATGGCAGCAAAGAAGCACCCGGAGGTAAACCCTAGACCATTTCATCATCAAGACCCTGAAGCAAAAGGCTGATAATGACAAGTCGGTGGAGGACCAGGTCATCCTACTGTATGAAGTGGCTCTCCTATCTTGATTTTGGTCTGAAGGATCCCCAGACCCATGCTAACAGGGTCTACAGGATGATCAAATTTGGTCTTGGTATCCACTAGTAAAGTAATGCTTAAAATTCTCCAAGCCAGGCTTCAGCAATATGTGAACCATGAACTTCCAGATGTTCAAGCTGATTTTAGAAAAGGCTGAGGAACCAGAGATCAAATTGCCAACATCCACTAGGATCATCGAAAAGGTGAGAGAGTTCCAGAAAAACATCTATTTCTGCTTTAATGACTATGCCAAAGCCTTTGACTGTGTGGATCACAATAAACTGTGGAAAATTCTGAAAGAGATGGGAATACCAGACCATCTGACCTGTCTCTTGAGAAACCTGTATGCAGATTGGGAAGCAACAGTTAGAACTGGAAATGGAATAACAGACTGGTTCCAAATAGGAAAAGGAGTACATCAAAGCTGTATATTGTCACCCTGCTTATTTAACCTATACACAGAGTACTTCATGAGAAATGCTGGGCTGGAGGAAGCACAAGCTGGAATCAAGATTGCCAGGAGAAGTATCAATAACCTCAGATATGCAGATGATTCCACTCTTAGGGCAGAAAGTAAAGGAGAACTAAAGAGTCTCTTGATGAAAGAGGAGAGTGAAAAAGTTGGCTTAAAGCTCAACATTCAGAAAACTAAGATCATGGCATCTGGTCCCATCACTTCATGGCAAATAGATGGGGAAACAGTGGAAACAGTGGCTGACTTTATTTTTCTGGGCTCCAAAATCACTGCAGATGGTGATTACAACCATGAAATTAAAAGACGCTTACTCCTTGGAAGGAAAGTTATGACCAATCTAGACAGCATATTAAAAAGCAGAGACATTACCTTGCCAACAAAGGTCCGTCTAGTCACGG
Source organism: Antilocapra americana (assembly GCA_007570785.1). Lineage (NCBI taxonomy): Eukaryota > Metazoa > Chordata > Mammalia > Artiodactyla > Antilocapridae > Antilocapra > Antilocapra americana. The sequence goes on along the minus strand of ML661896.1, from coordinate 2,240,740 downwards.
CTATGGTTTTTCCAGTAGTCATGTATGGATGTGAGAGTTGGACAGTGAAGAAAGCTGAGAACCAAGAATTAATGCTTTTGAACTGTGGTGTTGAAGAACTCTTGAGAGTCCCTTGGACTGTAAGGAGACCCAACCTGTCCATCCTAAGGGAGATCAGTCCTGGGTATTCATTGAAAGGACTGATGTTGAAGCTGAAACTCCAATACTTTGGCCACCTCATGCGAAGAGTTGACTCACTGGGAAAGACCCTAATTCTGGGAAGGATTGGGGGCAGGAGGAGAAGGGGAAGACAGAGGATGAGATGACTGGATGGCATAATTGACTCGATGGCCATGGGTTTGGGTGGACTCCGGGAGTTGGTGATGGACAGGGAGGCCTGGCGTGCTGCGGTTCATGGGGTCACAAAGAGTCGGACATGTCTGAGTGACTGAACTGAACTGAAACTATTATTAGAGAATATGGCAAATCCATAAAAAGTGCCAAAGAAGAGCCTCTTTTCATTTGTAACAAATTCAGCTAATGCATTTAGGGATAACTAAAAGGAGTAATAACATAGAAGAAGAAAAACCCTTGATATGTCCAGTCCAAAATAAAGGAAAGAAAGGTAAAACTCTTCTCAAAAGATTCCCTAGAGGTCACAATTTCATTCTGAGAAAAACATTAAGTTTTCTATTCTTGGCTTCAAATTGTTAAGTAACTACAACTTGAAAATACGACAGAATACACTGGAGACAAACTTGTTACCTTCCTTCCCAACTATATCTCCAAAATTAAGAGAGAAAGCAAACAAGTAAATGCAATTAATTACTCATTTGTAACTCACCTGCAGGAAACATGAATCGAATTTCTCTTTCTGCTGCAGCAAAATCATTACTTCCATGAAGTGCATTTCTTAGCTCATCTGTGCCATAAATCGCCCTCAGACTGAAAGCAAGTTAGAAATGATGACCATCCAATCTGACATTCTTTCCTTACTTTTTATGTATGTATTATACTTAGAAATTTTACAGAAGCATCTTTATTTCTCACATATGGAGGCTTTAATCTATTTTGATTTTAAGCATAAGTCTATCTACATGAGGGTCAAATATATTTAAAACCCCAGGAAAGATATACTGGAAAAATAGTTATCTGGGTGAAAAAGAGGTGTTATCTTGTGACAATTGAAAAAACAATGGTATTTTCAAAAGTGTCAAGAACTCAATGTCCTCTAGTTTCTAAACATTAAAGATAATGCTAAAATCTGAGTTTCTAATCTCTATTACCAACATTCTACAAAATACCATCCCAATTTTCCCATGAAAATTCCTATACCAGTGGCAGTTTAATTCAAGAATGAGATAAAAATGAGGTTAGTCAATCATAAATCAAACATTCTCTGAGACCTTTTGTGGCATTTGTAAAGGACACATTTAGGTAGTTAAAACACAGAATGGGCCTTCCCCACCCAACCCTGCATCACCACACACAAAATCAGGTTACTCAGGAAACTTTCAAATTAAAGGAAATTCCTATTACAATGAAATCAGATTTTTTTTCATTTTCATAGTTGGACTCCATTTCTCCCCTAGGAAAGTTACCTGTCTGGGTGCGTCTCCTTAGCTACTAAGCTATTACTTGGTCCCAAGAGTTCTTTCCAGTAAGAGATGGCGTTATATCTAGCTAATATCATGGCAACAAGTGGTCCAGAACTCATGTAAGCTGTTAAATTGGGGAAAAACATTTTCCCGTATTGTTCCACATAAAAGTTACTACAGTGCTCAGGGCTGAGATGTAGTTTTCTTCTCTAAAAGAGAAACAAAGTCAACAAAAGCATTATTGACAGTTCAATAATACCTCATTAAGTCACTAATGGGCTTCCCTTGTGGCCCAGCTGGTAGAGAATCCATCTGCAATGCAGGAGACCTGGGTTCAATCCCTGGGTTGGGAAGATCCCCTGGAGAAGGGAAAGGCTACCCACTCGAGTATTCTGGCCTGGAGAATTCCATGGAGTATATGTATAGTCCACATGGTCACAAAGAGTCGGACACGACTGAGCAACTTTCACAAGTCACTAATAACTTGAAATAGTACCAATCTGACCACAAATTTGAGATTTATTTTTGTATTATGAACAGTGGGCAAGATAAAAATGTTAAATGTAGGCTGTACAGTCAGAATGGTTGCTATCAAAAAGTCTACAACAATAAATGCTGGAGAGGGTGTGGAGAAAAGGGAATGCTCTTATACTGTTTGTGGGAGTGCAAACTAGCTCAGCCACTATGGAGAACAGTGTGGAGATTCCTTAAAAAACTGGAAATAGACCTGCCATATGACCCAGCAATCCCACTGCTGGGCATACATACTGAGGAAACCAGAATTGAAAGAGACACGTGTACCCCAATGTTCATCGCAGCACAGTTTACAATAGCCAGGACATGGAAGCAACCTAGATGTCCATCAGCAGACAAATAGATAAGAAAGCTGTGGTACATATACACAATGGGATATTATTCAGCCATTAAAAAGAATGCATTTGATTCAGTTTTAATGAGGTGGATGAAACTGAAGCCTATTATACAGAGTGAAGTAAGTCAGAAAGAAAAACACCAATACAGTATACTAACGCATATATATGGAATTTAGAAAGATGGTAACGATGTCCCTATATGTGAGACAGCAAGAGACACAGATGTAAAAAATAGACTTTTGGACTATGTGAGAGAAGGCAAGGGTGGGATGATTTGAGAGAATAGCACTGAAACATGTATATTACCATATGTGAAACAGATCGCCAGTCCAGGTTTGATGCACGAAACACAGCACTCAGGGCCAGTGCACTGGGATGACCCTGACGGACAGGATGGGGAGGGAGGTGGGAGGGGGGTTGTTCAGGATGGGGAAACACATGTACACCCATGTACATTCAGGTCAATGTATGGCAAAAACCACTAGAATATTGTAATTAGCCTCCAATTAAAATAAATAATTTTTTTAATGTAGGCTGTAAATAAGAATTATTACTTAAGAGAAGCTACTCTTGTTTGGCAGCCTCCTTCAACCTATGGTATATTCATGGTGGCTCAGCGTAAAGAATCCACTTGCCAATGCAGAAGAAATAGGTTTGATCCCTGGAGAAGGAAATGGCAATCCATTTGTGTATTCTTGTATGGGAAATCCCCTGGACAGAGAAGCCTGGTGGACTACAGGATTTGGGTTCTCAAAAAAGAGTCAGAAAAGACTTAGTGACTAAAAAACAACAACAACATTAATGACAAAATAATCTTATCTTCTTAACATAAAAACATGCCAATCTTCAGTATCTTGTTAATACATACTTCGTATAAAGTAAAAAATACTTTGGAATACTCCAAATTCATCTTCCCCTATCTATTTGTGAAATTTTCCTACATTATTTTAGAGAACTGGTCTCATTATGGTACCTTGAAGTAGTATGCAACATGATGCAGTAAACAAGTTTTTCACTTGTGTCCTTATTCTTGTTCTGCCATAAATATGTTGATTCAGAAAGAGCTTAAGGTAAGTAGTTAGCATTAAGCTTGTTAATTTGAAAGAAAATGAAATGTTTGAGACAAATAAATATTAATTTTTTTCACAAATGAGAAGCTATACGAATTATTAAATTTAAAAAAATCATAGAAGCTACGTCAGTCACTCTTCCAATTTTTCTATTTTAACTCCATTCATAAATCACTTCCTGTTTACTCAATTGCTGTTCTAAACTGCTGTTTAGAGAAACCAAATCTAAGATTCACATTTATTGCTCGTTAAACATCTGGAATAAAAGAATTTGTATTTAAAAAAAAAAAACCCACAAAACTATCCTGTGTCTTCAGGTTTCAGAAACTTGATAAAATTGCTTGGTTTATAGAGAGGGATCTAAACTGCCCCAGTTCAAGAAGCCTGGAAAGATGTTTACTAGGTAGTTCGGCACTGCTATGAACACAGGCTCTACTGGGCAAAAACTAACATTCTCACAGTCAAGTATCAGTTATGGAACCGTGCTAAGTCACTTTAGTCGTGTCACCTCTTTGCAACCCTATGGACTGTAGTTCTCCAGGCTCCTCTGTCCATGGGATTTGCTAGGCAAGAATAATGGAGTGGGTTGCAATTTTCTTCTCCAGGGATGGTCCTGACCCAGGGATCGAACCCAAGTCTCTTACATCTACTGCAGGTAGGTTCTTTATCACTAGCACCACTTGGGAAGCTCTAGTACTATTAAAAAAAAAAAGGTGCTGACATCTGTTTTCATATTAAAATTCATATAGTCAAGAAACAGAAGAAATATGAGAAGTGATAACAGCACTTGATTTAGTATAATCATTGACTCTCATTATTTTAAAATTAAGACATGCCTGTATTTGTGATTCTTATGCCTATTGGTTTCAGTAATTTTGTTGTTGCTGGGTTAAAAATCTCATCTGTTGCACTGAAAGCACTTAACTGCCACAGATCCCTTAACAAGCAAGGGAAGCTATCTTTTGCAGGTATGCCAGCTAATGTAGCATAATTTTAAAAACTGAGCGGTCATTTTAAAGTAAAGTTGATACTGAATCAATGATTTCATCAATTGCTTCAAAATTAGATCAGATAAACTTTCTTGTAATATAGATTAATATTTTCACAAAGACATAATTCTCTGGCAGTCCAGTGGTTAGGATGCTGTGCTTTCACTGTCGAGGGCATGGATTCAATCCCTGCTCAGGGAACTAAGATCCTGCAAGTCATGGCCAAAAGATAAGCAAATAAACAAAAAACAAAGCAAAGTATTTTCACAAAGAGGAGTGAACTTAATATCTGAAAAGGAGGTTGGTCCAGTGGGGCTCTGTGCTCCCAATTCAGGGGGCCCTGGTTCAATCCCTGGTCAAGGAACATGCCACAAAATAGTTCGCTATGGCCCCCACCAAAAAAAAAAAAGGTCTTGTATGCAGCAACTAAAAATCCTAAGTGCTACAACTAAGACCCAGCACAGTCAAATTAAATACTAAACAAAAAAAAGGAACCAATAGTTTGTTATAACACAGGAAAGACTGCCACCTACTAAATGAACACATCATTTTTTAGAAGGTTTTTTCCTAGATGAGAAAAGCAAGCCTCAAGTTCAATGAACTCTCAACTACAATAAAGCCTATTTTAAAGCATATAATACATAGGACAAAAATGATTCCACTGACATGAGATACCTGGAACAGCAAAGTCATAAAGACAGAAAGCAAAACAGTGTTACCAAGGACTAGGGAGAGGGCTAAGCAGAGAGCTAGTGTTTAATGGGTACAGAGTGTCAGTTTGAGATGATGAAAAAATTATAGAGATGGTCTGTGGTGACAGCTGCACAATATGAAGGTACTGTAATGCCCTTGAATTTTATGTTGTATATATATTATCACAATTAAACCAAAAAGAAGCATACTACATACCAAGATATTCTTTGGTTTAAAATTTATTGCTGACTAGAGACAGCGTCAAATATTCACAATTAAACTAAGTTTGTTTTTTTTTTAATAAGAAGTTTTAATTTCTAATTATCACTTGCTGCTTAATTACTTTTTCACTAATTCTTTTCAAACTTTAAAAAATCAAATTGGAAACTTTATCTTATTTTATGTTTTGTCTTCCTTCTAAAACTAATGAGTAACATACTCTGGGGATTAAAAAATTCAAAGCAATATAAAAAGGTTCATACTGAAAACTTTCATTCCCATTCCTGTCTTAATTCAGCCTGTTCTTCCTTACCCTCTATATGCAACCATTTTAAAATGCTTATTTATCTTCTAAATTCATTCTGTAAATACTGGCAAACATGAATATATATATATTACTTTTTCTCTTTCTATCATAGAAAAAAGCTACACATTGTTCTGCATCTTGCTTTTCTCCCTAACAGGACACAGAGAGGTTCTTCATTGCTCATTTTATAATTAGTCGCATAGGATTCAATTTGGTGGATTCGTCAGGGTGAATTTAACCAATTTCCTAATGTGGGGTTGTTTTCAATTTTTTGTTTGTAAATAAACAATGCTATAAAAAATTACCTAGATACATTGTCACTGCATATTAATACACAAGATACAGGAGAGATTCCCAGAAGTAGTACTTCTGGGTCAAAGGGAAAATGCATCTGTAAATACTGACAGATAATTGCCAGATTCCCTTCCATAGAGGTTATGTCATTTACTTTTGGATTCTTGCCAGATGGTAGTTTACTGTCATTTTAATTTGCTTTTTTCCTGCTTAGAGACTGAGCATCTTTTACCATGTTTTAGAAGCATTTTTATTTCTTTTTCTGTGACCATCCACATGTACCACCCATTTTCAACTGAATTTTTATCCTGTTTTAGGAGCTTTTTATACATTTGGGAGATTAGTCTTTATGAGTTACAAATATTTTTTCCAAGTTTGTCACCTGTGTTTTGACTTTGCTTATTATGCTTATTTGGCCATGCTCGTTTTTTTATGTTTATATTTTTATCAATCTTTTATTTTACAGTACCCAGTAAAAAGGCTGTCCCTTCCAAGAATAAATTCAGCCATTTTTTCTTCTAGAGTTTATACAGTTTAATTTTTAAATATTTAAATGTCAATTTAAATATTACATATAAATTCCATTTGGAATTTATCCTGGTACATATAATGTAATATTTGAATCCAGGTTTTTTTTTTAAAGTCACACCCAGTTTCCTAACATCATTTATTTAAAAGCTCATCCTTACCTGAATCTTTTAATTATACTAAATGTTTCTTTATACTTTCCGGCATTACTACTCCCTTAAACTTTCTTGTAGCATCTCACCCTCAGCCTCCATGTATCCTTCTAAGTTCATCCAAAAACCCACGTTTCTGAAGACTGAAATTGTCTTTATTTTTTGAAAGACTCAACAGGCAATATAACACTGAATAAATATAATAAAAAAGTGAAATTTCAAATAATAATGGTACAAAAAAGGAAGATTACAAATATTCCATTCTATTTGATAGTCTTTATATATTAATTTTCAAACTACTAATTGCAGAACAAGGAAAAGGCTTAAAACATTAAATTAAAAAAGAAAACTCGACAGTTTAAAAATTCATCAAGAGAAGATCAAGTAAATAGACTATGGTTTATTAGGACAGAAGAATATTTATACAGAAGTTAGATTCATATATAATGATCTGGCATGCTATCTGAGGGACCGCATAAGAGGGTCCAGGGAGGGCGACTGTCCTACTTTATGGGGGAAACATATTTGTAAATACATAACAAAAATTCTGGAAGAAAAGAAAGTGTTAAGTGGTTGTCTCTCTCTGCAGATTGAGACTTGAGCTGGGAGAAGAGAGATGGGAAAAAGAAGTTTTACTTCTCATTTTATATATTTTTAAAGTGTGAAAATACTTTTTGGAAAATTATCACATATAACTTTTATATTCAGAAGAGTAAACCTAAATTTCATGCTAAATACTAAGGATCAAACTGGGCTAACACATATACACAAACATTTTTAAAAGGTAAAATCAAAGGTATTCTAAAACAAGTTTAGGGATATAACTCTATGAGTAAGAAGAGCTTTCAAACATATCTTTTACTTAAGATAAAGTGAATTTTTAATTCTATTTTAGCTAAAAGCTAAGGCATAAAAGTCCAATTCAGCAGAGAGGAAAAAACCATGATCATACTGCTCAGAAGTTACCTGAACAATGGTGAATCCACATCTGAGAATAATATCTCGTATCTCCTCCTCTTTGTCAACAATATCTGGTTTGATAATAGCCAGAGTTTTTTCTACGTAGATCTGAGGTGGGGGCATTGATAGCTCCATTCTGACTTTTCAGCTACAATTTAAGGTTCTTCACGGGTATCAACTGCAATGACATGCACCCCCCCCACCCCTAACTTAATGTAATTGTAACTAAACAGCATTATCAGATGCTTGATTTTTATTAATTTATAAAGCTGGAAACTGTCATAGTCTTTTCCACAAGCAGTGTCTCAGTAATATGATTTTTACTCTGTCACCTGCTATGGGTTTTCCTAGGAGCCTTCATTAAGTTAGGAGAGCCTGAGGAGCAAGGCAAAGCCGAGGGCCCCAGAGGCCCAGGAAACTCGGTCTGCAACTCTCTAGGCCACTCAGCCCCACCCTCCACAATGCACACACACACCCCCTCTCCCCACACCCTCCAGCCACCAGGATGCTTAGGGTCAGGCCCAGCTGGAAAGCAGAATTCCTGGGCCCCCTGAATCTCTGTGGGCTGCACCCCCAGATTCCTTCAGAGTCCAGCCCTCATCTGGGCACTCACCTTAGCCTGGGCTCCTTTAGTGTCACAGATTGTTGCTAGGAGACCAGAAACCCAGCTTAGAGACGGTGGCTGCAAAGGGCCAATTCCAGTAGAGCACTTCACAGTCTTTGGCTAGCTCCTTTTAGCCAAGAAAGAGAAGCCGCCACAGGGATTTTTATTCCCTTGCAAATCTTAAAAGCAATAGATGTTGTCTAACATTATCCTCATAATTTATTTCATCCTCCGAGTCTTTGAAGGACACTTGTATTATCTCCACTTTACAAATGATGAGATAAATCATAGGTATTCTCCCTCATCCTACCCCCAGCACTTTCCAGTGTATGTAAGAAAATTCGGGTCAGATACCTTCCATATTTCACCAGACAATGTTATCCCCTCTACTGCCAGCTTCTATAATCATTAAAAGGTAATTATAGACTTGTGAAATAACATTTATTTAAAGAACAGTAAAAGACATTTAATCTATTTACCTCTAAATTAACCTTATGGAACAAAGATGTGGACAACATATATGGCAAAACCCCAAATCTCAGTTTTCTGTGTTTTCTTTATATCATGTCCACAAGCACCTTTAACTCTTTGGTTGTAAGTTAAGGTATAATTCTTATTAGAAAAGACAACAGAGAAATGGTAAACAAGTATTGGGATCTTCAATAAGTCAGAGTCTCAATGAAAGGTCCAAACTCCAGAAAAGTTCAGGGAAGCAGCTCCAAGTTAGCAAAATAGATTTTCCATCATCCATGGGGTTGGTTAGTTTTCATTCCAGACTATTTAAGTCTCTTCTTTTGTCTAACCAAATATTCAGCACCTACAGGGTCAAGGCAGATAGCAGCTATGAATCTTTATGGAGGTCTGAATGCAATTTTATTTCTTTCTCTGCAGAGCTTCAACCATGCTTTTTTCTTTAAAGTATCAATAAGATGCTGCCCAAAAAAGAAACCCTCAAATGTCTTCTTCTGGCTACCATATCTTATCTCCTACAGATGGGACAATGTGGACATATATTAATACCAACATAGCGTCAAAAAATGGACAGTGACTCCAGCCTCAGGTATTCATGTTTAGCCCTCCGACTTGAGGCCCTGGAAGTAGATGCACTCATTACTTACTTATCTATCCCCAGGTCTCTAAGAGCTCTTTACTGCTGCCTGCCTTCCTAGAGTATTTTGCTTCACCATCTATTAAAGCTGGTTCCACAGAGGAACAGTTACAATGTCAACCCTTCAGGTCCTTGAATAACCTCTAAACATAAACTCTGGGAGCACAAGGTCACTTCAACATCACCCTTATTCTCAAAAGACTTTCTAAAATCGGATTCCAGAAACTATACTCCTTTTTCTTTCAGCTCTCTACCTATAGTACCTGAATCTGTTCCAAGACTTCTCGCTGCAGCTCCACAGCCATATGGTATACATGATGATCAGAGTCATTGTACATCACAGCATTTTGGAACATCAGCATCAGGTCCCGCTGGAACTGAGCCATGGTGCGAATCCATCCCTTGGACAGATTCCTTTTCAGGCTAGTTAAGTCCATAGGTCTACAGGTGGCCAAGAGAAACCAGAGGAAATCAAACCTTCATGTGGAACATGTGGTGACCTTAAATGCTTTCTTGAAAAACTAACCAGCTCTTAATGAAAACAGTAGTAAAGATAACAATTCCCATTAAATAATAAAATAGCAATAGCAGCTAACATAATGACTGTTTACAATAAGTCAAGTGCTATGCTAGGTATTTTTTATATTAACTCACTTGATCCTCTCAATAAACCTATATGGTAAGTACCATGATCACAACTGGCAATGAGAAAATTGAAATCTGGAGGGGGAGCATATGTAAACCCATGGCGGTGTCACGTCAATGTATGGCAAAACCAACACAATAAAGTAAAGAAAATTTAAAAAAATAAAAGAAAATTGAAATCTAAATAAGTTAGGTACTTGCCCAAAGTCACACAGCTTAGATTCTAATTCAGAAGCAGCCTGACTCCAAAGCCCATAGGACCAGCCATTACATTTTACAGTTGGGGGTATCAAAGTTGTAAAGAGCTCCAATGATCAATTTGTCACATGGGAGTTACTGACGGTTTACAATGTGTAGTCATATACTAGGCATTTAATCAACAGTTTTTACTATATAATCAAAATCTCAGAGTTTTTTTCTTCTTTCATGAAGATAAAATGAATATTAAGATAAATATTATATAACGGGACAAATAGAGAGTGGGTATATAAGAGAAGGCACAGCAGAGTAGAAAGAGGACTGAACTGGGAGGGAAGACTCCAGTTTAGTTTTAGCTCTGCTATTCACTTTTGATCACAGACAAGTCATGATCACCTCTGAGTCTTAGTTTTCCCATCTACAGAACTAAGGAGTCTGTCTCCACAGGTTCTTTTATGATCTTTTATACATTAACACACTAGTTTATGATAACATTTTAGATGAACTATGATATAAAAATCCAAAATACTGCAATCAACCAGTGTTTGTAACATCCATTTGGATTACCACCTTTGCCTTGCATACTTATAACTGCTTGAAGGAATACAGTTTTCCTTTCAAAGTTTTCCTCCAAAATAAGTGTCAGAAACTACCAAAGGCTAATGTAAGATTATAACAAATGGATCATATTACTGAAAAGTCAATAAGGAAAAAAAGCCTCTCTATCCTGTTGTTCCTTACATTCTCAAATAAGGACTGAGCTTATCATAACTTTATGAACTTATTCAGCTATAACATATATCTTGAGCTTAAGTAATGTAAATGAAATAAGGAAATAATCTAACAGATGCGAAATAAAGTATGAAAAGACAGATATAAAAGCAACCAACCTTTCTTGACCCCTTTTCCACTGACCTTTTCACCACATCCTTGTATCCTGGGGCCTGCCTTTCTGACACAGGCTTCAGAAATGGACTACTGAACCTGATAAAGGACAAATCCAGAGAGAATGAAGAAACTCTAGAAAGTCACCCTAAATGAGAAGAGTGGCTGTGAATGTCCAGAGTGGCTTGGAGTCCTACCTGTGACTGGCTATCATCTTCCAGACTGGCAGGAGAGTCTTCTTAAGCAGTAAGTGATCCTGAACAGGATCACCATGGCATAGATCAGACCTATGGGATAAAAGAGGACAGAAAAGAAAAGGTAATTTCACATTTGGTATTCTGTTCCCTTTAGATAAGCAATGATTTTTCCCTAACACACAGTGCCCCTAGCTAACATCTGAAGGAAACAACATCACAGGAATGAAAACATATTTAAGACTTCCATAAAGGACCCCAGACTATAAGTATTCTCTACTGATCACTATTATCAAATGAAGTTGTTACATTCTTACAAGCAACTGCCTGTGCCTTTTGCAATCTTGCATTTCAGCACCTGTGACTCTAAACAACTGGTCTATGAAGTGGTCTTTGTTTACTGATGTCTCCCAAGTTCCTGGCACATATTAAGTGCCCAAATGAGTATTTGATAAATGAATCTGGTCCTCTTTTTATACAGAAATATGCCACATTAATCACTCCAGTACTCTTGCCTGGAAAATCCCATGGACGGAGGAGCCTGGTGGGCTGCAGTCCATGGGGTCAGAAGAGTCGGACACGATTGAGCGACTTCACTTTCACTTTTCACTTTCATGCATTGGAGAAGGAAATGGCAACCCACTCCACTGTTCTTGCCTGGAGAATCCCAGGGATGGGGTAGCCTGGTGGGCTGCCGTCTATGGGGTCACACAGAGTCGGACACGACTGAAGTGACTTAGCAGCAGCAGCAGCCACATTTAATACGTATTTCTCCCATATTCCCGGCGGGGGTTGGGGGGGGGGGACTTGGTTTCTTCTCACACTTCACCTGAATGCTATACAATTTAAATATTTTTCTTTTTCATTCTCTTATGTATAATAATCTTTAAAATATCAAGACAAATTCATTTCTCCTCATGGTCCTTCCTTCTTTGGGCTAAACTGCCTAATTCATTTAGCTTTTTCTTTAGAGGTACAACTACTCAACGTTTTATTTCATTTTATAATTCTCTCAGTTGGCAAGTTTTCTATTTACTCCAAAGTTAAATATCATGTTACACTTCATACTTTATACACTGCCTTATTCTTTCTATAGATTCTCTTCACACCTAAGTTTGCACACCCTCGTTTTGCTTTATGTACCATATTGTGTGCATCCATTTGAACACAACTCATATTTCATCTTTCTACAGTTTGAACAACTCCATATAACAATTCATTTTAATGATGCAATAACTCACTTGTGTCTAAATTATATACCACAAAAATCAATTAATCCTTAAGCCCAGAAACCTACAAGAACAAGAAAGACATTTAAAACCCAAAGCAAACCTCTTCCTTTATTTCTGGTCAGGCAGCCAGAATAAACAATAGGTCCTTAGTTCTGATACAATTTTGTTCATATATACACAAAAGAGATATTAAGTTTCCATTATGTAAAATGTACTTCGATAGATTTGGTAACTTCATAATCAATCACCTTTGCAATATTTTAAGAAACAATCCCTTGCTTACCTTTATTTCCATCTATTTGGGAATGCACGCCAAACAACTACAAATAAAATTGTGGGAGTAAAAAGGACCTGCAGACTTAACAGTGGTACTCCAAAAGTTCTATTTTACCCTGAGAATCAGTACAGACTAAGGAAGAAGCCAGAAGAGAGGGACCAAGGGAATGTCTATCTTTCAAAGTAGTTTTAAGCTTCCATAATGATAACACTGAACTCAAATACCTGTTTCCCCTTAAGCTATCTAGTCAAGCAGACTCAATTACTATTATCTACTGCTTTCTAATAAAGACTTCATGTTTAACCTAAATTCTAAGATAAGAGTGTGGAGTTTTCATTTCAAGATGCTGAAATGTCATGAGAAAAAATGTCCCAGGTAGCGATTTCCTGTTTGGGGGATAGTCATCATATGCCATCTGGTCATACTTACAAAGGGAATTAAAGAAAAGCAAAGGAAGTAATTCTTCAACAAGCTAGGTTTTAAGCTGTATTCTATCTGCGTAACAGAAATTTGAAATCTACTATTTACAAAAATATATATGCATGGTTCAGTAGTAGACCTTAGGCTAAAATGATTATTGGTTTGCCTTACCACATATAATGTGACTGGATCTAGGATGTAGTGAAGAAAAAAAACAGTTCGTGCTGTCTTCTCTCAATACATAGACACCAGACTAGGCCCAGAAGAGGAACTATTTGTTACCAAAACTAGAAATATCTTTTTTTTCCAATTTAAAAAGAAATTCACTTTACTGAAAAAAAATTAACATTCTAAAACGTGCCCTATAGCCTTAGAGTTATTTATGTTACAAAAAAATTATAAACAATTTCCCAAGACTTGTGAAAAAAGCAACAAGGGACATAATATCTTAGAAATAATTTTTAACTTAAAGTTAGTAGGAGACGTTTTAGTATTTTTAAAAATACAGTTTATATATTAGACTTGAGTGACAATCTGACTCATCAATATTTCCTAAATAAACATAGAGAGCAGCATTACTTATGAAAGGGATTCTTTGTTGATGATACAGTCCTGTTTTATAAGGTGAAAGCAGAGGCTACTATTTATATAGTAGAATTGCATTTAATTCTATTTCTAGTGTTTTTCAACTCTAATTCTATTTTTCAATTTACAAAAGTAATCAGTGCTCATGGCAACAAATTCAAATAGGCATAAACACAAGTAAAAGTATGAATCCTAACAATCTTGGATAAAAATCTATACTTACAGATTTGAGGAGGTAGCACGACTGAAAAGGATATCCACCAGAGGAGTCTCCTGGATGCTGCAGCCATCATCACACGCACCTGAAGAACACTGGTACTCTGTTTCTGACACATACCCTTCACCCTGGTCCTCCTCTTTGGATTCTTGCTGAACTCCCCCCTGGGAATGTCAAGAAACAAAGGAAAGTTTAGAAAGGTATTTACTATCTCCAAGGTAATTTTTCTTACATGGGGTAAAAGAAGGCTGATCTTAAGGGAAGAAGTCAGTTAAATAAAGTTATAGAAAAAGTTAGAAAAAGGTGATTTAACTAGACCTAAGGCAATAGAGAACTCTTGGAGAACTCTGACTCTATAGCCCTCCAAGAAATGAAAAAGCTAACATACTCAATTCTAGATAGATGCTGTTTCCTTTTAAAACTGTCATTACTTGTTGCCCTGGAGCTAACCACTCTAGCTGGTCAGATTATATTAACGATAATGGCATTCTAAATTTTACTGATGGCTTACTATGAGCCAGGTACTGTGCTAAGTGCCGCATGTGAATTATTCATCTAATCCTCACAGCACACCTATGAGACACAACACCATTACTTCATTTCAGCAGAGAAAACTGAGGTTCTAAAATATTCACTAACATGCCTAAGCCTACACAGCTGATGCTAAAACCAGGATTTAAGACCCAAGTAATTGAACTCTGGAGTTGGCCTATGTGCTCTAACCACTCTGCTCTGCCTGTCGGTGCACAAGACCAATCAGACAGCTGGTTTAAGTTATTCACTTATACCTCTTCGCTCTCTGTGGATTGTTCCTGAAGTGCCAAAATATCTGAGGGAGGTGGAGTAATCTCTGGCCTTCCATTTTCTCCCAGTGATGACTTCTGAGCGACTAAGAGGTCTTCCTTGGCTGAAAGTTCTTCAGGTTCTGTGCAGGGCTCTCCCTCTCCTTCAGTAGCTTCAATTTCCCTTGCCTCTTGTCTGGTACCAGATGAAGGGCAGCAGCCTTCACTTGATTCTTTGCTGCTAATGCACAACGGTTCCATTAAATAAGCTACCTGCAACCATAGTTTATTGTCAGATGTATAAGAACATCAGTGGAAATGATCATCTACATATTAATAATGCCACATCATTACACTGCCACTTAAGTCTGAGATGCAGGGATAACTGATTCATTCAGTCTTTTTAAATTTATCAAATATCTTATATACATAGGCACTGGGCTAGTTGGTAGGGACTTAACAGTAAACAAGATGATATGATTCTTGCCTCAAGAAGTTTAATAAGATCTAATTTTCCGTCTCAAGTGTCAACTCGAATCAACTGATAACATCTAAAACACTGCTGAAAACTCTGCCACAAACTGGATTCTTACTAATCTTGACCTAGGTTCTCCTCAATGTATATAGTTGCCACATAAATTCTCTGTCTAGTTCTGTTTATTTCTGGTCCTCAGCCCTTAACTAGGGAAATAAAAACACTGCAAAATACTGTCCAGAAGTCTTAACATTATAAACTTACAGGGGAGTCTGGCCAAGTGTGACCTCACATGAGTATGAAAGAATGAATTGCAAGGATCCTCTTAAGATAGTCCTACATACAGAAATTCCTATGATTCAGGCTCGTAATGACTGGGCTCTTAGAACATTCAGTCAAAAAAGTATATGTTTGGGACATGTTTTGTATCAGCACCAAGTGCTGGAGACACAGCAATCAACTAAATTCCTGCCAATGTAGACCTTGTATTTTAGTAAACAACAGAGTAATAGAAATATGTATGGGTAAGCATTCTCTTAGGAAGTTGAGATTCTTCCACCTTTGGAAATAATGGCTCCCCATTACCTCAGAGAGAAAGAGGAGGTTCTGGCGGCTGACTTGCTCTGCCTCTTCCTGAGATTCCTCACTGTCTCCGTCCCTCACAAGCAGCTCACTAGCTTCTCTCTCTGGGCTGCATTCCTCTAGCTCTTCAGCCCCTGGCTCCTCAGTTTCCCTCCAGCTGCCCACATCAAGATCAAAATTGGAGTCCCGTGAGCTGAAGAGGGACCTGCAGTCATTGCTCAACTCAGAGTCACTGGGATAGGCTTGTTCGGAATCCAACCAACCCCAGTCATGCCCCATCTGTAAATACACAGGGAAAAAAAAGGATTAAATATACTCAAATCAGTATTTCTATGGCATTTCCACCTCCCAACTTTGGTAGAAAGATAACGGGTCAGAAATTTTTTTCTACTCATCATTAGGAAGAGTAATATCTAGCTGAAGGGAGACATTAGGAGAAAAAGTGGTCTGTTATTGGGAATAAAGAAAAAGCCCTATGTCAAACAGTACAATAGAAATATTACCCTAGAAGTATTTGTCCTTAGACATCCTCATACTCGGAAAGAAGAGAAAAAGCTGGAGCATAGCTAGCTGAACTCCTCTATCCCAAATCACCCTTTAACTCAATTGCAAGGCAACAAATAAGATGCACATGGGGTATTTTCCTCAGCATATAGACATTTTTAACCTATCAACCATTAAATCCTCAAAGCATGCTTTACAATTACCTGCGGCATTCTTCTAGTGATATTCAGCTTTCACTTCTCAGAAAGAGAACTGCAACATCAAGTTTTTAAAATATCTTTCCTTGCTTTCATTACACTGCACACCTGGTTTTCTTACCACTTTGTCCTCTCCCTTTACAACTTTCTATATTCTTGTTTGGGCCTCTGCTTCCTTACTGTGTCATAAAAAAAAAAAAAAAAAAAAAGTAGCTATTTTGAGGTTTCAACTTTAATCTTTATTAAGGTGGCTTCCAAATCTCTCCACTTATACTTTTTATATGCATTCTTGCCTCATTTCTCAATGTACCCAAAGGCCAGTTCCCTTCAAGTGCCCCACAATCTCCTTCAACTCTTCTAAAATACTAAAATCACTTTTCTGAACATCTCACAAACCATTTGAAAGCGAAAGGCATTCAATCGTGTCCAACTCTTTGTGAGCCTATGGACTATATAGTCCATGAATTCTCCAGGCCAGCATACTGGCGTGGGTTTGCCTATTCCTTTCTCCAGGGGATCTTCCCAACAGGAATTGGACCAGGGTCTCCTGTATTGCAGGCGGATTCTCTACCAACTGAGCTATCAAGGAAGCCCCCACAAACCATTTGCTCTCCCTAAATTCCTTAGGCCTACCATCTATTTTCTTAGTCCTGTTTTGAGTCTTTCCTCTCTTACATTCATTAAAGAAGTCCACTTCCCAATTTTCTTCCATGGTAATTTTTCGTACTGCCCATCCTTTATTCCTGAATAAATGTGATAGCCTGCTGGTCAGTTTCTCTATTTTTAATCCAACCTGCTCTCAACAAATACAGTCTCCTTATTTAATACTTTACAATAGATACCTCAAATATAAATTTCTCAGTCTGTCAAAGTCCTCCATAAATCAAGCCCAATTTTGTCCCTTTATCCTGGTTCCTGTAATTCACTATTCCTTAATACAATCCTTAATTAGTCTTATTGTTCCCACCTCAGATGCCTCTACCTTAATTTAGCTTGCTTAAGCTTATGAATCACATTCTCTACCAACCCAAAATCTGTGTCCTTTAAAGGACCTCCTCCTCCACAAACTTCTCCAACTTTTAGGACTCCAGTGCTTAGATCACATACATGTCTGTATATCGCTTTGGGAATATACTGTAATTAAAGTTTTCTAACTTCTGGTTTGACTGAGCTTTCTATCACTCACAAAGATGTATATCTTCTACTTCCTTAGCATTCTAACCAGATTTATATTTTTATTTAAACCAAAAAAGATCTATGATTTCCAATCATAAAGTTCCATATCTTTCTCAATAATGCTCAAAATACTAAATAATACCCTATGAATCTCCAACTCTTTTTAATAAAAAGCTCACATACTTCATTTCACTGATCTAACTTTTTATTTAGCAACAAAAGTTGGAATAAACTCAGATGATAAATTCGATTAACTGAGCTAAATCTTCAAATAGTAATGTTATGAATTCTAAAATATACAAGAACCCTACACATAGAAATATATAAAAAGGAAATAACAATATACTATTCAAGAAATACCCACTACAGGACTTCCCTGGAGGCACAGTGGATAAAAATCCACTTGCCAGTGCAGGGGACACAGGTTTGATCCCTGGGTCCAGAAAGATCCCACCACACGCCATGGAGCAATTGAGCTTGTATGCCACAACTACTGAGCCTGAGCTCTGGACCCCTCAAGCCACAACTACTGAAGCTGGCACACCTAGAACAAGGCAAAGCCACCAAAATGAGAAGCCCCTACTCTCCGCAATTAGAGAAAATCCACACAAATGCTGAGGATAAAAATGATCTGTATTCATGCTTTCATCTTCTTTAAACAATGCCATGAACAGAACACTGAAAACCTTAAGTTTTCCCAATCATTCAAGAAAAGCTGAGTAACATGGTCCTGACTGTATAATGCAATACTTTAAATATTATAAACTCAATCTGGTTACTTACATTCTCTGACCTGCAATAGAAAAGTTCACATTATAAGGCCACTTTCTGCCTCTAACAATCCCATTCCACAAATGATTAAAAGTTACCATGTAGAACAAATCACAAGTTTCACACACACACTCACTCACATACTCTAAGAACACACCAAAGGCTAGAGTTCTTATCTTTCAGAGTTTATTGTGTACATACACATTTCACAGGTTTTTGCTTTTAAAGTCTGTACACTTCACAAGACAGTACAAACTAGCTACAATCTGCTAGCAACACATCGGGACATTAACATAGCCCATGATTTTTGCCCTAAAACAGGCAATTGCACTACTCCAACTCTCTGAGAGAGATTTTCCCAGCTTATGTCATGTGGCCCAGGCACCTCCTCTTCTGTAACTTCAACTTCTGAAACTGGGCCACAAGCCCAAGCGTTATCTTTACTTCTGTTTCAGGTTCAGCTCATTGCAGATACTCTGAGGCTTCACTTTTTCATCTTCATATCTGCTTCAATGGCACAGCGGCGCCCCCTGGTTCCCCCATCCTAGATGACAGGCAGATAAAGAAAGGGAGTGTGAATGAGTTACTTGTGACGCAGGGGAGAAGGTGCAACAAGAATGCTGGGGATTTTGTTTTAGGGGGAAATGAGGGGGAGAATCAACAGAAAAATCCAGGGAATGAGGGGCATTTATTTGTCTTCCCACAGAGTGGGCTAAAAAGCACCTTTTAGTAGTGTGTGAGAAGAAATAAAGGACAGAGTACCTTGCTCCTGCCCTGGGGTCCCACAGGACGACTGAGTCATCCCACCCAGTCCCCAAATGATGTGCAAAGGAACAAGAGTAAAAGACGGGTGTGAGAGCCAGAAAGGGCAGTGCATAGTGAGATTCTTGGCTAACATACCTGTCCAGCTGTTGATCCCTATAAGAAAGGCCTTTCCTGCAGACTGACCCTGGCACTAGTTCCCTAGCACCTCCTGAGTTGTTTTCCATGAGATCAGGACAATCAGAAAGCTTCTTTCCATCTGCTGCTCTCTCCCTGCAGCCCAGCTCCTTCCTCTTGTGCAATACTTTGCTGTCTTCAATAGATAAAAGATTCTATTAACCAGCCTTGCAACAACCAGTCAATTGCTTAGGGATACAGTCACTGTTGCAGGCCAGTAAGAAAGAATGGAGACTGTAGTGTTCTGTCTGTTGTACAGGCTGAGGCCTGTAGATAAGACGAGCTAGTGAACACTTTAGCTGGGCCAGGCCATTTTTACATTTCTAATATGCAAGGACTTCTTAGAGCTCATGAATACAAGTTGCCTTTGAGACAACATTAAGTATAAAAATAACACTCTTGCATTTGTATAACATTTTTTTTTTTCCAAGCCAGTTTCACACCTATTATTTCATTTTATCCTCACAACATCCCTGTGAGGTAGGCTGGACAGGTACCTCATTATATTATCTCCGTCACACAGATGAGGAAAACAATGTTCCAAGAGAAAATCCAGTGAGTTTTAAAATCATATGGTTCTCTAGGCTGATATCCCTTCATTATAGCATGAATTAGTGCCTCGTAATGAACACAGTCAAAGGTTTGCTCAAATCAGAGAGCAAAAGAAAGAAATCTTTAGGTTAGCTTTATTAAGCTTATCTCTAATTCTACCAGCCACTACTAAAGGTAGGGGTCATTGTTACCGAGATCTTTATCTTAAATTTTACTGGATGTTTATGTATCAGGCATCACTCTTGCAACTTATTATTAGAGGAAAAGGAAAAAAAAAAAACATGCGCAGAGTATCTTTTTAAATGCCAGTTAGCAGCTGCTGCTCCAAGCAATCTTCTATTTGTAAGAAAAGAACTGTCAAAAGGTGAAGTCACAAAATGAAGAGCAAGTGCATCCTATATCCTAACCAAGAATACCTCATTTCAGCTTAGTGAAGTCTTAAAACAGTCCCTACCCAGCCCACACACACACACATGCAGAAAGACAGGAATGCAGAAGAGGCAGTTTCTTATTTGATGACTTGAATAAACAGAAGTTTGAGACATTGCCACAGTCTGCACATTGGATTTCCCTCTGCCACCCACCCCCAGCAAGAGCTGAGAATCTTTGTGGCAACACCACCCCTTGCAGCCATTCAATACTTACAAAGAGAGAGAGAAGGAAGGCAGGAGAGCCCATGGGGACACTGTCCTGTTAGAGGACAAACAAACACTGATCAGGTTCCACAGAAACTCTCAGCTGCAAGCACCCCAAACCTCAGGACAGAGACACAAGCACCACACATACAAAGACAAAATTTTAAAACTTAAGAATAAGAGGAAAGAGATCCAAAAGTAATCTGGCCATTATGCCTCTGGAATAGGAATTGATGGTCCCCAAATTCTATAAGCTAAGTCATTTCTCCCAACTTGTGAGCACTCTTCCAGAGTAAATAATAATTCATTCACTCAGCTCACAATTTCTCCCATGTGACTGGGTCTTTCAGTCACAGCAGGTTTCTTCAATGTCTGATGGGAGCAGACAACTACCATTTTAAGATCTTGATGTCTGTATACCACTGGAATGTAGAAGCCTGGCAGTACCAAGTAGTAACATAAGGTTCCTTGGATGCTTCAGACTTCTATCACTGGAACACTGGCACACATGCTCTTCTTTGGTCTCCTCACCTTCTCTGAAGCATCCTGTTTGCGGGTAGAATCTCTGCCTCGAAGACTTTTAGCACTGATCCCAGACTCAGAGGTTTGCATAATCAACTGTGTGGCCAGGAATTGCTGTAGGGAGAAGAAACAGAGTTGGCCCTAGAGACCTGACCCATCAAGGAAGAACGAAGCTCTTAGGCTTTGTAAATAGGACTATGGTACCCTTCTGCAAACACCATTCAAATACATCTACTAATTAGAAGTTTAGCACATTAGGTTTTAATTCTCCTTGCATATGATAAAGAATCAGAAAATGCCAAATGGCTCTAAGTTTTTGTTGTTGCTACAATGCAGCATCAAAATCTATATGCTCTAACTGTATAAAACACATAACTATACTCAGTTATCTTACAATAACCTATAATGGAAAAGAATTTGAAAAAGAACATACATATTAGGTTGGTGCAAACGTAATTGTGGTTTCAGACCATGAATTTTAAATCATTATAACCAGGCTCAAACACATCTTTATTGATCAAAATAGAAACCATTACAATCAACACATTTTTGCCAATGAGAAATAAAGTTTATTTCTGTAGTGTAAAAACTCATGCTTTGGGATTCAACGAACTCTTGGAGAGCATTTTCTGCCTCCTGCTGGTTGTGGAAGCATTTTCCCTACAAAAAGTTGAGATGCTTGAAGAAGTGGTAGTCAGTTGGCAAGTAGTCAGGAGAATATGGCAGATGAAGCAAAAACTTCATAGCCCAATGCATTAAACTTTTGAAGTGGTGGTTGTGTGATTTGCGGTTGGGCATTGTCATTAATAAGAACTGGGTCCTTTCTATTAACCAATGCCGGTTGCAGGAGTTACAATTTTTGGTGGATCTCTTCGATGTACTGAGCATACTTCCCAGATGTAATGGTTTCTCAGGGATTCAGAAAGCTGTAGTGGATCAGACTGGTAGCAGACCAGCAAACAGTGACTATGACCTGTTTCTGGTACAAGTTCAGCTTTGAGAGGTGCTTTGGAGCTTCTTCTTAGTCCAGCCACTGAGCTGGTTGTCACCTGCTGTTGTATAAAATCCACTGTTTGTCACATGCCACAATCCGATCAAGAAATGGTCTGTTGTTGCGTGGAGTAAAAGACAACACTTCAAAATGATTTTTTTGATTTGTGGACATCTCAGGAGGCACCCACTTATCAAGCTTTCTCACCTTTCCAATTTGCTTCAAATTCTGAACAACTATAGAATGGTCGATGTTGAGTTCTTTGGCAACTTTTCGGGTAGTAAGAGAATCAGCTTCGATGATGGCTCTCAATTGGTCACTGTCAGCTTTCAATGGCCAGCCAGTAAGCTCTTCATCTTCAAGGCTCTCATTTCCTTTGCAAAACTTCTTGAACCACCACTGCACTGTATGTTTGTTAGCAATTCTTGGGGCAAATGCATTGTTGAGGTTGTAAATTGTCTCTGCTGCCTTACGACCTATTTTGAACTCAAATAAGAAAATTGCTTGAATGTGCTTTTTGTCTAACATCATTTCCATAGTCTAAAATAAATATAAAACACACAGCAAGTAATGTCATTAGCAAAAAACAAAAAGCAAGAAACGCGCATTAAAATGATGTATAACCACATTTATTTAACAAATTTAAGAATGTATTCCAATATCAAATGGCAAAGTTCAATAATGCAAAACTGCAATTACTTTTGCACCAAACTAATAGATTTAAAAAAACTGAATCAATCTGCTGTCCACTTGAGACTAACACAACACTGTAAATTAACTATACTTCAATTAAAAAAAAAATCCTTAAAAACAAATCTATATGCTCTAAGAATGAAAATAAGAGAGAATAAAACTAGATGAACTGAAGCAACTTAAGTAATCACTAGGCACCAATCACTATCTCTCTGTAGAGACAGACAACATCCCTCTAAGTTCAATACCCAAAGGGTGCCTGGTAATGCAAATACAGGAGAGAAGTAGGTTCCCTGCAATGAAAAGGGCTGTCTACCATGTACATACTTTATGTCACTTAAAAGTATACATTCACTGTTTTATAAAAATTTTATTGATATATGCCCAAAAAAGGTAGAATATTTCCTCACAACTCGTTTAGCAAACCGACATGAGAAAACCAACACAAATACAGTGAGAACAAAATTGTACTGTGTTCTTGATGGCTATTCCAAGTAAAAATCCCAGCACCCCTTCTTAAAATCAACACAAATCCTTCTCTTGAATAATTTAAAATACTCAGGATACTCAAAGTACCTGGATCTGCTCCAAAACATCTCGCTGCATTTCTACTGCCATATGATAGACATCGTGGTCTGAGCTATTATACATCACAGCATTCTGAAACATCAGCATAATGTCACGCTGAAATTCAGCTGTGCTGCGGATCAGTCCATTTTCAATGTTTTTCTTAATAGTTGACAAATCCATAGGCCTAAAAAACAGAGCAGGGGAAAATGGGAGCAGAAAGGGAAAGAGGACTCAACAGGATCTTTGAATGTATTATTACCATATACACTTCCTAATATATACTTTCAGTCCCAGCTGCCAGGACTCAAATATAAAGCCCTAAAACAAGTACTTAACTCCCAAACAAGTACTTAACAGAAAAACAAAAAGTCAGCCTGTATAATAAGTATTGAGAAAGGTAATAAAGGGGGTTAATTCTTTTTAGACTCAACAATCCAATCAATGAAATAATTAGTTTAGTACTCCATCATTACATCAAATTACATTACATTACATCAAATAAAATTTGCTTTAAACTTTCTGTCTATAGAAAAGTCCACTAAGACTGGAAAACTTATACTTCAGGCCAAGTCAGCAGGCTGAATGGGTCATGGCTTACCTCTGTACAATGCTGTGGTAGCCAGGTGCTATGTCATCTGTAACAGGCTGCAGGAAGACATTGGCATACCTGTCCAAAAAGAATTTGGTGCCAATTACTGACTTTTCCTCCAAGAAGCGCAAGTAATGGAACTTGATCTGAGGGGCTGAAGGTTTTAAGAGCCAATGCTATCAGTCATATATTGGCCTATTTAGACTTTTCTAGTTAACAACAATGAGGAAGAGCAGGAGAAAATGTTCCTATTAACTGGTAAAGCCCACTCACCTATGATTAGCTGCAGCTCTCCATACAAGCATGATGGCTTTCTTCCAGATTTTCTGTGCCTGAATAGCTTCCTGATCCTCACTACAGACAGAGCTGAAATAAAAGAAATAGGAGAGTCCCACTTGGTATAAGTCCAAAAAAAAAGTTCTAACTATATATCAAATGTTTGTTCAGGCCAAGAAAGTGAAGATGAAAAAGTAAGACTAAAGAAAAGATCCCTCCTACTTCTCACCTTTACCACCTTGACCTCAAAGAAAGAATCGCTAATACTCACAACTGTGAAGAAGCAGGACTGCTGGGGATGGAGTCTGCCAGTGTGTGGGACTGCAGCGTAGCATTGTGAATGCTAAAGCCATCGTCACTCTCACTCACAGGGGGTTCGTTATCCATTTCTGACAAATAGCCTTCTCCTTGATCCTCTTCCTTAGGCTCCTCTAGGCTTGCTGCTTCACTGACTCCATCTTCCTCCTCATCCTCACCTGGGGCATCCTGAGACATAGTGTGTTCCAGTCAACAAATTGAAAGGAGAGAAAATCTGTCTAGCAAAGCATCATTAAACATGATCTGTTTGTTCTAGAAAATGGCCTCACACTATTTCCTGACTGAGCCCTCTATCACTTATACTACCATCTACTTACAGATACTGATTGATCAAGTAATTAAGAACCTGGACAAAGAATAAGACCCAGGATCTTTTTAAAAGGAAGAAAAAAAAAAGCTACTTACTTAAGACTAAGCTAAGAGGCGTTCCTTCTTTCCCCTTGCTCTTGAGAGGAACTCTGACCCTGGGTACAAATTATCAAAAATAGTTTTTATTTTGTGTCTCATCTGATGGAGCAAGCTCACATCGCATTACTTTAAGTCTGTTTGTTTCTACTGCTTTAGTAATTCTAAAAAGAAAACTTTGGATGACTTTCTCTGTATAGTATAATTAATAATCTGATTTCCTATATGCTCTCCCTGGCTCTGGTATCTCTACTCACTCCAGATCTTCTGAATGTATCAAAGCTTCTCTGTACATTATATGCAAAAAAGGGTCTGTGTGATAGCCATAAACTCTTTCAGATAGGAAGCACATGTTGCCACAGTATTCCCACTATGCCTAACTGTCCACTGCAGCTTTTCCCCATGCAACTCCTTAACCAGTCTCATCTCAGAGAATAAAGATGTGAGTTTACTGAAATTCATTAAAAAGGTAGAGCTATAGGGAAATCTAGTCATACAGCAAGAGGAATAAAGAAAAGTCTGAAATACCTTTATCTGGCTTCCAAAAATAGTCCCTGATTCTTCTTTCAATGAGTCTGCAGAGGAGAGAAAGACTACCTGAAGATTTTTCCACCTTAGCCCTCCCCTTCCTATGGACAATAATCCCCTGCAGCTCTCCTTTCCATGCTGACCTACTCTATCTCCTCTACTTGCCCACAACCCACAATCCCTCAGAAGCCAAAGTAAATGATTTAAAGTTAGTTACAGAGTACATATTTCCTGGCTTTATTATTTATTTACCTGACATTTCAAACTTGTGCTGAGTCTCTGCCTCTAAAGGATCTTCAATGGGATTTGAGACAACATGTGATGGAGACAACATGCTTTCAGGGGATGCCTGAAGACCAAAAAAGAATAAGTACCTTAAGTCCTGGTAAATCGCTATACCTTCTACTTTATTCTTCAATGATAATGAAATTATACAAGAAATTCTAAGTCTTATCCATGAAATATGATTCTAATGGTCACCTTAATAGGAACAGGGATAAGTAAATATATAGCACTGATCATACCTATGGGCTTTGGACACCAACATGTCAGAACTCAGGAAATGTAACAGGTAAATCAAAGGCCCAAACTGTCACTTCTTACGTAAGGTATAACCCTCCACCCTCGCCCAACCCCCTGCCAAGCCCCTAATCTTAAATACCTCTGTCTTCACTGCTGTAAGTGGAGTCTCATCACCTTTCCTACTGGAAACATCTGCTTCAGTAATTTCTCCAGTTGCTATACTTCGGGGCTCCTCGTCTAAGTCCTGACTCCTGAGTTCTGGTGGCTCCATATTTGTGGCTGGAACAACTCCAGATACCATTTCAGCCCCTGAAATGCCTTGCTCTGGTTCTGTAGGTTCCATTTTGATCTCAACAGTGGGCTCCCTGATGTCCACCAGTTCATGGATTCCTTTGCTTTCTGTGTCTTCAAAGTCCAGCCTCTCTTGCTTGACTGTCATCTCTGGTGCAGAGAGAGGTACTGGCTTATCCCGTTCCTGCTGGATAGAGTGCTCCCAGGGGCCAGGCAGGGACTGGGGATCATCATTCTCTTCACAGAATGACAGTGCTGCTTCTACTGCTGCCACATCCAGCACTTCGGGATGATCATCTACCTGTCCCATAATACATACACTGTTGAAGTCACAAAAAGAAGCCCAAGTCCCTCAATTCATTAGTACCCAATGAGATGGCCTGAATCTGAGCTTCTCTCTCCATCTTCTCCAGGTAGAAGAAGCAACCAATGTACAGGTACCTGTCTGGTGCAAACCAGTAGGTTGGGCAGATGACTAGTATGTCAGCATCAAAGGGCTTTGGGACTACACAGATGGAGATGGGAAGAAGCAGGAGAGCTGTTTATGTAATTCTTACTGCAAGGAGAAGCTGAGGAGAGAAGTCTATGTAGGACCCATGAGACTTTCCTTGGGGCTTTGCTGAATAGTTACCTTGTCCTCAATGATGGCAATGATGTCCCCAACAGTCTCAAAATCCAGCTCTTCACCTGTGTAAGACACCGCAATATCCATCTTCTCAGCCAGATCTAAATCTTCCTTCCCATCAATACTGGGAGCCTTTGATCCTCCAGGGGCCTCTGCTACCCCTGATCGGAAACACTCTTCTTTGATAGAATTGATGATCATGGAGATTTCACTGCTATCCATGGAAACAGTCACAGTATGTGGATCCCCCACAGCCTCCATGGGAACACAGGTGTCAGGCTGACTCACTGAACAACAGGAAAAGAAAACCATCTCAGAAGCTTGTTACCAACTGCCCAACTGGAGATCAAGGCAAAGCTTAGACAGATGTCAAGTATCCATACACTTAAGCTCAGTAGAAGTTATCTTACATCTGCCTATGTTTTATCCTCCTCAGTTTTATCTAGAAAGGTGAGAACACATTCTCAAGCCCACTTATATGTGTACACTTAGTCCTTTTCACTAATGAATAAATGCCCACCCACTTCTTCTCATATCCTTGTTTTTGTAAGGATAAAGACAGTACATGTCTACAGAGAACAGAAGCTAATGCTCTTGGTCACCTTTCTCTAAATGAAGCTCAAAATGAAATTTTGGATCTAGTTGCTGCTCAGGGCGTGGGTCAAGGACGCACCTGGAGCTACACTCTCAGGAGTGGAGACAGCCGGAGCAGAGGATGGTGCTGGCAGCGCAGGCATCATGACAATGGTAGCCTGGGATACAGACTCTACAGGGGGTGCCACAAGTTTAACTGGAGGTTCACTGGCAACAGTAGTGAAGGAAGCAAGAGGTGTGGTGAACTGTGTAGGACCAGCTTCTAAAAGCCGGGAAAGAGTGGGAGTACCTAACAGACAAAGAAGCACACAAACGAGGTAAGAAAAAAGCTCATGAACAAGAAGCAAATAATAGCCACTTTAAGACTCAACAAAGAAAATTTTTAGTCTCAAAAGATGAAAGCAACTCCTCTGTTAAATAAGCTCATCATCTATATCCTTACTTTTCCAAATCTTACTTAAGCCCTCCTGCCAAGTTAGGAATGACTCAAAGCACTAGAATACGCAACTCATGAAAAATGAGGGGCAATTTAAAAATAAACAAACAAAAATAGTATGAATAAATCTGTCACTTCTACTGAAATTAAGCATGCTGTAAACCACCCAAATGTAATATCACTCAAATACCAAAATCTAACACTTGGTATTTTACAAAACTCTTTTTCGCTTTACCTTTGCTTCCTCATTTAATTCTTACTACATCCTTGAGAAGTATATATATTGCAACTAATAAGAGAGGAACTTGAGACTCAAGAGTTAAAGTTACCTATCCAAGGTCACAAACCCAGGGCATAGCAGGCCTGAGACTTGTTAAGTCTCATGTTTTAGTTCCAAATCTCGTCTCCCTATACTATAGTCTCAGGTATCCCTAGCACCCTTCTGTGATTTTGCACCTTCACCATTAACTTCACTATTCTTAATAGAATCTGTACCATGTTCATCTAAGATATTCAGTATGAAGATGAAATGGATTTATAATTTTGAGTTCCAAGTGGCTTAAGAGGTAAATCAGCTCCAAGGTTGGGCTTTAAATCTAGGATTCACAGTTGCTTAATAACAAAGGCTAGAAACCAAGGGCAATCAATGCCACATTCAACATTTCTAAAAAAAAAGTAGGTAACGGAAAAGTAGTGACTTACCTGAGGCAGCAGGAGAGGCTGCAACAGTGCTGGGTGTTTGCTGCATCTCCCCACCATGTATCATGGGAAGGACCCCGCCTACCTCCAAGAGGACACCTGTACTGTTCAGGTGGCCAGAAGCCACAGCCATTTCACTCTCATTGACCTACCAGGGAAGAACAGAGGTGAAGGCTACATTCAAGCTTTCCTTTATTACCACTTCCCAAAAAAAGCTCCATCAGTTGACCAAACTTCATGAAACTAAAAGTTGATATCTAAAGAAAATAATTGCAGACCCAGGGGAAACTCTAATTTTCAAATCTGTGGACAAGAGTTCTCTGGAGAAGAGAATCAAAATACTTAAGGTTTCAGATACCTCAGGACCCAAGGATACTATCAACTACTTGTTTTGTTTTTAAATTAACATTTAAGTAGGAGATCTCTTCCTCTTTTGAACTTTTTTTTCCATGTATATTTTAGGTTATATTTTAGGTCCCAGGCACTCCCTTCCAAATTACTAAATCACCACAGCTCTCAAACACCCACAGAAGTCTCCATACCAGTCTGGGGCTAGTAGGCAGGAGGCTGCCCTTCTTCAAGAGCTCTGACAGCAGAGGGGAAGGGGGTGGAGTTGCTTTCTGTCCAAGCATCTTTTTCTGGGGTGAATCATCTGTTACTGGGGTCATGGGGGCTTCTAAGGGTGCAGAGCCTGGAGGAAGGGTGTCAGGAATTCCAGGAAACGAGGTGACTGGGGTACTCGGCAAAGTCCCAGGGGTTACCTAAGAGACAACAGAGAACCTTTATCTGACTTCTCAAACTCAGGAAGGTTCCCTACTAATCTGGATGGGTTAGTGTATCTAACTATTACTTTATTAGTTCTGAGTGGAACTGCCCAGAAACCCTCAAGCCCTCTTGCTCTTAATCACACCCTTCTCCCCCCAAAATTTTTCTCTTCCACCCACTCAAACCCAAATGACTCAATCTTTCCACCCAACTTGCCTTTTATAAACTCCTTACCCACTACGAATATTGTATTTACAAAGAAGTCATCCTATATTTCAGCAAGAATTTCATAAGACCAGTACACTTACAAGTAATTCCTTAACTTAGTCTTTTACCTATCTCTAAAAATGCTTCAAAAGGCTCAATGTTTTTAGGTCCATTCTTATCCTAAAGCACAGAACATGATGAGTCTTCAGCATTCAGACCAAGAGAGGAAACTGTCTCTAAGCCAAAAGTAGTTTCTTCATTACTCAGCTCTCAGCTGGCTTATTGTCCCTTGATCAATTCCTGTGGATGGAAATATACTCACCCCAGAGGCTGCCTCTTCCATAGTGGTTGCAGTCAAGTCTGCAAGTGGATAATCACCTCCAGGGGAGGCAGAATCTATAGGAGAGCGGACCATCACAGTAGGTAACCTCCGAGGGGGTGTTTTTACTGCTTGACGGGCTAGAACATAAAAAAGAATGATTTCTGTCTTCAAGAATAAAAAAATTAAACTAGACTCTACTCTGCATTATACAACAAAAGACAAATAGAGACGTTGTATTACTAAAGCAGTGTTAAGAACCTGAATTAGAAAGTTTTCAAGTTTTTAGCCTAATTTTTCCTATGAGCAAATTTGTATACCCTTAAGGTTCCTAGAGTAGGAAAGTAGTTTAAACATCCCTCAGTATTCTCTACAACAACTTGAGATTCTGCTTTAAACAAGGAAAGACCTCACTGGTTCAGAGCATGTATTCCTAGAGTTATAAATGCTTAAGTTCTTCCCCTTTTCCAGTGACTGAGCTATTCTCAATCTTTTTACAGAATCTGACTTCTAAAACCTTGTGTATGTTCAGTAGGTTATCATCAGGCTTTTGTACTTAAAAGAACACAAGGTCTAATGAGATCTGAATAGAGCTCACTTTCTAAGAGCTTATTCCTAGACATAAAGGGACACTTTTATTCTGATGAAAGAGAAGATGACAGAGGAAAGTGTGCAAGTAAATTGGAATTAGTGGATTCTGTGTTAACAAATATTTTTCAGCTGCCATCAACATGCAGTACTGTACAATCAACTGCCTGTCATTAGGTTCACCTTACCCTGATATGCTGCATCTGTAGCCTTCCTCTTTACTTCAGCCTCCTCTTCCTCCAATTTCTTTTTCCTAAAGAGAAAATTAAGGGTTAGATCCTAGCTGACTCTAACTCCTCCATAGTTCATAGTGCCCTCACAAGGAAATTTTTGCCAGGCTAGCTCTTTTTAGATGAAAGGCCTGAAAAACAAAACAAAACAAAAAACCAACCCATAAACTTTACCAGCAAAATAGGGAAGTTTGAGTATACTACCTACCAGTTCTTTACCCTGGCAAACTAGAGCCACTTTTAAGTTAGAACTAAGTTATGTTCTCCAGTGAAATGTTCTATCACATTACCTTCTAAGACTCACCACCCCCTCCCCAGCTTCCAGGCCACTCTGCAGCTGTCCCTTTCCAAAAATCTCTCAAGTCTAAAGGGGTGGCAGATGTAGGAAATAAGCCAGATTACTTAAGGAGTAAAGAGGGGAAAAAGAGAAAAAAAGAGTATAAATGGAAAAATAATATAACCCACATTGCAATGTCATTGCAAAGTTCATCCAGTCTGCTGTCCATGTGTCCAGCTTGAATTAGTTCTGCATCTCTTTTCAGTCGTCTGTAGGATGAGAGGTGGGGAGACTAGGTTTTTTAATCTATTTAAAAATTTCTGACTAGTATAAGTCAGCCCCATTTGTCTCTCCCAACCATTCTGCATTCTCTCTGATAAGTACCTATATTTTTCCTGGGTTTCTTTTATCACTTTCTTTAGTTCCTCAACTCGCTCAGCAGTCAGTTTCCGAACAATGACATCTTCAACAGTTTCTACCACTTCTCCCTTTTCACCCCGTTTCCGTCTATGGAAAATTTAAAAAAACAGACACACACAGACTTGGATAAGAAGAACATTATTTCTACTCCCACTTGCTTTCTTTGAGGCTTCTCCACCACCTAACCAAAGATTATTACTATTATATTTTTACAATTTTATCACACCATAATATAAATAATTTCTTTTTTTCTTTTTTTAAAAAAAGCAGATTTCTACAAATAAATATTCTCCACTAAAGAGATTTGGTTCAGGTGGCTGGCTCTGTACTCACTTTGGGGTCTCAGTGGTCTCTAGAAGTTCTGAGTACTGGGAAGCACAGTGCTGCGGAAAAAAGTGAAAATATGATGACCAAGCCTAAAAATGGACGACTTTTAAAAATTTCAACATATTACACTAAGATTTAGACAGGAGAGCTATATTTAAGGTTTGAGTAGCTTCTAGGAGGATAAATTACTTTGCAATCAAATCTGTTCAAAATAATCAATACCATAATATAGAATACAAATTTGTATTTGTATAATACATAATACAAATTCTGGCATGGAATTTGTGTATTTGGGAGAGAGACAAGCTAAGAGCCAATGTTTATATCTAATATCTACTGAATAGTTACCATATACATAGCACTGTGCTAAATGTTTTCTAGGCATTATCTCTACAAAATCTTTTAAACAAGTTTGAATCAATTTTTATCTCTATTCTACAAATCAGAAGACTGAGGATCATGGTTCAAAGTTTTAAGTAAAATCATATTAAACCCAGATCTTTCTAATGTACAAGACTGGGCTTTTCACTCTTATGCTACACTGAAAAGAACAGTTTGTAATAGTGTGAGCATACATGGATGTATTGGTAAATACTGAGAAAAAGGAAAAGTATTCTCAACTACTCTTCATGGTACAAAAGCCTTGTGATTTAAAAGGGCAGGACCTGGTCACAGTGGTCAGAAAAGACCATCACTAAAAAGTCTACAAATAATTAATGTTGGAGAGAGTATGGAGAAAAGAGAACCCTTTAACACTATTGTTGGAAATGTAAATATAGAAAACAGTATAGAGGTTCCACAAAATATAAAAAACAGAACTATCATATGATCCAGTAATCCCACTCTGGGGCATTTACCTGGACGAAACTATATATGCACCTATATGTTCATAGCAGCACTATTTACAACAGTCAAGACATGAAAACAACCTAAATGTCCATTGACAGATGCATGGATAAAGAAAATGAAGTGTGTGCATGTGTGTGTGTGTGTGTGTGTGTGTGTATGCACATAGTGGAATATTAGTCATAAAAAAGAATAAAATAATGCCATTTGCAGCAACAAGGATAGAATCAGAAATCATACTAAGCAAAGTAAGTCAGAAAGAGAAAGACAAATACCATATGATATCATTTATATATAGAATCTAAACTATAATACAAATGAACATATGTATGAAACAGAAACAGATTTCCAGATACAGAGAACAGACTTGTGGTTATCAGGGGGAGGGTGTGGAGGGGAGAAATTAACACACTGTAATCAACTATACTTCAATAAAATTAAAAAAAGAAACAAACATAAGAACAAATAAATAAGCAAGATGTTGCTGTCATTTAGGTACCAGGCTGTGTCAAATTCTTTCACAACGTGATGAACTGTAGCCCATCCTGGCTCCTCTGTCAATGAGATTTCCCAGGCAAGAATACTGGAGAGGGTTGCCATTTCCTTCTCCAGGGGATCTTCCCCACCAGGGGTTCAACCCATATCTCCTACATTGGCAGGCGGATTCTCTACCACAGAGCATCCAGGGAAGCCCAAATGAGCAA
Source organism: Antilocapra americana (assembly GCA_007570785.1). Lineage (NCBI taxonomy): Eukaryota > Metazoa > Chordata > Mammalia > Artiodactyla > Antilocapridae > Antilocapra > Antilocapra americana. The sequence goes on along the minus strand of ML661896.1, from coordinate 2,207,359 downwards.
GATACTTAAAGACAAAAAAACAGGGGTGGAAGGGTGGCAGGGCAGGGGAGGACCTGGAAGGGAACTCACTGTACATCTTAAAAAGTGCTCTAAAAGAACATGTACTTGGGAACTTACTTTTTGAGAGAACCAGTCTGGAGGGCGGCCAGGTTCTGCAAAGGGCTTGATTGCTCTGCTAACTGATACCCTACAAAATGAGAAAAGCATCACATATTAAATGGAAAAAAAAAAAGAGAGGGAGAGAAGGTATACATCCACAGTTCAAGGTTTAGAGTACAAAATCTGGGGGAAAAAACTGCTACTGGGAAACATTCTGGAATACATGACTATGGCAAAGGACACAGCCACTGAAAAGTCATTTTGGAGGGAAAGCATCACTGATAAACAGTTTCCCTATATGATGTATTTCCTGAGTGAAGTGAAGGTATTAGGACCTACACTAAGGTATCATTTCTGTTCATTTGGGAAATTTTTTCTTTGGTTCTTTTAGAAAATATCTCTTTTGAGAAGCAATATTCCAGATCCCTAAAAGTTATCTTTTGATCTTAAGAATGTAATATAAGAAAATAATTTCACAAAAGAAGCACCAGGAAGAAGGCATGGACACCCTCCCCTCGATAACCGCAAATGTGCTGATCAGACTGATGAACAGTTAGGTTTTACCTAAATGCCTGTAACAGCACATTTAACTTATGGTACTTCGCCTCAGGAAAATATTAAACCCATAAAAATAACTATGAAATATACATGGTGATACAGAACATATTTATAACAATATTTACTGAAAAAAAAAAGACTATTTTCTGCTATGATGCACTTATACGACCTTTTAAAAAGCTGAGATATAAAGAAAAAGGAAGAAAAGGCAAAAATGAAAACAGACTGAAATGGCTTGAAGCAAGAGTGTGAAGGGGCTTCAATTGTGTCTATTTCTTTAAAAAGATCTGAAGGAAACATGACAAAAACATTAGGATTTGTTAAATCCATGTAACCAGATACATGGGCACTCTATATTATTCTCCTTACTTCTCTATGAAGTATTTTACAACTTTAAAAAGAAAACAGTTTTAAATTCTGTATTGGGATAATGGTTTCATAGAGTTCTTCTATAAAAAAAACTCACTTTAACATTGTTATGTAGACAACTATCAGCAAAAAATAAAGTCTGATCCATAACAAACTTTCTTTAAACCAAGAAAAGCCTCCAAATCCAGATTTAAATATATTTTAAAATGTACACAAAAGTACTAGGGGAAAAAAAAGGAAAAGTATTTTATAACCTTGGACTAGGGAAGAACTTTCTAATTAAGTCACAAAATCCAAGAGCTATAAAAGAAAATTTTTAATAAATAAACTATATTTTAAGACCCTTAATGTAAAAATACTACATCAAGTAAAGCCAAATAGCACACTAGTTCTTAAGAAATGTACAAGATGTAGATAAATGGCTAATCTCCCTAATATATAGGCAGCCACCTTCACCCTCCCCACCCCACCAGTAAAATTAAAGAGAAAGACTAACAGTCAGATAGAAAAATGGGAATAGACAGTTTACAGAAAAGGAAATACAGGTGCCTTTTTAACAAAAGATATTTAACTTTGCTCATCATAGGACAGATGCAAGTGAAAGATACGAGAACTATTTCAAAGTTTTGATCTTATACTGTCAATGATCAAAAATACTAACAACACATTCTATGAGCCAAGCCATAGAAAAAACGTATGACATATCACCAATGGGAGTATAAATTGAAACAAATCCCTGAATAGGGCAACTGAAACGCTTAACAAATTTTTTTAATTTATATGTTCTTTGAATCAATAATTCTACTTTCAGTTTGTCTAAGATACAAATCCACACCTAACTATACAAGGCTATATTTCTATTAGCATATGCCCATCAACAGAGTTCTAGTAAATAAATTATGGTATATGGTATACCCATAAAATAGTATCATGCAGCTGTTTAAAAAAGAGCTAAATATTCATGTGAAGCTATACAATGATCTATAAGGTAAAATACTAGGTTGAAGGAAAAAAAAAAGCAGCAGTGCCAAAGTAAAATGTATATAGTATATAACCAGTTGTGTTTGAGAAAGATCTTTATTTGCTTTACATAGCAGTAAAAATTACATACTATATATTGCGTGGGTGCATGAGTGCTCAGTTTTGTCCAGTTCCTTGAGACCCCATGGACTGTAGTCCATTGGGCTCCTCCATCATGTAATTTTCCAGGCAAGAATACTGGAGTGGGTTGCCATTTCCTACTCCAGGGCCACTTGTGTTTAAAGAGGAGAGAAAAGATGGTTCAGTGGTTAAGAATTTGTCTGCAAATTCAGGGGACCCAGGTTCAATTTCCACTCTGCAAAGATTCCACATGTCATGGGGCAACGAACGCCCTGCCATCAAAGCCCAGACTCTGCAACAAGAGAAGTCAGCACAACGCACACTGCAAGGAGTAGCCTCCGCTCGCAGCAACTAGAGAAAGCCTGTGCACAGCAACTAAGACCCAGTGCAGCCAAAAATAAATAAAGTATTTTTTTAAAAAGGAGAGGGAAAAAGAAAACTTATATTTGTTCAAGTATAAAATTTAATGGCAGAGAAACATACAAGGAACTGCTAATCCTGGGAGATAAGATACAGACGTGTACCACTTTGGATTTTGAATTTTATGTCTTAAGAACCTCCTCAAAACATAAATACAATTTAAAATTTTAAACTTTTACTTAAGTGTTCTTGTACTTTTTAAACAAAAATGAAATAAAATATACATATTGGATTCTATTTCAATCCAGTTTACTTGATATTATTAATATTTTGTATAAAAATGAGTTCAGTTTACATATGAGTTATATTTAAGTTCAATCTAAAATTCATCAAATTATCATGCTTTGTTTTGTCAGTGTTTACCAGCTCAAGAATAGCTACTACCTAGAGTATTCTGGTTTCCTCTTCAAAAAGTTACTTGAAAAATATATAGAATTGTACAAGTGTCGCATGTGATCAATAATGGCGCTTTCGTAAACTCATTTGAATGGTTAAAGTAGTAGATACAAACCCTACAAATGCAAATTTGTTTATTCAGTAATTTGAACACTTAAGACAACTAAAAGGTATCTTTAGATATTGAGAGAAAAAAGGTGCGGGGGAGGACAAATGTTAAAAATGAGAGTATGTCCTGGTAGAAAAAAAGACTGGAAAACACACACAGTCCTACTTTCTGGTACTTAAAAGAAATATTGAGTGCCAAGACAATTCCACAGGGAAAGAATAACCTTTTCAACAAACACTGAAGTCCGAGATAGCTGCATACCTACATGCAAAAGGGTATCCTGCCTTACAACAAAAATCAGCTCAAAATGGATCAAAGACCTAAATGTAGAGTTAAATGCTCTTAGAATAAAATACAGATGTAAATTTAGCTATGACACCAAAAGCACAAGCAACAGAAGAAAAAATAGACGTATCAAAACTAAAAACATCTGTGCTGTAGACAATACCGAGAGATATCAACCAAAGACAGACAATACACAAAACAGGTGAAATGTTTACAAACAATCTGTCTAACAAGGGATTTGTGACCAGAATATATAAAGAATTCTTAAAACTCAATATAAAAATAATCCAAGAGACATTTCTACAAAAAGAGACACACAACTGGCTAAAAAGAACATGAAAGGATGGTCACCAACAATGGTCATCAGAGAAATACAAATTAAAACCACAATATGATACCATTTCACACTCAGTAGTAAAGCTATAATCAAAAAGACTAAATGTTTGCCAAGCATGCAGAAAAACTAGGTCCCTCATTTATTGCTGGTAGGAATGTAAAACAGTGAGGCCACTTTTTAGTTTGAAAGCAGTTCCTTAAAAAGGTAAATATAAGAGTTATAATATGATCCATTGAGAGTCCCTTGGACTGCAAGGAGATCCAACCAGTCCATCCTAAAGGGAATCAGTCCTGAATATTCATTGGAAGGACTGACGTTGAAACATAAAGACCCTGAGGCTGGGAAAGATTGAAGGCGGGAGAAGGATGAAGGAGAAGGACAGAGGATGAGATGGCTGGATGGCATCACCAACTCAATGGACACAAGTTTGAGTAAACTCTGGGAACTGGTAATGGACACGGAAACCTGGAGTGCTGCAGTCCACTGTGTCGCAAAGTCGGACACGACTGAGCGACTGAACTGAACTATATGACCCAGCAATTACATTCTTTCAAGAAAAATGAAAATATGCCTGCACAAAATCCTGTACACAAATGTTTACAGTGGCATTAATTATATAATATTCAAAAAAGTAAAAACAACCTAAATGTTCATCAACAGAGAAATGAACAAAACATGGTAAACCCATACAAGGAACTATAATTTCACCAAAACAAAGAATAAAGTACTGATAAATACTCCAACATGAACCCTGAAAGCACTATGCTGAGTGAAAGAAGCCAGCCCCAGAGTACCAACAAAGTATATGATTCCATCTATATGAAATTATCAGAATAAGCTAGAGAGACAGAAAGTAGACAAGTGTTTGGTGAAGGAGGTGGAAATGTTAAGAGAGGTAAAGAGATTTGTAGAGTGATTGCTTAAGGGGTAAGAGGTTTCTTTCAAGTGTATTTAAAATGCAAAATTAGACTCTAGTGTTGGTCCTATTACAGATATATACTAAATTCTGTGAATTTAATAAATGTTTTAATAATTTTAATAAACTAATTTACTATTAAATTCTGTAAATATAATTTTATGATATGTGAACTGCATCTCAAGAAAGCTGTTAAACAAATACTGCTTAAAAGTTAAGTACTGGAATCCACTAGTACTTACATGAAGGAAAAAAAAAAACAATAGTTTCTAATACCCAAGGAAGGAGACATCCTAGATACCTTACCAATTTTGATCTCCACTCCTCATGACAGAAGACGCCAAACACAGCTTCTCTCGGATGGACCATGGCTCTGTAGGGCCAGTACTCAGCAGCTTATGTTCTGAAAGGAAAGAAAATTTAGAGACAACCATTGAGACACTAACTCTAAGCCTCAAAGGGAGGATTAAAAGTCTAATACAAAAATGTCCTAAGATGTAAGGACAAAGTGAGCCACTATCACCAAATCTTGATTTTCACCTCTCTAGTAAACATCATCACTAGGATGGTGCCTATTCACTGCATGAGAACTGCACCTGAGTATCTGTCAAAACATTTTTCTTTAAATGCCATGGTTACTCTGCCGTATTTTTTTTTTTTAAAGTCAAGCTAACTTAGGGCAGTTCTTCCAAAAAACCCAGTTTTAAGAATGCTTTATTCCAGGAACTTCCCTGGTGGTCCAGTGATTAAGTCTGTGCCTTTTCACTAGAGAGGACGTGGGTTCCTAGATCCCGCCTACCACCAACCTCCTCGCCTCGCCCTTACCAAAAAAAAAAAAAGAAAAAGAATGCTTTATTCCAATGTGGACCCAGGGCTTATTTCCCAGGAATCCGAGCGGCCAACCGCCACCACCCCGCTACTGCCCCGCCTCCTTCTTAGCATAAACTTGTTTACCTCTCTGTTACATCCATTCCCCTCAAGCTGTTAGGCCTAAAAGACCTTCTCAGACCCTGAAACAGGGGGAAATGGCTGAAATATACGAAATGCAATTTTTTCCCTAGCGGCAGAGAAAGCTCACGATTAACATGCCCCATTTCTCTGTGAGTACAGGCCTCACAAACGTTCGTCAGAAAATGACTCTTTGGGACCCCGGCCACTCCATATGGCTCACAGCATCTCTGTCCGCACGCCGGACCCTCTAAGGCATCTATCTTCTTTCCCTCTCACCCCGCAGAGCTGACAGACACACAAGAATTCTCTCGAGCTGCTTCTCTCAAAGCTCCGCGGCCTTGCACCCACAACGAGAGAGGCGCACCCCTCGCGGCAACTAGAAAATAGTCCACGGGAAGCGACGAAGATCCAGAGCAGCCAATAAGTAAGTAAAATTTTAAAGACAAAAAACCTCCGCGGCCTTACTAAAATATAAGACTTAACCCTTCTGGGCCCTCAACCCCCAACAGCGCCGCTCGAGCCCAAATCTCTGACGTTCTGGGCTCTTAGGTAAATCATTACTTCCACTCCCTGAGAGTGACAAATCTGTTGCCTGGCCTTGGTTCTACAAATACCTTCCACGCAAGAGCAAGGCAAATACTTACTGCCCGTTCCTGTCGCCATCTTGGCCCCGACGTCTCCAACCCCCGAAAGATTTCTGGCAGAGTTGAAGCCCAAGGAATTCTGGGAAACAGAGTTCCAGCGTTTATTCGCGGTGCATCCTGGGAAGTGTAGTCTCCTCTCCCCACCCTAGGATGAACTAGCGCCCCAAATCAGGTATTCTTGTGAGTTCCTGGGAAGGAATGTGCGAAAGAACAGAGAATTGCGGCTGAAGCCTTAGGATTTCCTTCAGGCTTCTTAGAAAAGAAATGCCTAGGGTTCAAGAAAAACTGATAAACCGAAGCTCCAGTTGACCCAGCTCCAAAGACAGTTGGTAACCCGTCCCACATTTGACCAGCGAGGTCAAGCCGAAGCAAACCGTTTCCGGGTTTCGCCCGCCCCCTTGCACTGATTGGTAGGTGCAAGCTTCGCTATCTGATTGGCCGAACGAACGCAGCGCGCAATTTAAAACATTGTATCAGTAACAAAGGTGCGCTTCGTGGGTGGAGTTGTGCTCTCTAGCTGCGAAAGCCCAGTTTCGGCTGTGTGGTGTGAGTGAGCCGGTACCGTAGAAGTGTGGCGTCTTTGGGTGAGTGCGGCTGTACTTGAGCCAAGTTGAGGCACCTTTGCCCTGGCGGATTAGGCGTTCAGAAAGCGAAACTGCCGCCATTTCTGTTTTTATTAATAATTCTGTCCTCACCGTGGGCCTAGGGGCGAGGTTGGAGTAGCCTTAGGGCTACTGACACGGCTGAGGGAGGCTCCCTGCTTGGATCTTGGCCTCATGTTTTCGGAGTTGGATATCTGTTCATTCCTGTTCGCGGTCCGAAATGCTGCCTTAGACTGGATTAAATTATTAACTCTTTCTCCTATTCCTTTCCCGTTTGCTGGTAGTTGAAGGGAAAAGGGAGTAGGAATTCCGGCAGCGAGACTATGTTGTCCTGGGGCCAGGGAATTGTTTCTTACCTAGAAAAGAGGCTGAATTCTTCAGCCCCTTTATCCCTTAAGGTTCTCCTCCCTACCCACTCTTGTCTCTTTTTAGACCTAAACTGCCCCTGCTGACATGTCGCAAGGGATCCTTTCTCCACCAGCTGGCTTGCTGTCGGATGAGGAGGTCGTAGTCTCCCCCATGTTTGAGTCCACAGCGGCAGATTTGGGATCTGTGATACGCAAGGACCTGCTGTCAGACTGCTCTGTCATCTCCACCTCCCTGGAAGACAAGCAGGTAAATGAGTTGAAGAGTGGCTTGGGGACTGAAAGTGATATAATCAGCCTACTAATTGTCCATACAGAGTAGCATGAGGTAAAAAACCCAGCAGTTTTAGAGTTTGACAGGTCAACTCAAAATTAAGAGCATGATAAGTAAAAAATGCACAGTTGTAGATCCATAAGAAAGCTATTAAGTGCGTTGCATTACAGAAACTGAACGGTTACTGTTTATCCTATGAGGGAAGGCAGTCGTTGTCTCTCCTTCACCACGAGGCCCAGACATTTTAGTTAATTTGCACAAGGTCATATCACCATTAAGTAGGTGAAATGTACATTCAGGTTTTAATATCAACTGTAGCTTCCATTTAAAGAAACTTTCTTTCTACTGAGCTGAGGTTTCTCAAGTACAGCATTATGGATGTTGGAGCCAGATAATTCTTTGTTATAGGGGGCTATCCTGTGCAATTTAAGATGTTAAGCAGCATTCCTGGCCCCTACCCACTAGATGTCAGTAGCTCCTTCCTGTGACAACCAGGAAACCTGTCCTGACATTATTAAATGTCCTTTGAAAGGGAAATGGTCATAGTTGAGAACAGCTCCACTCAGAAGTCTTGTCTTCTGTAGAAGTTTCATGAGAGCAGAAGCCTTGGTAATATTCTTCACTGTGGGCTACCAGAGCCTCTTCAAATTCCTAGGTCAGAGTAGACATCTATAAATGTTTGTTAAATGAACGTGGTGGGTATGATTATTTAAGATCTCATAGTTACTAAATGATGAAACTGGGACTCAAATTCAGGTATTTCTGCCTCCAAAGTGCTTAACTGGGCCTTCCTAGATGGCACTAGTGGTAAAGAACCCACCTGCCAATGCAAGAGACATAAGAGACAGGGTTCAATCCCTGAGTCGGGAAGATCCCCTGGAGGAGACCATGGCAACCCACTCCAGTATTCTTGCCTGGAAAATTCCATGGACAGAGGAACCAGGCAGGCTATGGTTCATAGTGTCACAGAGTCAGACACAAGTGGCTTAGCATGCATGCGAAGTGCTTAACTACTATGTTTTGCTATAATATCACACACACTGATTTTCATACCAGTCAGCTACTTCTGATGCAGATAATCTGTGGTAAACCAAGTTTGCAGAATACCAGAGAGACAAGGAATGGCGATAAAGTACTGAAAAATCCATATGGGTTGGAATGATTATGGAATCAGAGTAATGGCACAGAATCATCTGAGGTTAATTGGGATAGTGTTAGCATGATTCCCAGGAACTATGTTGTGTTTGCCCATCTGCTCAGTAGTAACTGAGATTAATCTGTGATTCTAACTGGGAATTCTATTACAGGTTCCATCTGAAGATGGTACAGAGAAGGTGAAGGTATACCTGAGGGTCAGGCCCTTGTTACCTTCAGAGTTAGAACGACAGGAGGATCAGGTAAGTTTCTTTTTATTTATTTATTTTTTAAAATTTTTTTTATTGTTTTTGCCATACAATGACATGATATCACCATGGGTTTACATATGCTTCCCCTCCAGAGCCCCCCGAGGATCAGGTAAGTTTCTGAGGAGGGAGGATTTAAAAGAAGGAATGATACAGTACAACAGAGGTTCCCAGGAATGTTTCCTTCTGTGACAACTATGTTTTCCCCCATCTCAGGGTTGTGTCTGTATTGAGAATATGGAGACCCTTGCCCTTCAGGCACCCAAGGACTCTTTTGCCCAGAAGAGTAACGAGCGAGGAATTGGACAGGCCACCCACAGATTCACCTTTTCCCAGGTATGGAGTTACTGATTGTGAACAAGAGACCAACATGTAAGGGCAACTTTATTCCCTCTTCAGAAGGAAAGCTGAGTTCATTATATATGCATGTCTACGATTTTGGGGACCCTTAGGTATTGTCAGTGTGTCGTGTACTTTATACACATAATTCTCAACAACTCTGTTGTCACTATCATCACTGTCTCTATTTTCCTGGTAAGGATATTGTGACTCATTGAATATAATGGTCCTGAGGCCATGTAGCTAGTCATTGGTAGAGTTAGGACTTGAGTCTAGATTCATCTATCTACCAAGCCCATGCTTGTGACCATTATGTTGCTCCATTTTGTGTGCAGCGTTGGACTTAGCAGATAGCATTCTGTAAGTATTTGTTGATTTGGATGAAAGATGGACTGGCAGAGAGTATTTAGGTAGCAACTGGCAGCACTGCAGGAAGAAGCTGCTTGAGTAGTCTCTAGAGCCAACCACCCAGGAAGGGATGTATTTTCTGGCTCGGCACAGGAAAAAGTGGGAGATGAAGGATGGGCCTCTGAGAAATTGGGTTTGTCCCTAGATCTTTGGACCAGAAGTGGGACAGGCATCTTTCTTCAACCTGACTGTGAAGGAGATGGTAAAGGATGTACTTAAAGGACAGAACTGGCTCATCTATACATATGGAGTCACCAACTCAGGGAAAACCTACACAATTCAAGGTGAGTAGTAGGCCTCACAGAACTGCTGATTGTCTTTGGCTTTTGATGCTCTGAGTTGAACAGCACTTGCTGCAACTGTCCATCTTTTGCATGCCTCCAGGTACCATCAGGGATGGTGGGATCCTGCCCAGGTCCCTGGCCCTGATCTTCAATAGCCTCCAAGGCCAGCTTCATCCAACACCTAATCTGAAGCCCTTGTTCTCCAATGAGGTAATGTGGCTAGACAGCAAGCAGATCCGGCAGGAGGAATTAAAGAAACTGGCCCTGCTAAATGGAGGCCTCCAAGAGGTAAAGTGTTGGTGTTCACAGAGGCAGGGATAGGGGACAAACCTCCAAAAAGTTTTGTGCTTATCTTGTCCCTGGACTCTCCAGGAGGAGCTGTCCACCTCCTTGAAGAAAAGTGTCTACATTGACAGCAGGATGGGTACCAGCACCAGCTTTGACAGTGGCATTGCAGGGCTCTCCTCCAGTAGCCAGTTTCCCAGCAGTAGCCAGCTGGATGGTATGTACCATGACTGGGCTCTGTGCCAATTAATAGTAGGAACTCATTTTATGCTTCCCAAACTCCAGAGATACAGATCAGAGGCTGCAACCTGAGTTCCACTTTCTGAGGTCCCTGCAGGCCAAAGGAGAGGTGGACTACCCTTGAGTTGATGCTCTGGACATTGGCTTTTTCCCCAGAAATGAGTCACCGATGGGCACAGCCAGACACTGCCCCTGTAAGTGTCCCGGCAGATCTTCGCTTTTCCATCTGGATCTCCTTCTTTGAGATATACAATGAACTGCTTTATGACCTGTTAGAACCGCCTAGCCAGCAGCGCAAGAGGCAGACTCTACGGCTGTGTGAGGATCAGAATGGCAATCCCTACGTAAAAGGTATGGGAAAGCAGGGTTGCTGGCATGAATCCTGGGGAGAGACTTGGAGAAGAGTTAGGTGCTCCCATCTTATGTATGCCCTTCTTTCCTTCACATCAGATCTCAATTGGATTCATGTTCAGGATGCTGAGGAGGCCTGGAAACTCCTCAAAGTGGGTCGTAAAAACCAGAGCTTTGCCAGCACCCACCTGAACCAGAACTCCAGCCGCAGGTTAGTATGTTAATGAGTTAGCCTTTCAGGAAACATTAGTCTTCCACCTGGTCATAGAAGATATGCAGTGACTTTTTTTTTTTTTTTAACTCCTAGTCATAGCATCTTCTCAATCCGGATCCTGCACCTTCAGGGGGAAGGAGATATAATCCCCAAGATTAGCGAGTAAGTTTTTCCATTTAGAAATTTGGGCTTTGGGACTGTAAATGGTTGGGGGAGGGGACAGATGATCAGGCAGTCCTCAGAGGAATTACTTCCATTAGATTCATGTTTTCTTTCCTTGGGTACAGAGTTTCTTCACAGGTCCTCCCCTCCCTAGAACTATTTGAAGGGGCTAAAAAGCATATCACATGAGGGTTCCTAATGTCAGATCCTGTCCATCACTCAAGGTTATCACTCTGTGATCTCGCTGGCTCAGAGCGTTGCAAAGATCAAAAGAGTGGTGAGCGGCTGAAGGAAGCAGGAAACATTAACACTTCTCTGCACACCCTGGGCCGCTGTATTGCTGCCCTGCGCCAAAACCAGCAGAACCGGTAAGCTTTTCACTGCAAGCCAGAATGGCCTGACACTCTGCAGTTTGATAAGAGACTTCCTGATCATCACTGGGGCTAGTGCTAGTATCTCCTCAGGGGCTAGAGCTCTGCTCACAGCACTATTCTCTTTAATTCCCTGCCAGGTCAAAGCAGAACCTGGTTCCCTTCCGTGACAGCAAGCTGACTCGAGTGTTCCAAGGCTTCTTCACAGGCCGAGGCCGCTCCTGCATGATTGTCAATGTGAATCCCTGTGCGTCTACCTATGATGAGACCCTTCATGTGGCCAAGTTCTCAGCCATTGCTAGCCAGGTACGAAGCTATAAGTGTGAAGATTGTGCTCACTTTGGGATGGTACATGTACTTTAGAAAACTATTAGAGACTAGTAATGGATTCGATTAAGATTTTTTTCCCCTCATTAGCTTGTGCATGCTCCACCTGTGCAACTGGGATTTCCATCGATACATTCATTCCTCAAGGAACACAGTCTGCAGGCATCTCCCAGCTTAGAGACTGGAGCTAAGACTGACCCTGGCCTTGGTGATGACAATGAAAACGAAGTTGACATCTCCACATATGGGAAGGAGGTGAGAATGCAGGAAAGCTTTGGTGCAGCAGCTTGACGACTATACATTTTTCATGCTATGTTCCAAGTGGGCCTGTACCTTTTTAGGGCATGGACTTCTGATGATCTCTGACCTGTGTGTCCCTCCTAGGAGCTCCTACAGGTAGTAGAAGCCATGAAAGCACTGCTTTTGAAAGAACGGCAGGAAAAGTTGCGGCTGGAGATGCAGCTCCGTGATGAAATTTGCAATGAGATGGTGGAGCAGATGCAACAACGAGAACAGTGGTGCAGGTACCAGCCAAGTAACCCCTCTCATTCTATCACAGAGACTGTAGGGCAGGAAGCAGAGACTAGGATAGAGTAATGTCTCAAGATCTGCTTTCCAAGCTCACTCCTCAGAATCCGCACTGACTTCTCTTTTCTCCTCTGACAGTGAACATTTGGACACACAAAAGGAACTACTCGAGGAACTGTATGAAGACAAACTAACAATCCTCAAGGAGTCACTGACAAGTTTTTACCAAGAAGAGCTTCAGGTGAGTTGCCCTGAACCAGCCCCAAGTAGCTGCTCAGATTCCCTGAGATAAAGTAGGGGCAGAATGTGTGATTCACCTTTCTCTCGTCTCCTTAGTGCTTTATGTCAATCTATGTTTGATGAACTGATTTAGAGTTTGACTGGCCAAGAAATGGTGTAAATGCTAATTTACAGGGAAATTTTTGTTCATTCTTCAGTCATCTATACCTGCAGAATTCGTTTGACTCTGAACAGAATTGTGTCCTCTGTTTTCCTTTAGGAGCGAGATGAGAAGATTGAAGAGCTAGAAGCTCTCCTGCAGGAAGCCAGACAGCAGCAAGTGGCCCATCAACCCTCAGGGTCTGAACTGTCCCTACGGCGGTCACAAAGATTGGCTTCTGTTTCCACCCAGCAGTTCCAGGAGATTAAAGCTAAACTGGAACAGTGCAAAGCAGAGCTAAACTCCACCACTGAAGGTGAGGAGGGAGAGAGGGCAGGAAGCACAGGTGTTTCAGGGAAGAGCTGTTCTTCAAACTTGGGCCTTCTGGGGCCAACTCCAACATAATTTCCTTGACCGCCAAGCTACATCCCCCTGACCTTTCATTCTAGGATGCACGTGGCCTCCCTTGTTGTTTTTTGCAAACTACTGTTAATTCAGTTAAAGAGGTAAGTCCAAGGCTGGAAAGCCTACACATGTGAGATTACTGTTTCTTTCCCTCAGAGCTGCAGAAGTATCAGAAAATGTTAGAACCACCACCCTCAGCCAAGCCTTTCATCGTTGATGTGGACAAGAAGTTAGAGGAAGGCCAGAAGGTAATTAGTTTTCTGTTACCAAAGCTGTCACCTAAGACAGTTTCCAGCACTGTATCCCTGGGTTATGTGAGGACAAGATGCTTTCTGTGCCATCCTAGAGAGTGGCTACTGCATTCTTATGGCCAGCCTTTCTAATTTTACTTCTCTTCAGATGATTCCCTGACTCCTATAGATCACTTGGTGTGGCGTCTTGGCCACAACTTGGTTCCTACTCTTTCCTTTTCAGAATATAAGGCTACTGCGGACAGAGCTTCAGAAACTTGGTGAGTCTCTCCAGTCAGCAGAAAGAGCCTGTTGCCACAACACTGGAGCAGGAAAACTTCGCCAAGCCTTGGCCACTTGTGATGAAATCTTAATCAAACAGGTTGGAGCAGCCTATTTATCACTTTCTTCCATCAGCCCACGTCAGGGTATATATGAGGAAGATAAAAAAGATTTTTAGACTAATCTTTTAGTGAGGAGAGTTTCTCTTCCTTGCAAAGTAACCATTCACTAAGTACAGGGTGTTATGCTAAGTAATTGTAGGCTTTTTCTGTTATAACTGTCCTAGGGAGGGAGATAACTATATTTCATCCAGGATCTTAAACTGTAAGAAACCATAGTAAAAAAAAAAAAAAAACACTAACAATTAAGCTATGACACTGTCATCAATAAATGCACCCTGATTCCATCCAGATATATGGAAATGTAAAAAATACATCCTAATTTGATACCAAGCCAGGAACTGAGGCTTTTGGAAGTTAAATAAAATTATTCAGGCTCATATCACCTGATCTGTCAGAAAAGGTCCTATTCAGTGCTATTTGTTTGGGTCTTTAATACCAATACCCATCCACCCCCACACACACCATTCAATTAAAGCTCTGACCATACAGAGCTAACCTTTGTAAAAAGAAGTTTTATTAACTATAGGTGTGTATTACCTTGCCCTCTTGAGTTTATCAGACAGAAATGTTTTCTATAACTTTGTTCATATTCCTTAGGATCAGACCCTGGCTGAGCTGCAGAATAACATGACACTAGTAAAACTGGACCTTCGGAAGAAGGCAGCATGCATCGCGGAGCAGTATCATACTGTGCTGAAACTCCAGGGCCAGGCTTCTACCAAAAAGCGCCTTGGTGCCAACCAGGAAAACCAGCAACCAAACCAACAGCCCCCAGGGAAGAAACCGTTTCTTCGTAACTTACTTCCCCGAACACCCACCTGCCAAAGTTCAACAGACTGCAGCCCTTATACCCGAATCCTGCGCTCACGGCATTCCCCTTTACTCAAATCTGGGCCTTTTGGCAAAAAATACTAAGGTTGTGAGGAGAGAGCACTGCCCTCAGGTGGGTCTGCTGCTCAGTTTAAGAAATAGGTTTCCTTAAAGCTTTACCATATATATATATACATACCTGAAACTCTATCTAAAATGCAATATTCAGACACTAGTAGTTTTTCTCCCTTTTGTAATATAATCACCTATGTAATCTTACACTTTTTTACTTATATGGTTTCTATGCACACAAAAGTTATATTAAAATAAAGATATTATTCACATTTTAAATCTGAATTCAAAATCTAGCATTATCATTGAAGTAAATTATAAAAGGTGCCGAAAAACTGAAAATCAAATATCACCCAGGCCCCTGGGAGCTTTGCACAGGGATGGTAGTGGAGACCAGCAACTGGTATACAGCTACCCCAAGAAATCTTGGTAAGAAATGAATTCAAGGGACATTAGATATTCTAAACCTTCCTTAATAAAAAATGAAGTGTCATATATTAGGAGATGAATGGGTAACAAACTTGTTCTGGAAAAAGAATCAAGGAAGGCTGGGCCCTGAGCTCAGAATAACTCATGGTATCCACTGTACAAACTAATCACAGCAGACATAATCACAGCATATTACCTCCTACGAACACACCAGCACAGGCCCAGAACTATCCAAGAATATAGCAGGAGTGATTGCTTTTACCTTGTCTAACAGGTGAAGGTTGGAAAAAGTCTTTCTGCTGGAGATGGGGTTAGGGGGAAGAGACAGAAACAATTATGTCAAAAATATTTATTAAAACAGACCAACTTAAAGAGTTTATTCTTATCTGTATAGTCACAAAAGTTATCACACCCAAATATCTGTGAAACTCTGAAATCCTGTCTACTTGCTCTGCTTTAGTAGGGGTATAGCTAACTCTAGACGTCTTTTCCCCTTAGTAGGGGCCATCAGTTCCACATTCAGTGAGTCTTTTTGCCCCTTTGTTCAACTCTACTTGTTACTTCCAATTTGAAAGTTTCTAGGAGACACCCCAAAATCATGTTTTGGAAGAATGACTTCCTAGTGAGAACAAAAGTACAGCTTGACTCCATTTAAAACTAATCTCTGATATCAGAGTAGTCATGCTCAGCACATCAAAGAATGATGAGTCATGTCTATCCAGTGCCCTGACCTTCCTAGGGTATCCAGTGCCCTACTGTCAGCAGAGGGTAAAGTGGCAGGCTTTCCTCCTTGCCTTTCTAAAGAAATCTCCCACTCCCAGCAGCATTAAACTTTGTTTCTGTAGACTTGCCTGTGCTAAAGTGCTGTTAAAGGGATGTTTTGTGGGGGTGCCAAAAGACGGGGGAAAAAGGCCAAGATCTGTAGCCACTCTGAACAGAAGGGAGATAGAAGTGCTTCACACTGGCAAAAGACAGTATCTGTTCCTGCCAGGATTCTTCTGTCAGTCTACTCTGAAGGTGATTCTATAAACTGTCCCCAAGGAGCTGTATACACAAAAAGAAATAAGGTCCTTGGAAAAACAGACGTGGCTATTCTTTACATGGAGATAAGGCTTAATATGGGTCTGGCAATGTTCTGGTTTGAAAGGAGCCAACTATGGCGTGACTGAAGACAGGTTGAGTGGAGAAACTCTGCGTGTGGGAGTGTTGTTAGCAGACAGTGAAGCAGGGAGGAAAAAGGGAGCAGGTATCTCAGTGGAGGGAGTCTCGCCTTGGTTCCGAAGCTGTAGGATTTGCCTGAGCAAGGCCTTACCTTCTTCCCGGGTCTGAAACAAGGTCAAGCAAATGTATCAAAATATATCCAAAGTTATTCTCATGTAAAACAGGTTCTAAAATACTGACTTATAAACTTCCTCAGAACAAGGCAGCCTCTCCACTCACCCTCTTAACCACCTTCCACCCCCAGATCACAGTAAAGTCATGTCCTCAAACTTAAAATCCAAGTCTTTCACTAAAGTACTGATACTTACATCATTGAATGCACAACACTTCTGAGCACAAGCTGAAGCTTCATCCCACAGCTTGCACTTAAAATAGTACTGGGCCAGATAGCGGAAAGCGGTGCTCTCTTCCAGGTGTTCCACTATTTCCTAGAAAGGAAAGCAAGAATGACTGAGGTGATAAGAATAAGATCAGCAACCCAATTCTCATGCTAATGACACATACCCCACATGAATAGATATCTTGGATATACTTGATGTAACACTGGGCTGCCTGTTCTGACTCAGTCAACTGTTCGTGAAGCCTACAAAAGAAATTGGTCTTTAGGTACAAATCATATTGCAAAGCAAGCTAGCAACCAAAAAAGTAAAAGCATACAAGTAACATCAAAAAATGACAGACAAGTACAAATTTTGACATAAATGACACAGTGGGACCCAGAATAATATTAGCGCACAGTAGTGATGGTTACTTCATCAAAGCTTCAAATAATTACTCTGCTTCTGGTGAGGGAGGGAAAGTTAGTAAATACTTAAGCTGGGTAACATACCATTTCAAAAATTGCCTGGTAATACCCTGAGTAAGGTCAAAATACATACTAAGCAATTCAGATTTTTTGTAAGAATCCAGAAAATAACTGGTAGGAATAAAATTTCATTTAAGAACCTCTTTCCCTATCATTTCTGAGTTATTCTATATTTTCCTGGGGCTTAGGAGGAGACTAATACCTAAATTAGTTTCTCTAGACTGCTCTCACATAAAATTTCCATTTCTTTCAATTAGTTCTTGAATTTTCCAAATGGGAAAAAAAATTCCCCTTCAAAAAGTACTAGCATTCTCTTGAGTCAAGATGGCTAAGTTTCCAGATCAGTAATCATACACTGTACTACATCCCTGAGTTTGGCTTAAAACTCAACATTCAGAAAACTAAGATCATGGTGTCTGGTCCCATCACTTCATGGCAAACAGATGGGGAAACACTGGAAACAGTGACAGACTTTATTTTGGGGGGCTCCAAAATCACTGCAGATGGTGACTGCAGCCATGAAATTAAGATACTGCTCCTTGGAAGAAAAGTTATGACCAACCTAGACAGTATACTAAAAAGCAGAGACATTACTTTGCCAACAAAGGTCCATTTAGTCAGAGCTATGGTTTTTCCAGTAGTCATGTATGGATGTGAGAGACCATAAAGCTAAGCGTCAAAGAATTGATGCTTCTGAACTGTGGTGTTGGAGAAGACTCTTGAGAGGATCCCTTGGACAGCAAGGAGATTCAACCAGTCAATCCTAAAGGAAATCAGTCCTAAATATTCATTGGAAGAACTGATGTTGAAGTTGAAACTCCAATACTTTGGCCACTTGATGAGAAGAACTGACACATTTGAAAAGACCCTGATGCTGGGAAAGATTAAAGATGGGAGGAGAAGGGGATGACAGAGGATGAGATGGTTGGATGGCATCACCGACTCAATGGACATGAGTTTGAGTAAACTCTGGAAGTTGATGATGGACAGGGAGGCCTGGTGTGCTGCAGTCCATGGCGTCACAAAGATTCGGACACGACTGAGCAACTGAACTGACCATCCCCTCATTCATGTAGATGATGGGTAAGAGGCTCTAGAACATACAGGATCCACCTACCAGAGAGGCAAACAGAAATATAACTAACATTTCACTCTTTCACTCACTTTGCCAGTTTCACCAGAGCCATCTTTTCCACATCTCCCACGGCATAAGCTCTCCAATAGCACTGTCAATAAAGAAATAAATAAACTAGTCACTTCAACCATTGCCCCATGTGCCATGATTCACTTAGGTCCTACAATCCTCCCAGAAGTTCAGACTTAAGAGAATACAAAGCATTTTTACTAGATCTGAGGTCCAGGCTACATACTAACATTCCCACTAACTATGTCAGCCCTGCTTTGCTTTATACACACTATGAGCCTATAAATATTCAGATTTCCCTATGTAGACAGATACAAATGAAGGAAAATTAAGCACCAATAGCTCGATCCCTCATCCAAACATCAGGTTTCCACATAAATTCTCCAGAACCCAATTTCAGGTACCTTTTTGGCTTCCACTAGTTGATTAAGTTTCTCATAACATTCTCCTAAAGCAACCAGCATACGAGAATCATTGGGCCTGTGAGGAGCAAGAAACAGGAAACCTGAGCAAAGACTTTAAAGATAACCGAAGTCTTCCCTTGAGGAACCACCACCACAACTGTTTCAAATCCATGAAAGGAATGGGCTTTAATCCAATACTTCATATAATTATTTTATGTTCACAATTATACTACTTTTTAAATTAATTAATTAATTAATTTGGCTGCCATGGGTCTTAGTTGCGGCATGGGGGGTCTTCAGTGCGTCATGGAGGATCTCTCATGGCAGTGCAGGGACTCTAGTTGTGATGCACAGGTTCAGTAGTTGCAGTGCTTGGGCTTAGTTGCTCTGCAGCATGTGGGACCTTAGTTCTCCAACCACAGATCAAACCCACGTCCCCTGCATTACAAGGCAGATTCTTGACCACCAGACCACGAGGGAAGTCCCCACAGTTATACTATTAACATATTAGTAGAATACACTACATAAAAATGACCAAACAGCATATGGCATGTTTAAACTTAGGTCTCCAAAAGTCAAAACCATTCACTGTGATTCTTTTATTTTTTTTTTTAAACACTGTGATTCTTCAGTAACTATCCAAACAGAAAGAAAAGTGTCAGCCCTTCCCATAACAAACATATCATCAGGTGGTGGTCAGACTTACCGAAGCTGGTGGGCCCGTCTATAATAATAAAGGCAATAAAACGGCATCTTAAGGATTTCATAGGTCTGCCCAAGGCCATACCAGGCTCTGTAGTCCCGCTTATTGACCTCAATAGCATGCCTAAGAAATGGAAGAGAAAACTGGTAAGAAGGCAGAATCAAAGTTAGCAACTTGCAGACTCAATAAAGTGAAAGTGTTAGTTGCTCAGTTGTGTGCCCAACTCTCTTTGGACCCCATGGACTGTAGCCTGTCAGGCTCCTCTATCTATGAGCAAGAATACTAGAGTGGGAAGCCATTCCCTTCTCCAGGTGATCTTCCCAGAGGTTCCTAAAATCACAACAATCTGCTCCACCTCACCCTACAACTAAAACCTCACCTATAAGCCTGAATAGCAGCAGACGTATTCTTCATTTCCATGTACTCATGTCCCATGAGTGTCCAGGCCCCAAGATACCGAGGATTCAATTTCAAGGCTCTCTGGAAATACAAGGCTGCTTTCTCATGTTGAGAACGCAAACTATAATAATTGCCTGATTGGAAAAAAAAATATGTGAACAACTAGAAAGATTAAAATAAGTCACAAAAATAGGCAGCAATCCACAGGGTAGGCATGAACTTATTCCCCCAAAGTCCTTGCAGAAAAGCCAAATTGTATAGGCAATATCATCATTTCCTTGGAAAATATATTTGATCTATCACACATTCTGGCTTTTTTAAAAAAAAGTGTTTTCTAACACTACAAAGGTTTTCTTCACATTATTTCCTCTGGATATTAGCATTTATACATATATTTTCTTAATAAAGGGTAAGATGTTCCTAGAGTATGCTTCAGATTGGTAGTTTTCCAACTATCTCCCTAGGTTCCTAATGAACTATCTAAAAGGTTAAAAATGTAGAACTCTGAACGCTCTTCCACAAGAATCAAGGAAGTCCTATTATCACTGGTCTTAAAAAGGGTATATGAAAGATTTTAGGATTCTATTGAAAAATTTATTTGAAGAAAGGGAATAAAGGCCATCTGACTTGTCTCAACTAGTAAATGCATAAATGAAGTGTGGTATATATCCAGACAATGAAATACTTTTCGGCAATAAAAAGAAAAGAACTACTGACATCTGCTACAACATGGACAAACCTCAAAAAAACAGCTCTGTGAAAAAAGCCACTATTATTAATAAGACTAAATATTCCAAGACTCCATTTAAGATTTCTAGAAAAGGCAAAACTACACACTCAGAAGGCAGATCTGCTAGGGATGGGAGTAGGACTGACTGCAAATAGACTCAAGGGAATTTGGGGGTATGATAGAATTTTCTAAACTGGATTATGATTATGGTTACAGAACTGAATAAGTTAGCAAAAACTCAATGAACTGTAAACTTAAATGGGTAAATTTTATGGTATACAAATTATCCCTCAAAAACGCTATCTTTATACCAATAAAAATGGACAACCTAGAAGAAATAGACATATTCCTAGAAATATATAATCTCCAAAACTTAAAACAGGAATAGAAAATATAAACAGATCAATTACCAGTAATAAAACTGAGTCAGTAATAAAAAAATCTCCCAACAAACAAAAGTCTGGGACCAGATGGCTTCACAGATGAATTTTATCAAACATTTAGAAAAGAGCTAACAATTATTTTTTTCAAATTATTCCCAAAAATTACAGAGGAAGGAACATTTCCAAACTCATTCCACAAAGCCAGCATCACCTTGATACCAAAACTAAACAAAGATATCTCAAAAAAAAAGAAAATTACAGGCCAATATTACTAATGATCATAGATGAAAAAGTCCTTAAAGTATTTGCAAACTGAATTCAATAATACATTAAAAGGATAATACATCATGATCAAGTGGGATTCATCCCAGGGATGCATGGTTGGTTCAATACCTGCAAATTAATCAATGTGATATATACATTAACAAAATGAGAAATAAAAATATGATCATCTGTACAGAAAAAATACAGAATTGCTATGTTGTATACCTGAAACCAATATAATACTATAAATCAACTATACCTCAATTATTTTAAAAAGAAGAAAAAATTAGAGATATACCAAGACCTCTGAATGATTTTTCACGAGATATTGAATGAGAAAAGTAAAATGCAGAGAAATGGGTACAATATGATCCTATTTTTGTAAGCAACCAGCCCATTAAACCCTGCACTGTTGTTGTTTCACAACATGTTTCACTAAGTCATGTTCGACTCTTTATGACCCCATGGACTGCAGCCCCCAAGATTCTACCCCTGGGACTTCCCAGGCAAGAATACTGGAGTGGACTGTCATTTCCTTTTCCAGGGGATCTTCCTTATACAGGGACTGAACCTGCCTCTCCAGCACGGGCGGGCGGGCGGATTCTTTACCACTGGGCCACCAGGGAAGCCCAAAATCCACATATACGTGTATGTATATTTTTCAGGTGGTACCAGAACACGCTAACACAAGTATTTTAAAGGATGAAGGATGCAGTGAGGGGGGAAAAAAACTGTATGTGCATAAACTAAATAAAAGGATGGATTTAGATATATACATATATTAACTTACAGCAATCATGATAAACTGTCAAATGGAAAAATCAAATTGTGAGAAATTTTATGATTCCGCTCTGGTAAAAAAACAAGTAATACTATTTCTATATATATGTTTGTCTTTTTTAAAAAAAATTTATCTAGATTCACCTGTCAGTTTGATTCAGGAGAAATCATTTATAACAACTGTCTGTATCACATAAGATCATTCAAATTAATATTCGCCTGGGAAAAAAGATGGGAGGTCTTTATGTATATAAAGATACCTTTGCTTCTGCCACTGACTCAGACCCAGATACAGAAAAATAACCAAACTTTAAGCAGATTGTCCATGGGTTAACTTCTGTAATAGAATAGAAGTGAAACAGTGGTAGCAGGAGTATAAGCTTTAGCTACTAAAGGAGTTGGGATGACAAAAGAGATGCTAAGTAAGTCAAAATAGGTAAGTTCTGCGCAAAGATTAAGTAGACGAGCTTTTCTGACCAGTTGGAACAGCTACAATGTATTGTATAATTACAATGTGCTGGGCAACTTAACATTGTTATAAGTGCTTTGTATGTATTAATTTACTTACTCCTTAAAACAAACACATAGGAAAGGTTCTACTGATAAATCCCTTTATGGATGGGGAGAACTTAAATCCACTGTCACACAGCTAGTGAGTAGCAAAACCAAGAGTTAAACTTGGGCAGTTTGGTTCCAGAGTCCAAATCTTAACCATGCTACACAGTAATATATATATAGATATAGATATATTTGCGTGTGCATGTGCGTAAAGCTGCCTGTCAGAGACTAGAACTCCAGAAAAGATGCGAAAGGAAGCATTCAACTCACATCAAGACATAAATCAGAAGCAAGAAATAAATAAGTAGGGGTTTCTTGCTCTCACTCTATTGTTTCATTCTCTTTCAGGTCCTCAAGTTTCTTCTCTCTCCACCCTTTTTATTCCTTTCACTTCCTCTGAATTGGCTATAATATGGAAGCTGAAATATACTTTTATCTTATCTAACTTATACTTTTTATCTTATTTTTATTCTTAAAATAGGTGGGCTGAATTCAACAAACATTTATTGACCATATGTTAGGAACTCTGTTAGGCATTACAGATATACTGGGGGCAAAGGACAGGATGGCTCAGCAGTAAAGCATCTATCTGCAATGCAGGAGATGCCGGTTTGATCCCTGGGTCAGGAAAATTCCCTGGAGGAGAAAATGGTAACCCATTCCAGTATTCTTGCTGAGAGTAATACAGTGAACGAGGAGCCTGGTGGGCCATTGTTCAAGGGTTTGCAAAGAGTCAGACAAAACTGAGCGTGCACGCATGCACAGATATACTGAAGAGAAAACAAAAACAGTTCATTAAGTTTACCAAAAATAAAAATAAATTAAAGAAAAAAGTTTACCAATCAAACAATTATTTTCAAAAACAGATGGGAATTCCCTGGTAGTCCAGTGGTTAGGACTCCTTGCTCTCACTGCCAAAGGCCTGGCTTTAAACCCCACTAGGGGAACTAAGATCCCGTAAGTTGTGTGGCACGACCAAACAATAAATAAATAAAATAAAAATCCAGAAACTCCTAAAGCATTATACTTCATATGTATGTCTTTGATATTAACTGGTTTTAAGTTAATAGGCTAAAAAGGAATAGTATCTCCCCCATCTATATTTCCTTTCTTCAGGTGAAGGACACTGTTGTAAATCTGGTTACCCGTTCATCAATTTTTGTATTTGTTCTAATTCCTAAGCATCTTCTAAGTCTAATCACCTCTCTTCATTCCTCCTGCCAATACCTCAGCTTGGGCTCACATCATCTCTAGACTGAATTATTGCAAGAGCCTCCTTGTTGGTCTTCCTGCATCTAGTCTTGCTTGCCCTTTTTCTAATCTTCCCAGCGCAGTCTCCAGTTATTATCTGAAAATGAAAATCTGAAAAAGTTTATCACTGTCTGGTCTAAAATCCGTCAGAAGACTTCTCCTGCCTTAAGAATAAAATCCAAACTTTTGGCAAAGCATAAAAGGCTCTTTCTGGCCCTTTTTGTCCATTCCCTCTTCCCACACAGTGCTTCAGGATCACTGCATGTTTCACCCTTCAGTACCTCTGCACTGCAATCCCCCTCCCAGGTTGATCCATCTTCTCCCTTAGGCAACTCTTTCATTCCTTCAGATCTCAAGAGCCTTCGCTAATCAGACTAGATTAGCTAGCTACCTGTCCTATGTACTCTCTTTGTATCCTATGTTTACTTCAACCATAACACTCAACCCTCTATATCACCATCGTTTCTTACTGATCTTCCTCAGTAGGTAATGGGGTATGTACTGCAACACAAATTATAATACCTGTTATTCAGGACATATTTTCTGAATAAACTGGAATTCCATCCTCACCTTAATGGACTTTACACTTCATTCATAATGCTCTGACACTGAAAAGATCATCTGTTCCTCTTATCTATGTTTCCCTTGTTGTTTTATTATTAGTTGCTCAGTTCAGTTCAGTTTAGTTCAGTTCAGTCTTTGAGACCCCATGAATTGCAGCACGCCAGGTCTCCCTGTCCATCACCAACTCCTGGAGTCTACCCAAACCCATGTCCATTGAGTTGGTGATGCCATCCAGCTATCTCATCCTCTGTCTTCCCCTCCTCCTCCTGCCCCCAATCCTTCCCAGCATCAGGGTCTTTTCCAATGAGTCAACTCTTCACATGAGGTGGCCAAAGTATTGGAGCTTCAGTTTCAACATCAGTCCTTCCAATGAATTCCCAGGACTGATCTCCCTTAGGATGGACTGGGTGGATCTTCTTGCAGTCCAATGGACTCTCAAGAGTCTTCTCCAACACCACAGTTCAAAAGCATCAATTCTTCGGCGTTCAGCTTTCTTCACCATCCAAGTCTAACATCCATACATGACCACTGGAAAAACGACAGCCTTGACTAGACAGACTTTGTTGACAAAGTAATGTCTCTGCTTTTTAATATACTGTCTAGATTGGTCATAACCTTCCTTCTAAGGAGTAAGTATCTTTTAATTTCATGGCTGCAGTCACCATCTGCAGTGATTTTGGAGCCCCCAAAAATAAACTTTGACAGTTTCCCCATCTATTTGCCATGAAGTGATGGGACCAGATGCCATGATCTTAGTTTTCTGAATGTTGAGCCTTAAGCCAACTTTTTCCCTCTCCTCTTTCACTTTCATCAAGAGGCTCTTTAGTTCCTCTTCACTTTCTGCCATAAGGGTGGTGTCATCTGCATATCTGAGGTTACTGATATTTCTCCCGGCAGTCTTGATGCCCAGCGTTTCTCATGATGTACTCTGCATATAAGTTAAATAAGCAGGGTGACAATATACAACCTTGACATACTCCTTTTCCTATTTGGAACCAGTCTATTGTCCATGTCCAGTTCTAACTGTTGCTTCCTGGCCTGCATACAGGTTTCTCAAGAGATAGGTCAGTTGCTCAGTTGTGTCCAACTCTGCGATCCCACAGACTGTAGCACCAGGCTCCTCTATTCATGGGATTCTCCAGGCAAGAATACTGGAGTGGGTTGCCACTCCCCTCTCCAGAGGATCTTCCCAACCTAATGATCAAACCTGGGTCTAGGATTTTTTTTTTTAATATTTATTTCCCATACTAGACTACATTCTTCAAGGTCTAGAAATAATTACTGAATGACTGAACTGAAATTCTATCACTTTATTAACAACATCCTAATATAGAAAAATAGAAATAAATGTTTTCAGTACCATATCACCAAAGACCCCGGGACAAGGTCTTTCATTTCCAGGAAACTTAGGCTTTCAATCACAAACAACCTAGGTCACTAGGGTAACCAAATACATGGGACCACAGTTCTCAATGGAGGATGATTCTGACCCCAAGAGGTTATTTGGCTTTACCTGCAAACATTTTTGGTTGTCCCACCTGGCAGAAGCAGGTTACTGACACTGAGTGGTTAGAAGCTGGGTATACTGCTAACATCCTGCAGTGTACAGGACACGCGTGTGTGCTCAGTAGTTCAGTTGTGTCTGACTCTTTGCGACTCCATGGACTGTAACCTGCCAGGCTCCTGTCCATGGGGCTATCCTGGCAAGAGTACTGGAGTGGGTTGCCATATCTTTCTCCAAAGGACCCTCCCCACCCAGGAGATGAACCTGTATCTCCCAAGGCTCCTGCACTGGCAGGCAGATTCTTTACCACTGAGCCACTGGGGAAGCCCCAGTGTATAGGATAGCCTCCCCCAAAAGAAATTAAAACTAAAACTGTCAACAGAGCCAAGCTTGAGAAACTCTTGTATATAAAAGAGGTAATCTCATTTTTTTTCCCCATAGATTTGGAAATTCTTATGAACATTTTAGTAACATTAGTAAGTTTAAAATACACATCCTTTTGACCCAGCATTTCACTGCAAGGAACTTATTACACAGAAAGAGATGCATAAAAGACTTTGTGGTAGTACAGGGGACACGGATTCAATCCCTGACCTAGGAAGATCCCACATACTGCAGAGCAACCAAGCCCATGTGCCACAACTATTGAGCCTGTGCTCTAGAGCCAGCGAGCCATAACTACTGAACTCATGTGCTACAACTACTAAAGCCTGTGCACCTAACGCCTGTGTTTCACAACAAGAGAAGCCACCACTATAAGAAGCCTGTGCACCACAAAGAAGAGCAGCTTCTGCTCACCACAATTAGAGAAAGTCCATGAACAGCAACAAAGACCCAGTGCAACAAAAATAAATAAATAGAAATTAAAATTGAAAAATAAATAGTTGCTAAACAAACAAATATAAATGCATACATACAAAGATGTTTCCTAAAGTAATTTTTATATATAAACAGTCAGTTCAGTTGCTCAGTTGTGTCTGACTCTTTGTGACCCCATGGACTGTAGCACGCCAGACTTCCCTGTCTATCACCAACTCCTGGAGCTTGTTCAAACTCATGTCCAACTAGTCGGTGATGTCATCCAACCATCTCATCCTCTGTCATCCCCTTCTCCTCCTGCCTTCAATCTTTTCCAGCATCAGGGTCTTTTTAAATGAGTCAGTTCTTCACATCAGGTGGCCAAAGTATTGGAGCTTCAGCTTCAGCTTCAGTCCTGCCAATGAATATTCAAGACTGATTCCCTTGACTGGTTTATCTGCTTGCAGTCCAAGGGACTCTCAAGAGTCTTCTCCAACACCACAGTTCAAAAGCACCAGTTCTTCGGCGCTCAGCTTTCTTTATACTCCAACTCTCACATCCATATATGACTACTGGAAAAACCATAGCTTTGACTAGACAGATCTTTATCAGCAAAGTAATGTCTCTGCTTTTTAATATGCTGTCTGGGTTGGTCACAGCTCTTCTTCCAAGGAACAAGCATCTTTTAATTTCATGGCTGTAACCACCATCTGCAGTGATTTTGGAGCCCAAGAAAATAATGTCTTTCACTATTTCCATTGTTTCCCCATCTACTTACCATGAAGTGATGGGACCAGATGCCATGATCTTAGTTTTTGGAATGTTGTGTTTTAAGCCAGGTTTTTCACTCTCCTGTTTCACTTTCATCAAAAGGCTCTTTAGTTCCTCTTTGCTTTGTGCCATAAGTGTGATGTCATCTGCATATCTGAGGTTATTTATGTTTTTCCCAGCAATCTTGATTTCAGCTTGTGCTTCATCCAGCCCGGCATTTCACATGATGTACCCTCCATAAAAGCTGAATAAGCAGGGTGACAATATACCACCTTGATGTACTCCTTTTCCTATTTGGAATCAGTCTGTTGTTTCATGTTCAGTTCTAGCTGTTGCTTCTTGACCTGCATACAGATTTCTCAGGAGGCAGTTAAGGTGGTCTGGTATTCCCTTCTTTTGAAGAATTTTACAGTTTGTTGTGGTCCACACAAAGGCTTTGGCATAGTCAATAAAGCAGAAATACAGGCTTTTCTGGAATTTCCATGCTTTTTCTATGATCCAACAGATGTTGGCCATTTCATCTCTGGTTCCTCTGCCTTTTCTAAATCCAGCTTGAACATCTGGAAGTTCTTGGTTCACATACTGTTGAAGCCTCGCTTGGAGAATTTTCAGCATTACTTTGCTAGCATGTGAGATGAGTGCAACTGTCTGATAGTTTGAACACACTCTGGCACTGCATTTCTTTGGGACTGGAATGAAAATTGACCTTTTAAAGTCCTGTGGCCACTGCTGACTTTTCCAAATTTGCTGGCATATTGAGTACAGCACTTTCACAGCATCATCTTTTAGGATTTGAAATAGCTCAACTGGAACTTCATCACCTCCACTAGTGTTCTTGCCTGGAGAATCCCAGGGACGGGGGAGCCTGGTGGGCTGCTGTCTGTGGGGTCACACAGAGTCGGACACGACTGCACTGACTCAGCAGCAGCAGCAGCCATTAGTTTTCTTCGTAGTGATGCTTCAAGTAAGGCTCACTGGATCTCACACTCCAGGATGTCTGGCTCTAGGTGAGTGATCACACCATCGTGGTTATCTGGGTCATGAAGATGTTTTTTGTATAGTTCTTCTGTGTATTCTTGCTACCTCTTCTTAATATCTTCTGCTTCTATTAGGTCCATACTGTTTCTGTATTTTATTGTGCCCATCTTTGCATGAAGGTTCCCTTGGTATCTCTAACTTTCTTGAAGAGAAACACTAGCCATAACTTATACAATAGAAAATAATTAAATTTAAAAAACAGCACATCTATATAATAAAATACTGCATAGCCATCATAAAGAATATAACTCTAGATGTAATAGCATACAAAGATGGAAAAAGATATATTTTAGGTTAAAAATGAAAGGACATTATAAAGCAGTGTATATAATGACACAATTTTTGTAAATAACCATACCTACACATATATCATTTTTAATATTTATACAGAAAAATATTCTGGAGTTGTATCCACCAAACAATTTTGGGAGTGGGATTACAGTGATCCTTCACTTTCTACTGTATATAATTTTATTACCTTTGACACTTTTATTTTTGGCGGGGTCCCAATTCTTTTACCAGGGGTTGCATCCATGCCCCCTGGAGTGGAATCTCAGAGTCCTAATCACTGGACTGCCAGAGAACTTCCCCTATCCCTTTTTTGATACTTTTATATTGTTATCTGGATTACTTACAATAAAGATAAATCTTGAAAGAAAAAAAAGTGACTCTTACCAATTACACAGCATGTTTCTACACGATATTTATCAATCTCACAGAGGTTGTGAGCCAGATAACTCAACTCAGATTTCATGCTCTGAAAGAAAAGAAAGATGATCTAAGCATGAAAAAGGAACCCTTATTTTTCTTGTATCTAATGCTACAAGGTGACATTCCAACCCAGAAGATCAAAGCACAAAAGAGCTTAATCAAGTCTAAGCAAAGGAAGTAGCTCACCCTGACATAAAGAAGGTTGGAGAATGTGTCCATATTTTCAATCCTGTAAGGGTCTTGTTTCCTTAGCTCATTAAAAATAGAGAGGGCTTTGTCAATATCTGCAGAAATAAGACAGAGTTCAGAAAACAATACAGTGCTACCTTCAGGATTTGATGGTACTTCATTATCCCTATTCACTCACCTCTGATATTGTGATAGGCAACTGCAATTTGGGAAACAATATATGAGCTCTTAGAGAAGCCCACATCAATGAGATTCTGATACTTTTGCAGGGCCTCCTCTATCAACTGCAACTCTGTGTATATGTGGGCCAGAAAAAACTCTTTCATCCAGGTGTCTGGCAAAGACAGGAACTTCAGCTGGCAGCAGGAGAGAGAGGGACATACTTAATATACTTTGACCTCTCTCCCAAATGAACATCAAGGAACTATCTTTATTTTCTAAAAGAATTTATCAACAAAATTTTATTAGAGCGCCTAATAATGAACAGGTGTGTGTGTGTGTGAATATTCAGTCGCTTCAGTCAAGTTGCTATGGTTTGCAGCCTACCACACTCCTCTGTCCATGGGATTCTCCAGGCAAGAAAACTGGAGTGGGTTGCCATTTCCTCCTCCAGGAGACCTTCCCAACCCAGGGATCAAACCCACATCTCTTATGTCTTCCTGCACTGATAGGCAGGTTCCTTACCACTAACACCACCTAAGATTCTGTTCAATTAAGTGATTAGGATCACAAACATAATAGGAGGAACAGGGAAGAATGGTCTAGCTTCAAAAAGACAGGATTTGAGGTGAGCCTTGGAGGATGGGTAGAAACTGAATAGAAAAGGGGAGAGGAAGAGAAAAAAGACAACATCCTAGGTAAAGGGTAACAACAGAGGAAAAAAGTCATGAGTGTAGGTAAGCAGGATGAGGCAACTAGTTCAGTTTGAGGGGAGGCTATGTGTTGGGAAGCGGTAGAAAAAAAAGACTGAACTAAGAGTGGGTGCTATGCTATAATCGGAAATGGGATGCAATGTGAAAACACTGCAATTTTTGTTAAGAGAATGACATGATGACATGAGTGCTTTAAGAATAAGTTTGGAAACAGTATGTAGGATAGCTTGGAAATGGAAGTACAAAAGTAGGGAAGCTAAACAGGAAGTATTTATTACTTTTAAGTAATCTAGATTTGAGATGATAACCAAGATGGCAAAAGGAACCAAGAGAAAGAGATGTAGACAAGAAAGAAACCATGGCAATGTCTGGTGACTGACTAGATAAAGGGAGATGAGAAAAAGGGAAGAGACAAAATATGATTTTGAGGCATCAAGACTGAGTACATTCTGAGAAGTAGTGACATAATTGAGAGTCCATCAGGTTGAGAGGAAGAAAGAGAAATGAGGAGGGCAAGATGAGAAATGTGGTTTAACATATATTAAGTTCAGAGCTAAACAAATTTTCAATGAAAGTCTGGTAGGTAGTTAGAGATAAGTGAATAGAAGTAAACCAAGATTAAGATTTCAGACTCAAATTCAGTAGCATGTGTCATTATTGAGAGAAATCAACCAGCCCTTGGTCCCTTAGAGTTAACAAAAGAAAGTATGTTGTTGCTTCTATTAACTACTGAAGAACAGCAAAATAAACTCTGTAGACAACTCTGAAGACAATGACTAAGAAAACAATTGCAGTTTAGAAAGCAATTTCATATACATTATTTCATTAATTAACAATTTCTAAGTCTTAACAGAGTCCTAAGACATTTCAGAAGAGACATTAAACATGTTTTTAATACAATTCTTGATTTAAGACAAATCATTCCTATAGCATCTTTGGAATTAGGAAACCATAAAAGCATTTAGTCTATAAAACAAGTCACAGTAAAACTTGAATCTGAAAGCATGAATATGAAAAAATAAGTCTAACACAACTAGAGGCACATCCAACAGCATCTACCAAACAAGAGCTGTAGTCTTTCATATAAAGACCTAAATCCCAACAGTGAAAGAGACCATAGGAGAAGGAGCAAAAAGGTAGCTATAATGAAAGGTTTAGCAAAACTTTTCTCCCCCTACCCAATTATTAAAGAATTATGTAAGACTTGAAGCAAAAGATTTTTCACATAGCTCATCTCAAATTTACCATCTCTTTGTCAGTAATCAAGTTACAGAGTTCTAGCCAGGCTCCCCAATGCAAAGGCAAAACATGAGTAGCCTCAACAAACACATCAATGGCCTCTTTCACTAAGTCCAGCTTTCGAAGCACCACACCATACCTAGAAAAGAAGGGAACAATCACAGAAGTTAATAACATCTCCCCTCTACTCAGAAGAATATCTCTCAGAAGTTCCAAATTACTGTAACACTTACAGATAAAGGCCAAAGCCATCAAGTTCCCGAGCCTGGTGTTTTTTGCTGAGCTCCACTCTCAATTCTCTAAGAGCCTCATTTTTCACTTGGCCTTTCTCCAAAGGGCCTAGGAAAGAAACAGAGTTTCTGACCTAAGGGTAGACTGCTGCTTTTCACTTCATAGTCTCAGATACTCCCTTTGGCATGAACCAAAGTTACAACTGGAACTTACAGCCAACATTTACCAACGGCCAATGACATCTTACACAGTCCATTTACTTTATTACAGAAACTGCAACTGATAATTGGTCTGCAGTCATATTCTGTTAGGTCCACACAGGTTTCTAAAATTTTGAGTTAATTATCAATATTTAAATATCAGAAGCCTCTACTAAAAATCTAAATTTCCAGGTTCAGGTTGCAGGGAACAGGGTAAGGCCAAGGGAAGAAAGCCCCTGACAATACCAAGCACACATTCCCACAAGGGAGCCCTTAGAGACAGCTGCGTGACAACCAGTCAGCTGTGTTCTCCAGCTTGCAGACTTCTCCTCAGTCCACTTCCCACGTTTATATTACCTGCCCGGCTGCTACAGGAATTAGAGTTTGCAACTTCTGCTTTAGTCCAAAAGGTAAGAGAAAGAAATTCATACCTAGGCTATCAACTGTCTCATCATCCTTCTTCTTTTCTCCAGACTGTAAGAGAAAATCAGTAAGTAGGTCTTTTTTCAGTTTATTCTGAAACTTGTTGTAAAACTAGCAGCCTGAATTGACCTAAAGGGTCCAAGTACAAAATGAATCTACTATTGGTCACTAATTTTAAACGACTATTTAGGAGCTCCCACTGGCCACATCTGGAATAATTTGAGTACCAAAATGATAAAATACAACAACAAATTATACACAATTTAAAAAAATTAGTATCCTTGAGTCCATACTGACTCTAAATACATAAATACATAAATAAGTGAAAGGAAAAATATGCTCTTTAAAAAAAATAATAAGTATTTATGTATTTATTTGGCTACAGCAGGTCTTACTTGCAGCATGCAGGATGTTTTTAGCTGTGGAATGTGGAATTTTAGCTGCAGCATGCAAACCCTTAGTTGTAGCATGAGGGATCTAGTTCCTTGACCAGGGATCGAACCCAGGCAAGGGGAACAGGGAGTCCTAGCCACTGGACCACCAGGAAAATCCCAGGGTCTTGCTTAGAGTAGAATTTACTTCTCAAGAGTCCTAGAGTGGAATACCATCATTTTGCAACATTATAATAAAGAAAACTTCAGGCAAAAAGTAACAATAAATTTGACTAATGGTTATTTAGGTTCTTAATTTTTTCTGCCTACTACAAAAAATACTTCAATGAACAGCTCTGTACATAAATCCCTGTACACATACTGAAGTATTTCTATTTGACAAGTGAAGTTTCTTCAAGATTTGGGCATAGTATTTCAAACTGACATAATCTGCCCAGAGCAGCAGGAGACATGAGTTCAATCCCTGGGTCGATAAGATCTCTTGGAGGAGGAAATGGCAACCCACTGCAGTATTCTTGCCTGGGCAATCCTATGGACAGAGGGACCTAGCAGGCTACAGTTCATGGGGTCGCAAAGAGTCAGACACGATAGCATCTGAGCACAGAGCATGCACACACTCCCAGAGCAGCAGTCCACACATGTGAGGGTCTGGGTTTCACCTCTCCATACAGAGGAGTGGATGGTGAGCTGAGGCCCTGAGTGGCTCTGGGCAGCAAGTTTCACCCATAGCCACAACCAAAGCCACAGGTGATTTTCAACCAATGCCAAAACTATATAAACTTTTACTCCTGAAACAGATGGTCTACTGCCCCCTGCCTTTATCAATAATGAATACTGTCAATATTTTTACATTCACTTTCATACCATTATTCTTTTTTACTTTTCTTATGATGTTTTCTTTATTATTATTAAATATTTATAAAGTATATTCACCAAGTAGACTATTGCTAAACTAGTAAAGATTAATTTTTTTCTGTTGGGATTCTAAACATGGATGCTTCACTGATAACATAATGACATCTTAAAATGGCCCTCACCAGATATCTAGAATACATGTACAGAAAATAGGCTTTCTTGCTATTGCAGCCATGTAGGAAATGTGCTGCCCGATCATACTCTTTAACATCAAAGTAGGCCTTGGCCAGGGTGTAAGCATCCATATCCTGGGCATCTTCCTAAAAAAGAGACAAGCTTATGTTGGTGATTAAGAACAGGATAACAAAAGTTCAAATCCAAGAAGCATATTTATTAAATTCAAGATGTAAGAAACAATAATTATTTTCCTCCTCCCCAAAACCCAATACTTATTAGTTTATGAAGTAAGGTAACAGTATATTCTTTCAAAATAAAAACTTGGGGAAAGAACTTTAAAAAACTAAACCAGGACTCAGAAATTTGTATTGTTTCTACAAATGTAGTGAGAAGTAGCATATGCTTTAGTGTTAGGCACCTAGATTTGAATTCTGGCTCCTTGACTTCCTGGATTCAAGATGTTAGTAGGGAACTTACTTAGCTTCTCTGAGTATTTACTTCTTCATCTGTAAAATGGAGCCAATAATATACATATGATATGAGGAAAAAGTAAAAAAGTCATGAAAAATGTCTAGTATTATTCTCTGACATTCCTTTCCTTCTCCAGACTTTTAAATGTCCACATAAATGCAATATGTTGTGGAATTAATTGTATTTTTTGTTCTTCAAATTTTGACATATTAGTACTATAAACACAAAAAACACAGCTATATTCTCTATGTAAAAAAATTAAATGATACATGCTTGAGGTAAAAACATACAATTCCCTCAAATTCTAGGGATAAGTTGATTAAAACTTTAATAATTTCATTCTCTTCATCTTTCCTGCCTAAATATTGCCGCAACAAAACTGGAACCAAAATTACATTTATGTTTTCTTCATTGGATGAACATGCCCTAAATGTAGCCATTCAAGCTTAAGATTCTGGTGGCCCTTTTCACATTTACTCATCACTTGCTTATTTCTTCTTCCACCTCTTTCACTTGCATTATACATTTTTTGTGTGACTTTTTTGGGGGGGTTTTTTTGACTAGAGTATAATTGCTTTACAATTTTATGTTAGTTTCTGTTGTACAACATCAGTGAATCAGCCGTATAATTGCTTTACAATTTTATGTTAGTTTCTGTTGTACAACATCAGTGAATCAGCCGTAAGTATACATATATCCCCTCCCTGTGTCTCCTTCCCACCTCCCATTCCATCCCTCTATTTACCACAGAGTACTGAGTGGAGCTACCTGTGTTATACAGCATCTTCGTGTTAGCTATATATTTTACATATGGTAGTGTATATATGTCATGCATTGCACCTTTTGGATTAATGAATATGTACTGTTTTTAAGTGTGTGTGTGTGTGTGTGTGTGTGTGTGTGTGTGTGGCTGGAGGAGGAGTGGAATCAAGAAATGGCATCTTCAGGAAAAACAAAATGGATTATGACAAAAATCTTTCAGACTACACAGACTAGGTAAACATATGTACTACAGATCATACATAAAACGTATTCATATCTCATTTAACTCTCTCAATATCCCCATAAAGTAAATACTATTATCTGCATTTCACTGATGAGGAAACTGTGGCTCAGGAGGTTAATTAAGTAAACTATCAAAAGTCACTAGTGTGGCTGAGATTTGAACCCAGAACTGTCTGGATCCAAGATCGGTTTCGCAATGCTGTAAAAACCTTTGATGCTTCACCTCGTTATGAATACTGTCGAGGTTGAGCTGTAAAACCTAAGTCTGAAATCTTAAGCAAGCATTATTTACTAATTCCTCCAAAAGCTTAAGTTGGAGCACTAAGTCTTTCCAAGCTTAGCAAAAACATACAGATAAAATTGTTTAAAATACACATCTCTGTGAATGGCTTGAATTCCCTCTACAAACATCCCTGCTAAACAGCGTGCTCCCCTCTGGTGACAGGGTACTCAGTATCTCTTCTGATGCTGGGGAGCACTCGCTGCGAATACGTCATTACCTCTGTAATAGGCGGCGGCGGCTGCAGCTCAGAGAGAGGCAATGGCGGGAGGGAGAAGGCCAACTCCGCAGACCTGGAACAGCCACACAAACTGAATCAGACCAAGCCCCCCAAGGCCGAGGATCCAACCATGGCCCCCTCGGACCCCGACATCTTACCACTTGCTACTGTGCAGGAGGCCCCGCTCCCGGGTGAGGCCCGCGATAAGTAGCAGCTGCTTTTTAATTTCCCTCAAATTTGAAAAATCGCAGCTGGATGGCAGGACCGGCACCGAGGAAGCCGAAGCGGCCACCGAGACTATAGAGGAGCTCGCAGCCATTTTCCTGTCTCGGCTACCCCAACCAATCATCAGCGAAAATACTGCCTGACCCGCTAAACCAAAAAAGTCTGTCTGTTATTGGCGGGCTCTTGCTACAGAAAAGCCAATCAGAAACCTTCCTTCTCGTAAAGTCACTATGAGGTCGGGAGGGAAGAGACAATTACGTCTCCGATTGGCGAAGAACTACTGGGGCGGGAAAGTTAGAACAAGAAAGCGTGGGCAAAGCCACGATTTCTGGGCGGGGCAGAGAGGATGAGTGAATGAATGGAAAGGCGGACAGAGAAAGTGGACTAGAAACTAGGGTTGGGACGGCCAGAGTATGCAGAAGGGAGAGAGCCCTGCCCTGCACCTTAAGGAGGATGTGATTGGACTAACGATAAAGTGTACTTCCTGGGCAGATTCTCTGCCGCTGAATGACAGTGAGGTCTGGTGTTTAGCAAGGATGTCTGATATACTCTCGATTTTTTTTTTTTAAGTAAGATATATGGCCACAGGTGAGTTCTTCCTCTTTTGGTTCAGTTCAGTCCCTTAGTCGTGTCCAACTCTTTGTGACCCCATGGACTGCAGCATGCCAGACGTCCCTGTCCACCAACTCCCTGGAGCTTGCTCAAACTCATGTCCTTCAAGTGGGTGATACCACCCAATCATCTCATCCTCTGTCCTCCCCTTCTACCCCTGCCTTCAATCTTTCCCAGCATGAGGATCTTTTCCAATGACTCAGTTCTCCACATCACGTGGCCAAAGTATTGGAGTTTCAGCTTCAATATCATTCCTCCCAATGAATATTTGGGACTGATTTCCTTTAGGATGGACTGATTTGATCTCTTTGCAATCCAATGGACTCTCAAGAGTCTTCTCCAACACCACAGTTCAAAAGCATCCATTCTTAAGCGCTCAGCTTTCTTTACAGTCCAACTCTCACATTCATACATGACTACTGGAAAAACCATAGCTTTGACTAGACGGACCTTTGTTGGGAAAGACGCTGCTTTTTAATATGCTGTCTTGGTTGGTCATAGCTTTTCTTCCAAGAAGCAAGTGTCTTTGAATTTCATGGCTGCAATCACCATCTGCAGTGATTTTGGAGCCCAAGAAAATAAAGTCTCACTGTTTCCATTGTTTCCCCATCTACTTGCATGAAGTGATGGGACCAACTGCCATGATCTTAGTTTATTTGAATGTTGAGTTTGAAGGTAACTTTTCCCTCTCCTCTTTCACTTTCATCACGAAGCTCTTTAGTTCCTCTTGGCTTTCTGCCTTAAGGGCAATGTCATCTGCATATCTGAGGTTATTGATCTTTCTCCCCCAAAATTGTTCCAGCTTATGCTTCATGCAGTCCAGCATTTCACATAGTGTACTGTGCATAAGCAGAGTGACAATGTATGGCCTTGATGTACTCCTTTCCCAATTCGGAGCCAGTCTGTTGTTCCATGTCCCGTTCCAACTGTTGGTTCTTGACTTGCATACAAATTTTTCATGAGGTAGGTAAGGTGGCCTGGTATTCCCATCTGCTTAAGAATTTTCCAGTTTGTTGTGATCCACACAGTCAAAAGCTTTGGCATAGTCTATGAACTCCTTATTGCCAAATTGAGACTTAACTTGAAAAAAGTAGGGAAAACCACTAGACCATTCAAGTATGACCTAAATCAAATCCCTTATGATTATACAGTGGAAGTGAGAAATATATTTAAGGGACTAGATCTGATAGACAGAGTGCCTGATGAACTATGGACAGAGGTTTGTTACATCGTACAGGAGACAGGGATCAAGATCATC
The DNA here is from genome assembly GCA_007570785.1 of Antilocapra americana. Lineage (NCBI taxonomy): Eukaryota > Metazoa > Chordata > Mammalia > Artiodactyla > Antilocapridae > Antilocapra > Antilocapra americana. Next base: position 2,169,615 of record ML661896.1, on the reverse strand, counting down.
CCCAAGAAAAAGAAATTCATAAAAGCAAAGTGGCTGTCTGAGGAGAGCTTACAAATAGCTGTGAAAAGAAGAGAAGTGAAAAACAAAGGAGAAAAGGAAAGATATACCCATATGAATCCAGAATTCCAAAGAATAGCAAGGAGAGATAACAAAGCCTTCTTCAATGATCAGCACACAGAAGTGGAAGAAAACAATAGAATGGGAAAGACTAGAGATCTCCTCAAGAAAATTAGAGATACCAAGGGAACATTTCATGCAATGATGGGCTCAATAAAGGACAGGAATGCTATGGACTTAACAGAAGCAGAAGATATTAAGAAGAGGTGGCAAGAATACACAGAAGAACTGTACAAAAAGGATCTTCACGACCCAGATGATCACAATGGTGTGAACACTCACCTAGAGCCAGACATCCTGGAAAGTTAAGTGAAGTGGGGCTTAGTAAGCATCACTACGAACAAAGCTAGTGGAGGTGATAGAATTCCAGTTGAGCTGTTTCAAATCCTAAAAGATGATGCTGTGAAAGTGCTGTACTCAGTATGCCAGCAAATTTGGAAAAGTCAGCAGTGGCCACAGGACTGGAAAAGGTCGGTTTTCATTCCAATCCTAAAGAAAGGCAATGCCAAACAATGCTCAAACTACCGCACCATTGCACTAATCTCACACACTAGTAAAGGAATGCTCAAAATTCTCCAAGCCAGGCTTCAACAATACATGAACCATGAACTTCCATATGTTCAAGCTAGTTTTAGAAAAGGCCAAGGAACCAGATATCAAATTACCAACATCCACTGGATCATCGAAAAAGCAAGAGAGTTGCAGAAAAACATCTACTTCTGCTTTACTGACTATGTTAAATTCTTTGACTGTGTGGGTCACAACAAACTGTGGAAAATTCTGGAAGAGATGGGAATACCAGAGCACCTGACCTGCCTCTTGAGAAATCTGTATGCAGGTCAAGAAGCAACAGTTAGAACCAGACATGGAACAACAGCCTGGTTCCAAATTGGGAAAGGAGTACATCAAAGCTGTATATTGTCACCCTGCTTATTTAACTTATTTGCAGAGTACATCATGAGAAACATTGGACTGGATGAAGCACAAGCTGGAATCAAGATTGCTGGGAGAAATATCAACAATCTCAGATATGCAGATGACACCACCCTTATGGCAGAAAGCAAAGAAGAACTAGAGCCTTTTCATGAAAGTGAAAGAGGAGAGTGAAAAAGTTGGCTTAAAGCTCAATATTCAGAAAACTAAGATAATGGCATCCAGTCCCAACACTTCATGGCAAATAGATGGGGAAACAGTGGAAACAGTGGCAGACTTTATTTTCTTGGGCTCCAAAATCACTGCAGATGGTGATTGCAGCCATGAAATTAAAAGATGCTTGCTCTTTGGAAGAAAAGTTATGACCAACCTAGACAGCATATTAAAAAACGGAGACATTATCTTGCCAACAAAGGTCTGTCTAGTCAAGGCTATGGTTTTTCCAGTAGTCATGTAAGGATATAAGAGTTGGACCACAAAGAAAGCTGAGCACCAAAGAATTGATGCCTTTGAACTGTGGTGTTGGAGAAGACTCTTGAGAGTCCCTTGGACTGCACAGAGATCCAACCAGTCCATCCTAAAGGAAATCAGTCCCAAATATTCATTGGAAGGACTGATGTTGAAGCTGAAGCTCCAATACTTTGGCCACCTGATGTGAAGAGCTGACTCATTTGAAAAGACCCTGATGCTGGGAAAGATTAAAGGCAGGAGGTGAAGGGGATGACAGCGGATGAGATGGTTGCAGGGTATCACCGACTCGATGGACATGAGTTTGAGCAAACTCCGAGAGTTGGTGATGGACAGGGAGACCTGGCATGCTGCAGTCCATGGGGTCGCAAAGAGTCGGGCATGACTGAGCGACTGAACTGAATTGAACTGATAAACCAGAAGTAGATGTTTTTCTAGAACTCTCTTGCTTTTTCTAAGATCCAACAGATGTTGGCCATTTGATCTCTTGTTCCTCTGCCTTTTCTAAATTCAGCTTGAACATCTCATTCATGTATTGTTGAATCCTAGCTTGGAGAATTTTCATCATTATTTTGCCAGCCTGTGAGATGAGTGCAACTGTATGGTAGTTTGAACTTTGGCATTGCCTTTCTTTCAGACTGGAATGAAAACTGACCTTTTCAGTCCTGTGGCCACTGCTGTGAGTGAGTGAGTGAAGTCACTCAGTTATGTCTGACTCTGCAACCCCATGGACTGTAGCCTACCAGGCTCCTCCATCCATGGGATTTTCCAGGCAAGAATACTGGAGTGGGTTGCCATTTCTTTCTCCTGGAGTTCTTCCCAACCCAGGGATTGAACCTGGGTCTCCCACATTGTAGGCAGATGGTTTACCGTCTGAGCCACCAGGGCAGTTGGCCACTGCTGAGTTTTCCAAATTTGCTGGCATACTGAGTGCAGCACTTTCACAGCATCTTCTTTTCAGGTGTGAAATAGCTCAACTGGAATTCCATCACCTCCACTAGTTTTATTCATAGTGATGCTTCCTAAGACCCATCTGACCTCACATTTCAGGATGTCTGACTCTAGGTAAGTCATCAGACCATCATGATTATCTGGGTCATGAAGACCTTTTTTGTATAGTTTTGTGTATTCTTGCCACCTCTTCTTAATATCTTCCACTTCTGTTATGCCCATATGGTTTCTGTCCTTTATTGTGCCCATCTTTGCATGAAATGTTCCCTTGATAGCTCTAATTTTCTTGAGGAGATCTCTAGTCTTTTCCGTTCTATTGTTTTTCTCTATTTCTTTGCATTGATCACTGAGGAAGGCTTTCTTATCTCTCCTTGCTATTCTTAGAGCTCTGCATTCAGATGGATATATTTTTCCCTTTTTCCTTTAACTTCTCTTGTTTTCTCAGCTATTTGTAAGGCCTCTTCAGACAACCATTTTGCCTTTTTGCATTTATTTTTCTTGGGGATGGTCTTGATCCCTGTCTCCTGTTCAATGTCACAAACCTCTGTCCATAGTTCTTCAGGCACTCTGTTTTTCAGATCTAATCTCTTGAATCTATTTGTCACTTGCACTGTATAATCGTAAGGGATTTGATTTAGGTCATACCTGAATGGTGTAGTGGTTTTCCCTACTTTCTTCAAATTGTCTGAATTTTTATTTTTATCCACCCTCTTTCTTACCCTGGGGGAGGGGAGAAGTTAACTAACATTTGTTGAGGGCTCCCTAACTGGTACTAGCAGTAAAGAACCTGGCTGCCAATGCAGGAGCCCCAGGTTCGATCCCTGGGTCAGGAAGATGCCCTGGAGAAGGAAATGGCAACCTACTCCAGTATTCTTGCATGGAGAATCTTATGGACAGAGGCTCCTGACAGGCTATTGTCCATGGGGTTGAAAAGTGTTGGACACGACTTAGCGGCTATACAGCAGCAGCAACATGATATCGTATCATCCCAATTTTACAGATAAAACAAGACACAAGTTCAGAATTTCAATCAGTCTTCCCAGGAGAGTGTTTAGATTATAACCCTGCTCCGATTCCAAAACCCTTAAATATTAAATGAACATTACTAAGTATTACATGAACATTTTCAACCTTGTTTTAGCTTTAACCCTTTCATAGTAATATATGGGTTTTTGAACTCCCTTGGGAATGTCTTAAACCCATTCTTTGGGTGTTATATATAAGTGAAATTATGTAAAGCATGTTTAGATTAATGACTATTCTAACAACTATTAACGACTATTCTAAAGTCAACTTTTCCCCACAATATTATATAGTATATGAGGTCAAAATTCTATTTTTTCTTTTTTCAAAAGTGTTGCACACTTTATATGTGTTTTAAATTTATAATTTAAGAAAAAATGATTTGTTAGCAAACAGAAAAATTACAGTATATCACGTATCTACCTGTGTGTATATAGATATAAATATATGGTGGTGGTGGTGGTTTAGTCACTAAGTTGTGTCCAACTCTTACAAATCCATGGACTGTACTGAATATTCTTTTACTTTGCTCTTTAATATGTTATTGTTTATCTTATGATTGTCTTTAATTTTATAATTTTAATGTTTTGTTTTTAAGTAACAAGAAAATAGAAATGATTTCAAGATGCTTCTGGCAAGCAGTTCTCTACAAACAATACATTTTGGGTGTAGCCAGTGAATGAATGTTTTGTCCCAGTGAATGAAAAGATAAATTGGATAAAACTGTCACTTGTAACCATTTTTAAAGCCAGAGTTGTTCTGATACTATCATTACTTTGTATTATGTTTCTCACTGGAATGCTATATAATTTTTATTACTCCACCACGTTTCCACTCCTTGCTATTACAAAGACTTTGCAGATTACTATTTGATAACACATTTTTTTCTATTACAAAAATAATGTATGGTCAATGCATAAAATACTTGAAGAATACAGTATTCATGGGTAAAAATAAATATACCACTACATACCTGTTGAAATGGTCAAAATCTGTATTGCTGCTTAACACCAAATTCTAGCAAGGATGTGGAACAAGAACTTTCATCCATTTCTGGTGAGAATGCAAAATGTACAACCACATTTGAAAATAGTTTGGCAGTTTCTTACAAAACTAAACATACCATGTGACACGCAGTCTGGCCCCTTGGTATTTAACCAAGGGAACTGAAAACTTCTATCAACACAAAAAATTGCGCACAGATGTTTATAAGAACTTTGTTCATAATTGCCAAAAGTTGGAAACAAGATGTACTCTGGAAGGTGAATGAATAAATAAACTAGTATATCCAGAAGATTATTATTCAGCATTAAAATGATATGAGGTATCAAGCCATGAAAAGACTTGGAGAAAAAACGTCTATGCCTTTTATTAAGTGAAAGAAGCCAATCTGAAAGGGCTACATATTGTATGATTCCAGCTATGTGACATTCTGGAAAAGGCAAAACTAAGGAGACAGTAAAAAGGTAAGTGGTTTAGCTTATGATGACTATCCAATTCCAAAACATTTTCATCACTTCAGAAAGAATCCTCATACCCATTGGCATCACTTCCCACTCTCCCCTCCCTGTGGACCCTGGATATATTTTCTCATTACAACATTGCTTTGTTAAGCCCCAGATATTTCTTGTATTAAACAAGATTTTTTCATTAGATGAATACAATTCACAGATATACGTGAAGAGTACCTTAAGACAAATTTACAGAAGTATCATTTGTAAACTCCTCATTAACTAGTATTTCAGCATCAGGATTCCTTATGCCAAGACTTTAACCATTATCCATCGAGGGTAAATTTTTAATGTATATATGACTTCAACAGTACAATGGTAAAAACCACCATGGAGGCTTCCAATTTTCAGTTGAGTAGTACAGCCAACCTTTTAATAACATAGGTTAGAACTGTGCAGGTCCACTTACATGCAAATCTTTTTTTTTTTTTAGATTTTTTTCAACAAATACATATATGTACTGTAAAATGTGTTTCACTTCCTTTCTTAATAACATTTTCTTTCTCTAACTTACATTATTATAATAATACACTATATAACACCTATAACATACAAAATATGTTAATCTGCTGCTTATGCTACAGATAAAGCTTCCAATTAAGAGTAGGTTATTAATAGTTAAGTTTGGGAGGAGTCAAAAGTTATACTGAGATTTTTGACTAGTGCATCGACACCCCTAACCCCCATATTATTCAAGGGTCAGCTGTAAACTGTTCCATGTTCCTCTGATCTCCAGGAACCACCTCACATTCATTCTTTCATTCAATCAAGACTCAAACTGTTCCCTTTTATCAAGAGAAAAAATTTAAATAATTATCTTATTCGTTAAATGTTTTTAAGAAATGAAAATCATGATGATCATCAGCTTTAGTGATGTGGACCCCTCCCAACACATTTGTGAATTCCTGATCTCTACCTCCTTGTGCTTCCAACATCACCAGTCTCAGCCTAGTTCAAAGGTATTTTATTTCTAAACTGATATTAGGCTTCCTTTTACCTTCTTCTCTCTCAGGAGGTAAAATGGTGATAATAGTGAGTTCTTTACTAGAAGATAGTTGAGTTGAGAGCTATATAATTCAGGCCCTGAGCCATATTACTAGATTCAAACCCTAATTCCACCATCGCTGATGTTCCCAAGATCTTGGGAGTATCATTTAATCTATGTCCTTTAGGTCATTCATTTGTAAAATGAGGATCATAACAATAATTCATGCTATTCGTTTGGGGTAAGAACTGGAGGAGATAATCCATGTAATATATTTAGAACAATTGTTAACACAATGAACACTGGATACATGTAAGCTATTTTTGAACACTTACTCTCTGCTGGCATCTTTACATATCAGAGCACTTGTTTGCATATGTGTCTGCTCAGTGGCTCAGTCATGTTTGACTGTTTACAACCCCATGGACTGTGGTCCACCAGGCTCCTCTGTCCTTGAACTCTTTTCAGGCAAGAATACTGGAGGGGGTTGCCATTTCCTCCTCCAAGGGAGCTTCCCCACCCAGGGATCAGATTTGCATCTCCTGTGGCTCCTGTGTTGGCAGGCAGATTTTTTACCACTGAGCCACCTGGGGAGCCCATCTGTTTGCATGAAAACCTTTCAAAGCAGATATTATTATCCTTATTTTATGGATATGATACAATTTTATCAGATATAGTATATAAATATGCTTATACATAACATAGTATATAACAACAGTTTAAAGAATAATATAAGAAGAGCAGCCATGAACCACTACTCAGGTTAATAAATAGAACATTACGAAGTCTTCATTTTTATTTATTTTTTAAAAATTTAAAATCAGAACATTCAATTCATGACTAATTGTTGAAACACGAAAGTTGCTTCAAAGATGCTGCAAAGGTGCCGTCTTCCTTCATATAATTCATGCCTGAATCTGCATCATACAATTTTTAGGTGCCTTATTCACTGGCTGAGGCGGTATTTCGTGTTTTAGACTTGGCATTCCATTACATTTTCTCTCCCACTTGACCAGGTAGCCATGTTTGCCGCAGGTCAGCTTCTGAAGGTAGGAGGTGGCCGTGTGTGCACCTTGCTGCAATGCTTTCCCAGTGTTGGTATCCTTTTCCTCACCTCTTCTGTGGCCAAGACCAAAGAGGTGACTAGTTCTTGAGAAGCCCCTCTGTGACACTCTCTTTCCACCTCCCTTCCTTTCCCTCTGCCTTTTCTCTTTTCCTTTTCTTCTTCTTTACATTCTTTCTTCCATTCTGATCCTTTGAAAAAATTCCTTTTTTTCCCCTGCACTCTGCTACTTCACAGCTATGAAACCTAGAGCAAGACACTGAATTCTTATGAACTTCAGCAGTATCCTGATCTATAAAATGGGAATAATAGGAACAATACCTACCTTACAGGCTCATGGTGAGATTTAATAAGAGGGTTTAAATTAGATAATCTGTGTGAAATGTTAGCACAGACCTTCGCTATGGTTGGAAGTCAATAAATAGTAGTTGTTTACATTTTAAAATCACTTTTATTATTTTACATTTTTTTATTTTACATTTTTATTATTTTAAAATCACTTCGGGACTTCCCTGGTGGTCCACTGGTTGAGATTCCCCACTTCCACTGCAGGAGGCATTGGTCTATCCCTGGTTGGGAAACTAAGACTCATGCTTGCCACATAGCACGGTCAAAAAAATAAATAAAAATTAAAAATTAAAAAAACCACTTCTGTTACGGAAGAACTTTGTGGTATAACAGAAATAGGACTTAAGTCTCTTTGGCCCAGAGAGACCTGGATTCAAATTGTGGTTCCATTATATACCAGCAGTGGCTTAATAGAAGTAACTAAACCTCTCCATCTATAACATAAAATGGGGGTGATGATAGTGATGGTCAGTAATTGAACATACAAAGTTGTTGTGAGGATCAGATGAAATGATACATAAAGTACCCAGGCATCACTTAACACCTTTCCCTCCCTCTATCCTTCTTGTCTTCTTTCTCTGGTTCTTCCCAACAAGGCTATTAAAAGCAGCTGCATGCTGGTACAGTTTCTCCTAAACTTTGGATTCAGTTCAGCAAGTGCATACAAAGTCACCCACTAGGCAGCTACGAGCACCTTCCTGGCTGAAGTGCTGCTAAGCCTTCACTCACCCCCTTTGAGAAAATGAAGTTCTAGGACCATGTCCATTTCTGGGTCTGGACCTTGGGATAATTTTTAAAACAACTCTTAAAAAGAAGAAAGAATAAGAAGTTGCTGAAGTCAACTCTAGGTTCTAACCCCAAGCTTGTCACACATGACATCTTCAGTAACAACTTCATCCGGTTGTGTACTGTCCCAACTAACATTCTTCAGGAACCCTAGGGGTTTGTAACATGGTGAAGGTTGAATATCAGTAACCTCAGATATGCAGATGACACCACCCTTATGGCAAAAAGTGAAGAGGAACTAAATAAAGAGCCTTTGGTGAAAATGAAAGAGGAGAGTGAAAAAGCTGGATTAAAACTCAACATTCAGAAAACTAAGATCATGGCATCCGGTCCCATCACTTGATGGCAAATAGATGGGGAAACAATGGAAACAGTCAAGAGACTTTATTTTCTTGTGCTCCAAAATCACTGCAGATGGTGACTGCAGTCCTGAAATTAAAAGACGCTTGCTCAGACGCAACTGAGTGACTGAACTGAACTGAACTGAACTGAACTGAAGGTTGACACACCTGAGGCCTTTCCTGGAAAAGAACTCCATTGCTTTCTCCTGCTGTGATCCCAGCTGTGGCCAGCAGATGGAGTCATTTCCTCTCTCCCCTCTCAACAAACTTGCCAAGCAGAAAATGTGAATCAAAAGCTATGAGGTCCAGGAATGAGAAGACTGCAGCCATCACCAGACACCAGAGCTAAAGAAGGATGAAGGCTGACTACTACCAGGTAAAATCTAGTACATCTAAACCCGGTGAGAACGGAAAGAACAGTCAGTTCCTATCATGGTTTCAGCTCTACGGATATTTCAGTTTCAGTTCAGTTTAGTCGCTCAGTCGTGTCCGACTCTTTGAGACCCCCGGAGCCTGCTTAAACTCATGTTCATCAAGTGGGTGATGCCATCCAGCCATCTTATCCTCTGTCGTCCCCTTCTCCTCCTGCCTTCAACCGTTTAATTCTTTGTTGGGGCTTCCCGGGTAGCTCAAACGGTAAAGAATCTGTCTGCAATGCCGGAGATCTGGATTCAATCCCTGGGTTGGGAAGATCCCCTGGATCAACAATTCTTTATTGGGACTGGGAGAGGGCTGTCCATTGTAAGATGTTTAACATCCCTAGCTGCTAGCCTCTAGATGCCAGCAGCATGCCTCTCCTCAAACAAAAATGTCTCAGACATTGCCAGATATCCCCTGAGGGGCAGAATCACTCCTAGTTGAGAACCACTGGTTTATAGCCATTAATAGTGTTGAGGCAATGGCCTATATAGAATAGACTCCTGTCTCTGCGCTTCCATTCCAGGATTCACTAGTTTAATACCTTGTCAGGGAACTAAGACTCCACATGCCTTATGGCCCCCCCCCAAAAAAAAAAAAAAGATTCCTGGGGACCCTCAAAGGATGTACTCTGAGGGCCACTTGCCCTGAAAGCCCAGTTTCCAATGCTGGGGAGTTGGAGAAAGGAAACTAGCAGCCCTCACCTATTGAGTAGGAAAGCTAAGAGTGTCACAAAGAAGAGGAGAGAAAGCAGACGTGGATTTGAAACCCTCGTGGTTAGGACTGGACTCTGAGGTGCAGTTTATTTTAATCTCTAAAGATAAAGAAACTAAGACTCAGAGATCAAGCAACCAGTCTAAGGTCAAACACCTAGGAAGTGATAAAACAAGGATTTAAACCTAAGACTATCTCCAAAGCCTTAGCTGCAACTTTGGGACACCTGGAACCTTATTTATTCATTCATTCATCCATCTGTTCATTTAACAACTACTTAGTTTCCACTAGGGCTTACCTGGTGGCTCAGACAGTAAAGAATCCGTCTGCAATGTGGGAGACCTGGGTTCAGTCCCTGGGTTGGGAAGATCCCCTGGAGGAGGGCATGGAAACCCACTTCAGTTTACTTGCCTGGAGAATCCCCATGGACAGAGAAGCATGGGGGGTTACAGTGTGTGGGGTCACAAAGAGTCTGACACAACTGAGCAACTAAGCCCTATGTTCCAAGCTCTGGGAATAGAGTGATGAACAAGATAGTCGGTCCCTACATTCATAGACCTTATTGTCTAGTAGGAAACAAAAACAACAAGGCATTAGTCAATGGCAGTTATAAGAGCATTGAAGGAAACGCTTAGGGAACTAAGTCTGTGCTAAATGATGGACAAAGTAAGTCCTTCCATCCCTGGATACCTGCCCTTTTGCAAGGTGACTTTGCATCAAGAAATGAGTCTATTTCTCTGCCTTTGAATTTGTGCTGGCCCTAGGACTTTCTTCAAGTAACAGAATGCAGTAGAAGTGATATTATGTGACTTCTGAGCTTCAGCATTTAGGAACCTGGCAGCTTCTACTTGCACTCTCTTTCTACCCTGAAGCCACCATGTAAGGAAGGCCCAGGTTAGCCTCCTAGCTGTCCCAGACATTCCAGCTGTCCCAGCTGCTTACACCACTTTGATTGAGGCTCCCTACATATGAGCAAAGTTATTCAGGAATAGCTAGCTGTCAGTCAACTCAACAACTGACTGCAGCTATGGAGGTTGTCCAGGCAAGATTGAGCCAATCAAACTGCAGAATCATGAGCAAATGGCTAAGGGCCGTTTGTTACTCAAAGATAGAAAGCCAGTTGAAACTCCTAACTATGTCTAGGGGTGGGGAGTGAGTCAGAGGGCATCCTTGAAGATACAGGTTCAAGCTGAGACCTGGAGAATTAGTGGGAGTCAGCCTGATAGAGCATGGGAGAAGAGTATCCAGGCAGCACAGACAACCATCTGAAGGCACTGAGCTATGTATGTTTGAGGTCCTGTGTAGGGAACAGCAGAATGAGATGGTCTAAATGGAGAAGTAAGCCCAATACCACAGGCGATGACCTGTGAGTGGAGTACCTTCCTTACTGCCCACCACCCATCTCCATCTCAATCCAGGATCAATTTTTTATCACATTCTGAATACATCCATAGGCTTTGTCAAAGATGTAAATTTCACTCAGGATGTATGTAAAAGAATTAAAAAGTTGAAAATACAGACAGATGTTAACCTGCCTCTGAGAAACTTGGGAGAGGTTGAGTCACAGTCTTCTGGGGATAAATGATATGAAGATGACAAGGCAGCCTGAGCACATGGTAAAAAAATGTATTTTTAATAGCTGTAATGACCATCTCAGCTATTATGGCCCCATATTCACTGATCTAAGCTCATACTTAAATGGAAATTTACTTGAAAAGCCCTTTCTTTGCATAATGGGGAGGCAGGCTTGTCCAGTTCCATTTCCCCGAGGTAATAGCTCCAGGATGTAATGGGAGGCCTTGCTACCAGCCCTGTTAATCAGGGGCCTAGAGCCTGGGTGACCCCCCCTTCTCAGTGTTCTTAATTCCTATTACTCAATAAAGTCCCCCTAAGGATGCTTCACCTCCCAGGTCACTGCTGAGAACTGTTAGGAGGGAGAATTGATTGAGCTGACATCACTGTGTTGCTCATGCTGTTCCCAGTGGGGAAGATGATACAGTGGGAGCTCCTTCTCTAGGGGCAAAAAGCTGAGCCTGATCACATCAGGCTTCCCATCAGGCAGGCTTCCCCCAGGACAACCACAGGATCCCACATCCAGGCCGTTTATTGGCTCCAACCAGTTGAGGGATAAGGGCAGGCTGGGTGTAACTTTGTCCTTATCCAACCTGGCAATTCCTGCTTTCTCTCCTTTCCCAAGAGAGTCCCCGTGCACAGCGCTACCAAAGATGGGCTCATTCACATTTTTTTTTTTTCACTACAAAAGTGAATATTTACTTAGGATAATAAAAGAAAGCACATGAAATTACACACAGGGACTTCCCTAGTGGTCCAGTGGTTAAGACTTCCTGATTCCACTGCAGGAGACACAGGTCCCATCCCTGGGGACCAGGGACAGACTAAGATCCCACATGCTGTGCAGTGTGGTCAAAAAACAAAAAAACTCTGATAAATCCCATAACCATTACAAAATCTGAGGGGAAGAAAATGTTTTTATCAATTTCCTGACATGCCTCCACTACATTTTTTCCTACATTTTAGCATGCAATTTTTTTTTATTTGAATCATTTCATTCTATGAAGTCTAGCTTGCAAGAGCTTCCTTTTGTTTTTCTTGTTCTTGTTTTTTTTTTTTTTTTTGGTAAGGTATAAGATATATACAATAAAATGTGGAATGTACTAATTTTCACACATGAAAAGTAATTTTATCTTAAGTGTAAAATTCAAGTTTTTTTTTAGATAGGCACACACTCATATAACCATCACCCAGATCAAGATAAAGAACACTTCTGACAGGTATTTACTCTTGATCTAATTTTATTAACAATAATACCTTTTAAAATAGATTGACTGAGGTCTAGACATTAGGCTAAGAGCTTTATGGAACATGATATCATTTGATCTTCACAACAAAGTACCACTATCATCCCCATTTTACAGATGGAGAAACTGAGGCTTTGAGAATTTAAATGCCTTGTAAAAGATCACCCACAGAAGCAGGTGCCAATGCAACACTTGAATCCAAATGTTAGACTCCAAGGCTCATGTGCCTAAACACTGCCATGTGTATGTTAGTCATTCAGTTGTGTCTGACTCTTTGGGACCCCATGGCCTGTGGCCTTTCAGGCTCCTCTGTTCATGGAATGCTCACCATTTGAGCCACTAGGGAAGCCTAATCACTACCACAGCAGGGGGCATCCACTGGCTTCACTTCAAAGTAACCAACTGCCTCCACCATTTTTTCTTTTTTTCTTCTGTTCCCCAGGAACCTCTGGACTCCCTTTTAAAACTTGGATGAAGCCATCTATACTTCGAGCACACCCAGTCCTGCAAGCTCAGTGCCCCCTGAGGAAGACATTAGAGGACCCTCCATCAGCCCACTGTTTCTGGAGGCACAGTGCCCACTCCACAGAGGTTGCGGCATCCCCCTGAGAAAACAGCTCAACTCTCACACTTCCCAGGCCCGTGAGTGTAGAAAGCACAGCTTAGACCTGAGAATGCTCTTTACCTGGAGTTGGAATGGAAAAGTCACCCCATCTTTGGACAAGTTTTGCTTCAACCACTTTGTAACCAAGTAACCAAGTTGTTTTATCTCACAAAATGAGAATTTCCTCAACTGTAATAGGAGGGTATTAAGAGAAGTTTGCTCATAGGGTTACTCTGAGAATGAGGTGAGATCATGCCAGGCAGACAGTCATTACACAAAGACTGTTGTGTTTCCAACAGGCATAGGGTATGGTGTCCCTTCACATTTCCCAGATTACCTACTAGGTCTAGGTCAGGAAAGAATCACAATAAAATTACAGAGTGGTGGCAAATAAAAATAAAAAGTAAGAAAGAAAAGGGAGCCAGAAAGATGAAAGATCTGAGCAGAGAGAGACTGAACTACTAGCTGGGAGCTCCTGAGGTGGCACCTCAGACTCGGGTGCTGAGCAATCAGGCCTTCCCTGTTGTTGGAGAGTCTCACAGACAGATTCCAGCTTTCATCTGTCCACTCTAAGGCCCTGGGTCTCCAAGGCGGTGCAGTAGTAAAGAATCCACCTGCTAATGCAGGAGATGAGAGTTCAATCCCTGGGTCAGGAAGATTCCCTGGAGGAGGAAATGGCAACCTGCTCCACTATTCTTGCCTGGAAAATTCCATGAACAGAGGATCCTGAGGGCAACAGTCCATGGGGTTGCAAAGACTAGGACATGACTGAGTACATACGCATTCTAAGGCCCACCTGTATTGGAGGCTAATGAATTCCCACTTTCTCTCTTCCTGTTGTGAGATTAGTCCCAAGTCCAGCATACGTATCATGGTATTGACTCCACATTGAGGTGGCATCTGGCTCAGTCCAGGTTCCTCCTGCCAGGGGACACACAGAGACATGCATTCCATCCTCAGCCTTTCCCCTAAACCCCATCACACCCCATACACACACATTGGAGACCTGGGCAAGAGAAATGCATCTTTTCTGCTCCTTCACTAATTTGAGAAGGTAGACCAGAAGGCTAAACCCACTTCCACCTACATTGTCCAAGAAGAATTATGAGTATCCATTCACTGAGCAGCTCTAGGACAGTGGACAGGGTATGCATTTGCCCTAAATAAATTCCTCTAACCCATACAATCCTGAGAGGGAAATGTTATTTCCTCCTTTTTACCCATGAGAAAACTGACATTCTAAGAAGTTAACAGTTATGGCACAAGGTGGCCAAGCCAGAATCCAAACTCAGGTTTATCTCTAAAACCTGGTTGTTTCAACATGTGTATCCATCTAAATTAACTTCTTGCAGTAAATGCTAATATTACAAGCTCAGAGTTGAATAAATTAAGTCTCAGAGAAATTTAGCAACTTGCCTGCAGTTACACAATTATTCCTTTGTCCCATTACCTCTTGTTTCCTGATCTTCTTCATCCCTGTCAACTTCCCTCATGCAGCCTGTCATTTCTCTCCTCAGGTTGGAGCTGACTGAGTGAGCATCCTTCCTCCTAGTCTGCAAACCAAAGTGCCTACTATGTGTGGGGCTGTTGAACTCCATGTTTAGTTGGTCCTTGCTACTTGAAATGGATCCAAAATGGCAGCCAGAGCCCCTCATCAGCCTCTGCCTCCAAGGATCCCTTGGGCCCAAAGAAATGTGATGACCTTAGATTTGGCTAAAGGCAGTAACAAGGAGCTGCCGGCATGCAGCCTAGGGTAGCAGACAAAAGGCCCCAGAGCAAGTCTGATTTAATCCTGTAATGGAATGTGACTCAGATAAGACTTTTATCAACCCTTCCTAGGCTGTGAGGGAGAAAGGACCATCCCAGAGTCACAAAGGGATGCTTTCCATTGTCCTGGAGCTGCCCAAGTGTTCCTGAAGGCCTGGCCCTATTGGAAAGACCAGGGGAAAGCAGAGGTATCAAGGAGCACTTGGAGGTATTTGACTCAAATTTTCAGGACTGAGGGAACAGGAGGGAGAGGAGAAGGCTTGGAGGCAGAGAGGATATTAAACTCTACTACTTAATAACAATAACAGTAGTAGCTGCTATTATTTATGAGGCATTATACTAGGCTTTGAAGGGCTTATGCAGTAGGTACCATTATCATCCTTATTATAGAAGTGGAAATCTCACTCAAGAAGGTAAGTCACACAGTTGCTAAAATGGGAGAGCTGGAATTTCCACCTTAATCTGCCCAGTTCCGCTGCCCTCTGGCCTTGCCGTGGTGCTGACGGACACTGCACAATCACTGTCGCTCGCTCACACAGTCCTTCGCTCCCGGAACCTTTGTCAGCACCCCATGCATGTCTCCTCTTCCTGGAAGAATTCCAGGAAGCTTTATGTAACCACAAGCTGCAGCCTCCTCAACACCCCAAAAGGGGAAAAATACAGGATAAAGCAAGGTGAACTGACCAATCAGGAGTAGAAAGGCTTTACAACCCCCACCTCTGAAACCCCAGGGGCAACCACACCAAAGGCAAAGTGGTGCCTGGCCTTCTGCCAACTACTTTCTCTTTCCCTTACCACTCCCCCACTCCCAGCCCTAAGCTCCTTACCCTCACTTCTCATTTTCTTCCTAGATCAACTTAACTTTCCAGGCCCCCACTCCACTTGTCTTGTTCATTCAGAAACACTTCTAAGTACTCATTGTTAGCAATAGACTAGGGATTCACCTCCCTTGCCAGAGAAGAACATGTACAATGCAATATTAATAGTAATAACAGCTAACACTTACTGAGCACTTACTATATGCTAGTCACTTTTTTTTTTCCATTGTTGAGCTTGAAAATGCAGGCAAAATAAGCAGTAGCTTTTATGTCAATTACAAGGAGACAGGGGAGGAATCTAATGTTCCATAAGCTTTCTCTGCATGGAGGCCCAGTACCAACCCTCTCAGGAGCCAGAGGAGTGTGGTAACAAAAATCATGGACTCTGGGTCTGGGGTCAGCTCCATTACTGACTAGCTATGCATTTACAGACAAGCTAATCCTATGAGTCTCAGTTTCTTCCTTGATAAAATGTAAATAATAATAATTCTCATTTTCTAAGGTTGTTGAGAGGTTTAAAGCAATGATGGGTATAAAGTGTTTAGCAAACTCCCTAACCCGTAATAATAATCAATCAATGTATAGCAGTTATTACTTATTAAAATACCATTAGGATAAAATAGCTAATTTGCAAACTTTTTTTAAGTTCCTCAGACCTAGGCAGGATTTGTTGTTGTTGTTAATTGCATGGTTGCAGTTGATCAGACTTAAAACTACTGTGCTCCTTGGGACTAATAGGTCAATGGCTTTCCACATCATTCTGCCTGCTGCTTGGAAGCCTGCCTGGCAAGAGTTGTTCTAAGAAGTGGTTTGCGGCAAGCACATATAGATCTAATTATCTGGGCTTGGGCAGAAATTACCACTGGAAAAGCCAGAGGGGCAGTATTTCTGGATTTGTTTGTTTCACCTATTAATGTTAGTTGGCTACGGCTGCCTAGCAAATGTGGTAACAGAGACTGGGTGGTTTAACCAACAGGAAATCATTGTATCAGAGTTCTGGAGGCTGGATGTCCAAAATCAAGGTATGAGCAGAGTTGGTTCCCTCTGAGGGCTGTGAGAGGATGGGTTGCAGGCTCCTCCACTAGCTGGTGATTTGCCAGCCGTCTTTAGTGTTCATGGCTTGTAGGATCACCGCCTTGATCTCTAACTTCATCTTAACCTGATATTCTCCCTGTGTGCTTTTCTATGTCTAGTTTTTGTCTTTTTATAAGGACACTAGAGTTTTTGGGTTAGAAGCCCACCCTTCTCCAGTTTGACCTCACATTTTTTAAAATTGATGTTTAATTAATTTACAATGTTTCTGATGTATAGCAAAGTGATTCCATTATAAGTTATTATAAGATACCGAATATGGGTCCTTCTGCCATACAATAGGTCCTTGTAGATGATCTATTTTATATATAGTAGTGTATATCTATTAATCCCCAATTCCTAATTTGTCCTTGCCCCCTCTTCACCTTTGGTAATCATAAATTTGTTTTCTGTGTCTGTGAGTCTATTTCAGTTTAGCTAATTTGTGTCATTTTTTATGTTACATATATAAGTGATATCATATTTATCTGACTTACTTCACTTAGTATGATAATCTCTAGGCCCATCCATGTTGTTGCAGACAACATTATTTTGGACTTCTATGGTGGTACAGTTGATAAAAATCCACCTGCCAATGCAAAGGACATGGGTTCAATCCCTGGTCCAGGAAGATTCCACATACCATGGAGCAACTAAGCCCATGCACCACAACTACTGAAACTCACGCTCTAGAACTGATGCTCTGCAACAAGAGAAGCCACTGCAATGAGAAGCCTCCACACAGCAACTAGAAAGTAGCCCCAACCCTCCACAACTAGAGAAAGCCTGTGTGCACAGGCACAAATGTAAATAAATTTAAAAAAAAATAGCATTCTTTCATTCTCTTCTATGAAAGTCAGACTCTGTCACTGAGTCATGTCTGACTTTTTGCAACCCCATGGACTGTAGCCTGCCAGATTTCTCTGTCCATGGGATTTCCCAGGGAAGAATACTGGAGTGGGTTGTCATTTCCTCCTCCAGAGGATCTTCCTGACCCAGAGAATGAAGGATTCTTTTACCACTGAGCCACCAGGGAAGCCCCACTCTTTTCTGTGGCTGAGCAATATTCCACTGTATATACATATGTATATATAAATAAAACATCTTACTTATCCATCCACCTGTTGATGGATGGTTTAGGCTGCTTCCTTGTCTTGGCTATTACAGACCTCATCTTAACCATATCTGAAATGGCCCTGTGTTCAAATAAAGTCACATTCTGAGGTACTGGGGAGTTAGGATTTCAACATATGAATTAAGGGGGTGCAATACAACCCATATCATGTTATTATTTCTTGACTAAGCTCACGGCCTCAGACTCTGGAAAATTTAAGAATGTATGTGTGTTCATGTTGACCTTCTAAGTCCATGAACTCCTCCTCTCTATTCTCTTCTACCTACTTTTCAATACTTCTACCCCAGATTTAGAATCCTTTTCAAAATCACCATTTTACTTTCCAAAGCCTTCAAACTGCTATTCAGCCCTGTGATGTCCTCCTGAGGGCTCAGTGGTTATTCAAAAAATTATTTAAGGAATAGGCACTAAGCTCTAAGAAAACCACAGCAACCAAGACCCAGTACCTACCCACACAAAGCTACTGAGTGTTAGAGCATTTACTGTAATTTAAATTTAATTTTAGAGCATTTTCCTTTAAAACCTGGTTCCAGCACCAAGTTCTGTCACACTTTTATGATCATTATAGCTAAAAAAAATTTATGGGTTTTAATCTATGTGCCAGGCAGCAAAGAATTTTCTATGCACTGTTTCATTTAATACTTGGATCAATGACACAAAGTGGGTTCATTATTGTCCCCAGTTTATGATAGGGATAATAGACATTTATTACAGATAGATAGATAGATAATACACTCTTAGGTAGCTTTTCCCTCCTTTTCCCTGTTTGTTTCTTTTCCTTTTTTTTTTGGCCACACCATACAACTTAGTTGCCTGACCAAGGATTGAATTTGGACCCTCAGCTGTGAAAGTGTGGAGTCCTAACCACTGGGTTACCAGGGAATTCCCTTCCCTGCTTCTTTGGTTTAGCTCAGTCCTATAACCCTAACTACCCTTAGGTCCTCAGCATCTCTTTAGAAACTACATGATCATGTAACGGAATTTTTTAAGAATATCTAGGTGCTGCTGCAAATCAAACATTTTGAGGCTTTCAGTATAATGACAAGCTATTCACAAAAATATGGGAGGAAAAGAGGTTTCTCAACTAGTTTGTGATTAATACTCTGCTTTATAACTGCTCTTGATTTGTTCTTACTAGTTAACTGAAGCCCCTGAGGGGCTCCCCAGGTGGTGCTAGTGGTAGAGAACTAGCCTGCCAATGCACGAGACATAACAGATGCAGGTTCGATCCCCAGGTCAGGAAGGGCCCCTCGAGAAGGACATGAAAACCCACTCCAATATTCTTGCCTGGAGAATCCCATGGACAGAGGAGCCTGGTGGGCTACAGTCCATAGGGTCACAAAAAGTCAGACATGACTGAAGCGACTTAGCACATGGCACATAGTTAACTGAGGTACAGGTGTGTTTTGAGTATATAAGCTCATTTCTAAGAAAACCATTCAGGTTTTTAAAGAAATATGTTTTATCTTATAAAGGGACAACATCTTTATCCTAGAGTAATCTCTTTGGGTTGCAAGGAAAAGAGGGGCACTTGTGCCAGTATAAGAAAAAGTGGGCACTAGCAGTTGGGTGTGCAAAATGCATACTCTATGCACAGGAAATTAGCATAGCAAGGCCTTATGGAACTGAAAAATCATCAGGAATAAGGCCATTTCCATCATTTTTACAAGCTAAATTGCTTCTTCTTTGCACATCTCTCTGTACTTCTTCACATCAGTTTCCTCAGTTCCTCCATTGGCTGTAAAAGTTTTGAATTCTACATGACTCCCCACTTCCCAGGAGAGGAATCTGATTTGTCCAGCTTAGGTTAAGTGTTCACTCGAGGTCCAACCAACAATGGCCAAGAGGACAGGGTCATATGGCACAAACATGGCTGCCCAGGTCTAGCTATTTGGGAAGAACTATGAGTGGGGAACCCTTTCATGGATCACAGCTTTGTCCTGGCAAAGGGGCTTTTGTAACTCAATGAAGCTATGAGCCATGCCAGGCAGGACTACCCAAGATGATCAGGTCATAGGGAAGAGTTCTGATGTGGTCCACTGGAAAAGGAAATGGCAACCCACTCCAACATTTTTATCTGGAGAAACTCATGGACAGTATGAAAAGGCACAAAGATATGACACTGGAGGATGAGCCCCCGAGGCTGGAAGGTGTCCAGTATGCTACTGAGGAAGGGCAGAGGGCAATTACTAATAGCTCCAGAAAGAAAGAAGCGGCTGAGCCAACAGCCGGGAACAATGCTGGGAACAATGCTCAGTTGTGGATGTATCTAGTAGTGAAAGTAAAGTCCAATGATTATAAAGAACAATATTTCATTGGAACCTGGAATGTTAGGTCCATGAATCTGGGTAAACTGGATGTGGTCAAGCAGGAGATGGCAAGAGTGAACATCAACATCTTAGGAATCAGTGAACTAAAATGGATGGGAATGGGCGACTTTAATTCAGATGACCATTATATGAACTACTGTGGGCAAGAATCCTTTAGAAGAAATGGAGTAGCCCTCATAGTCAACAGAAAAGTCCAAAATGAAGTTTTTGGGTATAATCTCAAAAATGAAAGAATGATCTCAGTTTGTTTCCAAAGGCAACCATTCAGTATCACAGTAATCCAAGACTATGTTCCAAGCACTGATACCGAAGAAACTGAAGTTGACTGGTTCTATGAAGACCTACAAGACTTTCTAGAACTAACACCAAAAAAGATGTCCTTTTCATCACAGGGAATTGGAATGCAAAAGCAGGAAGTCAAGAGGTACCCAGAATAAGAGACAAGTTTGGCCTTGGAGAACAAAATGAATCAGTGCAGAAGCTAACAGTTTTGTCAAGAAAACATGCTGGTCATAGCAAACACCCTTTTCCAACAACCCAAGAGACATCTCTCCATAGGGACATCACCAGATGGTCAATTCCAAAATCAGATTGATTGTGTTCTTTGCACCAAAGATGGAGAAGCTCTATGCAGTCAGTAAAATCAAGACCTGGAGCTAACTGTGTCTCAGATCATGAACTCCTTATTGCAAAATTCAGATTTAAATTGAAGAAAGCGGGGAAAATCACTAGCCATTCAGGTATGACCTAAATCAAATCAAATCCCTTATGATTTTACAGTGGAGGTGATGAATAGATTCAAGGGATTAGATCTGATAGGCAGAGTACCTGAAGAACTCTGGGTGGAGGTTCATAACATTGTACAGAAGGCAGTGACCAAAACTATCCCAAAGAAAAAGAAATGCAAGAAGGAAAAGTGGTGTCTGAAGAGGATTTAAATAGCTAAGGAAAGAAGAGAAACAAGGAAAGGTAAGGGAAAGATACACCCAACTGAATGTAGAGTTCCAGTGAATAGCAAGGAGAGGTAAGAAGGCCTTCGTAATGAATGCAAAGAAGTAGAGGAAAACAATAGAATGGGAAACTAGAGATCTCTTCAAGAAAATTGGAGATAGCAAGGGAACATTTCATGTGCTCATTTCACATGTTAGTAAGGTTATGCCCCAAATCCTTCAAGTTAGGCTTCAGCAGTAAGTAAACTGAGAACTCCCAGAGGTACAAGCTGGGTTTAGGGAAGGCAGAGGAACCAGAGATCAAATTGCCAACATTCGTTGGATCATGGAGAAAGCAAGGGAGTTCCAGAAAAAATACTCTACTTCTGCTTCATTGACTATGCTAAAGTTTTAGCTGTGGTGATCACAACAAACTGTAGAAAATTCCCAAAGAGATGGGCGTACCAGACCACCTTACCTATCTGCTGAGAGACCTGTATGAGGGTCAAGAAGCAACAGTTAGAACCAGACATGGAATAACTGACTGGTTCAAAACTGGGCAAGGTGTATGACAAGGCTGTACATTGTTACCCTTTTATGTAACTTCTATGCAGAGTACATCATGTGAAATGCTGGGCTGGTTGAATCACAAACTGGAATCAAGACTCCTGGGAGAAATATCAACAACCTCAGATACACAGATTATGGGCTTCCTGGTGGCTCAGTGGCAAAGAATCCACCTACAATGCAGGAAACATGGGTTTGATCCCTGCATCAGGAAGATCCCTTGGAGAGGAAATGGCTACCCACTCCAGTATTCTTGCCTGGAAAATCTCATGAACAGAGAAGCCTGGTGAGCTACAGTCCCTGGAGTCACAAAGAGTTGAATACAACTGAGTGACTAAACAAGGTACAAGGTCAGATATGCAGATTATACTACTCTAATGACAGAAAGTGAAGAGGAACTAAAGAGCTTCTTGATGAGGGTGAAATGAGAGTGAAAAAGTTGGCTTGAAACTCACCATTCAAAAAAACTAAGATTGTGGCATCCAGTCCCATCACTTCCTGGTAAATAAAAGGAGGAAAAGTGGAAGCAGTGACAAACTTTATTTTCTTAGGCTCCAAAATCACCATGGAGAGTGACTGCAGCCATGAAATTAAAAGACGCTTGCTCCTTGGAAGAAAAACTAAGACAAACCTAGACAGCATATTAAAAAGCAGAGACATTACTTTGCTGACAAAGGTCCTTATAGTCAAAGCTATGGTTTTTCCAGTAGCCATGTATGGAAGTGACATTTGGGACTATAAAGAAGGTTGAACACCAAAAAACTGATGCTTTCGAACTGTGGTGCTGGAGAAGACTCTTCAGAGTTCCTTGGACTGCAAGATCAAACCAGTCAATTCTAAAGGAAATCAGTCTTAAATATTCATTGGTAGGACTATTGCTGAAGCTGAAGCTCCAATACTTTGACCACCTGAAGCAAAGAGTCAACTCATTGGAAAAGACCCTGATTCTGGAAAAGATTGAAGGCAGAAGGAGAAAGGGGCAGCAGAGAATAAGCTGGTTAGATAGTATCACTGACTCAATAGACATGAATTTAAGCAAACTCCAGGGGATAGTGAAGGACAGAGTAGCCTGACATGCTACAGTCCATGGGGTCATGAAGAGTCAGACATGACTTAGCAACCGAACAACAATGATTGGGAACAGTTACTAGAGAAGTGGGCCATAGGTGACAAATCAAAGCATGTGTACTATAAAGTTCTTAAGACTATAATGATTCAGTTGACCAGATTCCCTATTCTGTCCCAAAATGTTAGTTGGCAGATAAATTTGTCAACAATTCTAACATGGCTAACATTTCTTAAGCTCTCGCTTTAGTATCTTATTTTATTTTCACAACCCTTCCCGAGAGGAAGGGTTCATCCTGTCTTACAGATGAACCTGAGTCACAGAAAGGGTGAGAAGTAGTCACGTCATAGTGAGCTAGGATTTGAACCTGGGTCTATTACTTGACTCCAAATTCTGTGCTCTTAACTTCTAGGAGTAGGAGGCTTATGTTATTATGGTAAAAAGCAGTTTTTCAGCTACTTATCTAGCTTAAAACCATAACCTCAAATATATTTGGAAGGTCAATAAACTTCTTTAAATTGCATTGACATCAGTGACTCATATGAGGCCAAAGCAACCTATGCAGTGATCAAGGCAGGCTGGAATGAAGTGCCTTGGCCAAGAGCACAGGTGGGATTCCCAGCCCCAGGCTCTAGGCTATGTTAGCTGAAGACCTGAACTACTATCTACAACCAGGATACATCAGGGGCAGTTTCTGGTCTCCTGGTTCTCCCTAATCATTG
Organism: Antilocapra americana; assembly: GCA_007570785.1. Taxonomy (NCBI): domain Eukaryota; kingdom Metazoa; phylum Chordata; class Mammalia; order Artiodactyla; family Antilocapridae; genus Antilocapra; species Antilocapra americana. The sequence continues at coordinate 2,146,130 of ML661896.1, read as the reverse complement.
GGAATTGTATGGATTAAGAAGCTCCTTTCCCCAACTCCCACCCCCACCTTTAAACACTCTTCCCTAGTAAACTTTGGCCTCTGTAGCCCCTTTGCAGGTAACAGGAGATGGTACCCACTGCCAGCCTCCAAGTTTAGAAAGGAAAGCACAAGACTTCTGATCTGTGGAGAAAACTGCCTCCTTTATACTTGGCTTCTTTTCCATTAAGATTGAAAGTTCCAAATCAATCAGGAGAAAATTGCCCTGGGGACCACTGAGCAGACATCTTTGCCCAAATCAGATGCTGGATGCATGTGTCAAAAGCACCTCACACTCTCATTCATTGCCAGCCAAGTCTCTAGGGTGGTCCAATTGATTTAGAAGCATTCTCTCAGATCTAACATTCATTGCACACATCTTATGTGTATTGTAGCTGCCAGGCGAGCCATCTGACTACTACTTCTCACTCACTGTTCCAATGGGCAAGGTTAATCTACTGTGCAATGAGGATGTGAGGGAATGAAAGACAGAGTTGCTGTCCTCTACACTCCAGGATCACCAAGCTGAGAAAACTGAAGGTACTAAAAATTATCCAGGTTTTAAAGTTATCACTGAACATCTACCATGTACCAGGTGTTTGGCATACATTAGTTCATTTAATCTTCAGAACAACTCTGGTAAGTAATCTTTGTTTATGAATATAAACAATATTTTAGCTATGCAAAGTAGGATTTTCTTTTCTTTTTTTTAGAATTTCTTAAACACAATAAATTATAAATAGGCTTTATGAGTGGATAACCATCTCTAAAACTAATTTCTCTCACAAAAGGGACCTGGGAAGAGCCCTCTGGGCAGGTCGTTAAATGGTTATCACTTTTAGTGCCCTGCCCCACTATCGGCTTCCATTAAAAAAAAAGAAACAAAAACTTTAAGTGCACTTCTGTGGTCAGACAGATCTGGATTCCAATCACGACTCTTAGAGTCATCAGGAAAATGAATTCACTCTTAAGTATTTCATACAGAGGGAATTTAATACAGACAATTTAATACTATGACCACTCGCATAATAGAAGAACTGAGAAGCCAAACAGGAAAGTGAGGTGACCCAGAGATTAGCAAGAACAGGGAACTACTACCATCCCTGGTCTAGAGGCCAGAGGAAGGGGTGCGGAGCCCAGAAGCTGCCAAGGCTGACGGCTTCCTGGTTCCTTCTGTCCTCAGTCCCCTAATCCCAAGCCAGTGGCTCCCAAACAAAATTCAGCTGACAAGGAAGCCTGGGTAACGCAGCCTACTGGCAGGGAAACCCATTTGTGACATGGACTCTCAGAAGGGGAGCAATGGATTTAAGTGTGAACAGGCAAATGATGGGCCTACCTCCATGTTTATAAAATGATCAAATTCCATGTTTATAAAATGATCTCTATTTTACAGTGTTGTGAGAATTAAAGGAGCAAATCTTAAGTGTTAACACAGTCCCTGGCACATACTTTGGAGGCAGCAGCAACTAATTTTCCCTAGACAGGAAAATAAGATTCAGGCAGAGGAGGTCATTTGCTCAAGGAAAGAGTCTGTGCAGGGAACCCAGTGCGCTGATACAGTGAAGAAACTGAGGCACAAGGAAATGAAGTGACAGGCCCAGTTTCCTCACTCTACAGCTCACTGGGTTGCTATAGAGATCCACTCCATCCTCAGGTATTTACTAAGCACCTGCCATGTGCCAGGCTCCGAGAGTGCAGTTAAACAAGGCAGACCCTCACAGTCCCTGCCCTCCTGGACCTGACAGTCTGGTTGGGGAAAACAGATTGATCAAAATGCTGTACAGAGCACCATGTAGTGACACTATGATAAAGGCCACGAAGAAATCAGCACTGGGAGGGTGGGTTACATCGTGGCTTGGCTTAGTCTGGGAAAGTCAACTTGGCTTCCTTCTGACTAAAGTCATGGGAAGGCCCTTGGTGAGGAGGCAGCCACCCTGCCCCCAGCCTCCCCAGGGGAGGACGTCCCGCATCCCACCCCTTGCAGGGGCTCCGGGCAGCCCAGGCTAGGGCACTGGTCCTTCCCAGAAAGGCCCCGCGTCGCTCGGGGCCGCCCAACTTGGATGTTGCAACTCCCGCGCTTGCCGGCCCCATGCCCGGGGCCGCCACAGATAGAGCACTAATGCGTATTGAGTTTTGCTTGAATTCGGCCTGTGGCCCCTCGCACAGAGCGCGGCAGCAGCAGTGCCAGAGCCTCTTAATTCCCTTTGCATCGATCCCACCGTTAATGACATAACCTTTCCCTCTAATTAACTGCCAACTGCATTAGGCGGCGCGCCTCTTCTGCACGCCGCCGCCTGCGGCTTCCCCCCGCGGAGCCCGCTCCGGGGAGAACCCGCGCCGGTTATCACCCTAACCAAACCGAGGGGCCTGGGAGGTGGGGGTGGCAGAGGTGGTGGGGCATAGTGTTTCAAGATTTGGACGTCCCTGCCATCCTTATAAGGCAAAAAACTTTTGCCGCTGTTCATGTTGTTTACTGAATACTAATATTGGGTCATGCTTTAGCTTACAGATTCATTACCACAACCCAAGAAAGGGATAAACTGGGGTCCTCAAGTGAAGGAACATAGGCAATAATCAACCAAGGATTGCAGCAAGCCAATGAGGGAGCTTTTACCCAAGCTTGTGTCCTTAGCTCCTAGGCTAGCTACCTCTATCATGTAACATAGACAACATTAACATGAAACATACTGAAGGTGAAGGGCTGAGCAGGCTGACTGACACATAACAAACACGCGATACATTTCAGTGGCAGGATAACTTTTGAAATGCTAATTTCTGTTTATTCTCTTTTGTCTCCTCTCTCTTGGTTGGCCATTTCAATCAGGTGGTCAGGTTTTGTGATTCCTTGGGCAGCAGAGAAAGCAGAGGCAGCTGCCTCTGGTCTCTCGTCATACACAGGGGACCCAAACTTAGTATAGTTTACAAAGGGTTTCTCCTCCCGCTCCCTCATGCAGGCACACACACAGTATATGCTGGACTTCACCTCAGTTTCATTTCTAAAATAGAAGTATTACCTTTAGCTCCATTTAGGATATACTTTCTAAGCCCTAATACTTGCAAGCATGATATATTAATACTAAGGGTTTTGTGCCAGTGGTATTCATCTGGGCAGGCATCTGCTCACACACATTACAGATTACTGAAATGAACTATCACTCACTGTTCTCTCTTCATCTTGGTTTTTCTGCCTTTATTTTCATTTTGTTGTATTGTGTATTTGTACAAGCCACCTCAAATCTTTTCTAGGCTAAGGGAGAATATGAAAAAAATATTTAAAAATTAAACACATGAAGTAACAATGCAAGTTTCTGGCCTATACGGCCCACTTCCTGCAGGAGAAATCTAGATTTAACAAGTCCCTGACACCCAATACTAAAGTAACTATCAGATCAGAATATTCCCAGCCAGTCATTTTTTTCCCCTCTCTGACAAACACTACCAGTCACCACTTTTTGGCAATAGGGCCCATGATTTTTGTACATCAAGGAACTAAAGCTTGGCAAAGTTAAGCAATTTGCTTGAAGTCATCTAGCTGATCGGTGAAGGCAATGGCACCCCACTCTAGTACTCTTGCCTGGAAAATCCCATGGACAGAGGAGCCTGATAGGCTGCAGTCCATGGGGTCGCTGAGAGTCAGACACTACTGAATGACTTCAGTTTCACTTCTTATTTTCATGCATTGGAGAAGGCAATGGCAACCCACTCCAGTGTTCTTGCCTGGAGAATCCCAGGGACGGAGGAGCCTGGTGGGCTGCTGTCTGTGGGGTCGCACAGAGTCGGACACGACTGAAGCGACTTAGCAGCAGCAGCACCTAGCTGAAAAGTAGTTCTGTGGAGATGCAAAGGGCGAATCCACTTTCCACTGTGCTCTTTTCACTACAACATGCTTCCACTGAACAGCTAGAGAGCTGCATTCCCTAAGACACTCTTGACATGTAATTTCTGAAGAATTAAGTGTATTTGATTTGGCCTAAGAGGGAGCTCATTTCTGTGTTCCATCACCACAACTCTCTCTCTTCCCCTGTGTTGGGGAGGCAAATGGTGGGTAGGAAACCAGTCTGAATTAGATGGTCTCTTTCAGAAGACACAAGGAGGCTTTGTGATGGAGGCTCTTAAAGGGCACAGGCAGAATGTGCCTGGGGCAAAGCTGGGAAATGAGGCAAGTCTCCTAAATGCCAGCACAGAGAGGGAGGCATGAGATGGGAAGAAATGAGATTGACTCTCTTCTGACATCCCATAATTTGCTATGTTCATCTCTCAGGCTTTCCTGCCTTCCTAAAGAACACTATTGCCCTTTTCTATCTGTTGAGCTTCTCTTTATGCTTTGAGGTTCTACTCAAATGTTGCCTCCTCCTTGAAGCCCCCCACAATGAATGAACTGCCTCTTCCTCAAGAGCCTCACAGACCCTAGATCACATGCACTTTCACAGCAAGCACAAATTCTGCTAAGATACTTGCCAGTGATTGGCTATGTGACCTTGGGCAATAATTCATTTCTGGACATCTGTTTCTCCATCTGTAAAATGGGGATAATAGTGTCTGCCCTTAGAGAGACATGAGGAAATTTAAACTGTATTACACATGTGAGGCAAAAAAAAAATTATTAACTACATATATTCATGGTGTAAATCTCTCCTCTGAGCTTTGTGGAGAAAGAAGAGATTCTGTGGAGATGGCTACTGCTTTATGTATACAATAAAGAGAGACAGATGGGGGAAAGATTTTGGTTTTGCTGTGTATTTTTTTCAAAAGACTGTACAATAATCATTTAAATTTTTTCAAATATTATGGATGCCAGATAATACCATGTGGAGACAAGGCCATGAGGCAACTTAGCTTTAAAAAGATACACATGCAAAATTCTCAGTGCAATGTTCAACACATATCAAGTGCTCAAATAATGATGTCTCTGTTGTTTGTCTCCATCACAAAATTTGTCTTCATTTCTATATGTGCCTACTGCCTGCCATACCCAGTCCACAGTAGGTACAGCAGGAAGAAGCCTCCATGGGAACCCCGAAGCCAACCAAAGTCTGGGAAGATTAGACTCTTGAAGTGAATGCCCTGATACTGAAATTGACCACAGCAGCTGGAAGATCATGGGTGTTGGGGGTGGGAAGGGTGGAGAGTGGTTATTTGCTGTTATCCCTCTGTAGGGGATAGGCTACCCCTTCCTGCTTTTCATTGTTCCAGGCCAGACACAGTCTCACTTTATCTGTTCACCTACACTGTGATGACCTCTGTGCCATTGTATGTCATCACGGGGTCAAGAAGCCATAGGGCTCCCTGTGACCAGAGAGGCCAAGCATGCCAAGCCAGAACCCTGCACACCAGTTCCCCAAGACTCCTGCCTTCTGCACAGGGCCTGGCTTTCACAACAGCAGCTCTCCCCAGAGGAGAACCCTCCCCTGGGACAGTGGGATGGGGAATTGAGTGACAGGAAGACCTTAGAGCACCTCCCCTCAAATAATTCTAGTCACAGCAGACATCTTCGCATCCTCCCTTTCCAGCCTGCATTTGCCCACTCTGACATTTAGGGTGCCCTTTCCCCAATTTCTACCTGATAAACCCTATTCATTCAGGATCCAGTCCAAATACCTTTTCTTTGAGGAAGTCATGTTTGTAGCCTAAAAGAGCCCTCTGACCCCATGTTCCTCATCATGGCCTCTGTTGAAATTTAGGTAGTGGGATCTCACCCCAACAAACGTGATCACTGGATTAAAGATGGCACCTGGGAGTCAGGAAAATTGAGGTTTGAATCCTGAATCAGACACATTAGCCTTGTATCCTTGGACAAGTTGCTTAGCTTTGCTACAATGCCCTTGTAAAACAAGGAAAATAAAAGAAGATACTTCTGAAAAGTAAATGAGATAATGCTCTTTAAGCCATTAGCCTGGTGCTTTGCACACATTAAGCTCTTAATAAATGTTAGTTATTATTACTGTCTTTGTCTCTCCTCCACCCCTACAACTCCCACAATATGTCAGATAAGGCCTTGACCAGCTCAGCATTTGAGGGTGGAACTTTATTGGACCAAGTCTCCCATGTGAATAGGTTTCCTCCTGAGAGAAGCAGAGGTGCTGAAAAGAGTCAGGAATTTTTTGAGAACCCGAGATTCCAAGAGAGGAATGAGAGTGAGAGCCCTGACCGTCAATAAGATGGGATATAGAAGCAAAACTGGAGGGTTAGCAGTCAAAGAAGTGGCAATGCTTCTATTGGGGAGGAAAAACCTTTTCTTCTACTCTCTTATGGTCAATAATTAGAGGCTTGTGAATTAAGCTAACAAAAGACATATTAACAAGAGATAAGGTACAGTTTTTATTAATATTTACCTACATGGGAGTTCATAGAAAAGAAGTGAAACTTATATAAGACTAAAGATTAGACTAGGGGCCTTATGTACCCTTTTCACAAAGGGTAGAGAGTTTGGGCTCCAAGGAACAAAAAACTGTGCAGAAGAGACTAGGAAATATATGGGGAAAACAAATTGGCAGGTAAGGGCTATTTTTGTAAGGTCTGTTTGTGCAAGCTTATCTTGGTGTTGACTCCCCATCTTCATTTACACCCTTTCAGGCAGGTAAGGGGAGGACAGAGACCTTGTTGTTGGTTTTTAATTGCCTTCAGATCAAAATAATCCTTATACCAAAATGGCATATTTTAGAGTGGCATATTCTGATCCCCTTCACTTTGCTTCACTCTTCAACTGTCAGGACCAGAAAGCTAGCAAGCTCCATAGTAGCAAAGCCTCCTTCTGTAGCCATAAAGAGCCTCCATCTAGCTCTCAGGATGGTTCTCAGACCCAAAGGAGCCACAAAATTGGGCCTCTGTCCCTAACTCCCATCCTTCAGGGCATCCAAGAAGGAAGCTCAAAGAAGACACTCCTACACCAGGAAGGAAGCCACAAAAAAAGCAAACTTGGACCTTGGGTGATTAAAATCTACCTCAATTCCCTGCCAAGTGTCTATGCTCTTGGGGTCTTGCTGAGACACACTGCTTCTCTGAGAAATGCTTTTGGCGAAGAGGCCTGGGACCCTGTAATTACTTCAGTTGCTTGTGTGTCTGTGTTTCTTTTACCCAGCTGATAGGCATGGGATGGACCCTCAACCCAGGAAAGCCAATCTAAAACCTGTGCACAGTCAGATTTTTCATGAATTTGGAACTGGGATGGCAGGTCATTTAGTCGAAGATGCTGGCCCTGGAAGGTCATGCAAAGGAAGTAGGTCTGTAGAGAGAATGAAGTAGATGGCCCAAGATGTCTATGCCTTGAACAGTTGGAGCTGAAGGCTGGCTCCTGACTTTTTAGTTTCAGTCTCACCAAGGCCCAGCTGAACTTTCTGGAGTTAGGTTGCATGACATTCCCTTTTTTACTAAGTAATTCTAATCTTTCTGTTGTGTGCGTGCATGCTCAGTTGCTAAGTCGTGTCGGACTCTGTGATCCCATGGACTATAGCCTGCCAGGCTCCTCTGTCCACAGGATTTTTCAGGCAAGAATACTGGAGTGGGTTTCCATTTCCTCCTCCAGGGGATCTTCTTACAGCCAAAAGATCCTTGACTGAGACACTGTCTTTGACTCCATGCCTGGTCCAAGGTCCCTCAGGGCCTGAGCTACAAACCCAGAGCTCTGGTTTCCATCCTGGAGTTCAGAGCTTGAATAGCGAATCTCCTAGAAGCGGCCCCACCCAGAACTCAGCCCCCAGTTGGAGGCAGAGCCAGCATCATCACTCACACGGTTCCAGGGCTGGGAGTGGAATACATGGTACCCACAGATCCCCTCCCAGAAGTAATAATAGTAACAGCTGCCATTTATTGACTCTGCATCCTGTATCAGGCACTATGTTAAATGTTATAATTATTTCTAGTTTTCAAACAACTCTGATAGTTCTACATGTTTTTACTATTATCTAACAAATATACATGGAGATCAAAATGAGCATAAATTCTTCATGCTTATAAGCTTTTATGGAAATAAGAAGCCAAAAATACTGCCAACCAAAACCATTAAAATTGATATAAACATTAGTTGATGTTGCTAATTCTTTTTTTTAACTGAAATTGAGTTGTTGATGTATTTATTTAAAACAAAGGCAAAAGTAAAACTGCAACCCTTTAAGTACTCTTATTGGCATCCCTACTGGAGATGAGGAAATGGTGGTTCAGAGGGATAAAGAGTATTTCACAAAGTCAAAGAGCTGAGTGTTACAATCAGCCAGGATAACTGAAAAGTCCCAAGTGCCTAAAGCTGAGGTCCAGTTGCCAAAGTCCTGGGCTGGGCTGCCGTTCACCAAAATGCTAGCTTATGAATAGGCAGGGACGGAACTTGAAAAATACAGCCTGGAACAGAGCAAGCACTTGCTAAGGTTTGCTGAATGAATGTAAGATTGAATGGGTGAATTTCAAGATAGCTATTTAAAAGACAGTCTGCTCCACCCCAGCCATGCAGAAACCTGTAATTCAGCATTCTCTGCTTACCACTGCTGCTAGCAGACCTTCCCATCTCATTACCCAGAAACTAGTCTAATGGCATTAACCACCTTGGCCAGCCAGGATACCAGTCCAGACACTGAGCACCCCCACCCCGGTCTTGGCTCTGAGCCCTAGGCTGGGAGAGTGGTCTGGTTGTTTACCAGGAATTTGGATCTTCTTCAGAGAAAAGTACAGATCACCTATTAGTCTAATTCAAGCACTTAGCAAGGAATGACTGTACCATTCAACTCCCCAGCCCCATGATAATGGAGCCAAAGCAAATGGAGAAGCCCTGACAGTTCAGAGATCTCCCTGGAAGGGGAGAAAGGGGAAGGTCCATCAGGTACCTCACTGAAGTGTGCAGAATGGCAGGTTGCCTGGGCATTTCCTGGGGCAGGAGTATGTCGATACAAGAATGTTTAGAGTGGCTTCCCTATGCCACCCATTGCTCTGGCAACTCTTCTGCACATCCTACACCCAGTCACCTCCTCGCTACCTTAAAACTTGGCTCAGAGAAAAATGGGATGACAAACAAATATCCATCAATACAGAACTGGTTGAATAAACTACATATGTAGGAATATGCATTCATACAAGTCCATGTCATGCAGCTGATGAAAAGGATGATGTATTTCAAGCTCTTCTCATGGATGTTGAAAGGGGTCTGTGACTTACACTTTGACAGGCAGTGCCTGATCTTACTTACAAAATATTATACATACCTATAGGTTCTCATGTGCACAGATGTACAGGGAGTAGCAGATCCTAGGCAGCAGCTGGGACTGGTACCTGATCCACAGCCTCACATAAGTTACTTTTCTTCCAACTCCATGTCAAGTGCACAGAGAGGCTGAGAGACTTGCCTGGGGGTCACACAGAACCTGGTGGCAGGGTCACTGTATCTCTTAGATAACCTGGCCTGTGCTCTTGCATCTGTAACACCCCTCATTCTGTATAAATTCACAATGTGAGACAATGGGAAAACAGAAAAGTTTTAAGTTAAAATGTTTAATCATAATCCAAGAGGGTAAGGGGACTCTAGGACAGTAGCAGGAAGAAAGCAAGGCCCAAATGCTCCAGCTCCTGATGCTCAAGTGTTGTGTAGGATCCTGGGGCAGGGCTGGCAGCAGATTCCCATCCCCCACTCAGAGGAGAAAACAAGGGACAGACAAGAGTCTTCCTCCAGCTTTCCTCACCATGAGGAATGTCTTTCCAGGTCACTTCAGAACATCCGACTCTGCCTACCTGGAGCATGCAGCAGAGTGTGACTGATTTGTTAGAGCCTGAGTGGTCCTGGGTGGTCAGGAGAAAGAAATAATGAGAGAGCCTGGGAGAGCTGGATACCACTAGATGATATGCTGAAGTCCTAAGAAGGGGCAGCCGGAGAAGAAATGAAGGGAATGACCCTGGCAGTCCAGTGGTTAGGACTCTGAGTGCTCACTGGGAGGGTCTAGGTTCAATCCCTGGTCAGGGAACTAAAATCCCACAAGCCATGTGATACAGCCAAACAACAACAACAAAACAAAAAAAGAAGTGAAGGGTATGAGAACTAGGCTAGTCAGCTTCTACCATGACCTCATCTGGAGTCGACTGGACATAGGTCAGGGTTGCCACGTGGTGGACTGAACCTCCTTCCCGATGCTGTCCCTTCCTCACCCATTGCAGGCAGCAGGTCAGCTGGTATGGTAGAGGGGAAGAGGGCACCTGGGGAAGTCCAGCTACCAGAGGCTCGAGAGCAGAATCAAGGTAAGAGTACAGGAGAAAAGAGTGGACACCCAAGGTTGTGGCCTCAGAGCAGGGTTTTTGTTCTGTGGAAAAAATGAAATGGAGTCAGCTCCACCCTTTGCACCACCTCAGCTTCCATCAAGGCCTGTTCCCCTCCCCTGAGGGGTCCATTAGAGGTCCCTCATGACCACAGGGAACTCACACCACCCCCAATCTCTTGTCTCCCTTGTCTGGGTTTCCCCCGATGGTCCAGAAAAGGCAGGAGGGGGTGTAACAGAGGAGCCCCTACCTGGCGTTCCATCACCGAAAAGGTAGAGGCTGCCCAGTCCTGGGAGAAGAGTTGGCTGTGAAAACGCATCTTAGCTGAAATGGCCTCCACTGAGAAGAGAAGGAAAACTGAGAGCAGGCAGATGTTGGAGATTTCATAGGCTCCAAAAGAAGGAAAGGAAGTGTCTCGGGGACCCTGGCATATAGGAGGGTGGGTGTGTGGCAGGTGGGAATGGGATATTATCTCATTCTGCTTGGTATTCCTTGACCTGAAGAGTGTCCCTGGGGCTCAGACAGATGAAGAGGCAGCTAGGCAGGGGCAGGGGGGTGGTCATTCAGGGAATGGGAGAAGGCAGAAAGGCCCAGGCTGGGGAGATGTAAGCCTATGCTGAGGGCTGAGGAGGGGGTTGCTCCATCTGCAGGAGATGGATGGAAGCAGTGTGGCCCACAGAGCTGAGCCCTTCCCTCTCCCGGGGTTGAGCTGAACCAGCCACAGGGACTGGGAGCAGGTGGCGAGCACTCACTGAGGCAGGGGTTGTGGGAGAAGGACTCTTCCAGCCGCTCACACTCCTCTTGCAGATTGCCACTGCCTCGGCAGGTGCAGCTTAAGGCAACACTGGCATTGATATTGCTCACAAAATTGGGCGTCAAAGCAGTCCCTGCAGGGTGAAGAGAAGATTATCGGTGACTAAGCAAACCCTGCCTTCAGCTCCCATCCGTCTCCCACCTGTCTCAGGACCACTCCATCCGGGTTCAGTCTTGACAGCATTTTCACCTGCCAGGCTGGCCAACCTGTTGGCTCCCTACCCATGTCCCCCAGCCTCACCAATCAGCCCCATGTAGGCTCGCAGACATCTGGACTGCTCTGTTGCACAGGTCCCTAGGATGTCCATGGGATGGCAGTGGGTCTGAAAATCTGCCAGACGCGATCTGGAAAAAAGGAAATTTCAAGAGTCCCTGATGATGGTCTGGCCTACAGCCATCACCTTGCTGCCCCTTTAGCTGGCATGCCTATCTTCATGCCAAATCCTCCTCTGCCTTTCAGAGCCTGAGCCATGGCCTCCTCCTGAGTGAGGCCTGCTCCTGTCACAGTCAAATGTACCATCACCCCAGTCTCCACAGCATATCACTTTTAACTTGGGCTCCAAAATCCCTAATTATGAGACTTCAGGCAGTTTCTTTAACCTCAGTTTCCTTGACAGTAAACAGAGATGAAAATAGCACTACCTTGTGGATTTTTTTGAGGATGAGGTAAGAGCATTAAACGTACAGCATTTAGTAGTGCCTGGTATACAGTGAGTATTCAGTAAATGTTAGATATTATTATTTTAACACTCATCCTACAATAGGTAAAGCTGGTTATCTTTAGGCAATGGAATTATGAATATATTTTTCTGTATATATTTGTGCAGTTTTCCTTACATTTTGCCTTGTGTTAGATCAGTGGTTTACTTCTCTGTCATGTCCATTCAACTGCAAACTTCTTAAAGGGAGGGACAATAGTTTAGTCATCTAGCCCAGCACTTGTTATGTGATTGTGATAGTAATAGTAACAGCTACCAGCATAACAACAGGCAGCATAACAGAGCCTTTAGGAGCAGACTCTAGGCCAGACTTTTTTCATTCTAAACTTCATTAACAAACCTGACTTACTATCTAGGGGTGAATTTGAGTAAGCTATTTAACCTTTCTCTGCTGTGGTTTCTTCATTTGTAAACTGAGGGTGATTAAAAAAAATAATAACAATCTTACAGAGTTCTTGTGAATTTTAGAAGAGTTCATCTATTCTAAGAGTTTAGAATAGATGTTAAGTACTTAAAACAGTACTTAGCCCACAGTAATTACTAAGTGTTAATATTATGTTAACTGAGAGCTTTTACTATGTAATATCTTACAGAAGAGGAAGTGGGTCTCAAGAGAGGTGATTTGCCCAAGGTTACAGAGAACTAAGTGGTAGAACCAAGCTGCAACACAAAGTTGGTGTGACTCTCACTGTCAACAAATATCACTTGAAAGGATGATAACTTCAATCTGATGAATGTTTGCATGAGAAGGTCAAAGTAAGCCAGATTTAAAATTTTGCTTAAATTTTGATCAGACACCTTACAATTCTTCATGTTCTTTGATTTGGTAATGACATTTGTAGCAACACAACCTAAGCAATAATTAGATTTGTGCACAAAGATTAATGAATAACAGTGATATTTACTGCAGCATTATTTATAGCAGTAAAGGAAGCAACCTAAATATCTATAAATAGAGGAATTATTAAATAAAATATGGGGCATCTATAAAGTGAAATACAATGTACACAGTTAAAAAGTAACTTGTTAAAGGACAGTAAGTGATGAAATAAGCACCATCATTTACTGAGTGCTTACTTAACTGCACCAGTAAGCTAACTCTACTGCACCAGTAAGCTAACTCTCTACATAAATTACATAATTTAACTCTCACCAGAATCCCAAGAGGTCTGCATTATTATCCCAGTTTTTACAGAGGAGTAAGTGGAACCTCGGGTTAAGTGAAAGAATTTTAGGTTAAGTGATAGATGCAAGATCACACAGACAAGGGTTTAAATTCACATATGTCTGACTTCAGAACTTGTCTTCATCTCTATTCCATACTGCTTCTATCGGAAAATGCTCACCAGATATGTATCATACGTGAAAGAAAAGCAAGATAAATATACTCTCAAAACGTCTCATTTTGTTTATCTGTAGAGAAAACGTTAGATTAATTTCAGGTGACGGGTTTGGGGTGATATTTTAAGACATTTTTATATTTTCTAAGGTTTTTACGCCATGTGCGTGTACACAGACACACACATACTCACATTTCCCCGTAGAAAAGAGTTTCAGAGTAGCTACGTGGTGAAGTCAGTCCAGGATCCCTGGGCTAGGTTAGATTCAACCCTGCCCAGGAAGAAGCCCGGAAAGAGTGGCACCCACCCCGTTCACCAGCACCCAGCACATAGTACCCGCACCTGCACAGCGGGTCGGACACGCAGACGTGCCGAAGCTCCAGGCAGTTGGGGGCCTCCGAGGGCAGCGCGCAGCTGGGGGCGATGGTGTTGCGCCGGCGCTGCCCGCAGCCCTGGTCGGTGGGCGCGCACGGGCACAGCAGCAGGCCCTGCGAATGAGGCTCTGAGGCCTTCTCGAAGAAGGCGCGCAGCTGCCTCTGGCAAGTGTGGCGCTGGCAGCGGGACCCAGAGCACGCCTCCCCGTACGCCTTGCGCAGCCGGTCACACTTGTCATTAAGAGTGCACAGCATGGCGAACTTGAGGCAGAGGTCCGAGTCTGGGGGGAGAGGGGAAGCAAGTCAGCAGTCCTCTTCACAGACCTGCAGCCCAGCCTCTGATTGATCAAGGGCGGTCGTGGGAGGGCGCTATCGTCAGGGAGGACTGACGTGAAAAAGGCCTTTCCCTCTAACCTCAAACAATATTGGTATTCATGAGCCTCCCCCATCCTGCTCCTCTGCTTGCCTAGGTTTTTGTTTGTTTGTTTGTTTTTAAGCCATATACATCTAACCAAATCCTTTTTACAATCCTATGCAATGAGTAAGTTCCCATGGTGGAAACTGTAACCAAGAGGCCCTACAACATTCTAAAGTACTTTCTGGGAAACTCCCTGGAAGTCCAGCAGTTAGGATACCAGTCTTTCACTTCTGAGGGGTTCCATCCTTGGTGGCGGAAATAGGATCCCACAATCCTCCTGGTGTGGAAAAGTATACTTTCTGAACTGTCCACAACAGATGCAACCGAATTCTACTTAGGATTTTGGTTCTGTATCTGTATTCTGTCCATCTTTCTTTGATTGATGCATGCATAAAAAAAACCCATACTCTGAGTCTTGGGAAATCATGGTGATATTTCTATTAACAGAATATTTCAGCAGTCAGAACAATGGAGTAACTGGAATAGGTTATTCCCAGATTCCTTGTAACCTAGAGTTTCTAATATATAAATTTCTACACTTTCCTCTCAAAATTCTAATAGGTAGAACTGACAAATCTCACATCTCTCTCAAAAAGAGAGTGCATGTGTGTCTTCCTCTCCAATTAACACAACAGCTTCACTTTCTTGAAAAACATGCATCATAGTCCTTGCCAGACAGATGGCTCCCCACCCTGAATCAGTCCTGAGGAGTCATACTCTCTCTCACCATTCCCTGCCCAACACCTCGCCCATCCCATTAGAATGGTTGAAAACAAGCAATTTCCTAGTCTTCAGGGACCACAAGCTACTTTCCTGGCTGCCTCGAATTAGGGTAAATACTCCATTTCAGCACATTTTTTCCCTGGGACTGCTGCCACGCCCTTCTAACCCTTTGTAGAGATCCACCCTTTGGAAGCTGGAAGTTCTAACAGGCTCTCTTCGATTATCTCCTTAATAATTATTACTTTTTGTTGACTTGTGAGACTAGATTATGCCCCATAGCTCAGATTCTCACCATGACAGTGCTTCTTTAGTCACCTGGCAGTCTAGAACTCTCCCCTCTTATTCCCCAGCTGTGTTCCCCACCAGCTACCCTTCCCACAGGGTCCAGGCCCTCCCATACCCCAGCCCCAGCTGGCCCTGCACACCTGGTATGAGCACATTCAGTTTGCTGAGATTCATTTTCCAGGGTTTTCTGGTCACTGTGTCTTCATAGGGAGAGACATCCAACTCATAGTCACCTAGGGACAAGGCAGGATGCATCAGAATCCTGAGGACTGGGCAGGGGAGTAGGAGGGGCAGAAGCTCCTGGGGAAAAGGAAAAGGCACAATCTCTGCCCAACTAGCTGCATCCTGGGTGGAGGAGAGGGAAAAAAAAGGGGCCATAAAGGTACAGGCTAGGCTTAATGAATAAACTGGGTTTAATGGTAAGACTAATAAAGCTACTGTTTGTTGTACACACTGTATATTGGGCGCTCTGGTATTATATATATAAATATATTATATGTAATATATATATTAATAATATAATTTCACTTAGTCTTCATAGAAGTCTTTGGGTAGGTAAAAGGAAACTGAGGATAAGACAGGTTTAATTCACTTGCTCAGGCTCACATAAGCTAGTAAGTGGAGCCAGGATTTGAAATCTGGATTATCTGATTCCAGAGTCTCCACTCCTAACTACTACACATGTCGCCTGTGGGCATGTAAACAAGTAAAGGGATTCTGTCCTGTTTTCTCTTGCAATTGGAGAAGGGGCCATGGTGAACTCTGTTCCAGGACTGACCACTTGGCTATGGAGATGTATCACACGCTGAGGTGACAGAAACGTGACCAGGCCCAGAATGAACCTGACTGAGAAAAGCAGAGAAGGGAGAGACAACGATTGCCAAGGAAACACATCTCTTTCAGATGCCCTCATGGGGCTGTGGGCTCCTGAAAGAGATGTACAGGATCTTATAAAATCACTGCATACACAACATTGTTAACCAACCGTACCTCAATTAAAAAAAAATCACTGCATAGCTCATACACAAGGTGCTTAATAAATGTTGATTAAAAACTATTGTTTAAAGACAAAGGTGAGCTTGCAGGGACATTCTGTGAGTATGTTTTCAGTAGAGAAGGAATACGGATAGTATCAAGCAAATCGGAAAGGATGATATGAATGCCTGCGGAGACCTGGGAGCTCCCAAGGGAAAAGAGGGGGAAGACAAGAAGATTTAGGGAGAGGGTTCAGGTGAAGCTCTAGAAGTGAGGTGATTAGGATGAGGAGAGGAAGTCAGGGAACAAGGAGAGTGGCAAATTGTATTACTGTTTCCAACTGCTTGCTGGAGGATGATTATATAAACTTAGCTGTTGCCATGTGCCTTCTAGGCCCCCTAGGAGAGTACTGTACTTTCCCACCCTACTGTAAGGCTTGGCCATGTGACTTGCTTTGGTCTATGGATTGTGAGCTGCAGACTCAATCACCTCTAAGAAGAAAAATTTTTAAGAACTATCACCTGGTCCTGCTATGGTTCTTTTCCACCTACAATTCTGGGTCCTCAAATGAAGAAGACAAGTGGAGCAAAAACAAAGCCAATTCATGGAAGCCCATGGCAGATGTGTGTAACATGAGCAAAAGTTACATTTTTGTTGGTGCTGCTGCTGCTGCTGCTGCTGCTAAGTCGCTTCAGTTGTGTCTGACTCTGTGCGACCCCATGGATGGCAGCCCACCAGGCTCCCCAGTCCCTAGGATTCTCCAGGCAAAAACACTGGAGTGGGTTGCCATTTCCTTCTCCAATACGTGAAAGTAAAATGTGAAACTGAAGTCGCTCAGTTGTGTCCTACTCCTAGCGACCCCATGGATTGCAACCCACCAGGCTCCTCCGTCCATAGGATTTTCCAGGCAAGAGGACTGGAGTGGGGTGCCATTGCCTTCTCCGTTTGTTGGTGAAAGTCAAGGATTTTGCGGTTGGTTGCATAATTTAGCAAACTCTTATTAAACATGTAATTAGCATCTAGAAATGGAGTGCTGAAGTAACTAAAAAGATCTAAAATAAACGGTATTAGCTTTGGGACTGGGCAGTGAGCAGTGAATAAGCTGTTATTGGGGGCTGGCAGCTCTCATTATGCAGTGGCACAATGTTTGGTAAAATTGTTGCCTGTAGTAACTTGGAAGGAAGATGATGTACTGAGTGAGCTTGTGCTTTAAGAGGAAAAAGGTAAGAAAAGGAAGATTACTAGTATGTCATGAATGCTCATGGTTATATTTGGCAAGATACCACAAGAAAGATATAAGCTTAGAGAACTGACCAGTTTACCAATAAGGACGAAACAGAGAAGAAAGAATACAGAAATTCTAGGACTTGCAGGATTAAGAAATGCAACTGCTTCTCATATTCTAATGGTAAAAGATAAAACTGAAAAATGCTTTGAGTAATAAGCTCAATTACAACTCAGCCTTGGGGCAAAGACAAACTCAAGTTCGTGGCTATCATGCCCTTTGTGGAGATCTCTCATCGATTAAGACAGTATCCGATAAATCCTGCCAGTTGGACAAATGTGCTCAGGGAAAAAAGACTGAGATAGTGGCTCAGACACAGAAGTTTGATAAGGGCAAGGTACCTCTAATTAGGTCTGGAAAGAAATGTATGTCTTGAAAAGGATTATAGGAACAGCTACTGGCACACGAGGTGACAGAAATCAAAAGATATAAAACACAATTATGTACTGATAGAATTGTACTGCTAAGAGCCACCAGCCTGGATTAAAAGAGACCCTGACAATTTGAGACTTAAGATGCTCCAACATTCCAAGTAAGAGGCAAGCAGAGAACACTATTCAGTCCCTAAGGAGGTCATAGTCTCCAATGCCCTTTTCAGATGTAGCACAAGAAAACAGTGGAAAAGAGAGGACCTCCCAGAGGGCTGAGAAACTCCTGGGCTTTTGCTCCCCAATGAGCAAAAGTGGGGCCTTATTAAAGAGCAATTCCTACTCCCAGGGAAGACGGCCCTTGCATCAGTTGTGTGGCAGGACTTCAGACTTGCTATGAATCAATGTCTGCTGTGTGCTTACCATTATTCCTCTTTCTGAGTTTGTTGTGCTTCTCCTGTCCCTGTTCCCTTACTATATATTGAGTATATATGGGAAGCAGATGACTTTTTAGTATATAGGTTTCTAGATTAAGAGGAACTGCACATTCAGACCTTATATAGAAATTGTCACAAGATAATATTCAAGTCAGGGACCTTGGAGCCTGATGTTCTGCTTAAATAAAATACTTAGGCACCTTGCTTAAACAGTGAGTAGATATATTTTGCTTGTCGAAGGGAGGGAAATGAATGTTTTGATCAAGTGATAAACTACAGTAGACTGCATTACTGTTTCTACTTATTTTTACCTTTCCTGTAAAACTACACATCCTCATTTATTGCCATGTGATTTTTAGCGTCCCCTGGGGGAGGACATCAGGTTTGACCATGTGATCTGCTTGTAAATGGAATGTGAGCAGAAGTATTTCTTGTAATGTCTGAGCAGAAACTTTTAATGGCATCAAATGATTCTGCCAATGCTCATTTCCCTCTGCCATCAGAAAAGAACATCCCAGGTAGAGGCTGAACTGGATCCCAGAACGAAGAGGACACATGACACAGCCAAGACAGAACCTGAGTAAGAACTTAACCTTTGTTTTACAAGACCCTGTTCCATTATTGCAGCATAGTCCAGTAAAATTGACTACATAAAAAGGGATCTCTAGAGTCAGAGGAAGCTCCCCTTTGGTCTTCCAGTGCCCTCTGTCTTTTACCATCTCTTGTCTGGTTAATGAGTATCCTCTCTGTTAAAGGCTGTACCAGGACACAGCCTCCCTGTCTCTCTGAACCTATGGATTATCTTGTATTTGTATGTTGTATTTATGGGTTAAGACCATTTCCCTCCACTTCCTCTCTGTATCCATCTATTCCAGGAGCTCCCCATGTTGGGCTTCAGTCTGGTTCAGAGATCTTCCAAGAGGCAGCCACATGTTTCCAGGTAAAAGAAAGGGGGAAGTAGTGGGAAGGGAGGGCAGTACTCTGGGACCCAAAAGGATACAGCCAATTCCTCCTTGCATTTCTTACTGATGTCAAATGCAGAGCTTCATTATCATCCCTTTCAGAATCTACCATGTGGCCCATATCCAACAGGATTAAAAATCAACTCCTAAGAGCCATCTTTCCTAGCTTAGCCCACTCTGGGATGGGGGCCTCACCAAGGCTTCGGGCAGGATGAATGGTCCAGTAGATGTCCAGGCAGGTAGCTTGGTTCTTCATGCGCCGATGGCATGTACAGCTCATCAGAGAGCTGTTCCTGAGTTGCTGTGCTGCCTCCATGCAGTCCTCAGGGACCAAAGACTCCTCTGCAGGTGATGAGGTGCTTATACTCGAGGCACAGGAATTCAGGTGGTGGTAGGTAGCATTGCAAGTGGGATCGGCCTGGCACTTCCTCCTGGCCTGAATACAGCTGTTTGTGAGTCGGCCTTCTGTGGGGAGGTGGTCCCCTATGGAGGGAGAGAGGTCAAGAGAGGCTCACATAAGGTCAGAATAGCTTTCTGAGAAAACCAAGTCATAAGGTAGGGTGGGGGGATTCTGGACGAAATCTTTAGCAGAAAAGTCTTAGGGTAGCACAGAGGCCTTTAGGGGGGAAACAAGAAGTCCAGTAGGAGGGTCTGCCGTGGTCAAAATCTGCCCTCAAGAAAGGTCATGGGTTTGATAAAGAAAGGCTGGTCAGCCTCCTGGGAAGGGAAGGGGAACAACTGTTTGAGGCTGAGCCTGATGACCCTGCCAGGCACTGGGAAGAGGGCCCTGAGCAAAGTTATGCCATGAACAGAGCTAGCATCATAACCAGAGAGCTGAGAATGTACATGGGAGTGCTAACTGACAGTTAGCAACAACTCTCAGTCTTCCATTAAAAGTCACTTAAGGGAATTCCTTGGGAGTTCGGTAGCTGGGACTCAGCGTTTTCATTGCTGGAGCCCAGGTCCAATCCCTGGTCAGGGAACTAAGATCCTGCAAACCTCACAGCACAGCCAAAAAAAAAGTTACTTAAAAATAACATGGTGTAAACAAAATTAAAAACTTATGAAATATATATAATAAAAAACCCTTATAGTGGGAACTGGCTAGGATTGGGGTATGGCACTTTTACTGATTCTGTTACTTACTCAAGAATATCATGGTTGGTTATAGGTCAGCCCTGGAAAAAGGCCCTGCACCCTAGGCCTTAGGGTCCCAACACACCATCATCCCCCAGTTTTTCAAGGCAGGATATCTAGGAGTCATTTTGAATTCTCTTTCCTTTATATCCTATGTTCAGTCCAGCAAGTCCTGTCAATTCCACTACATATCTGGAACCTCTCCACTTCTCTCCACATCTATCACTATTTCCTTAGCTCAAGCCACCATCAATCCTGTCTGAACTAGCTGAGAGTCTTTATTGGTCTCCATGATTCCATCTTCGAAATTCATTCTCTCATACCATTCAGCCACCTTTTTTGGTTTCCAGCTTTATTGAGATATGATTGACATACAACATTTTTTAAGTTTTAGCTGTACAATATGATCATTTGATATACTATAAAATGTTACCACAGTTGGTTATAACAAATCTTTCACTTCATGTAATTACCATTTTTTTGTTGTTGCATCCATCTTTTTTAATAAATTGTTTTAGGGTGTGAAACATTTTTATTGAAGTAAAATTCATGTCTGGTGATCATTCTGAGATGTACAGAAATAGCAAATCACTGTATTGTTCACCAGGAACATAGTATTGTAGGTCAATTATACTTCAAAAACAAACAAACAATCTTATAGGAAAAGAAATCAGATTTGCAGCTACCAGAGGCAGAGGGTGGGAAGGGAGAATTGGATGAAGATAGTCAAAAGATGCAACCTATTTAAAAAAGAGAGAGAGAAAAAAAAATCACACAACATAAAATCAATCATCTTAAAGGGCACAAGTAAATGGCATTTAGTATACTCAGAGTGTTATACAACCATCACTTCTAACTCCAGTTCATTTTCATCACCCCAACAGGAAGCTCATACCCATTAAACAGTCACTCTCCATCTCACTCCCCCCAGTAGTCAGCTGTCTCTACACATTTACCTATTCTAGATGTTTCATGTAAATGGCACTATAAAATATGTACTTTTATATCTAGCTTTTCATCTAACATACTTTTTTCGAAGTTCACCCACATTGTGGTATATGTCAGTGTTTCACTCTTTCTTATGAATAATATTTTATTGTATGGATACCATAATTTGTTTATGTAAACATTAGCTGATGGACATTTGGGTAGTTTCCATCTTTGGGTTACTGTGAATAGTGCTATGTAAACATTTATGCACAAGTATTTGCTTGAACACCTGTATTCATTTTTCTTGGTTATTTCTCTAGAAGTGGAATTGCTGGGTCACATGATAATTCTATGTTTAACTTTCTGATGAGCCACCAAATTGTTTTCCACAGGAGCTGGTATCATTTTACATTCCTACTGGCAATGCATGAGGGTGGTTCCAATTTCTCTACATACTTATTAACTCATGTTTTGTTTTTTGTTCTGTTTTTACAGCCATACTTGTGGGTGTAAGCTAGTATCTCATTGTGGTTTTCACTTGCATTTCCCTAATAACTATTGATACTGAGCATATTTTCACATGTTTTTGTTATTCATTTGTATATCATGTTTGCTAAGAAAGTAAAATGTAGAAAAATACATGAATCAAAAATGTATAGCTTAATAAATTTCTAATTATATATACCTGTGTAACCAGCTCCCCAGATAAAGAATCAGAACATTACTAGCATGCCAGAAGCCATCTGCCAGTCACCATCTTCCTAACAAAGCAAACACAACATCTTGATATCTAACATTAGTAATTTGTTTGGCCTGTTTCTCAATAATACATGTGTTTTTGGTGTCTTGGCTTCTTTTGTTTAATATTAAGTTTCTAAAATTCACCCACACCGTTAAGTATAGTTGCAAACAGCGTATTTTCATTGCTGTATAGCATTCCATTGTGTGAATATAACATAATTTTAATGCTGACTATCATTATATGGGATCATCTTTTAATTGTTCTCTTGGCAAAACATCCTGGAATGAGAAGTCAAGTGGGCCTTAGGAAGCATCACTACGAACAAAGCTAGTGGAGGTGATGGAATTCCAGTTGAGTTACTTCACATCCTAAAAGAGGATGCTGTGAAAGTGCTGCACTCAATATGCCAGCAAATTTGGAAAAGTCAGCAGTGGCCACAGGACCAGAAAAGGTCAGTTTTCATTCCAATCCCAAAGAAAGGCAGTGCCAAAGAATGTTCAAACTACCAGACAGTTGCATTAATCTCACCTGCTAGCAAAGTAATGCTCAAAATTCTCCAAGCCAGGCTTCAACAGTATGTGAACTGAGAACTTCCAGATGTTCAAGATGGATTTAGAAAAGGCAGAGGAAATAGAGATCAAATGGCCAACATCCGTTGGAACACAGAAAAAGCAAGAAAGAGAGTTCCAGAAAAACATCTGCTTTATTGACTATGGTTAAGCCTTTGACTGTGTGAATCACAACAAACTGTGGAAAATTCTTCAAGAGATGGGAATACCAGACCACTTTACCTGCCTCCTGAGAAACCTGTATGCAGGTCAAGAAGCAACAGTTAGAACCAGACATGGAACAACAGACTGGTTCCAAATTGGGAAAGGAGTATGTCAAGGCTGTATATTGTCACCCTGCTTATTTAACTTATATGCAGAGTACATCATGCAAAATGCTGAACTGGATAAAGCACAAGCTGGAATCAAGATTGCTGGGAGAAATATCAATAACCACAGATATGCAGATGACACCACCCTTATGGCAGAAAGCAAAGAGGAACTAAAGAGCCTCTTGATGAAAGTGAAAGAGGAGAGTGAAAAAGCTGGCTTAAAACTCAACATTCATAAAACGAACAGCATGGCATCCAGTCCCATCACTTCATGGCAAATAGATAGGGAAACAATGGAAACAAGGAGAGACTTTATTTTGGGGGCTCCAAAATCACTGCAGATGGTGACTTCAGCCATGATAATTAAACGATGCGTGATTCTTGGAAGAAGAACTATGACCAACCCAGACAGCATATTAAAAAGCAGAGACATTACATTGCCAACAAAAGTCCATCTAGTCAAAGCTATGGCTTTTCCAGTAGTCATGTATGGGTGTGAGGGTTGGACTATAAAGAAAGTTAAATGCCAAAGAATGGGTGCTTTTGAACTGTGGTGTTGGAGAAGACTCTTAGGAGTCCCTTGGACTGCAAGCAGATCAAACCAACCAATCATACAGGAAATCAGTCCTGAATATTCATGGGAAGGACTGATGCTGAAACTCCAAAACCTTGGCCACCTGATGTGAAGAACCGACATTGGAAAAGACCCTGATGCTGGGCAAGATTGAAAGCAGGAGAAGGGGATGACAGAGGATGAGATGGTTGGATGACATCACTGACTGGATGGACATGAGTTTGAGCAAACTCCAGAAGTTGGTGATGGACAGGGAAGTCTGGCATGCAGTCCACGAGGTCTCAAAGAGTCGGACACGACTGAGTGATTGAACTGAACTTAAAAACTGTATATCAGACCATCTCAAAAACTGTATATCAGACCATCTCATTTCTCTGCTTAAATCCTTCCATCAGCTTCGATTACACTTAGGTTAAGATCTAGTTTATGAACCCTGGTTTACAAAGCCTTGTGGAGATCTGGCCCTGCCCAACTCTCTAACTTACCTCCTAGCTCTCTCTTCCTCTCCCACTTCCCTACATCTGCACGGCCTTCTTTCTGGCTGCCATTAAACAAGACAAGCTTGTGTCTACCTAGCCTTTCTGTCTGGAACGCTCTTCCACCTGATCTTCACATGACTGGACCCTTCTGGTCATTCCGTGGCATCTCACAAAGGCTATCCCCAACCAACCAAAGTAAAATAGCCCCCCAGCTACTCTAACATACTGTTATTCCAATTTTCTGCATAGTACTTATCACCATTTGATATATTTTTACTTCATTTTTTAATTTTCTCCCCAGCTAGATGTCCATGTCTATCTTGTCACTACACTGTTACCAGTGTTTAGAAGAGAGCTTATTCTTTGTAAGTTCCCACTAATATTTAAAAAATAACCAGATAACAGACATTTTATGAGCCTCCCCAATAAATTGTCTGAGCACCTTTTCTCTACTTATATGAGTCCCCAAATTAGGAAGGGCCTCCAAATTTAGTTAGTCCAACATTCTCTTCCAATCATATAATAATTTGATTACTTATTAAAATGCACATTTCTGAGCCCTAGCTCCAAGCTACCAAGTGAGAATCTCTGGTGATAATGCCTGGTAATCTAAATTTTAGCAAATTCACTAGAGAGAATGATGCCCCTTAAAGTTTGACAATTGATGCCATATCCAATGGGTAAAAAAAGGGAAGGGTGAGGAGTACTGATTTTTCCTTTTGCTTTAGGCTCTAATATGCCTCAACATGGCATTGTTACTTTTGCTTTAAAATTTTGGTATTTTGTTCATTGTGGATTTTTTGGCATTTATTTTTACTTTTTGACATGTACACACTGCTATATTGGTTTAGTCATTATTTATTTATTTATTTTTGGCTGTGCTGGGTCTTTGTTTTTGCATGTGGCCTTTCTCTAGTTGCAGAGATGGGGGTTACCCTCTTGCAGTGTGTTGGCTTCTCATTGTGGTGGCTTCTCTTGTTGCCGAGCACAGGCTCTAGGGGCACAGGCTTCAGTATATGCAGCATGCAGGCACAGTAATTGCGACTTGTTGGTTCTAGGGCATGTGGGCTTCAGTAGTTGTGGCACAGGGGCTTATTAGTTGTGGCTTGAGGGCCCAAGAATGTGCAGGATTCACAGGTTTAGTTGCTCTATGGCATGTAGAATCTTCCCAGACAAAGCATCAAATCCGTGTCACATGCATTGGCATGCAGATTCTTATCTACTGCACCACCAGGGAAGTCCTTGACTTTGACTTTTTAAAATATTTATTTATTTATTTGACTGTACCGGGTCTTAGTTGCAGCACATGGAATCTTCGATGTTTGCTGCAGCATGCAGGATTATAGCTGCAGCATATGGGATCTAGTTCCCTAACCAGGGACCAAACCCAGTCCCCCTCCATTTGTAGCACGGAGTCTCAGCCACTGGACCACCACGGAAGCCCATACTTTTGATTTTTAAAAAGCAGATTGGACTAAACCAGAATTTCTCAATGCAGGGGATAAGAAAGAGAGAGGATAGGACCCTTTTAGGGACATATCAGAATCTCCAAAGGGAACCTGTGGTTCAAAAAGGCATGTTTGATAGGAATTCCCTGTAGTTCAGTAGTTAGAAATCTGTGCCTTCACTGCTGATGGCCCAGGTTCAATCCCTAGTCAAGGAACTCGGATCTTGCATGGCCAAAACAACAACGATAACAAACAAAATCAAAAAAGCACATATAACAATTTTATATGTGAAAGATGAACAAAAGGATGTTTGAAATTTCAAAATTTAAGGAAGACAGAAGATTTTTATCTTTATCAAAAAAGGGACATGGATTTCAACAGTTTGAGAAATGCTGCATGTTTAAGACGTTACTTCTAGTAGGTACCCAGAAAGTACTTGCTAAAAGAAATGTAGCAGGTTCAAGTCTCATTGCTTTAACTGGACTAAATATTAAATACTGAGTCATAACAATTTTCAAAAGTAAACCTCTCTAATTTCTTAGCTGATACAGTTCACCAAGTCTGAGCAGTGGTAGACCTGGGGGCATTGCAGGTCCACAAAAGAAGGTGGGGGTCATGTTAAATTTCATCACTAACAGAGGGTAACTTGTTCCACTAAACTGGTCATGATGAAGGTGCTGAAAATTTACCTGAATCCTGACATACAGCCATACTGTTAGGGTAGTGACATTTCCTGGGCAGCTCAATCAGATCAGTGACGTCTTTGCTGCTCTGATTTACTGACGAAGTCAGTTTGAACAGGTCAGTACTTTGCCTCCTTCTTTCCCTATCTGTCTCTCAGCCAAGATTGCACTTCTGCAGTCCTACTTTGTGGAGGAGGTCATGTGCAGATAAGTACTTGGTCTCTGCCTCACGAGTCCCTCCAGCCAGGCTCTCTGGACAGCAGCCCCACACAGTGAGATTCCCTGCACCCATCCCTCTCCCAGAGGCCACATGCATGCTCCTTAGGGGAATGGCATAGTTCTAAAACCAGGCCTTGCACCATGTACTCCACAAAACACTTATTGTGGATCTATAACAGGGCAAGGCACTGTGCTGGGCAGCCTATACAGAAAGGCCATCTTACCCAATAGTGAGTTTTCTGCTCCAATTAAAATAATACTAAAGTACATCCTGAAGAGGGGGTTTGTTGATGGTGAGCAATATTTTCAACCACTCAGTAACGGTGTTGGCGAATTCTGGGCAGCAGTTTTCAACCCTAATTTGTGACAAATCAGTTCTTCTTTTTTTTTTTTTTTTTGGTGAAAGTGCAGAGTCCTAACCACGGGACCACCAGGGAGTTCCCAGTGACAAGTCAGTTCTAACAAAAACTTCAGTATTGTCATCTGAACCTAATTAGTAGCCACTTTCCCACTCTTTACATGGGGTGGAAGTGATAAACCCATGTGGAGCAAAAGGCATCTTGCTTCTGATTCTTCCCGCCTCCTAGAGATGCTGTCTTGGTAGTGGCCTGGCTGCGGGTTGTTCTGTGACTATATAGGAGCACCTCAAAAGAGGGAAGAGGGCGAACCGGAAGCGAGGAGATGCCTGGGTGCCCTGACCACGGTTGACACTCAACTACAAGTTCAGACACTTGGACTAGGTGTTGAACCCAGCCCCTTCCTGACACCCTAGGCTTCCTCCTCCAGTTCTCCAGGCTCGGACAGACAGACGCCCGGCACCAGGCAGCAGTGTGGGGTTTGAGACCTCTCTGGGCTCAGGTGCCCGCACCCAACTTACACGGTAACCACCGGCTCCATCCCCTCGCTTCCTAGCCAGGGCGGCTCCAACGACACTCACCAGTTCGGAGCAGCAGCGGCAGCAGGAGCAGGAGGGCAGGCGACAAAGGTCGCGGGTTCCGCGGGCGCGCCATGGTGGGGTGCTCTGCCTGCACCCAACTCGGCGTTACCCTCTCTCCTCGCACAGGAGCTCTGTGAGCTGGGATCCTCCACTGGCACCTCCCACCACTCCTCCCGCCCCTCCTCGCAGGGAGTGCGGCGCCGACACTCTCCCACCAGGGTCCCGGGCGCCGCCCTCTAACTCCAAAGCCGACGGACGCACCACGCAGCCTCTCCTACTAGACCCGGAGGACGGCAGGGGTGGGGGCGAGCCAGGGTACGTGCCCCGGCGCAGCCGAGTCATTGTGGGAGCTGCCACTGGAAACTTGCCATCTCAGGGGTCCAAATATTTGTTTTTTTAAAAAGCATCCTATCTCACTTTGCGGAATCCGATCTGCTACCAAGAAACAACCATCCCAAATGAGATCTTGTAACAAACGCACGTGAGCACTTGCATTTCAAGTTTTGTGGTTTTTTTTCCCCTTAGAATTTGCACATCTCTGATATCATTTCGCCGCATCGGTATCTTCAGGAGTGAGATTCCGTTGTATTATTAACCCCAAGATTCTGCAGACAGGTGAAATGACCTTGTTGGGGACAGACTTGAGGCCAGATCCCAGGACCTTTGCCAGACTAGACTCCTCCAAAATTCAGCCCCTTCAGTGTCACGAGGAAGGATGGAAGGTTCAAACCTCCCTCAGACTAAACTGTAGAGGTTTCCCTGGAAGAAAGATCACTGAGAAAGTTGGCTGGAGGGACCATTTAGGAGCCTCATCATTTTCAGAGGAGGGTTAGGAGGGCAAGCTACTCAACCAAGAGCAAATACCTAGAAGAAACCCAGGACTTCTACCCATAAAGATAAGGGTTATTAGATCGATTTACTGGGCTGGTTCCCACCTGCTCCCTGGATAAAGACAGAGGCAAAATGGCTTGTAAGAATGAGAACTAAACAATACTTAGGGAAGATGGTAATAAAAGGTATTGAAGGGTGTCCTCCCCCAATCCTCCAAGCAAGCCCTCTCCTACTTCCACAGCCCACCTGGCAGAGGGCCAGGAGGGAGGGTACTGAGAAGTGCAATATAGACCTCTGAGATTTATGGGCTGCTGCTTCTGAATATGACCATCCTGCTGTGGCCTCTGGGGGGCATTTGCCAATGTAATCAGCTCAGAAAGAGAGTCATTCCAGCCGGGGTGTAAATCACCCTTCACAAAGCTAGGAGAGAGACATGTGGTGCTAGATAAGAAGAGAGACTTATGTGGCCTCCTGTGCCCTTTCCTCCCTTCTCCTGCCCAGGGGGAGCTGATTCCTGGGCTGTAATGCACTTTAAATGGAGTTTGTGCTTCATTTTAATCTATATCTGCCCTGCCAGTCTTACAGGAGAGCTGTGAAAGTGAACATCTGGCTACTCAGCTTTTATCCAGGGCTTATTCCCCCCAACCTCCACCAGTTCCACCCTACCCCTGTGTACCTTTCCCAAGTCCTTCCCTCCAGTAAGATTAGGAAACTTGTGGCTGGGGAGCTGATAGCCCCCACTCTCGACTTCACTCTGGCAATAGCTCCAAAATGGGATTTACAAGGCAAAATGTAACAATATCAGGTGATTGGGATGCTAGGAAAGAGTGCTATGAATCAACAAAGATGTGGGAGGTGATCAAGGGGTGTCACCTCTGCTCTCTCCTTCAGCAACCAAGGGAAATCAGTTTGGGATAGGAGGGAAGGCTTAGAAAAGGCATTTGCTCAGGGTACCTACTCAGTGGGTCTACTCAATGCTCTCCCCACAAAAGGAATCAGAAAAGCAGGAACAAGGTCAACTCGATGGGCTGAAAGCAATATCCAAAGCCACCCATTAAAGACCAGCCTCTGTTTGAGAGTAAATGAGATGCTTGGAGCATAATTCTGTCTGGGGACTGTGGTAAAGAGCTTGACATCATCGGGCCTTTAATGAGGATTGGTAACCAAGGCTAGTGGAGGGCTGAGGAAGCCTCTGCAAATAAATATCACTCCAAGACTAATATTGACAGCTCCTCCAGCACACTCTCTCCCCACCAACCATGTCCTCTGTGGCTGCCAACACCTGCTAGATAAGCAGCATTGCTGTTGGGGACCTTGTGGATAGTGACAAATGAGCCAATCTCTTCTACAAAGATGTTACTCAACCATCATTCAATTCAATAATGTCTTTTGAGGCTGATTATGAGCCCAGCTTTGTGCCAGGTGCAAAAATGATGAAGACACAAACTGCCCTGGGAGGGCTTTGCAAGCCACTGATTGGGACTCAAAGGTCCAAAGTCTTTGTATCTTACTCCACTTTCATTTCTAATCTTGGTTTTCTGCCTTCTATCAAGCCCTCTCTCACTGTTGGGCTTTAATTCCTGCTGCTATCCTTAGCTAATCCAGGGTGTTAGCAGTTCAGTGAAAAACAGTTAAGAGAATAAGTTTTATAGACTACCTGGTTTCAACTGACATTATCAACACATGCTGGGTGAACTTGGGCATGTCACTTAATTTTTCTGTGCTTCAGTTTCATCTGAAAAATTAATAGCAGTATTTACTTTGTATAACAGTTGTGAGGATTAAACAAGTATATAGTGAGTAAAGGGTTTAGCTTAGTGCCACACACAGAAGCACACATGGAATGATATGACTGCAGGAGGCATGCAGGAGTTAATTATTCTATGAACTCAGCCAGCCCCTACCAGTCAACCTACAGTTTTGGAGTTGGAGGCTAGATCTTCCTTTTGCTGAATATGCTAGTGGGCCAGAGTGCTTGTAGGGATGGGAACAAAGAGAGTCATTTCTACCTTGAGGGCAAGAACTGTGACATTTTTGAATGCTTGTGGTACTTAGAATTGACATCCCTAGAAAGAAACTGTTGAGTCCCTCACATTTGTCTGAACTGAATGGGGAAAGAAGATCCTCCACGCCTCTCACTTTATATATGGCTGGTAAGGAAAGGGAAATGCTTCCCTCTCTGTAGCAGAAGTCAGCCAGGTACTGGGGCTGAGATTGCAATCAGAAGTGTTTTCATACCAAAAGGTTTCCATTTTTTATCACTTGATTTCATGCTGAACAAATACCAGTCAGTACAAGGACACCAGCACAGAGCTAACCCCTTCACAGCCTCATGCAAAGGTTTCTGGATTGGGGTCTTAGTATCCGCCCTTAGCTTCAGTTCCCAAGCTGAAGCAACCCTATGGCTCTGACTTCTCAAGAACTTGTAACTGAGGCACTTACACATTTAACACCTAATACAATGCCAATTTAGAAAGACACATCGTTCCATCGATGAGGATTTGGTAACAGCAAAATCCATTAGCATTGCAGACTCTGGAGCCTTACTGCCTGGGTTCATATCCCAACTCTGCCATTCATTAGCTGTGAGACTTTAAACAAGTTACTCAATCTCTCTGTTCCTCAATTTCTTTATTGGTAAAACATGTATAATAGTGAGTACTTACTTGCCTCATAGGATTGTTGTGAAAATTAGATTTATATAAAATGAGTAAATGTTTACTTGCAAGCAGTAAACAACTGAAAGGTTGTTAGCTACTATTATTATTGTTCCTGAAAATAACGTGAATCATGTGACATGGTACCTATACAGTGGGAAGATATTGCAAGAAACTATATGGGAAAATGTTGCCTTTTAGGCAAATATAATTTTCCACAAAGTAGATAGCTGATTAAGCCCTAGTTTTATGTTTTACAACTCAGAACTTCCATTTAAGATCACGGAAATGTGAATACTTGTGCACCAGTCTCTTCCCAGGTAGGGGCTTGCTTCTCCCTTTCTGGGAAGAATTACAGGAAATGACTCACTAGGGTAGGCAGTGAGTCAGGGACCCCTCCTCACACTTGGAAGTGGAGGTACTTCCTGCTCAGGCAACTAAGCTCCTGCCTGTCGTGAGGAAGTGTGTGGAGTGGGACAAAACAACAGCATCTTTCCCTCAGCTGTGTCCACCTATTGAAGCAGCAGCTCTTCTCTCCATTTTCCCCCAGCCCTTCTGAGCTCTGAGTTCAAGGGCTCAGGACAGGCAGGTTCAAGCTAGGAGTGGAGATGCAGACTGCAGCAGCTGCCTTAGAGAATACAGCAGTGCCCTCTGCTGTGAGGCAAGCATGCAGCACTCTGGGAGAGGAGCGTTCTTGAACCTTGCAAAAATCAATTCAGTCACTCAGGCACGCTCTTCCTTCCCACTCACTTTTTAAAAAGTTCCCTGCTCCAGATCTGGGAAGGTGTCATTTTTGTCTCCATTCTATCTCAGGCTAGGCTTCACAGGCTTTTGTCCATTTCTAGTCCTGAGCTATCACTACCTATCAGGTTAATGCCACAGAATGACAATATGCAATCTACTGCCGTCCAGGCCAAGTAGGGCTATACCTTACTACACAGACAAAAATCTACTCACCTTAAAGAGCTCTAAAAAAGGAAAGCCTGGGGTAATGCTGAAGAATGTAACATAAAATATCTTTCTGTGGGTGCAAGTTCAATCCCTGGTTGGGGAACTAAGATACCACATGCCAGACAGCGTAGCCAAATTTTTTTTAAAAAACTGATTAATTAAATATCTTTCTGAAGTCTAACTGATTTTGCTTGGTACTTTTCTTCTCTCTCATTCTTATCTTCATATGGCACAGATCTCTGCTTCCAACCATCCTAAATCTGTCTCTGTGAAACATGAACTGGAGTGGAGAAAAAACTTTGGAAAATGGGAAAAGTCAAAACTCCACTGAGGCAGACTCTCCTGGTGGTCCAGCGGTTGAGAATCTGCCTGCTAGTGCGGGGGCCACAGGTCCAATCCCTGGTCCGGGAGACTTCACATGCTGCAGAGCAACTGGGCCTGTGCGCCACAGATACTGACCCTGTGCTCTCCAACGAGAAGCCACTGCAATGAGAAGCACCACAGCTAGAGAGTAGACCCCCCCATGCTGCCCCCACTCTCTGCAACTAGAAGAAAGCCCAAGCAGCAGCAAAGGTCCAGTGCAGCCAAAAATAAATAAATAAATAAATATATATATATATATTTATTCTATTGTGGCTGTAGACAAGGAGCCTTTGGAATGCAACTCCGACCTATCACTTAGTCTTACAGAACGGCAATTATTTTGGTTTTCAAAGTCTCGATACAACAAAGAATTGACTCTGGGGCACACTTTTAGGCAACTCATACCATGGAATGGTGTAGGAAAGGAAAGTCTGGAACATTGCTGAAGAATTCCATTTAAAAGGTTTTCTTTAATTCCAGAGCTGTAGTTCTCAAGCCTTGACGTGCATCACAATCATCTGAAAGGGAGATTTTTAAAACCTAAATTTCTGGGCCCTAACCTCAGACATTCTGATTTAGTAGGTCTGGAGTGGGCTGTGAAAACCTGCATTTCAAGCAAAGTTCAGATAATGCTGATGGACCAGGGCCCAAACTTTTTGAGAACCATGGTCTGGAGAAAAGCACTTTGGCCTCAGCTATGAATAGAGATGGCTACATCTTTGTCTGAGGGAGTTTAAATGTGGTGATTACTTCCTTATATACATCTTCTAGGAGTTTTTCTCATTCATCAATGTCTGTATTTCCATTTTTAGAAAAAGAAGAGAGAGGGAGACAAAGAAGGAAAATACAGAGAAAGAAGATGGACAACTCTCTCAACTCTCTCTTGCATAGCCAGAAGCCCAGGAGAAAGATCTGGCTGACCTCTGAGAAGACGCAAGTAGTCAGGAAGAGGAATGCAACAGCCCCCTGAAGCAACATAAATCTCCATGCAACCCAAGGCTCCAACCTTATAGAACTAGCTCGAGGACTTCCTCACTAGCCAGCACCTCTACTAAAACCTAACCAATCCCCACACCTGGGATTTCATTAGTTTGGCAGCCTGTTGGTTTGCTGACATCTTTTAACATCTTAGAATGAAAAGAGGCTGCATAGAAGATGGCCTTTCTGCTCAGGCTTTCTACAGTGCCTTTTGGTGGGTCCCAGGCAGCCAGTAGGTGACCTGATATCATGGGCTCACATCCTTCACCAGTAAGGCAATCTGCTCCTGCAGCTGCCGCTCTCCTTCCCATGCTTTGCTCTGGTTTCGACACCTCAGCAGCTCAGCCTTATGGTCCTGGTGATGCATCGGGCAGTAGCTCTGTGGTTCACACAGCTCCTGAAAGGCAAGGGACAGAGTAAGGATTGCTCCTGAAAGGCAAGGGACAGAGTAAGGACTCCTCTTGATGCCTACAGTCTGCCCACGAGGTATAATAGAGATGCTGCAGGGAGTGGCTTAGGAGGAACAGCACTTTCATCTTAAGGCCTTTGCAGGCCCTAGGAACTGCATGTTAAAGTTGGCTCCCCCAGGTTTGGGCTCCCCCATTGCTCCACATGCCCCATCCAAGACTCACCATATATTCTGGAAAGAAGTCTCTGTAGCCCCCTTTGAGAATGTACAGCTCTGGGTAGTACAGTGCAGGATACTGGTTCAGAGCCCTGTCCTCTTCTCTCAGAGAACGGCACCTTTAGAGAAAATCCAGAGATGAGTGGGATGGGAAAAACCAAGTTCAGAATTCCATGGGTCATTCACTGGGGAAGGGGAGGAAAAACAGACTTTTGCTAACCCTCAAAAGGAGTTCCAGATCTTATTTTTACAAAACAAGGTGCAAGTAGCCCCACTCTTTCTCCTCCCTCCATTGGTACGTAATTCCAAATCCTTTTTCCTTCACTACTTCAAACCTTTGAATTGTAGAAACTCCTTCTTTCCACCTCCTTAACATTCTTTAAACTACAGTGGAAATCATTCATTCATTCAGTCTCTGTCTGAACTGGGCTGGGAAGGTTCCCTGGCTATAAGTCCCAACTCAAGATCCATCACCCTCTCCACGCCCCCTCCTCATGTAGACACTCACATTCGGGGACCCCTCTCAGAAGAGAATTCACAATGGAACACGATGATTATTCTTTTCTGGATATCCAAAGGGACAATGGGTTTCTTCAGAAAGAAGTTATATAGTTCTTCCTGACTGTACAAGTTTAATGCTCCCTGTAAAATAATTTTATTAAGTATCTTCTTAAGGGTGAGAGAACAGGGCCAACACTTAGAAATAACTGGAATACCATCTTGAAATATTTAGTTCAGGAAGACTAGACTATTAAGTACTTTCAGAGTGGAAATCTACCTGTATCTACCCACAGGGCCTGGCATGGAGCTTGGTTATATAGTAGATGCTCAATAAACATTTATAGAACAGAACTTCCTGAAGTATAGGGATTATGGTGAGAAATGTCTGTGAGCATTAAGTGTTTGCAAAGTGCTGCTGAGTCCCTGGATTAATGCTTTTATTTCCAGGCAGGAGCTTTTGGCAGATTGGTCTAGGAGGGAAAGGGAAAGTAAACTGCTCAAGGTCACAGAATTACAACAGGAATGAGGACTGACAACCTTGATGTGTTCCAAATGTATGTCTGCCCTGGTTCCAGAGGTCGCAGGACCCTTTGTCTAGACTCCTTAATAAGCAGTATCTCCAGCCCCTCCCCTGCTAAGTCCTCAGTATAACCTTACCTGAATGTGTCCTCCCAGGTACTCATATGGATAGCGGCAATCAATGATATAAAACTTCTCAATCAGACCCTGGAACTTCCCCGAGAGCAAGGCAGCCACCTGTACAAAAACTATGACTGAAGACCCTGCCTCTTCGGAGAGAGAGAAGAGACAGTCACCCAGTTCCTGATGTATACTCCTTTTAGTCACTCAGGATCCCACAGCCCAACCTTCAAAGTCCCCCTATATTTGAAACATAGCAATGGTGCAACTGCCCCCCACCAACCCTCCACAAGTAAGAGAATAAAACAGGAAATGGCCTTTTGGAGAACCGAGACAGTAGGTACTGCCCGGACACAAGGGAGAACATTCAAGCTACTTATTTGGAGGAAGACACAGCTGCAATCAATCTCTGAGAAGATACCCAAAGATTTCTGTAAGGGCACAAGTAGCAGTGAGAGGTCTCAATTTTACAAGAAGAAATGAGAAATGATTCCCT
This sequence comes from Antilocapra americana, assembly GCA_007570785.1. Lineage (NCBI taxonomy): Eukaryota > Metazoa > Chordata > Mammalia > Artiodactyla > Antilocapridae > Antilocapra > Antilocapra americana. The sequence goes on along the minus strand of ML661896.1, from coordinate 2,111,117 downwards.
ACCCTTACTGTAAGATTAGAAAGTGAGTTTCTCAAAAGGGATATGGAAGGAAAGGGTTGATATCCAGAGGAAGAAACTTAAGCTACGTGTGTTTATGTAAATTGGTTCAAACTTTCCAGAGGAAACTTTGTAAATACTTATAAAAAATAAATGTAATTACATTTTCAGCAATTTCTTTTCTAACATCTTAAGTAAACAGAAGTACATAAAGATAGGGTGCAATAATGTTGATCTCACCATTGCTTCAGATTATCAAAATATTATAAATCACTTAAATACTCAATAAAAGAGGCTTAGTTAAAAAAAGTTATATAACAGAATATTACATAGCCATCAAAGAGATAATATAGATTTTTTTAATGATATAGAAAGATGTTTACAGTGACTTACTAAGCTAACTACAAAATTACATGATTATGATACTATTTTTATAAAACTTATAATACCAGAATAAAATCTGTAAAGCCATAAGGAAAGTATTACTAGTGCTTATCTCTGATGGAGAGAACTATGGCTAAAGTGACAAAATAATTATTGCACAAATTAGAACACTTTTGAGAGTGATAGAAAGCACTATTAATAATATGCAGTAATAGGTATAAATGGAATTGCAACACGTAAAACAGGATGTAAGGCCAGCCTAATTGGGTGATTTTTACTTTTCTCCCTTCCCCTTCCTCCTTCCTTTCTTACATAATAATTATATATCATTTGTGTAATTACAAAAAAAAGGTGACATATAAGAGAGTCTTTTAACATAGCTTAAGCTGAATACAGAGCCCACATGAGTGAACAAAGTGAAAGAAATACAAATGGAAGTGGGGATTTTAGGGACAGAACAGACCAGATGGCAGCTTATGTAACCAGTTACCATCTCCAGAAATCTGCTTACTGTTTCTGGGTTGACGTACTTCAGATCTTGGTGTTTCCCTGACACGGTTGGCAGTGCACATACCTAGAAATACCCAAGAGTTAAAAAAACAGCAAATTCTCTATACCTGAATTTGAAATCATGACCCATATATTGTCCTATCCAAATGACATTTAAAACCCCAGATGCTTCAGAAATCAATGGTCTCAATGTGTATATGCAACGATTCCATTTCTAAGAACTGAACCTAAGGAGCTAATTACTAAGAATGTTTAAAAGTTCTTAGATTTAGCTACAAATATGTTCATCTTGGTACAGTTCATAAAGAAAAATTGTAGAAATAAATAACAGGAAAGGATTTATCAGGAAATTATGAGCAGCCAAAAAAAAAAAAGAAAGAAAGAAAGAAATAATGTGCTGCTATTAAAAGTGATGAAATGATGACGAACTATTTATTGACATGAAAAGATGTTCCTGATACATCAAAGGAGGTGGATAAAAACCTCAAACCAAACATAGAAAAACAAAAAGTGTATTTGTGTACACGCATGTGTCTTTGTGAAAATACATACAGAGATATACACCAAAATATGCACCAAAAAAATAAAAAATAAACAAAAACAATAATACTCTGATAAGATCCAGGGTAGATTCCATTTTCTATCTTTTTTGTAGTCACCAAATACGATTTATATAGTTTTAAAATATATTTTTTAAAAAAGTAGAAAGCCTCATACTTGGGACTTCCCTGGCAGTCCAGTGGTTAAGACTCTGTGCTTCCACTGCAGGGGGCACACGTTCCACCCCTAGTTAGGGAACTAAGGTTCCACATGCCATAGGGTACCACCGAAAAACAGAAAAAAGAAAGCCTCATACTTCTTCTACTTCTGTATATATTTCCAGAGTGAATAAGGGATACTTTCTCATGAAAGGCTTAGGGCCTAGATCTACCACTACAGCACTTTCAGGTTATTATTGAGTACTTGTTGAAGATGCATATTAATTAAACTTAGTGTCCTCTGCAAGCAGATAAGATTCAGATCCAAAATATAGGATGAAATATAGGATTATATATAACCAAACTCACCTTGGAGAAATCACCAATCAGAGGCCCCTGGTTTGAATCTTCCCCCAGCATCTGAGTCATATTGATGTCACAGAGGGAGACCATTTTCTTTAGACCTAAGCCCTGAAGACAAGATCCCCCCACCCCAATCCTCATGTTAAAGGTTTAAAAACCAAGGGATGGAAGGAGTGTTGGGAGATTTATTAAAAATATGCATACTCTTTGATCTAACAATTCCACTTGTTTTACTAAGAAAATACAGATATGTACAAAGATTTGGCTATTAAGGATGTTTACAATAAAGAAAAATTACTAATAAATTAAATGATCAATAACAGGATCTTGGTTAGACAAATCATATCCAGACATTATTGATTACTCTTAAAGGATAAAAAGTAAGCTGTAAATTAACTTCATTAACTTGAAAATATGACATCATTAAGTAGGTTAGAAAACATGTACTTTGTAATGCCTCTTTAATAAAAGAAAAACATATTTGCATTAAAAAAAGTCTCAAAGGCTATACATTATTAACAGTAATTATCTCTGACCTGTGGGGTTATGCACATTTTGCAATGGCTTCTTTTTGCTTATTTGAATTTTCTATTTTTCTATAATGTCATACACTGATTTTATAAAATAGCCAAATGTATTGAGATTTTTTTTTTAAGGAGAAATACAGGATGAGGGCTAAGTTTTTCAGAATTTACTTTCCAGAAAACCAGTGTGCTCTATGACGTTATTTCTGTCCAAATGCCTATAAAACAGCAATAAATGTCCTTCTCAATCAGAGTTCCCTTGTATTCTCCCAGATCTTAAAAAAGGTGGTTGGGAAGACAATGCAATGATTTCATTTCCAAAATTATAACATATTTATTATTAAATACTTTATATATGGGTGCAGATGTAGAAAAGGAAAATGGAAAGAGGAGTATAAAAATATAAGGCCAAAAGTTATGTGAAAGCAACCCCCAACCCAGAAAGGTGGAGAAGATGAGATAAAGATTAAAGAGACTGTCTTTTTAAAAATTTTTTGACAAAAAAAAAACAAAAACAAAAGTTTCTTACCTTTCCGAGCTCTTTGTGGTTTGAAAAATATTTATTTTTCACTTTATCTGGTATTGTGCTGTCCTTGAATTTTACCACCTGCTTCAGACTTGGACTGTTCAAGCTGTCTGGCAACGATGAGGAGCGATACAGGGAGCTCAGGATCAGAGATGGCTGTTTGGAAACATGAAACCCCTTAAAGTCTGTCTGCAGGCCAGCATTGTGAACCTCCCCTGGGAGGTTGTTAGAAATGCAGAATTCCAGATGTTAGGCTTCCTCCCAAACCTGATGAATTAAAATTTGCACTCTAACAAGATGCCCTGGTGATTCCTAGAAACACTTAAGTTTGAGAAACAATGCCCCAGGTAAGGAACCTGTCTTCTCTTCCTCATTAACACCTTCTCCTCAGATTCCATGATGTTCCATCTCTAGCCATATGATAGCTTCTCTATGGGATCCTAAGACGCTGACTATCAAGATTTAAGAATCCCAACAAAATTGAAGATAACAAGCCAAAAAAGTTAGCCTAGGTGAAAAGTACTAAGAAGTAAGAGTATATAGTTGTCCCTTGAGACAACTGTGAGGTATCTGTGAGAGGCTGGTTCCAAGACCCCCACAGATACCAAAATCTGGGCTTGCTCAAGTCCCTTATTTAAAATCATTTTAGTATATTCTATGAACATCCTTCTGTACATTTATTTTATTTACGTGTTTATTGACATGCTGCACAGCATGTGAAATCTTAGTTTCCTGACCAGGGATCAACCTGTGCCCCATGCAGTTGAACTGCAGAGTGGTTAACCCAGGGAATTCCATCTTGTATATTTTAAATCATCTCCAGATTGCTTATAATATGTGTGTGTGCATGTGTGTGCATGCACATGCACACTCATGCATGCATGCTAAGTCACTTTAGTTGTGTCTGACTCTTTGCAACCCCATGGACTGTAGTCTGCCAGGTTCCTCTGTCTATGGATTTTCCAGGCAAGAATTCTGGAGTAGATTGCCATGCCCTCCTCCAGGGGATCTTCCTGACCCAGGGATCGAACCCACATCTCCTACATCTCCTACATTGGCAGGTGGACTTCTTACCACCTTGCCACCTCAGAAGCCTGCTTATAATACCTAATACAATGCAAATGCTATGTAAATAGTTTCCCGTGTAGGCAAATTCAAGCTTGCTTTTTGGAACTTCCTTCAGGGAAAAAAAAGAAAACTTAAAAAAAAACTTTTCAGTCTGTGGAGTGAAAGAGAAAAAATATAATTTAGGCTTAAAAGAGGTTAATGGGGGAAGAAAAATAGTAAAATAAGCAGAATGCAAGGGAAAAGGAAATAATAGAATCTAATATCAGGATGAGGACCAAAAGGCTTCACAGCTGAATTCTACCAAAAATTTAGAGAAGAGCTAACACCTATCCTACTTAAACTCTTCCAGAAAATTGCAGAGGAAGGTAAACTTCCAAACTCATTCTATGAGGCCTCCATCACCCTAATACTAAAACCAGACAAAGATGCCACAAAAAAAGAAAACTAAAGGCAAGTATCACTGATGAACATAGATGCAAAAATCCTAAACAAAATTCCAGCAAACAGAATCCAACAACATATTAAAAAGATCATACATCATGATCAAGTGGGCTTTATCCCAGGAATGCAAGGATTCTTCAATATTTGCAAATCAATCAATGTAATACATTACATTAACAAATTGAAAGATAAAAACCATATGATTATCTCAATAGATGCAAAGAAAGCCTTTGACAAAATTCAACATCCACTTATGATAAAAACTCTCCAGAAAGCAGGAATAGAAGGAACATACCTCAACATAATAAAAGCTATATATGACAAAACCACAGCAAACATTATCCTCAATGGTGAAAAATTGAAAGCATTTCCCCTAAAGTTAGGAACAAGACAAGGGTGCCCACTCTCACCACTACTATTCAATATAGTTTTGGAAGTTTTGGCCACAGCAATCAGAGCAGAAAAAGAAATAAAAGGAATCCAGATTGGAAAAGAAGTAAAACTCTCACTGTTTGCAGATGACATGATCCTCTACACAGAAAACCCTAAAGACTCCACCAGAAAATTACTAGAGCTAATCAATGAATATAGTAAAGTTGCAGGATATAAAATTAACACACAGAAACCCCTTGCATTCCTATACACTAAAAATGAGAAAACAGCAAAAGAAATTAAGGAAACAATTCCATTCACCATTGCAAGGAAAAGAATAAAATACTTAGGAATATATCTACCTAAAGAAACAAAAGACCTATATATAGAAAACTATAAAACACTAATGAAAGAAATCAAAGAGGACTCAAATAGATGGAGAAGTATACCATGTTCATGGATCGAAAGAATCAATATAGTTAAAATGAGAATACTATCCAAAGCAATCTATAGATTCAATGCAATCCCTATCAAGCTATCAACGGTATTTTTCAGAGAACTAGAACCAACAACTTCACAATTTGTATGGAAATACAAAAAACCTCAAATAGCCAAAGCAATCTTGAGAAAGAAGAATGGAACTGGAGGAATCAACCTGCCTGACTTCAGGCTAAACTACAAAGCTACAGTCATCAAGACAGTATGGTACTGGCACAAAGACAGAAATATAGACCAATGGAACCAAACAGAAAGCACAGAGATAAATCCACACACCTATGGACACCTTATATTTGACAAAGGAGGCAAGAATATACAATGGAGAAAAGACAATCTCTTTAACAAGTGGTGCTGCAAAAACTGGACAGCCACTTGTAAAAGAATGAAACTAGAACACTTTCTAACACCATACACAAAAATAAACTCAAAATGGATTAAAGATCTGAACATAAGACCAGAAATTATAAAACTCCTAGAAGAAAACATAGGCAAAACACCCTCCAACATAAATCACAGCAGGATCCTCTATGATCCACCTCTCAGAGTAAAGGAAATAAAAGCAAAAATAAACAAATGGGACCTAATTAAACTAAAAAGCTTTTGCACAATGAAGGAAACTATAAGCAAGGTAAAAAGACAGCCTTCAGAATGGGAAAAAAAAATAGCAAATGAAGCAACTGACAAAGAATTAATCTCAAAAATATACAAGCAGCTCCTGCAGCTCAATTCCAGAAAAATAAGTGACCCAGTCAAAAAATGGCCAAAGAACTAAACAGACATACAGATGGCTAACAAACACATGAAAAGATACTCAGCATCACTCATTATCAGAGAAATGAAAATCAAAACCACAATGAGGTACCATTTCATGCCAGTCAGAATGGCTGCTATCCAAAAGTCTACAAACAATAAATGCTGGAGAGGGTGTGAGAAAAGGGAACCCTCCTACACTGTTGGTGGGAAGGCAAACCAGTATAGCCACTATGGAGAAGAGTGTGAAGATTCCTTAAAAAACTGGAAACAGAACTGCCATATGATCCAGCAATCCCACTACTGGGCATACACACCAAGGAAACCAGAACTGAAAGAGATTCGTGTACCCCAATGTTCATTGCAGCATTGTTTATAACAGCCAGGACATGGAAGCAACCTAGATGTCCATCAGCAGACGAATGGATAGGAAAGCTGTAGTACATAGACACAATGGAATATTACTCAGCCATTAAAAACAATACATTTGAATCAGTTCTAATGAGGTGGATAAAACTGGAGCCTATTATACAGAGTGAAGTAAGCCAGAAAGAAAAACACCAATATAGTATACTGACACATATATATGGAATTTAGAAAGATGGTAACGATAACCCTATATGCAAGACAGCAAAAGAGACACAGATATACAGAACAGTCTTTTGGACTATGTGGGAGAAGGTGAGGGTGGGATGATTTGAGAGAATAGCATTAAAACCTGTATATCATGTGAAATAGATCACCAGTCCAGGTTCGATGCATGAGACAGGGTGCTCAGGGCTGGTGCACTGGGAAAACCCAGAGGGATGGGATGGGGAGGGAGGTGGGAGGGGGGTTCAGGATGGGGAACATATGTACACCCATGGCTGATTCATGTCAATGTATGGCAAAACCACTACAATACTGTAAAGTAATTAGCCTCCAATTAAAATAAATAAATTAGAAAAATATATCAGGATGACCATTATAGGATTGATACTATGAAGCCTATCAGGAAAAAAAAATGGATTAAATACCATGGGAGCTGCTGGCCCAGGAATAGACTAAGTACAGAAGGATAAACTAATTGTCTCTTTGAAAGATATGATATGGGTGTTATATACCCAGATGCAGGGGGATAAATTAAAAGATCTCTGATAGCAACTTTAAACTAATCCAAGATTCTTATCCTCTTGTTTTCCTTCTTTATATACTCATCTCACTAACTGCCATGGATTGATTTAGAAGCAGGCTAGACCATAAAAGAGTCAAAATTGTAAGACATATTGATAGTCAATGGTTTCTGGGAGAAGAAAGTAAGAATATCAGTAATATACTGTACAACAACATAATAATTACATCTACACAACAGTATTTGTCACACCCATTGTCCTGTCTAAAGAAAACCGTCCATGGTACCAGTTAAAGGTACAGATCACATTTGATATACCAATATTCTATACCTACTTTTTCCCTTGGACCCTTGCCAGTCAATGCCCTATAGTCTCCACAATCCTACTGCAAGCTACTGGTGACTGGATCATACTGCTGACTGAACACTCCTATTTAGTGGTCAAAAACATGTAAACATAATCTGGGTCAATCAGGTTCCCTCTCTAAGAGTCTAACTTGCAAAATGTCAAAATAGTTAAACAGCAGTAGAAGCCAAAGTTTTATTAAAAGGAGGAATCAAAAAGATACAGTCAAGGTCATGACACCAATGATATGGATGGACAAACCAAAGGTATAGTGGTAGAGGAGATGTGGTAAAGAACTGAGAAGCAGGCTACCCAGCCTCCATGAATGACTTCCCTTCATATTACTTCAGTTTTGCCCTGAGAAGAATGCAGGAGGAAGCTAGATAAGAGCCTCTCTAGAACACACTGTAATTATTAAGCAAAGAGTTCATTTTTAAGAGTTTGAATTAACTATCTACTAAGTGAAATGTATCCATTTATTAGCATTACATCTAAGAAATCTTTGCCTAACATAGGGTCACAAGTATTCTTCTCCTGTTTTTTTTCTTCAGCTGTTCTACACTCTTATGTTTAGGCCCATGATCCATTTTTGTGTCAAGTTATATACATGATATGAAGTATAGATTGAAGTTTTTGTTTTTCACATGGATTTTTCATTGCTCCAGCATAATTTGTTGAAAAGACTATGCTTTCTGCCTTTAATTGCTTTTGTATCTTCATCTATCATCAATTGACCAGACATTCATGGGTCTATTTCTCAAATCTCTATTCTGTTGCACTGAAGCTTAGATTTTTGGTAGCAATTATGATGGCGATAATAAGGGTGATAAACATCTCTTTGGGTTTCATATAGGCCAAGGACAAGAAGCCAGAAATAAACGTTAAAGAAAACTACTTCAACAAATAGAAACAGCCACTACTGCTTTGATAGATTATTTCCAATACATTTATATAAAAAGAAATGGCAACTTTTTGCAGAGTATAAGTGCTAGGTCATAGAGGAACAGTGATAATGATACTTTAGCTTTGTCTAGCTAGTCAGGAGTTTCCCAGTGCCCAGAAGCTGGTGAGGGCAGATATATCAACTGATGGCTTTCATTGTTTAAGGAATTAATGAATAGTTTCCAAATCTGTGAATTTTTAAGCACTGAGAAGACCAGAAAGAAGAAGAGCTCAATTCTACTTACAGATTTTTAAACTGGATAATTACTTCATAAACAGAAGAGGCATCACCATTTCCTCATAGCTTATATGCTCTTTAACACACATAGGCTTGGCTTCTGTCTGTACCACTCTACTGCTCTTATCAAGGTTATCAACAATCTTCTCGTCACATCAGATAGTCACTTCTTTAGCCCTGTATCATCCTGAATCACACAGTGACTTCCATTGACTTGGCTACTTCCTTCTTCTTTAGCTTCAGTAACACTACATAGTTTCTTAGTTTAGTCCTTGTATAGGCAACTGTTTACTGAAAGAATTGTGATTCTTCTACCTCTCTGACTCCTTCTGTCTTCTTTGTCAAGTTTTCCCACCTACCAAACCTCTAATAGATGTTGGATTCAGAGCTAGGATCTTGCCTTTTTTCTAGGTGATTTTTTCGTACCCATGAATTTAGATTTTCCCTCTATGCTGATGATTCCCAAATTTCTATCTCAAGACCTCTGTTCTTACTTCCAGACTTTCATATTTATATACCTGTTAGACAATTTTCAAGTACATACCAGATGACATAGCAGTGAATAAGAGGGTGGAAGAGACAAACAAATATACTCTGTACTTTCATATACTGATAAGTGCCATAAGTGAACAATAAAAAAAAAAGATAAAAGATAGGAAAAATATTGGGGTTAGAAGCTTCTTAGGAAAGTCTTTCTGACAAATGTGGAGATATGAGACTGAAATGAGGGAGAAAATCATGTTTGCCCAGGAGAAGTGTTCTAAGCTGCAGAAACAACAAATGCTCTGGTGAGAATGGCAAAATCAGTGATGGCAGAATATAGGATGGTTCCATTTTTAGAAAGCTCAAAACACTGAAGCAATGCTGGACTTCCCTGGTTGTCCACTGGTTAAGAATCTGCCTGCCAATGCAGTGGATGCAGGTTTGATCTCACAAACCTACAAATCTTGGGGAAGATTTCACATGCCATAGAGCAACTAAGTCCATGTACCACACTACTGAAGTCCAAGAACCCTAGAGCCTGTGCTCTACAACACAAGCGACCATAAGGAGAAGCCCACACAGCACAGTGAAGATGCAGCACCATAAAAAAAAAATTAATACTAAAAAAAAAAAAGAAAACTGAAGTAATACTATAAACCAACTAGATCTAATAGACAACTATAGAATATTGTACCCAACAACAGTATTCTCAAATTCACATTCTACTCAAATACACATGGAACAATCCCCAGGATAGACTATATACTAGAATATTAAAAAAAAACACCTCAATAAATTTTAAGGATTGAAGTGATATAAAGTATGTTCTTTGAACACAAGAGAATAATTAGAAATTAATAACAGAAAAAAATCTGGAAAATTCACAAATGTAGAAATTAACAAACTCCTAAACAGCCAATTGGTCAACAATGATCACCAAAGAAATCAGAAAATATTTTGAGATGAACAAGAATGAAGATACAACATACAAAAACTTGGGTAAAAATTCAGCTAAACCAGTGATTAGATGAAATTTATAGCTGTAAGTATCTATAATAAAAAAGAAGAAAAAATTTGAGTTAATGACCTAGAAATAACTAAATCCAAGCAGGAGGAAGGAAATAATGGATTAGAGCAAAATTCAATGAAGTAGAGAACAGAAAAACAATAGAGAGGGGCTTTCCTGGTGGTCCAGTGGTTAAGAATCCACTTTCCAATGCAGGGGATGCAGGTTTAATCCTTGGTTGGGAAACGAAGATCCTGCAAGCTGTATGGCATGGACAAAAAATACAATACAATAACTTAAAAAAAAAAAAAAAACTTCTCAGAGAAAAACTCAGGTCCAGACACCTTCACAAGTGAATTCTGCCTAACATTTTAAATAATGAAAACCAATTCTATATAAACTCTTCCAGAAAACTGAAAAAGAGAATTCTTTCCAATTGATGACATTTCACTGGTATCAATACCAAAGACATTATAAGGAAGACAAAACAATGAAGATCAATATTGCTCACAAACATGGATATTAAAATTCTCAACAAAATTTTAGTACAATACATAAAAAAATAATATATCATGACCAAGTAATCAAAGGAATGCAAGGTTGCTTTAACAAAGATCAATAAATGTAATTCACAGTATTAATAGGTTAGAAAAAGAACACATATGATCATCTCAGTAGATACAGAGGAAGCATGTGATAAAATCTAGTACTTGTTCCTGCTAAAATATCTCAGTGAACTAGGGAAAAGAAGTAAACTTCCTCACCTGGTAAGGGGCATCTCAAGAAACTTACAGCTAATATTATACTCAATAGAGAAAGTCAGGATGCTTTTCCTGTAAGATAAGGTACAGGCAAGGGGTTCTCAATAATTTTAATTGTAAAGGAATCCTGATACAAAAAAAATTGACAACTATTAATCTAAGAGAAAGAGGCAAATAGATAATATAGGAGAGATGAAGAGAGAGAAGTACTGTAGGAGCAAACAAGAAGAGATGCTTCCATCTGACTCAGAGGTTTTGCAAAGTCTTTACAATAGACCATAAGGCCCTATATGATCTGTCCAGCTACCTGCCTTCTGCCCTTATCTATCTCTCTGCATATGCTCACTGCTCCAGCTTTCTTGCTCTCCCATGAATATGCCAGCCACCCTGCCATCTCAGAGGCACTCACTTTCTTTTCCTTCTGCCTGGAAGAACTCATTCCTCCTGATAGCTGCTGCTTGGCTCCTTTGCTGCTTCAGAAGTCTGCTCACTCTCAGAGAGAGATTCTCTAACCTATGTAACCTATCAAAAAGATCAACTCCCAGACTTCCCTGGTAGTACAGCGGTTAAGACTCCATGCTTTCACTGCAGGGGGCACAGGTTCAACTCTTGGTTAGGAAAGAGCCACATGCCATGTAGTGCAGTCAAAAAAAAAAAAAATATATATATATATATATATGTATCAATTTCCATTCCACCACATTGTAATCCAAGCACTCTTCATTCTTATTACTCCACATTTTTTTTACCATACTATTTTTACTATCAGCCAATTATAAATATATTTGGGATTTGTCTATTACCTCTTGAATTGAACGTAAGCTCCATGAGAGCAGGGAGTTGTGCTGTATTCACTACTGTAATCCCGGGATTATAGAATGAACGAATGCAAAGGGTGCAGTGTAAATAGGTGAAAGGGCGGAGTTTCGATCTGAGCAAGGACATTTTGTTTCACGTAACAAGTGGAATGGCGGATCGTATGAATACCAGAGAAGATGGGTTGCTATATTTAGCGAGAAAAGGTAGTTTTCTTCTGCTTGCTTCTGTTTTCTTTGAAATCAAACACTTCAAACTTCACATATATAGAGTCATCCTTGACCCATCATCCTTCCTTCATAGCTTATATCCAACCCAGCCCTGCTGATTCTATATTCAAAGTGTATTTTGAATTCATCCACTTCTGTCCTAGAGCTACCACCTTAGGTCAGGCTACCAACAACTCTCCCTGGGAATGGTGCAATCGCTTTCTACTCTTACCTCCTTTCAACTCCTTCCTCTCCCCTCCCCCAACTCTTAGCCATTCCACTTCCAGCAACAAGTGTGGTCTTCATAAATCAGATTATACTAGTGTACTGCTTATAATACTTCAATAACTTCCCATTGCATTTATTTAGAATAAAACTGAAAAACTCGCCAAAGCCTAGAGGCTCTGCACGATTTGTCTCCTACCTACCTCTTTCCTACCTCAGGCAACTTTTCCCCTTACTCACACTGGTTTCTCAGCTCCTTAAAAACACCAAGATCTTTTCACCTTGGGACTTTGGCACTTAACAATATTCCTTTGTCATGGAACAACCTAGCTATGTGTAGTTCCTTATCAACTCCTGTCATGTACAGTTCCTTATCAATTCAGTTCAGTCACTCAGTCCTGTTTGAAGTTGCAATTCCATGAACTGCAGCACATCAGGCTTCCCTGTTCATCACCAACTCCCAGAGCTTGCTCAAATTCATGTCCGTCAAGTTGGTGATGCCATCCAACCATCTCATCCTGTTGTCCCCTTCTCCTCCTGCCTTCAATCTTTCCCAGCATCAAGGTTTTTTCCAATTAGTCAGTTCTTCACATTAGGTGGCCAAAGTATTGGAGATTCAACATCACCATCAGTCCTTCCAATGAATATTCAGGACTGATTTCCTTCAGGATGGACTGGTTTGATCTCCTTGCTGTCCAAGAGACTCTCAAGAGTTTTCTCCAACACCACAGTTCAAAAGCATCAATTCTTCAGCGCTCAGCTTTCCTTATGGTTCAACTCTCACACCCATACATGATTATTGGAAAAACCATAGCTTTGACTAGACATCTTTATTGGCAAAGTAATGTCTCTGCTTTTTAATATGCTGTCTTGGTTGGTCATAGCTTTTCTTCCAAGGACCAAGCGTCTTTTACTTTCATGACTGTAGTCACCATCTGTAGTGATTTTGGAGCCCAAGAAAATAAAGTCTCTCACTGTTTCCATTGTTTCCCCATCATTTGTCATGAAGTGATGGGACTGGATGCCATGATCTTCATTTTTGGAATGTTGAGTTTTAAGCCAGCTTTTTCCCTCTCCTCTTTCACTTTCATCAAGAGGCTCTTTAGTTCCTCTTCACTTTCTACCATTAGGGTGGCATCATCTGAGGTTATTGATTCTCTCCCAATCTTGATTCCAGCTTGTGCTTCAGCCAGTCCGGAATTTCGCGTGATGTACTATAAGTTAAATAAGCAGAATGACAATATACAGCCTTGATGTACTCCTTTTCCTATTTGGAACCAGTCTGTTGTTCCATGTCCAATTCTAGCTGTTGCTTCTTGACCTGCATACAGATTTCTCAGGAGGCAGGTCAGGTGGTCTGGTATTCCCATCTCTTGAAGAATTTTCCAGTTTGTTGTGATCCACACAGTCAAAGGCTTTATCATAGTCAATGAAGCAGATGTTTCTCTGGAATTCTCCTGCTTTTTCTGTGATTTGATCTCTGGTTCCTCTTCCTTTTTCTAAATCTAGCTTGAACATCTTAAAGTTCTTAGTTCATGTACTACTGAAGCCTAGCTTGGAGAATTTTGAGCATTACTTTGCTTGAGTGTGAGATGAGAACAGTTGTGCGGTAGTTTTAACATTCTTTGGCATTGCCTCTCTTTGGGATTGGAAGGAGTTGATAGTTCCTTATCAACTCACCCTAATACATCCAGGACTTTCTCACTTTTATAATGAAAGTCCCATGTCCTGAAAACCTCCTCAGTTTCAGGCAAACTGGGACAGTTCATGAATCTGTTCTCAAATATCATCTCCTGCTTGAGGAGGCCTTTCCTAATTACCTCCATTTAAAGGTTTCCTTCTGTCAGACGCTATATTGGTCCCCATTTTGTTTCCTACATTACACTTGGACAATTTGCAATAGTTAAATTATTTTGTCTCTATGACAGTCATTTGCAATTTGGCTACTAAGCATCCTATTTTAGTAAAATCTCAAATTAGATGGAAGGCAGCCCTGCCTCCTGATAAGAAGACAAAAGGGGACAGATAACCCTTTTCTCTTATAGTCAACTTCATATTCTTGACTGGATTTTGAACCTTGAGAAACAATACAAAAGCACAGCATTGGATAAGATGTTTTTATGCTACATCACAGTGGACAATATAGTGGGTGGCAGCAATGTACCTGACCAAGAGTCTAGCAGCAAGGTGGGTTATGTTCTGTGGCAGGGGGCCAGTAATGGTGGCATCGAGCATTTAGCCAGCAAGTGGTGGCATCCAGAGCACAACGTTCCTATAGTAGCACTTTGGCCGGGCCTCATCTTATTTTCCAAACTTCCTGGTAATTTTCCAACTTCCTCAATATGTTCCAGAAAAATCTTTTTTCTGCTTGAGGTAACTAGAATCTATTTCTGTTATTTGCAACCAAGAACTTGAACTAAGTTCATCTAGTAAGTTGATGAATGTGTTTTTTGGTTTTGGATTTTTATGTCTCTATGTCAAGAATATAAACCTCAAGAGGGCATAAACCTAGTCTGTTTTGCTCACCATTGTATCACAGTGCCTAGCACAGTGCCTGACCCTTAACAAGTGTCAACAGAGTTTTTCTTTTAAAGAAATGAATCAAAAATCATAAAAGTTATACCAAACTCCTTGCTTTATAAGGTATCTCATTTCATTTAGCATCAAAGAGATAAACCAGTAACAGAAAATCCCTATACTTTTTTTAACCTAAACTCTACTGCAATGCACAGTCTTAAACAGTGGGCTCGCGATAAGAGTCATAATCCAAGGAAACAAGCCTATAAAGAGATTTAATATTTATTAAAGACCAATAAAATAAATACCTAACAGCCACATGTTATTCTTCCATGTAAACAAACAAAATTCCAGAGTGTTTACTGGAGTGAGTCTATTTTAAATTCATTGTCATATAATGTTTATATTATACAATTCAAAATAAACGATGTTTCTAAGACTGCGAAATATCGTCAATCAGCAAAGAAAGATTCAATTTTGTTCACTGTTGTTGTACTTATAATTTCACAAAAGCAGTTTAAATACTTCAGAAAAATTTAAAACAATAAAATTAAAAACAAAAGAATTTTTTTTAATCAACATTAAATTCAACTTTATTATGTTAATAACAACTGAGACTCATCTGTATTAATTCCAACCCTTTACAAATATGAAAACTAACTTGTATTTCAAGAGCAACATTAAGTGTTCATTTCACAATGGGCTTTTTTGTTTTTTTCCAAAAGGCCTAGTAGCATTTTCCCCATGCTAACTATCCCTAATTTGCTTTTTCCACAGATCTACTCTCCATAATCAGCAAGTTCTCAAAAATGTTTTCTTCAGGAAGGTCACTGTCAATTCTCCCAATACCCAGTCTGCCCCTTTTGGATGGTTATCTTGGTTCTGTTGTTTTCCCACAAACCAAGGAAATAAAAGAAAACAGAATTTAATTTAGAGGGAGGGAGGTTCAGGATGGGGGGACATATATGCACCTGTGGCTGATTCATGTCTATGTAAGGCAAAAACCATCATAATACTGTAAAGCAATTATCCTCCAACTAAAATTAATTTTTTAATAAAATAAAAAATTACATTTTAAAAATTTAATTTGTACTGCAGTGGCTCCCAGACTTTAGTGTGCATCAAAATCACCTGGAGGAACTATTGAACTAGATTGCTGGGCCCCACTTGCAAAGATTCTGATTCATGTCTGGGGTCAGATCAGTTCAGTTCAGTTTCTCACTCATGTCCAGCTAGCTCTTTGCGATCCCATGGGCTGCAGCACACCAGGCTTCCCTGTCCATTAACAACTCCCAGAGCTTGCTCAAACTCATATCCATCCAGTCGATCATGTCATCCAACCATCTCATCCTGTGTCTTCCCCTTCTCCTCCTGCCTTCAATCTTTCCCAGCATGAAGGTCTTTTCCAATGAGTCAGTTCTTTACATCAGGTGGCCAAAGTATTGGAGCTTCAGCTTCAGCATCAGCCCTTATAACGAATATTCAGGACTGATTTCCTTTAGATTGACTGGTTTGATCTCCTTGCAGTCCAAGGGACTCTCAAGAGTCTTCTCCAACACCACAGTTCAAAAACATCAATTCTTCAGTGCTCAGTTTTCTTTACAGTCCAACTCTCACATCCATCCATGATACATCCAAAACTACTGGAAAAAACCATAGCTTTGACTAGATAGATCTTTGTCAGCAAAGTAACGTCTCTGCTTTTTAATATGTTGTCTTGGTTGGCCATAGCTTTTCTTCCAAGGACAAGTGTCTTTTAATTTCATGGCTGCAGTCACTATCTGCAGTGATTTTGGAGCCCAAGAAATTAAAGTCTCACTGTTTCCATTGTTTCTCCATCTATTTGCCATGAAGTGATGGGACTGGATGCCAGGTTGTGCTTCATTCAGCTGGTTATTTTGCATGATGTACTCTGCACACAAGTTAAATAAGCAGGGTGACAATATACAGTCTTGACGTACTCCTTTCCCAATTTGGAAGCAGTCTGTTGTTTCATGTCCAGTTCTAACTGCTGCTTCTTGACCTGCATACAGATTTCTCAGGAGACAGGTAAGGTGGTCAGTGGCCTGGTATTCCCATCTCTTGAAGAATTTTCTAGTTTGTTGCAATCCACACAGTTGATAAGGCTTTATCATAGTGAGTGAAACAGAAGTAGATATTTTTCAGGAATTGTCTTGTTTTTTCTATTTTCCAATGGATGTTGGCCATTTGATCTGTGGTTCATCCGCCTCTTCTAAATCCAGCTTGAACATCTGGAAGTTCTTGGTTCATGTACTGATGAAGCCTAGCTTGGAGAATTTTGAGCATTACTTTGCTAGCATGTGAGATGAGTGCAAAATGTGCAATAGTTTGAACATTCTTTGGGATTGGAAAGAAAACCAACCTTTTCCAGTCCTGTGGCCGGATGCCATGATCTTAGTTTTCTGAATGTTGAGCCTTAAGCAACTTTTTCACTCTCCGTTTTCACTGTCATCAAGAGGCTTTTTAGTTCTTCTCCACTTTCTGCCATAAAGGTGGTGGTATCTGCTTATCTGAGGTTATTGATATTTCTCCCGGCAATCTTGATGCCAGCTTGTGCTTCATCCAGTCCAGCGTTTCTCATGATGTATTCTGCAAATAAGTTAAAAAAGCAGGATGACAATCAATATACAGCTTTGATGTACTCCTTTTCCTATTTGGAATCAGTCTGTTGTCCATGTCCAGTCCTAACTGTTGCTTCCTGACCTGCATAGGTTTCTCAAGAGGCAGGTCAGGTGGTCTGGTATTTCCATCTCTTTCAGAATTTTCCACAGTTTATTGTGATCCACACAGTCAAAGGCTTTGGCACAGTCAATAAAGCAGAAATAGATGTTTTTCTGGAACTCTCTTGCTTTTTCAATGATCCAGCCGATGTTGGCAATTTGATCTCTGGTTCACCTGCCTTTTCTAAAACCAGCTTGAACATCTAGAAGTTCACGGTTCACATATTGCTGAAACCTGGCTTGGAGAGTTTTGAGCATTACTTTACTAGTGTGAGATGAGTGCAATTGTGTGGTAGTTTGAGCATTCCTTGGTATTGCCTTTCTTTGGGATTGGAATGAAAAGTGACCTTTTCCAGTCCTGTAGCCACTGCTGACTTTTTCAAATTTGCTAACACATTCAGTGCAGCACTTTCACAGCATCATCTTTTAGTATTTGAAATAGCTCAACAGAATTCCATCACCTCCACTAGCTTTGTTCCTAGTGATACTTCCTAAGATCCACTTGACTTCACATTCCAGGATGTCTGGCTCTAGGGGAGTGATCACATCATCGTGATTATCTGGGTCATGAAGATCTTTTTGGTACAGTTCTTCTGCATATTCTTGCTACCCCTTCGTAATATCTTCTGCTCTTGTTAGGTCCCTACCATTTCTGTCCTTTATTGAGGCCATCTTTGCATGAAATGTTCCCTTGGTATCTCTAATTTTCTTGAAGAGATCTCTAGTCTTTCCCATTCTATTATTTTCCTCTATTTCTTTGCACTGATGGCTGAGAAAGGTTTTCTTATCTCTCCTTGCTATTCTTTGGAACTCTGCATTCAGATGCTTATATCTTTCCTTTTCTCCTTTGCTTTTTGCTTCTCTTCTTTTCACAGGTATTTGTAAGGTCTCCTCAGAGAGCCATTTTGCCTTTTTGCATTTCTTTTTCCTGGGAATGGTCTTGATTCCTGTCTCCTGTACAATGTCACGAACCTCCATCCATAGTTCATCAGGCACTCTGTCTATCAGATCTAGTCCCTTAAATCTATTTCTCACTTCCATAAGGGATTTGATTTAGGTCATACCTGAATGGTCTAATGGTTTTCCCCACTTTCTTCAATTTAAGTCTGAATTCGGCAATAAGGAGTTCATGATCTGAGCCACAGTCAGCTCCTGGTCTCGTTTTTACTGACTATATAGAGCTTCTGCATCTTTGGCTGCCAAGAATATAATCAATCTGATTTCGATGTTGGCCATCTGGTGATGTCCATGTGTAGAGTCTTCTCTCGTGTTATTGGAAGAGGGTGTTTGCTATGACCAGTGCATTCTCTTGGCAAAACTCTATTAGCCTTTGCCCTGCTTCAGTCTGTACTCCAAGGCCAAATTTGCCTGTTACTCCAGGTGTTTCTTGACTTCCTACTTTTGCATTCCAGTCCCCTCTAGTGAAAAGGACATTTTTTTGGGTGTAAGTTCTAAAAGGTATTGTAGATGGACATTCAAATTCCATTCAACTTCAGCTTTTTTCAGTGTTACTGGTCAGGGCATAGACTTGGATTTCCATGATATTGAAGGGTTTGCCTTGGAAAAGAACAGAGATCATTCTGTCATTTTTGACATTGCACCCAAGTAGTGCATTTCAGACTCTTTTGTTGACTCTGAGGGCTACTCCATTTCTTCTAAGGGATTCTTGCCCACAGTAGTAGATATAATGGTCATCTGAACTAAGTTCACCAATTTGTGTCCATTTTGATTCACTGATTCCTAAAATGTCAATGTTCACTCTTGCCATCTCCTGTTTGATCACTTCCAATTTATATTGATTCATGGATCTAACACTCCAAGTTCCTATGCATTATTGTTCTTTACAGCACTGGACTTAACTTCCATCACCAGGCACATCCACAACTGGACACTGTTTTTGCTTTGGCTCCATCTCTTCGTCTTTTCTGAAGGTTTTCTCCACTCTTCTCCAGTAGCATATTGGGCACCTACTGACCTGGGAAGTTCATCTTTCAGTGTCCTATCTTTTCTCCTTTTCATATTGATCACATGGTTCTGAAGGCAAGAATACTGAAGTGATTTGCCATTCCCTTCTCCAGTGGACCTCGTTTTGTCAAAACTCTCCACCATGACTCGTCTGTCTTGGGTGGCCCTACACAGCATGGCTCATAGTTTCATTGAGTTAGACAAGGCTGTGATCCATGTGATCAATTGGGTTAGTTTTCTGTGATTGTTTTCATCTGACAGACAGTTTTCATTCTGTCTGCCAGAGACTGACTGTGGGGAAATCTGGGTCTTGTTCTGAAGGGTGGGGCTATGCTCAGTGCAGTTCAGTAGTTCAGTTGTGTCCAACTCTTTGCAACCCCATGGACTGCAGCACACCACGGTCCCCTGTCCATCACCAATTCCTGGAGCTTACTCAAATTCATGTCCACTGAGTCAGTGATGCCGTCAAACCATCTTATCCTCTGTCTTCCACTTTTCCTCCCATTTTCAATCTTTCCTAGCATCAGGATCTTTTCCAGTAAGTCAGTTCTTCACATCAGATGGCCAAAGTATTGGAGTTTCTGCTTCAGTATCAGTCCCTCCAATGAATATTCAGGACTGATTTCCTTTAGGATTGACTGGTTTGATGTCCTTGGAGTCCAAGGGACTTTTAAGAGTCTTTTCCTATCCCATAGTTCAAAAGCATCAATTCTTCAGTGCTCAGCTTTCTTTATAGGGGCTATGCTCAGTAAATCTTTAATCCAATTTTCTATTGATGGGTGGGGCTGTGTCCCCTCCCTGCTGTTTGACTTGAGACCAAACTATTGTAGGGGTAATGAAGATAATGGTGACCTCCTTCAAAAGGACTTATGACTGCACTGTTGTATTCACTGCCCCTGACCATGCAGCAGGCCACTGTTAATCCACACCTCCACTGGAGACTCCTGGACACTCACGACAAGTCTGGCTCAGTCTCTTGTGGGGACACTGCTCCTTTTTCCTGGGTTCTGTTGCACACAAGGTTTTGTCTGTGCCCTCCAAGAGTCTGTTTTAGTCCTGTGGAAGTTCTGTGATCAAATCTCACTGGCCTCTAAAGTCAAATTCCTTGGGGGTTCTCAGTCCCTTTGCCAGATCCCCAAGTTGGGAAATCTGTTCTGGGTCCTAGAACTTTCTTAACAGTCTACATGAAAAGATGGTAGAGTAGAACATACATTCATCTTCTCCTGTGAGAACTCCAAAATAGCAACTCACTGCTGAACAACCATTGACAGGAGAATGTTAGATCCCACCAAAAAAGCAAACCCTTGCACATATTTGTTTCAAAGAAAGGAAGTTGACTCAGAAAATCAAAATGCGAAAAAAAAAAAAAGAGAAAAGAGAGAGAAAATCTAAATGCCTCAGCATATCAGCATATTGCTAATAACACAGGATTCATATATTCCTCTTAGTGATATGGAGAGGATAAAGGAAGACAAAAAGATATACTCTAAAATATTTGAAAAATCATCCTAAACATATTTCATCTATTACTATTATTTTGGAGCTATCTTTTATACCAGATTACACTGATGGTGACTGACTCAAACTGCTAACAAACCTCACCAGCAGTAATATTCCCACGATGACCTGACACTCTATCAGTCAGGTAACCCTTAGAGTATAGAGACCATGTCTCCTTGATCTCTTCAGACCTACCACATAGTCCAGTGGCTGCAACATAATAGAGACACAGTTTTATTTATTCAAGAATGAAGGAACTTGAAAAATGCAAAGATACTATCAGAGAGTATTTTACCTTGGCCTCTTCTTGATCTTCCAGTGAAAACTCCATCAATTCATCTGATATCTCTTCTGCCTGATCTTCTGTTAGCTCTGAATTTTTATGTAATTTTGAAACTATACTAATGGGACTGCCCAGATGTTTCGTTTCACTTTCCACCAAGTTTCCATTGTCCTACAAAGTATATTGACAATATTAAAAACTATCTAGGACTCTTACCTTATAACAATATACAAATATTAACTCAGAATGAATCAAAGACCTAAATGTAAGAGCTAAAACTATAAAACTCTTAGAAGAAAATAGGATGAGGTAAGCTTTATGACATTGGATTTGGCAATGATTCCTTGAATATTATGTAAAAGCACAAGAAACAAAAGAAAAATCGGATAAACTGGACTTCATCAAAATTAAAAACCTTTGTGCATCAAAGAATATTGTTAAAAAACTGAAAAGGTAACCTATAGGAAAAAATATTTGCAAATCACGTATCTGATAAGAGATTAATAATCAAGATACATAAAGAACTTACAAAACTCAACAACAACAGAAGCAAATAGGACTTGAATAGACATTTATTGAAAGAAGGTATACAAATGACCAACTACCATATGAAAAGATGTACAACACAGTCATAACGGAAATGCAAGTCAAAACTACAGAGATACTACTTTGTACCTATTAGGATAGCTACAAGCAAACAAAAAAACAGAAAATAACAAGTGTCAGCAAGGATATGGAGATGTTGGAACCATGTACATTGTTGTGGGAAATATCAAATGATGTAGCTGCTATGGATAATGGTATGGTGGTTCTACCAAAAAATTAAACCTACAATTACCATGTATGATCCAGCAATTCCATTTTTTGGTATATATTCCAAAGAATTGAAAGTAGGGATTTAAACAGATATTTTTATATTAATGTTCATAGCAGCATTATTCACAATAGCTAAAAGGTAGAAACAAACCAAACGTCCATCAACAGATTAATGCATAAATAAAATGTGGTATATCCATATAATGGAATATTATCCAGCCATAAAAAGAAATGAAATTCTAATGCATGCTACACTATGGATGAACCTTGAAGATGTTATGCTAAGTGAGATAAGCCAGACAGAAAAGGCCAAATATTATATTATTCTACTTACATGAAGCAGTACCTAGAGTAGTCAAATTCACAGAGACAGAAAGTAGACTAAAGGTTATCAGAGAGAGAAAGGGGGAGCTATTGTTTAATGGGCAACTTCCCTGTGGCTCAGTGGTAAAGAATCCACCTACAACAGAGAAGACACAGGTTCAATCCCTGGGTCAGGAAGATCTGCCAAAGAAGGAAATGGCAACTCACTCCAGTATTCTTGCCTGGGAAATCTCATGGACAGAGAAGCCTTGTGGGCTACAGTCTATGGGGGTCACAAGAGTCAGACACAAGTCAGAGACTAAACCACCACCACCATTATTTAGTGAACAGAGAGCTTCTGTCTTTAATGATAAAAAAATTCTGAAATGGATAGTGAACATACTTAATGTTGTGAACATACTTAATGCCACTGGATTGTACACAAAAATGGTTCATATGGTAAATATTATGTATCTTTTACTATATTAAAAAAGATTACACATACATATACTAACAGCTATCTAACAATTTACTATGCTCCAAGTCTTGCCTTTCTCCGAGATATGAAAAATCTGAAACATGCTCAAGTTTATCTCCATAGTATGGGGCATATTAAAATGCCTTCCCCAGAGTATTGAGATTAGGATCCAAATCTCTGGAGTATATCAAGTCCATGGTTTATTAAAAACAAGTGATGTTATATACCTGAAACTAACACAACTTTATAAATGAGATATACTTCAACTAAACAAACAAACACAACAACAAGTGAGCACCTGTGTAACTTAAAACTCCAGTAGCTAAATGGACAAAGGACACAATAATTCATTAGAGAAAATATGCATGGCTAAGGGACATGAAATCATTACTAATTATTTTTAACATAAAATAAAATATTTTAGCCATCTAATTAGCAAATTTTTAAAAGTGATAACAAATCATTTATCCAAATGAGCTACAGATTGCTCATGAAAACATAAATTCATAGACCTTTATTTGGGAAGGAATTTGTACCAAAAATGTTAAAAATATTTAAAACCTTTAATCTAGTAATTATAATATTTGGTACTAATCTAATTAGTAGGATTAGGGATTCAGACCATCCCCAAGAAAAAGAAATGCAAAAAAGCAAAATGGCTGTCTGAGGAGGCCTTACAAATAGCTGTGAAAAAGAAGAGAAGCAAAAAGCAAAGGAGAAAAGGAAAGATATTCCCATCTGAATGCAGAGTTCCAAAGAATAGCAAGGAGAGATAAGAAAGCCTTCTTTAGTGATCAATGCAAAGAAATAGAGGAAAACAACAGAATGGGAAAGACTAGAGATCTTTTCAAGAAAATTAGATACCAAGGGAACATTTCATGCCAAGATGGGCTCTATAAAGGACAGAAATGGTATGGACCTAACAGAAGCAGAGATATTAAGATATTAAGAAGAGGTGGCAAGAATACAGAGAAGAACTGTACCAAAAAGATCATCACGATTCAGATAATCACAATGGTGTCATCACTCACACTCAACTAGAGCCAGACATCCTGGAAGGTGAAGTCAAGTGGGCCTTAGAAAGCCTCACTACAAACAAAGCTAGTGGAGGTGATGGAATTCCAGTTGAGCTATTTCAAACCCTAAAAGATGATACTGTGAAAGTGCTGCACTCAATATGCCAGCATATTTGGAAAACTCTGCAATGGCCACAGGACTGGAAAAGGTCAGTTTACATTTGTATCCCAAAGAAAGGCAATGCCAAAGAACTACCGCACAATTGCACTCATTTCATACGCTAGTAAAGTAATACTCAAAATTCTCCAAGCCAGGCTTCAGCAATATGTGAACCGTGAACTTCTAGATCTTCAAGCTGGTTTTAGAAAAGGCAGAGGAACCAGAGATCAAATTGCCAACATCTGCTGGATTATCAAAAAAGCAAGAGAGTTCCAGAAAAACATCTATTTCTGCTGTATTGACTATGCCAAAGCCTTTGACTGTGTGGATCACAATAAACTGTGGAAAATTCTGAAAGAGATGGAAATACCAGACCACCTGACCTGCCTCTTGAGAAACCTGTATGCAGGTCAGGAAGTAACAGTTAGAACTGGACAGGGAACAACAGACTGGTTCCAAATAGGAAAAGGAGTATGTCAAGGCTGTATATTGTCACCCTGCTTATTTAACTTATATGCAGAGTACATCATGAGAAACGCTGGGCTGGAGGAAGCACAAGCTGGAATCAAGACTGCCAGGAGAAATATCAATAACCTCAGATATGCAGATGACACCACCCTTATGGCACAAAGTGAAGAGGAACTAAAGAACCTCTTGATGAAAGTGAAAGAGGAGAGTGAAAAAGTTGGCTTAAGGCTCAACATTCAAAAAACTAAGATCATGGCATCTGGTCCCATCACTTCATGGCAAATAGATGGAGAAACAGTGGAAACAGTGTCAGACTTTATTTTTTGGGGGTTCCAAAATCACTGCAGATGGTGACTGCACCATGAAATTAAAAGATGCTTGCTCCTTGGAAGGAAAGTTATGACCAACCTAGATAGCATATTGAAAAGCAGAGACATGACTTTGCCAACAATGGTTCATCTAGTCAAGGTATGGTTTTTCCAGTAGTCATGTGTGGTTGTGAGAGTTGGACAGTGAAAAAGGCTGAGCACCAAAGAATTGATGCTTTTGAACTGTGATGTTGGAGAAGACTCTTGAGAGTCCCTTGGACTGCAAGGAGATCCAACCAGTCCATCCTAAAGGAGATCAGTCCTGGGTATTCATGATGTTGAAGGTGAAACTCCAATACTTTGGCCACCTCATGCAACGAGTTGTCTCATTGGAAAAGACCCTGATGCTGGGAAGGATTGGGGGCAGGAGAAGGGGAAAACAGAGGATGAGATGGCTGGATGGCATCACCAACTCGATGGACATGGGTTTGGTTGGACTCTGGGAGTTGGTGATAGATAAGGAGACCTGGCATGCTGCAGTTCATGGGGTCGCAAAGAGTTGGACATGACTGAGTGGCTGAACTGAACTGAATCCTAAATAAAAAAATTGTTAACAGGCAAAATTTGTGCTCAGCAATTTACACAATAGCATTATTTGTAAAAGCAAAATGTATATACCCATAAGTGCCCAAAAATCGGGAAGTACTTATATAAATTACAGTTCATTTATTAGAATAAAAGTATCCATTAAGAACTGTTTACTAAGAGTTTTATTATTTATTTAAAATAATAGAATACAAAGTTATATATACAATATGACTTCAACTTTGTAAAACTATACACATGGGTAAAAGATTGAAAGCAATGAGGTAAACGTTAATAGTGGTTTTTCTCTGAGGTTAGCTATTTTCTTTTTTATGGTTTATTATATTTTTACACAGTTTTCACAACGGGCCCACAGTACTTTTAAAACTGACAAAGAGGGGTGCATGCGTGCTCAGTTGCTTCAGTCTTGTCTGACTCTTGAGAACCCCATGGACTGTAGCCAGCCAGGCTCCTCTGTCCATGGGATTCTCCAGGCAAGAATACTGGAGTGGGTTGCCATGCCCTCCTCCAGGGGATCTTCCCAACTAGAGATTGAAACCACATCTCCTGCATTCCAGACAGATTCTTTACCCACTAAGCCACCTGGAAGCCATGAGAAAGAGGAGGGAAACACTTAAAGAATAAAGGAGAAATGCTTTAAAAGGCCTAAGAATTTATTCCTAAACTTTAACATAAAAAGATCAGAGGACATGTCTCCTCCCTTTCCTTGCTCAAAGGTTACTTCTCCAACCCCTTTTCTCACTCAAGTCAGCTCAGAAAATTCAAAGGGCCATAAATCCAGATCTGCAATCCTCTACTCCACAACACCTCAGCTGATTGTTGAGGATGACATTCAGTGACTCACCAGTAGACAAAGAGGAGACCTTAGGTTCCTGGGTACCTACCACTTCAGGGCCTTTGAAGTGCTGTTTCCCTGCATAAGAAAAATTACACTGGCTGAAAGAAGAGGTGTCAGCAGACTCTGCCAAAAACATCTCATCTGATGAAGCCATGGATAACCCTCACAAAACATAGTACATGTAATCAAGGTTGACCACATATCCTGAAAATACAAATTATGGTTTGGATTTGATGTATGGTGTGTAGAACTGCTCTGGAGAGTACTAATTTTATGATCACAAGGCAAAGGAAGGGAGGAAAAAGGGAGCCTGACAGGAGAAGGAATGATGAGATTTTTAAATAGTGATTATAAACAGAGAGTAGAACTGTATTAATTCAAGAAAAAGCTGATTAGGACAGCCAAAAAATATGGCCTTAATAGGCAATGTGAGCAAAGAACAACAGCAGATGTCTTTTATACACACTGACTTGGAGGTAAGGATGGGAGGACAGGAAAAGCAAAAAGATGGTTAGAAAAGGGGATTAGGGAAGGGATTAGTTAGAGAATTATCTTAGCTATTATGTAGCTTTGGAGAAGCTAGCTTCAACTTGGAACTGAAGGATGATCTGAGACTCTACCTAAAAAGGACAATGACTTCCTCAGAACAGGGGCTAAGATGCTAAACTAAGAGGGAAATAAGAAGAAATTAAGAAACCTAGACTTGTATATGAAGCCATGCAATGAATATATGAGCAAGTTATGTAAATTAGCCCTGTGGTTTTTTTTTTAAGTCCTAAATTTTTTACATTACAGTCAACTGAACATGGGTAATAATGATGACCTGCTGTGGAAGACTAGAAGCCAGGTTTCCATCCAGGATCAAACCTTAAATGGAAAAAAAAAAAAAACTATAAAGAATTTATTTTTCCTCTAGTGTTACAATTTGCTTGTCTAGCATACTGAAGCACAGACAGCTCTAGGTCTAATAGTGATACTGATGAGTTAGTCGCTCTATTCAAAGGCATAAAACTGCTAATGGACCTAGGTTTCCATTAAACACTCACATTTTCCTTATTTGCAGATGAGCCACATATTGCATTTTTCTTCCTTCGGCCATGGTCCAGGGCATTCGGAGTACTACAAAACAGCTGTGCCTACAAGAGATTGTTTTCAAAGAACATCTGGCTTCCTCGAGCTACAGGTAAGCTGGAAATCCTCTGCCTCCCACCTGACAAACCCAAACCCCAGAAAGATGAGTTACTCACTGGGCTACATTTTATAAGATGTTGGCGGTAATTTCTGTAGATCAAAAAAAGAAAAACTGCCAGTTATTCAAACCCCAAACACAATTTGGTTATTCTTCAGTGACTTGGGACATCCCACTTTTCTTTTCTTGTATTCTAGGAGATCTGTACCGAATTGATATGTCTGTTGCAATAACAATATATAGGGTGTTCTCTGTGGTAAATAACAAGACATTGAGTGACATCTTGAGGATGAGGACCTTGCCTCACTGGCATAACCATATATACAGATATGCATCAGAGATGATGACTTTGTCCTATATCTTATGTAGACACAATTTACAATTTGCTAATTTTCCAGCATGGACTATTGGGAGTTAATATTTAATTTTTATGAATTTCTAGTCTCCCTTCCCAGACGTCATCCAGTCTACCTGGGTTAGGACATATAAGCAATTTAAAGAAAATAAAAGCAATATAAAGTAAAATTTCACATATATTGATTAAAAATACTCATGGAGAGTCTTCCCTTGTGCATAAAGAGGCACTTGATTCATCTAAACTTTGAAGAATAAAGTTATAAAAATATTAAAACAATCAAATGGAAAATTTATGATAAATTGAAAAATATTTTTCATTCCTTGAGTACTCTCTAACTGAACATTTTTCTAAGATCTTCAATAAAGAATCTTCAATAGTAATAATGAAAAACATTGTAAAATGCAGCATATGTATTAGGTATACATCTTCATTTAATCCTTACAGGAGTCGTTTATGAAAAGTGCTATTATCTCCATTATTATTATTCTTTTATTACAAATAAACTGAGGTTCCTTGAGGTTAAGAAACTTGTCAAAGTAAGTTGATGAAGTAGTAAGACACTGGAATCCAGACACTCTGATTCCAGAGCCTATACTCTGCTGCACTTTTGACCACTAAGATTTACTACTCACATGCAGGTAACAGCCTCCATCTAAGTTCAGTATGCCATTCTCTTCCATTTTAAAGACAATATTGATTGTATGTGAGGGTTAAAATAAATAGCCTTCATTTTCACAACACTATTTTTTTTATATAAGTAATCTATTATTTTTTATTTATTTTATTTTTTGGTTACATTGGGTCTTTGTTGCTGCCTGTGGGCTTTTTGTAGTTGCAATAAACGGGGGCTACTCTTCATTGCAATGCTCACGGTTCTCATTGCAGTGGCTTCTCTTCTTGCAGAGTACAGGCTCTAGGCACATGGGCATCAGTGGTTGTGGCATGCAGGCTCAGTAGGTATGTCTCATAGGCTCTAGAGCATGGGCTCAAATGTTGTGGCACATGTGGTTAGTTGCTCCAAAGTATGTGGAATTGCCCCAGACCAGGGATCAAACCTAAATCTCTTGCATTGGTAGGCGGATTTCCATCCACTATTCCACCAGGGAAGTTCCTCACAACACAATTTCGATTTTGGAAACTTAAAAAATCTTTCAAGGGAAGAACCTATGCATTCAAGCCCCCTTACACCTAAGGTGAAACATTCTCTATAGAGTCTGCATAGGATAAAATCTCTAGGCCAGTGCTGACAAGGCTTTAATACTTTAGTATGGGGTTCATTTAGAAAAAGAACTTACATTCCAGCTAACTGTACTTGCTCAGGTCCTGTAGATTCCAAATGACCTGCAATCAGATGTAAAGAGTTATTCTTGTTCATGTATTTTGTCTTTCCTTCTAATTTTCTTTACCAGTGAGCCATATTAATTTCAAGAGCTGAGCTTTTTAACACAAAGGCTTTTGATAAATACCAACTTCATGATACAAGGTACCATGGTACAAGTTCATGGAAACTTGAAAATCTGCATGTGTCACATAAAGGAAAATTTCTTGGAAATAGTGCATTATGCTAATCTACAGAGATTTTTTTTCATCAGTAGAAAGGGAAATTTATCACTC
Source organism: Antilocapra americana (assembly GCA_007570785.1). Taxonomy (NCBI): domain Eukaryota; kingdom Metazoa; phylum Chordata; class Mammalia; order Artiodactyla; family Antilocapridae; genus Antilocapra; species Antilocapra americana. Next base: position 2,081,689 of record ML661896.1, on the reverse strand, counting down.
AGGAAATGTGAAATTAGAACAACACATTCCTCTGGGGTACACACCCTATAAAAACCACATAAGGATTAGTTGACAAAGCATTGGCTTTTGTTGGCTTCTTTGTCTCTGCTGAAATTAGACTGGGGCATAAAACTTTTCATCTTTAACTGCCACTTTCTCACAATCAATCAACAAAATATTCCTTCTTGTCTAACTGTCTCAATGCAAAGTGACTCCTATTCGGGTCAATTCTCTTCCCATTGGCTGAATCATTCTCAAAAATCCTCTAGGTACTCAAAGAATTCCATTCTCAAGGCTCTCTATCTACTTGTACCACCACCTTCCATCTCTATCATACTACTGTCCTACTGTCCTCTCCCCTAACAATTATTCTTTCCCTTGAGGCCTTTACCTCCTTTTCCCCTACCAGTTTCATCAAGGTCTGCAGAAGCAGTAAGCTGAGTGGCAGATAGCTCCCCGCTGCTAAGATTTGAAAGATCAAGGCAACGTTTTGGGGTTCCTCTGTTGAGACATAATAGTACATCAAGATTCCCACTGGGTTATAATATCCTAAAAGGCAAAGATCACATTATCCTCTTCATTTGAAATACCCCTCCCTGACTACCACATAAAACAGTCTTCAAATAAATCTAATCGATTTTTGGAAACACATCAGACTAGGCTGAGAAAAATCTCCCACCTTTTCTCTACTCCAGTAATACCTCATTTTCTCCTCATCAACATGTTGAATCAAGGTAATTTAAGAAAATGGCTGAGGTGGGTCTTAACTCCTCATCTTTTGCCCTGAGCATCATGAGCACACAGATTTTATTTCTCCCTGGAGCCTTCACTACTTCTCTGACTTCCAACTTTGCTGGCTAGCTGAGGCATCAGAACATGGCATTACCAGATTTTAAAATACAATAGGGGCTTCCTTGGTGGCTCAGTGGTAAAGAATCTATCTGTCAATGCAGGAGATGTGGGTTAAATCCCTGGGTTGGGAAGATCCCCTGGAGAAGAAAATGGCAACCCACTCCAGTATTACTGCCTGGGAAATACCATGGACAGAGGAGCCTGGCGGGCTATAGCCCATGGGGTTGCAAAAGAATTGGGCACTAGCAACTAAACAACAACAAAAGTAATGTTAACTGTAGTACTTATAAAGTGACAACTCATATGATGCAATAGTTTTCAAAGACTTTCCTCATCATTTGATTCTATACGATCCTAGTAAGATAGTAAGGGATTATTTCTATGTCACAGAAAAGAAGCCTTAGACTCAAAACTGTCAAATGGTTAGTCAAGGACAGTAGCTTAACCCTTATTTCTGAACTAGAATAATTTTTTAAAAACCCAAAAACTGCTTAGAAGAGCAAAGAAGATGTGAAAAGAAAAAGTAGACTTACCCAGACAAAATGCTTAGGTTTGCAGAGTCACCAAACAGTTTCTTCTCCACTGGAGTTCTAGGGAGATCTGAACTGATGGAAAAGGAGGCATCTCTCTCAAGGAGCAGGTTTAATATCTTCCTCTGATTGGACCTAAAACTAGGTCCTGAGGCAAGGCTTCCCTCCTCTCTTTTGGATGAGAAGAATTCTGCAGACATGGTCTCCAAATTCTAAGAAAAAACAAAACCTAGCTAAGAGACAAGGCTTCCTAGATGGCTCAGCGGTAAAAGAATCCGCCTGCTAATGCAGGACACGTGGGTTGGATCCCTGGGTGGGGAAGATCTCTTGGAGGAGGAAATGGCAACCCACTCTAGTATTCTTGCCTGGGAAATCCCATGGACAGAGGAGCCTGGTGGACTGCAGTCCATAGGGTCGCAAGAGTCGGACTCTACTAGTAAACAACCACAAGAGAGGGAAAACGTCACCACACAACCTCCTCCACCCTTTCCAGCTGCGACCAAGTGGACCCATATTGGAGAAGGGGGCATTCCCAAACGGTGAATCACAGTTTGGCCTGAAGGTGAAATAACACTTGCCGGAAGCGGCTTGGCCTTTCCACTGGAATCTTAACTTACCGAAAGGCAACCTCAGGGTTTTGAAGATGAAATGAAAAGAGGCCTTTGACTTGTTAGGGGCCACACAGTTCATGACTCCCGACAGGAAGGAACTCAGTTCTCCTAACTCGCGATAACACCTGTTTTGTCCCCCTAAACATCGTTCGCGAGGCCCGTGATTCTGTGGAGGACACAGCTCCAGGCTTACCTCAGGTTTGAGACCCCGATACTTGCCTTCAGGAGGAATGAAAGTAGGCAGGGAAATCAGACAAAAGCGAAGATTCTAGAAGAATTAAAGAAAACCTGAGGTAAAGGAGGCGATTTAACCAGACATCTATGCCTCTCGACCAGATAGGCCAGAGTCGGGTTTCGCCGCTTCTTTTCAGCAGACGGTTGAAGTTCCAGCCTGAGTAAGAGTAACAGCCAAAAGCCTTTACCATTCAAACCTTCCGCCTTCCCCAAAACCTATCACGACCGCCTCAGAGCTGCGTCAGCCTACCTCCGCGCACCCGCCTAGACCCGCTGGGCCAATCGTTTGCATCCTACATCACCCGGGGCGTGAGCTGTTCGGAAGAAGATTTGCCCCGCCCCACAGGCCAGCCGGCTTCCGATTAGACCTCCAGCTTTGGGCCGGCCCCTAGCTAAGCCCCGCCCCATATGAGGCTAAGCTTGGCGTCTCATTGGCTCTTCCTGTGGCCAATCACCACACTCTTTCTGAGCTCTCCTTTCCTTCAGCCCCTTCAGCCCCTTGAGCCCCTTCAACCCCGGGATATTTAAATTGCACCTTGCTAGCGACGACCACTCCCTAGGATAATACCTAGAAGAATTCATTTATGTGGGAGGGTGTTTTAAATGGGTTGTGTTTTTTTCCCTTGCTTCTTTCTCGTGCCGTTACCTGGACCTTTCCTTATTTTTGCTAGCCTTCCCCTATAGATGGAACATTTGCAGCCAGTGTGGCAGACGTTGCGGCAAGACAGGTGTGTGTATTTATGATGAGTAGCACTGGCCCCTTCCAAGAGCTTTCCTGGGTCCGTGACCCTTTTAAGCGTGCAGCATCTGAGACACCAAGTTTGTGAGGTAAAAGAAATTTCTTTTCAAGGAAAATGGAGTCATCTCATGGCGTAATCCTTATCAGAGTCCAAAGGATCCCAAATTTTGGTTGTTTATGGAAATTTGAACATTGACTAGGTGGTTATTGTTAAGTCGTTCGGTTGTGTCTGCCTCTTTGGGACTCCATGAACTGCAGCACGCCAGGCTTCCCTGTCCTTCCCCATCTTCTGCAGTTTGCTCAAATTCATGTTCCTTGAGTCAGTGATACTATCCAACCATCTCTCTCATCCTCTGTCTAGACAGTATTAAGAATTTATTCTTAATGTTGGGGATTTGCTTTTAAATAATCCTGTGGGAGTGGTGGTGAGTATAGATGAAACAAAATTGGCCATGAGTACTGGGTACTAGTACTAGTATCATGGGTAACTAGGAGGTCCATGATATCCGGTGATCTCAAAGTTTAATCTTTATACTAATCACCTGTGGATCTTGCTACAATGTATACTCTGGTTCAGTAGACCTGGTTACCAAGATTCTACACTTCTAACAAGTTCTCAGCTGATGCTAATGCAGCTGGTCTTGGGGTCAAACTTTGAGTAGCAGAGGATTATGCTATTATCTTTGTGTATTTGAAGTTTTCCATAATAAAAAATGTTTAAAATAACCTTGGAAGCTCTTTAAAATATAGCTTCCCAAAATGATAATTCAATGGGTCTAGAGTGGGGCTGAGGAATTATCAAGGCACCCATAAGATACCCATAGAGATGGCTTACAGACCACACTTTGAAGAATAAATTAGAAATGCAACCTTTATCTTTGAGAGACAGTGAGTCAGGAATACAACCTTTGTCTGGTGCCAGGATCTTGGTAGTGGTAGTGGCTGAGGTATAGTATAGTTAGGGGTTTTATCCTAATACTCTTTTCAGCTGCAGAATCTGCTTCCCCAGAAAGAAGGTGTGTGAAGAGTCTTTATCTTTCAGAATAGAGATGATGAGTGTGGGAGTCAGTACAGAGCCCTGCCATGCCAGGTAAGTTTGACAATCAGGCTGGAGATTAAGTGAATGTGGGAAGAGCTGGTTTCTGCTTTGATGACTATCATCCCACTTCATGGTACCACTGTCTACGTCTTTATAGGTGGGAGCTAGAGACAGATGCAACTGTCCTACAGCGGCGGCAAAAGCAGATAGATTATGGCAAGCGCACACCTGGTTACCAGTGCTTTCTGCAGCAGGTCCCCAAGTGAGTGCAGTTTTGAGTAGTTACAAGAGTGTCAACCACATGGCTTTTGTTCAATGTCAGGTGATGGAAAGATACTAAAATCTGAATGCTCCCACAAAGTTGCAACATTACTAAATTATCCTGTAATCTAGTCCCCCAAATAAATTTCCAATATTTTTTTTCAAATGGAACAAGTTATACTTGGCCCATAAGACTTCTCAAAGCTCTATTTGTGTTTGCAAATAAATTATTTTCTTGCATTTTTACCTCATGCCTCCATGTGCATGCATGATAAGTCACTTCAGTTGTGTCCGACTCTTTCCGACCCTATGGACCCCAGCCCCAGGGGATTCCCTCTGTCCGTGGGATTCTCTAAACATGAATATTGGAGTGGGTTGCCATGCCCTCCTCCAGGGGATCTTCCTGACCCAGGGATTGAACCTGATTTCTTACATCTCCTGCAATGGCAGGAGGGTTCTTTACCACTATTGCCACCTGGGAAGGCCCATGCCTCCATCTGACTGTTAATTACAACATATCTGCCTAATTACATGTAAGCTTACAACATATATACAAATTAATGAATGAAAAGGTAGAATATGTTTTAAAGAGTCAAGAAAGTATGTCAAATACTTTCTTCTGTATCTATCTTGACTAGTGAGGGACTTGGAATATCTAATTTAGCTTACCCAGAAGAAAGAATATTAGAGAGTTGGGAAGTTTGATATTTAATTTAAACATTTTCTTTGGATTAAGGACATTGATCTTACCTCATTCTCAGGAAATCCCTAATGAGTCTCCTAATTCACCATAATAAGCAATAAGCTGTGCTCCTTGGCCTTGACCTTAGTCTGACACATTTGTCATTGCCAGGGCACAGCGACAGCCAGGACTTCACCCTCAAACACCAAACAAGAACAGGAAGTACAGTCGTCGTTCCTGGGATGCCCAGATCAGGAAGTGGAGAAGAGCCCTACATTCCTGGGACCCTCCCAGCCAGCCTCTGCAGGCTGAGGGGTGTGTGCACTATTCCTTGTTTCTTCCTTGAGTAGTGGACTAAGCCTTATCTCCCCACTTTGCAGAGGTTTCACGTTCTCTGGCTGAAAAGGGAGAGTCCGAATGAAGTGCATGTTTCTCTGACTCTGCTGCCTTCCTAGGTGCGGAATGGACAATCTCTTAGAGCCAATGGATTCCACCCCTTTGGATGACTGGCTCCAATCCCTGGAACCCTCAGAGAATCAGGATGAAGACTAGGAGGGAGCCCAGGTAGTATCCTCTACTGAAACCCACTGGAGCAGGTCAGAGATGGGGTCTAGCCCAGGAGGTCACAATTATGATAGGGTTCAAGGTAGCAGCCCAAGAACAAAAGAAGGAAAATGGAACAGCAGGGGGAAAATATGCAGAATGTGAGTAACAAAACAAAACAAAACACAACCTTGAACCAAAAGTGGCATAAAGATATCTAGTTATAGTTAGAAATGGGGAAGAGGCTGGGCTGCACTGGGGACACTGTTTTATACTTGATGAAATGGGTGTCATTTTCCTTTTAATCAAGACCTGAAATTTGACTTGCAGGGTTTGGTTGTTTTAAGTGTTTCAGTTTCTTTCAATGTTTTGCAAGTATGTCAATGCTAACTTCTTATACTCAATCACTTATCTTTAGTAAGCATGATATTTTATTATTAAATAAAAAGGGAGATTTACTTAGTGGTGAAGACCAAGGGCTTTAGAGTCTCAGACAGCTTTTAATACTACCATTGTCCACCACATGGGTAGCTTCTTAACTTCTCTTGCTGTTTCATCCGTCAAACAAGGAAATTTTCTCTCATTTGATGATTGTAAACAAAAATGAGAATACATATTTAAAGTACACAGCACGGTGCCTGGCACATAAACACTCCATAGCAGGTTACTGGAAACCGTGTCCTCTACACTTCATGGTCCCTGACCCTTCTTTTGTCAAGGGGAAATGTGCAGGGCAAACAAATGTACAGTGTATCTCCCATCACACCCCCCTGCTCCGCGAATTTTCTTGATAAGTACCTCACTCTCCCTTTACTCTTCTTTTTCAGTTTGCAGATTTGGTGGCTCCTGCCTCCTGCCTTGCCTGTCTTTCTGAGGAAGATCCCTACCACTGGCTCTACCTTTGAGCTGGTCACAACTACTTATCTGTCCCAGACGTCAGTGGTGCATAAAATATTTAGGGAAAATGTGTCTTTCAGGGGACTTCTTGTTGAACGTAATTGTGAAGATTACTTGTAGTATTTCTATTTTCCAACTGATTAAAAATCTAAAACTCTGTCCCACAAAGAGATCATAACACGAAGGCATTGTTAAAAACCTCTCCTTTTCCCACGTTTTACCCTCTGTCTGAACCTTCTTCGATAACTGATACTCAAATTTACTTAAGAGCCAGAAACCACCTAGCTGTTCCACAGCCTCTTCACCTACCAACTGTTACACTCAGTCTCTTCAAAACGGACTTAAACTTTGGCCGAGTAGGAGGTAGTGGTAGCGATGGAGATTTAATAAAAGGTGGTTTCCTCTTCCTGAAGAGGAAATATAGCACTATCAATATCTTTTCCCCAGCGACCCGTTTCCTCCCTCCCAGAAAGGTTCAAAGAAAGTGGTCCAGCTGTAACCACCGTACTTTCCCCTCTCCCCCCTCCCCCACGCAAGCAACTGAACCGCCTATGATGTCATAATCACAATCCCATTACCTCATCCTGCTGGGGGTGGGGGCATAGAGAGAGGAGAAGGAGTGAACAGCCCTGGGCCCTCGTCGGATTTACAGTATTTTGAGTGACAGCTAACTACACAACCAAGTGGGAACGGCCCGCAACCGTTACAAGTCCTGGATTTGTAAGGTTCGAGCCGATCCGGCAGCTGGGAGAGGGGCTCCTGGGACTCAGAGCAGGCCCTAATCGGCGCTTGGACTACGCCTCCCAGAAGCCTTCACGACGCGGACGGGTCCTCTGCTGGGGGGAGGGGGATTCCTTCAGAGCGGAGGCCGCAGAGGGTGGGGGCAGGAGAACAGGTGAGAGGAACCCTGGCTAATTCCGTTAGGCTGCCGGAATCGAGGTGGGGGCTGTACGTGGGCTGAAGTAGTAACAGAGGGCGGGAGCAAGGGCTTTGTTTACCTTCGACCAACACGGCCTCCCCCGCGGGTTTCGAGATTTGCGTTCGACTGGCCCAGTCCACCTTCTGCACTATTTTGCAGGGGGTGACGTCCTGGGGAGGAAACCACCCTCCTCACTAAATCAAAGAACCCGGCCTCTTTCCGACGGCGCTAGCCAAGAAAGACTTTGCGAGAAAAACGACGTGGGGCTCGAGCCTCCACGGAGGGTTCAGGGGGGGTGCTCCCAACCCGAGCGATCTCTCCACTCTCCTCAGGGGCCCGTTGGTTCACGCCGGCGCCTTTTAAGGGCACCGTGGGGCGAACCGAGCGCTCAGAGCTGCTCCGGCCGCGGCCCTGGGAACTGGAGGAGCCGCGGTAGGTGGCGGAGGGCAGGTGGCTCTGGGGCCTCGGGGCGGGCACCTAGACCGTCCCTCCCTCCTTCCCTCTTTCCCCTCCCCCAGCCCGTCCGCCCGCGAGGCACGGCCTCGCTGGCCGCCTCCGCGGGGAGAGCACGGGACCCGGTGGGGGAGGGGGTGGCGGAGTGTTAAGTCCCAGACCCTCCTGTCCCCTGTGTCCTGAGTTCGCTTCCCCGCGGCCAGATGATGGGAGCTGATTGGGAACAGGCGAGCGACAGCCCCCCTGAGCGTGCCCCGTCGCCCTACCCCCTCCCCCAAGGGGCCAGCGGACGCCCCATGCCCCACCCCGCGGGGACAGGCAGAGCAACCGATGGAGAGGTTGAAGATTGGAGAGGGGGGCCTAGCCTTTTGCTTCTTCATTGGGGTGGGGGGAGGGGTGCTCCCACTTGTCACCCCTATGCCCACCGGTGCCATATGGAGAAAAACCAGTCAGGTCCCCACATACCTGTTCGTGTGCCTCCCTACCTCATGTTTTTCTTCAGTCTCCCCCAGAGCTGTGGGACTGGGACCTAAGGGGAAGGTCTCCAGGGGTTTTTGACTCTCTTCTTCCTTGGCCTGACTTGATCCTAGGTTATCCAGGCTTCAGCACAACCTCAGCATCCCTGAAACCCTTATGTCAGGGGTTACTGCCACCCAGTGGGGTGGGGGTCCTACCTATATATGAGGGAGAGGTGATGGTGCAGAGAAAGCCTGGATTGAGAGTTGGGCCTGGTGGGGTTTGAGGGAGGGCCTAGCGGCCTGCTGCTCTGTGTTGGGCTTAGCCCCATGCCAGTTGTTAAGCTGAGAAGTTTTAAGTTGTTCAGTGAACGTTCAGGGCTGTTTGTGCCCCTCAGACACAAAATGGAAGGGGAAGGAAGGCGGCAAGAGAGGGCTTCTTACACTTTTTTCTCTGCCTGCCTGAGAAAAAGGAGGCCCCTCGCGGAGCTGGTTTGCCTTCTTTTGTGTCCTGGTTTGATTCCTTATGGCTTCCGTTCTGTTCCCCCTCTCAGCCTGGCCTGTTTTAGGAAACTCAGACCGAAAGTATCAGTTGCGTGGTGGTAGTTGCATTGTTCTAATTACCGCTGTGTGTGGCCACATCCCAACAATTAAAATGCAGAAGAACACAAAATCACTCTCTTGATCCCAGAGAGAGCTGAAGTTTGCTGTTTGGCCAAATGCCTCATGAAATCCTTGAAAGAGTTTTCTTCATTCCCTGCTTCTCATGGCTGGTCATCCTGAGGCCTGGAGTCTCTGGGGGTAAAAGCCTGCCTTAGGCTTCCTTTCTGGTTGGTCTTTGAGGGCAGAGTTAAGAAACCAAGAGCAGAAGTGATACAAGCTTTAGCTTCTCCTATAAGAATGGGGGAAGCAGCCGAAGGGAGTGCTCAGGAAACTGGAACTTCAGGGTGGTAATAATAATAATACATGAAAACGTTATTTAACTATAGTGGTGGTTGACTTCTCCTGCCTCCTTTTTGCCTAAACTCCCAAGTACATCGAAGTGTGTTTCTTTGCTTATCTTTGTGGTCTGCCTCCCTCTAAGGTGGAAATCTAGTAGAGAGGATTCACCCTTTTTTTTTTTTTTTTGGCCAAGGTTGAAAGTTATCTGCCCTCAAGGTCAAGCCTTTTGGGCTTTTCTTGGCATGTGAGTGAGGGAGATTGATACCCAGCCAAATAAATCAACCCAATTGCCTTCTTCATTTTAATATTATCACTTGTAGCACCCTGAGGCTTTGTAGAGCAACGAATAGGAAGGGTGAGAAACAGTCTGTGTGGACTCCTGATTTGTACAGGCCAAGTGATGTACTTCTTATGTTTTGATATTTTGCATTATATTATTCCTGTGACAGATTAAGATTATTCTGCCCATTTTTCATATGGGTAAACTGAGGGAAAGAAAAGTTTGATGATTTGCCAAGACCATCACAGCAAATGTGATCCAAATTTGATTTCTTGATAGTTTGTTCTCTCTGCTAGCAAATGCTACTTACACTGTCTGATTGCTCTCTGCTTGCTGGTCATTTCTGGGAGTAGGCAGAACAGTATGGAAATGTTAGATTAACTTCCCCTCCTCCATTGATTGAGGTCCCTCAGGCAATTGTGTGGGTTTGAAGCCTGTTCTCTGATAGAATTAGTTTGCTTCTACTGTAATTGACCATGAGAAAGAGTCTTTGATTAATTGTATTCATGGTCTTTGAGTCAAATCAGGCTAAAAACTTGGTTGAATGAAGTTAGAGTTGTTGTTTTTAACATCTATAGAGTTGAAATGTGAATGGAATGACCCTGGTAGCATTTCCTTATCTTCTTATAAGAGAATATGTACAGTATCTGTTGGAGAACAATAATATCAGCTGTTCAGGATAAAGGAGAATATAATACCTTGTTTACTCTGGTTTGAAGTAGAAAGTCATTCCTACAACCACTGCACTGTTACTATTTCTGTAGTTTAGGAAAAGGCTACCTCTCTTTGCTTTTGACTGGAAGATAAAATATTGGACTAATCAGGATGAAAATAACAATGTGGGCATTTCTCTTGTTTGAGCTGTTTGCTAAGTGGTGCTGGTATTTTGGGTAGGCAGAGCAGAGCATGAACCAGGTTAAGAGTGGCAAATAGGTTTCAACTTGCTTGCCAACTGTTTTATTATACTGGTTATCTGGAGTGCCAAGTTGAGAACGTTTCTGAGGCTATGTTTAGGCTTAGCCGGAAAGAGCTGTGATCAGTTAATGATGTCTGCCAGAGGCCTGACATAGGGATGCTGGGGTATGTGTGCCATGCATTTTCCATCTCTGGACTAGGTACATTTCTAATATCACTTGGGGCTGATCTATTTGTAATTGGCAGACTCAGCAGGCATGACTGGAGAGGGAAGTCCCAATGGTGCTAGAATGGTGCTGCAGTGGCAGAAGACAGCTCACGAGTGAGGTCTGGAAGAACAACAGGGAAGACATCCATCATTTGCTCCAAAGTGTGCAAGTCAAATCCCGGGGAGAATCATGATAACCCTGATCACTGAGCAGCTACAGAAGCAGACTCTGGATGAGCTAAAATGCACACGCTTCAGCATCAGTCTGGTAAAAGACAGTTTTCCCACTTCTCTAAGACCCCCCTCGCCCTTTTTTCTGAGGCTGTTTGTTGTTACTACTTCACCCTTGTCCTGTGCTGTGTGAATCATGGTACTTATACTGGATGTGCCCACTAGAGGCTCAAAACCCAGCCCCAAAGGCAGGGGTTTTTTTACTGTTAAGAGAAGGGACACTAAAATTTGGGTGGAGAAGGGTTTGAGATACTGGAAGATGTGAATTATTTTACTCACTAATTTTGGGAGGATAAGAAGAGAACACTTAGATGTCCCTAATATCCCTATAGCCCATGAATTGCAGGGGTGAGCTGAAAGGACTTCCTGGAACTCTGTCCTAATTTTGAATCATGATGGATATTCTCTGTCTCTTAGCCTTTGCCTGATCATGCAGACATCTCCAACTGTGGGAACCCTTTCCAGCTTGTGTCTGGTAAGACATTATGTGTATATTTCTGTGTATGCCCATGCCTCCATCCACGTTTCTTTTATTGGTTTTCCGTAACCAGGTCTAGCTAGCCTGCCTCCACAATTATCTTACCAGGGTCAGCTTCTGAGATTGGTGCTTGTCTCCATTTTATTGCACCAGTATGGGAGTTATCTGTTTACCTTGCTCTTATTCTAGCCTTGTAGGAACTTTTATAATGTAATTTTTTGAGTAGGCAATACAGTCACATTTCAAAATTTTTTAAATAGGAAAAGTGTTAAACTGAGGAAAGTCCCCCTTCCTGTTCTATCTACCCAGCTTCTATCATCTCTCTAAAAGTAACTCCTTTTATTAGTTTCTTGTCTATTCAACCAGAGTTTTTGTTTTTGCTTTTTTACAGCTAAAAGCAAATATAAATGTAAATTTTTTGTATTCCCACTCTTAACACAAAAGGTTGTATTCTGTATATTTGGAACTTTCTTTTTAAACTAATCATAATAAGGCTAGAAGATCTTTCCATGTAAGTATGTTGAGTGTTTCCTTGTGGGTGGCCAGACCCAGAGGAACACAAGCACCGTCAAAGGCCTTTCCCACTGTCCCCTCCCCACCCTTGCCTTCACTAGGAATACAAGGGATCTCTTACCTGCTTGATCAGCCTGTCTTGGTGCTTTGACACATAGGAAAGGTAAAGGCTAAGGACGGAGAGTGTAGGCCAGCTTTCCGCAACTCAGGGCTGGGAGGTTGGGGAGCAAAGTAGAGCTTGGTGGAGTGGAGTGAAAGATGAGCACGGCGCACACACCTTTGATTCTCTTGACTCATTCTACCTTTGAGAGGGATTCACAGGCAGTTTATGATTCTATATTTTTAGTTTCAGGTGGTTCCTCATAACGGAGGCACTATAGTCTGCTGGGTAAAAGACCTAGTTTTAGCCTCGGACAAATCTGGTTCTGAACCCTGCTTTGGTCACTTGATTCCTGCATAACTGTTGGCAAGTTACGGAACTTCTCTCATCTGTGAAATGGGGGTAGTGATAGTACCTAACTCATGAAGTTTAGGGGAAACCTCACATAAAGTGCTCACTATGTTATGTAGCACAGTGTAAGCTCTTGAAAATATATTAGCTATCATTAATTCTATCTTTATTATGAATGCCTTCCAGAAGGTGCTTCCTGGAGGGGCCTGCCCCACTGTTCCTGTGCTGAGTTCCAGGATAGCCTCAACCTCAGCTACCACCCCTCAGGCTTGAGCCTGCACCTCAGACCACCCAGCCCGGGAAGTTCCCCACAGGAGCAGTCCCTCTCCCAAGTCCTAAGCCCTGAGCCCCCAGACCCAGAAAAGCTTCCTGTGCCCCCTGCCCCTCCATCTAAGAGGCACTGCCGCTCACTCTCAGTGCCCGTGGACCTGTCTCGCTGGCAGCCAGTGTGGCGGCCCGCCCCCTCCAAGCTGTGGACTCCCATCAAGCACCGAGGCAGTGGTGGAGGGGGTGGGCCGCAGGTGCCTCACCAGAGCCCCCCGAAGCGGGTCTCCAGCCTCAGGTTCCTCCAAGCTCCCAGTGCCTCTTCTCAATGTGCCCCAGCCCACAGACCCTACAGCCCCCCTTTCTTCAGCCTGGCCCTAGCCCAAGATTCCTCTCATCCCTCTGCCGCCTCCCCGCAAAGTGGCTCCTGGGAGAGTGATGTTGAGTCCCTTTCACCTTGCCCACCCCAACGCCGCTTCTCCCTGTCACCCAGCCTGGGCCCACAGGCAAGCCGCTTCTTGCCCTCTGCCCGGAGCTCCCCTGCATCCTCCCCAGAGCTGCCCTGGCGACCTCGAGGCCTGCGCAATCTTCCCCGAAGCCGCTCACAGCCTTGTGATCTTGATGCCCGCAAAGCTGGGGTCAAGCGGCGCCACGAGGAGGACCCTCGGCGGCTGCGGCCTTCCTTGGACTTTGACAAGATGAATCAGGTGGGACTGGCAAGACCAGGGAAGCTAGGATGGGAGTAGCGAAGACTGTTCCATTTTTGCTTATGAGGTGTCCTCTAACCCCAGGCCCTCCTGACGTGGCCTCCCATGGCACTTCTGTTTGCCTGAGCCTTTGCTCAGAGTGGTCTACCATCTCAGTTTGCGCAGGATTATCCTGGTTTTAGCATTGAAAGTCCTGTGTCCTGTGGAATTCCTCAGTTCTGGGGGGTTCCAGAGAAACTTAGGGTGAGACCCATGTTAAACCTTCCAACAGAGATCCCAGATTGTCCTCCCAGAGGCATCTTCCCTCCTTATGCATGGCTCAGAAAAGCCCCATCATAAGTGCCTTGCCCCTTCTCATGCAAGGCTGGTTTTGTCCCTTGCCCTTCACTGCTTCACGTGGGTCTGTGAGGGCTTAAGCAAAATAGGCTGCTGCATCATTCATTTGCTCAACAAATGTTTTTTGTCTTACCAGTGTGAGTACAGTTGTTAGAGGCACTTGCCCACTCTTTTCATATTCTTCCTTCTAGACCACTGGGTCATAAACCGCTTTGAGAACTTACTTATTCATAGTCATTCATTCAAGCAGTCAACAAACGTTATTGAATGCCTACTATGTACCAGACTCCAACGAGGCACTGGCAATATAGGAGTGAAACAAGCAGTCAGTCAGTATTCCTACACACATAAAGTTTATAAATCGGCTTCTAATCTTGAATCTGATAGAAAGTATGGGCTCTTTTCCTCAAAAAGATATGCAGGTACACTAAATTTTCAAATTTTATCTGGGAGTTCATGACCTCACCCTTATGCATAGGACTCCTGCCTTCAAGGGTAACCAAGAGGGGTACTTTGAAATACAGCTTGGGCAGGGTTGTCTGGAAAGTTAATATCTTTCTTTGCCTTAATTTTGTTTGTTTGTTTGACAGAAACCATACTCAGGAGGTCTCTGTCTCCAAGAAACAGCCCGGGAAGGCAGCAGTATCTCTCCACCATGGTTCATGGCCTGCAGCCCCCCACCCCTCTCTGCTTCCTGCAGCCCCATTGGGGGTTCCTCCCAGGTGCTGAGTGAAAGCGAAGAGGAAGAGGAGGGGGCCGTGCGGTGGGGGCGGCAGGCGCTGAGCAAGCGGACACTGTGTCAGCAGGACTTTGGGGACCTGGACTTGAATCTGATTGAGGAGAACTAAAACTGAGAGGCTACTTCCTGGGGCCACACAGACTGACTCTCTTATGGCTACTAACAAGTGTCGAGGTCCCAAGGCCAGGGGCCAAGCCTGGGAATGGGGGTGAATGGAGGGCTCCGACTCAGGGCAGCCGGAAATCTTCTCGCTCCAGGAAGCTCGACCATGCCGAGAGACTGGCCGGGACAAGATAAACGGAGCTGGTGGCGGGAGGGACAGCCCCAGAGCAGACCCTTCCCATGGCGGCCCTGAGTGTGAGTATCCCTGCCATCGAGAAAGCAATGGGCAGGGACGGACGGGGTCTGCCGACCCCAGCTCGGGGAATTTCACTAGCCCCTTTGCTTCAAAGGGCACTTGTGTCTTAGAATTTGGCCAGGGTGGGGGGTTCATTCAGCCTCCTTGGAGAAATTGTGTGAGAGTGTGTGAGTGCATGAGAGTGCTCGAGGAAAGGTGTGTTTGGGTAGCCTTAGGGAAGGAAGGCAGTTTCTCCCTAACAGCAGAACACCACAGTACTCCCGGGATCTTGGGTTTTCACGGGACAGCAGGCTTGTTCTAGGAGTCGGGGTTCTAAGGAGCTCTGGTAGCAAGCTTGTAATCTGTTAGCAACAGTGGCTCTGCAAAGGATTCTATTTGGGGTCCTCAACTAATGGTCTTTTCCTCAGGCCCACACCTCCCCTAGATAGATCTCATATTGGCTGGAGAGGGCGCTGCATATTGATTCTGAGCTGGCTTTTTTTTTCTCATCAGATTGCCAAGGCTGGATACAACTTGCCTGTCTCACTCACTAAGTAGATGCAAGCACATGTGGGCAATTAAGGCAGGGCTGAAGGGCTCCATCTCTTTCTTTCCCTGCCTACTGATGGGACCTCTTTTCCCTCTTACTTTCTGCCCTTTGAGGGTCAAGAACAAGGAAGGAAGCCTCTGTATGGAGGCTGACCTGCAGCAGAAGTAATGTTCAGTCCCCAGCAGGCATAGGTGAGTGCACCCCAGCACTGCCCTTTGGAAGCAGACGGTAGAGAAACTCATTATTAAGATCCAGGCCTAGCCATTTTTTCTGACGTGGTTGAGAAAGAGGAAGGGGATGTCAGCATTTACTAGTTTGCTGTCTTCCACTCCTGCCAGGAAATGTTTATTTGCCTCTAATTGGCCCTTAGAGATCTCAGGGAGGTTGAGGCTCACTGAGGGACTGGCTGAGGATGTGTAAAGCAGACTGAGAAGCAGCTGGAAGTTTCTTGTTGCTGGATTGAATTTCTTTTATTGTTTCACACCCACAACTTGGGCCTGGGCAACAGGTCTCAGTGGCCACACTGATGGGTTTAAGGATTTCAGAAGTTCTGTAGGGCTGGCTCCAGGGGAGATGCATACTGAAGCTGCTGCCATAATGGCGTTTGAGGCTTTGTCCAGCTTTGCTTAGACCCTGCAGGACCAAATTGGACTTGCCCTTCCTGTTTATTGGAAGAAGGGCATTTTCCCAGGGTTTTGTAGGAACCAATTGCTCATGTTAGGGAAGAGGACCTAAGTGTTTTCTTCCTTATGGAATTTAACCTGTGGTTTTCTGCGTCTCCCACCTGTTGAATAGGAGCATCAGTGAGGCCCTAGCATCCTCACCTCCACTCCCGAGGAGATGGCTGTGTCGTCTTCAGCCTCCGGCCTTCTGAGGTTCTACCCCTCCAGAGCTCCTTCCCTTCACCTGCTAGTTAGCACATGTTACCAGTGAGCTACCAGGTCTGCAGGGGCCTGAGAAACGCTCTCTGGAGAATCCAAGGAAACTGAGCCCACGAGTTGCCCCTCCTTGGTTTCATCCCTCCCCTCGCTGTTCTCCCTCTTTAGGCCATAATTTCCCTGGTGCCAGCTTCTTTTCCTCCTGGGGCATCCTCATCCCTGGGCTCTCTGCTGCAGATTGTGCTAGCTTACAATAGGCCACTGGTAATGTCAGGGGGGGTCTCTGCAGGCCCAAAGCTGAAGAAGTGAGGTCAATAATTTCTGCCTCCACCCTGGCTTCCTCAAAGCCCTAGGGCACCATCCCTAAGGGAGAAGGTCTATAGATGCCATATTTGAATTCCATTACTTTAAGATCTGGAAAGTTAAACTGGCTGGAGCTATTGTTTTGCTTCCTAATCTAAGTACCTGTGGCCCTTGGACAAGCCTTTTCGAGAAGTGGTTTATTTTGCTTTACATGGTAGATCTGTTCCAACAGTTCTGTATAAACCAAATGCTATTTTTCAAAGCATTTGGACTGCTGACCATTTAAAAGCAGCCTGTGATTGCTTCTTTTGTAAAGCAAGCAACCTCCCTCTACTTTAGCTGTTTTGACAATTTGGATTTTCACATATTGGGCTTACCCAGAGTGGAACACACCTCTGCCGTGGTTGACCCTGGGTAGACACCTGCATCTGTGTTGTGTGTGTGGCGTGGCTGACCAGTAGGTGAGTATTCCTGCGTGTGTGAGTGAAGCCACTCCCAGGCTGGTGCTCTCCTCCTGTGCCCGGTGACTGCCCACTGGCAGCTCCAGCTGCCCTTCACTCCCACCTGCTGCCAAAGTCCCTGTGCTAATGGGATTACAAATATAAAAAGTGGAAAAAAATTTTTCGTAAACTTTGTTTTATATTAAAAGAAAATCCATAAGTCTGTGTGTGTTAAACATGAGGTCCTGCCTCTGTGGCTGTGTTTGAAAAAATAAAGTTTTATTAGAATAATCGATTTTCCCAGGCAACCTTGTGTACTACAGTGTCGTCTTCCTTTCTTCACAAAGAAAGGCAAGGAGGAAGTGGGGAGAAGGCCACCCAGCTCTTCCAGCTGCTTCTATGACATAGCTGAACTTTTGCCCCTTGAGGACAGTATTTGGTCCCTGGGCCCTTTGCAGCCGCAGTAGTTATATCCTGTGACCCAGCTTCTGTTAAGACCTCAGTTATTTCTGGCAGTCTGATTTGGTCTCCTGTTTCGCTGGTACTTATACCCATCTCCTCTTCCCTCCTGTCACTATTAACTTCAATCAGGGTGAAGTCAAGTATTAATTCATTCTTCCTCCCTGAGAAATGCTAGATGGTGCAATTAGAAACTTGTCTAGAATGGTTTGTAGGCTTTGGGACGTATGGAAAAGGCATGATAGGGACCTTGTCCAGGAGTGTCTTTTAAGAGTTTTCACATGTTATGTTGTGGAGAGCTGGAGATAAAGTTGTGAAAATTGAAAGTCCAAAGACCTCAGCAATTTCCCCATCCTGAAAATACTGATTTTGGAAAACTACCCTAGCAGCAGAGCTGCTTTTTTGCTCTAGAAGGTGGTATTTTCCCTGATGCTTCAATTTGGAATGTTCATTTACTGAAAGAAGCGGTGTGGCTCACTCTCTCGCTTTAGACCTTTCTATTCCACCCTTCTCCCTCCGTTAGCATTCTTCCAATGTGTGTGGGTGAAGTGTAGTTGCTTAGAGAGCCAGGCAGGAGCCTGTTGTTGTCC
The DNA here is from genome assembly GCA_007570785.1 of Antilocapra americana. Taxonomy (NCBI): domain Eukaryota; kingdom Metazoa; phylum Chordata; class Mammalia; order Artiodactyla; family Antilocapridae; genus Antilocapra; species Antilocapra americana. The sequence goes on along the minus strand of ML661896.1, from coordinate 2,063,853 downwards.
CTAAGGCATAGCCTTTCTTTACCAGTTGTAGCACTGACTTGCCAGGCGGCAAGAAGAGTCAAGTTGCTTAGCCTCCGACCCAGTTTCCTGCTTCAAATTGGTGGCACTCATCACTGAATACCAATGAAGTGTGCAAGAAGACAGGATTGGCTTGACTACCTGGAGGAGGAACTTTGAGGGGATGAAAATACACCCTGAAAAGAGTGGGAGTTGTCACCTATCCTGGAAACTAAGAAGGGCTTTGAGGGGGTAGGGCTATAGCATGTGGTTAAAGAATCTCAATTACAGGTTTGTTCTTTGTATAAAACTGCTGTTATGTTTCACCTACTGTTTGAGCAGGGTTAAGGCCTGAACATCTAAACTTACTTCCCTCTGCTTTTTTTCCTTTCTGTTCAGTTTTTTTGTTGGGTTTTTCTACTGTTAATTTTCTCTGAAGGCTAGTGTGATTTCATTTTCCATTGCTGAAGCATAGGAAAGAATATAAACTTTTATGAGGGTTTTGTTTTATTCAGTGTTGGATCCCCAACACTTTGAAAACGTACTGGCTTATGAAAAGTGTTGCCATATTTGTTGAATTAATTTTTTTTTTTAATCTTTGGTTTCCCATTCCTGAGCTTAGACACAAAGACACCACTTGTGTCTGGTGCTGTGAGAAGCCAGCTTTGGATAAGAGCTTCATGTGGGAGAAAATCCCAGCAGTGAATTTTAATGAAAAATCTACAAGGCAGCTAGGTCATGTATGGATTCATCCCTCTTTCTCTCCTACCAACTACAATTTGTGAGGAGTATGCTTGAAGAGTGTCTCAGCCCAGAAAAATCAAGAAAAATTGAAGCAGGCCTCAGGTTGGCTATGGGAAATGGACATTATAAGGAATAGGGAGAGGAAAAAATCCAAAGAAATGTTTGCTTGGTGCTCCATAGAGTCAGTTCTAGAATGGCTTCACTGAATGTTGTACTATGACTGAAGCCAATAACTGGTACTTTCCTCTGGCCCCCAACCTTTGCCACAAGGCAAGTAGGTCAAGGGTAAAGAAGATTATGGACAGATTTCTGGGTAGGCACATAAGTCTGAAAAGAATGCTACTGCTCTTGATTGTGTGTGGGTCAGATCAGTGAAAGAAATGGGTACTTTTAGGGTAGTAATCATGGATTAATACCATACCTTTTCCTGGTTTGTATCTACTTCCACGTATACTCTGCATCCATAAGATTATGGAACTTGTGCTAGTCTCTAACATGACCAGTGTTAATGATTGAGATTTCTCATTGCCCAGTGTAAACAAAAATCTAGGCAAAAAATACCTCCCTGTCTCCCCTTCTCTGTACCCACTTTTCTGACAGGAGTATCAATCATCCATGCCTGTGAAGTCAGATAGGAGTGGTGGGGTTTTCTTTGTTCCAGCTCCACTTATTTCCGTGGTAAGATGTACTTTGGTCTCTTTCCAGTTCTCTTAAAAGTTGAATTGAGAAACACCTGGACTTAATAACATTGACTGATTTGGAAGCAGGAAGAAGCTCCACTGGGATATTGGAAGCATGTTTGCCTTCAGCCAATGTAGAGTGGCATTATCACATACAATGGGTATAAAACGTTGGTCAATTGGAAAGGGACCTATCAAGTATTGGTAGTATATAATGAAACGGTACCGTAGACCAGTGAGAAGAAAGATACTGTGTCCCATGGACCAATGGGAAGCTTCCTAAAAGATAAGGACAGGAGGGTAGTGCCTATTTTCAGGCTTGGAAATCAGTCAGGTACTGGGGCACTAACTTCTTATCTCAGAATATCAGTTCTCTAGGTAACTTGCCCCTCAGCCACCCACCCCAGTTAAAGTCTTTGGTATCCGAGGAGGGTAAGCTAAAACCTTCTCAGAAAAAGGGGCCCCCTAAGGGAAATATGGCACCAGGATGGTGCCAAGGGAGACTGAAGGACCCGCCCACTTCCCCACCCCGGCCGAAACTGCAATTCCCCTCCCTGCCGCAGGGGGCACTGCAGGCCCCGGGGAGGTTGGGGCGGAGCGCTGCGAGGGGCCCGGAGCTGCCGCCCCGCTCCGAAGCGCGGGGGGCGCTGTGCGGGGCCCGGGCTGCGGCTCCGCTCCCGGCCACGGGGGGCGCTGCGCGGGGCCGGTGGTTGGTGGTGGCTGTTGGGGGGGGTGGGGGGGGAGCCGCGGCCGCGGGTGGTGCGGAGGGAGGCCTTGCGGGCGGATCGGGAGATCGGCGGCGGAGGTGGTGGGAGGCGGCGGGCGGGAGCACGGGTCCGGCCGGCCCTGGCGATGGCGGACGCGGCGGCCTCCCCCGTGGGCAAGCGGCTGCTGCTTCTGTTCGCGGACACCGCGGGCTCGTCCTCGGCCTCGGTCCCCGCGGCGGCGGCGGTGGCGGGCGGAGATCCGGGGCCTGCGCTGCGCACTCGGGCCTGGCGGGCCGGCACGGTGCGGGCCATGAGCGGGGCGGTGCCCCAGGACCTAGCGGTGAGTGGCGGCCGAGGCGGGCACTCGAGGCCGGGGTTGCACGGCCTGCGGGCGGCCTCCCCGGGGGCCTTTGTGAGGGGGCGGTGGGGTGGAGGTGACCCAGTTCCGCGCCCCCAGATCTCCTCAGCGCCCCCCGCCGGCTCCTCAGCACCCCGAGCTCTGGCCAGCATGGCTTCCGCGTCGGGGTGCGCGCCCCGGTTTACCCCGGGGGGCAGCCAGGGCGCTAGGAAATGCTGCCTCCACCCGGCAGGCCCCGCCTCCTGAGCGACCCCTTTCTCAGCGTCGCCCCCAAACACTCCTACGGAGCAGGCTCTAGCACCCTGGGTTCCGGGGCCCCTTAGAGTTCTGCCCGTGTGCCGCTGCCTCCTGGAAGAAGCGGACCTGTAGTCTCCAGCCTCTCGTGGGAGACCTGCGCCCTGTTCCCTTCTTCCCCGAGCCCCGAATGGGGCGGGAATGTGGGCACTTGTGGGAGATCGAGAGGCTGCAGTTGGAGCTGCTCAGAGGTTTTTTATCTGGCAGTTACTTCCTCCTTGTCTGAGCCAGACTCGGCCAGGCTATCTCCAGAAAGGCCAGCTCTCTTCAGGCTCCTCTCTTTGCGCTTCTGGGTGACAGGAGCTGCCGTAGTGGCTGCTTTTGATAAGTTTGAGATCTGTCCTAGCAGCCAAATGGGGCAGTTGGGTGGTGCTTTTTATCTCCGAGCTGGGCAACTCCCCCAAACCTTGGGAGAGGTTTTGTTTTGAAACTTTGTGTTGGGGCATGGCCACTTTTGAATACTTGTCTTGGTGTATTTTGTGATTAAAGTTGTTCAGTAATAGAACTTAACTAGCATTCGTGTCCGTGATGTGTTATTTTTGTTAATGTAGCGACAAAATGTTGTCTTTGAACTTTGGCAAGCCTCTTTAGTTCCTCATTCTGATAGCGGCCCTAGGTTCTCTGTTGAGACAACGCTGTGAAAAATAGGGGGATTCTTTTGGATTGTGATAGATCCTCAGGCAGAAGAAAGATTTTCTTGATGAACTTGCTTTTGCAGATATTTTATTCGCTGTAAACGGGAATTCATTTTGTAAGATTTGATGTTAACATTGCTGGTTTCTGATACTCATTTTTCTACCTATCGATCAGTGGTTTTAGACTCCCCACCCCGCCCCATATAGAAGTCTTCTGGGTTGTTTTGCTTGTGGCTGGCTTTGGCTTTAAGAAAAAGGCTGCTTGGACATTTATGAGGCTTTAGTGGGGCGAATTTTTAAAGAGACATCAGGAATATAATGAGGTGAAGAGGATGATTAAGCAAGGAGATTTGGAGTTAAATTCCTTTGAGATTTCTTTAGAAGACTGTTTTTTAAGTAGCAGACGGGGAGAGAGGTGTCCCTCTTAGATCCAGTAATTTACTACCTTGAATTCAAAACTTAGGTTAAGATCCACCATTTAATGCATATTTTGACTGAAAAACTTGGTCTGTCCTAGCGTTTCAGTCGAAGTTTTCTGTTCTAGTTGTTTCCTCCATCAGATGAATTGCTAATGAGCTCTGCACCTGAAATGGCTACCCATTCACTTTGTTGTTTGCTGAGCTCCCAAAGGGCAATGGTTTTTGAAGCTCACTGAGATGCTGGACACCTACTAAGCTAAATACTGAAAAATTGTGTCAGTGGGCCCATGGAACTGGTGTCTCAAACCAAGTAAAAAGTTTCAGTGATTCAAAACAAAGTGTTACAACTGTGTTGAGGTCTTGGATGGAGCTGTATGCATTTAAAAGCAAAGGCAGTTTGGGGTTTTAAGAATAGACTTATGCTTGTCTCGTATGTATAATCAAGGAACATAGATAAGAAAAAGCAACAACAAAACTCAGCCTTTAAAATATTTTACTAGCTTGCAAAATTGCTCAAGAATTGCTGCTGTGATGATGAGGTTCAGTTAATGACAACAACTAAGTAGAATCAGAACTGTCCGTTTGTTTTCCTTTTTCATTAAAGAGATTTCCTTTGGACCCTTGGCATGTGTGCCTTTCCAATTTTGCACCACACAACCGTAGTAAACACAACTGTCTTCCAATCAAAAGTGTTCTTCCTGTACTCAAGGGTGGAGTTTGCAAGCAGCTGGCCTGTGATTGGACAGATTTTCATTCAGTTATGTTTAAGATGTTTTCAGGCATGCCTGGTTTTGAGTAATGCATGGCAGGGCGCCCCCTGTTAAGGATGAGTAATTGAGGGTTGAATGAATGAGTTTTTGAAGTGATTGCAAACACTTTGCAATTTTAGGCTCCATTAATGCCCTCTTTCTAAATAATTTTGATCCAGAAATCTTTCAAAATGTAGTCCTGATTCATTAATGAACCCCCCGTTTTTGAAAACATTACTAAAGCCACAAGTCAGGATCTTAGTCAAGAGTTTTGTTGACAAGAATTTGATAGCTGGGCATTTTCCTCACCAAAGCTATGCTGAGAAATAACTACTGAGATTTTGAATTAAGTAGTTAAACATCTTTTTTTCCTTCCCCTCTTCCATGTAATAGTAATTTTATTTGTATTTCAAAATAGACTTGTTATATTTGAAAAAAAGACTAGTTGCAAAATTAGTATTATGGATTTTTATGCCTTTTTAACGCCGTGTCCTCTTTGTGTTCTGACCGTTATTGGTCCATGTAAGTGACAGAAACCTTGGGACCTTCACATATGTAGGCATGGCAAATAAACACACACACACACACATATGTAGGCATGGCAAATAAACACACACACACACACACAGACTGTTTTCTTTTGGGGGGTAATAAAAGCAAAACTTGCATTTTGCAGAATGTCAAAATGCCAAGAGTATACACAGGAAGGTCAACAGTCTGCATCGTTTAGCAGCTTCTACTTGTTGAAGAAGCCTTGTATGTCTTCTTAATACTGGTACAAAAATATAAAAACATTTCTCTCTATACAAAAGGTGGAGTTGTTTTGTTTTGTTTCTTAAGCAAATGCTATCATACTGTGCAATATCTGTAGCCTGTGTCTTTTTTTTTTTTTTTCTCTCTTTCCATTTAACATTAGACCGTGGGCATCAGTACCCATGACCTTCCTCATCATTTTAGATAAGTACATTATAGAATGGATGTACAATGATGTATTCAATCATTTCCCTTTATGATGGGCGTTCAAGGTATTTTAATTTTTTTGGCACTTACAATGCAGTTAGTATCCTTGTACATATGTCTTTATGTAATCATGGTTTTATTTGAGTTTAGCCATCCAGGAGTGAAATTGTTGGGTTAAGGAGTACATGTATACATTTTGATTTTATTAGGTAATGCCAGGTTATTTTCCTATGAGATAAATTTCATACTCTCACCCACATACAGGCAGTGCTTGTTTCTTTTCATCCTTGCCATCTCTGGTGTCATCTGGCTTTGTCATTTTTTGCAATCTGATGAGTGAAAAATAGTATCTAGCATTTTCATGACCACTTATCTTTTTCTGTGTTTATCGGTCTCTTCCATTTCTTTTATGAGTTATTTATGCCAAGTTTTTGCCTGTTTGAAAAAATAGAAGTTTTATTCTGTTCAGGTTCTGTATTTGACACATTAACCCCTTTACCTGTCAAGAGTATCGTTTCTCTCATTTGTCTTTTAACTTTAAGGGTTGCTTTGCCACATAGAAAAATAAAATGTTTATATCGTCGGGTCTGTTAGACCTTTCTTAATGGCTTCTGGGTTTAATTGCTTGGGAAGAAGACACCCACCCTCACCCCTGCCACCTTGAGCCTGTATAAATAGTCTTCAAATTTTCTTTGTAATGTTTCATTTTTTTACCTTTAGATCTTTAGTCCATCTGGAATATTTTTATAAGCGGCATATGTGGTGGACAATGTAACTTTTCCTACTGAGTAGGAACCAGTTGTGGCAGCACCAATTTTATTAACTAAACCATGCTTTTCTTTCTATATGATAGAATTAAATTATGCTTTTAGTAGTCATGAATTGTTTTGAATGTATATCTTACCTATCTCAGCTTTCCAGAACTTGAAACAGGAATAAAAGCATATCTGCCTTAATTTTTTTAACCCTTTAATTTTTTCATTTTTATCTAGAGGAAAGGTGGGCTCTAAAATACTCCTTTTCTTTGATTTGAGTTGATGTAATAGATGTGGAAGTGTCCAGACTAGTACCATATTTCTTCCATTGGTAGTCTTCCAAGAGGAGTGAAAGCTTTTTAAAAAAGAGAAAAAAACTCTTCCTGCAACCTCTCCTCTTTGTCTCAGGGTAGGTGGACTTTAAAATAGCTGTCTAGTTTGTTTATAGATAATGTAATAATTTCCAGTGTACAATCTAATATTATTTATTTTCAACCTAAGTTCACACATAGAACTTCAGCCCTAATTGAATTAGATCAGCCTTTAATGATTATCCCTAAGTGTTGTTTCTGTGCTTATAGTCCCTAAGCTAAATAAAAATCTGAATAATATTGTAGTATGCTGTTTATTAAAGTCAGTAGAATATGTTTTGTGGATCAGTGTATTGTTTAGAGAACTTTAAATAAAAATGAGATGGTGCAAAAGAATATATAATGGTTAAGTGTGAGGCCATCTATACACACTTTTCATCCTAACTCTCCTCTTACAGCAGGAGGTCTGTTTTTGAAACATTGAGCCACTATTGAATTTTTTAGGCACTCAAGTGCTTTGTGTAAATTGCTTTCTAAAGTTTGTCTTCGTTTATGTGTGTATGTCATTTTTGATACTTCTATCTTACTGTCTTTGCATTCTATTTATTTCAAGACTACAGTATGTCCACCAGTGGTCACACTCCACACTGGTCATTTTGTCCAGTATCCTCTCCCTTTACTGTACAATCAGATTTTTTTCTTGTTAATTATGCATTTGTTTCTAAGAGTTGTTTCGCTTAACTTTCCATCTATCAAGGGCTCATTCTCTCCTTTAGTACTCACTTGACTAGTTCTATTCTCCACCTTCTTGTTGATTCAGTTTCCCCTCCACCTGCCTAAATCACGGGTCACTAACATGGAATTCTCTGTCAGTGATTTTCTCAGCAACAGCTGGAGTGGGTTCCAGTGGGCTTTGCTTCCTCAAGGCCTGGGGGACACAGCACCTGTTGCTGTTGCTCAGTTTTCCGCAGCCTTTGACAGATTGGTAGTTTTTAAACCCTCCTCATCCCACTGTTCCTATTGCTAAAGTGTCTTTTACCCTTGTTCTGCAGTTGGATAAAACCTGCCTGATTGAACAGTGACCTCGCTTAGTTTTGCAAGGGCAGGAGCTCTGGGGTTTTTGTGTGTGTGTCTTCAGGGATAATCAGGCTCTAGGGAACTGATTCTCACTAACCAAACTCTTGAGACTGATTTGTAAATCCACATGTAAGGTTATTAATTTACAATGGGAGATAAACCTACCCAGAGATCTGCCCAGAGCCCCCTCCTAGTCTACTCAGGAGACCAAATTACATATAAGAGAAATCCTTGTCCTGCAAAGAAGCATCATGGAAAGCTGGGCGTTGCCAAAGGGATATTTCCAACATGCACTCTTGCTGATCCTCTGCTTTCCAGTACTTTCTGGCTTCCATGTTTTATATCCCGTTTACCCTTTGCTTTTGATTTTGTCGTCCATTGAAATCCTGTAAAGAGAAAAGAACACCTCTATCAAGTCTTTTTAAATTCCAGTGTTTTTTCTTTATCACTTTGTGAGATACTTCTTTTGTAATATTTATTAATTTTTCTTGGTGTAGATATAGCTTACCTGCCCTTCTAGATTGTAAGTTCATCAAGAACAGGGAACATGTGCATTTTTACTATTATTTTTTCACCTTAAGTAGAATATTTAGAAGCCAGCATTATGTTAACTTTTATTTCTGATTTTTTATTTTATTTATTATGGACTTTCTACTCTGTGGCCTCCTGTATTTAACTTGATCTTTATGGTTTTTTCTTTTGTATATTTTTACTGATATTGACTCACTACTGATTTTCTTTTTTACATGATTGGATTTATATTTGGGACCCCCATCCAAGGTACATTGTCCATTGGTTTTTGTGATTTTCACCAGAGTTTTTAGATATGCTTTGTTTTTCTGATTCTCAAGTAATACATGTCTATTACACAAAATGTAGAAGTTATTTTAATAAAAATAATAAGTGAAAAAAAAAGCCCCTGTAGAATAACAACCTATTAAAAACTGCTATGTTTGGTACATATTCTAATCTTTTTTTTAAGTTGAATTCATACTGTATTTTCAGTTTTGAGTTTTTCTTTTAACTTAATATGTCAGTTATTTTCATGTATTACCAAAAAAAAATTTGTATTATAGGTGATTTTAATTTTTTGTCATTTTTTTATATTTTCCACAGATAACATGTGTTGCTTTCATAACTGAAAGGAAAACAATAAATGCTCTCAAAGAAAATCTTATAGTTTTTATTGACTGGCTAATTTATTTAACTGTTCCTCTTTCAATCTGAAATTGTTTCAGATTTTATGCTTTATTAATAATTCTGTGATGAACATTTTTGTGAATAAAGCCTGTTCTGTGTTTACTATGATTTCCTAGGATTATTGCCAGAAATGCTATTATGGACATACAGGGTATACACATACTTAAGATTCTTGATATATGACAGTTTTTTTTTCCTTTTAAGTCATTCCAGTGTATATTCTGACCAGTTATGAATTTGCTTAAGAAATGCATATTTATCAGAAGCCCGAGATCCACTAGGCATTTCATATTATTTTATTTAATTCTACCACAGTTCTGTGATGCACTTACTGTCCCTATTAATAGACAAAGGAAGTAAGGCTCAAAGAGGCTAAAGTAACTTGCTCTCACAGCTAAGAAATGGGAAAGCTGGGATGCAAATCCACATCTTTGTGATTCCTCTGCACCTAAAACCATTTATACATACACACACACACACACACACACACACACACGCACACACACACACTTGAGTTTGTATTCAGGTTATTTCTGTGCTCAGTTGCATTTGACTTTGCAACCCCATGAACTGTAGCCCACCAGGCTCCTCTGTCCGTGGAATTTTCCAGATAAGAATACTGGAGCAGGTTGCCATTTCCTACTCTAGGGGATCTTCTTGACCCAGGGATCTAACCCTTGTCTCTTGCGCCTCCTACATTGGCAGGCAGATTCTTTAGCACTGTGCCACCTGGGATTCTACTATCATTTGTAACAGAGTTCATATTTCATTTAGAATGTAGTTAGGAAAACTGGAAAAGAAAAGTTAGGAACCTTGGAAGTTAGTTTCCATTTTTCTTACCTTCTCACAATCATTACCTTATCCTGTTATTTTTATCTCTAATTTCTCAAATATGCTTTTCATTCATAGTCTTGATCTAGGCCTTGGTTTAGGCCTTTTACATCTCTTACCTGGGTTTTCATCACTTTATAATTAGTCTTCTTGCTTCCAGTTTCTTGCCTCTATGAGTTCCTTCCCAACCTAATCCCAAAGTTAATTCTTTCCTTTAAAAAAAATTAATTATATGAATAATAGTCTAAGGACAAAAAAGGGAACATTTACTGATAAGGTATTACCTTATTATCAGATAATACTATAACTCCTCCTATCCCAACCCTTCTCTTGTCCTCCCATCTCCCTAAAAAATCTGCAGCTTGCTTTTTTCCATGTAGTATATCTTGGAGATCAATGTTCATCTATTAGATATATCTCATTTTTAAAACTTCCTTATGTTATTCCATAATTTGAATAAAATATGTTTAATACTTTGTAATTTCTATTTTGATTTCCTATTTAAACTGAGTATTGAGAAATTTTTCCCCTCAGATGGCATTATCTTTCTAAAATGCACGTGAAAGATGTCTCTATATCATTTCCCCCACCCCCCTTAAAACAATCAAATGCTCCCCCAAGGCCTGTCGAAGACAACATAAACTCACATGTGTCCAGGGCCAGGCTTGTGAGAAATAGCTGGGCAACAGACTAAAGGGTATGGGGGGTTTGACTACTGGAGAGTTCGGACATACCGACAGAACCCCAACTCTGCTAACCAGACAAGAACCTTTGCCCCCATATTTCAATTTATCACCTGTTAATAGGCCTACAGAACACTTTACAGCTAACTCACTAGCTGCTACAGCCTCCTCCCAGAACACCCAGCCTGTTCTTAGGTTTCTCTGCCTTTGCACCTGCCGCAGCCTTGCTCTCCCGTCTCTTCGAGAAGAATACAGTTCTTCCTTTGAGATCCAGTTTGTGTGCCACGACCTCTTCCATGAAACCTTTCTTGTTTCCCAAAGCATATACCTTCTCTAATATGTTCAGTCTTGATTCCTGCTCTCATTACATACCTCTATAATAGTTTCTGTACCTCTCTGTTGGCTCATCCAGGGTTTGATTCCCTCCTGCCAGGTGCTATCTTATTCACCTTGATCTTCTTGGCCCTGGCAAGTGTTTTGTGCACATGTGCGCATACACACATATTTTTGAGGCATTCTGTTTTTGTTGAGTGTGTGCATAAGTTAATACTTTTATTAATTGTAGTAAGAATGGCCTTAGGGAAGACTAGAATCCAAACTGGTTATTACATAATTATGTGGTTAGCATGAGAGTTTGTATTACTCAGACTACTACCGTTTGATTTTTATCAAACTTAGGTTAACTTACTTGATTTTTTAAAAAAAATTTATTTCGTTTAAATGTCACTGAAATGAACGTGCATTACATATAGACCATAAAAGGGATTTTGAAATGAAAGTAAGCGTTTTACCACTAACTCTCCTTAACTAAGGGAATATTTTACACATCTAGTCCTTAGACTCTAGCTGTACAATGTATAATACTTTTTGCTACTTTAATAGTAGAAATTTTAAAAAGACTTAAAAAAAAAAATCAACTCATACTGTTTTAGTTCTGTTCTGTCCAGATTATCAACCTGCCTTGGCCATCTCTAACTGGGTCCAAGCACTATCATTGATTTTTGTTAGTTTATATCCCTTCTTCCTGTTTTGTGACCTAGCCACTACCATTTAAAAAAAAAAATACTTGTTTATTTGGCTGTGCTGGGTCTTAGGTGCAGCATGTAGAATCTAGTTCCCTGACCAGGAATAGAACCTGGGCACCCTGCATTGGGAGCATGGAATCTTAACCACTGGACCACCAGAGAAGTCGCTGGCCATTATCATTTTAAGAGTTCCTGTTCTATGTACTTTAACCTCAAATGATTCTTCACCTTATATATTCTAACTCCTTCCATCTCTAGCTAGGAGGTGGAACAGAGTGCCAGGGCCAGAAATAAGCCATAATACTGGTAGAACATATTTACATATATCTACATTCCATATTGCGCTCAAAACAAATTTGTATTGTTAGCCTAGAGCAGTTGTTTGATCCTAGAACATACAGCACTGTGGTTGCCAAGTTCAGTACTTTATTCCTTTGTCCAGGCAGGTTAGGAGATAATTGCCCTTAAATCAGGTGAAATACGGCTTTCAAATATTTCAGCTCTTCCACGGTGTTTTCTGAATGTGTTATGATAGAATTCCTGAATACCAACTTTTCAAATGTTCAAATCCCTATATAAAGAATTAAAATCATTACAGCTTTGATAGAATGACTTCTTTTAGTGTTGTCCTTGTATTTGTATGTTGGTGTGACTTAGAGTTTTGTGACTCCTATTGTTGGCTTCCCAGGTGGCACTAGTAGTAAAGAACCTGCCTGCCAGTGCAGGAGATGTAAGAGTCACTGGTTCGATCCCTGGGTGGGGAAGATCCCCTGGAGGAGGAAATGGCAACCCACTCTAGTATCCTTGCCTGGAGAATCCCATGGACAGTGGAGCCTGGCAGGCTACAGTCCATGGGCTTGCACAGAGTCAGACATGACTGAATCGATTTAGCACCAGCACCATGTTGACTTTTAAAGTAGTTGGCAGATTAGCACTGGACATGGCACCTAGCTGTCAGGCACCAGAGAGCCTCGACCTCTGGTTTTCTAAGCTATGCCCAGGAGAGCACTGTGTCGCTGAAGGTCAGACTCCACCTAGGGTTTCGACAGCCTCTCTTCCTTTTCATGACTTGGAAGGCCTTGTCTGTCCTTCAGCCATGGCCTCCTCTGGACATCAGTTATGACACCACTGCACAGTAATGGGACTGCTGTGCTCCTAGTCTTTGATTCAAAATCCAAGTCATTTATGAGTTTTCCCTTAGGCTTACTCCAGCCAGTCATGGTGCTTGTTGATAGGACTCATCAACTCTCATGAGCCCTGGTCACTTCCTTCCTCATCTCACTGCTGCCACTCTAGGTCATGTAAGAACACCCACTGTTCCCCACCCTACTCCCACTCTAACCATCTTCATCCACTAAGTAGCTGAATTGTCCTGAAACAAACTGTTCTGCTGATGTTTTGACCTCGGAAACCTTTAACTGGCAGTTGCGTGTATACACATTCACACACACACACACACACATCTCTTCCATTGGCAGATGGATGAACCCAAGTTTGATCCCAATATTTGGCGTCTTCCGCGCTGACTGTTAATCTTTTTAGCCCCCTTGCCCGCTCCTTCCCCACAGTGTGCTATAGTTCCTGGCCATCCTAGAACTTGACTGGGACTTATATTTTTAACCTCTGCCCATATCAGTCCCTTTGCACACCTGAAGTGATCTCTCCTGCTTCTGAACACTCCCTATACCTTATTTTATTTGTTTTATCTTATGGCATGTTATTGCCCAAGTAGTGCTTTACAATTGACCAAAGTACCTGGAATCTATTACTTTATTTAGTCTTCACAACCAATCCATGAGGTATGTCGTATCACAAAGGAAGAAACCAAGACTTGAGAAGCAAAGAGTGACTTGCTCAAGTTTTCAATTAAAACTAACATCTTAAGGTTAAGACGGAAATCCAAGCCTTCAGAAACATAAGCCCCAAGCTTTGTTCATTACTGCCTTTCTTGTTGCCTGAGTCTATACTTAAATACAAGTTTGAATACATCTCTTTCCAGTTGTCAGCAAGTTACTTAAAGTTTTATATGATTCCCCCAGAACACATATTAATATATGAATGAGCCCGCCCCCCTTCATTTATTAAATGTAATCCAGTTTAATGTTCTTTCTCTGTAAAAATCATGCTTCCCCTTTTGAGCCTTATTTTCCTATCTTTTTTTTTTAAGTAGATGTGAAACTTAATATATTACAAGTAATAAACCTAGAGCTTTGTGTTATGAATTTAATTGCCCTACATTGTTGCCTTTGGAAGTGTCATATGAGAAATTTCTTATAGAGCCAAGTGGTTGGAAAAGTGTTGCTTCCGTGAGACATTCATTGCTTTGTGTTCTCCTTTTAGAGAGTGAAGACAATGCAACTGACCTCTCCATTTTCAGATTGGCCTTTAGGAAGCTCAGAGCCAAATCAGCAATCCATCATTCATCATATATCACTCAGTCATATAGCTGTATAGACCCTTATTGCCTTCTTAAGTTTTCCCTCTTTTTATACTTTAATAGTGACTTTCTGTTGTAGTTTGCTTAGTCCTGATGTAAATTTATATTTTATCCTTTTCTTGCATCTTTCCCAAAAGCCGATTTAAATTCTTTGAAGTGGGGTATAAGTACTCTAGCCTTTATTAATTTTAAAAGTTCACAATAAAAGTGTAAAAATTTTTTCTTTCTACCTATTAGACTATGAACTCCTTGAGACCAGTGTTCTAGATTCCTCTCCGTATTCCTGAACCTAGCATAGGGGCTTATACATAGTAAGCCCCAGTTAGTGTACTTAGATGTAAATTGGAAACTAAGAGTTATGAATCTCAGTAAGATCATGGCTAGACATTACTAACTGTAAATAACTAATGCTCCCTTAACTCTGTACCCTCTTCTCAGTGTGAGGATGAGACCAACTTCCTGACTCTGAAGTAAGATTGGTTTTTATTGAAATCCATTAAAAGAACTTAAAAACAAGTTAAAAGTTTTCAAAACAGGAAGTTTGTGTTTGTTTTTATATTATAGTGTGGGATTTTTTCCAGTGTAACCTCAAGATGACTTTTTTGTCTCTTTTTCCAGATCTTTGTAGAATTTGATGGCTGTAACTGGAAACAGCACTCCTGGGTTAAAGTTCACGCTGAAGAAGTTATTGTACTTTTGCTGGAAGGGTCTCTAGTATGGGCACCTCGGAAGGACCCAGTCCTTATCCAGGGTACTCGAGTCTCAATTGCACAGTGGCCTGCCCTGGTGAGTGACTTTTATTGGCTAGAAACATATTTGGCGTTGTTCCTGTTCTATATGTTATTGATGTAATAGCTGGACTCTTTACAATTCCCCAAACTCTAATGCTTTGTCCTTAACAGGCTTTTATTCTGAAATTACTAAAGCAAAAATTGGGAGAGATCTCTTCTCCTGTGCCTTCTGAAAAGTTTCCTATTAAGTAATATTTGATACTTTGTTTCTCAATAATTTTTCACCTTTCTTTTTCTGTAATAATCTTATGAAACAATGTAATTCTTTAAGTCTGTTTTTTCCCATAGAAACTGTTTTGTTTCCAGCTTTAGTGAGATAGAATTGACATATAACATTGTATAAGTCTGTGTACAACATGATGATTTTATATTTATAGTGAAATAATGATTACAGTAAGGTTAACAGTTCTATGTCTCACAGTTACATTTTTGTATATGTGGTAAGAACCTCTCTTTTTTAGCTTTGCAGAACAAGAACATTTTAAAAATCTCAATAAAGTATAATAATCTCATTGTTTTATAGAGTACCTTCCTACATATTATCTAATTTGCTTCTCACAACACATACATGGTAAGAACTTTTAAGATTTGCTCTGTTAGCAACTTTCAAGTATACAATACAGCATTATTAACTATAGTCACTGTGCTGTATGTTAGATCCTCAGAATTTACTCTTCTTATTACTGTAGCCTTATACCCTTTGACCACTTTTAGCCATTTCCCACATCCCCCCTACCCCTGGCAGCCACCAATATATTCTGTGTCTATGAGTTCAGTTGTTTTATATTCCACATGTAATTGAAATCATACCATATCTGTCTTTCTCTGTCTGACTTATTTGACTTAGCATAATGCCCTGGAGTTTCAGCTGTGTTGTTGTAAATCACAGAATTTCCTCCTTTTTTATGGCTGAATACTATTTAATTGTGTATAATATTTGTGTGTATGCACCACATTTTCTTTATCCATTCATTCATCACTGGACACTTAGGTTGTTTCCTTGTCTTGGCTGTTTTGAATATTGCTGCAGTGAACATGAGGGTGCAGATTTCTCTTCAAGATAGTGATTTCATTTCTTTTGGATAAATACTCAAAAGTAGGATGTTGAACCACATGGTAGTTTCTGTTTTTAATTTTTTTGAGGAGCCTCTGTACTGTTCTCTGTAGTGGCTGCACCAGTTTACATTCCCACTGATAGCACAAGGGTCCCCCTTCTCTACGTCCTTGCCAGTACTTGGTGTCTTTGTCTTTTCACATCCCCTCCTCTTTGTCTTTCGTTTTGGGTATGAGGTGATTACTCATTGTGGTTTCGATCTGCATTTTCCTGAAGTTAGTGAGGTCAAGCCCCCTTTCATGTACCTGTTGCCCATTTGTCTGTTTTTGGAAAAATATTTATTCAGCATATCACCTGAATAGGTGATATGCCCATTTTTAAATCAGACTATTTGTGAGGAGTTTTTAGTTTTTAGCATGTTAAATCACCCATTTATTAGTTGGATAAGTTAGAAGCATAGACACTTTGTATACTACTTCTTAGCTCAGACTCTCACAAGGCAAAAATCTAGTTCTCCTATGACTAACCAAATTAAATAATGCTCAAAACAAATATTTTTAACCTGTTGATTATACGTATCATCGCTTACTGAGCTCTTTTCATTTGTTTTTACGGCCACTTTCCAGTTGAACTTTTAGAAGATCAAATTGATCTTGGTCCCTGGGTGACTTTTGTTGGCAGATTATTTATGAAACACTAAATAGGAATTTACCCACGTATTTTTATATCACTGGTCTTTTTAGAAATCTCACAAAGGTTTCAAGAGTTGTAGAGATGATAGTGGTGTAACTCTTTATTCTGAGAGCTTACTGTAATGTAACCCTCTTGAAGCCTGACAAGATTAGTTAGATTGCAAAAGAAAATGAGGAATTTCTTATTCTTCTTATCCTTTTTAGCTGTTAATAAGGCTATTGAGCTGACTTTATGCTTTAATTTGCTTCATATGATTATTTGAGGGCAGATGGTGGGTTAGGAGTGACTCTCAGAACTTATGCTTTAGCTTATCTGTATTTACTGAGGTAAAAGATATATATTAATAATGGATATTTTCTCTGCAGTTAGATATTCAGTCTAATTGTTATTTATTTTCTCTCCCAAGTACTAATCTATTTCTTGTCATTGTATTTCACAGACTTTCACTCCCCTGGTAGATAAACTCGGTTTGGGTTCTGTGGTTCCAGTTGAATACCTTCTGGATCGAGAGCTTCGTTTCCTATCAGATGCTAATGGGTTGCATTTGTTCCAGGTACTTATCAGTTGGTCTAGTCCTGAATTTATTTCTCTCCGTGCTAATTTCTCTGTTGATTATAAATAGAATGTTTCCTCTTCTCTTTTAATGTTGAAGCAAGTACTTTTTCCAAGGAATTTCATGTGCCTTGTTTTTGGTTTTTTTTTTTAATCCACGTGCCTTTTAAAGTTTCTTTGCTCCCTTGAAAAGTACATTTGGTGACTGAGGCTTCTTTTTTCCCCTACACACCCCCACCTCATCCTAAAACCACTTCACACTTAAGACCACAGTTCCTCAGTAGTGACTTCCCAGAGGTGGCTGCTTCTATAACTTGTCTGAGAAGGGCCTATACGTTTGCCAGTGGCAGAGAGGCTAGGAATTTGGGCTGGTTCCAACCAACATTAAATATTGAAGAGCTTAGGTATATTTTTAGTTACAAAAAAGGGATAGGTTAGTAGTTTAAACAAGCTAGTATCTGAGTTAGAGTTTCAGAATTTATGGATGCTAATATTTATTTCTCACAAGAGTTATTGTCTGAACGTTAAAAATTAGACTTCCAAGAGTTTTGCTGTCTTATTGAGGCAGAAATATTAATGATGATTTTTTTGTTGTCAAAATGTCTTCCTGCCTCATTAGGCCTCACTCCCTCTCGTCAGTCTTATTTTATTCATCTTTGTAATCCTAGTGCTTGTATGAATAGGCACTCAGTGAATTGTGGATAAGTATCAAAATAGCAAGATTTACAGGGAATAAAATGTTTTATAGTCAAACAAGTATGAAGAACATTTACCTAAACATGTTTTTTTCCTGCATGTCTTCTCAGAGCTTTTAAACGTACTATCGTATGTAGAAAGACATAGTATGCTGTTGTCCCTTGAACAACACAGGTTTTAACTACTTTGGTCCACTTAGTGTATGGATTTTCTTCAATAAATATAGTACCTATAAATTAATACGAATTTTTTTCACTGTGTCTTTTCATTTAGATGTCTAGTGTTAGCAATACTTTTAACATCTGTAGTGTTTTGTTTTATATAACGCAGTCTTTTTTTTTCTGGCTGTGCTGGGTCTTCATTGCTGTACAGGCTTTTCTTTAACTGCAGCAAATGGGGGCCACTCTCTAGTTGCGGTGTGCGGGCTTCTCATTGTGGTGGCTTCTCTTGTCGTGGAGCATGGGCTCCAGGGCGCACAGGCTTCAGCAGTTGCAGACCACAGGCTAGAGCACAGGCCCAATAGTTGTGGTGACATGTGGGATGTTTCCAGATCAAGGGCCAAACCCATGTCTCCTGCATTGGCAGATAGATTCTTTACCACTGAGCTATCAGGGAAGCCCTGAATAAGGCAGTCCTGATGTAGTGGATTGACAGATGATTCATCCTGTAAACAGACATCATGAACATAGGGTATCAATAAATACAGTATAGTACTGTAAATGTATTTTCTCTTCCTTAAGATTTTAATATTTTCTTTTCTCTTGCTTACTTTATTATAAGAATACAGAAAAATATATATACATGATATACACAATATATGTCAATCAACTATTTATGTATCAGTAAGGCTTCCAATCAACAGTAAGCTATTCGGAGTTAAGTTTTGGGTGAGTCAAACATACACAGATTTTTGACTGGATGGGTTGGGGAAGCAGTTGATGTTTTGCCCCCTTCCCACCTTATTCTAGGGAAGTATATTTCCTAAACCTAAATGATTGTAGCATCTTTAACTTTTGTAGAGCATCTTGTAGTCAGACTAGGATTCTTTGGAACATTTTGATATATGCTGATGTAGAGCTCCTCAGGGGTATAATTTTTCTCTTCTGGTTAGATATTATTGCAATTTATTTCAGTATTCAGTTTTTTCTTCTTTTATCTTTACTAGATGGGAACAGATAGCCAAAACCAGATTCTTTTGGAACATGCTGCTCTGAGAGACACAGTTAATGCTTTGATCAGTGACCAAAAGCTACAAGAGATATTCAGCCGAGGTAAGAACAGGTAGTCTTCTGTCCTTAAATTCTGAATCAGGTGTATGGTCAATGTTGAAAGTGATAGGATGGGGAAAACACCACGCAACTCTTAAACATCTGTGCTTATCTTCTTTTTGTGGGTAGCATCACAATTAACTCCAGTTACCTGGATCTCTACAATAGATTAGAAAAATAGGATCTCCCTCAAACCAGTTTCCTTTTTGTATTATCTTTCATAATATGCAATTTTGTCTTTTTTTAAATTTCTCTATTTCTTAAATATTTATTAAGGACTAACCTTGCAGTCAACACAGTGTTAAGGTACTGGGGATATAACTACAAGCTAGAAAATCTCTGCCCTTGTTGAACATACTGTCTTGTAAGGTTCAGCGGACCAAAGACTGTTAACACCAACAAATAACAGAGTGTAAGGTATGTTCATAAAGGAAGGTGTCCACAGACTCATTTACATTAAGAGCGTATTAACTTTTAAGAATGAAAACAAAAAGATTTATTAACTTTTTCATTTTACATGCAGATTTTGCCCAAGATTCTACACAAAGGGTAGACTCTTGCTTTTTTTATCCTTCCTTTCATGTTGTACATCTGCTCTTTGTCCTTCCTGATGTCATGATAATAATGATTTTCAGTGAAATAGGGCTCTTGGTTCTCTTTTGTCAAACTAAATCTAAATAGGTTAAAGTAGGAAAACTGGCCTCTTTAGAGAAGGGAAGTATCAGTGTGAAATGATGTTTAATAATCAAGGAAAGGTATGAGAGAGGAAAGAAAGTGAGGAAAAATAGATAGCAGTGAGAAGGAAATCAAGGGACAGGCTAAGACTTAGAAATATATATGAATGTGTATAGGAAAATTAAGCTTAATTATAGCTCTGAAAGATAATTAAAATAAGCAGTGATTTAACTATATAGTCTCAAATGTATAAGATATGTAGGAGAGAGAAACTGTTGTTCTTGGAGGGCCAGCTGAAACTGTAGGGTAACATTACCTGCTGATAAAGTAATATCTTTGAAACTCTATGTTCTTAGGAAGACAGGTGCTATATTTGTTCAGATTGTTATTAGAGCAGAGGCTGGAAACCTCATAAATTGAATTCTCCACCTTCTGTATTGAAAGTAAGATAGCAAAGGGCCAATGGTTGTATATTATTCCTATGCTAACATAACAAAATAGCACATTCAACTTACTGGCCTACTATTTTTATGTATGTCAGATAGATCTGAGTAGATTTTCATATTATCTATAGTTTTTGACTTATAAGTTTCCCTTTTCTTTCCTGTATTACTTCTAAAATTAGAAGATTGAGATAAGGTGTCAGAACCTGGGATATTCTAAGAAATCTCCAAATAAAATTTATGAAAGTCACTGGGAAAAACTATGTTTTATTTTTAAATTGCTGTGTATAGTAAATCTGAAATTGCTCATTTATTCAACTCAATACAAGAGGATTGAAAGTGCCAATACTTTCTGTTTCTGTTTTTTAGGAACAGTCATGAAATACAGCCTAGCCAAAAATATTCAGTACTGACTGATCTCTTCTTTAGGTCCCTACAGTGTTCAAGGTCACAGGGTCAAAGTATACCAGCCAGAGGGAGAAGAAAGTTGGCTCTGTGGTGTTGTAAGCCATCAGGACTCCATCACCCGTCTTATGGAGGTGTCTGTAACTGAGGTGAGGCTCTGTGTTATTTTGTCTGAGCTCCACCCATCCTCTTACCAAGGGTGATATGGAGAAAGGGAGCACTTCATTACATGTAAGAAGAGTTGGGTTCCATCTCTGGCTTCATCACTTTTGATTCCATCACCTTGAGAAAGGTTGTTCCACTTTTTCAACCTCAGTGTTCTCATCTGTAAATTAGAGGTAATTAAGTAACCACCCTTGGCCTTACAGTATATGTTTGGGGAACTGAGATGATGTATTCAAAAGTGCTTTGAAATCTATAGAATGGTATACAGATGTGAAGTGCTATTATCATTATTTTATCATATTCATAATGTTTATTATTTAAAATCTAATCAAGTAGCATTTGCTTCTGTAATACTTATGCCATTCTCCCCTGGATGCTGATAAAATGAGTTGTTTTCTAAGGAAATAAGTAGAAAAAAAACATAGCATCTGTAACTACCTGGAGAATTATCTATCAAAAGCAAGAGTATTTTGAGGCAAACACATATGCATTTATAATACCTTTGAATTGGTTTCAGACTTGCCCTCAGCAGTCACATATAATATAAGCATAATGATTTTAGTTATCTTTTTATTTAATTTATTAAATTATTCAATCTTCATTTATAAATTTCAAGTGATACACACATATATAAAATAGATAGTGAAAGCCATCCCTTCCTATAGGCAAATATTACTCCCAACAATGGTAACCACCATTAACAGTTTGGTATATATTCCATATGCTTCCAAATACCTTCTCTCTATGTGTGTATATGATATTTTTATATTGTCTATTTAGGTAACTGTATAAATCATACTGTACTAACAAATGAGATCATATGATACACGTAGTTCTTTGATTTACGTTTTTAACTTAATTGAAAATTATTAGCATCATTCTCTGTAAATATATATAGAAATCTACTTCATCCTTTAAAAACAGATGCATGCTATCCATTGAATTGATATATTATAGTTAATTTAATTTAAAATTGATGGACATTTAAAAATCATTGCCAGTATTTTACTAGTACAAATAATGCTCAGTGCATTTATTTATTTATTGAAATAAATTGCCAAGTGTATAATTGCCAGGTCAAAGGATGTACACATTAAATCTGACAGTATCTATCAAATTAGCCCCTGCCGAAACCTTTAGTTTTTTCTCTCAAGGTTTCTTTTTTTTTTTTAATGTTATCATTTATTTATATTTATTTTTGGCTATGCTGGGTCTTCGTTGCTGCAGGGTCTCTGGGCTGCTCTCTAGTTGCGATATGCAGGCTTCTCGTCATGGTAGCTCCTCTTGTTGCAGAGCTCTGGCTCTGACCCTGGCAGGGCTTCAATAATTTAAGCCCATGGGCTCAGTAGTTGTGGCTCCTGGGCTCTGGAGGACAGGCTTAGCAGTTGTAGCTCACAGACTTAGTTACCACAGCATGTAGGATCTTCCTGAACCAGTGATCAGACCCCGTGTCTCCTGCATTGGCAGGTGGATTCTTCACCACTGAGCCACCAAGGCAGTTCATTTTTTTTGTTATTTTAATTACAGAACAGGAAGGTTTTAGAGGTGCAGAATTTGGAATTAGTAACCCTAAAAGATACACTTGGGCATTGAACTCAGTTTTTTCGTTCATTCATTTAACAAATATTTGAATGCTTACCATATTCTAGATCTTGTTTCAAATGTTGTTCTTCCGGCAGTGAATTAAATAATAGAGATCCCTATTCATGGAGCTTTCATTCTAGCAGGGGAGTGGAAACAAATAGGGATAATTGCATAGATTATGTAATAAAAAATACATAATTATGTCTTTGGTGGGCAAGCGTTAAATCTTTCTCCTCCTTTTTTCTTATTTCTGTTCCCCTCCTTCTATAGAGTGGTGAGATCAAGTCAGTAGATCCCAGACTGATCCATGTGATGCTCGTGGATAATTCAGCGCCTCAGAGCGAGGTACAGTAATGGAATGTCTCTGAGCAGACTCACCAGCTTGCATTATCTTGTTACATAGACTTCATTATGTGTGTGTTACCCATGTTAATAGCTTTGGGTTTCAAGCTCTGAACACTGCACATTTCTTGCTCTCACCACAGTCTTGTCTAGTTGAGGGAGGATAATCTCTAGAAAGAGACCTAGTCTGAGCAAACCCTTTTCATCGTGGCTATGTTGCCTAACTGTTTTAAAATGGCCTACTTTTTTCTTACATTTTCTCAAGACAGGTATATTTAAAAGATACAATAGACAAAGCTGTAATAAGCAGTAATAATATTCATGACCTACCCAGTAATAAGAAATGGAGACGAAGCTACATCCTCTTTCTCTTTCCATTAGGTGGTAGTGAGCTCCAAGGAAATCTGAAATTTCGTATCCCAAGAAGAGTTCAAACTAAACTAGTGCCTAGTTCAGTGCTCAGCACACAGTGGATTACTCCATAGTTTCTGTGAATCAGACCAACTCTTGGTTCATTCAGAATTATCATAACCCATAAAAAGATACATTATAAATCAGTGCCTAAACCAATCAAGGAATCCTGTATGAATTTCCTTCAGTAGGACATTGACTTGGACAGCCATCTGTCCATATATTCTTCATAGTTTTCTTAAGCACCTGTGTTAGTATTGCTGTCTTGGCTGCTCCTGCTGGGTATACAGTTCTTCCTCCTCTTTATCCAGTCATTTTGGCTTGATAAAACAATATTAGGGTAGGAAAAGAGGAATCAGGGTAAATTTTAATAGTTCTTTACTATATATTACATTATTACAAATAGGATAAGTCTCTTGACTGTGTTTACATGGCTGAAAAACACTTGTTACTTTGATGCTGTATTGGGTCCCCTTTTTATTTCCTTCCTCATTTTGTTTGTTCTTAAGCTCCTATTATATGCTAGGTACATTTAGATTGTGCCATATATAGCTAGAGAGTACTGGTCTCAGTGTCCTAATCAACTCACATGTGAATAGCTCACCATAAGTAGGACATACATATAAGTTGTTGCTCAGGGAAATTGCTGTGAACCAGGCTCTGTAAGTTGGCTGAATGAATTAAAGGTGAGATCTTTGGTTTTCAGCAACAGATGATGATTCTTCCCTTTTCAGCTTTGCCATGGTGTGACTATCTTTTTAGCTAGCAAAATACAGTTATTGACAGATATGCCAAGTTTTACAGTAACGCTTCTTAGAGATCCATGGTCTCCTCATTTCCTTGGAAAGAGTGAACAAGAAAGGAGAGATTTCAGTGATTGTACTCAAATAGTTCACAGCACTGAAAACTGAATGATGATAGTGGTTGAAGAAGGGGTAAAAAGATTTTTAAATGATCAAATGAAAATAATTCTTAACAAACAGAAACAGTTATTAAATGAAAGATTTAGAAACTTAGATTAATATTACCAAAAGTATGGGAGAAACAACTAAATCTTGAGCTTTGGTTAAGATTTTCAGAAGGAAATTAAGGGGGGAAAAAATGAAGGCAGAAAAAAAAGAAGAGAAAACTGGCAAGAAGTAATGAAAAATTTGGAAAAAATTCAGTTATAATAATGATTGATTACAACAAAGATACAGATCTGCACAAAGAATCTATATGTATTCAAGAGCAGTGAGAGTCAATTAATCAAGCTGGTAAATAATAACAGCCAAATAATTATGTCACTAGCTTATTGCCACCCCAGCACATTATCTAAATGAAACTATCTATATGTAAACCCATGGTGATATCATGACAATGTATGGCAAAAACAATTAAAAAAATAAAAAATTAAAAAATTAAAAAAAAAAGAAAAGAAAATGAAATTTCAAAATTAAAAAATAAATAAATAAATAAATGAAACTATCTGAAAGTTAGCTAAATGCAGCTAAAAAGAAATAATAGGATATCAATCTAAGAATGTTCCAGGTATAAGTTGCCTGAGAGAGTGTTAACTGTGTCCCAAGTCCCTGTCCTCTTGTCCTTCTCAGGGAAAGAGTTTTCACTCGGAGATAGGAATTGTCCCCTTTTAATTCTGTGTCTTTTAAGGTTACTGATCTTTCAAATAAGGCTAAGTAAGATTTCATGAGATAGGATGAAATTACTAAAAGAGCCAAGAGATTTGAGTTTTTGGTTATGGTAACCTGCCTTTTTAGTTTTCCCCCATTTGTATCTAATGCTTTGAAATAAGATCTGGAAATTGTTTGTGTTCTTTATAGTATCCGTAAGAGCAACTCAAACCTGTCTTTGTTGGGCTCACTTTTCCTCTGGTCACAGACTCATAAATGTTCCTTTTCCTATTGTTAAATTGTTACTAGTTTTTAGTGACTTCTGGATAGAGGAGATTTTATATTTTAATACTTGCCAGCTTCTGTCAAACAAGGAAATAAATATAAAATAAAGCAGATTTTGTGTTTTCACCAAGGGGCAAATAAGTTCCCAGACTAGCTTTATCAGTCCATTTTGTAAAAGAAATTCCACAAATTTTTAAAATCCTGAAGAAAGTCTATTTAAGAAAGGAGTACATTTCATTTAAGGGAAGTTTTGCCAAGTGAGTTAACCTCTAGTAACTATTATCTTGAATATGTGTGTATAAATTGAATCACAGGAAGATTGGAGCTTTTTAACAAAGGGGATGTCTTAGAGCTGGCATTGGAATTTGGCAATCTGTCCCAGCTTTGATTGTCTGCTTCTAGAGATGGGAAAGAGCTAATGGTTTATGGTTTTCACAGGATGGAAAGTCCCTTGTAATAAATCTTTTTTGAATTTTGTTTTGTAGGGGGGTACGTTAAAAGCAGTAAAATCTTCCAAAGGAAAGAAGAAGAGAGAGAGCATAGAGGGGAAAGATGGCCGGAGGAGGAAAAGTGCTTCGGACTCTGGGTGTGACCCTGCATCAAAGAAATTGAAAGGAGACAGGGGTGAAGTAGACAGTAATGGGAGCGATGGAGGCGAGGCAAGCCGAGGGCCCTGGAAAGGAGGGAATGCCAGTGGAGAGCCAGGGCTGGATCAGAGAACCAAGCAGCCACCGACTACATTTGTCCCCCAGATTAATCGCAACATTCGCTTTGCCACTTACACCAAAGAAAACGGCAGGACTCTGGTGGTGCAGGATGAGCCTGTGGGTGGGGACACACCTCTACCTTTCACTCCGTATTCTACAGCCGCAGGTCAGACACCTTTGGCCCCAGAGGTGGGTGGAGCCGAAAATAAAGAGGCAGGAAAAACACTGGAACAAGTTGGCCAGTGTATGGTGGCTCCGGCAGCTGTGGTCCCTACCGCCAGCTCCACCCCAACCACGGTGAGGATCTCAGACACTGGCCTTGCAACAGGGACTGGGCCGGAAAAACAGAAAGGCAGCTGGTCGCAGGCCCCAGGAGAGGTGAGTTGTTTCAGGGGCAGATTTGTAAGATGCGGGTTCACACTTTCACCCTGCTTTGTTCTTAACACGTTAAAAAGCATCTCAAATGCCATAGGGAAGGAGTATTTCTGAGATATGTTTAAATTGTATTCTGTGGATAGTCCTTTACTGCTTGTTGGACAAATGTGTATATTCTTAAAACTTTTTCAGCTCTTAAAAGTCACCTGAACAGCTGGGCTAATCAAAACTTGATTATACAATCCAATTTAATGTGTAGTTAAAATAGATCTAATGGGGAATCTTTTAAATTCAGTTATCTATTTAGTTCGTGTAGTGGTTTAGCCTCCACCAGGCCTTTGAGAGGCAAGGTTAATGAATTATAGTGTTGGAAACAGTGAACACTATAATTAGGGCTATGTGAAAGCTACTATTACCAACCCATTTTCAGTTCATCATTTTCTGTATTTTCCTTTGAGGCTGGGCTGCTTTGATATGACCATCGAAGGTTTTTTTGCCCCCTCTTCACTTAATCGTTTAAGCCTTACCTGGAAATTTTGATGGAATTAATCATGGTAGTATCCAGCTTGCTAGGTTCTTTATCTGATATGCATATATTGTTGCTGAGATGGAACTTTTGTTAAATAAAGTTAACATCAAGTTGGCTCCCCATTCAAATTTGAAACAGTATCAAAATCAGTTCTTATAGTCTTTTGGCTCTTATTTTGGTCGCCAAAGTATGATTAATGATGCTGGTCATATTTTCTTTTCAAATTGGCTATTAATTCAAACTGGAATATGAAATATAAATGAAATACTAAATGACTTTCATAAATTATGTATAAGAAACTACTGTGTGCTAAGTACTGTATATTATAAACAAAGAATTGAAATCCTATTTGAAGGAGCTCACATCCTAAAATGGAATCATTTTATAACAGTGTCATATAAAACATGGCATATACATTTCATCTGTCTTCTTCCCCTCCATAGCAGATCCAGTTTGTTAATTCCTAGTGTGCAGGGATGAGGAGGGAGGTGAAGTGCCAGGCAGAAGAAGAGAAGGCCTGTAAATGCAAAGTTTACACTCTTCATGATTTGTTCTCTGTTAGTTTACCAGCATTCTCAAGAGGACTAGGTGGGGATCTTATGTGGATTTCTCCTCTGTTTAAGTCATCGTATTGTCCAGATTTATTAAAATTAAATCCATGTCAAAAGCAGAATAGATGTAAATGGGGATTACAAAACAGCAAATATTACGTGCTTCATGAAGAGACCCACTGACTACTGTTGTTCTTGGAGTAGCAAAGCTGAATAGACGAAGTGCGGATTCAGAGGGCATTTTCCAAAGGCATTTTCTGAGAAATTTCTGTGACTGTATCAGTAACTTTACTAGTGGGTTAGCCTAGGTATTCTCTTGGAATATGATTTAAAAGTATAGAAATGGATGTTTCCATCATGAACCAGGGACACAGCTCCCCAGGAAACTTCCTGCCCTAAAAATTGTGTTGAAATCAGTTTGTCATTACTTTCTTATAAGAAAAGGATTTGAAATGTAATCATTTGTAGGAAAATGAAAGAGCATCCAATTATTTTTCATTTATGTGTGTATTTTTTTGTATAATTTTATTTATTCTTTAATATTTTTGGCTGTGTTGGGTCTTCATTGCTGCACTGTCTTTTTCTCTAGTTGAAGTGCAAGGGCTTCTTACTGTGGTGACTTCTCTGGTTGCAGAGCATGGGTTCTAGGTGCTCAGACTTCAGTAGCTGAGGCATATGGGCTCAGAAGTTTCTGCTCCTGGGATCTAGAACACAGGCTCAGTTGCTGTGATGCACAGGCTTAGTTGCTGCCCAGCCGTGTGGGATCCTCCTGGATTGGGGATGGAACCCCTGTCTCCTGCACTGGCAGGAGTATTCTTTACCACTCAGCTACCAGGGAAGTGCATGTGTGTGTATATTTTTAGAGAGTAACTTTAGAGGTGAAACCTTAGATCCTTATGCTCATTCCCTGCAGTCATGCAGGTGTCAAGGCTCCTGGCCAGATCCAGCCAGTGAAACAACAGCATAGCGTCAGTGCTGTGTCTGTCTATTCTCTTCTTTTTATTTCGAGGAGTTTTTAAGTCAGTGGTTTTGGTTAGTGGAAAGGAAAAGAAAAAAGGAGAATGAACTAAGTTATTGAAATGCCCTGAACTGGTCTCTGTAGCAAATGTCACCTGGAGGCAAGCCATAGAGGGCCCACCTAGTTCTCATGCCTCTTTGCCATCCTCACAGAAAGTCCTAATGTAGACTCCTCTTACATAGTTAAAGAAGGAACTCCCCCCCAACCCACTTTTTTTGAACAACACCCTTTCATTTATCTGTTATACATTACATTTCTAAAAATTAAATTAACACATAAAATTTACCATTTATACCATTTGAAGTGTACAGTATCATGGCATTTATACATTCACTATGTTATGCAACCATCACTACTCCATAAAGAAGTTTTCTTCTCCCCCAAGAGAAACTCCATATCTATTAAGCAGTCATGAAATAAATTTTATTTCTAATACTTTAAAGTGAATATAAAGTATTATGTAAGTACTTGTACCTACCTATGGATATTTCTCTGTATTATCCACATATATGAGTGTGTGATATACTATATGAAAGTGATGCTAACCCCTCTTTATGTACACATCCTTCTTTATCCAAATGTGGAAGTTAGCATTTTTAAGGTATTAAAAAAAAGAACTTTTTTTTCATTCTCCAGTTTATTATGCTGAATGCTTTTGTTGGTGGGTGTTATCAATATCTACAGTTTTCCACTTTGGAGACTTGTTAGATCATAACGATAACAAGTGTTCAGTAACTGGTATGCCTCTTTAATTTAGCACCTTTAGGTCTAACTTTAAGAGAAACAGATAATTCAGCATTTACGTTGACTTGGGTCCATCTTAGTGATTTTCAGACAAAGATACTTTTCCTTAATGTACAATGAGCTTTTCACAGGGCTGAAGTCACTTTTGTAAGAGTGGGCAATTTGCAATGACTTAAATCAACCAAAACTTTAACCATAGCTCCTAAGGTCTTTGAGGTAGTTTAATATTACAAGGTCACTGGTAATATTTCACTCTATTTCAGACTAAAAGCTCATTTACATCTGGGATCCTTTTCTTCAGTTCCCTGGCAGAGTCTTCATTTCTAAATAGATCACTTAGAAGCCTACACAGCTTCCTGGTGCTTTGACAGTCAGTTGGCTAACAACCAAGGGTATCATTTCATCCTGCCATCTCTGTCTCACCTTGCTAAAGACCCCTCTGTGTTGTCTGTGGCAGTTTTCTTTCCTGGTGAAAGAACAGTGATAAGAGCAGTTTTCCTGGAATTGTAGGAGAGTAAAGTTGATTAACCCATAAGAAATGTTGGCCTGGGTCCAAGAAGATGTCATAAGATTGTCAAAAGAAGCCAGCATCACTAACTCTGGATATCTTCTTTTTAGAATTCAAGGAATTCTATCCTGGCCTCTTCTGGATTTGGAGCATCTCTCCCGGGTTCATCACAAGCTTTGACTTTTGGAAGTGGAAGGAGCCAGTCCAATGGGGTTCTTGCCACAGAGAACAAACCTTTGGGCTTCTCTTTTGGCTGTAGCCCAGCACCAGAGTCTCAGAAAGACTCTGATCTCTCCAAAAACTTGTTTTTTCAATGCATGTCCCAAACTTTACCCACCAGTAACTACTTCACTACCGTTTCAGAGAATTTGGCTGATGATTCCTCCAGTCGAGACTCATTTAAACAAAGCCTTGAGAGCCTCTGTAAAGGAAGATCCACCCTTGGACCAGACACTAAATCAGGCCCTAAGGCTGGCAGCTCTGTGGATCGGAAAGTGCCTGCAGAGTCCATGCCCACCCTCACGCCAGCCTTCCCACGGAGCCTCCTAAATGCCCGCACCCCAGACAGTCATGAAAATCTATTTTTACAGCCCCCTAAACTGTCCCGAGAAGAGCCTTCTAACCCTTTCTTGGCATTTGTGGAGAAAGTTGAACATAGCCCTTTCAGCAGCTTTGCATCTCAGGCATCAGGTAGCTCTTCCTCTGCTACCACTGTCACCTCCAAGGCAGCACCCAGCTGGCCCGAGTCTCACTCCTCTACAGATCCGGCATCTTTAGCAAAGAAGAAAACCCTCTTCATCACAACTGACTCCTCCAAACTGGTGTCTGGTGTTCTGGGCTCAGCTCTTACCACTGGGGGGCCAAGCCTCTCTGCCATGGGGAATGGCCGCTCCAGCTCACCCACCAGCAGCCTCACCCAGCCCATTGAGATGCCTACTCTCTCCTCCAGCCCCACAGAGGAGAGGCCAACTGTGGGGCCTGGGCAGCAGGACAATCCTCTCCTTAAAACCTTTAGTAACGTCTTTGGCAGGCACTCAGGCAGCTTTCTGTCCTCCCCAGCAGATTTTTCACAGGAGAACAAAGCTCCTTTTGAAGCTGTGAAAAGGTTCTCACTGGATGAGCGAAGCTTGGCTTGCAGACAGGACTCAGACTCCAGTACCAATAGTGACCTGTCAGATTTAAGCGACTCTGAGGAGCAGCTGCAAGCCAAGACCGGCCTGAAGGGGATTCCGGAGCACCTGATGGGGAAGCTGGGCCCCAATGGGGAACGCAGTGCTGAGCTGTTGCTGGGAAAAGGCAAAGGGAAGCAGGCCCCCAAGGGCCGGCCTCGGACTGCTCCCTTGAAAGGTGATCCTGCTGAGATTATCCATGGGCCTGGCTCTGGCACTTGCCTCAAATGCTCGCTGTGCTCTTGGGCAGCAGAGGCCCTCTTTTTTGATAGAAAGTCCTATAATCTCATAGAATTACATAGTCCAAAGGGTGCTGTTGGGATCCCTCATCAGATCATCTGGTTCAAGGCAGGGTAGATCCCACTGTAAGAGGGATAGCTGTCCTGTTAATGATAATCCCACAAAGTCTTAATAGTCTGTTGTTTTTGGTTAGGAACTCTTTCTCCCTTAGTGTATTTCTCCTGTCTTTGGTCCTTCCCCTTTAATGAACTTAGTTACTCAGTACTAGTCTTTATTCTCACATAGCAGCCTTTAGTAGAGTTGATGAAGCAAGAGAACCGCTCCTCACTTTGCTCCTCTCTGTCACATATTTATGGTTTTAAACCTCTTTCAAAAGCCGTTAACTTCTGTGGAGTGAGGTTATGGTCTGAAATTGTGTAAAGACAAGTGTCTAAGAAAATGGCAAGTCACCATTCTCATTAGGATTTAGTTTCCCATAGAAGCCCCAAGAGTTCTTGATCAGTAGAACAGTCATATCCTGAAGGGCTGGTGGCAAGAAGTTACCTTCTGCCTTCTTGAGTTTTCCTCACCCATACTCAGAGTTGTGTCATTGTCATGGGGTACTTCCCACGAATTCTCCATGGTTTTTATTTCCCATTTGAAGCCTCTTTGTTCCCTCTGCTCCTTTTCTGCCAAGGATGGACCTGATGGGCTCATACCCATCCAGTGCAAGGAGAAGTGAGTAAGGTCAGGACAATGTCTGTCCTCAGGAGGATTATGTTTTTGCGTCTCTTGTAAACCTTTCATGACCAACCATTTGTCTCTCTGCCTTCTCACAGTGGGCCAGTCAGTGCTGAAAGATGTGAGCAAAGTAAAGAAGCTGAAGCAGTCCGGAGAGCCCTTCCTGCAGGATGGATCGTGCATCAACGTAGCCCCTCACCTGCACAAGTGTCGTGAGTGCCGCCTGGAGCGGTATCGGAAGTTTAAGGAACAGGAGCAAGATGATTCCACTGTGGCCTGCCGCTTCTTTCACTTCCGGAGGTGCCCAAACTCCTCTCTTTATCTCCTTCCCAGTTTCCTTAGTGAAACATAACTTCTACCCTTTCTCT
The DNA here is from genome assembly GCA_007570785.1 of Antilocapra americana. NCBI lineage: Eukaryota > Metazoa > Chordata > Mammalia > Artiodactyla > Antilocapridae > Antilocapra > Antilocapra americana. Next base: position 2,032,088 of record ML661896.1, on the reverse strand, counting down.
GAATCAGTTAACTTATTTCAGCGTCTTTTTCTTGTTTTCCTTAACTCTGTTGCTCTCAGAGTCTGTGCTGAGGTTCTGCCATCCCATTAGTTATTTAGGTTGTGAAATGATACATGCCTTTCTCCTTAAGAGAACTGAAATTTAACAGTCTCACCTGCTGCCCCCTGAGCTGTGTTGTTACAGATTTGCTTGACCAGTTACTCCTCTTGGTGCTAGAGTAACTTGAGTCCCCTAAGAAAGACAGGGAAGTAAGATTAGGAGATAAAGGGAACCTTCTTAAAAATAGGGGTAACTGTCGAAAATCCTTGGAATGTCCCTTGCTTTTACCAAATAATAGCTTTTTACTCACTTTGCTTCTGCTTGATAAACTTAGAAGAGGAATTTCTTCTAAGAAATCATTCAAGAGTCCTTAGTTTTTTAAATAAAGAAATCCAAGTGGTTTATCCATGTGGCACAGATTCGCTTATTCCGCAACTGTGTATTGAGCATTTAATGTGTGCCAGCCATTGTTGTGGGCGTTGAGGATTAAACAGTACACAAAACCATCAGATTCCAGCCCTCTGGAGGCTTCTTAGGGATGCAGATAATAGATAAGAAAAACAAGTTTAACTATGAGGAAGATAAAGAAGGGAAAGAAGATTGATGTGTGGGGAGGCTAGAGGGGCTACAGTTTAAATAGAATGACTTGATGGGGGACTTCCTTGGCAGTCCAGTGTTTAGGACTCTGCACTTCCCTTGCAGGGGGCACAGGTTCGATCCCTGGTTGGGGAACTAAGATCCCACGTGTGATGACGCCACGGGGTCCTAAAGAGTTGGATGTGACTTAGCAACTGACCAACAACAATGAATGGGGGGATTATTCCAACTATTTTGGGAAATTCAGTTCAGTTCAATCAGTCATGTCTGACTCTTTGCGAGCCCATGGACTGCAGCATGCCAGGCTTTCCTGTCCATCACCAACTCCCAGAGCTTGCTCAAATTCATGTCCATTGAGTCTGTGATGTCATCCAACCATCTCATCCTCTGTCATCCTGGGAAAGGGCAAGGATTTCCAGGAGTTGGGCTTTTTGGTCTTTGATGGTTGGCCTCAGAACTGTGATGGCACTGGTGGGTGTGTCAGTTTACTTTGCTGATGTGTTATGGTGAGTGTATACTGAGGCTCAAAGGTCTAGAGGAAGTCACTCTGACATCTTGGACTTGTTTGTTCTAATCAGTTTATGTCATGCCCTTGGGCTATGTCATTCTTTTAAAGTCTGTGCCCTCCCTCTTCCCACCTGTTTCAGAATGAAGAGAAACTAGTAAAGGAGACTGAGAATGAACAGCCAGTGAGGTATTCTGGAAGACAACTGAAGAAATGTGTTTCTAGGAAGGAATAATGAACTCTGGAAAATGCTAGTGATTGGGTGGGGTCAGTTAAGGACAAAAAATGACCTTTGGATTTAACAGGGGGGAATGACCTTGTCAAAAACAGTTATAGGACTTGCCTCACAGTCCAGTGGAAGACTCGTGCTTCCACTGCAGGGGTTGTGGGTTCCATCCCTGGTCAGGAAGTCAAGACCTCATATGCCACTTAGCGCAGCCAAAATAAAGTTTTGGTAGATGGAAGAGAGAACATCTGAATGTTGTGGTTTAAGAGAAAATAAAAGGGAAAGGAACTGGTAACTATCAGTATAGACAAATCTTAAGAAACTTTGCTCTTACAAACAGATAAATGAAGGAGGATGTGGGATCAAGGGGACTGAGATAGCACATTCAAATACTGACAAGAGTGATTCTGAAGAGAGGAAAATCCCTGATTCAATGGACATGACTTTGAGCAAACTCCAGGAAGACAGCGAAGGACAGGGAAGCCTGGCGTGCTGCAGTCGCAAAGAGTCTGACATGCCTGAGCAACTGAACAATGACAAAAAGAGAGGAAAATAGATGTAGAACAGAGAATTAGTGAAGGGATGCCTATGCAAGAGGATAAGATGTAGAGCAAAGGTGGAGAGATGAGTCTTCACTGGGAGCTGGTTCATCCACAGTAGCAGAAGACGAGATGGAGTACATGGGGGCAGGTATAGCAGTGTGGGATAGTGTGGTGGGAGCTTCTGGGAATTCTCTCTTCTGGCTCCTTGCAGGAACCTGTGAGTGAAATAATTAGTAAGGTCCTTGTGGGAAAAATAATACTGGAGTTTTGAAAAGAAAGAAGATATTAAACAAGCGTTAAAGTCTCCCCTGACGTAAGTAGACAGGCATTTCAAGTGTGACAGTGAGCACAGATCTGTATTTTTCTCTGGTCACATTTACTGGTGTGGTTGCTGGTATGGACTAAGTGGTTAGAGAAACTGGTAGACAGCTATTTAAAGAACCTGGACCTAATAAGTGTTAACAATAAGCCTTTCTATTAGTGCACACTGTGTTGGTCGAATATGGTAAAATTTCTTAACTCAGCCTGATTCCTATTAAGTCTCACTTAATTTCTTTTAGGTTGTAGGATTTTTAAGTGGGTGTTTGCATGGTTGCTGCTGTTTACTGTGTATTTGACTGTGTACCTTCCTATCTCAGGTTGATCTTCACTCGAAAAGGGGTACTCCGAGTGGAAGGGTTTCTGAGTCCCCAGCAAAGTGACCCTGATGCCATGAACCTGTGGATTCCCTCTTCCTCCCTAGCAGAAGGAATAGACCTAGAAACCTCAAAATATATTCTGGCCAATGTTGGAGACCAGTTCTGCCAACTTGTGATGTCTGAGAAGGAGGCCATGATGATGGTGGAGCCACACCGTAAGGCACCCTCTTGCTTGTCTTCTAGGCAGTTCTAGTTGGAAACTGATTTTCTTTTGCTTAAAGTGAAGTGTGAAATGAGTGGCAGATAGCATTTTCTATGGATGAATTAAGCCTGCTAAAACTTCTATATGAAGTAAACTGAATAGCTAAAGCAACACCTGTGTCTAGCAGTCCTCAGTCTTTCCCGTCCTTGGCATTTAACAGACTAAAATTTCCTTCCCTGTTTGTCTTTCATTTTTGTAGCACAGTTGCTATAATTTGCATTTTGATCCCTATTTGGGTTTGGTTCACTCGCAGTATTTTCTTTGCTTTAAACTAATTTGTGTCAGTAAGTAGTAATACTTGATGGTTTGTGAATAGATTAAGTGCTACTGGTTGTTGTGTTTCATACCTTCAACCCATGCTATTCATACGTTTATGGTATTTCCATGTCCATGAGATATTATACCCTATTTCTAGACCAAGGAATATTGCCCTATAAAATTATGCCCTATACTTTAAGAGAAAAATCCTCTTATTTCAAGCTTCCCCAACTTGGAAATTTTATATTATCTTAAGTGACAACATATGGCATTCATTCTCACTGACATTTGTTCAGAAATATTAGACATTCCATGTATTTTGTTTCTCTTACAATTATAGAAATACGAACTTCTGAATCTTTGAGTTTAATTGCTAGACAAAACACTTGAATGGGAATCAGTGGGTCTGGGGTCTTTTGCTCTTGCTCAGGATGCGCAGCGCCAACAGTATTCCTCTTCCTTTTTCCACCAGAGAAAGTGGCATGGAAGCGAGCGGTCCGAGGTGTACGGGAGATGTGTGATGTGTGTGAAACAACCCTCTTCAACATCCACTGGGTTTGTCGCAAATGCGGATTTGGGGTCTGCCTTGACTGTTACAGGCTCAGGAAAAGCCGACCACGCAGTGGTGAGCAAATGTTGTCCTATACAGCTGAAGGTAAACTGTCAGTGGAGGTGTGGACTTGGAAACTGAAGCAGAAATGGCTTTGTGCCCCTTCTTTAGCTTATGTTTTGCCACATTGTGAGGTCTTAAAATTGCCAATACTCCAGCCTAACTGAGAAGGTTAAAACTTTTATTAAAGTATATACTTCAAATGTTTTTAGTATATTTCCAAGTTTATATAGTTATCACCACTATCTAATTTCATTTTCATTGCTCCAAAAACGAATCTTGTATTCATTAGCAGTCACTCCCCATTCCTTCCCCCTTAAACCTTGGTAACCATCAGTCGACTTACTGTCTCTATCAACTTGCCTATTCTGTACATGTTATATAAATGGAATCATACAATAAATGGCCTTCTGTGACTGGCCTCTTAAATTTAGCATACTCTTTCAAAGTTTCATCCATGTTATAGCACATAATTCATTCCTTGTATTGCCAGGTAATATTCCATTGTATAGATATACCACATTTTCTTCATCCATTCTTTAGTTGATGGATATTTGGGTTGTTTCTACTTTTGGCTGTTATGAATAGTGGAGCATTTGTTACAAGTTTTTGTGTGGATGTATGTTTTCATTTTTTTAAGAATACATACCTTGTAGTAGAATTGATGGGGCATATGGCAGTTCTATGTTTAACCCTTTCAGAAACTGCCAAACTGTATTCCAGAGTAGCTGCACCATTTTATAATTCTACCAGCAATGTATGAGGATTGCAAATTTTCCACATCCTTGCCAACATTTGTTACTATCTGTCTGATTATAGCCATCGTAGTGACTGTGAAATAGTATATTGTGTGATTTTAACTTGCATTTCCCAGATGACTACTAATGTTGAGAATCTTTTCATGTGATTTTTGGCCCTATGTTTATCTTCCCTGGAAAAATGTCTACTCAAATCCTTTGCTTCACTTTCTTCGTGTTTTATCTTATTACTAGCCAAGAATCTTCCTTGCTCCTTGACTTCATCATTCTTCCCTCTTCTATGATACAATGTAACCATTCTAACAGTGATTTAGAGCTTAGACTACTGGGATCTGAATCCTACTTCTGTATCTTATCATACCAACTATGGTATCTTGGGCTAGTTACTTAACCCCTCAGACTCATTTCTTTGTCTGTAAAACAGATAAAAGATATAAAAGACAATACAAGTATGTCCCTCACAGCACTGTTTTGAGGATTAAATGAGATAACATATGTCACGTGGTTAACACATTCACTAGGTATACATGTTACATAGCTAAGATCTTCTACTTTTGCCCGTGAAAGATAAACTTTTGCAGAAGTTGCCCTCCTATCATAAATAATAAGAAAATCAGACAAAATATACAAAACCACAGTTTCAGAGGGCTTCCCTGATAGCTCAGTTGGTAAAGAATCTGCCTACAATGCAGTGCAGGAGACCCTGGTTCAATTCCTGGGTCAGGAAGATCTGCTGGAAAAGGGATAGGCTACCCACTCCAATATTCTTGGGCTAACCTTGTGGCTCAGCTGGTAAAGAATGTGCCTGCAATGCAGGAGACCTCGGTTCGATCCCTGCATTGGGAAGATCCCTGGAGAAGGGAAAGGCTACCTACTCTAGTATTCTGGCCTGGAGAATTCCATGGATTGTGGGGTCTCAAAGAGTCAGGCACAACTGAGCAACTTTCACTTTCACAGTTTCAGATATTGGACAGCAGGCAGCTTGAGTCTGTATTCCCTCAGAAAAATGAAGAAACAAGGTGAGTCCTACAGTTGCCCCAGTTTACTGCCTAGAGGCAGTTTCTTGCCTATACCACAGGGAAAGGCAATTAAAATAGTTTGGCAATCTCACAAGTTCAGACCGAGATTATAATCTGAGAAGAGTGAGGCAATGTACTGAAGTGCTACAGAAAGAACACCAGATCTAGTGAACTTGAAGACATAGAATAAAAACTATAAAAATCTAAGTACAGAGACAGAGGACTTAAATTTATAAGTTGAAGAGTGCCTTGTTGAACTACCAGATACATCAAGTAGTCTCCCAAACAAATAACTGGAGTTCCAGAAAGAGAAAGGGCAGGAGAGCAGAGATAGAAAAAATACTGTAACAAATAAAGCCAAAATTTTTCCAAATTTGATGAAAAAGCTATAACGTTACAAGTCCAACAATAATTCTCAAATAAAAAAGACATTAAGAAAAACACACCAAAGCACGTCCTAATTTCTTACTGAAAAACAGTGTGGTAAAGAGAAAAGCTGAGGCAGAGTGTCTCCGAGACGCTTCCTGTCCGGATCACCATGATTCTTCAGAGACTCTTCAGGTTGTCCTCTGTCATTCAGTCTGCAGTCTCGGTCTCTTTGAGGAGGAACACTGGTGTTACAGCAGTGGCATTTAATACGGAGCTCGATCCTGTTGAGAAACTCTTTGTGGACAAGATTAGAGAATATAGAACTAAGCGACAGACATCTGGAGGACCTGTTGATGCTGGCCCAGAGTATCAGCAAGACCTAGACCGGGAACTTTTTAAGCTTAAGCAAATGTATGGTAAAGCAGACATGAATACATTCCCTAACTTCACGTTTGAAGACCCCAAGTTCGAAGTTGTTGATAAACCACAGTCCTGAAGAAGTAATGTAAAACTGATGTGGTAATTTGTCCTAGATTAGTTGTACAGCTGGCCAGAAGTAACAGAATAAACACACATTTCACAGCTAAAAAAAAAAAAGAGAGAAAAGCTGAAAAGCACAAGAGGAAAAAGATGCACATTATGTAACAAAGATAAGAATGATAGCTAACTTGTCAGAAAACTATACTCGAGACAATGGAACAACATTTTAAAGTGCTGAAAACAAACCTATTAGCCTAGAATTCATACCTAGTGGAAGTATCTTTCTAGGGTGAAATCGTTTTCCAGGAATGGAAAAAGTGATAGAATTCATCATTCTATCACCAGCAGACCCATGCTGCAAAATTAAAGGTAATTACTCAGGCAGAAGAAAATGATACAGTGTGGAAATTTGGATTTATGCAAAGGAATGAAGAATGTGCTACATGGTAAATATGTGGGTACATATAAAAGACTTTTTCCTTATTTTTAGTCTTTTAAAAAAAATAATTGTTTAAAGCAAAAGTAATACCAACATAGGACTTCCTTGGTGGTATAGTAGATGGGAATCCACCTGCCAACACAGGGGACGTGGGTTCGATCCCTGGTCCAGGAAGATTCCACATGCTGCGGAGCAGCTAAGCCCGTACGCGACGACTACTGAGCCCGCATGCTAGAGCCTGTGAGCCTCACCTGCTGAGCCCGGGTGCTACAGCTGCTGGAGCCCATGTGTGTAGAGCCTGTGCTCTGCAACTAGAGATGCCGCTGCAACGGGAAGCCTGCATACCACAAGGAAGACTAGCCCCTGCACAGTAGACCCAGTACAGCCAAAAATAACTGACGAGATAGATAAATATTTCCAAAAAGGACAAGGAAGGGCTTCCCTGGTGGCTCAGTTAGAAAGGATCCGCCGGCCAATGCAGGAGACATGGGTTCAATCTCTGCTCGGGGAAGATCCCACTCATTGCGGAGCAACTAAGCCTGTGCGCCACAGCTATTGAGCCTGTGCCCTGGAGCCCGGGGGCCACAACCGCTGAGCCTGTGTGCACAGCTGCCGAAGCCCGAGTGCCCTGAAGCCCAGGCTCTGCAACAAGAGAAGCCAGTGCAATGAGAAGCCCGCACACCGCAACTAGAGAGTAGCCTCCACTGTCTGCAACTAGAGAAAAGCCCACGCAGCGACTAAGACCCAGCCCAGCCAAAAAAATCAAAACCCTAAAAAGACAAGGAAACGCATCTGGAATCTTCCTGGACCAGGGATCAAACCCAAGCTCCTTGTACTGGAAGTGTGCCACCACAACCCAGTTTTTAAATGGGAAAAATATTTGAACAGATGTCATCAAAGAAGATGGGTCAATGAAAAATAAACACATGGGAAAAACTGGCGTCACTTACTAGGGAAATGCAAATTAAAACCATAATGAGAAACCACTATCCCCATTAGGATGGATAACATTTTTAAAACTGAGAGTGCAAAGTGCTGTCAAGGATATGGAGCAAATTAAACATTGCTGGTAGGAATGCAATTTGGTACCATCACTTTGGAAAACAGTGTATCTATTTCTTTATAAATTTAAACATCAACTAGCATTCTACTAGTATGTATAAGGGAAATGAAAATATGTCAAAGGCTTGTGCTTGAATGTTTGTAGCATTTTACCAATAATAGCCAATAATTGGAAACAATCCAACTATTCACCAATAATTGAAAGCAGTCCAACTATTCATGAGTGGGTAAGCCAAATGTGGTACACCCAAAGTGTGGAACAGCACTCAGACATAAAAAGGAATGAATTACTTGTATATGGAACAATATGGATGAATCTCAAAATCATTATGCCGAATGAAAATATCTCAACACAAATGACAGATGATATACCATTTGTTTCCAGTAATATGAAATTCTAGAAGAAGCAAAACTTTAATGTTAGAAATTTGATCATTAGTGGCCAGGGGTGAGGAAAGGGTATTGACTGCAAAGGGCTAAAGGAAACTTTGGGAAGGAATAGAAACGTTCTAAATTCTGAATGTCATGCTGTTTTCTAAAACTAGATACCTTTGTTGAAATTCAAACATATTTGAATTTGAAGTGTACACTTTAAATTGTTGAACTAATTTTATGTAAATTATACCTCAGTGAAGCAGTATTTTTAAAAGTTAAGGATTTCCCTGGTGGTCCAGTGGTTAAGACTCTGCTTTCATGGTTTGGGGCATAGGTTTGATCCCTGGTTGGGGAACTAAGGTCCCACAAACTGTATAACCAAAAATAAATAAAAATTAGCTGTGATCTTCTTTGACCCATGAGAAAATTGGCCTTTAGAGTCTGAAACTCTCACTTACCGAGAGAGATACTTCTTATGACCCTCACAGATAGGAAAGTTATTCATTTCTGTTTCAGAGACAGAAGAGATGGGTGATGAAGAGGTTTTCTCCTGGTTGAAGTGTGCAAAGGGGCAGTCCCATGAACCAGAGAATCTCATGCCCACACAGATAATCCCTGGCACAGGTAAAAGGAATTCCTTTTTTAGATTTGGTGGGAGAAAAATATTTTTACATTATAACTTATACACTATAAAGTTGGTAAAATGATTTATGTCAACTTGACTGTTTTTAAGCTTCACAAGATTTCTCTGAGAATTTGAATCTTCAGAAATGTTAGATTGATTGTATGCAGCCAGGGCTCATACTTTGCCTCACCTTGCTGGGTGTAGGAGTTGGTTGCTTTTCAGATGTCATTTTACATTCCTATGATCAGCAGGGCCAGAACAGAAAAAACCTGTCTCGGAATTCTGTGGTGGTCCAGTGATTAAGACTCTCTGCTCTCACTGCTGAGAGCCCAAGTTTAAGCCTGGTTGGGGAACTAAAATCCTGCAAACTGTGTAACATGGCAAAAAGAAAAAAAGGAAAGAAAAAGCTAGTCCCCTGGCTTCCAGAAAGACCTTTGTTTTTAGGCTTATAAAAATCCAGCTGAAGGCTTCCCTGATGGTCCAGTGTTAAGACTCCATGCTTCCAATGCAGGGGGCCTGGGTTCGATCTCTGATCAGGAAACTAAGATCCCACATACCCCATGGTGCAGCCAAAAAAAAAGAATCCAGCTGAAGCTAATCAAAGCTCTTGAAACCATGAAGAAGGCAGCTTACCAGTAGGAATGAATGGTCATATGGCAACTTACTTCAGTGATTCCTCCAGAAAGTCTATTTCCAGCTTCCATACTTTCACTAACACACACACACTGAAGCTGGTGAACCCCCTGCCTATAGTCTCCTCCACTTTGGGGAGCCACCCCCTGTATCTTTATACCCCAGTGTATGCAAGCAGAAGAGCTCCCTGAGTGCAGTGGTCAGATGCCTGCTCCCTGTGGATCTAAGCATTGGTTAAATGTTTAGGTAAAGTATACCATTGGTATAACTTATATTAAAGTACCTAAACCTCAAGTATACAATTCAAAATGTTTATATACACTTGAATGTTAAGGAATCTACCCTTAGAGTTTCTGCTGAAGGACACCTTGTAATTTGTTTACTAGAGGAGGGAGGGAGTGTAGCTTAGTGGTTAAATGTGTACAGAACATCAGTGCTAGATAGACCTGGGTTATAGTCTTAGTACTTTCATTTACCAACTTTATGTACTTAAGGAAATAACCTAACTTCCCTGAGTCTCAGTTTCATCATCAGAAATCAAGGGTACAAGCTGCTACCTCATTGAAATGTTGTAAGGCTTGAGAGAGATAATGTAAATCATTCCAAGGTTGACTATTATTATAATTATCTTTTTTCCAGCTCTTTACAATATTGGAGACATGGTACATGCTGCCCGGGGCAAATGGGGAATTAAAGCAAACTGTCCTTGTATTAGTCGGCAGAACAAATCTGTGTTGAGACCTGCTGTCACTAATGGGATGTCACAGGTAAAATGGTGTGAAAAAGTGGTGTTTCTCACAGGTAAACTGAGAGAAACTTAAGTTCTTTGCTCCAGGAAATGTCCCATTTTCACCTCTGTTGTCCTAGGCTACACTTGGATTCCTGGGCAACTAGGGAATGGGGAAGCCTGTCTAGAGAGAGCCTGTACAGTTACTGGAGGGATTTAAATTCCCCCTAACTGGTGTGAGTTTCTCTTCATTTGTCTTTAAAACCATTCAGGCTTGGTTGATAAGTAGCACAGATTCTTTGCATCTTGTCAGGATTTATACCTCAGGGTCTTTATGTAGATGAAGAGTATAGCAAAGGTCACTAGGAATACAGTCTTATCTGTGTGCATGGACCCTGCCTTGTCATGTTAGGTACTGAGGAAAGAAACATGCATGTTGGCCTGCTGATCTGGGGTCATTGCACCTGAAAGCATCTTAAGCCTTCATAGAGAGGCAGTGATTTTCCCATTTTCTGTCAGAGATGGAGGTCATTCTAGTTTGATGGTGACCACTAAGTATAAGACATTATTTAAAAACAAAAAACACACTGCTTACTTTCGGAGGACTTTCCAGGAATGCTACACATGATCAATAAGAGGTCCAAGGATTAACCCTGAGAAATCTCAAGATATATTTTCAGTAGAATTGATACATTAGAACACATCATCTGGAAAATTTAACAATAGACTAATAACCTTTTTATTGAGCATTTATGTATGCCAGACTCTGTGCTGAGCTCTTTGCATATACTATCTCATTTGATCCTCAGAACAGCTTTGTGCAGTCAGGTTCTGATCACCGATTTGCCATTGGAGAAATTGAGCCTCAGGCGTGCCAGACAAAAACCCTGTCTTGTTCATTGCTCTTTCCATAGAACCTAGCATAGTTTCTATCACATATAGGATTCAATAAATATATATTAAATTAATGAGTGAGTAAAATAGCAGTTTATGGGGCAATTCCAAATTGCTTTCCCAGACTTATTTAGTGTCAGATGTTCTTACTAGTTGCATTGTATTTTTTCTACACAAGGACAGCACGTTAATCCTTTTGGCGTTCTGTGCTATAGCTTCCTAGCATAAACCCTAGTGCCTCTTCTGGAAATGAAACCACCTTCTCAGGCGGAGGAGGAGCTGCACCGGGAACACAACAGGAGACAGACCATGTTCCCAAAGCCGACAGTACTGACAGCAGATCTGATGAGCCTCTGAAAGCAGACAGTTCAACATCAAATAGCAATAGTGAGCTAAAAGCCATCAGGCCCCCTTGCCCTGACACAGCCCCACCCTCCTCTGCCCTGCACTGGTTGGCAGATTTAGCAACTCAGAAGGCTAAAGAAGAAACAAAAGGTGAGATTAACACAAGCCCCTGCCCTGCCTGTGGGTGGAACACTTGAGTTATTCTGGGATTCTTCAAACTCACACATTACCATCCACGTTTTTGAAGCGTGCTGCTTGCTTGCTCTGGCCGATCACGTAAAATGAGGGAACCTCTTTCAACTTCTTTCTAGAAGTGGAGCTTTTTTAAAAAGGCACATGCCTGGGCTCTACCCCAAACCTCTTTAATCAGAATTGATATGAGGTTTTTAACAGTCTTCCCAAATTGCCCTGTTACTCAGCCAGTATTGCTAGACTTGTCTTTTGATGGGCACAAGAATCACCTGGGGAATCGTTAAAAATGAAGATTCCTGTGCCCCACCAGAACTATTAAATGAGAATCTCCATTTTTAACAAGCACTCCAGGTGATGGCAATACAAGTATTCTGGAGACTCACTTGAAGAAACACTGACTTAGAAAGTGAGGGAGACAAAAGATGAATGGGAACAAAAGGAAGTTTGAAATCCATATCTGGCAAAAAAAGGAAGAAGTAGGAGAGCTTCTCCTTGGCCATGAGATCTGCCATAGTCATAGCTCATCAGGCTTGGCCCAGACAGGCTGTATGTAGTTTGGGGGTCAGGGGAGGGGAGAGTCTTTCTTCTTTCCCATTTGGCTGATTTTTAGGAGTCAGTTGCCTGCTGGGTATTCCTTGTGCCTAATGCTATTCCCGGTTATGTTCTTACAGAAGCAGGGTCCCTGAGGTCGGTGCTCAATAAAGAGTCTCATTCACCCTTTGGGCTGGACTCCTTCAACTCCACTGCAAAGGTCTCTCCGTTGACTCCAAAGCTTTTTAACAGTCTGTTACTGGGTCCCACTGCCTCCAACAACAAAACTGAAGGCTCTAGCCTTCGAGACCTCCTCCACTCCGGGCCCGGAAAGCTTCCTCAAACCCCCTTGGACACAAGCATACCCTTTCCCCCTGTCTTCTCTACATCCTCAGCAGTAAGTGCCCTCCCTAAAACTCTAGCCTTTGCTGCTTTTCCATGAAAGAACCATCAGAAAGAGATCTGATAATTAGGTTAGAGGGTATAGAGTGACTTGTGTTCTCTACATTATCAGTCCCAACCGATAAGATCTTTCTTTATAAGTCTGGGGAATGTTTGAGATCCTTGTAACTAGTAAAGCTTTTGTGCCATGTTAGGAAATTAGTAGAAACTGAGACATTGGAATTTTTTCAGTCATCAGCAGGAATCACTTTAATTTCTTGACGATAACAGCAATTTTTTTTTAACATAGGCAATACATTTATCCTCTTGGATATCTAATAGATACCTCAAACTTAACACATCTAAGACCACACTCCTTCCTAATTTTCTGCCTATAAACTTGCATTTCCTTTATTTTTTGCCTCTCTTGGTCACTGGTTTCCAATTGCTTGGCCAAAAATCTTAGAGTCATTTGGGGCTCTCCTCTCACATTTTGTGTCTAATCTGTTAGCATATCCTTTCAGTTTGATTGCTAAAATGTATTCGTAGCACACCCATTTCTCATCAGCTCCCCTGCTTCCCCATTCTAGTCTGAGATAACATCCTCTGTTGCCTGAATTCTTGCAGTAATCTCCATTTCTTCCCTTTCCACTCTACAGTCAGTTTCAACAGAACAGTTAGTATGATCCTTTTAAGATATAAATCAAATCATATCACCTCTGCCTAAAATCTTTCAAGGGCTTCCAATTTCATAATAAAACTGTCCTTTCAGTGGACTATAATGTTCCAGCCCTATCTTCTCCTCACTTCCCTGACTTCAACTACCACTATCATTGTCCACTCTACTCTGGCCACACCCACCTTATTGCTTTTCCTTGGACATGGCTAGGCATGCTCTCTTCAGAGCCTTTACATGTGTCCTTTTCTCCACCAAGAGCTGTCTTTTCCATGTCACCACATGGCCTGCTTCATCATCAGCATTTTCTCCTCCTTTCTGAAATGTTACCTCTTCGGTAAGACTTTTTTATAAATCACCCTTTTTTAAAGTCCATTCCACTCCCATCCTTCACTCATACCTGTTTCCTCTGCATCTATTATCATCTGACTTACTGTGTTTTATTTATTTTCTGTCTCACCACTTAAAGGCATTTTTGTCTTTTTTTTTTTACGCTGTGCGACTTTTGGGAATCTTAGTTCCCCAACCAGGGATCAAACCGGGTCCCCAGCAGTGGAAGCACAAAGTCCTAACCACTAAACTGCCAGAAATTCCCCATTTTTGTCTGTTTTATTCACCCGATAGCCATAGTGCCACAATGTTTGATACATAGGTATTTAGTAAGCATTTACTGAACAAATAAATTCAAAAGATATAAAATATAAATTTAAAAGATACAGTGAAGAGGTTTATTCCCACTGTTGCCTCCCTTTCTGTAGGCGACCACTGTTTCATGATTGTTCTTTCTGTGATATTAAAATACATACAGTATACAGTTTTTTCCTCCTCTTTTTACAGTTATTTTTATACATTGCTTCTTTATCTTCAGTTTATATATTTCAGCGATCATTTCAAACAAGTACATAAACATGTTTCTCATTCTATTTTGTGACTGACTGAAATTTGATGATGGTTGAGCCCTGTACAGTGTGGGTTATTTGTTTCTCTTTTGGATAAATGACCTCTGAAATTACATTGAGCTCTGTTTTATTTGTACTTAGCTTGGACTCCCAGTTCTCCTTTTTCTTTTTAAATTTTCCAAGGATATTATGTGGTTACATATACTTTATAGAGATAATGATTAGTGATACTTAAGACATTGGGTTATCAAGTTTACAGAAGCCCTCCCCTTCCTTCACGTCTGTGATCTTAGGTTTGTCATTTTCATCTCTGGGCCTGAGCTTTTCCACCAGCCAAAACAAATGAGAAATTCTTGGTAGGGGACAAACTGAGGAGTGGGAGACTACTTTCAGTATATACAGTTCTCTTGGATACAAATATTTATTGGGTACACTCTAGTAAAAAGTCACTGCCTTGGTAAGTCACCTCAGTTACTTAGTTGAAGTATTATATCCCTTGAACATGCTAGCCAGAAAAAAATGTATAACTCTCAAAGTAAATGATCTTTTTCACTCAGCCATAGCATTTTGTGATCCCTAAAGTCTGTGGGCATATGCTTAAAATGGGCCTGAATACCAAAGATATTTCTTTTTTTATTTTTTGGCTGTACTGTGCAGCATGTGGGATCTTCCCTGACCAGGGATTGAACTTATGCCCCCTGCACTGGACCATCAGGGAAGTCCCCAGAGATATTTCTTAGGTCTCAGATCTCTTGCAATAGAGGGGATCTTTCTGTACTTTTCTTTCACAAATAAAAAGCAGAATATGAAGGCTAGGAAAATGTAAGATATTAACTGAATAGATTCCCCTTCCAACCACAAAAGACTTCATAATAACTTTTATGAAATTGAATCAGGTAGATCAGAACTCCATGTGAATAAAACTGTGAGACTGTTTTTTAATACTCTGCTGATGGTGCCTCAGTTATACTAACCTGATGGATTTGTGTCTGGCAGGCAGTAAAGAACAAGGCCAGCCTACCCAACTTCCTTGACCACATCATTGCCTCAGTGGTAGAAAATAAGAAAACCTCAGATGCTGCAAAGCGGGCCTGTAACTTGACTGATACCCAGAAGGAAGTGAAGGAGATGGTGATGGGGTTAAATGTACTGGACCCCCATACCTCTCATTCCTGGCTCTGTGATGGAAGACTTTTATGTCTTCATGACCCCAGCAACAAAAATAATTGGAAGATCTTCCGGGAATGTTGGAAGCAAGGCCAGGTAAGCAAGAATAAGCAGATCCCAGGGTCAGCTGTCTACCTGCCCACCCACCAAAGCTAGCAGGGTAATTTCAGTTCTCTCTGGGAGATACTCTGCCAAGGAGATTTAGATATACAGTAAGCTTGTTGTAGACAGCCTTGCTACTTTGAGTTTTCTTTGATTTTTAAAAATCAGAAGATTTGTAAAATACTCTGTGGATCTTTTTCCTTTCTCAGCTGTGTAGCTCTGTGTTCTTAAAAGCACAGTTGAAATTCCTGTGAGGTTGTGATCTAGCATTAATGACACCTTTAGAGGAAAATCCTTAAGTGAGATACAGGGTGAGGTGAGAGTGGGTGGAAGTGGGTGGCACTTTTCTAGGTAAATGTTTCAAGACCATACAAGTCTATGTTATAGTGTGATAACACTTCCTGAATTTTATACATTAGCAAGTGTGAGGAAGGAGGAGTTTATGGAATTGTCTAGATAGTTTTTCATTTGAGATGTGAGGAAGTATTCTGAGTTGCATTTGTTAGCTTTTCATCCTCTCACCTCAAATTAGTGGTACATACCAGGGCAATAAAACAGATTTCTCTGGGATGCACCCCCACCCCTACCCTGTGAGAATCAAGTATAGTAACAGAATAGAAGTATTTTCATTTTCTGTAGCTGACATGTTGAGTCCATAGATTCTGAAACTGGGAGGGATCAATAAATCATCATGGAGAAGAGGAGGTTGTCCTCAGGAAACCCCTATTCTATCCTTAGCCCTGAGTTAAGTGCTTCCTACCTGGCTCCGATTAAGATACTTTTGTTTCCATAGCCAGTGCTGGTTTCAGGGGTACATAAAAAGCTCAAGTCTGAACTCTGGAAGCCAGAAGCCTTTAGCCAGGAATTTGGAGACCAGGATGTGGACTTGGTGAACTGCAGGAACTGTGCTATAATTTCCGATGTGAAAGTTCGGGATTTCTGGGATGGCTTCGAGATCATATGCAGTAAGTAGCTTTGATATCTGGTTCTATAAGAGTAGACTGGAAAGTAAGCATCCATATGCCCAGCCTTGCCCCTAAAATAGCAAATTATTAATACATCCTCTTAGTGGGAGAAACAGTCTATCATGCTGTCAACCAGGTAGCTCTCAGGGCAGTCACACGGCGCCCAGACTTTGCCTGGACTTAAGCACACGATCATATGGGCTGTGTGGGGCACTTTCACTCTGAGATGGAAAAACCCACCATGATTTTTCTGAGAGTGAGGAAAACAAAGCTCACCTAATCCATTACAGAGGTTTGCAAACTAAAAAAAAAAGAGAGAGTTTAGTCTTCTAAACCTTTTAGTCACTGGAGAATCAGGAAATAGCCAACCCAGCAGATGTTTGTAGGAGTGCTTTCTATCTTCCAGAGCGATTAAGGTCAGAAGATGGGCAGCCAATGGTGCTCAAACTCAAGGACTGGCCTCCTGGGGAAGATTTTCGGGACATGATGCCAACAAGGTTAGTGACCTACAGTGAGTCATCTTGAGAGACTTGTGCTTTGCTGAAGCCATCACAAAGTAATCACAGAAAAGTGAGCTCCACCTCTTTGCCTTTTTCCCCTGTAACAACCTAAGTCATCTCTCATGCTCTTTTGTAGGTTTGAAGATCTGATGGAGAACCTTCCTCTGCCAGAATATACCAAGCGAGATGGCAGGCTCAATCTGGCCTCCAGGCTACCCAGCTATTTTGTAAGGCCCGATCTGGGCCCCAAGATGTACAATGCCTACGGTATGAGGGAGAGGCCATAACTGATCTTTTTGGACACTTGTTTCCATTTTACCTGAAGAGAGAGATCTGTGATCAGTGTCATGTGTAGAGACGATGGAGGGCAGAGTGACAGGTGCTGAAGAAGTTGACAGTATCCGGGATGGTTTTGAATGTTTGCTTTTATCATTGATTTACATAATAGCCCTATGAGCCCAGTCTGTAAAACATACATTACAGTATTAGAAAGTTTCCTCTCAAAAGACTCCATCCAAGGAATTTCCATGACAGTCCAGTGGTTAAGAGTCCATGCTTCTACCACATAGGGTGTGGGTTCAATCCCTGGTCAGGGAAAGATCCGGCATGCCACGCAGCTCAGCCAAAAATGAAAAAAATAATTACAATAATACAGAATATTGCCATTTCACCTTGTATATCTTTCTTTTATCTTCAGGCTTGATAACAGCAGAAGACAGAAGAGTTGGCACAACAAATCTTCACTTAGATGTGTCTGATGCAGTTAATGTGATGGTGTATGTTGGGATCCCCATCGGGGAGGGTGCTCATGATGAAGGTAAGATTTCTAGAACTCAGTGCTTCAGGAGGGTGAGGTTTAGCCTCAGAAGTAAAATGGGATGTCTTTCTCCTCAGTCAGGGCCAGTTGCTTTTTCTTAAGTCTCCACTAGACATGATGCGTCGTAGGCACACAGAGGGGTGATTATAGCAGAGAAGAGTGGTACTTGTGTGTCATCAACCAGAGTTATTCTCTCTCACTGGGAATGCTGCCCCTTAACACTGAGTGTGTAGCATCACAAAGAGGAAAAACAAGAAAGGGCAAACTGGCCTACTTTGTCCAGCAGCCAGTTCAGCTGTGGGGTAACAGATGATAAAGCCAAGTCATTTGCACAGAAATGAAGCATAAAAGTGATACTTTGCTACATTTGCACTCTCCACTATTTTGGTTTAAAATTAATATGTGTTAATTATGGAGGTTTCAGAAAACAAAATTTTAAAAAAGAAAATAACTCAAAATCTCAAAGTTCAAAGATAATCAATGTCATTACTTTGGTAATATTTTCTGCCACACATTTGCTTTTGATGCACTCACCTGTAGATCTTTTCATTACGTTGTCCTTTAAAGGGTTATAATAGAGAAGGATTAGAAGCCAAGCCTCTTACCTTGGCAAAGAAGCTTTACTCTTCCTGGCCTTAAATCCATGGAATCCTAGAGTTTGAAGAGGTCTTGAGAAAGTGTACAGCCCATCTGCATACAGTAGGAAATATCATGCAGTTTGAACACAAGATATGGCTACACAGTTTGAACAGGAAATATGTTTTTTTAAAAAACTGTACCTCCAAAAAATGCTGAGTCTCTATCAAAAGTATGGAAGATTAGGGTCACTTCCCATGGGTAGGAAGCTTAGACTTCAATGTGACTTTTGATTCTTTGAGTCTACTTTTTATCACTCCCGAGAGATAGAGAATGTTGTTGTTCTGTCGCCAAGCCACGTTTAACTCTTTGTGACCCCGTGGACTACAGCACATCAGGCTTTCCTGTCCATCGCCATCTCCTAGAATTTGCTCAAACTCATTTCTGTTGAGTCAGTGATGCTATCTTAACTGTCTCATCCTCTGCTGCCCCTTTCTTCTTTTGCCTTCAGTTTTTCCCAGCATCAGGGTCTTTTCCAGTGAGTCAGCTCTTCACATCAGGTGGCCAAAGTATTGAAGCTTCAGCTTGAGCATCAGTCCCTCCATTGAGTATTCAGGGTTGATTTCCTTTAGGACTGACTAGTTTGATCTCTGTGCTGTCCAAGAGACTTTCAGGAATCTTCACCACTTCAATTTGAAAGCGTCAGTTCTTCGGTGCTCAGCCTGCTTTATGGTCTAACTCTCACATCTGTACATGGCTACTGAAAAAAACCGTAGCTTTGACTATACGGACCTTGGTCAGCAAAGTGATATCTCTGCTTTTTAATACGCTATCTAGGTTTGTCAATAGCTTTTCTTCCAAGGAGCAAGCGTCTTTTACATGGCAGCAATCACCATCTGCAGTGATTTTGGAGCCCAAGAAAATAAAATCTGTCATTGTTTCCACTTTTTCCCCTATCTATTTGCCATGAAGTGAGGGACCAGAACCATTCAACTTCCGCTTCTTCAGCATTACTGGTCAGGGCATACACTTGGATTACTCCGATACTGAATAGATTCAAGGGATTATATCTGATAGAGTGTCTGAGGAACTATGGATAGAGGTTCGTGAAATTGTACAGGAGGCGGTGATCAAGCCCATCCTCAAAAAAAAGAAATGTAAAAAGACAGAATGGTTGTCTGAGGAGGCCTTACAAATAGCTAAGAAAACAAGAGAAGCAAAAGGGAAAGGAGAAAAGGAAGGATATACCCATGTGAATGCAGAGTTCCAAAGAAGAGCAAGGAGAGATAAAGCCTTCCTCAGTGATCAGTGCAAAGAAATAGAGGAAAACAATAGAATGCGAAAGACTAGAGATCTCTTCAAGAAAATTAGAGATACCAAGGGAACATTTCATGCAAAGGTGGGCACAATAAAGGACAGAAATGGTATGGACCTAACAGAAGCAGAAGATATTAAGAAGAGGTGGCAAGAATACATAGAAGAACTATACAAAAAAGATCTTCCTGGCCCAGATAATCACAATGGTGTGATCACTCACCTAGAGCCAGACATCCTGGAATGTGAAGTCATGTGGGCCTTAGGAAGCATTATTACAACTAAAGCTAGTGGAGGTGATAGAATTCCAATTGAACTACTTCAAATCCTAAAAGTTGATGTGAAAGTGCTGCACACAATATGCCAGCAAATTTGGAAAACAACAGTGGCCACAGGACTAGAAAAGGTCAGTTTTCAGTCCACTCTCAAAGAAAGGCAATGCCAAATAATGCTTAAGCTACCGCACAATTGCACTCATCTCACACGTTAGCAAAGTAATGCTCAAAAAGCCAGGCTTCAACAGTACGTGAACCATGAACTTCCAAATGTTCAAGCTAGTTTTAGAAAAGGCAGAGGAACCAGAGATCAAACTGCCAACATCTGTTGGATCATTGAAAAAGCAAGAGAGTTCCAGAAAAACATCTACTTCTGCTTTATTGACTATGATAAAGCCTTTGACTGTGTGGATCACAACAAACTTCTGAAAGAGATGGGAATATCAGACCACCTTACCTGCCTCCTGAGAAATCTGTATGCAGGTTAAGAAGCAACAGTTAGAACTGGACATGGAACAACAGACTGGTTCCAAATTGGGAAAGGAGTACATCAAGGCTGTATATTGTCACCCTGCTTATTTAACTTATATGCAGAGTACATCATGAGAAATGCTGGGCTGGATGAAGCACAAGCTGGAACCAAGACTGCCAGGAGAAATATCAATAACCTCAGATATGCAGGTGATACCACCCTAATGTCACAAAGCAAAGAAGAACTAAAGAGCCTCTTGATGAAAGTGAAAGAGTGAAAAAATTGGCTTAAAACTCAACATTCAGAAAACTAAGATCATGTCATCTGGTCCTATCACTTCATGGTAAATAGATGGGGAAACAGTGGAAAGACTTTATTTTGGGGGGCTTCAGAATCACTGCAGATGGTGACTGAAGCCATGAAATTAAAAGACATTTACTCCATGGAAGAAAAGCTATGACCAACCTAAACAGCATATTAAAAAGCAGAGAGATTACTTTGCCAACAAAGGTCTGTCTAGTCGAAGCTATGGTTTTTCCAGTAGTCATGTATGGATGTGACGGACTATAAAGAAAGCTGAGCACCGAAGAATTGATGCTTTTGAACTGTAGTACTTGAGAAGACTCTTGAGAGTCCCTTGGACTGCAAGGAGATCCAACTAGTCCTTCCTAAAGGAAATCAATCCTGAATATTAATTGGAGGGACTGATGCTGAAGCTGAAACTTCAATACTTTGGCTACCTGATGCGAAGAACTGACTCATTTGAAAAGACCCTGATGCTGGGAAAGATTGAGGGTGGGAGAAGGGGATGACAGAGGATGAGATGGTTGGATGGCATCACTGACTCAATGAGTAAACTCCAGAAGTTGGTGATGGACAGGGAAGCCTGGCATGCTGTAGTCCATGGGGGTGCAAAGAGTCAGACACAACTGAGCGAATGAACTGAAGTGAAGTTAGGGATCAGATGCCATGATCTTAATTTTTTGAATATTAAATTTCAAGCCAGCTCTTTCTCCTCTTTCACCATCATCAAGAGGCTCTTCAGTTCCTCTTTACTTTCTGCCATTAGAGGGGTGTCATCTGCATATATCTAAGGTTGTTGATATTTCGCCTGGCAATCTTGATTCCAGCTTCCTCCAGCCCAGCGTTTCTCATGATGTACTCTGCATATAAGTTAAATAAGCAGGGTGACAACACACAGCCTTGACGTACTCCTTTCCCAATTTTAAACCAGTCTGTTGTTCCTGATAAAGACTAGTAGAGACTAAACTTGTTTGAATTGGACATTTTGCTTCACTCAGAGGTACTGAAGTGGCTGCTTACATTGGAATGTCATTTTGCTTTTTTCAGAGGTTCTCAAGACAATTGACGAGGGAGATGCTGATGAGGTGACAAAGCAAAGGATTCATGATGGAAAGGAGAAACCTGGTGCTTTGTGGCATATCTATGCAGCCAAGGATGCAGAGAAGATCCGGGAGCTACTCCGAAAGGTATGTCCCTGAGTGGGCTCCCAGCTCACAGATTAAAGGTCTGGGCATGCTAAGACAGTCTAACTGGGGTTTCTCATGTGGAGTCCCTTGGCATTAAAGACCTGTGTCCTTTGTTACAACGCCCCATAGGGCTGAATCCTCATGTAGAGGATATTAAATAAAGTCATTACTGCAGCAAGCTGGATTTATCCTGTTAATAATCTTTATGTGTTTATTGATTTTTCCATCTTTGGGTTTTGATCGTGGTTTCATGATCAGGTTGGAGAAGAGCAAGGCCAAGAGAATCCCCCTGATCATGATCCAATTCATGACCAAAGTTGGTACTTGGACCAGACCCTACGTAAGCGGCTCTATGAGGAATATGGTGTGCAAGGCTGGGCCATTGTTCAGTTCCTGGGAGATGCTGTCTTCATACCTGCTGGAGCCCCACACCAGGTATGTCCCAACTTGTGGGTGGGGCTCCACAGTTCCCATAGTTTCCTTATTTCTGACTTTGTTGCTAATCTGGCAGTAGATATAAAAGTGTGGGTTAGAACAATTGCTCTTAAACTGCAACTTATTTTTTGCTTGTTCATTTTCTTCCTTGTAATTTTAAACGCTCATGAAAAAGAATAAGTAAGTCTCAGTTCAGTCCCCTTTTCAGTCCCTTCATTCTGCCTTCCCCAGAAAGTAGCCTACTGTTAACAGTTTGGTATATATTTCCCCAGATCCTATTTTTGTACAACTACTAACATTTTAATTTATAAATTTATACTTGCAGTCTTTCCGCATTTGTTGTCTTTATAAAAATGGGATATCAGAAGTATTTCTAAAGTGTCCTTTTGAACTAAATGATGAACAGTTTCCACATGTTATTGACTCTGGTGCCTGATGTTTGCCTCTGTACCTTTTCTCTCCCAGGTGCACAATCTGTACAGTTGCATAAAAGTAGCAGAAGACTTTGTATCTCCAGAACATGTAAAGCACTGTTTTCGCCTGACACAGGAATTCAGGCATCTCTCTAACACTCATACAAACCATGAGGATAAACTGCAGGTAAAGAATTCCTCCTCCACCCCAGCCCTGTCTTACCTCTTTGTAGGCTATAGTCACAGGAGGCGCACACTGCTTTCTGAGGATATTATCAGGGCACTATGACCGTAGAGAGCTGATTAAGGGACCCATGTCTGGGGTATGGTGTCCTCCCTCAGGAAGTATTTAATCAGTCCTCTTCAGGTTTGCTTTTAGAGAATATTCATCTTTTAACCTAATCACTTGCAATGTGGCAGTCTTCTCTTTCTCTGCCCCTGGAAGATACAGTGTTTCAGTGTTAGTAACTAAACTAAACCGACTTCCCCAGTCAGGTGGGAAAAGCACTGTGGCAATGTGTTCTAAACCTGTTTCCACAAAACTGCTTCTCCCAGCAAATTTCCGTACAAACTCAATTCCTTAGAGCCCTGCTAGAGACTGTAATCCATGTCCCTAAGAGTTGTTTCCCCCTCATAGATCTAAACTGGAGAATCAGATTAGGTTTTCCTCTGTTGAGAAATGGATTTGAACTTTAAGGACAGAATTTCATTGTTAATATACTTGGATGCTTAGTAACATAAAAAAAAGAGAATAAGAAAGCAAGACTCCCCAGGCAGAGGTTTAGTATCCAAACAGGCATTCTTCCAGTCTCTCACTTATGGCCTATTTTCCTACATCATGCCTATGACTCAGGTGTGTCAGTGACTCAAGAGGTTGGATATTTTTCTTGGTTGTTGGTAAATTGATAGATGACATTTATATTATAGATATAATACAAATATTCAGGCATATATATTTTAGACTGCCCTCTGTTAGGTCTCTACTTGTCACATATCACCTCCCAGTCCTCTGTTACTGCTTTATTTTTTCCTGCAGTTTTCACCATCTAACATACTACCTATCTTTTGTTTGTTTCTATCCCTGTGGCGGTTTTAGCTCCATGAAGGCAGGCATTTTACTGTTTTAGTTAATTGATTTTCCCTAGGACATGTCTGACACATAGTAGGTACTCAGTAAATGTTTGTTGAATTAATACAAAAAAATGTAACAGAGAATAGCAAGGGGGCTTGTGTGGCCATCATTCAGCTTAAGAGATAAAGCATCATATTCATACCATATATACAATGTATTTGTATACAACAGCTACATTATTGAAGCCTCCATGTACCCTTTCCCATTCCATCTCCCCAGAAATAATCATCATGTTGATTTAAAACTGTCTTTATCCTGTTCACTCTATTTTAATGACTTTTACTTCATACATTATACGTGTTCCTTTTTGACAAATTAGAAAATATAGGCACGAAAGGGAAAAATACCCAATAAATCCTACCTGCCCACTGTTTTTAGTGCATTCTTATTAGCTATAGGACCTTAATGTCAGATTCTTAACCATGGAACCTCAGTTCTTATCTGTAAAATGGAGATAATAATAGAATCTACTTTGTAGGATTATGGTAAGGATTAAATGAAAGTCCACATACAGAGCTTAGCAGTATGTGCCCGGCACATACATACACATAGAGGATGATGATTCTTTCAAATGATGAATCATTCTTTTTTGAATATAGACTATATATCCTGTGTGATTTGTAAATCATCTTTTGGGGTTGGTAGGGGAAAGCACAGTACTGGTTGAGGGCTTTCCTCACTCATCAATAGGCTTTTAGTCATTGCAGGATATTTTCACTTGCAGAACACAGTCTGTGGCTACCATGAACTAACTGTGCTGATTACTCTCTCCAGGTGAAGAACATCATTTATCATGCAGTGAAAGATGCTGTTGGCACCCTCAAAGCTCATGAATCCAAGCTGGCAAGATCGTAGGCATGGAAAAATTTCAAACTCCCCTGTGAAGCAGGTCTTTCACTCACAACACGTACAGGGAACGGCAGGGCCCTCTGCTGGTGCAGAGGCCCTTCACTTGGAGCCAGTGTGGTCAGTATTACAAACTCTCCAGCCACTCTTTTCTACGCTGCCTCAACACTGAAGGTTGACACAAGAAAGTCGCACTGTTCACACACACAGTTTCAGACTCCAAGCCGAGGGTGCCACATCCTTTTCCTGTGGCCTTTTGGGACTTCAAATTGCCTGAACATCGCTTGGCTGTCCTGTACATTCTCATGATTTGAGATTTGTGGAAACCAGGAACGTGGGCACACCTTTCTTTTCTTTTTCTCTTGTGCCTAGTTAAGTGGGAATGTGTTTGGAGGTAGAGGGAAATCACATACCTGGTACATGTGGGGGCTAATTGTTTAATTACGCCTGGTGGAAACCTGATGCTGTGTCTACACATGACCTCTGACACCGCCCATCCCAGGAGCCGGGTGAAGCCATTCCCCACCATCTTTCCCATAAACACTGAAGTCTCGAAGGACCCAGGGAGAATCCACTGCTTTTCCCAAGAGGCTCCAGGATTAGGAAACGTGTGTATTTAGTGAAAAATAGGTTTGTAGTGAAATAGTTACTATTTCATGAAAGTAGATATTTTTAGAACTTTTGAAATACCACAGTTGTTTTCCTGGATTATGAGGAAAGGCACATTACATTTAGTCTTCCTTGGAGAAAACTCTTTGAAGAAATAAGATTTTTAGAAATCAGCTGCCCATTATAGCACAAAAATCAGCCAAAGCAGAATTTAAAAGAATTGGCTTTATAGGGTTCTTTTAATTTCATCCCCCTCCCATCTCAGCCCTATCTTAAGGGAACAGCCATCTTGAGAAAGAGCTTTGTCGTGTCTGAGCTGTGGTGTGTTCCATGCATACACACACTGGTGACTCCAGGAACCATTTCCACCTATTACCAGCGTTCCCTTGGGACTCCTCTTGGAGTTCCAAATTCAAAGGAAAGTTTGCTTTCCTACATGAGGCTTTTTGTTTTGGGAGTTTTTTTGTCCAGAAATATTTTCAGCAAAACTTTCCAACTCAGTGGAGTTTTATTAAGAATTTATTTGAAAATGATGGAATTCATTGGCCCATAGATACATTGGAAAATGTATCTATCTTCTTCCCAGCTGTACTGTAGTGCCCTGCAGGCTTGTTTATATGTTCACAGTTACTTTTTTTTTAAATAAAAGTCATTTACTGTAGAATACTTTTAATTTCACTTTCTGTATTTTAATTTTGTTGAAGGGCTGATTGGGATTTCCATGTTCTTATTAAAAATCTAACAAATCTGTTCATAGTGGACTAACTTCTTCCTGTGCCAGTTGTTCTAAAAAGCAGGGTCAGGTTGAGGGTGGGGCTGGAGTTGGAGGATAGTTCATTTTCATATCATCATTACATTGTTGCATCCAATTATTACTCTTTGCTTCCTGAATTTGTGCCCAGTTGGGTAAGGGAAGTGCCAGGTCATTGTGGTTTGAAGGCTTAGGGACAAAGGGGAATGTGCTACATGAGCTAGAGGGTAGGAGCAAACATGGGCTTTCTATAGTTTCTGCCCCATGGGAAAGGTGGGTTCCTACCTTCCAGAAGCAGCCTGGGGGGAAAGGGCCATGGAGAGTGGCCTGAGCGAGGTTTTGGGCAATCAGTGACAAAGTTCCTCAAAACTAGAGGCCTGGCTTCCCACATAGGAAATTGAAGTGGCTTGAAGGGTGAGGACAGACTGTGTTCCAATTAGAAAAGACCTTTTGAAGAGGAAGTTGTGAAGAATTGCAAGAAGGGTCATCAGAGGCTGCTTCCTTGGATCCTGTTGGAAAAACATCTTCCAAAGTGTTTGAGCCTGGAAATACAATTATCAGGGTGGAAATAGACCATTGTGTGTGGTTCAAGGATACTGAGTTTGAATAGCACCATAACTGAAATACAGAGTTCTGAGCATGTCCTTTAAGCCTGGATGGGCACGGGCTGGTGCTGTGATCATCAGAGGATTACACCTCGACATAAAGAATGCAGAAGCTTTGAAATGGGACGGGAAAGGAAAGCAGGGGGGGAAGGGAGGTTGCAGAGGTTGCAGGAGCTTTGTTGCTTTGGTGAAAATCAGGAGGCAGGCTAGCCTACATTCTGGATATAAATGTCTTCAGAATTAGGGCATCCATTGCCACCAGTGCTTGCTGATGGGGATGAAACTGGAGCCCCTTATTCATTGCCCCCCTGAACCCCAGGCCTCTCTACCAGCCTCTCTTTACAAAGAGGGTGATTCCCCTGCCCCAGGGTATCCTGGAGAGCACAGGGCCCTGTTCCCCTACAAAAGTTAGGAACTGACAACCTGAGAAAGCAGATCAGATTGGAGAGGGGGTTAGGTCCTTTTACAACTGGAGTGATTGGTGATGGCGGGGTGGACATATGCCTCTATGCCTTTGACCTCAAGACTTCCTGGGTGGGTGTCTTGACTGTCAGCGATGGGGGAGAAGGGTTTGATAGCAGCTGGAAGAAGTAGCCGATTCAGAAGACTTCCTGAGTTCCTTTCTTAGCAGCATGACTTAGTGGTTCTGTGACCTGAGGCAAATTATTGAACCTCCCTGAAGCTCCCCCATTTTCTTATCTACAAAATGATAATTATAACGTCTGTCTTATGGGATGCTCACTGAAATAACGCATGTGAAACTCGTAGCACAGGGCCTGGCACACAGCACTCAGTAAGTCATAGTCCTTATTCCTCTTGGGATATTTAAGTCTTTCAGCCTGTTGTGATCAGCGCAGGAGGAGGGCTAGGATGTCCGGGTGGCACCGTGAAGGCCGCTGAGGACCTCAGTCCTGGGTTTGGAACCCAAGAAAGGTGAACAAGCCATTGGAGGAAGGCAGGTCAAAGGCGCATGCCCAGCGACAGCAGGTGCCGGGGGGCGCGCCGCCGCCGCGGCCTCCCCTTTAAGAGCCGCCGCCGCCCACGGCCCGCGGCTGCGGCAGGGACCTCCCCTTTAACGGCGGCGGCTCCGCGCTCCGCGGCCCCCGCGGCGGCTGCTGCTGCGGCTGCTGCTGCTACTGCGGCTCCTGCTGCCGCCGCCGCTCGACCTCCAGCAGCTACATCCTCGGCCCGGGCCGGCTTCCCGCCCCGCGCCCCGCGCCCCGCCCGGCCCCGCCATGGTGTCCTGGATCATCTCTCGCCTGGTGGTGTGAGTGCGGCTGCGGGGCGCGGCCGGTTGGGAGGGGGGATGGGGGTTAGGAGTGGCGGGTGAGGGGTATGGAAGCCTGGGATGGACCATCCGTGGCTTCGTTCAGCAGAATCACCTAAAGGTACATCATTCCTATTTGGGGTCCCCAGGGACGTGGAGGATGAGGGATCCGGAGGAGGGGATATAATGTTCGAGGAGCAAGGCAGGCCTGGCTTCCCACCCCTTTTATTTTTAATTTCCTTGTTTTTGCGCCTTCCCTCATCCCCGGGGGTTGTGGGGGCTAGGCACCATGGCTTGATTTATGAGGGGAGGCGGCTTGTCCCCTCCGCAACGTAGCAGATCTGGCCGGAGGAGCCCCTCAGACCTGGGCTCTCTTCTCCCAGCGGGAGAGCTAACGGAAGAGCCAGGGGAACAAGGCAGGGCCTCCTCATTCCACAGCTTAGGGCCATGGCAGCCTTGGCCTCCCCGAAGCGCCCCATTTCTCCTCCCTCTTCCACTGTCTGTCAGGAGACTTGAGGGTGAGGGCACATGTTCTCAAGGCCCCCCAGGGAGGACGAGAAGCAGAGATGCTTGGAGGACAAAGTGTGGGAGGTAACTGGGAGAGAATATGGGTGTTCAGCCTGGGATTGTGAGCGCAGTGGAGGGAAGAGTGTTAGGTGGCCTTCATCCCAGGCTGCCAGTTATGTCCCTCCCAGCTCCCCCAGGCTCCAGGAGGGTACCCTCTCCTCAACCGTGGACTTTGTCCTTGAGGATTCCATCTCCGACTCCCATTCCATAATCTCCGAAGTATCCTTACTCAGTGAGGGAAGTCCATGGGGAACAGGAGGTATCCACACACTGTCAAGGGGCTGGGCCTGACAGGGACTCTACATGGCTTCGGTTAACCTGCCCCAGCCTAGGACCCTGGCCCTCAACCTCCACACTGGGGCACTGACACGCCAGAATCCCCTCCCTGCTATCATATTCTTGTGTTCTGGTTTCCTCTAGACCCACCAGAGTCTCCTTCCCTTCCCACCTGAGGGAACCAGGGGCCTCATACCTCTATGTGGCCTTCAGAGTGGCTGTTGCTGTTATGTGAATGAGCTCCCCGAGTGGCATAGGTCCTCTCCTTGCCTCGCCTGTGTCCTATATGTGGTCTCTGATGGGAACAGCACAGACTCCACTATAGCCAGGATCTCTAGCCTAGCACACTTTCCGGAGCCTAGTCCCAAAAGTGTTTACATCAGGAAATAAACCACTTTGCCCCTCAGGGCCTCCTGCCCCTGTGCCCTCTGCTCCCCAGGTCCCCATGGCTACAGCGGTACCTCTGACTGCCAGGTACCCTGTTAGGTGGTATCATTGGCCCTACGACGGGGAGGTAGAGGGTAAGGGCCAATGGGTAAGAAAGTGCATGATGTCTGGAGAAGGACGACACCCCTGAGGCAGTGACTTGAGCCCCACCCCATGATATGGTTATGCACAAATGAGGTTCAGGGCCCGATAAGCCACATCAGACCCTCTGGCCTCCAGGTCTTTCTGTCAGGGGTTGGAGAAGAACTGAAAAATAAAGGATTCTGGGACAACACCCTAGGTGGATAGGGCCTCCTTGCTTGTGTGTCACCTCAGGCTTGCCTGCTTTGTCCTTAACCCCTGACCTGAGTTCATCAGTCAGCTGATGTGGTACCCTGGAGTTCTGTCCATTCTCCCCTTCCCTACCCAGGAACTGATGCAGAGATGGGAGGGAGAGGCCATTGCTCTTGGCTGAGGGGCCCAGTAACCATGCCTGCCTCCCTAGGCTCATCTTTGGCACCCTGTACCCAGCTTACTCTTCCTACAAGGCCGTGAAGACAAAAAACGTGAAGGAATATGTGAGTGTGTGACCCTTCATCTCCCACCCAGCAGAGATCGGGGAGGACAATGGGTCACGTGACAGACAGGGATGACTTTATACTAATGCTGTCAGCACTAATGAGACCTGGTTCAGGGGAGGCTCCTGTGTATTCCCTTTCCCCAGCCCTGGTGTGATACACAGACAAAGTTGGGGCCCTCTGTGCCCCCCCCCAAAGTGCCTCCAGCATGATTGGCAAGCAGAGGTGGGGCCCAGGGTGTTTCCCCAAGGCTCCAGCTAACACTGCCCTCTGTACCTTTAGGTGAAATGGATGATGTACTGGATCGTCTTTGCCTTCTTCACCACTGCCGAGACACTCACAGATATCGTGCTCTCCTGGTGAGGTCCAGCGACCCCTGCCTCCCTGCACCTCAGGGGCCAGGGCTTCTGACTTCTACACAGCCAGTCCACCTAGGGTGGCATCTCCCCAACAGTCCCATGGGGTCCTGGGTGTCCACTCATCTCAGCCCGCATCCAGTCCTGGCTTGATTGAGCAGAATAAGAACAGACATAACTCTCACCTTTCTTTTGGCAGCCAAAGCAGCATAATAGAATTCAGGAAACCTGCTTCTGCCAGACTTACAGTGACTTTGGGCAGGTCATAGTTTTCTAGGCCTCAGTTTCCCTATTTGTAAAATAGGCATATGAGTCAATCTCATGAACACTGGATGCTTGTATTTCAAAAGACTTTTTCTAGGCACTACTAGACTATGTATATACACTCTTGAGGACACGGAATGGTCTAACCATCTGTATATTCACAGCAGGCACTCAAAAATGTTTACTAAATGAGCAAATGCCTCTTGGAAGAGAGGACAAACATAGCACAGTACGCTGAAGTCAAAAGAGTTTTACTGAGGTAGAGGACAAAAGATCCTTGTGTTTGTAGATTTCAAGGGCCTTTGAGACCTTTGAGAAAAAACAGTTTGAGCAGAGAAAGTTGAATGGGGTCAAATTAGGAAAGAGTACTGGGTTAAAAATTGAGAACAGGTGAGTGCAGGTGCCTCTTGATGCAAGCAAAGGAGGGAGCTCTGATGAGAGCTTTGTGAAGATAAAGGAAACCTGAAGGAGTGTGTGGCTTGAGAAGGAGCCATAAGAATAGAGAACAGTCCTTGGGGCCGTGTCACGGCAGCAAGGGATAGATCCAGAGCGCAGCTGGAGAAGCCCAACTTTTTCATGGGAGGAAGAGCAGGAAGGAAGGGAGTGAGGACCCAAGACTGCATCTGGAAGGTTAGGGAGCTCGCCTTGGTGTTGACCCCAGGACACAGGAGCTCTTCTGTCAGAGAAGAGGGTGATAGAGCCACTGCTGCTGGGAATGCCTGCTGGAGTCACTTTTCACCTTGCTACTGGGAGTCTCAGCCTCCCTTCCCCTTGCCCAGTCTCCTAAGCCACATGGGGACCTTAGTGCACTAAGGGGTGGGGGGCCAGCCAGGGTCCTGCAGCGGGTCCATACGCCTCCTGACTTCCTGCCCCAGGCTCTGCCCTTACCTGTCTCCCACCCACAGGTTCCCCTTCTACTTTGAGCTCAAGATCGCCTTTGTGATATGGCTGCTGTCCCCTTATACCAAAGGCTCCAGCGTGCTCTACCGCAAGTTTGTGCACCCAACCCTGTCCAACAAAGAGAAGGTCTGTTGGAACAAGGGACGCTCACTTCCCACCTATCGTAGGTCAAGGCAGCTCAGTGCCTGCACCCACGTGCATTCATGGCTCTCCCTATGGGTGATCTGGGAGGGCCCTGGCCCCCTGGGGCAGGCAGTGCCAGGTGTGAACAAGGGCAAAGTAGGGTAGGACTCAGCCCTCACCTCTTCCTCCTTCCCCTCCAATCCCTCAG
Organism: Antilocapra americana; assembly: GCA_007570785.1. NCBI lineage: Eukaryota > Metazoa > Chordata > Mammalia > Artiodactyla > Antilocapridae > Antilocapra > Antilocapra americana. The sequence continues at coordinate 2,000,572 of ML661896.1, read as the reverse complement.
GAGATCGACGAGTACATCACTCAGGCCCGAGACAAGAGCTATGAGACTATGATGAGGGTGGGCAAGAGGGGTCTGAATCTGGCCGCCAATGCCGCAGTCACGGCTGCTGCCAAGGTGAGATGGGGGCAGACCCAGCTCCCAGACCCCAGCTTGCTTATCTCGTCCCCCGACCAGTCCCCTTTGCATCTGCCGCATTCTCGTGTCAGTGAAGGTTTGGGGGCTTGTGCAGCTTGGGGTTCCCATTCTGCCTTTGACATCCCCCCGCTAAAGGACTTCCACTCAGCAGGCCACAGTTTCCTCACCCATCCAAAGGGACTGCGTGGCCCCAGCTTGTTAGAGCTGCTGTGGGATGGGATGAAGATACTGTGGGGAGAGCACTGAGTCCAGTGGCTGCCCAGTGCCCCATGGTGACCTCTCTCTCCACCCCGCCCCTTCTCCTGTCCTCCCGGTGCATGGTGGTGACCCCAGGGCCAGGGGGTGCTATCAGAAAAGCTCCGAAGCTTCAGCATGCAGGACTTGACCCTGATCCGGGATGAGGACGCGCTGCCCCTGCAGGGGTCCGACGGCCGCCTCAGAGCCAGTCCTGGCCGCCTCCTGGACACCATTGAAGACCTGGGTACAGGCCAGGCCCAGGGCGGGCAGGGGGCGAGGGCAAGGAGGCTGGGTGGCAGAGAGACCAGACCCCTGCTCTCTTTTCCTCCCCAAACCAGGAGATGACCCCACTCTGAGCGTAAGGTCAGGCACCAACCAGGCAGATCCCCGGACAGAAATCTCTGAGGATGACATGGGAGACAAGGCCCCTAAGAGGGTCAAACCTATCAAAAAAGTGCCCAAAGCCGAGGTGAGAGCCGGGCCAGAGCTTGGGGAAGTGGTAAGGGCTTGTGACTCCCGGCAGAGCCCTCTGTCTCCCTCTCTTCCTTCCACAGCCACCAGCTTCTAAGACGCTGAAGACCCGGCCCAAGAAGAAGACCTCTGCAGGGGGTGACTCGGCTTGAGGCCCCAGCCCCCTCCCCGCAGGCTGCAGAATCCCGGCTCCGCACTGTGCCAGCAGCCCTCAGCCTCAGGCCCCGGGGCCTCTCCGTGGCCATCCCCTGGAAGGGCTTGGGAAAGAAAAGGGAGGCCCAGCTGTGGGGGCGGAGGGTAGAGGCTGGACCCAGGAGCTGAGGATGGAGCCACTTGAGGAGGTGCGGGCCCCTCAGAGCCCGAAAGCTACTCTCCCCGCTCCAGCCCTGACCTCGCCCACCCAGTGCCTTGCTGAAGACCATGGCCATCCCCTTGTCCTACACATGGCCCCACTGCTCTCCCTGAGTCAGGGTCGGCAGCCAGTCACAGCCCAGACTGACCGGAGCCTGAAGGCCTAGCAGAGAAGGAGGGAGTGTGGAGGCTTTGGAGAACTGTGCTCTGGGCCTGCAGGTGTGAATGGAGGACAGGGGCTCAGTGTGTGTTTAAGTGACCAGGAGCCAGGCCAGAGCTGCAGCTGGGGGCGTTGGGTAGGGCTGGGAGCTACCTGTGCCCACTGAAAAGAGGTGTGCATGTGTGAAAGAGAAAAAGTGTGTGTGTGTGTGTGTGTGTGTGTGTGTATCTTTCTGGGTCTAGAGCTGGGGGCTTTTCAGTAAAGGACTTTCCCTCCAGCAGTAACCTCCCCCAACCCAACCAAGCTGCCCTTTCTCCCTTCAGCCCTCCTGCCTACTCTCTGAGCCTCAGAGGACCCCACCCCATGAGAGAGTAGGGCTCCAAGGGGCCTCTCACCTGCTCTTCTGCCCTTGATCCCCTCCTCTTTTGCCTCCTCCCATTCCTGCCCCAGGATGGAGCTTCACCCCCCTCTGGGCCCTCAGTAGAGGCCCCTGCTGAGCCGATTCCTTTCCTTCTCTCCTGGGGGCCCATCTTCCTTACCCCTGAGGCCCTCTTCCTGTGCCAAGAAGACTAGGCTTCCTATAAGCCAACCCCTGTCAGAGCCCAGCCTTTGCCCCAGCTTCTGCCGTGGCTTCCTTCCATCAGGGCTTGGAGGAGAGTGTGAAGAAGAAAAAGGTATTAGGAGCCAGGGGGCTCCAGATCCATGGGAAGAGGGTGCCCAATGGACCTTTGGCACTGGATAAGCCAATAAACCAAATTCTGGCACCTCATTTGTTTTGGCCTCTGTGCTTTGTTCTTGGTCTACCAGTCCACAAGTGAGAAGGACTTCAAGTGAGAGGCCAAGGCTCAACTGTGGGATGGAGGGGTGAAGAGGTTAAACTGTGAACTCAAGAGATCTGATCTCCAAGAGACAGGCTTGAGGTGGTTCCATCTGGGAAGATGGTTTGGAGGTTCAGTATAGAGCCAGGGGGCTGGAAAGAGCCAGGACTTATGAAGGGCAAGGGACCACCCTCAGAGGTTGTCCTGTCCCTCAGAATCCTACCTGGAGACCCCTCCCCATTCTGGCACCTCACAGAAAGTGCCAGGGTGTAAGTTCTAGGGGCAAAGATCATGATGAGGCTCCAGGAAAAAGAGAATGGGATACTGGGGGCTCCTGGCAGAGCCTGGGGATTGGATCACTATGGCCTAGAAAGGCTAAAAAACACTGGAGAGGGATGGTGAGCCAGACACTGCAGGGAGGATCTAGGTGGGATGAAGGGAGAGACAGAGATGAACCAGTCATGGTTCACGTCTGACCCTGGGGACAAACAAGGCAGACAGGGACCCAAGGGCTGGGGCCAGTGAGGCAGGCCCATGTGGCCTGTGGAGGGAGGGCTGGAGCCCTGAGCTGCTGGGCTGGGGTGGAGGAGAGGAGGGAGGCTGCAGAGCCTGGAGTCAAGTTCTGGGGAGGTAGAGCCAAGGTCACACGCGGAGGGGCACCACTGGCGGGAACAGAAGCCAGGAGAAGGGAAAAGATGGCAGAGGAGCAGAGGCAGCATCAGAAGAGACACGGGAAAAGAGCAGAGAAGAAGCGGGGGAAGAGAGTGAGGGAAGGAGAAGGAAGGGTGAAAGAAGCTAGAGAAACAGCAGCTCAGCTTTATGGAAGGAAAATGGAGGAAGCAGGGCAGGGGACGGGGTGGGAAATGTGAGTGGAAACCTAGCTCCAGGCCTTGGACCCCAGGATTGGCAAAATGTCCCTACACCAGGCTTTCCTCTCCCTTCCCTGGCATCACGGGGGCATGTCCTTCTGCCAAACTTGAGCTGGCTGGCCAAGAACCTCCTGAACAGAGGTGCCTGTGGAGAGCGGGGGCGGGGGGAGGGAGGCGTGTGAGATGCCCTTTTCATCTTTCTTGAAATTCTCCAGTCAATAGCGCTCTGAACAGCATTCCTTTCACCATTGCTTTCTGGGCAATTTGGCACCTTTCTCTATCAGAAAGTAGAGGAAGTGTCAGAGTAGAAATCAGGTGAGAGAATCCCTTGTTCTAGAAAGATCTCCAGAGAGTAAGTTGCTGCCATCTCCTGCTAGCAGCTACCATATGGCCAGGAAAGCAGGTTAGGCCTCTCTAACCTAAATCCCATTTGCTGCATTTCACACACACACACACACACACACACACACACACACTCTCACAACTCACACTCAGATTACACACTTCCATCCACAGTGACCAGTGGCCAAGGAGGTTACTGTCAGATTCCACATCTCCAGGCTCTCTCTGCACATCTGGGTTTCCCTGTGGCATCAGAAGATGCTCAGATTTCCAAGTTCACTGGTCCATTGCCATGGAAACATTGTCTCCTAGATCTTCACACAGGGTCTGACCCCTGTGGTGCTGGAGAGGAGAGGAGAGATGGAGGGTGACAAACCAAATGGAGGGAGGAGGCTGGTGAAACACATCTGGGTCTACATGACTCCTTGCTGTCTTATTCCCTGGGGTCACCTGCCCTCTCCCCTCTGCCTTAGTAGATTTCTCTAGGCCAGGTGAGTGGGGAAGAGAAGTCATGACAGAGATGTCTGGCAGGAGCTATGGGGAGGGTGCTTGATCATTGCCTAGAAACCCACTGGGCATTGAGAGAGACTAGCTTTGGAGTGGAGGCTGAGGTCTAGCCCTGTGTCCCAAGCCCAGACCATGTTGGGGACACTGGGCAGCCCTCCAGGCCTGAGGTCTGTGGCTAACATGGTTCTTAGGCCTGAAGCTGCTTCATCCTGCTTCCCCTCTCTTCCTTGTGTGTGCCCCACACTAGGAGAACCTGCTTAAAATGTGATTTCCAGGCTGTGACGTCAGAGGAAAGCCAGCAGCTCCAGCCTATGCCAGCTCTTCCTTGATCAGCAGAGCTGAGCCCAGCCTTGCTCAGCCTGGAGGAAAGGAGGTTAGGTAGAGGAGGGAGGGTCTCTGGGGGCCTCTGGTCCTCATATATGAGGCGTTCAGAATAACAGCGAGAGACTATTTCCAGGCCAAAGTGCTGGCTTCCCCATTGCCTTAAATACCAGCGAGTACGTGATTATTTCCGTCACAGATTCCCCCTAACCCCAGTTTTCTCCTCTCTGAGCTGGGTCAGGCCTGCATAAAGGAGGAGGGCATTTTAAATCTTAGAGCCATTTGGGTTCTGCCTGAGAGCCTGTCGCAAATCTAGGCTGGAAGCAGTGATGGGTGGGAAGGATGCCTGCAAGGAGGAAAAAAGCCCACTAGGTGGCGCAGCCCACCCCAGTGCGGGATTCCCCAGCCCTTGCTGGGGGATAGTCTTTCCTCCAGCAGTCAGTCGGCTTTTAAGGTCCGCTGAGCAGGATCCTTTATACCGCAGTACCTGGAGTTGGAGGTTCATGAAAAAAGTATCCTTGTGGGTGGATAGGCAGATATTAATTCTCAATTGTGCAGAGGAGATGTTCAGACCCAGCAAGCAGGTACTCCCTTTGGGGAAGGATCAGGCACCTCCTGGGAGCAAGGAAATTGCCAAGCTGACCCTGGGAGGGTCATACAGCCCAAAGGACCCAACTTGGGCTTCTAAAATATTATCAAGAGAGGGACAATTCGGGTGAGCGAGAGGGACACTCACCTAGATGCAGAGTTCCCTGGAGATGACTCCCTTATGGCCACAGTGGCAGTCCCAAGGCTGCCCCTAGGTTTCCCTGTCCCCTGCCCCTCCCCTTATTTTCATCATGGGTACTGTAGGGCTGAAAAAAGAGACAAAGACCCTAATGTTCAGACCCTGGAACCCCAAGGTATTTTTTCCAGCAGCCAGGGCTGACTCCTCAATCACCTTTGCCTGACCTCTTTCCCAAACTGACCCCACCAGCCCTGCACACCTAATGAATTACCCTCTTCTTTTGTCCCAGCCAGATGAGTGATCAATAAATAATGCTGCCTGAAATATTAATAGCAAGTTTTACACCAGCATCCCTTAGCCGTGCCAGTCACTGGGGAACTTGAGAGTTGACAGAGAAATGCATGGCCCCCAAAGAGCTCCTTTCTTCCTCTTTTCTTTGCCAAGATTTCAACCTGTCCCCATCTCCACCAGATCATGATTCATTGCCAGTCGGTGAGAAGAGGTCCCCCAGAGACCAACTCAGGCAGCCTTCAGGGGGAGGATGGGGTAAGCTAAACCAAGCAGCGACCCTTCTTGATTCCTTTGTCTCCTCTGATGCAGGTGAGACCCCATTTCCTCTGTTCCATGTCCATCTTGGACCTGCTGGGTCCAGCTTTCTGAGTGGCAACTCAGAAGGAGACCTGGGGCTTCCCTCCTCCCCCTGCTTCAACTATCTTAGAGCCTGAGCAGAAGGGACTCATTTGCTCCCAGACTTCTGGCCCTGGCATTCTCTTCTGGCTTTCTTCTCCCTGGAAGAAGAGGAGGAAATGGAAGCTCTTAGCCCTCTTGAGCCCACCTGGTGGGCTTCCCCGGGGGCCGGCGCCCTCTTAGGGGAAGCCAGGCCCACCAAATCTTTGAACATGCAATGCCCTCTGCTCACGTGCTCTCTATCTCCTGCTTCACTTGGTAGTCTCTTGCATGTGCTTTAAGTCTCAGCTTAGATGTGACACTGCGCCTGGTCCAGGCCCTGTGGCCTTCTCTTCCCTGACAGCACACATCACCCTGTTTTGTCATTGCCCACGTTTCCCCACTAGACTGAAAGCCCGGGCATAGGAGATGGCCTACCTAGTTCACCACTGTTTCCCCAGCATCTAGTACAGGGCCTGGCACACTTTAATAATTCAGCACATTTTTCTGGAGTGTACGAATGATATCTCTGCAGGATTCTTCCTCTCCCCAAAAAACACCAGCCTTCTACCCTCAGCATCTCTCTGCGGAGCTGTTTGCCTGCACCTGAGGATGGGTGCCTGCACTAAACAGCAGCTGCTCAGACCACCTACCCTCGCCCTGACCACCCCCCCCCCCCCCGCCCCAGCATGTGCCCATGCTCGCTTGCTTTGCCTTTCTCTCTCACACACACAGATGGGAGTCAGCTTTCCAGCCACATTCACTTCTCACTTTAATTCAAAAGCTAAATTGGGAAGAAGAGCAGCTTCACACTCCCAATTTAGCCTGGGAGAGAAAAAGGGAGACAGTCCGGATGTTGCCAGGGAAAGGAGAACGTTGGGTCTGGGGTGCGTAGTGGTGGCAAACATACCCAGAACCCAAAAGAAGACAATGAAACCCCCACCCCGCTACTAAAAATGAGTCATCCAGAGGTATGACTCCAGAGTGAGCCCCGTGAAGCCTCTTTCCTATGATGATGCAGCCATTTGGGCACCAACCCAGCCTAGGGATGGAGTTAGAGGAGGTGGAAGAGACTCAGGTTATCAAAACGATCCATCAGAGGAGATGCTGCTGCTTAGGTCACTGGTAGCAGGAAACCAGAAAGTCCTTCTTAAGTCTAACTTTAATCTATTTGGTAACTGCTGAGAAGCATGATGAATAAAAACAGAATCCATAAACAGAGATTTGCTCATTAATATTCATAGCAGCATTATTCACAATAGTCAAAAAAGTAGAAGCAACCCAAATGTCCAGGAAGAGATGGGAGGATAAACAAAATGTGGTATATACATACTTACTAAGCTTTAGAAAGAAATGAAATTCTGATGCATGTTACAACATGGATGAACCCTGAAAACACTACACTAAGCCAGGCACAACAGGACAAATATTATGGACAAATATCTTCCCTTACAGGAGGTATCTAGACTAGGCAAATTTATATAGAGAGAAACTCTAATAGAGGTTGCCAGGGGCCAAACGTGAGACAACAGGATAGAGAATTCATGTTTCCCTATCCCCAGGGTTTCATGGGTACAGAGTTCCTGTTTGGGATGATAAAAAAAATTCTGCCTATGGATACTACTAACGGTTGCACAGCACTGCACATATAACTGAATGCCACTGAATAGGACACTTGAAATGGTTAAAACAGGATATTTTATGTCATGTATATTTTACTGTAACATATTTTTGAAAAAAACAATGAGTCCAATGTCAGCCTAGAGACTTTGTCATCCTGCCACGATAGCTCTCTCTGTAGCTTGACCAGGGAAACAAATCCTTTCAGTTCAGAGGAGCCCCTCCCTTTGCTGATAGAACAGAAGTGTGGCCTCTGCCCAGAGTGAAGACCCCTCTGAGGATGTTCCTGGGCACTGGAGCTAACTGTCCTCCCTCTCATCACCATTTATCAGTGTGATAATCTGGATGGAAGTGCTTCTCCCTGCTTCTGGGTGCCAGCTTCCTCTTTAGTCACTCATTTTGACTTAGCCCTAAAATGGGTTTCCTGGGACTTCCCTGGTGGTCTGCTAGCTAAGACTCCATGTTCTCAATGCAAGGGGCCCATGTTGGATTCCTGATCAGGGAACTAGATCCCACTGAGAGTTTGCGTGCCACAACGAAGACCCAGTACAGCTAAATAAATAAATAAGTAAAAAACAGCATTTCCATAAGGGTAGACCAGTTAGGGGGATGATTAGAGGAGGGGAAGGAGAAGACTCTTCCATCCAACCTCTCTGACTTTCCCATTGCCACAGTACCACGGGGAACAGATGCACCTTGTGCTGAGTGGCCTGTCTGTAAATTTGGGTGTCGGTTTTCTTGCTCTCTGACTGGGAGGTCCCTGAAGAGTCTCTGATAGCTGACCCTGAGGCATGCAGACCTTACCTCTCTCCTGGATGACTACACAGTTTCCTGGCTGGTCTCACTACCAGTCCTCCCCAGCCCAGCCTCCTGGAATTATTTTAAAATGATGTGTTGGCTCTTTGACTGCCTGGGAACCACTTCAGTGGATGGGAGCTGGATTAGGGGCTCCCCAGTCACTGTGCTTCCCCCAGGATATCACATAGCACACTGTGGAAATTGGTTGTTTTACTTGTCGGTCTCCCCCATTGAGCTATGACCTGCAAAAGAGGGAGAACCTGCCTTACTGCTCGTTATATCTTTAATGCCCAGAGTGGAACAGATGTGTGATAAGTAACTGCCAAATGAATGAATTGAAATGATGTGTTCATGTCTGCCTCTCCTATTCAATTTGACTCAAGAGTGCTGGTAGGATGAAAGCTTTGTCTGATTCATTCTGGGGCCCCAGAAAACAGTTCTTAGGATGAACTGGGGTTCAGCCAGACAGATCTGAAGCCAGACTGTCTGGATTGGAATCCTGGCTCTGCCACTGCTGGGCTCTCTGACCTTGAGCAAGTTGCCTGCCCTCTCTGAACCTGTTTCCTCATCAATGAAACAGGAGCGAGAATGGAACTTACTTCATAAGGCATTGTAAGGACAAATACCTGTCAAATGTCTAGTATGAATCTTGTCACATTGTAAGTGTATCTGGGGGGTGGGGGTCGGGATAGGAAATGCATCTAGAGATTGAGGAAAATAGGAGGAAACAAGCATCACCACTGACTTCGGCATCCCGGTGTTTAGGAAGAGGGGACAGTGAGGCCAGTGCTAGAGTGGGGTAACCCCAGGGGCTACCTGCCCTCCCTCTGCCCTCCCCCTAGGTCTGCAGAGTTCAAGCTCACCCACCACGAAAGCTGAGCAGCCCTGGCGCTGGGCGGTGGTGAGGGGCCAGAAATAACTGCCGTTGCTATTCCTGCCTTTCTGGGCTGGATGGGAACGCTGCCTTTCTAATCTAAAGGCTGCTCTAGACTTCCTGCACATCAGTGGGTTCTTATGTAACACTCCCTTCCCTCTGCCTGCCCAACGAGCTTCCAGAGATTTCTGCAGCCAGCTTTGCTGCACACTCAGCTGGGGGTGGGGGGAGCAAGGAAGGATGGATTGCCCTCTGAGCCCAGGATCCTGCTGATCCCAGGCCTGGGAGAGGGACCACTCAGCACAGGGCAAAGGGACTGATGTTCAGGGACAGCAGCCTCTTCCTGCTTCTGCAGGGCAGAGAGGACCCAGTGAGCATGCCGAAATGTTCACCTACCTTTACCCACTCCCTCTTCCCTCAATGGTCCCTCTGTGCCAGTCCCGTGACTTCCACTTCAGGCCTTACCTAACTCTGTCTGGCACATGACCCCTCGTGCAGACTCTAAGGACAGCAGCCCAGACCCTGATTCTCACAGGCAGACCCCTCCCCCCCCACCTGGGCCAAATCCTACATGGACTCACTGCAGCCCTGGATGCCATCTGGAGGGTGCAGCCAGGCACCTCTTCAGGGCCCAGAGGACCCTCCACTTCCTCAGGCCTCAGCATCACTCTGTGTGGGCCTGTCTCAGAATTTGTCCTTCTCCACCTGTCCTAGGGCTCAGGATCTCCTCTGGCACCCAGTTTTCCCATCTGAAATTGGAAGAAATAGGATGGTTTCCCACCGGAGCACTCTGGGGTGATTCTCTCTCATTTCCCCTCTTCCACCATGCCTCCACTTCTCCCCACCCTCTCAGTGCATCTTCTGTCCCACTCCATACCTGGCCTCTTCAGGTTCTTCTCTCAGCACCCAAAGACCCTCCCTAGGGTGGAAGCAGAGCTGCCCCCAGACCCATTGAAGGCCAGGCCCTCTATTTCCGGCAGAGCTGATCAGCCATCGGAAAGTGTGACAGGCGCCCCAGGCAGAACCAAAGCGAGAGTCACTTCCTGAGCCCTGGGCTGGTCACAGTGGTGGCAAACCACTATCCGAGCAGCACATGTGGGTGCTGACGTAGCCTGGGGTGGGGAGGAGGAAGTGGTGATGGAAAAAGGGGCTTGTTTTCCTCCGAGAGTTGCAGCCTGCTCAGCCCTGGGTCAGACATGATGGTTCCCACTGACTTTCTCCTAGAGTCAGCTGCCATGGACCAGCTCAGTTCTGCTCTCACCTCTGCCTCTTCCTCTTCTCTGGTTTGCAAGGAAAGTCTGAGCATAGACATCAGCTCAGACCTGCAGACCCTCTGAGGGCCTCTCACCTTTTCTAGAGCTTTTGGCATTAGTCACTCAGTGGGCAAGGTCTGAGAGTCCCAGACTCAAGGCTGCTGCCTAATCTTAATTCTCTTGTAACATGGAGTCCAGGTTGCCTTCTACCCAACTGTAAGCTTCTCAGCATCCGGATCCTATACCTCAGGCCTTTGTCCACAGAAATTCCTCAAAAAAGTTTATTGTTGTTGTGGATAATGGGTGTTTTAATCAGAACCTGCTGGGTTATAATAGAAACTGAAATACGCTTTATTTAATAAAAGAAATTTATTAACCTCTGTAACTCAAAGACCCCGACTCTATCTAGAGATTTACTCTCTGGGTGTGGATCTGTTTTTTAATTTCTTCAGCATGGCCTTCATTCTCAGGTAAGCTCTCCAGGTCAAATGGCAAGATGACTTCCAGGCTTACATTCCATTGGTTTAGTACCACCTGGGAAAGAGAATTCCTATTGTTCAGAGTTCCAGAAAAAGTCCTAGAAGAGATTCTCATTAGCCTGGTTTGGGTCATGTGCCCATCCTGATGCAGTGGCTATGCCTAGGGAGATAGAATGCTCCTGGACTGCTGGAAGAAAGCATCCTAGATGGATGGCCAGGTAGGGGTGACATGTCCTCACCTAGATCTAGGATGGGGTTTTCTTCCCTCAACCATATGGATTGGGGCTGGTTCTCCAAAGGAAATAGCTGACTGGGAGCATTTAGGAAAAGAACGGTTGGACACACAAAGCAAAAGATGTAGATTATTAGGATTCTGAGTGCTCAGCTTCAGTGAGGACCTGAAGATCCCATAGGTCAACTTTCACATTAGAATCACAGGGGAACCAGTTTGCCCTGGCGAGGGGAGGAATATGTACTCTCAGAGCCTGGGTAGCTCCCCAGAGACAGAAAAAGGATCCTAGGAAGTGTCTGCTCAGTTCTGGCCCTCACAAGCTCAGGAAGATTGTGATTCAGTTAGCCTAGGGTAAAACCTTTCTGTTTTAGAGCTCCATTTGTGCACAGTCAAGGTTGAAAAAAATTTTGCTCTATGAAATAATGTTCTACTGTAGCAAGAAGGATTAAGATGAGCTCTTCAGGACAATGGCCCCTGTGTTAGCATTGGAATGTTTCTCCTTCTCTGTACAACTTTTCAAAAAAGGGTCACTGGGGTTTACTTGGGAGCTGAGGATGGGTGGGTGAACTGTGGGCAACCCAGTGGGTCAAAAGCCCCAGAAAACAGCAATACCTACTGTCTACTGAATGTCAACTGCAAGGCAGGCACTGTGCTTTGGAACTTCATACATGGAAGTCCATGTTTTCAGTCTTTACAACAATCCTTCCATCATTAACATTAGCTCTGTTTTACAGCTGAAGAGAGATAAGAAAAGCCTGGCCAAGGTACCCCACCAGGGAGTAGCAAAATGGGCATTCAGACACAACACATCTGACACTGACTGGCCTGGCCATTCTGCCCTGCAGGACGCTTTTGCTTCTAATGGACAACTCTGTACCCGGTGAGACTGGGCCCCCACCAGGTCCTAGAGTTTGGGATAGGGAGCTCAGATTTAGAGAACAGAGGTAAGGGAGCCCTGGTTCATTGCTACATTCTTTAAGCCGATTTGTGTGTGTGTGTAGAATACAGAGGGATGAAGCTGAAGACAGTTACATCCTCCTCCCCCATTTTACACCCTCAACCCCGACTTCCTGAAGCTGTTTGGGTTCAGGGAGACCCTAACCCGTTCCCCCTTCCTTCCCAGTGTCGTCAGCACCCTCCTTCCACACACACACTTTCTGCTTTCTTTTTAAATTCAGAAAAACACCACCTCCCGGGGATTCAGAGCTAGAGCAGAAGCCTTCCGCAACAGGAATCCCCGTTCTGTTTGGGGTGCGCACTTGGGGGAAGCGGGGTCGCAATGGGGAGGGCTTCCCCGTTGGCGTCTAGCTCCAGGAGACCTGCTGGAACCTTGCCAGCCTAACCGCCCCCTCCTCCCACCCTCGCCCTCGGCCTGGCTGGAGGAGGGGAGTGTTACCCCGCCGGGGAGCTGCGAGCCTCGGCGGTGGCGGCTCCCCAGGGACTGCAGGGGGAGCCCAGGCTGCGGCGCCTGCTCAGTTAGCGCTCACTGCGTCTAAGGCTCCCCCGCCTGGCGCAGCGCCCAGCACAGGAGCTGGGAGGGGGAGCAAGAAGGCGGGGAAGAGCCTACTCGGCCAGGGGCCGGGGGAACCGAGCTGGAGAGGGGACCTCCAGAGGGCAGCACCAACTCGCTAAGCAGATCTCTCTTCTCGCCAGCCAGGGGTCCCCAGACAGTCCGTAGGGAAGCCTCCTGTTCATATTCCCACACTTCTCGCCCCCCGATCACCTGTTCTGGATAAAGGTGGGTCAGTCTCCCACCATCCCAAGGACCACTAGCTTCTGATGGGAACAGGACTCAAGTTTCTCCAGAGACAATCAGCTTCCCTTGTCCAGCTACCCAAGCGTGGGCTCTTCCCCAGAGGGAACCAGAGAATCGCCTTTCGGTTCTTGTGGCGCAGAGGGATCCGGGCCCCAACAACCCTACTCCATTGGCAGATGGCGGAGAAGCAGGTGGCCCATCGCACTGCACAGGAACCATCTGGCTATTATTTCCTAAGCCTCAGTTTCCACCTCGACACCTGGAAAGGCACCATGCCATTGGTCGAGGCCAGGGGGTCAGGGCCCCGCCTCTCCGGGGCGGCCTCGGCCCTGGCCAGCCCAGCCACTCCTCCCCTTCGCTCCCGCCCGGCTCCCACGGTCCCAGAGGTGGGCGGGCGAACCCTGGATGACGGCGGCAGAACCCCAGTCCTCCTCGCCCTCGCCCCCGCCCAGGGCCCGGGCTTTCCCAGCCCAGTCCCCGCCGAGGAACCGCGGTGCGCCTAGCGCTACGCGCCCGGAGCCCTCCCCGCTTGGGCGTCCCCGGCTCTAGCGCTCGCCTTGGGCTCCCGGCTTGGAACCAGGGAGGAGGGAGGGAGCCAGGGAGCAGCAAGCAGAGACCCGGAAACGCCATATAAGGAGCAGGAAGGATCCCCCGCCGGAACAATCCTTATATGGGCAGCGCCTTATTTGGAGCGCCCCGATATGGCCCGGCTGCTTCCGGCTCCGGGAGGAGGGAAGAAGGCGGAGGGAAGAGGCGGGGGCAACGCTGGGAACTACAGAGCAGCTTGGGTCCGGGAGTCCTCGGCTGCGGCTTGAGCACTAAATTTCCTCGAAGCCTGGGCACCCAGGGTGCGGGAGCCGGCGTGGGGCCCAGGGTGCGGGATGGCAGTGCCTACCGTTCTTGGAGAGGGGGCTTCACGTCACTCCGGGTCCTCCCGGCCGGTCTTGCCATATTAGGGCTTCCTGCCTCCCATATATGGCCATGTACGTCACGACGGAGGCGGGTCCGTGCCGTTCCAGACCCTTCAAATAGAGGCGGATCCGGGGAGTCGCGAGAGATCCCAGCGCACAGAACTTGGGGAGCCGCCGCCGCCAGCTGCCGCCGCAGCCAGCTTCCGCCGCCGCAGGACCGGCCCCTACCCCAGCCTCGGTAGCAGCGCCGCGTCTCCACCGGCCGGCGGCGAGGGCGAGCCTGCGGACCCCGCCTGCGCTTTCCACAGTGTGCCCCGCGCCCCGCATGTGACCTGGCCAAGCCCCCGAGAGGTGTCCCCCGCAGCTTCGGTCCCCGGCTGCGCCCACCTGCCCCAACACCAGCTCTCCAGCCCGCCGGTACGGGATGGCGGCAGCCAAGGCCGAGATGCAGCTGATGTCCCCGCTGCAGATCTCCGACCCCTTTGGCTCCTTTCCTCATTCGCCCACCATGGACAACTACCCGAAGCTGGAAGAGATGATGCTGCTGAGCAATGGGGCTCCCCAGTTCCTCGGTGCCGCCGGGGCCCCAGAGGGCAGCAGCGGTAGCAGCAGCAGCAGCAACAGCGGGGGCGGTGGAGGTGGAGGGGGCGGCAGCAGCAGCAGCAACAGCAACAGCAGCAGCGCCTTCAACCCTCAGGGGGAGGCAAGCGAGCAGCCCTACGAACACCTGACCGCAGGTAAGCTGTGGCCTACGCCGAAGGCTAGTCCGTTCGCCGACATTCTGGCGTACGGTCCTTCCCCACGGCCTTTGCAGCGCCCCCTTCGCCGCAGGGATTCAAGTGGGGTTTCCCTTCCATTCCTCGCATCCCCAGGGTCCTGTGTTAGAGGACTGCCTGGAGACATTCTCCCCATCCCCACCCTGTCCTTAACGGTGCTCAGAGGAGCCAGCTTTTGTTTTGGATGGAGAGCTGTGGGCTGCGTGGGTGGATGGAGGCGGGAGGGCTCGTTTTGACGCGCAGGGCTGCGCCCCCTCCCCCTCCAGAAAGGCTTGCCTACCCTGCCGCTATCCCCAGGGAAAGGCCGGGATCCTTGGCCCGGGATGTCCCGGCAGCCCGGAGTAGGGGGAGCGCACTAGCCGCTGCCGCTGCGGGGGTACTGGCGGGAATCCCTCGCCCGCGCAGCCGCCGCTGCGGAGCGCTGGGAGCTGCAGTAGAGGGGGATTCTCCGTATTTGCGTCAGCGGTTGTTGAAATGGGTTCTGCGTCTGGAGCGGGTCCAGGAACATTTCAATCTGCTGCTATCAATTATTAACCAGCTCAAGAGTCAATGGTAGCTAGCCCGACCTCTTGTCTGGCAGCGTGGGTTCTCCGTGTCCTCCGGTGATTGCTCTCCAGTAACCAGGCCTCCTTCCTCTCTTTCTCCTGCCAGAGTCCTTTCCTGACATCTCTCTGAATAACGAGAAGGTTCTAGTGGAGACGAGTTACCCCAGCCAAACCACCCGGCTGCCCCCCATCACCTACACAGGCCGATTCTCTCTAGAGCCTGCACCCAACAGTGGCAACACCCTGTGGCCTGAGCCGCTCTTCAGCCTGGTCAGCGGCCTCGTGAGCATGACCAACCCACCAGCCACCTCATCTTCAGCATCATCTCCAGCGGCCGCCTCCTCGGCCTCCCAGAGCCCACCACTGAGCTGCGCAGTGCAATCCAACGACAGCAGCCCCATCTACTCCGCGGCACCCACCTTCCCCACACCTAACACTGACATCTTCCCTGAGCCACAAGGCCAGGCCTTTCCAGGCTCAGCAGGCCCCGCCCTTCAGTACCCACCTCCTGCCTACCCTGGTGCCAAGGGGGGCTTCCAGGTCCCCATGATCCCCGACTATCTGTTTCCACAACAGCAGGGGGACCTCGGCCTGGGCACCCCAGACCAGAAGCCTTTCCAGGGCCTGGAGAGCCGTACTCAGCAGCCTTCGCTCACTCCACTCTCAACCATCAAGGCCTTTGCCACACAGTCGGGGTCCCAGGACCTGAAGTCCCTCAACAGCACCTACCAGTCTCAGCTCATCAAACCCAGCCGCATGCGCAAGTACCCCAACCGGCCCAGCAAGACGCCCCCCCCACGAACGCCCCTATGCCTGCCCGGTGGAGTCCTGTGACCGGCGCTTCTCTCGCTCGGATGAGCTCACCCGCCATATTCGCATCCACACTGGCCAGAAACCCTTCCAGTGCCGCATCTGCATGCGCAACTTCAGCCGCAGTGACCACCTCACCACCCACATCCGCACCCACACAGGGGAGAAGCCCTTCGCCTGTGACATCTGTGGGAGAAAATTTGCCAGGAGCGATGAACGCAAGAGGCATACCAAGATCCACTTGCGGCAGAAAGACAAAAAAGCAGACAAAAGCGCAGCCTCTGCTGCCAACTCCTCTCTCCCTTCGTACCCGTCCCCAGTGGCTACCTCCTACTCATCCCCAGTTACTACCTCTTACCCATCCCCAGCCACCACCTCATACCCATCGCCCGTGCCCACCTCCTACTCCTCTCCCGGCTCCTCCACCTACCCATCCCCTGTCCACAATGGTTTCCCATCCCCCTCCGTGGCCACCACATACTCCTCTGTCCCTCCGGCATTCCCGACCCAGGTCAGCAGCTTTCCCTCCTCAGCTGTCACCAACTCCTTCAGCGCCTCCACTGGGCTTTCGGACATGGCAACCACCTTTTCTCCCAGGACAATTGAAATTTGCTAAAGGGAAAGGAAAAGGGAGAAAATGAAACACAAGAGACTTAAAGGACAGGAGGAGGAGATGGCCATAGGAGGGGCTTCCTCTTAGGTCAGATGGAGGTTTTCAGAGCCAAGTCCTCCCTCTCTACTTGACCCCAGGGTCACTGTGGAAGGTCTGTTGGCCATCAATTCTTTCTGTCCACTTCCCTTTCCTCCCCAGCCCCTATTCCCTTTGACTTCAGCTGCCTGAAACAGCCATGTCCAAGTTCTTCACATCTATCCAAAGAACTTGATTTGCATGGATTTTGGATATATCATTTCAGTATCATCTCCATCATATGCCTGACCCCTTGCTCCCTTCAATGCTAGAAAATCAAGTTGGCAAAAATGGGGTTTGGGCCCCTCAGAGCCCAGCCCTGTACTCTTGTACAGTGTCTGTGCCATGGATTTTGTTTTTCTTGGGGTACTCTTGATGTGAAGATAATTTGCATACTCTATTGTATTATTTGGAATTAGATCCTCACTTTTGGGAAAAAAAAAAAGAAAAGCCAAGCAAACCAATGGTGATCCTTTGTTTTGTGATGATGCTGTGACGATTAAGTTTGAAGCTTTTTTTTGAAACAGCAGTTCTTGGTATTAATCGGAGCATGTGTCAGAGTGTTGTTCTGTTAACCGTTTTGTAAATACTGCCCGACTGTACTCACATGTGGCAAAATACTGTTTGGTTTTTCTCCTTTTTTGAAAGTAGGGTTTTTTTTGTCCTTTTGGTTTAAAAAGTTTCACGTCTTGGTGCCTTTTGTGTGATGCGCCTTGCTGACACGGCTTGACATGTGCAATTGTGAGGGATGTGCTCACCTCTAGCCTTAAGGGGGGCAGGGAGTGGTAATTTGGGGGAGGCTTTGGGAGCAAAATAAGGAAGGGGGCTGAGCTTGAGCTCCAGTTCTCCAGAATGTAAGAAAACAAAATCTAAAAATCTGAACTCTCAAAAGTCTATTTTTTTAAACTGAAAATGTAAATTTATAAATATAATTCAGGAGTTGGAATGTTGTAGTTACCTACTGAGTAGGCGGCAATTTTTGTATGTTATGAACATGCAGTTCATTATTTTGTGGTTATATTTTACTTTGTACATGTGTTTGCTTAAACAAAGTGACTGTTTGGCTTATAAACACATTGAATGCGCTTTATTGCCCATGGGATATGTGGTGTATATCCTTCAGAAAAATTAAAAGGAAAATAAAATAGCTGTGGTTGGGTGTGTTTCCTGGGCTAGGGGGAGGCCTTTGTAGTAGCCATCTCTTTCGAGGGGTTTGAGGGACTTTTACGGGGATAAGGATATTCTAACCAGAGATGTGCCCACTGTGTGTCACTGGAGTGAATTCTTAGAAAATTGAATGTGGATCTCCTCTTTTTGACACTAGGCTCCTTCCTCAGTCTGGTGGGCTGTAAGCTTATCTTGGTTAATTAAAGCTACAAAAGGCCAAATGTGTAGGTGGAGTAATTGTGGCAGAGGCACAATTCTGGCCGCAAATGTTCAACCAGCCCTGCCCGCCCCCCATCTCTACCTGGGCTTGGGAAACTATATTCTAGGGAATCCCTGCTATATGCACTTGGGGGAATTAAGGGGTAGGCAGAGGGCATCGGGAAACAGTAACAAAGGTGGGATTGCCTCGGTCTCCCCCTCCTGTCTTCTAGGTCCCCAGAAACCTGAGGGTACTGAATACTAGAGAGGCATAGGCCAGTTCTCAAGCCAAGAATCCTTCCAGGAAGAAATGTCATTACTTGCCAGCTGGAGCTGTGATCCTTGGCAGCTTTGTGACACAGGACAGAGTGGGCAGGAGGCTGGCCTGCTGTCTAAGGTTCCAGCTAGACTAAGTCTGTCTCCTCTGTAGAAGGCCTTAGGTGCTAGGTTCCTCTGGTCCCTGTCCCTTGAGGGTCCACACTCGTATCCAGAGTGATACTCATGGGCTCATGAGTATTCGTCTATTGTGTGAGAGGCCTTGAGCTGGCCACAACAGCAATGCAGATTGTCGGCTGGGGAGATAGAGATGTAAGCTGAATACTGTAACGTGGTGTTAGGTTATATAATATGGCCAAGCACGAGGCTCTCAAACCCACCCAGGGGCTTAGGAAAGGTGAAAAAGTTGAGTTTGGCAGGGCAAATAGAAGTCAGCCTGATTGGCTTGTTTTGTGTGTGAGCCAGGGAGGATGGATGGATAGATTCCTGAAGGGAAGCACGGCCTCCAACCTGGATAGGAGTCTTCTGTGACTTGTTCAAACACTCATTCCATTGGTCAGATGGGTACAATAGATTTGGAATCTAATAGTTCTAGAATTCCAGAGCCTTGGCTCCGCTCCCAACTTCTGACCCCCAAATCAAGGACAATGAAATATTTCCTGTATCCAGTATGGATATCA
The DNA here is from genome assembly GCA_007570785.1 of Antilocapra americana. NCBI lineage: Eukaryota > Metazoa > Chordata > Mammalia > Artiodactyla > Antilocapridae > Antilocapra > Antilocapra americana. The sequence goes on along the minus strand of ML661896.1, from coordinate 1,981,905 downwards.
GGCCCTGAATGAAATGGAGGTCTAGTCTGCCTCTACACCTTCTCCTCCCTCTAAGGATCTCACTGGTTACCAACCCACACCTCTCCTGGAGCCAGGGGAATTCCAGCAGTCCCCTGGCATCAGCCCAATTCTTCCTCTTCCATTCTAGCCTTCAAGCACCAGCAGTGTTGATCTCTGCCCTTTCACAGGACACCAGATTCTTCCGCCTGGAACAGGGGGGAACCAAGCCACCTTCTCTAGCAAAGAGCACGTCCCTGTGAGCCTCCTGGCAAAATTGCTATGTCCTGATGGGACAATACTGTGCTGGCACACCTCTTGCCAGCCCCACCTACCCTCCCCATATTGGCCCAGGAACACAAGTCTATGCCTGTTATGCATTCTTAAGAATTTCTCATCACAGACTCCGGAGAAACAAAACACGACAAGAATAAAACATGAAAGAAGGAGCAAAGATACTCACTCCGTTCCTTGAAAACAAAGGGCCTCCTACATTGTTACAGAGCATTAGAGTCAGATTCTCAGCCCCATTCCCAGAGTGTCTGATTCCTGAGGTCTGGAATTGGGTTCCTGGAACTGGTCTTGATAACAAGCATGCCAGGTGATTCTTGATGCAGACTGAGAAATTCTGCCAAGCCTGACAGCTAATTATTACTAGTCCTGTCACCAGAGTTTCTTTAGGTTCAGACAACTGAGATTCAAGTTTCTTTGCATGGTTGAAATAGGCCAAGACTCACTAATCACCCCATTTTATAGTCATATAGTATAAAGAAAAAGGAAAGCGTTTGTTTTAACTCTGGCTCCTGTGAGGGAAATCTAAAACCAAGGGCACAGGGTAGTGCAGATAAAAGCTCTCATCGTCATAAAGGCTGAGGTTTGGGAAGGGACCCAGAGAATGTTGAGCGATTGATTGTTACCTGGGGACACTGTCTAGGCCTTTGGGGTTGTGGAGAGGGACAGAAAGGAATGGGTGGAAGAGGAGAGCAGTCAGGGGAACTCGGCCAGCAAAGGACAGGTTTCAATTATGAAACGAAAGAAAGAACCAAATCCTCAGGACCCTTGACCCTTACCTCTTAGTATCTGAGAGATAGTCTTTCCTCTTTAACTTCAGGAACATTTAGTCTCATCCTTTTTTGAAGTCCTAAGTACTGAGAAAGGCGGAGCTTAGCATTGTCATCAGGCTGGGTTTGAGGTGTGTTTCCTTTGACCTGCCCTCTCCAACTTCAGAAAGAAATGGGAGTCAGGAAAGGGTGGAATAGAGTCAGAGGTCTTCTCTCCAATGTCCCCCTCTCTCCTCTGCTGTTTACCCTGGTGCAGCTGCACTTAATTCAGTTTTAGAGGGGAAGATTGGGCAGAGTAAGATCCTAGTGGTCCTAAGAGGAAATGAGACAAAATCTAAAATAATCAGGTATTGAGCAAATAAGATTTCAACATTCTACCCATACACCTTTGGGTGCTAATAAGATTTTGCACCCAAGCAGCAAATCTAGCCCTCCACTGCAGTGATTTTTCGTCCCATCTTGCTTTTCCCACTACTAGAACCTAGGAGAGACTTTCGAGGCAAAGCTTACTTGATATGTTCTCATAGGTCAAGTTGGGGGCTCAGCTCCTCAGATCCAAGTAGCACAACCTCATCTTCTTTTTTAGGAAGCCATCCCGAATACGTCCATTCTCCTCAGTACTTAGGCTGTTTGTTATTATTGTTGTTGCTATTATGACTTTATTGAGGCACAATTGGTGTGTATATATAAGTACATGACACTGATACAAATACAGTTGAGATGCATGTAAAGTGTATAGTTTGATAAGTTTTGATACATGTGTACACAGGTGAAATGATCACCACAGTAAAGATAGTGAACATATCCATCACCTTCAAAACTTTCCTTATACCTCTGGGAAATCTTTCCTTCTTCCACCTCTGTCCCCAGGCAACCACTGATCTGTTTTCTGTCACTATAAAGGTATCAGTTTGCATTTTATGGAGTTCCAGACAAATTGAATAATTCAGTATCCACTGGTTCTGGCCTGGGTTCCTTCACTTAGTGTTATTTTGAGATTCATCCATGTTGTTGCATGTATAAATAGTGACTCCTTTTTATTTCTGAGCAGTATTCCGCTGCGCAGGAACGGCAAAATTTGCTCATGTTTTCACGTGTGCATGGACATTGGGGTTGGTTCCTTTAGGGGCTATTAGAAATAAAGCTGCTGTGGGCATGTGAGTACAAGTCATTGTGTAGATGTGGGCCCAATCATTCCCAAACTGCCCCCTCCCATTTCTGGCTCCTTCTTCCCACCACGTCCCCATTCACTGGCCTCTCTCTTACTCAAAGCAATAATCACCCACTTCCCCCGACACTCACAGAGTCAGTACCCAGGCCTCTAAAATTTTTTTGTTTCATTTCATTTTTCTGCATGGAAACAGAGCCAGTGCCTTCATCATCTTTACTGCTCTATTTCAAACTCCCTCCTGTTTGTTTATACCCTCTTTTAACAAGATGTCTGGGACTAAACAAGGTATGTTTATTTATATGTCATTATTTATTCAGCTTGGCAAATGTACTTAAGTCCTCAGCGATACTCTTCTAAGGAGAAAAAGTGCCCGGTGGTTAGTGGGCCATGCACAGATGAGGTGCTCCTACCTCAAAAGGAGGAAGTGGCTAAGATCAGACGATGTGAGAAGCAATCCTGGGAGACTAGTCCTGGGAGCTTATCTGTACACATTGCATTTTGTTACTATCTCCTGTGGGATGTTACCTGGATGGATTTTCTAGAATGCAGGCTCCCCTCACTCCCTAGTTATCACAGACCCTATCTTACTGCATTTCCAACCCTCTGTTCTGAGGCAGTCTTGTAACTACATCTTTTGTCTCTCCTCCTTGGGGCAAGGGCGCCTGGGACTGGGTAGCAGCCTGAGAGTGAAAAGACAGCGGGGGCCAGAGGGTAGGTTCCCAACTCTCATAAACTGGCCCTTGTTACCTGCCTGGGTATGTGTTGGGATTGGGCTAGGGAGAGGGTAACTTGACTTATTTTAGAAAAGAATCCTTAACATTTACCCTTTCAGACAGACATTAACAAGTGTTGGTGATGTGAAAAAACTAGAACCCTCATACATTGCTGGTGGGCATGTAAAAAGGTACTACTTTTTAAACTATTTTAGAAAATAGTTTAGCCATTTCTTCTTCTTTTTTGAAATATTTATTTATTTGGCTGCATCCAGTCTCTGTTGTTATGCATGGACTTAGTTCCCCCTCGGCATGTGGTATCCTAGCTTCCCTGCCAGGGATTGAACCCGTATCCTGCACTGGAAGGCTGATTCTTAACCACTGGACTACCAGGGAAGTCCTTAGTTATTTTTTGTAAAGTTAAACATACACTTACCACGCCACACCATTCTAAGTCGCGTCAGTCGTGGTTGACTCTTTGGACTGTAGTCCACCAAGCTCCTCTGTCCATGAAATTCTTGAGGCAAGAATACTGGAGTGGCTTGCTGTGCCCTTTTCCAGGGGATCTTCCATATGACCCAGCAATTCCACTCTGGCTTCTACCCAAAAGAAATGAAAACATGTTCACACAAAGATACAGATGCAAGTATTCATAGCAGCATTATTCATGAGTCAAAAAAGTGGGAACAAGCCAAATGTCTATTCAACTGGTGAATGGATAAATAAGATGGAGTGTATCCACACAAAGAAATAACACTCTGTAATCCTTAAGGAACAAAATATGAATGTGTGCTACAGCATGGATAAACCTTACAGACATTATAATAAAGAAGTTTGGTGCATATTGTATGGTTGCATTTGTATGAAATATCCAGAAAAGACACATCCATAGAGACAGAGAGCAGGTTAGTAGTTGCCAGAGGCTGTAGGTAAGAGGAGATCTTGAGGGACTTCTTGGTGATCCAGTGGTTCAGATTTTGCCCTTCCATTGCAGGTGGCACAGGTTCCATCCCTGGTGGAGGAAATAAGATCTTGAGTGCAGTGAAGCAGCCAAAAATAAATTTTAAAATAACGTTTTTTAAAAATAGTAAGTCTTGACTGTAAATCAACTTGTTATTTTGAGGATGATGGAAATGTTCTAAAAATAAATTATGATGTTTGAACTCTGTAAATTTGCTAAAAGTCATTGATTGTATTCTTAAAATGGATGAATTTTAGGGTATGAAATTATACCTCAGGATTTGCTGGTGGTCTGGTGGCTAAGACTCCATACTCCCATTGCAGGGGGCTCAGGTTTGATCCTGATCTAGTCAAAGAACTAGATCTCACGTGCCACAACTAGAGTTGAAATGCAAGTAAACATCCAGTATTTCCCAACTAAGACTCGGCACAGCCAAATTAAAAAAAGAAAGTCAAAGTGTAGTTGATTTAAATAAAAAGAAAGAATAGTATTTTTAAATCCTTTATACTCACTAAAGCCAGATTTTTAAAATCTTTTTCTTCCCTATCTTGGGTGCCTATTCCCAGACGAGTTTCCCAGAGCTCACTCCATCCTACAGACCTGTCCTTCCTCCCTGAGGGGGATTCTCATGGGCCCTCTCTCCTGCTGGCTGCCCTGATCTGGGCTCTGATTAGCCCCTCTGCTGGGAGGACACAGCTTTCTAAGATCATGGTGCTGATTTGCAAACTAGAGTCCGAAGAGCAGACCTGGGGATAAAAGGGGTGGAGGCCCTCTTAAGACTCTCATTTGGGACTCATTTTGAAGGAAGGGTCTTAGTTAATCTGGAGAGGCAAATGGATGGAAATGAATCTATGCTGAAGGGTCTTCTCCCCAAATCAGGCTGTCCACCTAGGCCTGGGTGCCTTCTCAGTTCCCAGACAAACCCAGAGGTTTCCATTTCTGCAGAACCAGAAGTGGATGCCCTCCTCAGAGACAATCATCTCAGCATCCTTGGAAGCTCTCTTCTGCTCAGAACCAACTTCTCATCCTAGAATCTTTTCGGATCTGAAGACCAGACTCCTGAGAAAAAACTAAGACTCATTTATTGAACAAATTAACTAAGCATCTATTGTGGGGGGGTTGATCCAGTAGATTTGGATGGGGTGGGAGAAGGAAAAACGAAAGCATCCCAGCCTGCCAGCCACATCTGAATGTCTTTTAATTTTCTCACATCAGCTTGTAAGAGACAGTGAATCTCTAGCTACCTTATCACAACCAGTTTTCAATCATCTCAACACCAATCATCCATCTTAAACTCTTCTTAGAACCACTTATTAAATATTCTCAGGTCCACCCAACCTGGCCCATTTGTAATTCTTCTTAGATCAGTGATGAGGTCAAACAGTACTTTGGGAATGTTCTCGATATTCTATGAACGATGCAAATGCACATTTGATCGCCCCAGTTCCCTGTAAAACAGGAACTCTGGAGCACTGACTGCTTCTGATCCCATTCTGGAAGGCTCAGAACCAAGTTTATCCCCTCAGATCTGTGATGACTCCCCTGAATAGTCTCTTCAGAGTCATCTTTCATTCTCTTCAGAGTCAGACTTCATTTTTGGCTAATGAAACTGACAAAGTCCTTAGAATTTTCTTCTTAGAAGCATACTGATTCTATCCAGAAATACCCCTTTTTCAACCTCCTCAAATCCAACTGACAGGCTTCAAAAAAAGCAAGTCTTTTAAAGTTATTCATCCATGGGCCTTAGGCTTCTCATCTGTTTAATGGGGAAAATAGTGCTTATTTTCTTCTTCTTTTAAATAAGAACGTGCTACTTCCCTGGCAATCCAGTGGTTAAGACTCCATGCTTCCAATGCAGGGGTAGGGATTTGATCCCTAGTAGGGAAAATTCCACATGTCATGGGGTATGGCCTCCTCCAAAATAATGTGAATTATTTTCTGATTACAAAATATATCTTTGTTGTGAGAGTATACATTATGTTTTCTTCACACATGGTGAAAGAAAAATAGCACTTTGAGGCATGAAAGTCTCACACACTGGTGGAGGGAGAATAAACTGGCGCAGGCCTTCCTGAGAGCAATTCAACAACATGCACCAAAAGCCTTATAAAAGTTCATACCCTTTGACCTAGCAATTCTTCCAGGATTGCTATTAATTATAGTGTATTATTTGTAATGGGGGAAAAAAAACCTGGCAGCAACATAAATGTCCTATGGGTGATGGCTGAAGTCAATTGTTATATGATGAACTACTAGGCAGTCATTATAAATCATGTTCTAAAGTAGTCATTGACTTGACTAGTAACACAATATACCACAGTTGAATATATAAAACTTTTTATGACATGATTTCAATTATATAAAATACACACAGGCACACACACATACCTCAAATGTTAACGTTAGTTTGGTGTGGTTATGGGATGTTTTTATTTCATGTTGTATTTTCCAAAGAAGCAGGTATTTTTTATCATCAGAAGAAAATAATTTCATTTATGAAAGAAAAAGAAAAAAAAAGACTAGATAAGCAAGCAATAATTTTCTAGAATCTGGTGTGATGTAGGGGTCTTTATGAAGGTCCTTTGGTGGAGTACTTTCTTCCCCTGCACAGATCTGCTCCTTCAGTTGTAAGGTGTTAAGAAGAGTGCTAACAAGAAAAGAAGGGAAATTTTTTCTAGGGACTCAGGGCTCTAGGATTTTGCTGAGGGGACACAGGTTGCCTGTTTAATATTCCCTGTAGGTGGATTGTCTGTCGGATCTGACAGGATAGAAGCATCAGAGAGCTGCTGCTGGCTTCTAAATTTGGGGGCTGTAGGCTTTTTAAAAGTCAGAAAGCGCTATTTTATTAGCTTGTCACCTTCCCTCAACTATTAGAGAACTCTTGAGATCTTGCTCTCATCACCGAATTATCTCTGTCCTCATTTTTGATACACAATTCATGCACACTACTAGGCTCAAAGTTTTTCTCCTAAACTTGTTTCTTCTGCTTATAACTGAGTTGTTGTAAACCAGGTGATTTTGTTGGTTGTTCTTGGATCAGACTGTTTGCTTTGTTGTAGCAGGCACACAATGGGAGAGCCCAAGTCTGGGTAAATTTCTTGGGGCCATCCTGAGCACTGGGCCATCCAAAGTCTATGCTGCTCTTCAGTCACCCCATCTCTCTGTTATCCAAAACATTGTCATCAAATGCTACCTGCTTTATGTCAGGCCCTGAGCTTGTAGAAATAAACAAGACAGAGTCTGGGGCATCACAGAATTGGGTGGGGGAAAATTTAGAAATAAATGATTGCCTTGCACTGTGACAGAGGTGTGTATAGAGCAGGCAGTGACTAATTCTATGAAGGTGGAGGAGAACAGGGTGTAAAAGGAAGATGAGGCATTCACAGGAGAGGGATTTGCAGGCAGGGGAATAACAAGTATAAAGGCAAGGAGGTCAGGGTGTTCAGGAACCTGTGACTTAATGGTGGTGTGGCCTGAAAGCAAGGAAAGTGGGGAGGGGGCAAGAAATGGGGCTTGAAACGCAGGTTGGGGCCAGAGGCCAACAACTTAGTTTGACTCTGTTTCTGGGTATTTGAAAGGCTGCACTGCTTTCTACCTCCTTGGGAGGGTCCTGGTCCACGTACTCGACTTCCAACTTGGTTATTGGAATAATAACAATAATGGCAACAATAAATTGACTGGTCCCTTCAGATTTTATACATGATCTTTAATTTCAGCTTTAAAGAAAACATGAGTGACCTCACACTCAATTATTTGATCTTAGCCCATTTTCCTTTAAATAATATATAATATTTAAATGTGCCCCAATTTCGTGGGTAAGTCAAGCCTCATTTTTACATGTGTGTGTAATTTCCAAACATTTACAAAAGTAGAAGGGAGTAGTGTAGTGAACTCTGTATCTAACAATCAGCTGTCAATTCACAGCTGGTCTTGTCTCATCTACACTGCCTTTCTTACTCCCTGCCAACATCCACTGGATTGTTTTGAAGCAAATTCTAGACATTATATAATTTTATTTGAAAAATACTTCAGTATATACTTTAAAAAAATTATTTATTTATTGTTGACTGGGCTGGGTCTTTGTTGCTGTGCACAGGCTTTTTCCAGCTGCAGCGATTGGGGACTACTCTCTAGTTGCTGTGTGAGGGCTTCTTATTGTGGTGGCGTCTCTTGTTGCAGAGCCCACGCTGTAGGCGTGTGGCTTTCAGCAGTTCTGGTGCATGGGCTCAATTGCCTGTGGCATGTGAAATCTTCCCAGACCAGGGATTGAACCCTCATCCCCTGAATTGGCAGGTGGATTCTTAACCTCTGGACCACCAGGGAAGCCCTTCAGTATATATATTTTATATATATAAGTATTTTTGAAGTTCCTTTGTTTAAATCAAGACCAAAAAAAGACCACATTTTGTGTTTGGTTGATATGTCTTTTATGTTTCTTTTTATCCATAATAGTTGCCCTTGCTATTTATTTATTGAAGAAACCAGGTTACTTGTCCTGAAGAATTCACCACTTTTAGGACTTGATTGCATTGTTTTTCTCCTCTTATAATGTTATTTACTATGTCCTTCTAGCTCATGAGTTTCCTATAAACTCATTTGATACCTAGAAGTTTGATCATATTCAGGTTCACTTTGTAGGTCATGTGATATACTTGCTCCTGCTTTGTATCAAGAGACATTGATTCTCTCTCTCTTTTTAAAATTTCCTATATATGATTTTTTAATTGAAAAATAATTCATATAACATAAAACTAAACTTTGAAGTGTACAATTTAGTGGTTTTTCATATAGTCAAAATGTTGTAGAACTATCGCCACTACCTAAGTCCAAAAGATTACCATCACCCCCTAAAGAAATCCTGTAGTTATTGACAGTCACTCTGCATTCCACCCAACCCTCCTGCAGCACCTGGTGATCTACTTTATGTCTCCATGGATTTGCCTATTCTGGATGTTTCATATAAAATAATAAAATATCTGGCCTTTGGTATCTCTGTTCACTTAGCACAATGTTTTTAAGGTTTATCCATGTTGTAGCACATAACCATACTTCACCCCTTTTTTCCCACTGAATAATACTCCATTGTATGGATATACCACTTTTAAAAAAATCCACTTATCAGTTAATGGACATTTGGGTTGCTTCCACTTTAGCTATTACAAATAAGGTTGCTGCTATGAACATTATATACAGGTTTCTATGTGAAGATGTTTTCAGTTCTCTTGGGTGGTCTCTCTTTTTGTGATGTTAAAATTAATTGATGGGTTCAAATATTATTGATATTATAAAATTTCTGTCAATCCTTCACCACCCAATGGGTTTAGGAATCCCCAGATTACTGATGATCCTTATCTAAATCTATTATCTCATTAGAGGTTACAAAATGGTGATTTTGTCATTCTATCATTCCATTTGCATTTGTTAGCCAGAATATCTTGATGATGAATTTAGGCTTAATCATAGTTGTTAAAAAAAAAAGGATAACTCCTTGATTATTTTCTTTCAATTATTACATAATGATATTTTGTACTTTCCTATATGGATCCCTAACAAATTCTGGATCTCTATATGATTAGAGCTCTATAAGCTTTGCAATAAAGAGTTGCAAATAAGGAATTATGACCCTGGAGCCAGAAAGTACAAACTTATTTCAATCTCTACTTGGGGAATTATAGGAAATCTACTTAATGCCCTATGATACTTCATAAAATTCCTCATACCCTTCCTTTCTAGCTTTCCATCTCCCTCTCCTTCTTTGTTCTTTATTAAATACATCAGCTTAGCCTCTATGCCCAAGTCCTTCCCTTTTCCAGACTCTCAGGCTCTGGCATGCTGCAGTTCATGGGGTCACAAAGAGTCGGCCATGACTTAGTGACTGAACAACAATAACAGGCTCTACATCTCTAACTGTTCCCCTCTCCCAGTTCTGATTCTGCGTGACAAAATCTCCAGAACTGGACTGCAAAGACTGAACTCTTTAAACTGGAATGTGGGATTGGATTCTCAGCTGGAAGCCTTTTGGAGGGTTGATAAGTGAGGAGAGGGAAAAGGAGGGGGGAATTGCTTTCACTGGAACTTCTCTGGCAGTCCAGTGGTTAAGATTCCAAGCTTCCACTGTAGGGGACATGGATTCGATCCCTGGTCAATGAGCTAAGATTCTATATGCCATGTGGTACAACCAAAAAAAAGATAAAAAGAAGGAACACTCACACTAAAAAACTTCATTTCCATCACATGTATTTTCTGCAATAACACACATCACACATGGTATGATAAAAATTAAATACATGTTTTTAAAATAAAAGAGATGGTAGGGAAGGAAATGAGCACGATTCCTTTTCACTTTCCAGTTACCCTTCCTTTCCAGATACACTGCCTGTTGCATCCTTGACCTGCTGTTCCAGGGAAAGTGAAGTGGAACCTTGCCTCTGACTCAGGATTCCCAGTGTTTCCCACCCCCACAGTCCAGCAGTGTGGCTGGGAGCAATGGAGTCTGTTCATGTAATAGTGCAGAGGAGCCTCTGAGAAAGGCCACTGGAAGCCTGCCTAGCTGGAGAGGCTGTTGCTTTCGATTCTCACTGGTAGATGTTGCTGGACTCCTCATCCTCTCCTGCAAGAAGCACTTTCCTGGGTCTTAAGGAAACCTCCTGAGGACTTCAATTTATACATCTTTGTATCTCTTAGGGAAATCTGAAGGCATGAGGAGGGTAGTGAAGACCTCTCTGGGTTTCCTCCCCCCTTGGGAGTCTGGATGGGAGATAGCAAAGCCCCAAGATACAGGGCCCCACATTACCCAGACCTATCTATTCAGGCCCTACAAAGAGTCTCATGGCAAGTCTGAACTAAACCAAGCGAACACTCCTGGCCACATTTTCACCTGTGTGGCAACTACTAGGAAAATGCAAGTGTGGGCAGATATTTGTGGTCTCAGGCTATGTGAGCAGAAGTCCCTAAAGGCATGGAAAAGCCATGGTGGCAGCAAGACAAAGTGGTCGAGCATGTGTGTTCTGAGGTCACATGTCAAATTCTAATCCCTCACTCTGCCACTTAAATTACTTAGTGATCACAGGCAAGTTCCCTGCTTCTCTGAACCTCAGTTTTAACCTCTAGAAAATGGGCATAATGGTGCCATCTCAGTGGTTCGTGGTGAGGATTAAATGAGACAATATCTACAGAGTGCTTGGCCCACTTCTATTGGGAGCTATGGTCACTGAGGAGCCCCATAAACCTCAGTTTTGTTTTCTCTAAAACAGGGTTACCAGTAAGATCTATTAAAAAAGGTGTGGCTGACACACTATAAATAAATATTGACTATTAATACTATTAAGGTATCCCCTGTTTTGCTTGAGGTCACAATCTGATAGTTCTTCCCTCCTCCTGTTGCTTCCTACCTCACCCTGCTTCAGTTGCCAAGAAATGACTGTTTCCACCTTTTGGATAAAAGGCCAGAAGTCCCACAGAAAGAATGACACCCAGAAAAGAGCATGATAGGAGATCAGTGGCCTTCCTCCCTCCTAAGACTGTCTGTCATTCCAGCCCCCTGCACTTAAACCCTGGGCTTTCCTACTAGCCTCTCTCCCTGGTGTATCTTTTGCCCAAGGGTTCATTTTAGAGACTTCTGGAATTGCCAGAGGATCAGTAATTAATCTTCCCCACCTACAAGATGAGTGGCATCTGGAAGCCAAGTGCTTACCAGCCAGAGAAATTTTTTGTTCGGTGTCTCTCTGCCCCTCCCTTCTGTGGAGGAGCCAAATGTGCTCACTCTGGAGGGACTGAGGGAAGCCGTGGCTGGCGCTAATGCAATTTTGTCTAGATGAGGCTGGCAGCTGGGAACCACTTTCCCTCGGCTTGCCCTCTGCCGGGGAAACTCCATGACGGAGAGGAGGCAGCTGGCAGGGGGAAGCCTCAGGTATGAGGATGAGGACGCTGTTACTGCTGTGCCACGCAGGGCCACACAGGACCCCACAGCCACACAGACCAACGGTGATGCCCATTTTGTTCCCGAGGACCTGCTAGAAAGGGAATGCCTTGGGACCTAGGGGCAAGGATTTCTTTAAAAGTAGTACAGTCACAAATACAAAGGAGCACAGGACTTTTGTGAGGGATTGGGAGTCTGAAGATCTGGGTTCCAGTCTCAGTGCCATCACTTCAAGGCCATGTATTTTTGGTCAAGTTGCTTGAGATCTCTGCCCAAATTTTAGTTTCCTCACTTGTAAAAGGAGTGTTTTAATACCTCCTTCAAAGGACTATGGGAAGAATTAGTTGAAATAATATGTGGGGAAACTAGAACATGGGAGACAGTTAATAAATATTCATTTATTCCACAGAACCTGAGGAGAAAGGAAGTCACTGGTTTCTGGAAGCTTTTTGGTTTATCAGTTTATTCTACAGGTTTAAGCACCAGGCATCATGCTATTTGCTGGGTGCCTGATTTTAGTGAAGATGTGTGCTAATCATTCACCATGAGATCCAGAGTGGCTCCCTAAATATTCTGAACCTCAGAACTGGTTTCTCTGGTGGCTGAGGATCAACATATACAGAAGGATAGAAGGAACAGATGAACCTGTTCCTCAGAGATCCAATCAACATCTCCCTTAAGCCCTTTGCCGCCCTCCATGAACCAGTCCTTTTGTGCCACCAGCACCGTATCCCCATTCTGGGGGAGGCCAGATGACACAGCTACATGTCATCCTGTGATCTACATGGGGGAGGTGGGGGGAAGGAGCTTTGTCCCCGCTGGAACTGAAAAACATCCTTGAGGGCTGCAACTTTTACAGGCAAGGTTACCATGCCAACGACAGCCTCCTTGCCCAGCAAGGATGAAAGGAAACAAGGCCGTGGGTGACACATCTATTGTGTGTGTTCACAGACTTGCCTGGAACCTCTTAGGGGCTGCAAACTGCAGGATGGAGCTGTGACTGAGAGGCAAAAAGAGTCTGGTTAGATTAAAGTGGAACTCCAGGACAGACAGAACTGATGAGGGTAGGGCAGGGCCAACAAGGGAGGGTTGGGAAATGTTTTTCTGAGATTGATACCCATCTCTTGGTGAAACGTGTGGGTGTGGTACTGACAGCAGGCGTGGGAGGGTATGGTGTCCTAGATACCAGGTTCTGGCTGTGATGGGAACTTTAACTTCCTCCAGGTTGTTTTTGCCCTTGCCAGTGTGTTCAGGTCAGCTAGGCTCTAGGGTAGGTAGAGAAGAGCAGGCAACTCACTGGCGGTGGTGGCTGAACTGAGAAAGAGGAGCATTAAGGGCCACAGATATGCCTCTGGAAGAACCAAATATTAGCAACAAGGTCCCATACATTCTAAAGAAGGGACATTCTTCTCCAAGAGAGTAGGACTTCCAGGAAGAATGGCTAAGTTTACTTAGCCCTTATTATCTCATCCCCACCGGTAGGATGGGAGTGTACAGAGAACGGAAGAACTGTCATTAATTAAGCACCTCCTTTATGTCAGGGGCTCTCTTTCTCTCTCTCTCACACACACACATAGACACACACACCAGTTTCACTTGATAACCACAATAACCCTGCAAATCAGGAATTATTATCCCCATTTTACCGATGAGGAAATTGAGATTTAGGGAAGGAAAGTAGCTTTCCCAGCATCAATCAGCTGGAAAGGGAGAAGCTGGGATTGAAACCCCGTCTGTCTGACTCCCAGAGCTTGGAAGGAAAATCTCTAGACTTTAAGGTAGCCCTATTTTCCTCAATAAAAATATCTTCTTGAAAGCGTCAGCTCCATATAGCCCCCAGGCACCTAGGAGCCTATAAAGAGGCTAAAGGGACACAGCAAGGGAATGGAAACACCTCTGCCTCGCTCCCGCCACACACAAATGTCGGGGCTAATGAGCTGCCACTGCGGGCAGTGCCGCTCCTGGCGGGGCTTAACAGGCATCCTTTCATTTTATCCCCATTTCCTTCGTAGGAAGAGGGATCCGAGGCTCGGAGACCAGAGTGTTTTGCCCAAGGACACAGAGCGAGCGCTGGGAGCCGGGAATCCCCGCTCTGTCAGCCGTCAAAGCCGGCCTGGACCCCGCCTTCCGTCCCCAGTTCCGGCCGCTGCGGAGCCGAGGCAGCGGGGCGAGCAGCCGAGCGCACCTCCACCGGGAGCAGGGCTCGCGCGGGGGTCGCGGCCGGGGCGGGGCGGGGCGGGGCTCCGTCTAGCGGCGGCGGAAACGGCCTCCTTCGCGGGCGCGCTCCCCGCCCCCGGGCCGCCCCTCGCCAAATATGGCGCTTCCTCCCGGGGCCGCGCCTGGCGCTTCCTCCCTGCTTGAGGCCCATACAAGGCGCTTCCTTCCCGCCGCGTCTGGCAGGCGGCCCGCGGGCGACTGTGGGCGGGAGCTCGGCCCTCCGGGCCCGCCCGCGCCCGGGAGCCCGCGGCCAAGGAACTCCGCCAAAGAGGGGGCGGCGGCGGCGGCGGCGGCGGCGGCGGCGGCGACGGCGGCGGGGCCGGGGACGCGTGGCCTGGCCGGGCTGAGGTAAACGCGGGATAGGCCGACTGGCGCGTCCCCGAAGGGTCTGAGGTTGCCACTCTCCCCACCGGTTTCATATTTTGCCCCACTCTACCCGCCGACTTTGCTGGAGCTCCTCCGGCTGGTGCCGACCCGAGGGCTGAAGCCCACACCGTAGCGTGGTGTGAGGGCCTGGCCTAGCCTGCTGCGGGCCACCGCGCGCGCATTTTGCTAGTCGGTCTTCGGTATTCCTCGGAGTTCCGTTTCTCGCTCCTTTCTGCCATTGTCAAGCTGTCTCTTCTGCCCGGAATAGCCTTTCTACACCATTCTGGTGGAACTGTGCGTCACCCTGCTTGTTTCAGACCACTAGCCGTCTGGAAGTCCTTCCAACCCCCCCACCATAGGCCTCTTGTGTACCTAACACATCACTTATTTATTGAGACTGTGACTTCATCTTTACATTCCTGGTGCCGGGCTCAGGATGTGAGAGTTGTTACCATATCCAAGCGAAGGGAAGGAGGGTAAGACCTTGTTGTCAGGCGAGCCTTAGTATCTTTCCACCTTGGACAAGGGTCCCTGACTTCAGTTCTAGTCCCAGATACCTTCACCGCTATGTTCCTTGTCAGTCTGGACCTTCATGAGCCCCAGAATCCAACATAAATAGTTTGGCTCTTTGTGGAAACTTGGAAGGTTGGAGTGGGGTGAGCCAGAGCTGGGGCAGATGTATACCTGCTGTGGCACTGAGGTCTGGAGCAGTGCCCACTGGGTGCTCCTACCACCCAGAATGGCCTCCCTTGCTCAGCCTGACACCTTTGGTTTATCCACTGCAGGAAACAGCAAACCCTCCAGGCTCTCCTACAGCGCCTCCAGGGACTTAAACGTGCCTCAGCCACGTGATTACCCTGATCTGCCTGCTGGGAGATAAGCAGAGGTCCGAGAGGGACTAGATTTCAGCAGAGACAGCAGTTCCTGAGCACCCACCCCCCAGTGCTTCCAGAAGTGCAATGCAACATGGACCGGCCTGTGAGCAGTTGCTCCTCCTCAGGTGAGGCAGGGAAAGAAAAGCTGAGAGCTTGGGAGTAATGAGTTGAGTACATGCTGGGGAGGGGGCTTTTAGCACTAAGAAGCCTTTGGACTTGATCCAGAATAAAATCACTCATAGACTTCCAGTCTGTGGTTATAGATACACACACACTGTGAATAAGGCGAAAATAAACTGAATTTTGTCCGTTTCCCTGGCCTCAGATTAGCTGAGTGCCTGTGAATTGAGTATACGGAAAGGAGATGATCTCTAAGGTCCATGACTGAAGGTTTCTGGGTTAGATTTTTGGAAAAAACTGGGCCTGGGTTGCACACGCAGGCACTAGGATGCCTCTGGCCTTGTTCCCACCTAAGGCTGCAGGCCCGACCAGCCTCTTCTTTCCAGCTATGATCTAGGATTGTGGGTAATGTAGTCCAGTGGCCAGCTTCTCTGTGGTGCTCATTTTTGCCCTCCCCTCATCTCCTTCCGGCTGCCACCCCCTTCTGCTCCAGGCTGAGGGCAGGACAAAGTGAGAAGGCGGTGCTTACTCCTTTCGGGGCTGGGAGATCCCCAGCTGGAAACCAGCAAGCTATTTATAGCTGAGCCTAGCAGAGGAGGAAGGCCTGAGAGAGACTGGGGAGCTCTGGCAGCTTCCTCTCCAGCTACAGAATTTTAAGGAACCCCAGGCCTCTTCTGGGGAGGCCTTGTGTTCACTTCTGGGTTGACAGGGATTTGAACCTGGAAAAACCCTATGGAGCAGTAGGGTTTCTGTGTTGCTCCCTGTCTTGAGAGAGACTGATACTCCAAGGGCCCTGGGTCCTAGCTTTTAGGCCTCTCTGTGGTGGGGAGACTTTTTTCATAAAAAGCCCATGTGACACCCAGTATGACAATTTCCTGGGATTTCTTTGCACTTTTCTTCTCCTTAACCATATTATTTTCCGGTGCTTACCTCCTAATTCTCTTTTAGGGCAGGAACCAAACCTTATCTTAACCAATGGCACCAACCATGTATTTATGCTATAAATGAGTGATCTTGCCCAAGAAAAGCCAACCCCATGCAACAGTACTAGGGGTGTGACTTTTGTTCCCCCACCCACCTAATTCTCTGCCAGTGCCCTGTGCTTTTCCTATCAAGCATCAAATCTTTGTTTAACTGGGTTCACCACTAGATTGGATACTCCTTGTTGACATAGATGATGTGTACCTTGTTGTCTATTATATCACTGTTACAGTTGTTGAATGAATGAATGTGAACCTATGATAGCTAATTCTCTAGGTGGAGTATTTGATACATGCTTCATTGTCACAATGTTTTACAAATTGGAAAACAGTTTCAGCCGTTTACATATCTTTCACCAAGATCTTGATGAGTAGTAGAGGTGTTTTAGAGCTGGTGTGTGACTTCGGAGTAGTGCTTAACTGTGGCACGAGACTGCCTGTTTGCTGGCACCCAGTAGAAACCTCTGGCTCCTCAGCAGCCAAATGGGTGAGGTGGGTTAGATGAGATACGTAGCCAGACATGGGCTGGTCCCATGATAGAGCTGGTGTAGCCAGCCAAAAGAGCTGCCAGGGAATCCTAAGAATCTTAATGAGAAAGACTTGCTCTCATCTGCCAGAGGGTAAGTCCTGAGGCAGTGACTGTGGGGCCATAGAGAGGCTAGACAGATTCCCAGGTCTGAGCAGCAGTGTTTTGGGGCTCTTTAGCTGTTACCAGGGACCCCCTGACTCTTGAGTCCAGTAGATATTTTTTCAGTCTTCATTTTCCTTTAGTAATTCTCACCAGCATTGAGTTGTAAATGACCATCTGTGGTTTTTTTTTTTTTTTAATTTATTTGACTGCATTGTGTATCTTAGTTGTGGTGCACAGGCTTCTCTATAGCCCAGAGCATGTAGGCTCTTTATTTGCAGCATGCGGGCTTAGTTGCCCAATGGCATGTGTGATCTTAGTTCCCCAACCAGGGATCAAGTCTGAGGCCCCTGCATTGGAAGGCAGATTCTTAACCCCTGAACCACCAGGGAAGTCCCTGATTATCTCTTTTTGAAGGCTTATTTTTCATTGCTTACATGTCTTGATGTACAACACTCTATTTGGATATTAAATGTTCCAGTACTACAACTTCCCTGGTGGTCCAGTGGTTAAGAATATGCCTGCCACTTCAGGGGACATCAAAGGATCCCACATGCTGTGGGGCAACTAGGCCCATGCCCCGGAACTGCTGAGCCCTCAGGCTTAGAGCTTGTGTCCTGCAACAAGAGAAGCCACCACACTGAGAAGTCTGACCACCACAATGAAGAATAGTGCCCCTGCTTGCCGCAGCTAGAAAAAGCCCCAACACAGCAATGAAGGCCCAGCATAGCCAAAAATTAAAAAAAAAAAAAAAAAAAAATCCTATTTAAAAAAAAAGTCCCAGTACTTCAAGACTCAGCCTCATGCTCTCTTCTCAAACTGCACTGTGCCCAGAAGGATCTTTTTGAGAAGCAGATCTGAATTTGTTACCTTTCTATTTAAAACACCTCAGCAGCCTCTCCTATTCCTCAATAAAATTTCAAGGTCTCAGCAAGGCTCTTGAGGCTCAGCCCGGACTGCCTGTTCTGGCCTCCCTTCTCACTTCCTCCAGCACATTGCCCTTTCATTCTTTGAGCTTCATCTACACCTCTCTCCACCTACCTCCTTAACTGTACTCTTTGCCACCGCCAACATATTCTTACTGCTTGGGATGTTCTTCCTCTTCTTTGCCTAGCTAACATCTGTGCTCAATTAAAGCACCAGTGTCTTCAGAAAAGTTGACAGCCAGGTCAAAATACCCTGTGACAGACACTCACCTGTGGCCCTCCCTCAGGTGATAATTGCATTTGGGGTTTCACATTCACTGGGATAAGGCATTGGAAGCTCAATGGCTGTGTCTCTTTTACTCATGACTGCATTGTAGGATTTAGCACAATGCTTGGCTGTAGTAGGCTGTAGCCTACTACATTAATATTTTATGTGACAATTGAAATAGCTTAGTTTATTTAACAAAAGATCCTATTTAAACCTTTGAGAAATTGAAAGAGAAGTGAAACAACATGCTCAAAGTCATTCAGCTAGTAAGTAGCAGAGTGGGACCTAGATACGGCTCCAGTGTCTGTTGCTAACCTTGTACACAGTGTTTTCCTTCCACCTGTGAAGTACTTTTTGAGAGTAAGAGAAACAGAAGAAGGGAGAAAGTATCTGAGAGACAAAGGGACTCCCCCTCTCTCTACTCATGGAAATGTAAAGTGGGAGATTAAGAATGAAAGATTACATTTCACCAGAAAAGATATATGAATGGCTTGTAAACACATGAAAAGATGTTCAGCAGGAAAATGAAAATCAAAACCAGAATGACACCAGCAATGAACAATCCAAAAAGGAAATTAAGAAAACTGTTCCATTTACAGTAGCATCCAAAATACTAAAGTACCTGGGAGTAAGTTTAACCAAGGATGTAAAAGATTTATACACAGAAAACTGCAAAACAGAGTTGAAAGAAATTAAAGACGACCTAAATAAATGGAAATACATCTTGTGTTTATGGACTAGAAGACTTGATATGTTCAAGATGGTAATGCTACCCAAAGCAATTTGGAGATTCAGTGCAATTTCTGTCAAAATTCCACTGTCACTGTTTGCAGATATGGAAAAGTTCATCCTCAAATTCATATAGGAATTGCAAGGATCCCTCCCAGTACCTTGGTGTGTTCACCACACTGGAAGCCCTCTGAACTGCATAATTTAGGGGTTTTCATGGAAGCATCATCATGTAGACATTTTTGAGTAAATCAATGGAAATTGGTGATTCGATCTCAAGCCCCTTTCCCTTCTCTTAGGGTAGGGCTGAATGTTCCAACCCTGTAATCCTATTTTTGTTTTTTTATTTGGCAAGCAGCCCACATCTTGAAACTATCTGGGTATGTCATTAGTGTACAAAAGACATTCATCACTCAAGAGATTCCAATGGTTTTAGAGAAAGTCTTTGCCAAGAATAGGAGACAAAGACCAAATGTATATTGCTTATTATATCACACTACTCAACAATAAAAAGAAACAAACATGCATCTACATGGATGTATGTAAAAAAAAATCCATCTAAATGAAAAAGCTAAGTGAAAGAAACCTGATGTAAAAGACTGCGTATTGCACTATTCCAGTAACAGACTGTGATTGTTTCTCACCACTGTGCCCCAGCATCTTGCACAGGTCCCAGAACATAGGAAATGTTTGTAAATACTTGCTGAATGAAGGAATGAGACCAGAGTTAACCCAAGCATAATGTAAGGAATAGAGGTGGCATTGAGCAATGCCTGTGAGGAGACTGAGTTTCTGAGGACCTTTGCTTATTAGTTCCCCAGGGAGGAAAGAGCCCATTCCATGTCATCTGTCTCTAGAATCCAAGATTGACAGGGGTGTGAGGAAGGGCCTCTAGCCTTGAGGACTGAAGTGCAACTCCTCTTCCTCAGGTGACATCCTGTCCTTTTAAAAATAGAGTGCTCCTTTGCAGGCCCTCCAGTGGGGATTGCTGTGTGCGGTGGTTGGTTCATTCCAGTCTCCAGGGGACCCTAGCCTGGGAATGTACTCAGGTCTAGACAGATGTTTAACTTGGGGCAGGCCTTCTAGCATCAAGCCTTGATTTCTCCTTGTTCTCAAGGCCGGCTCCCACCTACCTTCCTCCATGGAGGAGAATATTCCTACATCTTTGGTTTACCTCGAAAGATCCTTGCCATTCCAGCTTGGAGAGCCTCTCTCTGAAGTTTCTACCTTCCTTTTCTGGATCTCCAGGCTCAGTTGGTAAAGAATCTGCCTGCAATGCAGGAGACTTGAGTTTGATCCCTGGGTTGGGAAGATTCCCTGGAGAAGGGAAATATTCTGGCCTGGAGAATTCCATGGGCTGTGTAGTCCATGGAGTTGCAAAGAGCCGGACACTTTGACTTTCACTCACTCACTCACTCAGGCTTCCTTGAAAATGGGTTTGCCCCATAGGTTTCCTCTGGGTGAGGATGAAGAATCAAGCAGAAGGGGCTGAGCCCAGGCGGGGTTTCTCACCAGAGTGGAAGAGCCAGAAGTCTGACTGTAAGGGAAATCTAGATGATGCTAACATGGAACCTGGAGGCTGGAGAAGCAAGTTAATCTATACACTCAAGCGAACCCTGACTCAGAGGGAAGTGATTTCAAAACAACTTTCATAACTCCACCTGGATGTTGGCCACCTTTCCCTTCCCAGCTCTGTCTTTGGCTTCGTGTCACTCCCTTATTCTCTGATCCTTCCTTTTCTCATCTCTAACAAGGAGGAGACAGGGCTTAGATGAAGAACAAGATCCTGCATTTGGTAAGAGCACTGAATTTGGAACTGTAACAGCTGCTCATGTTGGCTCTCCTCATTTGCTGCATGAGCATGACACATTGTTAGGCTGCTCTCTGGGCTTCACCTTTCTTATCCCTTCAATTAGGAGTTTGAGATGGTAAAGTCCAAGCCCCCTCTAAGTGCTGAAATGATTCCTTAAAGTGAAGGGTGTGGCTGTGGACAAAAGACTAGAGTGTGATGTCACTCTTGTCCTTTCTGTGAATGGGTTTTAGGCTTTAAGGTAGCAGTGTTGCCTGCTTCCCTTCATCCCCAGGGTTACTCAGTGAAGCAGGAGTCAAGGGTCCCCCAAGAAGCCTTGTTCTTCATACTGTCTCATCTCACCCAGCGCTGATCCAACTCCAAAGCTGCATCTCTGAAGTGTTTGACTGATAGAAGCCCCTCTTCTGGCACTGCCTTTGCTCTCTCCCTTCCAGTCTGGGCCCAGTTCTTAGGTTCAGCCCTCAGCTGTACACCTTGCAGCAGAATTGACTCTTCTAATTAACTCTGCTGCTTAGTCACTTAAGTTATGTCTGACTCTCTGCGACCCTATGGACTGCAGCCTGCCAAGCTCCTCTGTCCATGGGATTTTCTAAAAGCCAGAGTACTAGAGTGGGTTGCCATGCCCTCCTCCAGGGCATCTTCCCCATCCAGGGATTGAACCTATGTCTCCTATGTTGACCTTTGAGTCAAACCCAAATTCTGAGTAAAAACCAAACTTGAATGAAGGGTCAAACTAAAGTTGTGTTCTAGATACTTTGTGAATCAGTTGGAACCTAAACATTCATTATATTACACTGTTTCTATAATGAATGTTCATGATGACCTTAAAATGTTAGTTAAATGATGCTTTTAGGCTTTTCTGTATTTCTGAAATTTCAAAAATTTCCTTAATGAACATCTTATTTTGAACATCTTATTTTAAACCTCTTGCTACATACATCAGTGTATATTTCCTATGAGAAAGGGTATTCTCTTACATAACCACATATAGTTATCAAGTTCAGGAGATCAAAAACATTAATAGAATATTTTATCCATAGTCCACATTCCAATTTCATTAATTGCCCTCTGACAGCATATTTTTTTTAAGAGCAGGGGCAGATGCCCTAGTGTCTGAGAAATTCCATTATGTGTATACATTCTTTAAAGATGCTGGATCAATTACAGGTATCCTGTACAGAGTCCAAGGGAACTTCTTTTATCCATTCTCAGCTGTGGCTGTGACAGAACTGTCAAAACATGTATGTTCTGAGGGAAGGACATAACCGTTAGATGAATGTCTTCCAGATGCGACCCAAGTTGTTGGTTGTCTCTCAAAGCAGAGGTTGGTGAGGTGAACTGACTTGTCTTCTTAGCAGTAGCAACACCTGTTCTCTCTTCTTGAGCGAAGAATGACCTGTATTTGCATTGGCTTTGGAACCAAACGGGCAGATATACAACAGAATGAGGCACATTGTTTTTTTAAGGATTAAATGAGAGAATGCACGTGACATAGCATCTTGCCTGGTACATGGGAACGGTCCAGCAAATGTTAGTGATTGTAGTTATTTTTCAGATGGGCCACTCAAAGCCCTGGTTCTCCTCCCTGTTCACTCATCCCTGAATTTTAAAGTTAAACAAGCTGTCCCAGGAATCTGTTAATGCTCGTCAGAAATCTCGCCACCGGAAGCGATCTTCTTCCACAACCAGTATCCTTAACTCTAGCACCACCTTGTGGTTCCCAGTGCAAATTCACCCAGGCCACTTACAGAGGACCAAAGTTGGTACAGGTGTCACCATCTCCCAACTGAGTTCTTGCTAAGTGCCACTGTGCATTTCACGTGCCTTATTGCATTTAATCCTTACCACAATCTATAGGGTGCACGCATTGTTACAGGTGGGGAAACTGATGCTCAGAGACATGGCCAAAGTCTTTCAGGCGGGATCCCTATTCATCAGATGTCAGATCTCCTGCTATTATATTCTGATAGCTTTACAGTTGGAAAGGCTCTTTGAGATTAAAAGTATTCCTTACACTGATAGGGAACTGAAAGATAGGAAGGGACTTATGTGAAGTCAGAAGTTCAACGAATGGCAAAGACAAAACCAGAGATGTTTGCCCAAAGAGCTGATTTTTTGTCCTGGGCTCTTGACTAAGCCCCAAGGTGAGCTTACCAAGCAATTTGACTATACCCAAAACAGAGTTCTCAGACATGTTTGGAGTTGACTGTCAAAGAGAACCCTGGAGATAAACTGTTTCCACATGTACTTCTAGTGGCAGTTATTTGGCCCACGTCCTCAATAACTTGAGCGCCCATTACTTCCACACCTCTTGGTCGGTCACTTCCTGGGAGGCACAGTCCCATAAGGGTGGACTTGGCAGGTAGGAGTCCCAGCAGGCACACACACAAATTGGCAACAAGGGAGAAGCTGGCGTGAAGCTTACATTCCACCTTGGCATTCAGCCCTGAATACACTATGTCTGTCTGGGAGCACCATGGCCTGAGAACTGCAGCTACAGAACAAAAGATGGCAAGTGCTGCAGGCCCAGGCAGGCGAGCACAACAGCCCACATAACCGCACTGCTGTGCTGCCTTTTAACTTTTGACTTCAAACAGCAGCAAGGGGTAGAAAAAACTACCTCTGCCATGCAGGGGCATGTCTGCCTCTTCCCATAGGGTGACGGTTTCATCAAGGCTGTCATCTAAATCAGACGAGAAACTGGACAAAAGTATGCTGAAAAAGCAAAGTGACATAAGAGGTTCCCTTACTGGTCAGTTTTGTTAATACTTCTTAAACCTGGACGAAGAAAACCACGTACTACCTTGGAACTTCAACTAGGCTTCCTAAACTACTAAATAGGAGGAGCTCCACTTTGGGGAAAAGCAAATGAAAACAAGAATCCTCTTCTGTTTTAACACATCCTAGAAGCCCTGTTCCATTGAGCCAGCCTCTGACTTGCCCTTGAATGAGGTTACTGCTCTCCCACAGGTACCAGGATCAGAGCAGGAGAGGCTTAGTTTCCACCTTTCCATCTGGATCATGCTGTTGACTCAAAGGCAACCCACATGTAGAAAAAGAATCAATTTTGGAATTCTGGCATAAAATCTGTCTTTGCCACTGAAGAGCTGCTACTTAACCTCTTTCAGCCTGTTTTAAAGTGCCATCTACCTCCACAGAATGTTTACAAAGGTAACACTTTTTTTTAAAGGGCAAGTTTCTCTTTGGCTTGCATAGGGAAGAGAGTAAGGTACAAATTAGGCTGAGCAACTGGAACCTCTTTCCTCTGGTGTTAACACTGGGACCATGACCTTTTGCATATACCATTCCAGAGGCAAATGTAGCAGAAGACAACTAAATCTATGGCTAAAGAATAACTACAAGGAAATTGCACGTGCCTTGGAGAGCTCACTCACAGTCTCCACGGCTCAGACCTTTCTTAGAACAGTCCTAAAGAATCTCAAGCACACAAAGTATATTCTTAAATATGGTTTAATACTCTTCTCCATTTCTGTACATCACAACACCAAGATTTTGCTGTTTAGGATCTCTCTGTAGAGGCTATAGAGAATGCAAAGGCTACGGTTTTCACCCCCTTATTTATGTGTTTGTATTGTGTAAGTGTAATACATATCAGTATATATTGATACACACATCAATATATAATGCAATATATATCACTGAAGAGAACACATTGATTAAAGAAATACAAAAATTTGGCATCATTTCCAAACTTAAATAGTAAAAATAAAAACTACAAAAGGAGCTGCATACCCTAAATGTATCATGTGAAACAACAAGCATATTCAAAAATGTAAATTTACATCCAATTTCTCTGATCTTGTCATATATCACATTAGACCCATTTACAATGGCAAAAACCCTAAGGTACTGCTATGAAGAGAGCATGTTTGCTAGCTCTTGGGTGTTCTGCAAACAAACAGCAGAGCCCAAAGAAAAAGCCTGTTCTGGTGAAGCCTCCTGCATTGGTGAATACCAAAGAATTGACTCTACTGGGGGTTGAGACATCAGGTTATACATCGACAGACAGTCATTTGGACCTCAGAGTACAGTGTTGAGAACCAGAAGCTTTACATTTAAGACATACTCCCTTCATTCAAGTGAAACAGGATTACTGGAACGATAGGCAGGTCTGCAACCTGGGAACAAGGAGCTGGTTCAGACCAATAAAGCTACGAGTGACTGAGTCAAGTCAGTGAAGAACAGCAGTCAGGCACTAAAGTGTTAAAAGTACCCAATTTGAAAACCAAATGCACCCCACTACCCTAGCAGTGTGGGGTGATACCAATCGACTTTTAAAACCTTTGGTCCTTCAAAGTCCATTTGGTATACTTTTTTCCATTGCTACCACTGGGCACGTCGTATACACTTTGTTCACTGTCACCACCTCAGGCACCCTGTCTGTGACCTTGCATGTTAGCTGGGGTCAAGTCTGATTTACAACCCAGCTGTGAAGCCTAAGCTTCAGGTTTTAAGGCCCATTTTTGGGTCCAACATGGTTAAGTCCTTGGTGCCAGAAGCTGTGTCCCCATCCCTTCCCACCCCTGCCCTTCCCACCCTCCTCCCATAATTTCTCCTATGAGAGGTGCTTGTAAGTCCCATATTTGAAACAGATGCTCCAACCCCACCAGGAGGTCAGGGGTTTACAATTACATGCACAGTCATACATGTCTCGTCTGTCGTTCCTGTGAAAAACCTTGCAGTTCATTTTAAAAAAATCAAAACATTCACATAATCTCATGCCATCCAACACAAGGAAAACACGACCACCTCCCTTTTGCAAGGACAGACCCAAGCAAAATAAAATAATTCTTTAAATATCTTTGCTTCCACTTAAATTGCATGTTTTATTTCTCCCAATCCCAGCAATAGCATAGAAGTCCCATCATATCCATCCCAAACTGGTTTCTAGTATGCAAGATTATGCGAACCCTTGTCAAAGCAGTTGATGCTAAGGGCTCCCAAACCCTGGGCGCAAAACAGATGGAAGGAAACAGAGCAGTGGCCCAAATGCTTCTCAGTTTATCTTTGCAATGCAATCTGCATCCTTGAAACTGACAGCCTAGAGGGGAGGGGTAGTGTGAGGGAGTGAAGTTGAAATTGCCTATTAGCTCACCCTTTCAACATTAAACAGAGACCAAGAGAGAAATGGTTCCAACATTTCACCACATATATTTCTTCTTATGCAGTCTAAGCTGAGAATGCCATGTAAATGGGTCACTG
The DNA here is from genome assembly GCA_007570785.1 of Antilocapra americana. NCBI lineage: Eukaryota > Metazoa > Chordata > Mammalia > Artiodactyla > Antilocapridae > Antilocapra > Antilocapra americana. The sequence continues at coordinate 1,955,942 of ML661896.1, read as the reverse complement.
CGAAATGCAGCAATTTAATTTTTCTCCAATCAAAGTAAGAAACAAACCAGTATGATCTCATTTCTATTAACTTTTGAAGGTTTACAGCAGTTAAAGTATTTTTGCTTCTATGTATGAAGGTTAAAAAAATCTTTTTTTTTTTTTTCCATAAAATACAAGAGCAACCAATTTCACCATCGAGTAAAAGTAAAAACTGGGATTCTTTTTTAAATTAGTCCAAAGTGGCATTTAGGAACTTAGTTGTAGGCTGCTGCGCTAACACCATGACAAACCAAAGTGTAGGGTTGGGTCTGGTTTTGTTTCGGTTTTCTTTTCAATATCCAATGCTCATGGATTAAGTTCTGGAAATGTTCCAATTGTAAGGCAGGGATCTGTTTGGATTCCACCACGGGTATGCTCCTTGGGTTGGATGCTGGAGGGTGAGGCACGTTTTGCCGGACCCATGTCGACTACCTAGTAGTCATCAAGGTCAAAAAATTCATCATCTCCTCCTTGGTATTCCATTCCCTGGAAATCTACTCGGTACCGCAAGATACCTATGGGTACAAACGAACAAACAGTAAATAGCTGTGGTTGACAGAACTGGAGGGTGAGGGGCAATCCCCTTGCAGAATTATAGCAAGGGTCGAGATGATATAAAGTGGTCCCAACCAAGAAAGTCACACCGTGTGGTGCCTGAGTGGATGACGAGCACACCTCTCTGGAAGCAATGACATTCTGGGGATACCCAAGAAAGGCTGTGGCTGAGACCCGGGCTTTCAGTTTTCTGGTTTGCTACTCACCTCCAATTCCACCAAATCCTTTGACAAACTGGGATCCTTCTTGTGACTTATCTGTGACAATTTCCAACGTAGCTCCAAATTTTTTATAGTTGTTGGCAAACCACTCCAGAAGGGGCATGCTCTCAATCAGCTCATGTTCTTGTCCTGTCTGCAGGGGCAGCCATGAGATACAGAAACAGCGGGATTAGGATATATCAAGACATGGATACTTGCTACCCTGCCTGCCAGCATTCTCCCCTCTTCCTCTCAGGTCTATGGTGTGTTAAACTGTAAGCAAATTATGGGTTCTGGTGACATAAATGCAACAGCACAGAAATTCTGATTACTTCAAACAGCATTCCTCCCCAGGCTCTAGCATCAGTAATGAAATGTTAACACACTTTGCAGTTTACCACAACTGCTTTTTGGAGGAGCCTTGTAAAAACCGAAGTTGTCCAACTCAGAATTTGAAGACGCTACTAATTAAAAGGGACCTGTGTTCAGCAAGTCAACTTTTTTATACTTTAAAAAAAAAAAAAAAAAAAAACCAGGGTAACCATCACTTGGCCTCTTTCCTTAGAATCAGACTATTATGTGGCATACATGTGTGGACTACCTCCTGGTACTCCCACTGCTGACAAGGAGAGGTTGGGTTTCCCAAGGCTGATGCTACTCTGTGCTGCCAGTGCTCTAACATATGGATTTATGTTTCCTTGCATATATCATCAAAGCACATAAACAGTCACATACCTCTTTGTCTGTAAAATGAGACTTATCCTTCTCTTGTTCTGGAGTTAGATAGAGAATTTTCTCCTCTGCAGTATTGGGGGAAAAAAAAATATGTTAACCTGCTTCTCAGATACTAACAGGTTTAAGTTCCATGAGGTGAATTAGGTTAGATAAAAGGACTCCTGAACTGATTCTATCAACCTTCTTTTCATAAGCACATTAGTCAGTATACAGTGAATGAATGTCTACCAGGTACACTGGTCCTATCAAAAGGAAACATTAGACATTTAAGATACAGCCTTGTCCTCAAAAATCTTAGGCAGACAGACATTTATCAGTTCAGCTGGGTACAGGCTGGGAGTGGGGAACAAGGTATACATCTGTCTTTTGATTGCTCCTGATATCAGCCACCTTGTCCAATCTGCACCCCAGGCTTCTTGAATACACAGGTCAGTAACAAATGGAAACCTTATTTACTAGTTATCATACCTTCTGTGCCTTGGCAATGAAGAACATATCTCATTATATCCAGATTTTCATAGACTATTAGAATCTCTACAGCTCCCATTTCTAAAGCCTTTAGTGTATCTTCAACTCCAAAACAGTACTTGCCCGTGTCCTGGCTTATCTCATCGAAGTATCGCCCTGTGGTTAGGGACAGGTCAACCAGAATGTATATTAATGTGTCTTTTTGTACATATACACCTTCTTACTCAAAATCAGAGAAAGAGAAAAAATCAACTTAAAAATAACTGCCAAAAGTTGGTGAAAAATCACCACTAGTCGAGGCTCCAGAAACTTAGTCTCAAGAGGCACCAGTTGGGCCAAGTACATAATCATTTGGAAATGTGTGTGTATCAAATTGGAAACACAGCCAAACAGTGGCCCCATCTATCTTTAATTCGAGTTTTTGAATTATTCATCACTCTAAAACAAAGGATAATATGGGAAATTTGACTGAAGTCTGGTTCCTACTGCCAAAGGGTAAAAACAGTAAGAAAAACAAGCATTTATTATTAATAGATGTGACAACTAAAGGATGATTTTAAAAGAATGATTCCATTGAGGAGGATTTTAATAAAAATGCTAAACCTTTCTCTTTTACCCTTCTCAGTGTCTTATTTTGTACATACACACATACAAAAACTTCTCACAGTAAAAATGTATTTCTCTGATACCTATTAATTTCTTCTCTTGAATGAACTTCACGTTGGAGAGGACTTCAGTAGATAATTCAATAGCTTGATTGAATCCGTTTTCACCACCATAAGATATATCAACTAATTTTAAAACTTTTGATTGCAACCTCTGATACAAAACAAAATTAAAAAAAAAAGAAAAAGCACATCATTGGTACTTCAAAACATGCTTACCAAGACCCATTACCTCTTAAAGGCATGCAAAACTACCCAGTGAAGCCTCAGGAGGGAGGATATGGGGGAAGGTGCCCAATTTATTCATGAACAGGTCTCATGAAGATCACCTCCCCAGCCAACTGTATTGCACATTCTACTAGACTTATAAAACCAGCTCCTAGTTTCTTTGAAATCAAATTTCAATTTAAAGCCAGTTTGGCAACCTAGTAAAACCAGGGGCCAACACAGGGCCAAGAAAGATTCCACCCCAAAATGGCTGATTTCAAAAGAAAATAAGTCCAGACATGGGGGAATATCTCCTAATATTACTAACAATACACACAAATTTTGCCAACTCAGAGCGAGGTTTTTAACATGCAATTTATCCCTTTAAAAGCAAGAGATATGTACATCCCAGCATTCAGAGAACTCAACTATTCCCACCTAGAAACTTAGATAATGGAGCATCTACTTCTCACTTACCTGATCAAACATATCAGATTGACTTAGTTCAGTTTTAAAGTCAGCTGATCCAGCTAAAACGAGACCAGCCACATTCACCTTGTCCCCAGAAATAAACAGCTGCACAGCAGTCTCAGCTACTTTTCGAACATAGTTATGTCGCTTTTCCATTCTTAAACGGGCAAAACGCAAGGCTGATTGACCTCCTCTACCTTGATAAAAAAAAGTGATGAGAGAAAAAGGCATTTATTAAGTACATGATACCTTGCTAATTAAAAACTAATTATATAACCATGCTATTTCCCAAGGAAAGGAGAAAATCACTATTCCTTTCAGAATAAAATTGCTTTTACAGAGTGAACACTAATTCTCTAGTAAAAAGAATCACAAGTACAATGCTTCTCCCATCACCTGAGTTTACTTTCCCCTATTACACAATTTGCTTCCTTAATGCTGGACACAAAGCAAAAGTGTTCACGTTCTCTTCCTAGATTACCATGTTTCTTTGGGAGATCCACAGTGAATTTGTGCAGGACTTCTCTTGTATTTCCTTGGAGTGTGCCAAAAAGTGCACCACTACCATCTATTACAATGAAGCCAAACTTGCTATCATCTGAAAGTAGTGCTGTAAGAGCCTGAAAAGTAAACACAGGTACCACACTATAAATCTCAAAGTTGCAAAGTTAAGACAAAATTCCAAAGGACATTCACAAGCCCTTTCCACTCACTCAGAACAGTATGAGTACTACAGAAAAACCATTTCACAGAGTAATTTAAAGGCTTCAGCTATAAATATATAGTTGATATAGACAAATCTGAAACGGAGGCAGGAGAAAACCAACATTATCAATGTGAAGCCTTTTTACAAAGCTGACCTAGGCACAGGAACACAAAACTAATGACAGAGTTAGAGGGGTCAAATTCTTCCTAGGTTGTTTTTAGACCGATAGTGGTCTAGGAAACATAATATTCAAAGTCTAACCTCCAAAAGTTGACTTGCTGTTACAATTAATAACTCCAGCATTAATAGGCAATATTCACTATAGCAAACAATAATCTTTTGTAAATCAGTTCTAGAATAGGAGTACTCACTGAGGACAAAACCCAGAAACCATCTATAAGATCTAGTTTTGAAATGTCTCATTTAATTATGTCTTGAGTAATATTAATGACATCAATATCTAAAATACCTTCAATTTTAAAGGTACTATAGGTAATGATTATGAATTTTTATGAGAGAAAATCCTGGGTTAGTATTGTATCATTGTTTTTCTGCCTCCTGAAACAGCAGATCTTTAAATAGTTCTGGGACCCATATAGATGGGCAAGAGTTGGCATCTACAGACATGGTAGATGACTAATTACTAGGTGGCAGCCTCTACAGAGCTAAGAAATTATTACCCATACCATTTAACTGAGGAAGAAAACAGCTCTTCACGAACTGACTGGAAAGCAGATTAATCACTAAGAATCACCCTTTAACCAAAGCATATTTGCCCCACATGCCACAGAGTGGGGCCAGAATTTAAATAAATAACTTGTTTTAAAAAAATTTTGCCTTAGTCCAATTACCTCTGTTATGTAGCTTGATTAATTTAGGTTTTCAACAAGCCTGCTCAGGGAACAGACTTATCCCTCATAATAAGAATATATAAATATCCTGATTAAACACAACTTCAGTTGTGTTATTCAGTATGCCACGTATGTAGTTTTTGTACCAGTTAGAGCCAAAACAAACAAAGCTAGTTAAGATGAAATGATATCTTGGAAAAAGAGTTAAAGTTTAGAAAAACCAATGAAGCTAACTTAGGTAAATAACGTGAAACTAGATAACATGAGTATCATGTACTATTTAAATCAAGAAGACTCAAAATCTGCTTTCATCAAAGCAGATACAGTTAATTGGAAGAGGGTGGCAAACTGCCTCCCCAATGAAACTTGCCAGAAGGAGGCTGTGACAGCCAAGAGAAAAAAATAGTCTTCATCATCTATGCAATCGCTCAAGATCCAACTGGAATTGAACTTCCCATCAAGTTTGCAGAATCATCCATTGTAAACTGTGTTGACAAATGTCAGTTCTAATTCCACTATAGAGGTTTCCCCCTATGTTGATGAAAGGCAAGAGACTGAACTAGAAGCCAGCTGTGAATTCCTGATTGTTCTACTGTTGACTGATTTAGGTCACTCTAATGAGGTTTCCTTTCTACCCTTAATGTTCATCATATTATGACAGTTCTGTCACTTAAAAGTTTTTTTTTTTTAATGGATGGGGAAAAGAGCTCTTATGGTCCTGACTACTGAAGATTTTTATAATTTGTGAGCTGAAACTAAGAGTGCAAGAAATATATTCAAGTATCATGGATACATAAGGAGACCTAGAGATCAGGTAGTCATTTATTTCTTCGCTTCTAATTAGTTTTTCAAACCCAGCTTAGCACTTTCCTCAAACATGCTGAATATTCATGTCATTCATTGTCATAATAATGTAAAAAAAAATTTTTTTTAAAGAGCCAGCCTTATAAAATGGAACAGTTATTTGAAAGACAGTTTGGCAATTGTTGAACTGGTTAAACATAATCACTACATGACCCAGAAATTCCACTTCTAGCTTATATACCTGCCCCACAGTGAAAACATACAGACATACAAAAATTTGTACATGTATGTTCAAAGCAGTATTATTCATAACAGCCAAACAGTGGAAATGACAGTTAAATAAGTAAAATGTGGCATATCCATGAATAGATAAAATGTGGAAAATAGTATTTGGCAATAAAAGAATGAAGCACAATACATACCACAAAATGGATGAACCTTGAAAACACACTAAGTAAAAGAAACAAGCCACAGAAGGCGTAGAAAAACAGATTAGGGGTAGCTTACAGCTGAGAGATCTTGGGGTATGGCAGTAGGGACAGAGGAGGGCCTGGGAGTGACTGCTAATAGGTATGGTGGGTTTCTTTTAGGGTAATGAAAACATTCTATTTTAACTTCTTACCTCTGTATGGAATTTGTTGTCACACAAATACAATGACGTATTAATTGGTTTGAAAGGTTCAAAGTCAATGTTGACTTTCTTTTCCTTTCCTTCTTCTGTTACAATTGTACCACAGTAAACAACCAGGCCATTTGGAGGTACTGCAAAGGACAAACAATTTCTCTATTTATATACATACCAAATTTTCCTCAATTAATAGGAAATGTTCCCAAAGCCCATTGTTCCTGCCCCTTTAAATCATAATTTACATAAAGTAGAAATATCTGTAAATTTCTCAGCTAGATTTCTCTTCCTGATTTTGAAACTTTGAGATGTTTTCAAAAGGATTTATTATTTTAAGTGTAGTACATACTACTTAACTTTCAAAAAATAACTTAGGGAAAAAAAAAGACCAAAGACCAAGGGAACTCAGCTCATGGCTGGGTAAAGAAAAGCACCATGACAGAATCAAAGTGGGAAATATAACCAATACAAAATAGAGGCGGTAAATAATCAAGCTCCAGATTACCTTTGTTATAAAGTTTGAGTCTTTGTTGTACAGATGTAATGGCTCCCAGGACTGAAAGGCGGTTTACTCGTGACTTAATGTTAGATGCAGTTCCAAATTCATCTGCTAACATTTTTGCCACTCGTGAAATCTGGTCTTTGGGAGGAATGATCAACGATATCATGCTTGTGCCATTGCTGTGGAAAAATAGCATTAGAGGTTTAAGTACTACGTAAGTAAAGAATTATCCTTAGTAAATGGAGTTAAAAGTGAGATGCCCCTAACATAGGAAAAATAAATCACTCTAGAAGTGACCATGATGGTAGGGGCTATACCTCTGTAATTAAAGTGTACCCAGAGCTAGAATAGTGTTCAGAATATGGTAGGTATATCAATCTTCAACAAAGAGGCCAGAATATACAATGGAGAGTCTCTTCAGCAAGTAGTATTAGGAAAGTTGGACAGCGCATGTAAATCAATGAAGACACACCCTCACACCATACACAAAAATAAACTCAAAATGCTTTAAAGACTTCAAGACATGATACCATAAAACTCCTAGAAAAGAACACCCGCAAAACTTTTTCAGAGAAATCGTACCAGTGTTTTCTTAAGTCTGTCTCCCAAGGCAACAGAAGTAAAACCAACAACAAACAAATGGGACCTAATCAAATTTATAAACTTTCACACAGCAAAGAAACCATAAACAAAACAAAAAGACAATATACTGAGTGGCAGAAAACACCTGCAAATGAGGCAACCAACAATGGCTTAACTTCCGAAACATACAAACAGCTCACACACCTAACTCAAGAACAAAACACAATCAAAAAATGATCAGAACACATTTCATGAAAGGATGCTCAACACTGCTAATTATCACAGAAATGCACATAAAAGTTACAACAAGGTATCACTTCCTATCAGTCAGAATGGTCATCATCAAAAAGTCTACAAATTTGGTAAATTGGTGCAGCCACTGTGGAAAACCGTTTGAAGGCTGCTTAAAAAACTAAACACACACACATAGCCATAAAAAAGAATGAAATAATCCCATTTGTAGAAAGTGAAAAGACATATCCCATCACTTAATGGGGAATCTAAAATATGACACAAATTTATTTACAAAACAAACACTCAGACAGGAAAAAAAACTTATGGTTACCAAAGGAGAAAGGGGTTGGGGGAAGGCATATCACTGCTGTACATGAGTTTGATTTACCATCAACTATAAGTCAATTAAAAAAAATATGGCAGGTGTTTAATTATTTGAATGAATACTAGCTTTAGCTATATGTAAAGACAAAAGGCACTTTAAGGGGTATTTGGGAAACACCTCATTCACCAAGGAATGAAGAGAGAAGCTTTGATAAAGGTGTGACAACAAGACTGGAATTTAACCTTGAGTCCATTGGCAGAGGCTTACAATCTGGCAGTTCTTCAGAGGAAGATGCAATAATAATAGGATAGTGCAACAAGTCTTTCCAAAGTCTAGATGAAATACCAGTTTAATATCCTGGTCCCCTCCTTCAAAATCCCAGGCTCACCACAAAAACTTAGAATCACTAATTCAGCACCCTAAGTATCCTGATAATGAGAAACAAGAGTTTTGGATTCACATAAATATCCCAGTTTGGAAGTCTCTGTCACACACACACCTTTCTCTGTCTAAATAAATGTACCTCTAAATGTATTTTACGTATTAATCACTTTTGAGTTTGATTAAAGAAGGAAATGCAGAGTCTGATCACCTCCGGGTACCCAAGCAAATTGAAGTTTCTACAACTAAAAACCAGGACAAAACCCCAACCTTTGGAGGATACATCCCCAAGGCTTTGTCACATGGGAGCTCCCTTTTGAACAGCTACCAACCCCTCTAACCTTCTGATGCCAACACATATCTCTTTAATGTAGACATTCTCAAGACTTACATCACTAGTTAAGAAATATTTTATTATTAATTTTCTTTGAAGAAATTATACAAAATACTATCAAAATACACCAATTCACTAATCAAAACACAAACCCACTTCACACCCAATAAGATGGTCACTATTAAAAAGTGTTACCAAAAAAAAAAGTGTTGGCAGGATATGGAACCCATATGCATTACTGATAATAATGTTAGATGGTATATAGCCATTATGAATAGCAACATGGCAGTTCCTCAGAAGGTTCAAGTTACCATGACTCAGCCATTCCACTCCTAGGTGTATGCTCAAAAGAAGTAAAACTATATGTACACACAAAAACTTGTGTTCACCAAAGGCACTATTCATAATAGTTAAAAAGTAGGAAAAACCCCCATGTCCAACTGATGAATGAATAAACAAAACATGGTATATCCAAACAATGGAATTATTCAGTAAAAAAAAGGAGTGCTAGTACGTTATTTAAATTATACCAGTGAAAAGCAGCAACAAAAGATCACACTTGCACGGTTGCATTTATATGTAATGTCCAGAATAGGCAATTCAGAGACAGGAGCCAAGGTGGAATGGGGAATGACTGGTAATGGGCATACAGGGGTTTCTTTTTGGGTTCAAAATGTTTTAAAATTATATTAGTGATCATTGCAGAGTAGTGAATAGTGAGTTTTTCCACTGCAAGGGGCATGGGTTTGATCCTTGGTTAGAGAACTAAGATCTGGCCTGGTCAAAAAGTTAAAAAAAAAAAAGTGCTATGGGAAAGACTCAGAATAGAACTTAGTAAGGTATTTCCTTTAAGGTTTCTTAATCTGCTAGCTTACAAGAAAAGCCGAAGAATTTTCCTCAGAAGTGCTAGTCTGTCTTTACCATTAGTAAAAATAATGATTTTATGTTAAAAAAACTGCATTATCTATTTTAGTAAAAACAAGAAACAATATGAATAGAATCAGAAGTATAACAAACATATACATGGGATATTACAAGTCCCAAATGTGCCCTGACCAAATCTAATGGCTGGCTTTCTTATAATATCTATCATAAATTGATTCAGTTTCACATACCCCTAATTGACAAAGATACACACATCCCTATATTCAGAGCAGCACTATTCACAATAGCCAAGACCTGGAAACAACCTAAACATCCATCAACAGATGAATGAATAAAGAAGACGTAGTACATATATACAATAAATACTACTCAGCCCCACTCCCCTCGAAAGAGAGAGAACAAAATAATGCCATTTGCAGCAACATAGATGCAATGAGAGATTACCATACTAAATGAATAAGTCAGAAAGAGAAAGACAAATGCCATATATCACACCTTATGTGATAATGTGGAATCTTAAATACAACACAAATGAACCTACTGACAAGACAGAAACAGATTCCCAGACAGAGAACAGACCTGTGGCTGCCAAGGGGGTTGGGGGAGGGATGGAGTGGGAGATTGGGGTTAACAGATGTAAACTATTATATACAGAAAAGAATATTAAAAATCAATGTATATACATATATATATATATAACATCACTTTGCTGTACAGAAATCAAATTGTAAATCAACTATGTCAATAAAAAATAAATTGAGCCAATTTATATTTTGAAGGCAAAAGCTGATCTGATATGAGCCAAAGTATGTTAAGAAATGTGACTGTTGTTTTACAAACTGTTTCTACTTGATACTTAATGAGTCTATAGGAAAGTTACTTCCTGAGATTCTTCAAAATTATGATCCTAAAGGCTACGATAAGTTTAACCATTACAAGTTTTAGTGTCGCTGAGTGTTGCTAACTTGACATATATCCAGTGTCTGGTGGAAGAATTTTCTGCAAGAAAAAAGAGAAAGATGGCTACAGGGGTCAAGTCAAATAAGCTTATGTGCCAAGTGTCATAAGAAAGAAGGGAAGAGGCACAGTGAAGGGAACAACATTAAAAAGTAGAGAAAACCCTAATATTAGCTTTGTAACTATAAGTGTTTGAAATCTGAAAGCGTCTGGAAACTATCTTCCTAGAATAAAATTATCTTCACAAATGTGTATCTTGGTACCGGCATTGGAAAAGAACCTCATAGTTTTCTCCTAGTGGCAAAGTTCACAAGTCCCCTAGTAAGACAAGTTTTCTTTAGAAGGAGACAAGCTGGCTAGCAAGCCCTTCCTTCCACTATCAGAACAGTTGCTCTCAGACTGTAAGCTTATGTTGTCTTCAAAACCAGCATTGTTTCTGTTGGGGTATCTACTCAAAACTTAGAAGGCTGGTTCACAACCTTTGTGATACTTTCCTCAATAAACAAGTTGATTAATTTGTGAATTATGAACTACAAATATGTGGTAAAGCATGGTGTGTGCTCTGCTGCCACCCCTTGGACAGGGGAGCAGATATTCTAGTCAAAGCAGAGACTCAAACAAAGTCATGATAAGCAGCTTTAGTTGTCATCACAAATACAAGCAATGATCATGAAATTAAAAAAACAGACATATATACAATTGTAGTGACCATGTTACAGTTTCTGAATTAGATGGCAAAAGAATTGCCAAATGAAACAAGCTGGTATCTTCTGTTACAAAAAAGAAAAACCACTCTTTACAATCAGTGGGTGTTCTTTTAGCAATCAACTCTAACAAACTGCTGGACCTCCAATATGTATCTTGCTAGGGTCCTGAAGAGAAATTTCTTAAAACACTTTTTGATAATTCTTCTGGAGTTCTGCCAAATCTTACAGGCCGAAGAGGAGAAAAGGAGTTTGCTCTAGGAGAGGCTGGAAAAATTAGGCAAGTAAATTTAACTTCAGACTCGTTTTATTAGATTGTAGGTGTCACCTTATGCTATGAAAATATACAAGACAGGGAAAAGTTGCAATCTGGGTAAGACAGGTAAGTTGGAATCTGAGCTTTACTGACTTGTATGTTTTCAGATGAACAATTCTCAAAAGAGAATTTCTTTACCCTGGGGTTTTTGGAATCTTTAGGGACCAAAAGAGTTCAGCTACTTCTCAAAAGGGCTCAGTTGTAGGAAATGTAATAAGAAGGGGCTAAAAGGACAGTAGAGTGGAGGCTCAGAGATCAGAAAGGTTAACAGGCAACAAACCCAAAGGAGGTAAAGTTTGAGGCTAAAGAGAAGATTGGGATAAATTAACTGAGGGGCTGAAATGCCTAAAGGAGGTCCCTAAAGCAGGATAATCATGTGGAGGACAAAGCAATGACCTTAAGATAAGCAGCTATTTACTTTCCACTGTGGATAGGTTAAGAAGATAAGCATCCATTAAGCAACTTTACTGTATAGCACCAGAGTTGGGCAACCTTAAACTCACATCCATTTAATATCCTAGAAAGGACAGAGTAATAGAGACACCTAAGAACATAATCTTGTTATGGGATTCCACTTAAAAAACTGGTAGATTTCTACTAGGTTGTTAAATATGAAACCACTTGACAGTCTTGGCTTCTTACTCATTTTGAATTCTGACTAATGTTTAAAAAAAAACTTGGACTTCCCTGGTGGCTCAGACAGTAAAGAATCTGCCTGCAATGTGGGAGACTCAGGTTGGATCCCTAGGTCAGGAAGATCCCCTGGAGAAGGGAATGGCTACTCCAGTATTCTTGCCTGGAGAATTCTATGAACAGAGGAGCCTGGTGGGCTACAGTCCATGTGGTCACAGAGTGTGACACATGACTGAGTGACTTTCACTAGTTTCCCTTTGTGGTTCTCTCTACCCAGTCTAGGGGAAACCTTAAGTTTCTGAATTCATCTGACACCACTGGGAATGAGGATACAAGGATTATTTAAATAGATGGCCTCACTGAAATATGTATATTATCATATGTGAAACTGGAGAAGGCATTGGCACCCCACTCCAGTACTCTTGCCTGGAAAATTCCATGGATGGAGGAGCCTGGTGGGCTGCAGTCCATGGGGTTGCTAAGGGTCTGACATGACTGAGCAACTTCACTTTCACTTTTCACTTTCACGCATTGGAGAAGGAAATGGGAACCCACTCCAGTGTTCTTGCCTGGAGAATCCCAGGCACGGCGGAGCCTGGTGGGCTGCCATCTATGGGGTCGCACAGAGTCGGACACGACTGATGTGACTTAGCAGCAGCAGCATATGTGAAATAGATCACCAGTCCAGGTTCGATGCATGAGACCAAGTGGTCAGGGCTGGTGCACTGGGATGACCCAGAGGGATGGGATGGGGAGGGAGATTCAGGATGGGGAATACATGTACACCCGTGGTGGATCCATGTCAATGTATGGCAAAACCACTACAGTATTGTAAAGTAATTAGCCTCCAATTAAAATAAATAAATTTATATTAAAAAATTTTTTAGAAGTTTAAAGGCTTCATGATTTGTATGTTGGGTTTGATAACAGCAAATTAAAGTATTTTCCAGGAATTTTATGGCTGTCCAAGTGGTTAAGACTCTTGTTTCCCCTCCAGGGGGTACAGGTTCAACCCCTGTTTGGGGAACTAAGATCCCACATGCCTCACAGAACAGCCAAAAGAATAAAACTTAATTTAAAAAAGGTGGGGGGAGGCTTCTGGTTTTTAAAAATTAAAAGAAGTTTTTTCAGGAAAGTTTCCAAACAAAATAAACACTCCTTTACCCTCTACCCGCCCCCCCTAGGCAAGCCAATCAGAGTTGCTAGACCAGTTTGTGTAAACACCAAAATAAAACGAAGAAAGCTGAGTATTTCATTTGAAGTAGAGGAAAGAGCCCTCAGGGGAGAATGAGAAATAAAGCTCTCACTAAGGAGTTGCTGGCAGTGTAAGCAAACTACACTTTTTAATTTTAATAGTTTTCATCCATGCCTCTGCTTTGTCACTGTGTCCCTTTCCTCAAATCAGAAGGCTCTCATTCAAGTCAGTCGATTATGAGGCAAACAGCAATGATTCACAGGCAGGCTTAAAGGAGACACAACACACAGACTGCTGTGTAAGGCGTCTAGGGGCCTCTGTTCTCAGACCCCTTCTTGTTCTCATCATTTTAAGGGCATGTTCCCTTTTCAAAGAGAGTTCAGCAGTGCCACCACTCAGAAGACTAACTTCTGAGAAATAAAACAGCTGGGAGACAGGAGGAGTAGACTAAATAGGGACAGTTAAACAAACTAGACAAAACTTAGGAAAAGCAAGAAAATTTAAAGAGACAGCTGACAGCTTTCTCTTCCCGCATTCTCAAAGGTGACTGCTGAAAGAAAAGTTTCTCTCCCTAGAATGGGCAGTCAGGGGTAGTACCACTAGATACTCATCTAATCCAAGGTTTCATGGCCCTTAAACACTACAGACAGGGAAGCATTAAGGTTCAGACTGCCAAGATTGCAAAGACTCTAAAGAAGAAAACTCAAGGTAATCAGAGCAAAGCTTGGGTTATGGGGTGTATGTTTATGTAGCTTTACAGTTAGCAGCGTTCTGACCTTTGGATTCAGGAAGCCTGCTCATGCAGTTAGTCATAAGAGTGACAAAACGAAAATCTCAGTAGTCTTTGACTTGTAAAGATCTTACCAGTGCTTATCATTAACAATGCTTAAAAACACTTTACAAAGAAAATGTGGCACCCACAAGCTTATCCACTGGCCAATTTGCATGAGAGCCCCAGAACCCTTGGAGAGCTTTCTGAAAATGCAAAACAAAAATGCTTAGATACAAAAAGATCTCCTCTTCCTTTATATTCTGATTCAATAGCTCTTGAATAGGAGGAGTGAGGGTGGTAGTGATCATGGTTAAGAGATAGTCTCAATTTTCAGATGGGTTGATCTAAATAGAACCAGACTTTAAAGCATAACTAGGGTTAACAATCACTGTGTCTGGCTTCTTTTCTATACCTTTAAGAAGGACCTCTCAGCCAACTGAAGTCAAGGAGATTCCATTATCTCACCCCTACTTGAAAGAAACTCAGAACTCATCTCCTGCAGGTAAGCTGCTGTCATGTATCCTAGCAATAACATAACTACAATGAATTGTGATGGCTCAGATGTGTCCAACTTTTCCCAGCCAGAAAGAACACCCTCCTCAAAATCACCGCCATCCACCTTATCACCCCTACTTTCAGATTATGGGGAGGAGCATTTTAGAGACTGTCTACTACTCTGGGGTTGCACAGAGTCGGACACGACTGTAGCGACTTAGCAGCAGCAGCAGCACCTGTCCTTTCTAGTTGAGATTTAAGAGTATATGCTCCCCAGGCTGTCATCTCAATGTCTGACTGAGATAAGCCTAGGATAGGGATGGTCAAGGTTTCCCCTATCCCCTTTTCAAGCTCACAAAGCTCAACTTAAATTTCAGACACAGCATTTCTGGGATTCACTAGCCTACTACATGGTAGGGATCCCAGCTGAAAATCAATTGGTCCCTCTCCAATTTCTACTACTTCTGTCATTTTAGTCATTATGAGTTTTCCATTTTTCTTCTTTAACGAAATGCACAAAGCTAAGTTTAAACTCTAAAACTAAAGCAATTTTTATGTGGGTTTAATATGGGAACATAATAGGATGGTGGTTATGAGCAAAGGTTTATGATTGTCCTACTGTCACAAGCTGGGCAAATTAAGAGTCTAAGTTTCTCCTTCTTCACAAAGTCATGAGTATTCTATAAAAGAAGATATATCAAGTGCCTAGCATGGATAACAGATAGACAGCTAAATGGTAACTGGATGGAACCTGATAGCTTCTTACGCCCCACCCCCTGTCCTTAAGAGAAGCCAGAATGAATTAAGGGCACAGCACAGTTGAGGGGCAGGGGAGAGTAGCAACACTGGTAAGTGATGCTATAGACTTATTTGAATCTGAGTAAGCCTAGAGAGAGAGAGAGAGATAAGTTAATTTTGTGGTAGGAGATAATCACCTTTACTGGGTTATAAGACCTGCCACATATTGCAACAGAACAAAAGAACCAAGCCAAAACTCAGTTCAAACAATACAGTCAGAACATTATAACTGTTTTGGAATTCATCACAAGGGAGAAATACAGAAATTAATTCCCCTCTACTTCTGTCTGGTTATCAGTCACTTCAAGATTTGACCTGTTTTTCTTTCACCCAAAGAAAGTGTTAGTCGCTCAGTCATATCCAACTCTTGCAACCCCATGGACTGTATCCCGCCAGGCTCCACTGTCCATGGAATTCTCCAAGCATGAATACTGGAGTGGGTAGCCATTCCGTTCTCCAGGGGATCTTCCCCACCCAGGGATCGAACCTGGGTCTCCCGCATTGCGGGCAGATTCTTTACCATCTGAGCCTCCAGGAGTAATTTCCACCAAGTAACTATGAAACAACACTTCTTGAAGGCAGAATTCATTTCAGCACTGAGTGCATGCTTAAACATTTGAGAATGAATAAATGGTTAATTGCTAACATAAGAAACAGGGTCTTCTTTATACACTCTCTTCTAAGCAAACACCAAGGGTTTTATTCTAAACTGTTAAATAAAATACCAATTAAGAGTTTGCCAATCTTTGGAGAACTAAATGTGCCTGGAAATGACTAATCATCTCTGCTTTAGCTTCACTAAAATGCTCAAACCATCCCATCAGTCTTTTACCATAACAAAATGACACTTTCATTATCTTCTTTTGCCACCTTTAAACTGGTTCAACCCCACCTCAAGCTTGCCCCCAAATATTATCTATGATGCAGGTAGGAAGTGGGTAGGGCTGCTTTCTATAGAGAGCCTACAGAATACCAACTAAGAGAGGACTGTCTTACTGTTCAAAGAGGCTAGACAGAGTTACTGGAAACTGGTTTTGTGCTACTGACCTCAGGGTTAGATGCCATTACCAGATGGGATGAGGACCAAGATATGAACACGCCAAGACATTAAAGCAGCCTCTAACCTAGAGGACACAATAACTCAAAATGTCCCAATATTGTGCAGAAAGTAAAGTTTACAAAAGGTTCATTTTAGTGTTTTATCCTCAAAAGCATTAAGATTACTGTACTCTAAAACAAAACTGTATGTATCTGCTGGAGTATTTTTCCTACAATTACAGGAATTTACTTTGTCATAAAAGGGAAACTAAAAACAAACAAATCGACACAGTGGAATATTCCACTAGGGAGCAGCAGAAGCTGGAAAATTTCTCTAGCATTCTCACATCAGTGAGAAGCCAGGAGATAGCAATCACAACCAACATTAGGGACCAACTGACCATCAAGGTTCTACACAGGGTCAGAAAGTCCACTTCTTATCTTTCTTGGCCACTATGCAAGTACTTTTCAAATAAAACAAAAGCCACAGCCTTCCTGTTAATCTTCTAATACACACATGAGGTTCTGGGGAAGGATTTAGAAGTAAGTTATTTCCCTCACCAATGATGCTCATTAAGAACAAATATGTTCAGTACCCAAGTTCTTCCTAGGGTAGATCTGAAAACAGCATGCCTGCTCCCTTTTATCTTTGCTCTCGGGTCTCTGCACATCTGCTCCCTCTAGTAAATTGAAAACCTTCTTGGACAAGAATCCTCCTTTCAGAAGAGAATAAGGAGATGTTTCTATTCAGCAAAAGAAAAATGTTTCCATTCAGCAAAATCAATGAGCAAGGCAGTGTGGTATGTTAGGACCAGAGGCTCTGGAATCAGGAAAGTGGGGACAGAATCTAGCATTGCCCCTTGTTAAGACTGTTACATTAGCAAAGCTACTTAATCTCTCAGCACTGCAAATTTTTCCATCCACGAAATGGCAGTAATTAGCTTTTTTCATAGAGCCGTTGTGAGGAGTCAAAATACACGCTCTTCAACCCATCTTCAGGAAACTACTTTCACTCAATCTTTCTTGTCCATGAACTTCTAACTCTGTCTTTCCTGAGGATCCTTCTTGCTTTTAAGTAAAGTCATAAAAGCCAGGAGAGACAAGAGAATGGGAAGACCAAAAGGGAGGAAAACTTTTTTTTTCCCTTCAGTAAAAAGCTAAAAATATCCAGAGGTATTAAGAAATTAATATTTGGGGATCAGTACATATTCACTACTTGCAAACTAAAGTTTATTTAGGCTGAAAGGCAAACCAGTGTTGGGACTGTCAAACTCTGTCAAGCCAACTTTACCAGTGGGCACATATATGCAAATACTCTGCACTATTTCAATACCCTGACAGCTCACCAACCATCAACTAACACAAAGCTTTTGAGTCTAATTTTAGGCTAACTGGCTTTTAATCAAGAATGAATGTCAATGACCATTTCAAAGTTGCAGATCAGTTACAGCTCCACTACATCAGTGTATCAAAGATACTGTATCAGTCAAACAACGTCCAAAGTAACATTCTCTGACAACATTCACCTGCCTTGTCTAGGAAATCTGCCCAAGTAGTTAAACAGACTCTTCATTTTTGACCATGTCTCTAATACTTCATTTAAGATCCAAATAATCTGCTTACACTACACCCTCGTCAACATGTACCCTGTTATTCAGAGACCGGAAATGGTTCATATCATCACTCCAAGGTTGTGTGTCAGACTATTTTCTCATGGTGTTGTACAATGCTTCCCTAAACGTATAAATATCCAACCTATAGCAGATGTTTGATGGAGCTTGTAAGCTGATTAGTTGATAGTAAAAATGCATCTGTGGGCTTCATTTTTCATATACTTAGGTGTGAAACTGGAGAAAAATCTAAGTTAGAAGGCCACAGACATCAAGAAAAAGACAATCTTTTATTTTGACTAGGAGCATTCTTCTAAAGGAAACCTTAAAGAATAAAATGAAAAAACAACTTCAAGGGTTAAAATAAGGACAAAGTGAACATGTAAATACTTATAGGATGGGTATTACACACAAATTAAGTAGATAAAAGAGAAAGCACTCGATTACAGCACAGAAAGCACGACCAATCTATCAATGTGAAAGAATCAAGTCTGTTTTTATCCTTGTATCCACAAGAAAAACAGTGAAATTATGGCTCTTAATCAAACTCAATTATGTTTTGGAAGAGGTGAGAAAAAGAGCAACCACGCTTTATCTTGATTCATTTACATTTAAAGAAAAATATATCTGTTCAGGAAGGGGTAGGGGGAAAGGGGAAACTTTCATTACTACCTAATAGGCAGTATTAAGAAGAAGCTGTTATGCAAGGGAACTTCATTCATCATGCTCTTGAGGACAGCTGCCCACAGAAAAACCTTGTAATTTCCAACTTGGTGGGAAGAATCTTGAACCCACTCGAAATCCTTTCTCTGCCTCACTAAAAGAGCAGGCTGCTGCAGACACTCCTATAGAATGTATCCTAGAAGAAGGTTCTATTCTGAGATCCCTGGAGAACAGGGTGCACTCAAAAAATTTCTGCTGCCCAAGTTCAGAGATGGATGGTTCCAGCAGTAGGCCTAGGGAAAACAGGCAAGTTTCTCCTGACTCTTTAAATAGGGCCTGAAGCCATTTAGCCCTGCTGCAAAACCCACATTTTAAGTTTTCCCACAACCAAAAGTGTTCCAGGCACTAGGGACTACACTGAATACACCCTCAACCCCAAGCTCAAAAACAGGGCCCTCTGCTAAAAGGGTCCAACCAGTGTGTGTGGGGGGCAGGCGGGTAGGGAGGACACTGGAGACCTACACTGCATTCTGCCTTAAACGGTATTTTAATTAGGTACTCTTGCTTACCTAGGAATGTGTCCAGAGCAAACCTTCCTTTCCTGGAAGGATAAGTGTATCTGCTATTACAATGAGATGTCTGTCAGGAGTTGCAATTCAAAGAGAGTAATTGTTCATTAGGTTCACAGTGCATAGAACACCATGCCAGAATACAACGGCTGTCAGGACTAGTTCTGAGTTGAGGCAGGCAGCCTAATACACTTGGAGTAGACTGAGGAACACCACCACACCCTATCAAATATACTCTTATCTGCCCCTCTTCCCTTTACCACCTCAACAGGCCCAGACATGCTGGTGGTGTCTATATTTTGACCGTTTTGTGGGAAGTCACTGTAGTTTTGTGTTATACACTCATCTCTTCCCAGGAAATAAAAATATTCTAATGCTTGACTTTTCTCTAGTGGGGTCTTTTACCTGTGTAACTATCAGAGACAGGAAAGGCAGGGAAAGCCAGAAGAGAGGATGAAAAACACCCCCTTTAAGAGCCTGAATATCCTGGTATCAGTATGAAAAACTACAAAGTATCACTCTAGTTACAGCCACCTGTAACTAGGATGTGGAGAACTAAAAACTAAAACCACCTGAAATTCATCACTTTGACCATTCCAAGAATCCTTTAGGTGAATGTTCTACTAATCAACAACTTCCACTTAGGGAAGAAACCCCAAAACATTTTACACACTTTAATTTATTCAAATCATATTAACAATCTGTCTGTATTTTATTTAAAAAACCTATTCATCGATCTCATAAAAATACTAACTTGTAATTCAATATAATGTAAGGAATTTTCTAGAGATTTTGGTCTGTCCCTGGCTTTTAGAAAGCTCTTAAAAATTTTCCTGAGATGGAGGGTGTTTTTGTTATTATTCATAAGGAGTCCCCAAGGAGCATACCTGAGTTTATGCCAATGAAGTGACTAGGCTGGGACCCCTAGGCAGAATTAGGATGGACCAGTCACCAGGAAGACCAAGTTTTTTGAGGGCTGAATTTTCAGCTCTATTCCCAGACCTATGGGAAGGGCTAGTTGAAGAGTAATCTATATAAAATTCCTGAACAAGATTTAAAGAACTTTTGGGTTGGCAAACTCAAGTGGCAGACTCCAGTTTCAAAAAGACAGAAGCTTCTGCAATTGGACCCTTAGAGACCTTGCCCCATGTACCACTTCATCTGGCTGTTCATTTATATCCTTCATAACATCCTTTGTAATAGTTTTTTGGACCCTTCTAACATATCACTGAACCCAAGAAGTCATAGGAACCCCCAAGGCCCAGGCTTGCTTTGGAATCATATGTGTGGGTAGTCTTGTGGGACTGAGCCTTATGGGATCTGATAGTAACTCTGGGTAGTGTCAGAATTGAATCCAACTGTAGGAACACCTTGTTGGTGTCCAGTGAGACTTGAAGAACTGCTTGGTGTCAGGGGAAAAAACCCCACACATCTAGTATCAGAACTTCTTCAGAGGAGAAAAATTGTCCCATCCTGCTGTGCATCCTGTGTCCCCACCCCCACCCCCGCCCATATATATCTGGGGGCAAAAAAGACAGTCATGTAAAGTCAGGCAATTTATTTCCTTCAAGGTATCTACAAGTTATTTTTAACAAAAGCTTTAAAAATGTCCCCAAACCACAGAAGACTCAAATGAAGCTTAGAAAGTGCCCTAATCTTTAAACATGGATTATCTGACTGAGCCCTGCTTATATATGAAATATATGATTCCCGGCGGAAGTGGAAAAAAAAAAAAAATCTAATACAGACATAATTTAGCCCAGATTCACCTTGTCCATTCCTTGGTTATATTCACCACTGTCCTTGGTATAACAGGCTCTAGCTATGATTTTATTACCTGAAAACTACAAAGCTCCCAACACTATTTCCGGGGCTACCTCTCGCAGGCTCAGAAACATTAAACAACCTCCATTTTACCACCTACCTCTCTTCTACTTATCTTCACCTGATTTAGTTCCTTATTGAAAATATCTACAATCATGGTTTCCATCCACATGGCCCTAGGTTGAGTTTTGGCTTATGTACACATCTGTCCTCATTTAAGCCAACTATGGAGAATACACTAAGAGCAATCATAAACCAGGAAGAACTACAATTAATTTTAAGTAGGACCTATGTATAGGAAAACAATTAGCTGTTTTTTTTTTCACTAGCATACACAGAAACCAACATTTCACCAGGCTTATACAAAGCTAAATATGTATGTTCCACCCAAATTCAAGTTACATGTTTAACATTCCTTTTAATTCATAAAGTATGAAAAAAAGACAATACCTCTTGTGAAGATTAAATGAAATAATGTATTGCTTAATACAGTGTCTATAATATGCTAAGTGCTTAATAAAGTAATGTGCTTAGAAACTTCACTCTGTTCAGATTTACTTAATCAGTCAATTTTGCATGTGGTTTTCCTTTAAAGCTACATTACCTTAGGATCATGTATCAAGATAATCACATATTGGCTATCTCAATTTCAAGATTACTCTTATCCCAGCATACCTTAAGAGCCAGTGTTAAAAACAAACCACTCTGATTCTCATGCCCAGAATTGATTGGGGCGGGGAGCAGGTAGGGGTGGAGGAGAAGAAATCTTCATTTCCAAAACAATTCTACTAATCTACCACCGTTTCACTATCTGCTACTAATAATCATGCTTGAAGACAACCTGTTTTCTCCTGAAACCCACAACTTGCCCCTGCCCCTTAAACACCACCACAAATAGATTCACTGTACCATCCAGTTTGTGCTTAAAAGTCCACGTTTCTCAATTACTATTTTAGCATTAGGGAAAGAAGGAAAAACAATTCTCACTGCACATTATGATAATCTAATGAGTCTGACTAATACAATTCAGCCATAATACAATCTTGCTATTGTCAAAAAGAAACTGGTATATACCAAGAAACTTCGGAATCAAACAATACATACTTGTGACTCCCTTATTGATACCTAACGATGGTCAAGAATTTAAATTTTCATGGGATCAGGATATAACCAAATCCTGAATAAAAGCAAAGTAGGACATGATTATCAACCACGTTGTTTATAGGACAGCTTAACCTTGTATAAAATGTTCAAACTTAACTATCACTTGCAAGAAAAGTTGTGCATAAGAACCTCATTTTTAGCATGCTTTAAACTTTACCTAAGGTTGTTAATCAAAGGACTAAAGCCTTTAAAAGCTTCTAAGAGGAGCTTAAAAGTTTCAAGTGGCTAGGAACAAACTTAAGAATGAGCTTCCTCCATTAAACAGTAGAAAGGAATGCTGTTACTTATTTAGCAGCAACAACAGCAATCTAAAAAAGTCTTACTCAAGTGAAGGATTCAAGCAAAACGACAGAAGATGTTAATGAAATAAAAGAATCTGGCTAATTCCTGGTAGTGCATCATAATGGGTCATGATCTATTATATTATCTCTCCTGTACAGTATTCTCACACTTGGGGAATAATTATTCATTCTACCATGTGGCATAGAATCACCTGTGTTCAAGTTCTGGTAAGATTATATTAACTATGTCTGAATAATCTTACTAAATTCAAAGAAAAACAAACCTAAGGAATGAAAAATAAGCTGCTACCTTCAATTTATACCAGAGAATGTGAGCAAAAACTCCAGTAACTGAAGAGAACCAAACTTTAACAAGTTTCACTCCAAACAGAACTGTCACTAAACTAATTATTACGAACAAAGCACAATGGCAAAACTGTTAGCCTTGGGCTTCAAGCATACTTTACTTCATAAAGCAGTAACTACTATGAGTTTGATGAATCCTATCATTGCAAATCTACCAACCAAGGACAAACTTGGGTCAGAAACCAGAATGTCCAATTCATGTACTGAAAACAACACTCAACAGACAAGGCACTCTGTTATTCTAAGAATGCTCAGACATACAAATATGTAACGTTTCAAAAACTTTTTTTTCCTTGCCACTTCCTGTAAGTAAAAAGTTTCTCTGACTGGGAAAAGAACAAAATAAAGTAATAAAGTAAGACAACAGATATATCCCTGACACACTCTCCCCTAAAGAGTAACTTTTTTTAAAATTTTAAAAGAGCATATAAAGTTAGTTTTAAACTAGTTCACCCTTCCCATAATGGACACACCTAACAGCTTCTCAAAATTTACCAAAGAAAACTCAAAGCCCACCTAATCCAGTTCTGAGTTTCAACAAGCATTAATACACTAGGCACCTCGACCCCAAGAGGTCCAGAGAGAGGCCAAAAGGGAACCTGTTCATATCAACAACCCCGTAATTCTGATTTCTCCTATATACATACAGATACACAGCTGTCAGCCAAAACCTCCCCTCCGGCGCACACATTCTCAGTTTATAGGTGAGTCCTATAACAGCTAAAACCAGGAAGCTAAAGGGTAATTAGAGGACTAGGAGGAAGTCATCTTGGGAGAACTGTAAAACCCAGAGAAATCAGAGGAAGTCAGAAAAAGGTTGTCCTTGACTACCTCTCCTTCTCGCCCCATCCAGACTTAATCTCACCCGGGTCTCAGAAGACCGGGAGGGAGAGGCCATTTTAATGAGGCTTGGCTGAAGAATGTAAAGGAAGGGAAGGAGGAAATCAGGGAAGGGCCTTTGAAAAGGAAGGCCTGGCCCTTTCCTCCAACAGCACCCAAGTTGGGTGGCAGCATCTGCAGCTCAAAAAGGGAGGTGCTGGATTCAAGCGCCTGAGAAGGGTACAAAAGTAGTAGTGGCCTACCACGAGGGGGTCGAGTAGTCCGAGTACCGGGAGCAGGAACCCCTAGCCTCAAGAGGGAGAACTGCCCCTTCTGGGGCCAACGGCGTAGACCCTCGCCCCTGGGACTGAAGCTACTACCCAGAGGTCCAGAAGGCGGGAGTTGGCCAGTGCCTGGTTCTCCTCATCCGGCCATGCGGCGCGGGGGCGGCCATCCTCAGGGGTCCCGGAACCAAGAGGGCGTGGGGGGGCCCAGATGCGGCGCTCACCCGCGGGCCGCCTCCAAGCTCTTAATGAGCTTTTTGATCTTCCAGATCTCCACGTTCCTGTCGGCAGCACTGGGGTCGTCCGCCATCTTCTCGCCTCCTCCTCCCTAGAGCGGCCCGGCGGGGCCCGGAGACACCAAGACCACAGAGTTAGCGCCGCCGCTGGGGCAGAGCGGCCCCCTTCCTTGCCACCCCCGAGAGTCCCTCCTCTTCCCGCCCCGCGCGGCCCGCCGCGGTGGTAGCTGGCCTTTCCCTCTCCCTGGCTTACCTAAAGGCCCAGTCCTGGGCGGCAGCGGCTGCTCCTCCCCGGCGGCGGCTCCGCGGCGGCGGCTCTGACGTAGGACACCGGCTCCCTCTCTCCAGGCAGCTGCATGTGTTGCAATCCGCTCACATGGGGCCTGTGACATCACTTCCTCTGCCAGGGGCTGAGTGGTAGTCGGCGGGCGGAAGGGAGGGGGCCAGCGAGGAAGAGGGGGAGCTCTGCGCGCGCCGCGACTTTCCATTGGCTGTTTGGGCCGTGGCCTACAATGAACCCGCCGATTGGTCTCATCTGGGGCCGCGCTGCCTTGTGAGGTAGAAGCCGGGGGCGGGGAAATACCTCCTTCCTTCCGGTTCGGAGAGCAAAGAGCAGGAAGCGGGCGGAAGTAGGTGAATCTCGCGAGAATTTACTCTAGTCCTGGCTGCCTAAACCGGGGGTGTTTCTTAAAGGGCAAGGCGAGTGGGTCGTTGTCTCTTCTCTCCCACCTTCTTGAGTGGAATAGACTTTTGAGGGTCTGCGACGCATTTTTACTTTGGAGTTGGGACGCGCGGTTTGAATTGCGTCTGAGAAGTCTCAAGGAAGCGCCTCACTCTTTGCTACTTCACAGCTGACGAAGCGCTTGGGCCTGCGTACGTCACGCGTCCCCGGACTAGTGTTCAGACGCTCGGCCAGGCTGTCAGGATTAGGAAATTTCTCCCGCGTAGTCCAGCACCCCGACACCCGCACGGGCAAAAGAAGCACGTTCCTTCCCGGCCCAGGGCTGAGAGGGGTTCTTTTTGGACCTGGAACTTTATAGGGAAGGGGAGAAAGCAGGGGCTGCCTGAAGTTGAAGACATGAGGTATCTGATACCTTGAATGGTTTGATCTGAGCCGTGGAGAGTGAAGGTGGGGAGAAAGTTGAAGCAACGTGGGCAGCTGTGTTTTTGACTTTGGAGTTGTAGTTGGCTACTTTATGTCTCCACCCCAGCTGGCGTCATTCAGGTATTTGGGCCCAAGTTGTGTGCCAGGCCCGGGTTTCCTGAGAAGAGCCAGACATCTACCTTCGTGGTGCTCTCAGTTTATTTGGTTTTATAGCCGTCTGTGATTTTATACGTTTGTGTCATAAAATAATTGCACCAATACATAAGTACTTAAGAGGGGTGTGAGTGTGTAATGAAAGAGAAGTGAATGAAAACTAGAACGAAACCCAAAGGGTGAATAGGAGTTTGTCAAGAGGGAGCGTAACACGTTCCAGGAATTGGAAAAGCTCGTGTGCTGGAGCAAGGTCAGTAATTTATGTGAGAGATAATTGTAGCTTAAACTAGGGTGATGACAGTACAGTGTATGATATTTGAGGATTAGAATGGTTAGGGCTGGATGATAGGTTGGGTGAGGAGGAAGAGCACGAATGACTCCCAGAGTATTGAAATGGTTAGCTTTTCTTAGATGGGAAAGATGAGCAGGTTGTGGGGGAGTTTTGAAGTTTTCTTGTGCTTATTAAATCCTAGATTGTTTATGAAACACGCCAGCGGTGGGTGCTCAGGTGGTTGCATTTGTAGTGAGCTTTGAATTCTTTTTGCGGGTTGTCTCAACTTTATCCACACCTTGGAAATGGGGCTTTTACTCCCATTTCGTAGATTGGGAAGCTCAGGCAAAGAAAAGTGAAAGGAGATCGCTGAAGGTGAGGACATTGACTCAGGGCAGGTCTCTCCCCCAGCAAATGAATTCCCAGAGTGGAATAGCTTCCATTTTGTAATTTTTACCATATGTTCACTCATCATATAATAGTTATTGTACTTATACTGTGTGCCATTGACTGTGCTTAGTAGTGACTCTTCTTAAATAGTCATAAATACTGCTTACTGACTGGGTGTCTGCTGTGTCCCTCCATTTTCCCTACTTTATTCTCTTTGCCCCAGTTCCTTGTTTTTGTATTAGTTTGCCTTGATTTTCTTTTCTTGCTCATTTTTATGTTTATAGTGTTTTAGGCCAATGTGTGATGGCTTTACAGGCGTTCTAGACTAGTTCACAGGCTTGCTTTTCTGTTTTATGCTGAGGTAAGCATGGTGACATCCCAGATAGAATTGCTGTTCATTTTCTTAAATTAATGTTTATTGGAGTATAGTTGATTTACAGCGTTGTGTTAGTTTTTGCTGTACAGCAAAGCAAATCAGTTACACATATACATGAATCCACTCCTTTTTAGAGTCTATTCCCATATAAGTTATTACAGAGTATCAAGTAGAATTCCCTATACTATACAGCAGGTTCTTATTAGTCAACTATTTTATAAAGGTGCTCAGTTGTGTCTACCTCTTTGTGACCCTGTAGACTATAACCCACTAGACTCCTCTGTCCATGAGATTATCCTGGCAAGTACTGGAATGGGTTGCCATTTCCTCCTCCAGGGGATCTTCCGGACCCAGGGATTGAACCAATGTCTCTTTTAGCTCCTGCATTGACAGGCGGATTGAGCCACCTGGGAAACCCCATTCTATATATAGCAGTGTATATATGTCAATCTCAATCTCCCAATTTATCCCTCCCCTCTCCTTTCCCCTTAGTAACTGTAAGTTTGTTTTCTACACCCGTGACTGCATTTCTGTTTTGTAAATAGGTTCATTTGTACCTCTTTTTTTTTTTTTAAGATTCCACATATAAGTGATACCATGATATTTGTCTTTCTCTGACTTCACTCAGTATGACAGTCTCTATCCATGTTGCTGCAGATGGCATTATTTCATTCTTTTGTGTGGCTCAGTAATATTCCTGCAACTTATTTCTTAGACTGTTTTAAATCCAGGCAGTTTAACTTTAGCCCTAAAAGCTTATTTGCCGAGTTGCTGCAGATTCACTATCTCTGTACTTAAGAGTTGGAAATAGAGCATTAGAGACAAAAGCTGACGTGGATCTCTAGTAGAAGAGATTTGGGAGGAACGAAGATGCTCTTCCCTGTGGCATGGAGGAGTCTGTGACCATTCATTGTCCAGGAGAACCTCCTGTAATATGAGTGATAAAGATTGTTTTCAAAATCCAGAATATATAGCCTCTCTAGGCAGAGGCTGTCCCCTGAAAAATGAAAGATTTGTTCTTGATGACCTTGAAACTTTACCCCCAGATCTAACATTAGGTAATAATTTTACATATGGGGTATAGGGAGGTGGGAGAGGGGTTCTGGAAGGGGAACACATGTATACCCATGGTGGATTCATGCCAATGTATAGCAAAACCAACACAATAATGTAAAGAAAATAAATAAAATAACAACCAAAAAAAAACCCACCAAAAAAAAATAAAATAAATATGGAGTATAGATGACATTCCTACTAAGTAGGTGCAGATTCGGGGGAAAGGAAAAAGATGGATTGTTTTGATGTTGAAAACACCTGTAGCAACTTGATACTAAAGTGATTTTAGGTACAGAATGAGAGTTGGTTGCCAGTGTAGAGGCCAGTATAGGAGTAGCCAAGGTGGAAAAGGAAAGGAAGGGATGGTTCTGGAAAGGTTTGCTAAGGCAAACCTATGACTCTTCTAGAAGTCAGTGGGTTTGTTAAAGAGAAGAAGTCTGGAGCTAGGAGGTCGTAGGGCTGAGCCTTGACTCTCCTTACCTTGAACAAGTCACTTTCTTAAAGCTTGAAGAACATCTGTTTGCTTATCTGTAAAATGGAATCCATGTGTTTTGTTGGGAGCATTATTATCCTGGATAATTTGTGTGAAGCTCCTATACCATTTATAGCAAGCTTGTGTCACCGGTGAATTTTAGTTCTCTTTGTAGTTTCTGTAATTTGTTCTGTCTGTTCTGTCCTCTTCCACTGTTTTCTGTACTGTTTCTATTGAGGATCTATGACAGTACTTGCTTCAACAGCAAATAAATTTGAGAAACTAAGAACAGATCCAAAGTACAATTCTTAGGGATTCTTTCCTTCTGGTGGAAAGAGGGGGCCAATAAAATAGGTTTGTAGTGTATTTCCCCCTACTTCCATGGCTGATGTGTTAATAATTGTTAGAAATTTTCAGAGTTGGAGTTTAAAATCCTGAATATTTATAACCTTAACTATATTAGTAGAATGAATGATTTTTTCCCTAGATATCTTATTATATGTTTTCCCTGCTCCATCCATCCATCCAAGAGATACAGGTAGTATTTTCTTTAAAAAGAAAAAATGTTTCTGTGCCTAGAAGAATAAAAAAATAGAAAATTCTCTGGATTAGACCATCTTTAAAGTGCTTACAAGTTCATGAAGTAGAGATCAATAAACAAATGTGTAGTCTGCCCTCAATTCTTGGTAATACTTAAGCATAGTGAATTTGAGGAATGCAGTTCTATAGATTCCATCTTCAAATAAAAAAAGTCTTACAGTAAGTAAAAGTCACTGGAGAAGACCTAAACTATATGGTATAATACAAAAGATAGGAGATTTTTTATAAACTGACATAAGGCACAGTGGCTTAACTATGGAGTGCAGATGTGTAAGTGACTTGAAATGGGCCCCTGTAAGGTATCATTTCCTCCCCTGTGGACCCCTAGTATTGAAACATAACCTTTCAGTGGGAAGAGGAACTACAACTAAGGAATGACAGGAGTTTCCTCTGTAGATAACCAAACACCTTTACACTTACTCAATCCTGTTAAATTAATCAGATATTGACCATTAGATGCTTTACCTTAGAATGATTTTAACTTTAATAATTTGCATAGAGAACTCTTTTTCTCATTTTTTCATCTCTAGAAAAATTTTTTTCTCTCTTTTTAGAATTGTTTTAGGGAGTACTCACTAGCTGTTGTAGGTCTTCCTATATCGTGAAAGAATAATTAGCAGAGTGAGACTGAGTCATGCCATTGAACTACCTGAGGAGGAGGAGGTAAATGCGTGCTTCATATTTCCAGTGCTGCCTGTTTTGACCCAGTAGAGATCCTTGTAGAATCGCTAGACAGATGCTAATCTTTTAGTTCATTTCCATAAATATTAATTGTATACAAGTTTTCTGTCTAGCAGAATGCTATGGTGATTACTGAATATTTTTAGATGTAGTGCAGTCCTTAAGTTTATGGTGGTGGTCAGGGGGAAAAAGATTCAGGAATATGCCAAGTAGACAGTAGTGTAAGAGGAGAGGTAACTATAAGACTGAAGCAGAAAAGAACAAATTGAGCCTGAAGCACTCTGCTATATCATTTAGAAAGCAAGGGATCAAAGACTACTGGGGTCTTTTTTGTGTGTGTGAGTGCTTTTAATATCTAGATAGACATTTTTTTATTGAGGTACAATTGACATACTAGTTTCAGATGTACAACATGATTCAATATTTTTATGTATTGTAAAAAGATCACATTAAGTCTAGCTAAAATCTATCACCACACATAATTAATTTTTTTCTTTTTGTTGGGGAAACTTTTAAGATTTACTCTCTTAGCAGCTTTCAAATATTCAGTATGTTCAGTTCAGTTGCTCAGTCGTGTCTGACTTTGCGACCCCATGGACTGTAGCATACCAGCATCACTAGCTCCCGGAGCCTAGTCAAACTCATGTCCAAAGAGTCGGTCATGCCATCCAACCATCTCATCCTCTGTCATCCCCTTCTCCTCCCACCTTCAGTCTTTTCCGGCATCAGGGTGTTTTCAAATGAGTCAGCTCTTCACATCAGGTGGCCAAAGTATTGGCATTTCAGCTTCAACATCAGTCCCCCCAATGAATATTCAGGAGTGATTTCCTTTAGGATAGACTGGTTGGATCTCCTTGCAGTCCAAGGGACTCTCAAGAGTCTTCTCCAACACCACAGTTCAAAAACGTCAATTCTTTGGTGCTCAGCTTTCTTTATAGTTCAACCCTCACACCCATACATGACTACTGGAAAAACCATACTCTTGACTAGATGGACCTTTGTTGGCAGAGTAATGTTTCTGCCTTTAATATGCTGTCTAGGTTGGTCATAACTTTTCTTCCAAGGAGCAAGCATCTTTTAATTTCATGGCTGCAGTCACCATCTGCAGGGACTTTGGAGCCCCCAAAAGTAGAGTCTGTCACTGTTTCCGTTGTTTACCCATCTATATGCCATGAAGTGATGGGACCAGATGCCATGATCTTAGTTTTCTGAATGTTGAGTTTTAAGCCACACTCTCTTCTTTAACTTTTATCAAGAGGCTCTTTAGTTCTTTGCTTTCTGCCATAATGGTGGTGTCATCTGCATATCTGAGGTTATTGATATTTCTCCCGGCAATCTTGATTCCAGCTTGTGCTTCATCCAGCCCAGCATTTCTCATGATGTGGTCTGCATATAAGTTAAATAAGCAGGGTGATAATATACAGCCTTGATGTACTCCTTTGCCGATTTGGAACCAGTCTGTTGTAATATAGTATAATTAATTACAGAGCTTCCCTGATGGCTTAGATGTAGACTTCACCTGCCAGTGCAGGAGACGCGAGTTCATACCTTGGGTCCGGAACATCCTGTGAAGAAGGAAATGGCAACCCATTCCAATATTCTTGCCTGGAAAATTCCATGACAGAGGAGCCCAGCAGGCCACAGTCCACGGGGTCAAGAAGAGTCAGACACTACTTAGCAACTAAACAACAACAATATAATTACAATCACCATTCTATACAGTACATCCCCAAGACTGACTTATTTTTTAATTTTTTAAAAATTTGTTTTTGGCTGTGCTGGGTCTTCATTGCTCTGCACAGTGTTTCTTTAGCTGCACTGTGCAAGTTTCTTATTGTGGTGGCTTCTCTTGTTGCAGAGCACAGGCTTTAGTGTGCATGGGCCTCAGTAGTTATGGTTCAGGGCTCCAGAGCACTGGCTCAGTAGTTGTGGCACATAGGCTTAGTTGCTGTGGCACATGGAATCTTCCAGTCCAGGGATTGAACCTGTGTTTACTGCATTGCAAGGCACATCATTAACCACTAAACCACCAGGGAATCCTGTTTTATTCAAGGCACATTATTAACCACTAGACCACCAGAGAATCCTGATTATTTTATAACTAGAAGTTATATAAAATAACACTGCTTATCACTCCCACCCTACCCCTAACCTAACCCCTGGCAACCACCTATCTGTTCTCTATGAACATGAACATAAGTGAGATTATACAGTATTTGTCTGACATTTCATTTAGCATAATGCTCTCAAGTTATCATAGACAGCAAGAATTCATTTTTTATGGCTGAATAGTATTCCATTGTATATATATACCACATCATTTTTATCCATTCATTCATCAATGAATACTTAAGGTTGTTTCCATATATTGGCTACTATAAATAAAGCTGCTGTGAATATCTGGGTGCATACATCTTTTCAAAATTTTTGTTCTTTGGATAAACCCCCAGAAGCAGAATTTCTAGGTCCTACAGTACTATCTTTATTTTTCTGAGGAACCTCTACACTCTTTCTCATAGTAGCTGCACCAGCTTACATTTCTAGTCACAGTGCACAAGGGTTCCCTGTTCTCCACATCTATGCAACACTTGCTGTTTGTCTTTTTGACCATAGCCATTCTAAGGTGTGAGGTGGTACGTCATTGTGGTTTTGATTTATATTTCCCTGATGATTAGTGATGTTTAGCACCTTTTCATGTACCTTTTGGCCATCTGTGTGTCTATTGAAAAATGTATTCATGTCTTCTGCCCATCTTTGCTTGGATTATTTTTTTGCTATTGGTTTGTGTTAATGTATTTTGGGAACTAACTTCCTATCATATATGATTTGCAAATATTTTGTCTGATTCAGTGAGTTGCTTTTTCATTTTGTTAATGGTTTCCTTTGCTGTGCAGAAGCAGCTTTTTAGTTTGGTGTACTCCCCCCTTGTTTTTGTTTTTAGTGTCAAATCCCGTAAGTCCAAAATTGATGTCAGGGAGCTTACTGTCTCTGTTATAAGTGCTTCGTTTTGGGTCTTACATTCAGGTCTTTAACTCACTTTGAGTTAATTTTTGTATGTGGTGTAATATAGTGATCCGTTTTCTTCATTTGCTTGTGGTTGTCCAGTTTTCCTAGCACTGTTTATTGAAGACACTGTCCTTTAATTAAGCCAGTATAAAGCACAATGCGTGCGTGCGTTCTTGTGTGCTCCTTCACTTAAGTCATGTCCAACTCTTTGTGACCCCAAGGGCCATCCACCAGGTGGCTCTATCCATGCGTTTCTCCAGGCAGGAAAACTGGAGTGGGTTGCCATGCTCTCCTCCAAGGGATCTTCCCGACGCAAGGATTGAGCCCTCCTCTCCTGGGTCTCCTGCATTGCAGGCTTGATTCTTTGCCCCCTCAACCAACTGGGAAGCCCCTTGAAGCATATTAAGCAAGTTAAAACGTATGAGTTCACAAAGACAGCAAAGAAATTTCACTAGTCTCACCTTTGATTAATACTATAAAACTAACTCACTTTAAAAACCAGTTCTTTCCCATAAGAACTATACTTCAGGTTAACTAGTTACTTGATAAGAGGGCAAGTGTCTCACCATAAGAACTATAATTCAGGTTAACTAGTTACTTGATAAGAGGGCAAGTGTCTCCATATAAAAAATGAAGAAAAATAGCATAGTATACCTTTAATGAAATTATAGAGAACTAGGTAATGATCATCAGTGGCTGCAGACATCACAAAAGACCCAACCAGAGTTGTATACCCTCTGATGAAAGTACATACCACCCAATCTTGTCAAAAAGCTTAATCTGAATCAGATCCATAGGGGATGAAGAACATTTTGACAACATCCCAGGAATGTAGGATGTCAGAGGTTGCAGGATAAATACATTGCAAAGTGGAGGAAAAAGCAGCAGGGAAACCTGTAGTTCAAGACTTATGGGATGTATCAACCAATACAAGGGGGCTTTACTGGCTCCTGACTTAACAGTTGGAAAAGTTAGGGAACTTCCCTGGTAGTCCAGTGGTTAAGACTGTGCTTCCACTGCAGGGGGCACAGGTTCAATCTCTTGTCAGAAAATTAACATCTTGTGTGCCCTGTGGTGCAGCCAGAAAAAAAAAGGTTATGAAACTATTGGGAAAAGTTGAACATTCACGGTTTTGTTATTAAGGGATTAATTTTTTGATGTGATCATGATATTGTTATTTTTATAGAATAATCCTTTTGGAGGTACATACTGAAATGTTAAGAGTAAAATTATTATTTCTGGAATTTGCTTCAAAATAATCCAAGGGAAGATAGAAAATATTAAAAGCTGTAAGTTCCTTAACTGAACATTAAAAATTTGAAAAATAAGAGTGTAAGAATTTGAGTGAAACAGCCAATGTGGGCTGAATGGGGAAGGCTTCATGAAAGAGGGTATATCAAGGATACCTAAGAAATGGAAAGGCAAGACGGGAGATAGCTAAAGGCAAGGGGACATGGGTCAAGGGTTATGGCTTGAATTGAGCAGTTAGACTAATAAGGTAGATTGATTTCCCATTTAGGAAAGATTTATGGTTCTTAACCCCCTTTTGGTCATAGATTCCTTCAAGAAATCACTAAGAGCAGTGGACCATTTCCCCAGAAAAATATGTTTGCAATCTTGCACTCTATAGTCAGTAGTTTCTGGGTCCGGGAAATCACTCAGGTGGACTCTCCACTTTCTAACCATTGCCCCAAATATCTATCTTTTGGGTCAGGGGCTACAACAACCTGTTCAGGAGCTTATGGTTTAAGTGGAACATTTCCTGTTTCCTGAGATCTGTGAGTTGAAACCTGTAATTATTAAAGGTTGGTTCAGTTGCAGTATTTTCTCTAGTGTGAAAATTGAGTTTCCTAACCTATTGCAGCAGAAACGGGATTGATGGTGGTGCATTGTAATTAGATTTAACCATATGAGATTGGTACTTGACTGGTTTTGACCTACTTAAATGGCTGTTTCAGTGGTTCTTTCTATAACTGCTACAATGTCTGCTTCACTAATTGAATAATATAGGTTGCTTTATAGCTCCTGTATCCAAGGCTTTCACTCATTGCATTGTTATTCTGATTCCAGAGGAAAGAAGACAGAGCCCTTAAAAAACAGCCTTAGGGGGAGGGAAGAGGGAGGGGGGTTTCGGAGGGGAAGCATATGTAAACCCATGGTAATATCATGACAATGTATGGCAAAAACAATTAAAAAAAAGAAAAAAAAAAACAGCCTTAGGACTGGAGTATGGAGTCAGAGTGTATCTGAAATACTGAAGGGTGTTTGAAGCAGTTTTATTTTCAAATTTTGCTTTGTTTTCACTCCATCTTCTCTTGTACCATCTGTAAGAACTTTTTTCTTTACTGCTCCTTCTTGCTACACAATCTCAAGTATAAATGTTATACCTAAAATTAAGCCACCTTTACAGATTACTTATTAAAGGTAACTTAATGATGAAGAAATGTAGAGCAAAGCACAGATGTTATATTGTTCTCCCTGGTAACTAATGCACTTGATAAAGACAAAATATTCCTACCAATGTAGGACATGTGTACATGACTCTGATCACAAGGAAATCACCAGGTGAATCAAAGGGGTCTTCTGTAAAACAAATGGCCTATACCCTTTCAAAGCAACAAAATCAATGTCATGAAAAGACAAAAAGGCAAAGGAACTATTCATATCAGTGGTAAATTTCCTGATTATTAGCTGTAGGGAGAATGTTTTGCTCTTAAGTGTGCTATTTAGGTTGAAGTGTCATGATGTTCAGAAAACGTATGTAGACAGAGCGAGCATAGTGTTAAAAAGTACAAATGTGGCAAAATGCTAACTGAATCCACATGAATCGTGTTTTTATGTGTCCATGATAGCACTCATAGATTTTCTAATAGATTTAATTAAAAGTTAAGAAAAAACTTGGGTAAATTTTTTTCGAGTCGGCAACAGTATTGTACTTAATAGCTAGAAAGTATAAAAAGAGGGTTGCAAATTTATTCTGGTCACTCTTACTCCTTTGCTGGCCTAGGAATACCTCAGGCCACACTTTTAGTTCTATAAACATTATTAATTTCTCCTTGAATTCTTTTCTAAATAAGACTTTTTAATCTTTCACCAATTAAGTTTTAGTTTCTGGGTATGGTTTGTTACCCCTAGAAATCTTGACAGATGGAGAGTATAATTTATATGTAAACTTAAAAAGGCTTTTCTCGCTCAAATGGAGAAAGCAAACCACCCACAAGTTTTGGACAGTGGGAGAGACTGTTTTGACAAGATTTGAGTGTTTAGGTGACAGGCATTGTTCTAATGTTGGGAAGTAACAGTGAACAAGTTTCTGGCTTCTTGAAGCTTGCAAAAAAGGGTGGGCCTTATTCAGGTTGCCAGAATAAAATACTGTGTAGCTTATAAATAGTATTTATTTCTCACAATTAAGGCTAGAAGTCAGAGATCAGGATGCCAGCATCATCAGGTCAGGGCCCTCTTCCACGTCATAATGTGTCCTCATGTTAAGAAGGGCATCAGGGATTTCTGGAACTTCTTTTACTAGGGTACTATTCCCAATCATGAGAATGATCTACCTCCCAGAGGCCCCACCTTGTAATACCACCACCTTAGGAGTTAGTATTTAAAAACAGGGATTTGGAGGACCAAAAAACTCACATAGCAAGGGGGGAAAGACAAATTAGGTGGTAATAATTGCTGTGGGTAAGGATACTAAATGACAGGGACTTGAAGGCTGATATTTACGACAATTTCAAAGCCTTAAAAAAGTGAGGAGAGGAGTCAAGTGGAAATATGGAAGACAGTCTGAGTAAGGTCAAAGTACAGAAGGGGTCCAATCACTTGTGTCATTCTGTTGTGTAGCAGGGGTGCATTGTAAGTGGGGAAGACTACTTGTGATAATCCCAGTTTTCCTTTCGGGACCTGTAATGCATGTGTTGCCACAAAATGAAGATTGTATCTCAATTCAAATTTCTTTCTGCCTTTCAAGGCTGCTGTGCTAATGTTAGTTTTACTAGTGGGTAACTGAACCACCACCATATATATGGCTGTTTGAGTTCATAAAGAAATACTGCACATCCCCAAAGTTTCCCATTAAGTGTTAATGTGGATGAAAACTTGAGCCTATTATTTCTCATATGAACCTCAAGAAGCTTTTAAAAGGGTGTTAAAGTCTCCTTAATTTTTTAAAAAATAAATAATTCCTAAAACTTGAGTTATGTATGTAGTCACCTTCCTGAATCTTAAATTGGTAGCATGTGATATTTAGAGCTACATTTAAAAAAGTAGGACATGACAACTTGCTGAGGGTGAAAAAGCAGAACTATAGAAATTATCTGAGTTTCTGATGTTTAAGCCACTGAAATGACACCTTAGGACTTACTGTTTCATTATCATGAGCCAATTCTGAAGTTTTTATTTAGAGCAGAAAGCAGCCTGAAAAGTATGAGGCCTAATTTTCATGTTAAAGATCTAACATTCAACACTCCAAACCTCAGATGGGCTAGAGAGAAACTCCTGAATCAGACTCGTCTTTGATGATAATGATTATCCTATCAGCCTTCTCAAGTTTTCAATTTGTTAGAAATTTAAACTAACTAGTATTAGGAAATCCAGGTCAGGGAACTGGGAAATGTAATTCACGTCATATATTTCTGAAGCTAAATTTCAGGTCCTCAGACAAAAAGATCAAGATGGTTTTCCTATTTATTTTTTCAAAAAAGTCCAGAATGGATCAAAAAGAACAGTCATCAAGGACACAGGTGCCAGACATAAGGCCAAAGGGTAGCTAGGAAAGTATGCCTTCAGAAAATTTGGGCGACTTGTGTTTTAAAAGCTGGATCTAACATAGTTAGCTCAGTCTGTTGATCTAGCTTTCCCTGCCATTCTTCCCAACAGGGCACAGCTGGCTTGCTTTTCAAGGCCTCAGTTGAGGAATTCCACATACACACAGGCTGGTACAGCAGTACTTAAGTCACTAGAAGGATCTCATCACCTTTTGGTTTCATTCCAGACCCAACTGTCTTCACTGCATGAGATTTTACCCGTTGAAAATATGGCTACTTCAACACAAAACAATGTTACATCTGTAGAATGATCAGTAAATCAATCTTTCCAACTTTACATGCAGTTGAAATGAAAAAGAATGACAGGCTAGAGACAGAATACTGTGAATTTTGTACTGCTGGACTTGTCACTCATGAAATTGTCATGAGCTAATGGTCACTAAATTTACATATTCAGGAAATTATATATAGAATACTGCAAAAACACAGTAGAAGACTGAAGTTTGCCCGTATCAGCTCAGGAAATCCCTTCACTCCCAAGCATGTTATCCTTTCAACTCCAAAGTTTACTGCTGTTACTGTTTCTCCTCCTTTTGATTGTCCTTTTGCTCCCCAGTGCCAGAGCTTCCAGATCCTTCTCGCTCGGATGCCATCTGTAAGAAAGCATTTGAGAGCCACTTGTTTAATGTTAAGGGTGACAATTTGTTCTCTGATGAACTAAAAATGAAGGAGTTACAGCTTTCCTATTCCACTCTCCCAGTTTCAGTGATTTCTTCCCTTTGGGTTCATCCCCTCTCCCTCCCAAAGTATTCAAGAAGACCAGGAAGTTTACTTCCAATTCCAGTACTCCCAGTTCCATAAATGGCTGTGTAGCAGTCATCAGTGAAAGTAATCAAGAGCAGTTGCATCGAGTTAGGAGCAAAATACCTTTTTGTATGCCATTTCAAAAAGCTTCAGTGATGCTTGCTGAAGGGAAGATGCCGCCTGCCTTATGTTTTCTCCCGTTTCACTGTCTTTCCGAGCAAGGAGCTCCCTCATTTTGGAGATCTCTTCTTTTAGCTTGTTGCACTTAAAACCAAAAGAAAGCCAGACACTCACTTTTTCTGGTTTTCTTAGCCCAGAACATATAGCAGAATGTTTAGAGAGATACTTTTTAAAAGAAATTGCTATCAAGATCCAGAGAAAAATGAGTCACAGACATTAGGGACAATACACCCCAAACTTATTGAGCTATTTTAAAAGAGGACTTACTTCATCAGCAGGCAGTTGGTCCTTGAATTCTTCCATCTTGGTTTCTGTGTCATGGATGATTCCTTCAGCCATATTAACTGCTTCAACTCGTTCCTAAGAGAAATTAAAAATGCAGTATGAACCAAGACTTAACCAATCAACCTGCTAATGGCTACACAGTTAAAGAGTATAAACAGTAAGAGAGAAATCAATGTGGTCTGAGATGTCTGTAAGAGATTTTAGCTGGAATCTATGACAATTTTTATATGAGAATAAATAAGAAAGGCACTTGACGTAAGTTATAAGTGAAATAATCACCTTCTTTCGCCGGTCTTCCTCAGCATACTTCTCTGCATTTTTTACCATATTTTCAATATCATCTTTGCTTAATCCACCAGAAGACTGAATCACAACTATAATGAAAAGAAGGCACCGCATTATTTCCCAGGAAAATATATACTTTATATGCTTCTTTCTCTACTGTATTAAGAAAAAGAATCCTCCTGTTCAGAGTAGCTAATCTTGATGTGAATTATGGAGAAGAATATCCTACTGGCCTATAAGCAGAGGGAAACCAAGGGTCTAATATACAGAGATCAACTAACTGCCCTACCTACCAAAAACTTCAGCAATCCAGAGGCTCAGTGCTTGTTTGTTTTGGGGAATAAACACCATACCTGATAACGAGACAATGGATAAATAAGGAGGATGACGGCAAGGACTCACCATCCTCCTGAGGCTGGGGAGGGGGAAGATACACACAGTCTGTATAGTTCCTAATGGAGAGGAACTTCAAAGTCTCTTACCTCACTCTTTGTTATTTTAGTCACTAAGTTGAGTCTGACTCTTTTGTGATTCCATGGACTGTAGCCCACCAGGCTCTTCTGTCCATGAGATTTCCCAGGCAAGAATACTGGACTGGGTTGCCATTTCCTACTCCAGGGGATCTTCCTGACCCAGGGATCAAACCCACATCTCCTGCATTGCAGATGGATTCTTTACCACTGAGCCACTAGGGAAGCCCTTACTGTACTCTTACAATCTAATAAACAAGAGAACTTACTCTGCTGCTCGCGTCCTGTACCCTTGTCTTTGGCAGAAACATGTACAATCCCATTGGCATCAATGTCAAATGTAACTTCAATCTGAGGGACTCCACGAGGGGCTGGGGGAATTCCAATCTAGAATAAATAAACACCAGAGTAAGTTCCTCTCACCAACAGGTCCAGTGCTCTATTTCTAAAACCTGTATGATCTTCTGGAGAATAAGTTACCCGTTTTCTGGGAGAAACAAGTGAAACTTACATTTTAAATGTACAGAAACAGGAGTTTGTAGGTTAGTACTTTCATTGCTGCCTGAAATAAGACTCATACCAGTGAAGGCTGGCTGTAGCAAGTAACTGTAATGGCTTTAAGAACCTAAGAATACACAGTGAGAGCAAAGTTCTCCATTGCTCATTATCATTGTCAGTTAGAAACAATAAGCAATGCTGACTAGAAGCTAGTAGCAAGTGATTTCACTAGCAGTTCACTGGTTAAGACTGTGCTTCCACTGCAGGGGACACAGGCTAAATCCTTGGTCAGGGAACTAAGATCCCACATGCTGTGCAGTGTAGCCAAAAAACCCAGCAACAATATCAAATGCCTTTAAAAGTAGTAATGAGAAATTTCTTCTAATAAGCACTGTTTATGAACATTTCCCTGAAGCTCATAAACTTCTGACTTAGTTCCCAAGGCAAAAGAAGCAAGGAAAGGCTTTCAAGTAAAACTGAAGCCCTGGTTATCTGGCTATAGAACTCATTTGAATACTATGCTAAAATAACAAAACTGTGTCAGCAGTTTATAATATTAGGAGTCAGAATAGTGTAACTTTACCATAAAAAGAATGATCATGAGCATGAAATTCAGGATTTCTAATACCTACCAAAGTAAACTGTCCCAGAAGTTTGTTGTCTCCAGCCATCTCTCTCTCACCCTGACACACTTTAATCTCCACTTGAGTCTGTCCATCAGCAGCTGTAGAAAACACCTAGGGAAAAGAAGCAAACTTGCTGGGTTGGCAGCCTGATTAAACTGTTACCCCTACAAACTGCTAACCAAAGGAAGAAAGTCACATCCCAGCATTGGAAGAATCCTAATGTACACTATGTTCAGAACAAAGGCCTGTGTATTTACAGAGAACAGGAGCAGGATTAGCACAGCAGAAGGGCATACAATAGCTATTGTTTCAGCTAAGCAAACACATTGTACAAAGATGCAGCACTAGCACATAAGGCCTCCAGAGAAGGAGCTATAAAAATTGAGATGCTGAAACATGCTTATCCAGAGAAATGGGTCAGAGAAAGGACATTTATGTTCATAGTCATGGGAAATCATCACTTTTCTTCAGAATGATGTTGTGGCAATATATCACTGCAAGCAAAGCAACAGTCATAGTTCTTTCATAAAAACATCAAAACTCAGAAAGTTAGGAAGTAACTCTAAATCTAAGACCCACTGTCCAAACAATCCTGGGCTTGGTATCTCAGAACTATCATTTAGTGGGAAGACAAGCACATCCCCCTAGTGTCGGCCAAAACATTTTATTTACTGCCTCTGAGAATAAAGTAGGAATTTTCAAATGATGAGGCTCTTTCTGGCACATTATTGTCCTGAGAAGGAAGATACTTGATGACTTCCCTAAAATCACCACCACTCATTACAGGTAAAGAGAACTTTTCCAGGAATATAAGAGAATAAATGACAAGATTCTTAGCACCCACCCACATTCAACTAGTGTGAACTGCAAAACAAAAAAGTTTTCTAGAAAGAGCTCACAGAAGTGGCTACAATCACATCCCTCACAGAATCTAGTATCTCCATGAGAAAGCAGGAGGAAGGGGTGACTTTTACCTGGCTCTTCTTGGTTGGAATAGTGGTGTTCCTGTTAATAAGCTTGGTAAAGACACCTCCCAGGGTCTCAATACCCAGAGACAGGGGAGTGACATCCAGCAGCAGCACATCTGTCACATCACCAGCCAGCACCCCTCCCTGAATGGCAGCTCCTATGGCCACAGCCTCATCAGGATTGACAGCTTTACTTGGGGCTCGGCCAAAGAGATCCTGCACAGTCTGCTGAACCTGAGCACCAAGAAAAAAGAACCTTGTCACTGGCTACTCAGGGCAATTGCTTGAGAATGAGAGAAGCACATGTATCCACAGACCCCACCAGATCCAGGACAGGTTGCTTCAGATCCAAGTATGTTTACTCAAATTATTTTGCAGCTGAGTTATTAATGAGTTAAGTATATTATTTGGTAACACATACTTTACTCGGAATATCTCATTTATAGCCTTTTAAAATTTGGAAACAATTTGCCTCAGTTTTGTCATCTGATTTCCCAAGAAACACACTAGGAATAGAAGCCGGAAGGCAAGGGGACTTAAATCAATATTGTCCAAGTCCCCTTCCATGTATCAACTAAAACTCAGCTTAAAAGCAGCAGTAGTAATTCAGTAATTCAATACATGAGGCATGTTTTCCCCTCTGTATTTTACTAACGCTAGGAAAAAGTTCTATTTGAATATAACATCTAACATAATTTGTTAACATAAAGATATCTGCTTGATTCAAAGCCTCTCTTTTTCACCTCCAGTTTATTGTCTGCATTATTTACTTTAGCGTAAGTACTCAAAGGAGAAATTATGAAAATCAAAGCCCAAGATTGTTCTATTCAAGCTATAAAGAATTATACCTTCAACAGGTTCTGTGCTCAGTGATAAGTTCTCCACACACCTATCTTATCAGAATGATGTGTTGATATAATGCATCATTGCAGAAATCTGTTGAAGGTGGTATCAGAAACCCAAACACTATGCTGCAATACACACATCCAAACCGCCTACAGAGGCTAGTTAAGCTATACGGTTAGTGTCTTAGACCTCAGACTGTTTCACTCTGAAAAATTCTATAAAACTTAAGTTCAGGGTCCGCCTTGCTAGTACTTCAAAGACATTCCCCCTCTTCTAAATGATTTTCAAAAATACTTTAAGACTAGAACTCTAGCGAGTACACAAATTCATATCCCTTTCAGGCCAAGGTGGTAGAAAAGTCATATACACATGTCCCTGCACAACATAAGCCATATGGTGTGCATATGCTGTGTCCTAAGAAATCATGTTGGCCCTCTCTGCTCTCCATGCCAAGAATTCCATGGGTACTCACCTTGGGCATCCTGGTCATGCCACCAACCAGAATCACTTCTCCTATGTCACTCTTGCTGACTTCTGCATCCTGCATGGCTTTTTGGCACGGGGCAATGGTCCTTCTGATTAGATCAGTAACAATACCTTCAAACTGAGCCCGGGTCAATTTCATATTCAAATGCTTGGGTCCAGAAGCATCCATTGTAAGATATGGCAAATTAATGTCAGTCTGCAAGGGAAGCAGGAAGACCAGTTGTGAAGTCAGTTTATTACTTCAGTTAAAGACTACATACTAGAAAGTATTTCAAAAGTCACAGGGAGGATCAGATACACTTTAAACAAACAGCTACCAAAGACAGACTCTTAAAGATTCAACCTCTTATCTCCCCAGAAGTAACACTACAAACCTATTAATAATAATGAAGGATGGAACAGAGAAGCAGGAAAAATATCCCCATTCAGAAGGTGAAGAATTGTCCTGCCATTAAAACATGCATTAAGAAATCACACTATGTTTTTACCAAGTTTTTTAAAAAATTCTGTGTACTTTAAGAAAAAGGTCACATGTATGCTCTGAACCAAATAATCTGTCACCAAACCAGGGCTTTACAAGTCTAAGATGGTTGAAACAGGTGTCCCAGGGGGGAACTCCAAGGAAGAGAGTTAAATGTTGCACCTCCAATTTCACATCAAAGCAAGGCCAAAAAGCAATAAAGACTGAGGGGAGCAAATCCTTAACCACTTTTCTTCAGGTAAGAGTACACTGGACAGTTAAAGGTTTAATAAGAATTAATAAACCTTCTGTAAAAACAGTGATACGCGATATAGTTTTAAGAACACCAATAACAATTTCCTCTTTGCACAATGTTAAATAGAATCAGAAAATAAATTATCTAAGTTAATGTAATCCAATATAACTTTCTGTGGCAATGGAAATGCTACCTGTGCTTCTCAATCCAGCAGCCACTAGTCACACATGACTGAAAAGCCGAAACTCACCTAGTGCAACTGAGAAACGAATTCTTAAAAATTGTGTTTTGGGACTTCCCTGGTGGGTCCAATGGCTAAGACCCTGCTCCCAATGCAGGGCGCCTAGGTTTGATCCCTGGTTAGGGAACTAGATCCCACATGCTGCAACTAAGGGTTTGTATGCAACCAAGACCCAGTGCAGTCAAATAGATATTTTTAAATTGTATTTCATCTTAAATAGCCGTATGTGGTTACTGTTACTAGTGCAGTTCCATATGCTCTAGGTTAAACTGAAAAACTCCAGGACTTTCCACCTTCAAATGCCAATTCCATCATGAAGTTTTGTCCCTTCTCTCTCTCAAATCGAACCATTAGTCTCTCCCTACCTCACCCTGGTCCAAGTCCTTTCCCCTCTCACCGCCTGGTGTAGTTTTAACAGCCCCCTACATTTTCCCACACCCACTCAAGCTGCCACAGCTCCCCTGCATTTTCCACTTCACCTGAGGGTGCTTTCCCCAAATCTGACCACGTCACTGCCCCATCTTAAAATTTTTCAGTGATTTATAGTCATTATCTCAGGAAAGACACCAAATCCTCCAACCTGTAAAGCCTCCAGCCTTATCTTCTATGCTCCTCCTGTCCCTCTAATCTGTACTTCAGCCACATTGACCCTTTCTCAGGTCTTACCCCACCACCTCATACTTATATGGCACTTTATGTTTTCCTGATCAACTCACCTTGCA
Organism: Antilocapra americana; assembly: GCA_007570785.1. NCBI lineage: Eukaryota > Metazoa > Chordata > Mammalia > Artiodactyla > Antilocapridae > Antilocapra > Antilocapra americana. Next base: position 1,911,664 of record ML661896.1, on the reverse strand, counting down.
GGAGCTCTAATTATGTCAATTATACATCTAAGTTTGCCTTTTTTAGAAAATAAAATTAACATACACACTTACAGTACCACTTGCTATTTACTACACACTGTCCTAAGCATCTTACACCTATTAATTTACTAATCCTCACAACTCTAAGGGGGAAATGGAGTGCTAATTATCCTCACTTTATAGGCAAGAAAACAAATGTTAGTAATTCATCCAAAGTCATACAGCAAATAATGAAATATGAACTTAATCTCACCAGTCTATCTACAGAATAACTGTTAACCTCTACATTACTTCTGACATTTATTGATAGAACGTTTAATTAATGACCACCTTTCCAAACTACAGTATAAATTCCACAAGGGCAATAAATGCTTCTATGAGTTTAACCTACAGTTATAATCACATATGCACAAACACTAATGTACAAAGATGGTCAATGTATCTTGCTCTATAAAACAGCAAAACGCAGAGAAACAATCTAAGTACCTTTCAACAGGATACAGCCACAGTAAAACCAACCAACGTACCACTCCAAGAAGTGAACCCCTTAGGAAGAAAGAATCATAAGCTATCCTCTGGTAGTGTTACATATTTCAGCCTTAACCATCGTGCTGCAAATTCTGAGAGCTGAACAATACCATCACCTTCATGGATGACCCTGTACAACTTTGACCCTACTCATAGCTATTAAAAAAAAAAAATCCAGATGTGACTGAAGGTCAGCCACTTGACTAACACAACAATAGCTGCTATAAACACCTCTTCCCTTCCCAGAGTGGGTGATCAACTACCTAGCAATATGCTTTTTCCTGCTGCCACTTGAGAATCTAGAATTCAACTCCTGCCATCTTGTTATATTCCTGACATGGACCTAACATGCTGTTACTCTGTTCTCAGTGGTTAAGGCAAAGAGAATCTTCATCTCTCAGAACTGGAGCAACATACGGTAAAACCTTCAACAGATTCTGACACCCATGGAGGCAAACTTGCACAGTTAGACTGGTGATTGTCTAGACTGGTGATCCAAGTAAGACAATGAGAGACTTACATAAAAAGGTGTCTGAAATAAAAACAGAAGTAGTTCTGAGAGTCTCCTGGTATTTTCAGGTTAGTAATTCTAATTGTGCACACTGCTCAGTCTAGATTTTCCCAGGTGGTACAGGTGGTAAAGAATCCACCTGCCAATGCAGGAGACATAAGAAACTTAGGTTCGAATCCTGTTCCTGGGTCAGAAGATCCCCTGGAGGAGAAAATGGCGACCCACTCCAATATTCTTGCATGGAGAATCCCACAGACATAGGAGCCTGGCAGGCTAGGGCCCACAGGGTCATAGAGAGTCCGAAAAGTCAGAAAAGACTGAAGTGACTTAGCATAATGGTACAGTCTAGATTTAAAAAATATTATCTTTAAAGCAAGTAAGTAATATATTCAATGTCATTCAGCTCTCAATTAAACCATTATTTGGCTCCTGTAACATAACCTGATTTGGTGCTTAACAAATTTCAGCTCACTCATTAAAAACACAACGATTCTGTTAATGGAAAAGTTTTTTTTTTTACCACCAACCTGAAAATGGTTAAAAAAAAAAAAATCTCATCAACATTTTGACAATTAAAATATGCTATTCAAGTAAACTCGGCTGAAAAGATCCATCAAGGCTGCTGGAATTTGTCCATGTCTCACCTGCACAGATGAAGAGAGTTCACACTTGGCCTTCTCAGCAGCTTCCCGAACTCTCTGAAGTGCCATGTTGTCTTTGGTCAAATCAACCCCTGTCTAACAAAGACATAATATAACTAGTGTAAGTGAGAAAATGAATACTGCTTAAATAGCAGTGGTAAGGTGTAGACAAGACAAAATAAAGCCATACCTTTATAAACAAGCAAAAATTTATTATTGCCTCTACAAATCAACAGGAAAAAGACCTAATCTGAAAAAGGTATATTATGTCTGGAGTTAAAGGGATGAACTGTTCTCACTTCTTCCCAGCTGTAGGATTCTAGCTCAAAAACAGAGTTCTCAAAATTCCTTTTCCAATACAGGTATTCTCCCATTTTTCCAAGACTTGCTTTAAACACCTCACTTTTATAAAAGATGTATATTAATACCTATTTTTGCCAACCAAATGAAATCTGAAAAGGATTTTCACATTTGCAAAAAAGGACAATATTCGGCATTTGCTTTGCAGCAAGCCATTGCAGGGGCAGTGTGTACCCCAAGCTCTTTGCCCAGTAACTACACTTATTTGAGCATCAAGCCACCACAGCTTTGAACCATCTGGGAGCATATGAACATTTTGTTTTGTGCATCCATTAGCAAAATGTGCCCTAAGGTAACTGCTTCTTTGCTTCAAAACATTTCAGCTTATCACATCTCACAGGAAGAAATTTTCAGATAGTGGAGGAAACTGATATAGTTGTCCATCAGTATCTGTGAGGATTGGTTCTAGCACTTCTCTCCAAAAATGTGGATACCCCAATCCAAAGACATTCAGGTTTCCTCTATAAAATGCCATAGTACTATTGTACACCAGGTACTGTATCCTTTTCATTGTTGTCTGTTTACAATTTGAAGTTACAATAACCGCAACAGTTCAGTGCACCCATGAAACTGAAATGCAATTTCAGTGGACGATGCAACAGTCTACTAACAGGAAAAAAAATCACAAAGCAAACCACAGTCCAAAGAAATCCTCGATATTTCAATGTCTACATATTAACCACACTGGTAACTAACCTCTCTTTTGAACTCCTTCACAATGTGACGCAGCAAGGCCTGGTCAAAGTCTTCACCACCTAAGAAAGTGTCTCCATTGGTGGATTTCACCTCAAACACTCCTTTCTGAATTTCCAGTATTGAAATATCAAAAGTTCCACCACCTAAATCATATACAGCAATGCTAGAAAGAAAAAAGAAGGCCTTCAAGAAAATTCATCACAGTGCTCACTCCGGCAGCACATATACTAAAATTGGAATAATACAGAGAAGATTAGCATGGCCCCTGCACAAGGATGACACGCAAATTCGTGAAGCGTTCCATATTTTTAAAGAATACATTTGAATCAGTTCTACTGAGGTCGACAAAACTGGAGCCTATTATACAGAGTGAAGTAAGCCAGAAGGAAAAACAACAATACAGTATACTAACGCATATATATGGAATTTAGAAAGATGGTAACAGTAACACTGTATGCGAGACAACAAAAGAGATGCAGATGTATAGAACAGTCTTTTGGACTCTATGGGAGAGGGCAAGGGTGGGATGATATGGGAGAACGGCACTGAAACATGTAAATTATCATATGTGAAATGAATCGCCAGCCCAGGTTTGATGCATGATACAGGGTGCTCAGGGCTGGTGCATCAGGATGACCCAGAGAGATGGAATTGGGAGGGAGGTGTGAGGGGGGTTCTAGAAGGGGAACACATGTATACCCATGGCAGATTCATGTCAATGTATGGCAAAACCAACACGATAATGTAAAGAAAAAAAACGTCTTCCAATCCATAAAAAAAAAAAATTAATTAAAAAAATAAAAGGAATGGGGGAAAAAAAAAAAAGAAAATTAATCACAGGTAGAGGTCAGTAACCAAACTGACATAAATCTGGCTACTTCCCCTGACCCAGGTATAATTATGAAAGTTAATGACTGCCTAAGTGTCATGTCTTAACATATGGGCCTTACAGCAACATGTAAAACACATAAGAATTAAAAGGAAATGCTAAACTTCTGGATGAATACTTGCCAACAAGCATACCAAGGGAGTAAAATAACCATAGCCAGTACTTTTAAAAAGAAAAGAAAGAAAGAAAAGAGAAAAAGTATCAAAGGAATAATCTTGAATGAAAAACACAGACCATAGAAACCTAAGGAAAAGGTCAAGGCAGCACATTTTTAGTCTGAGGCGCAACACTAAGAAATCAAGATGATGACTGAGGATAGGTTTCAAGACTCCAAGATTCCAATGCATCTAAGTGGAAATTTATTACACAAACTTACATTTTGTCTTCTGATTTGTCCAGACCGTAAGCCAGAGCAGCGGCTGTGGGTTCATTAATTACCCGAAGCACATTTAGTCCCGATATCTGGCCAGCATCCTTAGTGGCCTATAGAAAAAGAAAAAAAACATTTTTCACCCTTGTGTCCCAAGTACCATTAATTTCCTGACTAAAAATGCTAATTAAACTCACCTGTCTCTGAGAGTCATTGAAATAAGCTGGGACTGTGATCACAGCATTTTTTGCTGTATGCCCCAAATAATTTTCTGGAAAAGAAATCAGTGAAAATCAAGCATGAGAATCCTATCAGATAAAAATAATGTAGCCTAACAACCCTAACACTCTGGTTTAAAAAACCTAAGATCTCACCTTTAACACATTAGTGAAGGCTCACCAACTACAATGACCTAGTTTTCAGACTTAAAAGAGTCACTGTTTCTCAAACAGGAAGTTACAAGTTTTACCTAACAAGACACAAAAACTTAACCTGTAGTCTTTTGGTTTCCCTTCTGGGAAAAAGAAACATGCAAGCCACCACTAGGAAAACTTGGAAGAGAAATTCAATTTGTAGACGAAGAGTGATGAAGTTGTGCCATTTCTAGGTATTCTGTGCAAAAGCCACATTCAAATGTCAATGAGATACAGAAGCCAGTGATCTCAGAGTAACCATGCAGTTTTCTGAATTTTCCCAAACATGAATTAAGCTTTCTCACCTGCAGTCTCTTTCATCTTCATCAACACAAATGCTCCAATCTGACTTGGGGAATAGAGTTTTCCATGAGCTTCAACCCAAGCATCGCCATTAGAGGCACGGACAATTTTAAAAGGAACATTTTTACTGAAAGACACAAATATTTGAGAAAACATGCCAGCACAATCTCCCGTGAAGTTACCATACACCATGAAAGCCCATCTTCCACCCAATGAGACCCATGGCCAACAAATGAGAACTTCAGGAATTCACTTAATGAAATCCTTTAGAAAGTAATCATTAACATGTAAAAACATCCTGATGAAACCTGAACATTCTTCTCACCAAAAATTTATGCAGCTGCTTTGGATAATACAGAGATACCATGACCTGGAAACTTCATTATCAGATGTCTACCCAAGAGAAATGGAAACATACATCCACATAGAAACCTACAAATGTTTATGGTAGCATTACTCATTAACAGTCAAAGAGTGGGAACAACCCAAACGCCATCAATAAACACTAAATTCTGTGTGTATGTGCAATGGAATATTATTTAGCCATAAAAACAAATGAAATAATGCTAACATGCAACAGCAAGGATAAACCTTGCAAACATATCGAACTATCTAATCAGCACAAGATGGAGCCTATGTCATTATCTGTCTCATGTTTAACACCAATTTACATGGTCCAGGTATAACTAGCCAAATCTTCATATATCATGTCACATATAGCAAAATCCTAATCTGTGAAGGCAGAATTGAATATTTTGAAGAAGACACCCTCTGGGCAGGGGCAGGGCCTGTCCCCAGGGATCCTGCTAGTAAGACTGTTCTATACAGCCTTAACGAATAAATACATTCTTACTATTACTCACATGTCTTTCTGAACTTCTGGGTCATCATATCGCCGACCAATAAGACGTTTGGTAGCATAGAATGTGTTGTTTGGGTTGGTGACAGCCTGTCGCTTGGCCGGCATGCCAACAAGTCGCTCACCATCTGCTGTAAAGGCTACAACTGAAGGGGTGGTTCTGGCACCTTCAGCATTCTCTAGCACCTATAACTCCCAAAGTAGGACAGAGAGTAAGGTTTCAGTCACCACCGGTGTCTTTGTATCAATTATTTGAGATACAAAGCAAACGTTAAACAATAGTACTAGTGAGGGTATTTTTATGCCCTGTAAATACTGATACAGTAAGCAACTACTATTTGAGATTCAAACAATTTACAACTAAGAACAGCCAAAAAAATAGGAATATATACAAATCAGATTCCACATGGTGTGGGCCAACTAAGCCCGTGTGCCACAACTACTGATGGCTGAGCACCCTAGAGATCCTGGTCCACAATAAGAGAAGCCATTGCAACAAGACAGTAGCCCCCACTGGCTGCGCAATTAGAGAAAGCCTGCATGTAGCAACAAAGACCCAGCGCAGCAAAGAAAAAAAAAAAAATTAATGCCAAAAAGGAATTAAAAGATCCAGGTGCTTCAAATATTATTGAGAAGAACCATGTGGGAATAAAGATTTTAAGAACAGAGTAGGTAGGATTTAGGAGGAAAAGCCTCTACCACAGCAGAAAATAAAGAACATTCTTTACGTATGACCCAGCCTTTGGAGCTCCACTTGCTTCTAGACTGTTTCTGCACCTTTAACTTTTGTTTAACTTATAATAAAGCTAGAATTTTATTATCTCTGTACTAGGACACACTTAAATCCTGGCAAGTTAAAATCCATTTGATTATTACCAGCATAAATTAAGTACAAAGATGCACCTCACAAAAGTCTTAAGAATTTAAACGCAACCTTTAAAATGTCCCTTATCTAAGCCAAAGGACACAGAATTCTGAATTGTCTACTAGCTACCACTATATGGTCCAGAGCTTCCAATCATGCTCACCTTTGCTTGTTTACCTTCCATAACTGCCACACAGGAGTTGGTAGTACCCAAATCAATACCAACAACTGCTCCCTTGATTGCTTCTGATCTGTAAGACATTTAAAACAATGCTACGATCAATTAACAGTGGTCTCCAAAATAGTGGTAAAGAGACATATTTTACAATATGAAGGTAAACCTTGAAGGTTTGCTAGAAAACAATCATTCGCTACTGTCGTGAAATAAACACTCTATTAATATAAGTGTTTTTTTTCTGAACAAAATAATCATAAATGTAGAGACCGTTGCTCTTGGACTTAATATTTATCATCTTACTATTAAAGGAAATGAAATTATACTTACGCATAGTCCCGCCTTGAAACAATTCTAAAAGCCTCATGACTAAGGCCATTCCAGCCATCCTTAAAAAAAAAAAATTGCATCAGCCATCAGCTGCATATGAAAACTTGGGCTTGTTTTAACTGTTTTTCTGAAGAATATGTGAACGTTTGAGATTTTCATCCTGAGTGGCTACCATGCATAAAATACATTGAAACAGTAAGATATTTTATGTATAACAGGCATAACAGTACTCACACAGCAATCAAGTCCAATAAAGTATAAATTTCCCAAATAAGTCAGACAAACAAGTACATGTAAAATTTTCCTGAATTACATTACCAAAAGGTTTCTCAACTTTGGCATTATTGATTTTGAACAAAACTTTTGTTGGGAGCTGGGTTGTTCTATGCACTGCAGGATGTTCAGCAACATCTTGGACCTTTACAACTAGAAACCAGTAGCAGCATGGTTACCAAGATTTTAACTGCCAAACGTCCCGTGGAGAAGCAAAAATACATTACATAATAACTACTCAAGTTCGCTGTCAACAGTAGTGTCCACTTAAGATCCACACGTGTGTGCTGCAAACAAAGATTTAACTTAATCTGAGCCATTTCCCCCGATGTTGCCAAGCTAATGCTCTAAGGGGACTAGAATTAGCAACCTTGTGAAGTCAGTTTATGGGGGGTAAAATAGAGAATGCGGGGGGAAAAAATGTCAGGAGTGGCCTCTGATCAGGATCAAAGACCTTTGTTATAGTCTCACCTCAGGCTATTGCAAGTAGTCCTTTACTCAACCTGAGTGCAAAGAAACACAATTCCAAAAGATGTGTTTCTAGTCTTATACGATAATGAGCAATCACTCCATGGCCTTTTCCTGATTTGCTTATTTTTTTCTGAAATAACGGAGAAGAAAATTCTGGGAAAACAACTATTAAATGTTCATAAACAAGAAAATCAGAGCTTGACTTAATTTATGCTCGGATGCTCTTTCTTCCTTCGTCATATCATAGTAACGGGGTCCTTGCACACTGCGTATTTTAGAAAACTCTTTCTTCTACCCGTAAGCGAAAACAAAAACTATAATAGCTATCCCTTCCCTACAGACTACGACCTCAAGGCCAAAACTGCGTCAGCCGTATCAAAAAGCCTATCAGAACCACTACCAGTTACCTGATGAAATATAACGGTGAAATAAAACTCCACGCTCCCAAGGGGTGTGACTCAGCAAAGAGAGAAAGGCAAAACCCTGAATTAATCCTGGAATCAGCAACACTGGATACTGAAGGTCTGTTATTTTCCGTCTCTCCTCTTTCCCGGAGGATTCTGACCCCGAAGGCCGCGGCCTGCCGCAATGAGTCCCAAGACGGTGAGCCCCTCGGAGAGGGTCCGGCAGCCCCTTACCTGGTGGCGGGAGGCTGTGGGGCCCCGGGAAGCTGCGGTGCCGACGAGACGGGATACTGCGGCTCGGCTGGCGCTTATCATGGCTGCTAGACGGTGGAAGTACGAGACAGCAAGGAGGCGCTCGGGCGGCAGAGGGTAGCGCGGCGCAGAGGTGCTAGCGCTTCTGGAAACCTCCTACCACGTGGGGCGGGGGGCGGGGGTTGACCGCCGCTGCCTGGAAGCCCGCTCATCCTCTGAGGCGCCGCCCGAGCTGCCTGATCAGAGAATACCTGTACGCCGCGCCCGGAGTCAGGGCCTATGGCTAATACGCTTCGAAGTCTGATAGTTGGGAACCATCTGTCTTTCTGTGCCTGCTGCGGCAGGCCAGGGCTCCGTGAGAGACAAGGAGGCCTACGAGCGGCATAAGGCAGAACTGTGGACAACCCTGGTCCTCGGAGGCAGGAAGGACTCAAGGTCACACGGGATAAACTGCGAACAGATTACAGTCTCCTTGCGTCAGTTACGCGAGAGGGGGACTGTTGCGCCTGCGCAAATGGCCGCCCGCCGAGGGCCTGGAGCGCATGTGCACAGGGAGTAGTGAAAAACGGGGTGGAGTCTGATTCCCGCTGTCATAGGGTGCTCCAGCTCATGTGAGTTTCGTCCTCCCCACCCCCGTTTCCCTAGGAGATCCTGGCGGCCGCAAGGTCCGCGCGAGTTGACGTTCTCTTCTCGCGGAGGCCGCCATTTTGCCCTGCGCTTTTGTTCAATATGAACCTGGGGGGGTTTTAAACATTTGTTGCTCACCCTCGTCCTTTGTTCGTCTTTTGACTGCCTGTTGCTGTTGCAGTAACTTGAAGTACACCTGCATGTGGAGACCTTAGGCGAATTCTTTGTGTTTTAGCACAGGGACCTTGGGTTTTGAACTACTAAAGACTTTTCGTTCATACAAGACATTGGGTTACCTTAGGCTAATTATCATGCAGACCGTCAAGAGAAAAACATACCTGAGCTCAAGATCCTACTGCCCAGCTTTTCTGGGCCTTATTGAGGCTCAGAAACCTGGGGCCCACCTGGGCAGGAAAGCCCTTCTTTTTTCCCTGTTTCTTGTTTGTAGACTTCTTTTAGCTTCTTTAAGGTACCCTGAATTCCAAAAGTCAGGTTTAAGCAGTTGCTTGTTAGGGGAGGGAAACAAGGGAGGCTTAGGCAAGTAAGAATAGCACAGCACTGGGGCACGGTCAAGGTTCCTCCTCAGGGAGTGTGTGGTCAGCTGTATCTTGCTGACTCCACAGACTGTAGCCCACCAAGCTCCTCTGTTGAATTTTACCAGGCAAGAATACTGGAATGGGTTACCATTTCCTTCTCTAGGGAATCTTCCCAACCCAGGGATTGAACCCCTGTTGCTTGCTTTGGGAGGCTTGGTCTTTACCACTAACATTACCAGAATTATTTATGAGTTCTATGGGAATTAGGCCCTGCCCAGATGGAGGATGGTAACTTCAACTTGAGGGCAAGATTCCTCACTACCAACCCATCAGAAAGAAGTCACATGCCTTGCAGCCCTCCCCTGAAATTTTGCCTATAAAAACTTTCTAAAAGCTGTCAGTTCAGGGATTTGTTTAGAGCATGAGCCACCCTTCTTGCTTGACCCTGCAATAAAATCTTTCTCTGCTCCAAACTCCTGTTTTGGTTGGTTTGGCTTCACTGTGTGTCAGGCACAAAAACTTGGGTTCTCAAACAGGTCCTCAGGGGCGTGGGTTGTGTGACAAGATGCCAATGGCTTCTTAAGTCTCAAAGTCCAATTTCAAAAGAGAAAGATGATCCACTATTCTGGTGTGAGGACTTGTGAAGGAAATTTTGGGGAAGTTTGGGAGGGAAAGAAGATAGCTGAAGAGTTTGCCTTGTAAGAGAGAAGGGAAATGGAAGTAAGAAAATAAAGGTTCAACATTGTATTGTTTACAGGTTATAGAGGTCCTTTTAAGAAGTACCCTCACACTCTTATTTGTTATTTATTATCCTTACTTGTCTATTTAGTGCTTTTATTTCTCTTGTTAATTCCCTCAGAAGTAGATTTTTCTGCAGTCATCCAGGATAGTCTAATGACCCCTATTTTTAGGATATTTGTATACTAAAACAATACATTCATGCTGAAGAACGTTGAGGGGAGGGATAAATTGGCAGCTTGTGGTTGAGGTATGCACACTACACACCCAATAAGGACCTACTGTATAGCACAGGGAATGATACTCGATACTCTGTAATGACCTATACGGGAAAAGAATCTGAAAAAGAGTGGATATATGTATTTGTATAAGTGCTTCATTTTGTTGTAAACTTGAAACTAGCACAACGTTGTAAATCAACTATGCTCCAATAAAAATTTTCAAAAAAAGAACATAGAAACATAGGGAGGAATGATAAATAATATTAAACATGGAAGCAAAGTAGAAATTGAAAATTTCACATCCCTACCTTGCATATGACATGGAGGAGGGCAAGTGGGATAATTGGTATTAACTACATCCTCTTCACGTCTCTCTTTGATCTACTGGTTCTCCTAAGAATTTGCTCTTTTTCTTTCTTGTTGCATACACTTACAAACCACAAAGTGTTAATCATAAGAATTCTGGAATCAAATAGTGCTAACTATTTGATTAAAGGATGTCTGAGAGGATGATTCTGGGGGTACACATATCGCTGAGGTTTTTGTTAGTTTCTCCAAGAGCCTGGTAAATACTCAAAATGACCACAAGGGGGATTTTGTAGCTGTAGACACTATTCAAAGCAGTATCCTGAGAATGAGACTGCGTGTATTCTGTTATTTGCCAGTGTGAAGGACAAGCTTTGGGGTTGCTTTGCAAATTGACATAGCCTGCAGCCTGAAGGCTGGAAGAAATGAGCCTGAGTCTAAAAAGGGATAGGGTGCAAATGAATAAGAGTGGACGATTAGATCCATGGTCAGCTGATAGAATTCTTCATCATATAACACAGCTCTGTATTCCATTTCTATGTTATCGTTTCAATGTCATACTGAAAAGTGAAAGGAGTTGTTTCCTAATTTTCATGCGGGTAATTGTTTACCAGGCAGAACAGATGGCTGTCTAATACCTGTGCCTACTATGTTTTAAATTGTAACTTTTAAACATTTAATTCCCAATCATTAACAGCAATTGTCTTTAGATAATAATCACTAATAGTTGTCAAGTGTTTACTTAAGTGCTCCACTGTCCTAAATGCTTTCTAAAATTCCTTAATAGAATGTGCAAAAAAAGTGGTCTCAAGGGAATAATACTATTGGTATTTCCATTTTGCAGATGTGGAAACTGAGGCTTAAAGTGGTCCAGTATGTTATATAGGTCACATGGCAGTTGAATGGTAAGGCCATATTTGAAGGCAGACTGTCTAACTCCAGAACCTATACTGCTAACCACTAGGCTTTGCTGTCTCATAACAAAACTGGGTCTGATCATTTATCTCTGCGTATATGGAAGAAGGGTTTTGTAACATTGGCCTAATCCATTAACAGCAGTTATTTTAGGCAATTGAGTTAAAGCTATAAAAGTACTTTTATGTAGTTTAGGTTCTAGGACAACTATAAAGGAAGTTCAATCTGTAATAGAACATGTAAGATCAAGTTTATATTTTTAAAGGAGTTTCTTTAAACTGGTGGCTCAGATGACATTTTATTCAGTCTTCCCAAAGATGAATATCATGCTGTGGCACTTTCCATCTTCATGAAATAAAAATGTGACATACTGCAGGGATTTGTCATTTTTATTCTCCTTGGAATTTTTCATGTACCTGCAGCAGATTTCAGGAGACAGTTCCCCCTTTTCTGTTTGGATATTAGCTACACTATATTGGAGTACATTACACAGTGTCATTTCACTCAAGTCTAATTCAACAGAGCTTGTGCCAGTAACGTGTAGGAAGTATTGTGTCAGTGATGTTTCTATCCCCAGAGATGGTGACAATTAGTAGGTTTCTTTCTGTATGGAATGCCTGATAACCCACCAACCTGCCTTCCCTCTGAAAGGAGAAGAGAGAAATAGAGAATGACCTTGAAAGAAAACTAAGGCAGCAATAAATTAAGATAATCATTTTGATTAGATTAGATATTTACATTCTAGTGATAATGTAGTCTCTTGCACAGGGGAAATAATCAGTTAACCTTACTTGGATTTTCATTCAGGTTTGAAAAACAGTTGGCTATTAGACAGGTCCAAGGATTTGTGTGTGAAGTCCCTATTTGGGGAGGGTGTAGGACTGACAAAAGCAGAGATTTGCTCTTTATGAAGACCCATTTAATAATTATTAAGGATGTAGGAGCCTTTTCTGAATGCTTTTGTTTATTCTTAATCAGAATGATTTAGCAAAAGGAAACCTGAACTAGGAGTTGAGCCTGAACTTGGGTTCTAGAAACATAGAAACGTATTTAGATATCACTTAAAATCTAAACTTTGCAGGCAGGGATAAATTGGGAGATTGGGATTGACATATATACACTACTGTATATAAGGTAGATAACTAATAGGAACCTACTACTATAGCACAGGGACCTCTACTCAATACTCTGTAATGGCCTATATGGGAAAAGTGAAGGTTGCTCAGTCATGTCCGACTCTTTGCAACTCCATGGACTATACAGTCTGTGGTATTCTCCAGGCCAAAATACTGGAGTGGGTAGCCTATCCCTTACTTCTCCAGGGGATCTTCCCAACCCAGGGACTGAACCCAGGTCTTCCACATTGCAGGCATATTCTTTACTAGCTGAGCTACTGGGAAAGCCCAGCCTTTCTGGGAAAAGAATCTAAAAACAAGTGGATATATGTATATGGTGGCTCAGGGATTCCCAGGTGACTCAGTTCAGTTCAGTGGCACAGTCATGTTTGACTCTTTGTGACTCCATGGACTGCAGCATACCAGACTTCCCTGTCCATCACCAACTCCCAGAGCTTGTTTAAATTCATGCCCATTAAGTCGGTGATGCAATCCAACCGTCTCATCTTCTGTCATCCCCTTCTCTTGCCTTCAGTTTTTCCTGGCATGAGAATCTTTTCTAAGGAGTCAGTTCTTTGCATTAACTGGCCAAAGTATTGGGAGTTTCAGCTTCAGCATCAGTTCTTCCAAAGAATATTCAGGACTGATTTCCTTGAGGATTGACTGGTTTGATCTCCTTGCAATCCAAGGGACTCTCAAGGGTCTTCTCCAACCCCACAGTTTAAATGCATCAATTCTTTGGCGCTGTTTTCTTTTTGGTCCAACTCTCACATCCATACCTGACTGACTACTGGAAAAACCATAGCTTTGACTAGATGGAAATTTGTTGGCAAAATAATGTCTCTGCTTTTTAATATGCTGTCTAGGTTGGTCATAGCTTTTCCTCCAAGGAGCAAAGGTCTTTTAATTTCAGGGCTGCAGTCACCATATGCAGTGATTTTGGAGCCCAAGAAAACAAAGTCTGAAACTGTTTCCATTGTTTACCCATCTGTTTGCCAGGAAGTGATGGGACCAGATGCCATGACCTTAGTTTTCTGAATGTTGAATTTTAAGCCAGCTTTTGCACTCTCCTCTTTCACTTTCATCAAGAGGCTCTTTAGTTCTTCCTTGCTTTCTGCCATAATGTTGGTGTTATCTGCATATCTGAAGTTATTGATATTTCTCACAGCTATCTTGATTCCAGCTTGTGCTTCATCTATCTCGGCATTTTGCATGATGTACTCTGCATATAACTTAAATAAGCAGGGTGACAATATACAGCCTTCACGTACTCCTTTCCCAATATGGAACCAGTCCATTGTTCCATGTCCGGTTCTAACTGTGTTGCTTCTTGACCTACATAAAGATTTCTCAGGAAGCAGGTAAGGTGGTTAGGTTCTTTCCATCTCTTGAAGAATTTTCCACAGTTTGTTGTGATCCACAGTCAAAAACTTTGGGATAGTCAATAAAGCAGAAGTAGATGTTTTTCTGGAACTCTCTTGCTTTTTTGGTGATCCAACAGATGTTGGCAATTTGATCTCTGGCTCCTCTGTCTTTTCGAAACCCAGCTTGAACATGTGGAAATTCTCAGTTCACATACTGTTGAAACCTGGCTTGGAGAATTTTGAGCATTACTTTGCTAGTGTGTGAGATGAGTGCAATTGTGCAGTAGTTTGAACATTCTTTGGCATTGCCTTTCTTTGGGATTGGAATGAAAGCTAAACTTTTCCAGTCCTGTGACCACTAATGAGTTTTCCAAATTTGCTTGCATATTGTGTGCAGCACTTTCACAGCATCATTTTTTAGGATTTTGAAATAGCTCGTTGGAATTCCATCACCTCCACTAGCTTTATTCATAGTGATGCTTCCTAAGGCCAACTTGACTTCGCATTCCAGGATGTCTGGCTCTAGGTGATTGGTGATACCATTGTGGTTATCTGGGTCATGAAGATCTTTTTTGTAAAGTTCTTCTGTGTATTCTTGCCACCTCTTCTTAATATCTTCTGCTTCTTTTAGGTCCATACCATTTCTGTCCTTTATTGGGCCCATTTTTGCATGAAATGTTCCCTTGGTATTTTTAATTTTCTTGAAGAGATCTCTAGTCTTTCTCATTCTATTATTTTCCTCTATTTCTTTGTGTTGACCGCTGAGGAAGACTTTCTTGTCTCTCTTTGCTATTCTTTGGAACTCTGCATTCAAATAGGTATATCTTTCCTTTTTTCCTTTCCCTTTAGCTTCTCTTCTTTTCTCAACTATTTGTAAGGCCTCCTCAGACAACCATTTTGTCATTTTGCATTTCTTTTTCTCGGGGATGGTCTTGATCACTGCCTCCTATATAATGTCATGAACCTCCGTCCATAGTTCTTCAGGTACTCTGTCAGATCTAATCCCTTGAATCTATTTGTCACTTCCACGGTGTAATCGTAAGGGATTTGATTTAGGTCATACCTGAATGGTCTAGTGGTTTTCCCTACTTTCTTCATTTTCAGTCTGAATTTGGCAATAAGGAGTTCATGATCTGAGCCACAGTCAGCTCCCAGTTTTGTTTTTGCTGACTGTTTAGAGCTTCTCCCTCTTTGGCTGCAAAGAATGTAATCAATCTGATTTCAGTATTGATCATCTGGTGGTGTCCATGTGTAGAGTCATCTCTTGTGTTGTTGGGAGAGGGTGTTTGCTATGACCACTGCATTCTCTTGGCAAAACTCTGTTAACCTTTGCCCTGCTTCATTTTCTACTCCAAAGCCAAACATTCCTGTTACTCCAAGTATCTCTTGACTTTCCACTTATGCATTCCAGTCCCCTATGATGAAAAGGACATCTTTTTTTGGTGTTAGTTCTAGAAGGTCTTGTAGGTCTTCATAGAACCATTCAACTTCAGCTTCTTCAGCATTACTGTTTGGGGCATAGATTTGGATTACTGTGATACTGAATGGTTTGCCTTGGAAACGAACAGAGATCATTCTGTCTTTTTTGAGATTGCACCCAAGTACTGCATTTTGGACTCTTTCATTGACTATGATGGCTATTCCATTTCTGCTAAGGGATTCTTGCCTACAGTAGTAGATATAATGGTCATCTGAATTGAATTTGCCCATTCCAGGTCATTTTAGTCCACTGATTCCTAAAACGTCAATGTTTACTCTTGCCATCACCTGTTTGCCCACTTCAATTTACCTTGATTCAAGGACCTAACATTCCAGGTTCCTATACAGTATTGTTCCTTTACAGCATCAGACTTTACTTCTATCACCAGTCACATCCACAACTGGGTGTTGTTTTCTGTTTGGCTGTTTCTTCATTCTTTCTGGAGTTATTTCTCCAGTAGCACATGGGGCACCTACCACCAACCTGAGGAGTTCATCTTTCAGTGTCATATCTTTTTGCCTTTTCATACTGTTCCCAGGTGGCTCAGTGGTTAAAAAAAAAATGCACAAAAAACTGCCTGCCAATGCAGGAGCCTTAGGAGATGTGGGTTCAATCCTTGGATTGGGAAGATATCCTTGAGGAGGAAATGGCAACCCACTCCAATATTCTTGCCAGGATAATCCCATGGATAGAAGAGCTTGGCAGACTATAATCCATAGGGTCACAGTCAGACATAACTGAACACGCATGCATTTACCATATGTATATGTATGATTGATTCACTTTACTGTACACCGGAAACTAACTCAGCAATTTAAATGAACTAGACTATAATAAAAGCTTTTTAAACAAAGATTGAAACAGTTTTATACAAAAATATAAAGTAAAATCTAATTTATCATTTAATAGATGAGGAACTGAGAGAATTAGTGAGTTGCCCAAAGTTACACAGACAGTGTAGCTTCTGTTCTACAGCCTCTGTTTTTACTTGGTATGCTTTTTAGAAATCACCCACTTGATTTCAGATTAAATGTTCAATTAGTACAGGATCTTTTTCAAATGTTTACAGATACTTCTGACTCATATACCTACTTCCTCCTGTCTTATCCTCACTCTCTAAGGTATACAATTAGTGAAAGTGTATACGCTATCTTTTCAGTTCTTCTGACTAACATCTTCTCTATGTGAGAGGCTGTTGGTTTCTACGGTTTCCCACCCCTGCTTCCCAACCATCAGGAGAGGAAGTGTACCCAGCTTTCTTCAGGTGATAAGGATTTATTTGAAGGTTGGTTGGGAAAGTACAGGTATTGTCTCAACACCCATAGAACCAGAGTTCAGGAAGAACAAGGGGTAGCTCCTTCTCTTTGGTCAGGCCCCAGCAGGACCAGTCATCTCTATGGAGCTTCTGATGTTCCCTTCTGCACTGACTCTGCCCTTTCCACAGCTCACTTCTTTGTGTCTGCTTCCTTAATTCTTCCATGGCAGTAGTTCCCATATTTTCGTAGGCCATCAGAATTATTGGGAAGCTCCTCAAGCATACAAACCCAAGCGATTTATTCCTGTAGGTCTGAGGTGTTTCAGGTAATCTTCATGTTTAACAAGTTTGACAGGAGGTTCTGGTAGGGGTGGCAATTAAGGGTCACACCTTGCTTAGAAACACCCCAAGTATCGTGGTATCTTCTGGTCACCTCATTTTTTCACTACACATTCTATTAGAAGAATATTTGAGGGACTTCCTGACAGTCCTGTGGTTAAGACTCTGCTCTTCCCCTACAGGGGGCACAGGTTCCATCCCTAGTTGGGGTACTAAGATTCTGCATGCTGCATGGGATAGCCAAAAAATTAAAAACAAATTTGAGCACATGCCTCCATTGTGAATATTTATGTATTTAGAAGCTTTTTATGTAGTACTATTACTAAAATATATAAAATAGAAAAGATACAAAATAAATGTAAATACTGTTTTCCTGTACTCTCATGTATCCCCAGGGCTGTTTGCACTACCCCTGCTATCTTTCTGTGTGCTTGAAGTACATCATCATTACGGAGCACCTTTATTGGGCAGAGTAAAGCCACAGAAAAGTGGCACGTTGTTTCAAGGCTCACTGGATCAGCTCATAGGCCTTTGGTTTAGGTGCCAGTTCTTTGTTTTATTGAGCTAGTGATTGGGGTGGGGTGGGAGTAGTGACTGTGTGTGTGGCATCAGGTAAAGCAGGCTGGTTCCTAGAGGGAGGCTGTGATCCCCGTCTTCAGGGGCAATGGAGAATCTGTGAGTGTGATAGCTGCCGTGGGTCTCATGAACATCTCTCTTCCACCATTGACTAATTATCTGTCTCTAAGCCTGTTTAGATGTTAAGTCATGTCCGACTCTTTTGACCCATGGACTGTAGTCCACCTCCTCTATCCATAGGATTTTCCAGGCAAGAATACTGGAGTGGGTTGCCATTTCCTCCTCCCGACACAGGGATTGAACCCTTGTCTCTTATGTCTCCTGCACTGGCAGGCGGGTTCTTTATCACTAGCGTCACCTGGGGAGCCTGGCAAAGTGCAACCTCTCTGTAGAGAGAGACTCCACAGGAGATGGAGTGGTACATGTGTGTGTGGTTGCTCTCAGGATTAAAGGCAGCCAGTAGAACACCAGCACCAAAGTTCTGGAGAACAACACCTGTGTTTGAGTGATCAAGTGTCTACAAGTAACTTAATATGAAGTGGTAACTGAGTTCCTGAACTCAAATACAAGTCTTCTCTGTGTATCTACTCTGCTCGTGGATATGTACATACTCCCAGTAGCCAAAGAGGCTTTACTTTTCCTGATTTGCCTAATTTGTAGTTCTCTGATACTACTTTCTTGCCCTTGTGCATCGTTTTGTGAGTGGAGCATCATTTCCATGAGATAGAGTAACCACAAGGGAACAAGCAGACCTAAGGCATTGTCAGAGCCCAGAGTCAGAGCTGGACAAATCCCAAGCACATTTCAGAAATCAAATGACATCTAATAAGTCATTGAAGTTGAAAATGGGTTTCCCATAATCCTTTTTCCCAAATAATTTTCCTACCCCTACTTGGAGACTTTTTGTATTTTAGTTTTCTTCTGTCACTTTGGGTATTTGAGTGCAGGTGTTCTATACTCTCAAAGGCCATGGAGAGTGGCCCACTGTTTTGAGCTCTGCAGAGGAGAGAGAAACAGGTGTTTCTTGGATTTAGGGTAGCTAGCAGTCATACATATGTGTCTATATCCTGATTGATAGGGATATTTGAAAAATAAATTATTTAGAAATTCATTGTTTTTTGCTTAAATTTATGTTATTGAAAATCTCTAGGCTGGAAACACCATTTAAAAAAATAATTTTTATTTTTTTTTTGTTTATTGGCTGCGCTGGGTCTTCACTGCTGCATCAGGCTTTCTCTCATTGTGGTGGGCAGCGGCTACTCCCTAGTTGCAGTGTGCGGGCTTCTCTTGTTGAGGCTGCCAGGCTCTAGAGCATGCAGGCTCAGTAGTTGTGGCCCATGGGCTCAGAAGCTCCCCTGCAAGTGGAATCTTCCAAGACTAGGGACCCGTGTCCCCTGCACTGGCAGGCAGATTCTTAACCACTGGACCACCAGGGAGGTCCACACCATTTTTTCTGTCATTTTGTTTTTTTCCAGTCAGTGTGTGCTTGCCATTTTTGTGTTGTACTTTTTATACCTTTCCTAAAAATATTTGCTTATCAACCTGGTCACATATACTTGTCATTTTTAATGGTTGTCTATATAATCTTCTTCTTCCTTGAGATTCATAACTTTATTCCACTTAATCCTCTTTGCTTCTATTATTTTGCAGGGTTTGTGGAAAGATTTGCTGCATTTCTAAAGAATCTCAGAAAACAAGCTGCATTTCAGAACCTAAACCAGCATTTGCTTTTCTTCACTCTGAGGGAGCACACAGGTATTGAATTCTCTGCCACTGGGCACGCCAAGGTATTGAATTTTCTTCTCTGGAGTCCATGTCTGTGGGTCTGACTGGGCCACTTGATCAGCAAGAGGTCTTAGACACCAAACTGGGGAAAAAATTAAACTGACAGAATGGTCGATATTTCTCAAGAGTCACTTTAGGTTCTATCTATGGCTGCAGTGTTCAAAACATAGACATAGTTCATTGCCGTGATTAAAGTGACTTTCACCATTAGCCTCTTTGCTCCTGTAAGATATAGCGGTAGGCTATAGCTGGTTCATCATTTGGAGGTGTAATGGTTAGCTAAAGCTATTTTTCTACAAAAGGCCAGTTATTTCCTTAGTTTTTCTCCAAAATTTCAGATTTAGTGGGAAAGAGCCATGAATTTTGTGACATAGCTGCCTCCTTATCTGTCTTGGGAGTTATAGACTGCACATATAAGACAATTCATGTACCTCTGCATAATGAGGTGAGTTTTAGAAATCATAAATCTTCACTTAACATGCAGGTGGTGTTGGGTGGCAGCTTTAGAAAAACTGATGTAGTTGCTAAGTTCATGAATGTCATAAATCATTCATGGTAAGGTAGCCCAGAATTGTGCTGTCCTCTGAGGCAGACCAATTTCAAGGTGGTTGTTAAACACAAAAATGTGACTCTGGATGATTGTTTTTCAAAATCAAACACACTTTTTATTTGAAAAGTAAAACCAAATTATCTTCCTTTTCTTAGTTGAAGTCAGTTTTCTAAGACCCTCCCTTCACCCTCAAAGAATCTATCACTGATAATATCTTTTCATCCCTGATCCCTGAATTTTATCAGAAATACATCACAAAATATATAACCTGTACATTTGCATTCCAGGCCATTAATGTGCTGAAAATAAGATTTTGATGTCTCAATAAATCTTGAGGCACATTAGTAGGGAAAAATTGTATTAGAGTTTTTTGAGGTATTTTCCTCTTGTGTCGTATTTTACATGAAGTTGTAACTGCACAACTCAGATGGGACTCCAACCCAGCCGAAGTCCAGACTGTGACTTGAACCCATAGGCTGGGACTCGAACCCCCTGTCTTTTCATTAAGGTCAGACACCTGGTTTCAGGGCTTAATGAAGCTCAGGTTCTTTATGTCTCAGCATAGAAGCCATTCAGCTAGAGACACAGTGAAAAGAAGTGAATTTATTTAGAGACATACACATTTCATAGACAGAATGTGATCTGCCTCAAAAAGCAAGAGCAGCCCTGGGAGAAACACAGTCCACAGACAGAGAGAAGATGAGAGGTGCTGAAATATGGATTGGGTACTTTTTATGAATCTGATCATTTCATAGGCTAATGAGTGGAAGGATTATTCCAGCTATTTTGGAGAAGGGGCAGAGATTTCCAGGAATTGGGCCCCTGCACATTTTTTGGCCTCTCAAGTTTGGTCTTGGAATTGCTATGGCACCTGTGGTATGTCATGTAGCTGATATGTTACAGTGAACATACAATGAGGCTCAAAGTCTACTAGAAGTCAAATTTTCCACCAGTTATAGCCAGTCTTTGTCATATCCTCAATGTCTATGTCATTCGTTAAAATTTGTTCCCTGCCATCTTCCCTCCTGTTTTAATGTTACAGTGGATGATAGGCAGGCATAGCCCTCTTCCACACTGCCTGTGTATTTAGGGCTAGAAAGGGGGAGGAATAGGGCTTAAAGGGAGGTGACCCATGGGACAGAAAACTGATCACTATGATGAGCTGAGCAGTCTCTGAGTCACCAGGCTTTATCTAGACTCCTGGAATATGAGTTTTTAAACTAAAGTATTTCATCTGAAAGTTGCTCGTTTGATAGATGAAGACTATGAGGTTAGATAGTATCTTTTCTTAATTAAAGCTATTTTATTGGGGGATATATTCATGTAGTCCAGGTTGGATAGTATTGAGGAAGGAAAACATGCTAGTATTTTCAGTTAGTCTTCAGAGAGAAAAATGAAGTTTTGCCTGAGGCTGTTGGGTACTCAGTGGGTAGTTAGGTTCTCAGTGGGTAGTTAAGTGTCTGTATCCTTTTGTGTAGTCTCCAGCACAGAGCCACATACTGGTGACACTTTTCTTTGGTGTTTCTCAGAAGCTCTTTTGAGGTGAATGTGTTGATTATATGGGTAGCCTCGGTTAAAGCTTTTAGGGGACTATTCTAGGCAGAACATCTTTTTCACTGAATCTCCCACTCCTCTACTGCAGGCTCACTACTATTTTATGCTTCAATGCCTTGTATATACCTTTCCCACTATTTGACATGCTCTTCTATTTCTTATCCAGATGTTGAGCTCTTACTTATCCTGTAAAACCCTCTTAAATCTCATCTTCTCTGTAAATCCTCTTCAAGCTTCCTGAGACAGAACTTCTCACTTGATCTTCTGTGCTTCTAGAACATTTATTCACAGTTTTGTTATGACACACACAGGAGCTTAATTATTTGTCAGCATGTCCATCCCTCCCACTAGATTGTGAGCATCTTCAAGACACGAACAGAATTTTATTAATATGGGTATTGCTAGTACCTCATGGGCTTCCTGGATGGCTCAGATGGCAAAGAATTGGCCCACAATGCAGGAGACCTGGATTCGATCCCTGGGTTGGGAAGATACCTGGGAAAGGGAATGGCTACCTACTCCAGAGTTCTTGCCTGGAGAATTAATTCCATGTACAGAGGAGCTTGGCAGGGTACTGTCCATGAGGCTGCAAACAGTCAGACACGACTGAGCAACTAATGCTTCATTGATATCCCATATCTGATACCAAGTAGAAACTCAATGATGAAATCTCATCTTTTTGCTTTTAAAAAAAAAATAATTATTTATTTATTTAATTTATTTTTTGACTGGTGGGTCTTTGTTGCTGTATGCAGGCGTTCTCTAATTGCCCCTAGCAGGGGCTATCTCTGTTGTGGAGCATGGGCTATAGGTGCGCACGCTTCATAGTGGTAGCACATGGACTCAGTAGTTGCGGTGAATGGGCTTAGTTGCTCTGCAGCCTGTGAGACCTTCCTAGACCGAGGATCAAGCCAGTGTCTCTTGCATTGCAAGGTGGATTATTCTTAACCACTGAGCCACCAGAGAAGCCCAAGAAGAAAGCTTTTTAAAGTTACATCTCATGGTAATTTATGAATGCTAAGACTAAACATAAAGCATTTACTTGAGTCCCCTATAAGGATGCCTGAGAGTGACAGAGGCAGGGAGATATTTCCTGTGTTCTCACTGTGTCCTGGGATTTTCTGTAGATTCTTGGCAGAGGAAGTCCTTTTCTTTCTTCCTGTACGATATCTCTAGGACTTGTATGTCTTTGTTTTCTCAGTTCAGTCATTCTAATGTAAGTGACATTTTCTCACATTTGAACTGCAGCAGTTATAGCAGGTATGACTCTCAGTTTATAAATTCAGATGTGGGGAAAGTATCACATTTATAAGCTTAAATAAAGGTAAGCTCCAATTATATGCTCCTGCCCTGTCTGACTGGTGGGAAATTTAACCTCACTTATGTTTCATCTTCAGACCTGAGTTGTGGTTCCAGGATCCTATATTTCACCATGAGATTGGAAGGGGCTTTGAGTTGCTTGTTACTGCTGAGACACCTAGTGTCCCGTTATTTGCACTAACCCTTCATGTCCAGTGCCTGAGTGTCTGATCTTCATCCTTGACTTATGGAAACCTTTTGTGAGACTGTGAATCCTGCAGCCTAGAGTCCTATCTCCTGGTTGTAACATGGGACCAGTCTTCTCTGGGTTGTGTTCCTTCCTCTGGTGCTGCCAAGGAGCAAGGTCTGGGTCCCCAGGTTGTAGGTCCTACAAATGCACCTTCATGTACAACCCAGGGGAATCTCTTTCTAGTCTGCCTGGAGCACTTGCCTGCATTATGCTCCTCTGAGGCTGGTTTATCTTGCTCGTTTATAGCAATCTTAATGGTCTTTTAAATCCCAATCCCCTGTCACTACAACCAAAACTTTTATTTCCTTTTCCTTAAATTTCCATGGGAGGTTAAGGGAGACATCTGTTATCCAGTTCCTTCAGCAAAAAAAGAGAAGAAAAATTTTAAATCCTGCCATATGCTGATCTCCTAACTGACATCCTTGTCTTTTTTTTCTCTTCTCCATTCCAATTATTTTGTACATTCCAGTCAGAATAGTTGTTCTAACACTCCTGCCCAGAAACTCAGTGGCTTCTCACTGTCTCTAGAATAAAAATCAAAGCTCCAAGCTCCTTAGTCAGCTTTTCATGATTTTCTTCACCTTTGAAAGCTGACTTCCCGTTACTTCTTTGTCAGAGGCCCCTGGTCTAACCCTGTTCCTCTCACCCCACAGCTCCACCTCCTGACCCCCCATGCTTTCCCACCTCCTCACTATTCTTGACTGATGTGCCACCCAGATCAAGTGCTTGCTGCTTCAGACATCTTGGTGGGTATTAGCCCATTCCACAATGATCAGGTCCACCTTCAACCTAGTTCTCTTCCGTACATCCCTTTGGTACCCGAGGTTATGGTTTATCGTATGATGCATGTTTCTTCCTTCCTCATCCGGATTGTGAGCCTCTGAAATACAGAGATTTCCATCTTCTTGTATCCTGAGCCACCACAGAGCTCTTCATAGTATGGGGTGCTCATGAAGTGCTGACTAATGAATATCATGACCTGGCCACAAGATCCTTCCTAAGCACATCCAGCCCTGCCATAGCATAAGAAGCAGGAAAATAAAGGGAAAAGGGGGCCAGTTTTATTACTGCCGTGAAAAGAATGTGTTTCATTGGTTTGTACCATCAAGGAGTAGCCTCCTCGCTTGCCTCCAACACCCAACAAAGCATCTGCCCTAACAACGCAAACACATTCCACTATCAGAGTAAGTAGTCCAGAGTGCCTCTGGGTGGTGGGCACTCTAGCTTTGCTGTCCTTCTGCTTCTCCACAGGCTGCCCTTCACAATAGGTTTCTCTGTCATGCAGGCAAACTAGCCAGTCCGTCTTGAACATATCAACCTGCTATGTTGAACATATCAACATACCTTGACACCTGCTCAAAGTAATTTTCCTCTCACTAAGCTAGGATTAATAAACACAAATGGTCACCATTTACTTCTTGGCTGATCCTGGGAGAGTGTCTTCACACAAATTAGGCAGGTTGGCTGGATAGGCAACTCTAGCTGATACTCTGGGGAAGTGGAGTTTCCTGCTTTAGCCTGTGGCGCTCTTTAGATACTTCACTTGCTGCTTATCCCAGCTTCCTGTGGACTTCCCCCCAGCCCCTATGCTAAGTCCTTTCTGGCCTTCATTCATGTTGATATAGTGACAGGGAACAGGCAGAGAGGATTCCAGGCATCATCCTGGTAGTCTGACTGGATAACGCTAAAAGCTTTCCAATACTTCAAATCTTTGATCCTATAATTTTTGCTTGCATTGCTTTTAATTAACACTTAGAATCCCCTAGCTTTCTGCTAATCCCTTCAGCCTCCTTACTTTGGCCTCTTTCCCACTTGGTAGATTCATTCTAGCCACTCAGGCCTTCTCTCAGCTCCTTCAGTGTATTGCTTCTGCTTTCCCGTATGTTCTCTCTACTCTCTAGGTCTCTATTCTTCCCACCAGCCATTTGTCTAATCCTACTTAGCTTTCAGGTTCCCCCATATTTTAATGTCACTTATGTAGGCAAACTTCTTTAACCCCCAAACTAGATCAGATTCCTGTTTCCCAGACCAGTCCTACATGTTATCTTCCGTAGCACTTTGTGCACCTGTATTCATTAAACTACTTTTTAGAAAAAATTTGCCTGGTGCTTATCTTCCCCAGTACTTTGAAAGCTCCACATGATCAGAGACTGTGTCTATTCTGTTTACAATTTTATTGCCAGAACCTAGCCCAGTACCTGACACCTAGTAGCTTATTCAAGTAAATGTTCATCAACTGGCCAACTCTGCTTCTCTCTTCAGTCATGCATTCCCCCTGCTGTTCATCATGCATTGGCTTAATGCTGCTTTTCTGCTATTTATGCTTATCTATTTAATGTTAGCTCTCTTAAGTTGTACTTTCCTGGAGGGCAGAGAATTCACATATATAATTTTCTTTGTATAAAGCTTTGTATGTAGGTGTATGTGTCTCATTCCCCCTCCCCTCCCCTGGAATATAGGGGAAGAATGAGGAGGTAAAATTGAGGAGATTGAAGTAAGTGTTTACATAAAAGAGACTCTGAAACTGTTGAGGTGGCTTGTGACTCCCCTTGTTACCCCTGGGGATGCTCAGGGTGCAAGGGACAGGCTATGGGGCAGGAACGCGACAATACAGGAGGTTTTTGGACATTGTTAAAAGTAAGTTTGCTCAGAACTGTGGTATGTACTGCAGGGTAGCAGGAGGAGGGAATAGAGGATGCTTTTGGAAATTCAGAAAAAAGAGGTAATGTGGGAAAAATACCTAAACGAATGTTTGAATGGATAAAGAAGTTGTGGTACATATACACAATGGAAAATTACTCAGCCATAAAAAGG
This sequence comes from Antilocapra americana, assembly GCA_007570785.1. Classification (NCBI taxonomy): domain Eukaryota; kingdom Metazoa; phylum Chordata; class Mammalia; order Artiodactyla; family Antilocapridae; genus Antilocapra; species Antilocapra americana. The sequence goes on along the minus strand of ML661896.1, from coordinate 1,885,600 downwards.
AATGCATTTGAGTCAGTTCTAATGAAATGGATGAACCTAGAACCTATTATACAGAATGAAGTAAGTCAGAAAGCAAAAGATAAATATATTCTAATGCATATTTATGGAATCTAGAAAAATTTATGGAGAATTTATTTACAGGGCAGCAATGGAGAAACAAACAGAGAATAGACTTACGGACATGGGGAGAGGGGAGAAGAGGGTGAGATGTATGAAAAGAGTAACATGAAAACTTATATTGCCATATGTAAAATAGATAGCCAATGGGAATATGCTGTATGGCTCAAGAAACTCAAACAGGGGCTCTGTATCAACCTAGAGGGGTGGGATGGGCAGGGAGATGGGAGGAAGGTTCAAAAGGGAGGGGATATATGTATACCCATGGCTGATTCATGTTGAGGTTTGACAGAAAACAATGAAATTCTGTAAAGCAATTATCCTTCAATAAAAAATAAAGTAATTAAAAAGAAAAAAGGGTAGAAGTGGCAGAGCTTAAATCCATAGGCCTCATTTTCCACAAGGACTTTAGAGTGCTATTAAGCCAAGGAGAACCACTAACTCTTGACAATAGCTCCTCTTGCTATAAGCCCTTTGGTGGTGTTTTTATTACTTTTTAAAATAAAGGTTGAGAAACAAACTTTTACAGTTGTAACTAGAACAGTGATAAGCAGGGCTCGTGGTATGTAATCATTAAAGAAAAAAAACAACAACTTTGTTTTTGGCTCCCACTGTTCCTTTAAACTTGCTCCATCATGGTAGTCCTCACTTCACTCCTGGACAAACGTTTCTTCTGCAGTTATTAAGAAGCACTGTAGTCGCTTTATATAATAAAACCTGATTTCAGTTAGGTACTTAATATATTCAGCCCAGATATTGTCCCTGTTTCCAAAGTTTTTAAGTATTAAGCTATTTGACCTGCTTTATCTGGGGCTTGCTACAAGTAAGAAGACTGGTGTGGTCCTTCTTTCTTTCCTGAAGTTTCTGACACTTCTAGGATTAGAGCAAGAAAGTATGAGGGAGCAGGAAATACTGTACTTGCCTCACATTGTTGAAGCCAGCTTTGTGTTCTCCAGGAGTGGCCAGTGTTTAAATTTAGCTTTCTCCTGGGGCACTTTTGTGAGTTCTTCAGAGATCTGTATTCCCCCGACCCCACCACATACACTGTCAGTTGCTTTCTTCCTCTATAGGAATTCAATGGCCTGTTGGTGAGAAACCAGTGTTTTGCTCATACAAGCTCTGAGGCTGTGGGCAATCCCAGCATTGTTAAGCAGATGCTAGCCCATACAATGGCCCTTATATTTCTTGGGCTGGAATCAAAAATCAGTCCATTCTGCCCCCTTTAACTGCATAGGACAAGTATCAAGCCCCCTGAGGGTTCTATTGAAGCGCTTCTCAGTAGGCTAGTGCTGAAATGCAGGTACCCTTCTTTCTCTGGATGGGGATACCCACAGCATACCAACACTTCTCACCAAATAAATAGTCTTTCAAAAATTTTCTTTTAATACCCAACAACTTCTTAATATGGGTGAAGATTTTAGAATTACATCACCATTTTTCAGTGGTTTTCTATGAAAATTTGCTTCTTTGCTAACATCTCACTTTTATATGACACAGACACTACATAGTGGAGCCTGTGTTGAAACTTCCAAACTGCACTTCCAAATCCTACTGTAGTTGAACAGAGATTTCATGAACTAAGTAATTCATTTCTGTGTAAAGGTATGTAATATCATTTTCTCCTTCTTTCTTCTGTTGAGGAAGCTTATTACCCTCATCTATTACCCTTTTTACTCTCATCCTTTCCTTGCCTTGCTAAGAGTAGATAATTAAGAAATTGTGAGCATAAAGATGGCTCTGGATGGACCACAGACCATAGGGAAATAATCTGCAAAGGAGGTATTTTTCACAAAGGAGGCAAATAGAGATGAAGGAAAGGGCTCGATGGAAAGAAGAAAAGAAAAAGCCCAGTTTCATCAGTGTTTTTCTAGACTCCATCCTAACCCCTCCCACCTCCTCCTTGGTTTGGAGCTGTCTTCTTGTTATACGCAGGTCCCTATTATAATAGCCCCCAAACAGTGGTTGCCCAGAGCAGAGACAGCTCCTGTTAGATCAATAATTCTTGACTTTGTGTTTTCCAGCTGTATTTGTATCTGTGTCTGCAGGTTTAAGGTGGGATGGGTAAATATCATCACTTTTGGCAAAATGGCTGATTATCTTTTCTCTATCATTGCAAAAAGATACCTTGCTCTCCTGGTTCAGAGCCAGAACCTGTCTTAGAAGGAGTCGAAAGACTGCAACCCAGGGCTGCTGTCAGACCAGCAGATGGAGTAGCAGTACTTCTCTGTGTGCCTCTGGGCCCACCTGGGCTGTTGCGCTGGGTGATGCTAGGCCCAGCTCTGCAACCAGAAGGGACAGAGAAATGAATACAAATGATGGTACTCTATTGTCATAGCTGCTGTCCTGTTTGCAGAGGAGTTTGGTAAAATATAATCCTGGGAAAGTTGTTTTCATATGCCTCTCTGGAAGCAGTTGTAAAGAGTGAGAGCTTGTATGTCTAAGATAGTTGTAGGGCATAAGAGAAGGAAAGCTACAGAGATGACAGAATCAAGTGGGAGAATGGTAGTGGGAGAATATGACACAATTCCCCTTACCCCTCAAAAACCTTGGTGAGGACACAGGAATACAACCAGTGGCTCTTGGTGGGAAAGGGCAGGTTTAAGAGGCAAGTTTAAGAGCAAAGACAATGAGGCTGAATTACCACCTGCCTCTAACTCATTCTTCTCTGTCTGAATTGCAGGCACTGGAGTCCCTCTTACTATAATATGTAGATTACCTAAGAAATTAACTCTGGGGCCAGTGGCAGAATTTAAGCTTCCCTAAGATTCCTTCTTCCTATTTTCTAAGAATCTTCCATACAGCTGAATATTTGACAGCTCTTAATAAATTATGGAGGCATTGATGGTATTCTCATTGAGAACTCTCTTCTGCTTCTCTCAGGCCTCTGTAAAAGGGTGAGTCCTTTGGCCTCCTCCCCTGGGAATAGAAAAAGGCATCAGAATGGAGGATGGGGAGACAGTGGATAGAGTTCTACTTTCTCAGGGCAGGCCTGTGTGTCTCTCCTCCCTGATTTCCTCTATATAAATAACAAATCCAGAAGTAGGGGTGTGTTGGGGGACTCAGGATAACCTCCATCACCCATGGCCTAACCATTGAAGACTGCCCCAGAAGCCAGAGGGAAGGTATCTTCCTGATTGATCCTTTGCTCAGGCCTGAACTGAGGGGAGTTGAAGATGCTTGGGTTCTTAGCTACAGAGCAGGTGGCACAGTATGATCTTCATTGGGAATCCATCAGTGTCTGGCAAGTCTCTTGGCCACAGGCCTCCCTGGAGCCCAGAGCTCTTTGAAGAGAAGAAATAGTTCTAGGGAAAAGGAAGCTGCTGCTCTTGATGAAAAAGTTGAGAGGGAAGAAAATGAGACTAACAAAGGCTGAAGAGAACTGTCTGAGGCTGAAGAGAATGTTAATGGCTCTGCTTTGGCGCTTCAAAGCTTGAGCTGGATAGGATTGCACACAGATGCCTCTGCTATCACCTACAGAATACTTACCAAGGGCTGAATCTTGCAAATAATCACAGCCTGACTTTCCCAGGGCAAAAAGCAGTGTCTGCTGAGATGGAGAAAAGAGAAACTGTTGGAAGATCGTAGGCCCAGGTCAGCTAGTTGGGGGTCTAACTGATCTCCTCCACAGCAGATGACAAATGGGGTTCTGGAAGAATTTAAGTGCAAAGGAAATGGCTCTCATTGAACAAATCTAGCAAACAGTTGTCTCATTTCCCTGTTTACAAAATGATAGCTGTTATAGATTGAATTTTGTCCCCCTGAAATGCATATGTTAAAACCTTAACCCCCAATGTGATGGTATTTGGAGGAGGGTCTTTGGGAGGTAATTAGGTTTAGATGAAGTGGATAATTAGGTTTATGAGGGTTGACTCTCCTGATGGAATTAGTGCCCTTAGAAGAGGAGACAGACTCAGAGGACTTGCTGTTTACCCTACCCCGCTCTCCCAACCCCCTACCCTACTCTCCCAACCCCCTACCCTACATGAGCACACAGTAAGAAGGCAGCTGCCGATAAGTCAGGAAGAAAGCCCATGCAAGCACTTAACCACATTGGTGCTCTGGCCTCAGACTTCCAGCTTCTAGAACTATGAGAAGTAAATTTAAGCCACTTGCTCTGTGGTATTTTCATAAGGCAGCCAGAGCTGACTAATACAGCAGCTCTAATGAATGCTATTGGTACCCTGCCCCAATTCACTTACCACATCAGTGTATCTGCTTCAAGCCTAGCTGCTTGTATTGAGTCCAGTATCTCATAGATGCTCCCTTCTCCAGAAAAATTGCTCCTGATGAATGGGAGACCCCGTCTTTACCTGCTGCAGCTCTTAGTCAAGGAGGTACAGAGGCCTCGAGGAAGGATCATTTCTTTACCCCAAAGAAGGAGCAATTCTTTGCTGCCATTCATGCTCCAGAATTGTCCTGTGGCATCAGGTTGAGGCCAAATACAAAGCTGTGACCACATCCATCTTTATTACTGTTTCCTGCTTCCTTCATTCTCTTTCTCCTGAAGGCAGACCTCAACAAATCACATGACCTGCATTCTGTTTCACATTATGCTTCTGGGGAATCTAACTTAAGGCAGCACCTTTCCCAAGTGGTAGAGTGTAGAGCAACCTAAATGACACTATAATGCTTTATGAGTATAGTGACAGTGATTAATGCCCTATGATAATGAGCATTGGAAACAACAGCCCTTATTTTTGTGTCCAGAAAGTATAGAGGAATTAAGGCCCACTGAGAGAGAAGATGAAGATGTGTTCTTCTAGCTATAGATGGCTTCTTCAACAGGCATCTGGTGGACAGCTGTGCTTTCCTTGCCAGGAAGGGTTTAAACAGCCTTGTTAGCACAGCATCACAGACTGAGGTTCCACATGGGCTTAACCGATTACAGAAGCATCTTGACTTCAAGAACCTTTGAGCCATGACTAGACGGCAGAGTCAGTTGGGCAGGTTTGTGCATTGGTTGAGAGTCAGCCAGGCTCTGCATTGCCCTGGGCAGGGTCCAGAGTTTTCTGAAAGGAGGACACCAGCACCTGCCCAGGGAACTCTCTGCTTTGATGGGGTGAGGTATTAATTGATACTCGGAAACTGTCCCCTCTCTACCATGTTTTGCTCAGCCTATTGGCTTTTTCATGATGCTATTTTGTTCTTGGGAAATTCTATTTTACTCTTTTTGTAATAATTCTGTGTTTTCCCTCCCTCTTCCTTTTCTACCTGCTGCTTTCCTCTCTGAGTCCAGGCTTCATCATCAGAGCCTCTGAGATTTGGAACTGGCTCTATCTTGAGAGAATGAGGGTGAATTCTTACATTATTCCGAGAAACCCTCCACAGGACAGTTTCTTACTGCTTCTGATTACCTCTTAGAGCTTAACTTTCTTAGTTCTGTTGGTGAGGATAGGAAGGGATGGAGTAGGTGAAGGGGCAGAGAACTCTCTCCTGATATGCCACTGACACACCTTGTCCCATCTGTTTTGATAGTGGCCCTAGGAAAAATGTGTCTGAGAGGTAACAGTAAATACTTATCCAGATGTTCTCAAAGATTTACGGATATGCCTCAAATATCCCTAACCTTTTTAACAAGCTTAGTTACCCCACAGGAGAATGAGAGTGGCTCCTGCTTCTTCTCAAGAGATCTTGTGTTTAGATCAAGAGATGAAAGGGGGAATTTTGGATAGCTCCTACTCATTTCTCTAACTTTTCTCCCAGTGTATTTTGTGAGAGGGAATAAAATAGAGGTCGTATAAGACCCTCATATCAGACAGCTGAAGGGCAGAGCTGTCTGTTCTCTTCCCAAGCATCCCCAACAAAGAGTAGATTTGCTTCAGAAAGACTATATCCTTCAGTTCAAATGATACATGAAGGTGTAGATTATTTCCATCACTTGACTTTGTTTGCTGCTATATTGCTTCATCCTTAGACAGGATCTCCACACATGGCAGCCAGGGGGCCACCAGCAGCTCCAAACCAGTGCTACCATATTCCAGAGGGAGAAAGCATGCACCTTTCCCGTTACTCCTACAGAAGCCTAGAGAAGACTGTGATTGATATGGTTTTAAAATCATATGACCTTCCTTGACCCACTTGCTGTGCCCAGAGGTGTGAAATAATCTGGTGGGCTAGGCCTGGATCATGTTCTTACGACTGAAATCAGGAGGAGGAGCTTGCCCCTCCAGTCTTGGAAAAACTAGGAAATAGGAGGGACTTCCTTAAGGAAGGGATGCTTGGGGAGGAACATGTGTCCTTTACAGCATACGTTGCCTATTTTCCTCTTTGACTATGCAGTATGTCTAACTTATACAAACGAAATTGCTAATGAAACACAAATTATGGATAAAGTAGTCACTTGTGGATATTATTTTCCCGACTCAAATGTGAAGAGAGGCAAGCTCAGCTCAAGAAAGGATCAAATCAGTCCATCAGGTTTGAGGAGCCTCTGGTCGTAGTGTTCAGGAACCAGCTGGAGGCGTGTTGGAGAACCATGAGGAGGAGTCACTCTTGCCATGAACTCAAGGGCTATACGAGGAGGAGCAGCCTGGCACATAGTGGCACTGAGTTAATACTTGTGGAACGGCTTCTGTATGAATCACAGGTCAAAGATAAAGCTGGGAGGAACAGGAAGAACCAAGCCAAGAACTGAAGGCAGAGTCCCATGCTAAGCCAGAGTTCCATTCTTTGATCAAGCCATGTTTCCACAATTTGCCAGATTGTACGCAGCTGTACTCTAGGATTTTCCCACACTGTAATTAAAGTTATTGTTTTGTTGTCTTTATCCTGAACAGCTAGTAAAGTATATGACTTTCTAATAACTCGTGGTAGAGGTCAGAGAAGATACCAGACAGCAATGACACTGTGGATGTCACTAGGCTCAGGCCCAGAGTCTTCAGAAACAGGCTATGTTTTCTTGAGAGTGGCTTTTAGACTTTGTGACATTGTAATAAATTGTTATGATTATAGATAAATGTCAGAGAAAGATTCCACAATCAAGGCTTTTTAAGCAACATTTTCTTGGACAAAGTTGGACCTGGGAGCTGTGTGCTGCTTAATCCTTCGTGCTATCCTCCTTCCCCCATTTCCATGAACTATTTCTGTGTCTGGTGGACAGGCAGGCATCAGTGTGTGCTCTAGGGAAGTATCTGGGCTCTCAGACCAAGGAGCTGGCACTCAGTGACCTGGCTGAGGCACAATGTGGAAATGAAAAGATAAAAACCTGAGATACGTGCTAGGGGGTGTAGTTTGGAATAAATGGGGTCAGGCCCTCTGCCCAGTCAGCCTAGCACTCCGGCAGCTGCTGCATCTAATGGACAATTCCATTAACATCTCCTTGGATAGAGAGAAGGAGGGTGAGGGAAAAAAAGGGAAGGGGAGGAGGGAGAGATAGGAACGGAGGGGAAGGCTGGGAGGAGATGAGAGAGAGAGACAGCAAGTGTGAGTGTGTGTTTGTATGTTGGCAGAAACTGAAAAAAACTTGGAGCTTTCCTTCATGTCCCCAGGGGGAAATTTGTGTGCCTTAGTTTGTGTGCTGTCTCGGGTTTTGACAGCTGAGGTAGAGCAGGGAAGGTTAGTAGTTTGGATAGAGTAGAATAAAGGCTGAAACCGCCTGCCTTCTCATTCCCACAGGATAAGGTGAATGAGAAAGAATATATCCTTTTCACCCTTGTAATGAATAAATTGTCGGTCCTGGAATTCAGAGGATAAAAAAACAAAGGGGGTTTTGGGATGCCCTCTGATTCTGTAATGAGGAGAAAGGAGGAAAGGGAACATGAAGCAGTCCAGGATTCAGAATCTGGTTTGTGAGTGAAAAGAAACTGATTCCCGCTGCAGGAGGAGAGGAGGGACAGGTCTAAAGAGGAAAAACAAAGGAAGCAGATACCTATCATCTCCCTCAGCATGCTTAAGTTCAGGCTGTCTCTGCAGGCGAGAAAAGGATGAGATGCCTCTTACGATGGCTAATGAATGAAACTCAAAGTCTATCAGACAGTCATGGTGCCCGAGCCTTTCTGAGTCCCCGGCATAATCGTGGGACCATGAAGAAGAGTAACATGAAACTACGTTTCCACTGAGGGATTTTCCGTCTTAGTATCTTCCCACTGTAGCCTTTTAGCTGCTGTCAGACCACATCAGGGCAGAATACTGAACCTAACCATATCACAGCTGCTGCAGATCTCCCCAGAGGAGAGTGTGTGACAAGAGTGGGAAGAGCAGCTCTGATCCAAGACTTTGCTCCTGGCATCCCTGAACGCCCTTGCCAGCTCACTTCCTCTCAAAAGTCACTTTCAGAGGCACAGCTCGGTATCTGGGGTTCTGCCTATCCACCAATCCACAGAACTGAGCACCATCTGCTCAGAGACAAGTTCTTAGTCAGATCAAGACTGTGATTCTCCAGCGGATGGGCCTGACCCTTGAGTCCTAGGTTGAGGTGGAGACCTGATTGAAGGGAATAGTGAATAGGTCCCTGGCTTAGAGGTCAAAATCGCCAGATTCCGGTTTTGATTCTACCCTCAGTAGCTGTATGACCTTGAGCTATTGCTTCTTCAAACTTCAGTATTTCATCTGTAAAATAGGGATAATAATACCTTCCTCTGAGGGCTATTATCAAAATCAGGTAATATATAAAAAGCACTTTGTAAAATGCTGTATTGGTAGAAAGGAATTATTTTCCCATTCCATCATTCTGTTTTCCAAATCCAAAGGCCTCTCCTTGTCATGTGTGAATATCCATTGGATCAGGGTGAGCATCTGGAAAGGTGTGTTTGTGGTGAGGGTAAGGAGATAAAAAGGGAGGATAAAAGATGCAGTGAAGTGGTGTTCCCTGTAATCACGGAGGATTTGACATGAGCTTCTTACTCATACCAGAAGCGTCTATAAACACTTAAGGAGTTGATACCTGTGGCATAATAAGAAACACGTATTTGATCATTGTCTCCAGTTTCTGACTAAAAGCTCCCCAAACCCTCGTAATTTCCTGAGTGATGAGGGTGATAGTAGCATCTTTTGTTTCTGACACAGAGCTCCTAAATCCCTTGGAATTTCCAGGGTGTTAGAAGCCTCTTTTGTTCTAATGAGATGACTCTTGGTGGGATCCTAGATGGTCAGGATAGGGGTTGGTTACCAGAGAGACTAATCTTGAGTAAAATCCTGGAACTTTTGTTCTGATCTTCCTACCCTCTGGGGAGAGGAGAGGGGCTGGAGATTGAGTAAATCATCTGTCTTGCTTATGTGGTAAAACCTCCATAAAGGCCCCTAAATGACAAAGTTCCAAGAACTTTCAGTTTTGTGACTGCATTCACATGCCAGGAGTGTGGTGCATCCCAAGTCCATGGGGACAGAAGCTTCTGCAGTTGGGACCCTTCTGGCCCTCATCCAGTGTCTTGCTGTCAAAGACAGGAAGCACAATGTTGATGGTTGTTCAATAGCTAGTTGCAGTTTTGGTGCTCTGGCAGAAGGGGCGCACGTCCTCTACTTAGCCATCTTGAACCAATCTATGTATGTATCTTTATAATAGGGCTTCCCTGGTAGCTCAGCTGATAAAAAATCTGCCTGCAATGCAGGAGACCTCAGTTCAATTCTTGGGTTGGGAAGAGCCACTGGAGAAGGGATAGGCTACCCACTCCAGTATTCTTGGTCTTCCCTGGTAGCTCAGATGGTAAAGAAGCCACATGCAATGTGGGAGACCTGGGTTCAATCCCTGGGTTGGGAAGATCCCTTGGAGAAGGGAATAGCATCCCACTCCAGTATTCTTGCCTGGAGAATTCCATGGACAGAAGAGCCTGGCGGCTACAGTCCTTGGGGTTGCAAAAAGTCAGACACAACTAAGTGAATCCTTTGAAATAAACTAGTAACTGCAAGTAAGGTGCTTTCCTTAGTTCTGTGAGCTGTTCTAGCAAATTATTGCCCCTGAAGAGGGTCATGGGAACCCCTGATTTATGGCTGGTTGGTTGGAAGTAGAGGAGGCCAAGGGCTGGCAACTGGCATCTGAAATGGGAAGCAGTCTCATGGGACTGAGCCCTTAACCTGTGAGACCTGATGCTAACTTCAGGTAGTTAGTGTTGGAATTGAATTGAATTGTAGGATACCCAACTGGTGCCCAGAGAGCCAGGGAATTGATTGTTGGTGTGAAAAAAGCCTTTCACACATAGGTAGAAACAGATTTTAGTAGTAGTACTCTGCCAGGAAGGCACTAGCTTGAAATACTGGAGAGCCTGCTATCTCTGATGAAGGAAGAGCAAATGAGGTACCAGAAAATGGGAATTTTGGGGAATTTCCCTGGTGGTCCAGTGGCTAAGACCCTGTGTTCTCAATGTAGGGAGCCTGGGTTCAATCCCTGGTTGGGGAACTAGAGCTCACATACCACAACTAAAGATTCTTCATGCCACAACTGAAAAAAAAAAAATCCCACCTGTTACAACTAAAGATCCCACATGCTACAGCAAAAATTCAAGATCCTACATGCCACAACTAAGATGTAATCGTGGTATTTGGCAGATTTGGCAGAAACCAACAAAATTATGCAAAGCAATTATCCTTCAATTAAAAAATGAATAATATTCAAAAAATGTAATGCAGCCAAATAGATAAGTAAATAAATGTTAAAAAAAAAAAAAAAAGAACATGGGAATTTTGGCATGGAGAGAGAGGCGCAGACTGGACAAAATTGCTTGCCGTGACTCTTATGCCTCCTCCTGGCTCCTCTGTGTATGATCTTTTCAATTTTCCCTCCTAGCATTAATCGTTCTTCCCTGAGTCCTATTCCTAATTCCCCAAAGAGAATGTGATTCCTTGCCTTTTCATGCCAGACCTCACCAGGTTGCCTCAGTTCAGAGTTATGACTGGAGGGCTTGGGCTCTCATCATAGAATACTTGGCTGCATAAGATAAAAAGATTAGCTCATATTTATTGAGGGATTACTATGTACTAGGCAGTGTTAAGTGCTCTTCAGAGCTTATCTCACTAATACAATCCTCCAAATAACCCCACTGAAGTCAGTTCTATTATTTTCTTCATTGTATAGTTAAGGAAACTGAGAGGCTAGATAACTATTAAATGGTAGAGCTAGTATTTGAATCCAAGCAGGCTGACTTCAGGGCCACAGCTTGTAAACAGCTTCCATTACTGCTTCTGAGGCAGGGCCATGTGTGAGGTTACAAAAGCAAGGGTACTGGGCTTGCAGGCAGTGTGCTCTATGTATGTAGTCCTGGTGTACCCTCCTGGAGGCTTGGCAAACCAGTGTGATTCTGGAGTCTTCCAGCTATTTTTGTGAGTGTTCCTTTAGGAGCTGTGAATAGGTAGGCTCCAATGCCATTTAAGGTTGACAAATGCTGGGAGTATATGTGTGTGTAGTATGACCCCCCCGAGATAACTGGTTATAGACATGGCTTTGCCTTTTGTTGAGTCTGGAGTTTCCTAAAGTTATCTGAGAAGATAACTCATTTATTTTTCTTTGCAAGATGACTACTAATATACAGTTGTCCACTGTTCCAGGAATACTGGTTTGGGAAATACTGGTATTTCTAGGTGAGTGGAGGTATTCTAGGTGAGTGGAGATTCTCTTCCATCCACCACCACCCAGTCCCCTCAAAGTAACAGCTGCACTGAGATGGCAACTAAGTTTTCAGCAGAGAGCGGAGTGCTCTGGTGGCCGGTCAGCCCAGATGGCAACCACAGGATGCTAATTAACCAGAATCAGGAAGAACTGACGTTTTCTAGGCTTCATGAAGAATCCATCCAACAGAGTTGGGTGGTTTATTTCTTGCTTTCATTTCCCCTTGTCACTACTCTTGTCTAGACCTCTTACATGTCAAGTCTAGACTGTCAAAACAGCCTCCTGACTAGTCTCCCTGCCAGCTGGCTCCCCGCTCTAGTCCATACTGTGCACCTTGCCAAATCCGTCTTCCCAAAATGCTGCTTTGAGCTTGCATGCTCTTGTCCCAGACGTATTCATTCAACTTTCAAGACTGTCCTGGAGGGCCTTCCCTGCTCCCTCCTCACACTCTACATTCAAGATGAAGCTGAATCATTCCTGCCGCTTGGTGCTCTGTGCAGGCCGCTTCCTCCAGCCAGTGCTTAAACAGCTCCCTCCCAGTGCCCTGTTTTCCCTATCAGAACTTTGTGTTCTCATTCATTCACTTATCCATTCAACAAGAATTTATTTTGTGCCTTCTGTTTGCCAGGCCCTGTGCTAGAGAAGACAAAGTCCTTAACCTCAAGGAGGTAATAAAAACAAATAAAAACACACAGGGTGGTGTGTAACATGATGGAGTGATGCTCAAGGTTTCATGGCAAGGGCACCTATCCCTGCCTGAGGCACAGGAAGCAAGTCAGGGCTTTCTGGAGAAAGCGGTGTTGATGCTTAAGGGGTTAAAAAGTATTAGTCATTTGAGGGCTGTGGTGTCGGGAAACTGGCCCAGGATGTATTGTGTACCTAGATCTCAGCTGCAGGGCAAAACAGACATGTTCTCCCCAACTTCCTTGTTCCCTCAGAGAATCTAGGTTGGTCCTGTTGACCTGGGGAAGACAGGTGAGGGAAAAGCACTTGAACTCATCACAGAAGTGGGGTTGGGGGCTGGGAGGAAGAAAAAAAAAGAGGATATGACTGATATGCTGCTGCCTGCATCTTATGGTTCAGTCACTTCCTCCATCTCCCAAGTCTGCTCTAAGAGATGCATGCCACTGGAGCAGCTTGGTTGCCAGGGGCAACCCTGGAAGGCAGCCTTATTCCAAAGGCAGTCACTGAAGCCCCTTGCCCCAGGGCCTCATAAGCCTGGCTCTGATAGGCAAAAGGTAGGTGGTTTCTCTCAGCCAGACCCCTCTGTGAGGTTACAGGACAGGGCCAATATGCTCAGGTGGGTCTGAGTGAAGGGTGTTGAAGATAGCCCTTCCAGCCACCCAGCAGGATACTGAGAAAAGAAAGGGCTTGCAAAACAGTAGATTGCATTTTAATCCACACAGATACTTAATACTTAATATGAGTAACATAGCCTGTTTTTTCTAAGACATAGCCTGATTAACTTCAGGCCTCAGGCTTAGTAACTTAACATTGACAACCTGCAGATTTGATACATGTGTGTGCAGGTCTGTAGTGCTAATAAGATTGTAGAAAGGATGATTTTTCTCTTGCTCAGTTTTCCTACCCTGAGGTTGTCCATCTCTAAATTTCTCCTTTTCCTGAGCTAGGACTTGGATCTGGGAATATGGAGCCTATCTAAGGGAGAAGGCAGAGCACGTAGGCTCTTTTGAAAAGAGTGGGAAAGAGAGGCAGGCGCTTAGCTGCTTAGTTCGCTTCTGGTGCAACTGACATGTAATTCATAATTTGGTTTACTAAGGCTCCCTGTGTCTTTCTCTGGTTCCTGCTGGTCTGCCTGCTTGAATTGCCTGCTGTTTTTCCCACATAGAGGAGAAGCCTATGCTGTGTGGATTCAAAGCACCTAAGTTTCAGTTTCTGGTCTATGACTTGGACAATGTACATACTCATCCTGAGCTTCAGTTTCTTCACCTGTAAAATGGAAACAGTAACAGTGGCCCTGTCCAATCACAAGGTTAGTGTAAAATCAAACAAAATAGTTTATGGAAAAGTGTTTTGTCAACTGTAAGTAACAATAATAGGAATAATGAGAAGCAACTGCTGCTGCCAGTTATTGAGTGGTTACAGTGCCAGTTGCTGTCCTCTTCATTCACATTATCTCCTTTTAATCAATAAATCATTATTTTTATTCAGATCCTCCTTGTCCTTTAAGACTCAGCTTAGAATACACCTTCTCTTGAGAGCTTCTTTGACAGCTCTTGCTCACATTAATTCCTAGCTTCTCTGAATTAGTTTACACCATCTAGGTTAACCCACCATTATTTCTTAAGTTCAGGTTGTCTTTCCCCAGCTAGATTCCTTCAGGGAAGGGCCTAGGTACTCTACTTCACTTACCTTGCCCAAGATATAGAACACATAGCCAGTACCCTCGAAAACTGGAGATTGAAAATTTCTGCCCATATTGTTCAGTCTCTAAGTCGTGTCCAACTCATTGCTGGACTACAGCATGCTATGCTCCTCTGGCCTCCACTGTCTCCTGGAGTTTGCGAAAAGTCATGTCCATTGAATCGGTGATGCTGCCTAACCATCTCATCCTCTGTTGTCCCCTTCTCCTTTTGCCTTCAATCTTTCCCAGCTTCAGGGTCTTTTCCAGTGAGTCAGCTCTTCTCATCAGGTAGCCCAAGTACTGGAGCTTCAGCTTCAATATTTCCAGTGAATATTCAGGGTTGATTTCCTTTAAGATTGATTGGTTTGATCTCCTTGCAGTCTAAGGGACTCTGCAAGAGTCTTCTCTAGCACCACTGTTCAAAAGCATCAATTCTTCGGCATTCAGCCTTCCTTATGGTCCAATTCTCACATCCATACATGACTACTGGAAAAACCATAACTTTGACTATATAGACCTCTTTGTAGGAAAACTGATGTCTCTGCTTTTTAATACACTGTCTAGGTTTGTCATAGCCTTGCTTCCAAGGAGTAAGTATCTTTTAATTTCATGGCTGCAGTCACTGTCCACAGTGATTTTGGAGCCCAAGAAAATAAAATATGTCACTGCATGTTTCCACCCTTCTCTTTGCCATGAAGTAATGCCCACACAGTTATTGCATAAGTTGAAAATTCTCTACATTTTATGAAGCAAAGCCCTGGGTGGAGAGTTAGTTATTGCTCTCTGTCTTTGTGACCAGGCGAAGACCCATCTGCTCGATTCAGGTTGGTAATCATTATCTTTACAAAGCCTTTATTAAGCTCCTAGGCTAAGAATCTGATTGTAATACCTGCCTGTAGAAATGCTAATTGTTAACCCTCCTCTCTCCTCCATACTCTTTCATGTTCATACAAATATATATAGTATATACATACTGATGGAGTCTATTATTAAAAGACAGAATGGCCCCCCTTTAAGACTAACAAGATAGCAAAAAACACTAGAATTAGATATCAGGAATTACTTCCTCCTCACTCCAGTATGGAGACTAAGGAGCTTGGAATCTGTGGATCCTGTTGAGCCTTGAAGAGAAGAATCTTCCTGCTTCCTAACTTCTAATTTACCTCAAATCACTGCCCAGTATGCCCCAAAACACATGAGCCTCCTTTCCTCTGGAACTGTCATCTCTAGTCTAGCTTTGAGACTTTTATACTATCTGTTCCCACACACAGCCTGGAAGCTGCTACCCAGAGACCTTTGCCTGGCTGGCACCTTCATATCATTTGGGTCTTAACCTAAATTACAAATTTTTCCTGATCTCCCAATTTAAAATAACTTCCCTGGGGGTGGGGGGTGGTTATAGATTCCACACATGCATTTGCTTTTTATGTGAATAAATTTCTCTGGAAGGATACATAAAATATTAAAATTTGCTGCTTATATGGAGGGAAACTGGATAGCTGGGATACAAGCCTGGGAGAGAGACTTCTCTGCATATCCTTTTTAATTTTTTTTTAAATTTAGACTCACTGAATATATTATCGATTCAAAAATATTTTAAAATATGAATAAAAATAAAAAAATAAGGTAGCTCCTTGCTGAGCATTATTTACTTTATAAATTTTGTTTACAAAACTGGCAGTGGGACATAGTCAGCCGATCCTATCCATGTGCTATTATATTATCTTACCGAGCGTTCATCCTGGCACTGATTCTTATTTTACTCATTTCTTATCCATCTTCTCCCACTAGAATGCAAGCTCCATGAAAGCACAGTCCTTTTCTGTCTTATTATTGCTGTATTCCTGCACCTGGACAGTTTCTGGCTCACAGTAGATGCTCGATAAACACTAGTTGAATGACTATTTGAATGAATTATGTTTCTCTGGCTGTAAGGAAGAGCAACCCTATTTGAAAGGAGATAAAATGGGATAAACTTTTGGTGGTAGCCCCTCTGGGAGGAATAATCTCTATTTTGGTCATCCTCAAGACAGCCTGACCTGTAGTTCTTGCCTCAAGAAGTAGCTACTTAGGCAGGTTTCCTGAGAGCAAATGCAAAACTGAGTACCTCTCCTCCTAGGACACATTCCAGAAGGTAGAGAAACCAGTGGATTCACTACTTCTCAGTTTGAGGAGAAGGAAGAACAGCCCATACACACACACCTGGGGAAGCTGCTCAGGTGGCAGTTTGAGCTTTGCAGTCACCCCTGAGGGAGTAAGGGAACAGACCCTCACTGCCAGAATGACAAGGGTAACAGCCAGGAACTGGGGAGGGGGAGAAGCTGGGGAAAATGGAAGGAGGGAGTTTGGCACGTTACAACATAGGTGGCACATTGCCCTGAACAAACAGCCTGCATCTCCATGTGCTGATTAATTTTTAAATGTTTCTGAACCAAACATATTCTCTGCCTGTCCGGGGCTGGGCTTTTTGCAGCCATGTAGCACACTGGCCAAGAAAATTTGTGGTCCTGTAGGAGAAACAGAATTCTAGATGAATCACTCATGTACTGGGCACAGCCCACCCAGGGAAGGACTCTGCTTCAAAGGAGCTGGCCTCATCCCCAGTGCTGAAGGTCAGGCAGAGGTCAGGAGACCCAGGTTGCACTACTTTTTGTCTCCCTTGGAAGAAGGTCAACATGTAGATTCTTCCTCCTCTACCACTGCAACACTATCTTTACCACCAAACAGTCACACTCACTCAGAGGCAGACGGGAGGATTCCCAGTGGAGTGACCTTGAGAAGCAGTGGAAAGGGCAAACTATGTAGTTTTGATTCAGTCGTGTGAAATCTCTGAACCTCAAGCTTTCTTAGCTTTCTCTAAGATAGCACTTCGTGGAGTTACCTAAATTAATGCGCATAAAAACAAAGAATAATGGAGATGTCTAATAAAGAGAAGGACTTTGGAAGACGAAAAGGTAGTGTACTTGCCTAGCAGTGGCTTGGAAGGAGAAGAATTAAGTCCATTTTAGACTGGCCACTTGGCAGCTGAGCTCATAAAGCCTCATCTCACATGAGAGTAGAGAATGGCCTTTTGACTTTCCTATTTGGGGTCGCAAAGAGTCAGATACGACTGAGTGACTTTCACTTCCACTTTTTTTCACTTTTTGAGCAGTCTGCTGGTCCTGCCACTGGTGGTCCCTGTGCTTGAAGTACTGAGTGATGTACTTCAAGGTATGCCATTCTTTTACAGCACAAATGTGCCCCGGCATCCAGCAGCATTTTCTAGCCCATCAGAAGGGAAAGGGATCAAAGGAGGGGACCTGGGACATGGGCTACTTTGGGCAGATCTGTGCCACTGTGACAAGGAATGTCTTGCCTGAGTGTTCCTGAGGCATGGCTACGCCCACCAAGTTTCCAGTCCTGCGTGTGTGTGTGTGTGTGTGTATGGGTGAGTTTGGGAGGTGGTACACAGTTCTGTGTGTACAGATGCTCTGGATATGTGTGAGGTTCAGCACTAGGGGGGCCTCTAGGATTTGTCTGTAGCTTAATCTCCCACCCACTCACCCTGCTCCTGGAGGGGGAGCTGTAACTCTGCCCTCAGGCTACCTGCATTTCCACTCTCCACCAACCCACCAACCTCTCGTTCTGTCACAACAAGAAGCTTTGGCAGAAAGGGAGGGAGCGTGGGTGCTGCAGAGAGAAAAACACCCCAAAGTTTCAGTAAAATGGCAAGAGAGATGCCAGCACCCAGGGAGCAGGAGCCTTCTGTTTCTCACAGCCTGCACTGCTGGGCTGGGGAACTTATACCATGATTTCCATTCCTTCCTTTCTCATTCTTTCCCATTTCTTCCCACCGGATATTTGGAAAGGGAAACCTGTGGTGAGGGAGGAAAGGAACAGATTCTTGTCTTAGGGATCAACATCTTTTATAACTAACAGAATAGGCATTTCTGGGCACGACTTGATTTAGGCAAAGTGGAATGTGTGTGTGTGTGTGTGTGTGAAAGAGTTTGTATGTGTATATGTGTGCAAATGTGTGTGTGTGTTTATGGGGGTGGGACAATAAAAATAAAGGGCAGATAGAACAGAAAAACAGTATTGGTTAGGTATCTGCCTTGGTTAACCCACACATGAATAATTGAAAATTGATTGTATTTGTGTAATAGGTTGGCCATTACCCAATTTTTGCAATATTAGAATAAATATGCATAAAAAGAAAAATCTCAGGATTGACATTTTTCCTCCTGCTTTTGTAATTAGAACATTTCATTTGTGCAATGACTCTGTTTCTATAGGGTAAAAACCTCTTTTACTCAAATCTCAGGAATGCAGTACTCTAATCTTTTCCCCTAAATAAGAGCTAGAGTTCATCTTAGTACTATTTGCTTACAAAATATTTGAATTTGTAAACAGGATCCCAGGGGGAATGTTATCCCACTCAAGAAAACAAGTTACTTTTCACCTCTTTGAAGTATCTATTTGCATTCCAACAATATGGTACTTAATAAATCACTCTGCTCTAGCAATTCATTAAAACAACTCCTAGAGGCAATACTTAAAAAATAAGGCCATATTTATTTATTTAAAAGCCTGTAATGAGTGAACAGTTTATCTGAACTATGGATGTCCATTCGTATATGATCGTAATACTTTTAAGTTTTGTTGAGTGCTCCTTGCATACCAAGGACTACACTAACTGCTTTACTTCTATATTCACATTTGGTTGTTCCAACCAGGGAGGTACTGTTACTTTACAACTAAGGCATAGAGAAATTAAGTAGCTTAACCAAGTTCATTTATGTAGTTTCAGGACAGAACTTAAATTCAAGTTTTTATTCCAAACCCCATCCCTTAACCAACGTGCTGTATTGTATCTCTTTGTATTTACTGACCAAGGATGGCAAACCATGCCAGCAAGAGGAATGATGATGCAGGTACCTGCAAAGGGGCTGTCTCCACAGAATTCTTGGCTCCCCGTCCAGACCCAGGCTGCAAGGCCAGTGCCTTGGTATTGGGTGTGAGCCCCACTCAGGGATGATAATTCCTGTTGTTGGGATGGGAGATGGTAAACCCAGTGGAATATGGCCCGTGAATCCCACTGGGATTTTTCAGTTCTCTCTGGGACTGCAGGTCTTTGTAGGGTTATCTCTAAAAGATGTATACAGCCTGAGACATTGGTGTGAAAAAAGTGAGTGAATGCAAAGCATATCGTAAAGTATGTATTTAGTACTGTGATCATCAACCCAGCTGAGGATTAGCTCAGAAGGTTCTAGGAATAGTGTAGGACTTTGAGGAAGGGCATTGGCCCTAAACTGCCCTTCAGTTTGGAAGTGGTAAAGGAGAGAAGTGTGCACGTGTACCAAGTCACTCCAGTCATGTCTGTCTCTTTGCAACCTCATGAACTGTAGCCTGCCAGGCTTCTCTGTCCATGGAATTCTCCAGGCAAGAATACTAGACTGGGTTGCCATGGCCTTCTGTATGGGATCTTCCCAACCCAGGGATCAAACCTGCGCCTCTTATGTCTCCTGCGTTGGCAGATGGGTTCTTTACCACTAGCATGGTAAAGTCCCCAGGGACAGGAGGCAGAGGGGAGAAAAGGAAGGTCGTAAGAAGAGTTGGAGGGGAGGGTGTAAGGGGTAAGTGTGCCTGAGAGGAAGCATGCAACCCCGATGAATAATGGAGAACAGCTTTATTACTTTCACTTTCTGAAATAAGAACTGCCATATGAAGGTGGGGAGGGAGCAGCCTGGGAATAAATGAAATGAGAAAGGAAATAGCAACCATCATTTCTGGCCCGCTGATGAGAAGATGTCAACATGTCCTTAGCCTCTTGCTGCATTCAGTGCTTTTCTAGAGATAAATTATGGTGCTCAAACAGGTTCCATTGGGGCTCTAGAATATTCTGATTATGAAAAAAGAGGACTGGAAGTTGGGGACTAGTTGCTTAGTCTCTGAAGGACTTTTTTTACTTGAGCTGTTCCACCATTAGCATTGGATTTAACTGCAAAACTGAAGGGAGGTCAAATAAGAACTTATAAAAGATTAGGTTATATGTTGCTGGGGTCTCTAGCAAGATGATTCTAGAGATAGATTTGTTGGAATATCTAGAAAGCAAAGACTTGGAAACACCTGAATGAAGCCACTGAGAAACCTAGCAGAGCACAGAATACTTGGAACAAGCCTGCCTTTAGGCCTTCCCTCACAAGAAGCCAGATCAGAGGGCAGAGGAGAGAGGCAGTTCAGTCACTAGGTACCTGAAAGGGCTAGAGAGAGAGGCTGGCTCAGGGACATAGCCTGAGAAAGCAGCCCCTGGGCTGAAATTCATAAGAAATTCTCTGTGAGGACTCACTCCCTGCAAGACAGGCAGAGAATGTACACCTAAGACCAGGCATCTTGATCCAGAATTCTTCATTTGCCTCTCCTCGGTGTCCAACCAATGGGAGTTATTTAATAAAAGTTAGGAGGCTTCCCTGGTGGTCCAGTGGCTAAGACTTCAGGTTCCCAGTGCAGGGAACCTGGGTTCAATCCCTGGTCAGGGAACTAAGAATTCTCACCTGCTGCAACTAAGAGTTCACATGTGGCAACTAAAGATCCTGCATGCTGCAACTAAGACCCAGCACAGCCAAATAAATAAGTAGATAAAATAAATGTTTAAAAAAAGTGTGAGAAGTGGGAAAATATCACAACTTGATGGGTTAACCAAGGTCTGAGGCCCGCTTTGGGGTGTACGGGCCCAGCACAGGGAGCAGTTTTGCCCCTGGGGCAGATTTTGCTGATTGATGAAATAAATGAAAGACTACACAGTCTGAAATCCTGCCTCTAACAGAGAGGATGGAGAACCTGGGCTGGAAAGAGAGATTGAGGGTGCTATGAATACCAGAATCCCAGTCCCAGGATTCTGAGGGTCTTGTCTGATGGGACAATACCAGACACATGAATTCTCCTATTGAAAGCCTTATCCATCAGCTTCCCTGATAGCTCAATTGGTAGAGAATCCACCTGCAATGCAGGAGACCCCAGTTGGATTCCTGGGTCAGGAAGATCTGCTGGAGAAGTGATAGGCTACCCACTGCAGTATTCTTGGGCTTTCCTCTTGGCTTAGCTGGTAAATAATCCGCCTACAGTGCAGGAGACCTGGGTTCGATCCCTGTGCAGGAGTCAGTAAGCACTTCTTGAGCACTTATGAGGTTGTATGAGGGATACATTAAAAAAAAAAAATGCTGTAGCTAAAGATCCTGCATGCCACAGTGAAGACCCAGCACAGCCAAATGGATAAATAAATAAATAAATATATGTAAAAAAGTATGAGACTGCTCCTACTCTGGAGGAAATTAATGTCTTCTGATGAAATTGGCACCTTCTTCTTCAGCCATTTCCTTCACCACTTTTACGTGTGTGATCTTTTGTGCATGCTCTCAGTCGTGTCTGGCTCTTTGCAACACCATGGATTGTAGCCCACCAGGCTCCTCTGTCGGTGAGATTCCCAAGCAAGAGTCCTGGAGCAGGTTGCCATTTCCTCTCCAGAGTTTCTTCCAGACCCAGAGATTGAACCCTAGACTCTTGTGTCTCCTACGTTGCCAGGTGTATTCTTTACCACCGGCACCACTTGGGAAGCCTTTACACTTTCCCTCCTCTTTTGTTTTCCTCTATTTTCTGGCCTGTTCTTGTTCCCTTCAGTCATTTTCATCTCTGAATATCCTTGCTCTCCATCTCCCACTTGATCGTCTCTAACCTTGTTTCTTGGTCTTCCCAACTTCCCTCATGCCCTGGGATGATGAGAAGCTGGCTTACTGCTGGCTCCAGATTGCTGTAGGCCTCTGGCAGAGGTTAAAATTCTGTGGTCCTATGTGTCTAGACTTGGACAGGCACTGGGATCCCTGATTTCCCAGAGTTTAGAAACTGCTTAAGTGAGCTAATCTAATCTGTCAAAGTCTGTATGTAGAGCCTGTATCAGAAGAGTCTTAACCATGTCCAAGTAACATTAAAGATATGAGTCAAGAAGCATGTCCTACTCTTGTTTTTGTTTCTGTGTCTAATGGCCTAGACATAAAAACAACTTCGAATCCATGGAACAAGTTGATATGGAATGAGAGGGGTGGTGTGACTCATAAAAATTATAATAATAATGAGGAACAAGTAGAGAAAGACCATAGAAAATGACAGTTTCATGGGTGAGACATTCTGTTTTCCTACATTTTATACTTAGTGAATGTGTGTGAGTGATTGGCACACCCAGACTGTACTTACTATTTATGTATTTCTTCAGTTTCAACAAAACCTAAATTTGAGGCCCTCAGCCCAGACTCTTTTTTCCTTTCCTGAGTACCAAGGACCCTGTTTGTAATGTTGGCATTACTAACTTCAAAGTAGAGTTGAATGGGTTTGTGTAAGTGACTTTGTATTGAAAATGATACCTAAATTTTCCTTGCTCAGCCTCAGCAGTAAAGCACTTCAGTGCCTCAAGCACTAAAGGTAAAGAAGTATGCACTGGGTTTTAATCAGGTATCTCAAATGGCTTTTTATACCTTCTGGGAGAAGGAACCGGAATTTGTGACCCTAATCCACGGTTGGCACACTAACTCTAGACTGCCCAGCAAGAAAGGGAAATTAACTGTTTGGTTTATTGTTGTTGTTGTTTTTCCCATTCACTTATTTACTTGCAAACAGTGCCAGATAATGGAAATGTAAGAATGGTAAAAATTATGGTTCCTGTCCTCCAAGAGGCACAGTCTTGTTGGGAAGACAAGCATAGAAATAACAAGAGTCCTGGTTGGTAATTGCTATTGTACAGGTAACATGTGATCTCAGAGGAAAGAACAACTAACATGAGAGAGAGAAGGAAAGAACTGCTGTTGTTAAGGGATGAATTGAGAGTTGGCCAGTCTGAATGGAGGGAAAAAGTAGATTCCAGACAGTGAGAACAGGAATTACAAAGGACTGTGGTGAATGCAGAGAATGATGAGTTTAGCATGAGTAGAGGTAAGGAACATCCTTCGAGAGTGTCTGAAAAGGTCCTGGGAAAATACAAATGAGTTAAAAGCACTCTGCTCAAAGAAGCTTATAGTTGGGTTTAGTTATTTCCTGGTATTTACGGGTCCATTTCACTGCCATGGTGAAATGAGAAAAAACAAAGACAATGTAATGAGTCTTTAAATAAAGCTAAATATATTCAATATAAAACCTCTCCTCTTTAATGTGAGGTTATATTCGTATTTTCATGCTTTCCTGAAAAGATGATATTAATAGTAGATAGTAGTTTTCTCCTTTAACTTTACTTATTAGGAGTGGACCTATGCAGGGAACATGGATTTACTAGTCATGACTGAGACAAAAGCAGGCTCTCATGCTACTTCCCACCCTCACTAGCCTCAGAAATAAGGGAAGGGGAGAGATCCTGGTCCCAAGAGAGTCAAGGTTCATAAATGTTCTCTCTAGAGAGCAGCTGCTCCTCCAGACAGCACAGAGGGGATGGCCAATGTCCCGGGAGCCCATGGGCCCAGGAGGTTCTGGGTTCATCTCCTCTAGCCAGAGTGAGGGGGTGGTGAGAAGGAGAGGAAAGGACAGTAACTCTACAGAGAGATCCAGCAAGTGTAACAAGAAAAGCTGGTGAAACAGGAACAGTCTGCTCCACAGGGAGAAGCCTCTGGGCTCTGTCTTTTATGGGATAATAGAATGTGGTCACCAGCTTTTACCAGAGTTAACCAGGCATTCAGGTGTTCCATGGCCAAGGCACAAATAACCCACCCACCAATCCCTTTAATCATATCACTTAGCCAGTCACACTCCTGCGATCAGCAAAGCATTAGCACCTAAACTCAGACTACTGCACTATAATAAGACTGCATCATCCTGTTTATAGCTTAGGGCTTATGGGTTTGAACTAATTTAGGAATCAGTTTGGGGACCAAATGGAGAAAGTTTTGTTGTGAGTTGGAAGTTTGCTTAGTGAGTAGGATGCAATGCATGCATAGAATCCAGAGGTTAGGGAGCCACTGGTCATATTGAAGATTCAGACATATAAGCAATTATTTCAGTAGAGTGTAATAATTGCATGTACAAAGGCACAGAGAACTGTGATATAGGAGGAGCATGATAAGTTTAGTAGGAGTAGAGGAAAGGTATATTTGGTGGGAGTTTGTGAAAAGGGGACTAGAAATGGAGGGTGGAGTCTGACTGTGAGGGGCCAGCCAGGATAGAGTCTTAGGAAGCAGAGCTGAGGAGAGAGCTGCTGACCAAGGGATTAGGGAAGTGAGGGGAGGCTTTCCTAAGGAGGGGGCCCTTGGGATGAGTCTCTTGTCTAGACCTCTTTTTAAGTCTCTCTTTTCTTCTTCCTTTCCCCCTGCCCCACATTTTCATGCCAGGCCCAGAACATCCTCGCAGCCTGCTGCTCTAATTACTTCATTCCATTTTAATTCTGCTGAGTTAGGAGCCTCTGAACTCAAGAGGAAATTCACGCAAAATACCAGACAAATTGAATGTGCTGGCATTTTAGAAATACGGCTGACCCTATCTGCCCCTACATGTTCCCTTCCCCTAGCACTGCCTCAACTGGCAGCAGATTTAAAAATCAACAGTAGGATGTGCTGATGAGAAGAGGTGATGGCACTGATGGAGTAAGAACTGGGGGTTAACTGGCTTATTGGAGTCATTCATTACCTTTTATGGAAGGAGAGAAGGACAGGGTGAGGTCTTTCTGATAGGGAGCTTTCCCTAGACCCTTTTGGAAGCTTCTGGGGTCCATCTTTGCAGCTCTAAAATTTTGCGAGTGTTTATGAGTTGTAATATTTCTTCTTCCTTAGAGATTTTTGCAAATTGGGAGAGATACCCTTATTCTCAGCTGTTTATTGATGGAGTTGGATAGAATGACCTCTCAAAGTGAGGGGATTTCGGTTTATAAATCAGGAGTTCTCAGATTTTTTTTGCTCTCAGGATTTCTTTGCAATCTTAAAAATTATTGAAGGCCTCCCAGAGCTTTTGTTTTTGGGTTATACCTATCAGTATTTACTGTACCAAAAATTAAAACTGAGAAATTAAAATAATATTTATTAACACATGTTAAGATAATAACAATAAACCATTATATGTTAACTTAAATATTATATTTTGGTTAACATTAGAAGATACCTGGATTCTCATTTCTGCTTCTGTATTCAAATCAGTATCAGTATTTTGTTTTGGTTGAAGTAGATGAAGAAAATCTGGCCTCAGAGAGTTGGAAAAGGTAGGAATATTTTAGGATTCAAATAATTGTAGATATTTTTCTTTGATATTATACTAAAACTCTACACATGGTAATTTATTAAAGATCACTTGCAATGTGGAATCTGAAACTATCATTTTCTACTCTTACATTAAAATCCATTGGCTTAACTTGCACTTTGAATAAATTTTGTAATGTCATGCATTGATCATTTGGAAAATACAGATCCTCTGAATTGTATAGATCTTCCAAATGTTGATACATTTCATTTACAATATTTTAAAAATCGCATTCATTGCATCACCATCAATCTCCTCACAGAGGTCTTTAAGCACCGGGTAGCCATCACATTCAAGGTGGCAGATACAAGTGTCTCAAAATTCTAATTTTCACTTGAAAGCTTAAATTTTATCATTGGCAACAAAAACTGTCAGTTGTTTTCCTTGAAGTGACAGGCTAACTTTGTTCATTTTTGGAAAACTGTCTGCCAAACACTCAAATCTGAATAATCTTAGTTGGTCTTCTAGTCATTCTAACAAGTAAAAATGATGTTCCATGAAAAAAGAGAGTAATTCAGCTTGAAACTCAAAAAATTGCAAGAATGCTTTTCCTAGAGACAACCATTATACTTGAGATACAGCAGAAATGCTTTATGTGTGCTTCGTATTTCCTCAGACAGAATATTAAAAAGATATACTCAAAGGTTGAGATTTAGTAAAAATTAATAGTGTTTACAGTTATATCAAGATCAGTCCTAGGTTAAAGTGAATTAAAAAAAAAATTGCAATGAAGAATACAAGAACTGCTTGTATAGTTAGTTTAGTGCCACTGCAAGGTATAAGCTATTTTACCCACTATTGCATTTGCTCCATCAATGCAAATGTCAACACAGTGAAAAATGAAAATAATGTCTTAATTTTGTTATCAAAATAGTTTTGACCTTATGGACCTTTAGAGTCTTGGGAACCTCCCAGTGGAGGAAAACTACTGCTGTAAATGATGTGGCCAAGTTCCTCAGGGTTTGACTCAAAGTCTCTTTTCACTCTCTGCTCTCTCCTTAGGCAAATTCATCTACTGCCTTTGAACTACTTTTGAACAAATGACCCACACATTTGTTATCCCTAGCCCTGACTCCTGCCTGGAGCTGGAGACCCATGCATCTAGCTGTCAACTTAACATTGGCACTTGGATGTCTTGAAGGCTCCTGAAGGGCAACCTCAGACTTTGCTTGTGGTCTTTTTCTCCTTTGTTTTCTTCTACCATGTTATCCAACCTGGAATCCTTGTTCTCACACCCTCTCCACACTCTCCCTCCTCTGTATCCAATCAATCACTGAGTCCATAATTTTACCTCCTAAATATCTTTTTAGTCCACAACTTCTATCACTACCACCACCACCACTACAGAAGTTAGAGGCACCATTATCTCTTGCTTGTAATTACCACAACAGTCCCCCTTCAATCCATTCTCTTCATAGTAGTTGAGTGACCTTTTCAAAACCTATATTTGATCCTGCCAAAACTCTGCTTAAACCCTTTAATGACCTCCTGTTGCTCTCAGGATGAAGGTCAAAATTTTTAACTCGATCTGACTTCCTAATCTATGTCAAGTTCTTCATCATATGCTCTCCTTAAACATGTTCTTTCTTTCATAATGCTCATCATGATTTGTACTTAAATATTCATGAGTGGGATTGTTTGCTTAGACTGTAAATTCCTTCCTTGATGAGACTGTAAGTTTCAAGAGAGCAGATATTTTATAAATATTTACTGAGTCAGTGATGGAATGAGACCTAGAACAATTCCTGTGAGCATAGATTAACCACGGAAAAATAAGTCATCTGCTCCAGGCCCCTGAGTTGGGGGAAGACCTATTTTTATTTTTATTGTCTCATACTATTTAAAAAAAAAAAAATGCTGCCTTGTGTGAGGCTTTCCATCAAAGCATCCTTCTAAGTGTGGGGGCACATTAATCTTCCTTTTGACACAGAAGCCCTCTTTGCTCCCTATCACTCATGCTGCCAGTGGCTCTTGGAGAGGGTTAGCTAGCAATTCTGGCCCTTCAGGAATATAAAGGAGGACACAACTCTCTCTCCCACTGGTTGCTTGGCTAGGAGGCTCATTTCAGCAAAAGAGAATAAAATATATCAAGTGGAGGTGCCAAGAGGGAAACAAAAAGAGGATGAGTCATGATATTTGTCCAGGGAGACTTCAATCTACTATGGAGGACAGAGCCCATCTTGGTTTTTTTTTTTTTTTTTTTTTTTAGCTGAGCTCAATATAGTACTGGAAGTGGTCCTTTCTACAGGAGGGAAGGGAAACAATGTTTATTAAACACCTACTCTGTTAGTAAGCAACTACCAGACTGTTGTTCTCTCAATTAGTCTTTTTTTAAAATTTTATTTGTTTATTTGTTTTTGGCTGTTCTTCATTACTGCACAGGCTTTCCTTTAGTTGCTGCGAGCGGGGAGCTCTTCTCTAGTTGCAGTGTGCAGGCTTCTCATCATGGTGGCTGCTCCCTTTGAGGACCACAGGCTCTAGGGTGCTCAGGCTTCAGTAGTTGCAGCTCCTGGGCTCTAGAGCACAGGCTTAATAGTGTGGCACCCGGGCCTAGTTGCACCAAGACGTGTGGGATCTTCCTGGACCAGGGATCAATCCCATGTCTCCTGCATTGGCAGCCAGATTCTTTACCACTGAGCCACCAGGGAAGCCCCCTGTCTTTATAACAATCCTGTGAAGTAGTAATTTTTCCCATTTGTTTAGACGAAAAAAAAATTGAGGGCCAGAGAGGTAAAGTAACTTGTATAAGTAATATAGTTAGAATATATATATTAGATTTGTTTATCTACACATTCCACATCCCCCTTTGTGACTCTGTACTGGTCAAAACTTGGCTGCAGGCAGTGTTATATACCACAGGACACCTCTCACCCCAACTTCTTAAACCACCATTTACCCACCTCCATTTTCCTCTGCTCTTAGGTGATTGAACCAGAGGGAGATTCTCCCCCAAGGTCAGTCAGTTCATGGTCTAGCCAGTCACCTCTAATTTATGGCCCCTTGGAGAAAAGATGATTTGAGCCAATTTGATTCCCTCTATCTATCTATTCCTTTACTTTAGGTTAGGAAACCTCAACCTAAAGTAAAGAGTTTCCAGCAGCAATCAGAGCCTGCAAGAGAAGCATATTTGCCCAGTGGAGCTGAATCACATTAGGGGCCAATGGAGCCTGACACGACAGAGCCATGACTTCCAGTTGCTGAGGAGCCTTGATTTTAAATTCTTTCCCAGCTCCTGTGACTGCGTCTGGAGGTCTTGAGAAGCCCAAACTTCTATGCTTGAGTTAACTTAAGGGGACCTCTTTTCCCATGAGTTGGACTCACAGGGTTACAGAGTAGCAGAGTCAGAATCTGAACCCAAGTTCATCTGACTGCACACCTTGACTCCTTTCATTTTTTCACACTGCAGAGGGGGAGTCCCTGAGCAGTGTCAAGGCCCAGCACCCTGGAAGTGAACACAAGTTTGGAGAGTGGTACCAAGTTAAAGAAGGATGTCTGAGGAACTCTTTCCTGCTGGTCCTGTGAGATGGTCAAAAGACATTAATAATGGCCGAACTTGCTTTGGGAAGTACAAGCCATGATGGCCAGAAGCCCTTCCATTGCGTTACAGTTGAGTGTACAGCATCATGTGTGAAGTGACTAGTCATCAGTGATGTCTCTTAGTGATACCATTCCCATAAAGGCCCTAGACCCTAGACTGGTCAGAGTGAGGAACTACAAAGCTCCAGCGCTCAGTCACTCACATGTGTCTGACTCTTTGTGACCCCACGGACTGTGGCCCCCCAGGCTCCTCTGTCTATGGGATTTCCCAAGCAAGAATACTAGAATGGGTTGCCATTTCCTTCTCTAGGAAGTCTTACTGACTCAGGGATCGAACCCACATCTCCAACATTGGCCGGCAGATTCTTTACCACTGAGTCACTGGTAAGCCCTGGAACTGGGCAGATAGGGATTCAAACTCTCTTCCTGCCTGTCTGTCCCTGGGCAGGGCAGCACTGTCTTCTCAATGTTTTCCTATTATTATATCCTTATTGGTAAAAAAAAATGGAGAAAATTCCTACCTTACAATAAGGATTATAAGAGATAAACATGCAACACCCTGCGCTGAGGGAGTTAGTATTTAATAGATACAGAGTCTGAGTTGGATAACATGAAAGTGCCCCGGTGAGTGATGGTAGTGATGGTTGCACAGCAGTGTGAATGTACTTAATGCCACAGAACTGTATATTTAAAAATGGTTAAAATGGTAAAATTTTATGTTATGTATATTTTACATTAAAAAAAAAAAGGTTTTAAATTGGTCTCCCATTTGTAAGTGCTTTGTAGGTGCTGGTTTCCGTTTCTATCCCCTGTGGCAGAAGCCAAGGTCCAGTCAGTCCCAATGCTCTTAACCCAAGGCAACCCTCTGAGCTCTCCTCCAAGTCTCTGAGGCCCTAGCCCCTGCCCTAGAGAGCTGGAGGCCCATCAGGGCAATGAAGTAAAAAGTCCTCAGACCTGGGAGGTCAGGGCAATACTCTGAACTGAGCACTTTCCAGGGCAAGAGGCCAGTGCTTGAGGCTGCGGGGGCAGAGGAGAGCTGGGCTTGAGTTTTGATGAGGCCTCGTCTCAAGTTGCCACGGGACAGTGTGCAGGGCTCTGACTGCTGAGAGAGGAGCCCCAGAGAGAATCCTCATCAGGCAAGAGTGGGTGGATGAGCTGCATCTCTGATGGAAATTCCAGAGCTCTTCTGGGTGGGCGCTTTTCCCTGTGTAGCTATCAGTTTTCTCATCACACCACTTGCAGTGCTCCTTATGGGCTTTGTGAAACTGGCCTGGTGCCATCACCCCTTCCTCACAGTAACCTCTCTGCCTCCGCCAAAGGTGCGCCTGTGTTAATATGATAATGCTGTGACAATGGCCAGGAGATGACCTCAGCTAACTGATTAGGCCCTCTGGAATGGCATCTGAGACACTGCTTTCTTTCATTTTCCCTGGTGAGGAGGCAGCCAGGGCCAAGGGCTGGAGCACAGACACTGACTGAGAAATTGCATCTGGAAAAGCACTGAGGGAGAAAATTGGAAGTATCAGAATTTCCCAGGTCTCTGTTCCATAGGGGCCAAACATCGTTAGCGGCAGCACTAATTATGATCCAGGAGTGTCAGGCCTGGCTGCCAAGCCTGCCCAGGTAGTCCTTGAGAGCCGCCTTGGGAGCCAGCAGGGCAGAGGAGGAGCTGCAGGGATGCCTGGGAAGCTGGGAGAGGAGAGATAGCAGGGTCATTCAGACATGTGGGTAAGGGGAGCTGGATAAGATTCAGTTGCTGGGAGCCCTCCTGTCCTTCAGAATGCTTAGGACTGCAGTAGGAAGGGTGGAATTTAGGCTGCTAGCATGATTCCTATCTGCTGGGAATTCTGAATTGTCCCCACTTTCTCTCTGCTCATTCTCTCATGTCCTCAGTGCTCCACTGAAAATTCTCTTCTTGTCAGTGTCACTGGTGGCTTCTCATTTCAGCAGGATCCCTTCAGTTCAGTTCAGGTTAGTCGCTCAGTTGTGTCCAACTCTTTGTGACCCCATGAACCGCAGCACGCCAGGCCTCCCTGTCCATCACCAACTCCTGGAGTCCACCCAAACCCATGTCTATTGAGTCGGTGATGCCATCCAACCATCTCATCCTCTGTCATCCCCTTCTCCTCCTGCCCTCAATCTTTCCCAGCATCAGGGTCTTTTCAAATGAGTCAGCTCTTCGCATGAGGTGGCCAAAGTATTGCAGTTTCAGCTTCAGCATCAGTCCTTCCAATGAATATTCAGGACTCAGTTCCTTGACGTACTCCTTTTCCTATTTGGAACCAGTCTGTTTTTCCATGTCCAGTTCTAACTGTTGCTTCCTGACCTGCATACAGGTTTCTCAAGGGGCAGGTCAGGTGGTCTGATATTCCCATCTCTTGAAGAATTTTCCACAGTTTATTGTGATCCACACAGTCAAAGGCTTTGGCATAATCAGTAAAGCAGAAATAGATGTTTTTCTGGAACTCTCTTGCTTTTTCAATGATCCAGAGGATGTTGGCAATTTGATCTCTTGTTCCTCTGCCTTTTTCTAGTCCTCTTACTCATCCTAGCAGCCACATTTGACACATATGTTCGCTCTTTTCTTTTTAAGACATCCTCTTCATTTGGCTTCCCAGACACTCCTCTCTCAGTTCTTCTCCTACCTCCTCAGTGTCCGGTGCTGTCTCCTCATTTCCCCTACCTCTGATGCCCTAGGACTGTCATCATAGCTTTGTTCTTCTTTCTCCACCCTCCCTAGATAATCCCATCTATCTCAGGATGTTAAAATCACCTATATGTTAATAAGTCCCAAATGGCTGGGCCCTGAATCTCCCCCTGAACATTATACTCATATCCAGCTGCTACTTGACATCTCCATGTGAATGTCACTGATAGTCCATTCAGACTCATTGGTACCCCACTCTTCTCCATGGCAATAAATGCAACTCTGTTCTATCAGATTCCAAACTTTGGAGTCATTCCTGGATTTTCAGTTTCTTTCATGTCTCCTTATCTAATTCCTCGGAAAATACTGTCAGTTTTTCAATTCAACATATAACTTCCATCCTGTTGCCTAAGATAGATGCTCCAGCTGCCACTGTCATGTTCATTAGACTCCAACTGATGGAAAGGGGAGAAGGAAGAAGTAAATAGCAGACCTCTTCTTGTAAGAACATGACCTTAAAGTTGCATATATCCCTCTACTCACATCCCATCAGCCAGCATTTTGTCACAAGGCCACATTTCACTGCAAGGGAGCTTGGGAAATACAGTTCTTTCTCTGAGTAGCCTTGTGCCCAGCTAAAATTACAGGAGAGACTGAATTTGTGGGGGGCATGAGTGAGCTCTGTCATAGTTCCTGAGTGGTTTTGTTGCTTCTGCTCTACCTCCTACAGGTTGTTCTCAACACAGAAACTGGAGTAGTCCATTAAAATTAGAACATT
Organism: Antilocapra americana; assembly: GCA_007570785.1. NCBI lineage: Eukaryota > Metazoa > Chordata > Mammalia > Artiodactyla > Antilocapridae > Antilocapra > Antilocapra americana. The sequence continues at coordinate 1,853,382 of ML661896.1, read as the reverse complement.
TCACTCCTCTGTGCAGAACTTGCTAATCACTTCTCTCTCTCTAGGAATGAAGCCTATAGTCCTTATAATCTAGGGGGTCTTATGTAATTTATGCACCATTCTCTCTCTCGTCTCATCTCCTACCTCTCTCCCATTGTTCACTCCACTCCAGGCTGGGTTCCTTGCAGAATGCCCCCACTGCAGGGCTTTTGCATTGCTCTTCCCTCTGCCTGGAATGCTCTCCCCTCACATAGCTGCACTTTTAGCTCCTTCTCTTCCTTCAGGTGTCTGTGCAAATGCTAGCTCCTCAGAATGGCTCTTCTTGATCCCTATTCCCACCATCCATAGCCCTCTTACCTACCTTTTTTTTTTTTTAAGACAGTTAATGCCACCTGAAGTGCAAGTTTTTATTCCTCATAGGCCTTAAGATCTGCAGTCCACATATAGCAGGTATGCTATGAACATTATTCCTATTGAATAAATGAATGAAGATGGCTGTACCTGGCATCGAAGGTGACAGAATGGGGTTTCTTTCCTAATCTTTTCAGGGAGAACTCATTTCTTGATCACTGTTGTAGTTCCAGTTTGGAAACAGACTAGTTAGTTCCTTGTTCCTGGGTACTCACTTCAGTTCAACTGATCAAATATTCATTAGGCAGCTAGTGTGTTAGGCATTTAGTATGGTGGATATAAAAGAAGAATAAGCTATAGATCAGTATTGGCCCTCAGGAAACTTGCAGGTTGGTTAGGGACCAAAATTTTGTCTTTTTTTTTGTTTGCAAGTATGGCCATTCAGGTCCAGTATAAAAGGTCAGGAAAAGAGTGGTTCTTTTCTTTCTTTATGGCAGCATTGTCAACTGGTGTGGCCTGGGCTATGGGAGAGGGACAAGTATAAAGAAAGCCTGCCCCATTATAGATTATAGTTTTATGTTATGATGGGCTTCATTCTCTTATTCCCTGTGGAATAGGGCCTTAAGAAATAGTTTGAATTAGTTCTTGTTCAGTAGATGAGGGGAAATAACATGAGATGCAGCAGGTAGCCAGAGGGCTAGGGAGATGGAGAGGAGGGATATGAGTCTCAGGGGAGCCCAGGGAAAAGGTTGCTCAGAAAAACTGAGCAGGAGATAAATTACATGAAAGGGTTGTTCCATTATCCTTTCCTGTTCTGGGCAAAATGTGAAAGGTCAGAGTTGATTATTTTCCCCAAACTCCTCTGTGCAGGGCCACTTAGACACTGCTCTGACATTTGCAGTCCGAGAAGATCAGAGGACTCCTCTGAGGCCTAGCTTTGGAAGTCGACTTTGGGAAAATTCCTATTTCTTCCTTTTTCCTTTTGGATGAGGCTGCTTGTTGCATCCCTCCCTAATTCTCTCTTCTTGTGACATTCCCCTTCAGTCTGAGAGGTAGAGCCAAGAGCATTGGATCATGAACTTAAAACAAGCATTGGAGCTACCTGGAGGGTTTGTTAAAATAAGATTGCATGTTGTCACACCCAGAATTTACCAGTTCAGTAGGTCTAGGGTAGGGCCTGAGAATTTTCATTCATAGCAGCCAGCTGTTGCTGGTCCCAATCACATTTGGAGAACCGCTGGCCTGAAGCAACTAATTTGGGTCTAAAGGTGTCCCATCCATGACCTTCCATTCTAGTCCTTTCCCCCAATTCCCCAGCTATTGGGAAATGGGCCTTAAATTATCCCAAGATTAATGTAAATTAGATGTCAAGAGGGACTGCCCTGGTGGTCCAGTGGCTAAGACTGTTCCCAATGCAGGGGACAACATTCTATCCTTGTTAAGGGAACTAGATCCCTCATGCTGCAACTAAGAGTTTGCATGCAGCAACTGAAGATGCCACAATGAAGATAGAAGACCTTGCATGCCTCAGCTAAGACCTGGTGCAGCCAAATAAATAAAAAAATACTTAGATAAAATAACTTAGATGTCAAGGATTTTCTGATTATCAGGGTTATTGGCCAAGGCAGCCTCAGGACTCACCCTTCCTGTGAATCTTGGGCAATCTCTTCTACTCTCATTTGTCTGGGTGAATGCAGATCTATTCCCCCCGGCCCCCCCCCCCCCCCCCCCCCATTCATGGAGGTGAGGGAAAGCCCTCCTCAGGCAGGGAATCCCTGGATCTGAGAGTTGCAGAAACTGTTGTAGGTAGAGGATCGGAGAACAATAGATGCAGAGTAAGCTGAGGAAACCCACCCCTCCTAGATTTCTAATGCTTTGAAATTAAAATATTTGTTTTTTCCTGGGCTCTGCTCATGACTGGGAAACCATTTATGCTTAATGTCCCCAACCCATTAGCAGCCCAGCATGGGGCTCTGCTAATCAGGCTCCTTAATGTCTGCGCTGTGAAGAGTGAGGTTGTAAGTGTCTGCATCGGCTTCCCAGCCTCAGCTAGAGAGAAGCACCTAGACAAAGATCAGGGCCTAGATAGGCTCAGAGGTGTCCTGAGAATGATTCATGTTAGTGTAGGAGGCCCATCTCATTCACAGTAACTTCTCTTCCCACCTCCCTTTTAGCAGAGATGCCAGATTAGGCCCCTTGGTCACTTTGGCTGAAATAAGAAGATGCCTCCCCTCAACCACACTCCTACTCCAGCCTTCTCTCCTATATTAGAAGACAATGAACTTCTTTGGGAACATATTGCCATATCAATGGCCCTCATGCAATGACTAAGCGATTGACCACGCACACACACATTTAAGGGTAATAGATAATATTGTCAGGCGAGTGTAATCTCCTCGGTTCTGTCTCATCACAACAAAGATTTGAAGTGACGGACATTAAAGCCCTTGGCGCAGCTCTTGGGTCTTGGACAGACCATGTTATAGCTCTTAGACAGATCAGTGTTACAGCTCCGTGTTACAGCTCTATTTTATTTACAAAATAGCAGGAAAATCCATCCTCGAGGCATGAGGGCATGCCGACCCAAAGACACCAATAGAAGAGAGTTGGGGGTGGGGAGCGGCATGCGAGAGCACAGGAGAGAGAGCCCTGGCCCTTTGGCTCCTCTTTTTATGTTTTTTCTTCCCTGCCTGGGCATGCCCTATGTAAATTGGGCTAGGCAAGAGTGCTGTTTGTTCTATCTGAGGTCCTCACTCCAGTCCTCAGACCTTCCTTTGTTCTATTTTTGCAGGCTTTTCCCTTCCTTATCTTTTAGCCACTGCCATTTTGGACTCCTGTTTCCTATTCTAACTACCTAACAATATTCTCAGAGAAGAGGTCATGCCTTGAATCCAGTCTCAGAGTTTTAATATTTGTATCTTGCTCCTCTTAAAATTTCTTGATGCATTTGGTCTCACTAGATAACTCAAACTACTGGCAGTTCCACAAGACCCTGGGAGGGAAAGTTATTCTCCTCCCCACTACTCCTTTCAATGAGATACTTGAAAGAAGAGATGAATTTCTACTATTAAGAGGCATGGAGGGAGCCAACAAGTGCCAGTGACTGGTTCCTACTTGCTCTTCCCTCATTTCTGGGAACTCCAGGGCCTGGGACAGGTTGAGCACCTTTAAGGGGGATCCCAACGCTGAGCCTCTGCAGCCAGTCAGGATCACAGAGCTAGATAATGCTGACTTTTTCCAGGCAAGGAAAGCCTATATATTTCAAGCCACCAATAAGCCAACCCATTGGCCAAGACTTTGGGGGCCTCCTCTTTCCTGCTTTTTCTGTCCTGGCCCCTTGGCCTCAGGTCTGAGCCATAGGGAACCCTGTCCAATCTGCTGGAACAGACCATCACAAGCTGCTCCTGTTGTGGTCTGGGCTGCCAGCTCCCCAGCCTGCTGCTGCTAGAAGAAGGCTATGATGTCAGTAATCAGTCCCCAACCTCCCTCCACAGGCCAGCCCTTTGTCGGGGAGGGGAACCCATTTAGAAAGAATCACATCTGAAGCAGGCAATTTGGAGGGAGGTGAGGAGAATGGAGGAAGGGAAAACTGCTCAGGTTGCCAATTGGGCACAGCCATGTTTTAGCCAGGCCACATTGTGCCCACATTTTTCCTGTAGCCCGGCCTTCCCACATGGCCCATTTAGGCCCATCTGCCCACTTCTCATTCTCTCTGCCACTCCTGGGCCCTGGAGAAATGCCAGCATTTCCTTTCTCTGTCCCTTCTGCCTTCTGGGCCCCACCTGGCCCACCCCCAAGGCATACAAACATCCAGCTGGAGACTGGCTTAGAGGCAGGCAGTGTAAGGAGGGCAGGGGCTAGAAGTGTAGTTTTGAGCTGATAATACAGTGTTCCAGAGCAAAGGGTAGGTGGACATACTTAGCAGCTGAAATATTAGCTGTTTCCTGGTCTCCTAAACTACCAGGACGTTATCTCCCTGAAGAGGAGAAGACCAGTGCTGGACTCAGATCTATCCCTTTTCTAACTGGTAGCTTTGGGCAAGTCAACTCCTCTGAGTCTCTACTTCCTCAGTTATAAAATGAGGGCATTAAATAGGGTAATTTGAGAAGAAACGGGTAAACTGGAAACCGCAGTGCAGATCTTATCTGTCCTCTTTCTGATCTGTTATCTTTCTTGTGCCCTGCTCTTCTGGGTCCCTTGGATGCTGATCACACAGGGGACGGTGCCCTCTTGTCTGCCTAAGGGGTCAGAATGCTCTGAAGAGCACCCCCACCCTGTCCAGGAACAGCCAGAGCTCTGAAAGCCCCTAGGAAGGGATGCACAGACCCATGTCTGTGTTGTTTTTCCAAGAATCCAAGAGAGTGGGATGACTTGAAGATAACTGAGGTCATAGGAGGCACTGTGGGATGCCGTTGTGGGGTCTTATTTCCTTCACTTTGTTCCAGAAGTCCCCAGAGTATGGATGTGCCGGGTTTTTCCCCTGCCTTGCCCTGGCCAGGTTTGGAGGAGGAATCCCCACTGAAGATTGATGTCACAGACTTGCTTTCCCCTCCCCCAGCTTCATCTTTGGTGATTTAAAGAAATTATTTGGACACAGGAGTTAATGGAAGTAGGTTGCTAGTGTGTGGGCGAATTCATCACTGTCTCCCTGCATTCTAAGAGCAGATCTGTCTTTCAGGGTGAGATATCCTGGAGTGACTTTCAAATGTCTGAGAAATATAGGCTCTCTTGGGAGGGCACAACTGGGGACAGCTTGGGCAGGGACTTCAGGGAGCTGGGGTGACTGCAAAGTGGCTGACTGTAAGGACTGGCTGGGAGGGCGTTCCCTTTTGTTTCTTTAATTATGGGAGAAGGAAGGCAGAGGGTATCGGCATTGCTGGGAATGTTGGTGCCCCAGACCTATCCCCTCCCACTGCTGTTCCTTGCAGTCCACTGCTCGGTGAGGAGGACTGTTCCTGCAGCTGTTGGTGGCAGTGATGAAAGAGGGGGAGGGGAGGGGAGGTAAAAGGACGTTGTTTGGTGGAGATCGTGCTCTGGAGGGAAGAGGACTGCTCTCCTTCCTTGCATCCCCCCATTTGACCAGCTCAGCACTTCCTGGAGGTGGCACTCAGGCAGCGAGCTGTTTTGAAATCACAAAGACCTAGTGCTGGAAGGCTTGGAGGCTGGGAGGGGGCTGTGAAAGGGAACATACTATGCAGGTAGGGGCAGAACTCTCTGGCCAGGAAAGAAGTGCTGCCCCCTCTAGCCCCACATCCAGCTAGGCCTTTCCCATAGTCTGAGCACCCATGAATCTGGCGGCAATTCGGGAGACCTGGGTTTGACCCCTGGATTGGGTAGATCCCCTGGAAGAGGGCATGGCATCCTACTCCAGTATTCTTGCCTGGAGAATCCCCATGGACAGAGGAGCCTGGCGGGCTACAGTCCATGGGGAAGCAAAGAGTCGTTCACGACTGAGCGACTCAGCAAGCACAGCACATACTCGTGATGCACGCTCACAGCTACAGTTGGTGAGCGTGCAGAGGTGGACCTAGGGACCATTTGGAGGCAGAATGACTCGTGACAGTGCCGAGATTTGTTCTCTACCTCTCCAGCCAGTTAGGTTTCTCTCAAATATTTACTTGGGTCTTAGCTGGTCATCTCTCCACCCCTTATTTTTTTCCTCCTTCTTCTGTGGGTTTCTCTGTGCCCTGTCTCCCCCCACCCACATACACACACCGCCCCCCGCTGGCTTCCCTCTCTGTCTCTGATCTTGAAAACAGGAAGTGTTGGAAAAAGACCCTCCCTCCTAGCTGCCCCTATTTTGGATTCAACAAGATGGATTTAAATCAGGTTAAAGAAAGAACTAGGAGTGGGGAGTAGTGGGTGGTCAGGACAGAAGGCAGCCACTAGGGGTGGGGTTGGCTGCAGAATCCTATAAGCTCACAGAATGTTGGAGCGAAAGAGACCTGAAGAATCTTCTAGTTTCTCCTGAGCTTACAGACACGGAACCGAGGTCTTTCTGGAAATAGCTATTCTTATCTGTATTGTTAGTGGTAAATTTGGTCATGTCTCACTGGCATCTGAGGGAGTTTCTGGGGAGAAGCGGGATCTCTCCTGTGTAGATCTCCCACTGCACTCTCATTAAGGTGGTTCACCGAATGTGGTGCAGCCTCTTCTCTCTGGGGCGCAGAGGAGGTGGCTGACTTCGCTTCATGGAACCTGACTCCTCTCCTGAAGCCAGGGACCCCTGCAGAGTGGAGCTCTGGGCATGTGCCGGAGGCCAGGCTGCAGGACCCCAGTGTGTTGTCCTCCCCCCAGGTCAGCTCCTCTCTGGCTGTTCCCGTCCTCAGTGAGTCCTGGGGAGATCCAGCTCTGATTCGGGCTCTGGCAATGTGTGGAGATGGCAGCACAAAGCATGCCCCTGCTGCTGGAGCAACCAGAATGGGCTTTAACATGCCTTCCTTCTTCCACCCCAAACTGGCTTCAGACAAGCCTGGCAGCAAGGGGCACTCCTGGGTCATCCCAGGAGAGGATTCTAGGGACCATCTTCAGCCTGGACTCTGAACATAATAGAAATTTTGCATATCCACCTGCCATTCTGAAGGTGAACAGGGCAAACTCTTTGAGAGTTGAAAGTAGTTTTTTCCTAGCAGGCAGAGACAAAGACTTAAGAGAAAAATCACTTTTCTAAATTTTCCCTGAGACTCCCTGGGTTGAAAGGAAGCTGACTTCTGCCTCTGGAAGATTAGTTGGGAGGGCAGGTCTCTATCTGGGAGCAAATGGGTTCCAGCTTGGGGACAGTGTAACTCCTGGCCCCTTGCTAGTCCTTAGCAGCTAATAGTGGTTTAGCTGTCTTTGGAGAGCTATATTTTCTTCAGAATGACTTCCAGATTAATCTGTGTTGCTAATACCCATGCCGTGCCCACTAGATTCTTTATCATGGTGGGGAAACAGGAGAGGCTTTTTCTGTTTTTCCCAACTATTCCTGGACTTGTCTGGGAGTCTGATGGGGATGGGGTAGGAGATCTGCTCAGTAGGAGTGCTGAGCAGATTGGTGGGGTGTGGCTCATTCCTGACCCATAGCTGACCCAGTTGAGGCTTTCTGGGCAGCAGCTGCCCTGAGGAGAAGCCCCCAAGAGGAAACTTCCAAGGCCCCCTACTCTTGCTTTCTTCCACTCATCTCTCTCAGATTTCCTCATCTCCCACCCAGTCATCTCAAAGCCAAATTCCTCTTCTCCAGTAACAGGGCCTGTGTGAGTATTGACTTAAGGGCACAGGGATGGTAAAATGCCTGTATCAGTAGTTGTCTCTGTTCAAAGAATGGGGAGTGGCCAGTATACGGTGGCTGGTGGTAGAGGACAGGATTTCAGGTATCCCTAGCAGAGCTGAGGTGGTTGTTGTTTAGTCTCTAAGTTCTGTCTGACTCTTTGCAACCCCATAGACTGTAGCTTACCAGGCTCCCCTGTCCATGGGCTTTCCCAGTCAAGAATATTGGAGTGAGTTGCCATTTCCTTTTCAAGGAAGCACAGGGCCAAATCTGTGAATTTATTCTCGGGGAGTACAAGTCCAGGTCATCCTCAGAACTGGTGTCTGTCTTCAGAACCCCAGATCACTAGTTTTCTCTACAGTCTGGCTCTTCAGGAATTCCCAGGCCTTCAGGGCCCCACTTCATTCCACAGGCCTCAGGGCAGCTATAAATATTAACGCAGCAGTCCTCCAGGCTGTGGAGGAGAGGAGGGTAAGGGGAATGGGAAGACAAGCCCAATGTAGGAGGCCCTGGCTCCAATGTCTTGAGGGTCCAGAGAGCCCCAGCCCCACCTACCCCCAACTGAGGGATTAACTCTCAAGCTCTTTAGGGCAGTAGAAATTAGGAACTGGGCCTGCAGAGGCATGAATTCCATAGCTTACCTGTAGCCTTTTTCTCTGTGTCTCCCAGCTCCTTGAACCAGGACATTTTCCTGAGGTTTCATCTAAGTTCTTCCAGCTGTAGTTTTAGCCCAGGCTTTAAACTTGCAGCATAGCCTGGAGACCCTGGGATACTCTCCCATGCAGTGTGTGTGCAACTGGGTCATGAGGTATAGTTGTGCGGAAAGGGCTGAGTATGAGGAAGACGGCATCATAAACAGGCCAACTCATGGGTCTCAAAGGTCAGAAGTGTGACTGGGCCCTAGAAGAGTGTTGGTGTTTCCTGAGAGGAAGATGGTGAGTATTTGGGAGCAGTCTGCAACTGCTTGTCATATCTGAGATCTTATTATGGAAATGAGGCCTCAGCTGGACCAGCAAAAGACAGGAACCTTTAAAAGGCATTGTAACTACACCCATGTGGTCATTCATTTATTCTCTTGTGTCCCCTACCCTATCTTGGTGGCTGACCTCTTTCCCTTCTAAATGACCATAACCCTTTTCTTTCAGGATGCTAGTCTAGCTGGACATTAGCCTGCACAGGGAACCTAAGGCTCCTGAGATGGAAATGAGGGAGTGCAGAAGTCAAAGACTTATTCTTGGTCCAGAAGTGAGTTAGAAGTTCAGTACAGTTCCAGAAACCTCCTTTTCACAGCCAATACTACTTAGGGAGCTAGGAGTTTGGGCCGGCTCAGGGATAACTTCCAGGTACCTAATCTGAAGGCTTGGGGTGAGGGAGAGGGGTGACAAGAGAGATGTAGAAATCATAATAATAACAGGTCCAATTCATTACACACATTCTAAGGGGAAGATATTGTTCTAAGCATTTCACATGCTTTATCTTGTTCAGTCTTTGACCCACTGAATCATGATTCCTCTTTTACAGATGAGTAAATGGAAGCACACAGTTATAATAAAAATTAAAGTGCTACTAATAAGGATAAAGTGTTTAACAGCTAAATTTTTTTTAAAAAACTGACCCAGTAGGACTTCCCTGGAGGTCCAGTGGTTGGTTGAGACTCTGCTTCCAATGCAGGGAACATGGATTTGATTCTTATATGGGGTGCCAGTATCCCACATGCCACAAGGTATGGCCAAAAATTTAAAAACAAAACAAAAAGTCACCCTGTACCAGGCCTTGCATGAGCACATTATATATACGATATTATTGAAAGTGTCAGTTGCTCAGTTGTGTCCAATTCTTTGTGAGCCAATGGACTGTAGCCTGCCAGGCTCCTCTGTCCGTAGGATCCTCCAGGCAAGAATACTGGAGTGGGTAGCCCTTCTCTTCTCTAGGGATCTTCCCAACCAAGGGACTAAACCAGAATTAAGTCCTGAGAATTTATCATACTATCCCCATTTTCAGCTAAGGAAACTGAGACTGAGAGAGAATTGACTTGCCCAAGATCACAGAGTCTTAGAAAGTGACCACAGCAAGAACCAAACCCACTTTTGTTTGATTCCAAAGCAGCCTGTGCTCATGATGCCTTAGCGACTCTACCTCCTATATGGAGAAAGCAGATGGTTATGAAAAGGAGTCCCACTGGATTTTTTTTTCTTTTCAAAATCACTATTTAAATATTTGCCATTGAAACATACATAAGAAAATCCTATCTGACATTTACTCAACCACTGGATTTTAAAAGCAGAAGTTGGGGCCAGGAGCCCCAACATCTGCCATTTTGGGAAGCTGTGGAGGAGATGCCCACCATCCACCCTAACAGTGCGGGAAGCTGTGTTCTCGCCTGTCTTCTCACCCACCTGGGACGGCTGCAGGAAAACAAGTCCTAGAATAGATTGGACAGGGAGGCAGGGGATGTTTCTCTGGCCTGAAGCCTTTGCCTCTTTGCTTACCCTGGAATACGTGTGTTCCCACCCTGACAACCTGTCAGGGGGCTGCTGTCACTCTCTGCTCGCTCGCTCTCTTCATCATCACTGTGGGTCTTGCCTTGCTGTGGTTGCCTTGGTAACTTGATGGGAAGCTCTTGAGGTTTTCTGAAACCACCAGGGCTGTGGAAGGGAGGAACCAGTCTCTGCTAGGCTGCCAGTCACAAAAGGGAAGAAACCTCACAGCCCTTGCCAGCCATTCAGCCAGTCTTTCTTTGGGTCTGACCTCAGCCTCTTCTGTTGCAGCTGCAGGAGCTTAGCAGCCTTTGGGGCTAGGGCTGAGAGGAGGGAGCTGTCACGTACTGCTCTGCCCTTGGAGTTGGCTCACATAGTCGCCAGTGCTGCCTGGACTCTGGCTTGCTTCTATGCCCTGGCCCTGAAGTCTTAATTGGTTTTATGAAGTTCAATGCCTATTTTTTATGAGACAGATAATTACGGTGAGAGAAGGTCAGGCCCTTCTCTGCTGGATTTGGCGGGGCCTCCAGAATTGCTGACTCCCCAGTCATCACCAGGCAGATGAATGGGAACATGGGAGGCAGGGACAGGCCTGGGGAGGGGAGGATACTCACCCCAGGAGGAGGCCCTGAGTCTCCAGGCTTCGGTCCCTGTGAAGGGATCAGGGAGGAGAATGTACACTGCCTGCCTCTTGGAGGAGCCCATACGTCTGAGGTGGACACTTGTGGATGCTGTCCTTCTGGGCGGTTGGTAGATGGGGTGTTTAGCTCTTCTTCCAGGATTCATGGCAGCTTTCTCAGGCCTCCTGGGGTCATTTCTACTTGGAGGAGTTCCTGGCTGTACCAAGAAATCCTCGGTCTCTACACAGTTATTACCTGAGGGCTGTTTCTTCCTCCCTCTCTCTTTCCAGTCTTCTTTTCTCTCCCACAGTCTCAGTCTGAAACATGGCCTATGTCTTCCTTAGTTCAGTCTCTGTAACTGGTCTCTGTTTCTCTCTGGTCTTTTCCCTAGTTCTAGTCCATGATAACCTCCCCAGTTCCATCTCTCCTTTTTTCTGTCTTCCCCAGGTGGGAATTGACTTGCTGCCTGTTGGAGTATAGTTCCACACTGTGATTCCCTGCTGACACAGGCAGGGTCTGAGAGTAGTGGGGAGTAGGTGGGGGGCAGTGCAAAGAGAAATTCTGCTGATGCCGAGGATGGCTCCCCTCCAGTCCTCATGGCCAGGAAGAGCAAGGTGGGGCAGAGGTTTATGTGCTTCTCTCCAGGCTAGGAATCACTGTCCAGTTTATGACTCCCACGTAGGCTGAGAGGTCGACACTGTCCCTAGACCAGGAACAGGACCCCTAGCTCTCTGGGAAGGACCTTTGACGACCTTCTCTGGCTCTAGTTACTGTCTGTCTGTCCTGATATCCTCCTCCAAAGGGCGAGAAGGTGACTGACCCCTTCGTGGAAGACACATAATTACACTTTTAGACTGAGCCAGTTGCTGGATATGACTGGATATGTGACAGAATGACATCAGGAAGACTCTTACCTACTCAACATATTATTTTTTATTATTTTAAAAATATTTATTTTATTTTATTTACTTGACTGCACCAGGTCTTGGTTGGGACATGCAAGATCTTTGAGCTTCATTGTGGCACGTGGGATCTTTAGTTTTGGCATGCAGGATCTAGTTCTCTGACCAGGGATTGAACTTGAGTCTCCTGCATTGTGGTGAGGAGTCTGAGCCACTGGATGAATAGGGAAGTCCCTCAACATATTGTTAAACTCCCTCCTCTCGCTTTGTTTTCTGTCTCAGTGGCCAATTCCCCGGAAGTTTCTTCTTCAGAGTGAGTCCATTCTTGCAGAAAAAGAATAAAGGAAAAATAAGGCTGAAGCCACCCAGGTCAGGAGGGCCTGGAATCCTGACTACAGAGGCTGGGCCCTCTTCTGTCTCCTCCTCCTCCTCCATTTAATTAGCTAATGTCTGTAAAGGGCTGGGCAGCAGAAAAGCCCTATACAAATGTTGAGCACAATCTTATTTCCAAAACTTGCCAAGAATATATTTGCAGACTTGAGGGAAAGGTCACTGGGACTTCCTGGGACAGAAGGAGGACTCCCTGCAGGGTCCAAAGAGAGGAAGCCAGGACTGGGCAAGGAAAGGCCACAGTGGAGGCCAGAGTCTGACTTTCCATGGCCCTATGGACTGTAGCCCACCAGATTCCTCTGTCCATGGGATTCTCCAGGCAAGGATACTGGGGTGGGTTGTCATGCTTTCTTCCAGGGGATCTTCCTGACCCAGGGATCGAACCCATGTCTCTTACATCTCCTGCATTTGCAGGTGGGTTCTTTACCACTAGCGCCGCTTGGGAAGCCCTAATATTCACAACTAGTATTTATTGAACACTTACTGTATTCCAGGCTTTGCTAAGGGGGCTGGAGCTCTTCAGCTTTGGGACAAGTGGCTGTCTCTTGATGCAGTGGAGTAGGGAGCTTTTCAGTGAAGCAAGCCCCTGTGTGCTGTAAGCCAGGTCTGTATGTAGTGTCTCTGAAACCTTTAGGAGAGGGGTGTCACTTATCTTCTCTGACCAGTGAGAGAAGTCTCTGTTCTGTCATCCAGGTCCCTCCAGTGTGGATATTCTATAAGCTTCTGCACTCTCCTTTCCTTTCCCCAGTGACAAGTCACGTGGCCCTAAATCCATTATGAAAGATCACTGAGGCCATTAGCCTTGACAGGCTCCATGTTCAAGGGATAACTTTCCAGTTTTTGCCTCAAGGCCTGATTATGTGACCCTGCCCCTCTCAGAATTCTTTGTTATCCTATATCTAGAGGCAATCCCCTCCTTCCATCTCTGGGCAGGACTTGGCTTTGGGTGAGGGCCAGATGACAGAGACTGGGAGAGTAGAGTAGCCAGCCTTACCCCTCACAACTCACAACCATGGTCGAGGTGAGAGGGCAAGAGAGACAGCAATGCAGGGATTAGGGGCTCCTACAAAAGGCAGGTAGACCAGGCCAGGGATACTGATAACATATTTCCAACACCTTTGGGTTTCCTTTGTACATCCCCTCACCCTCTAAAATCTGAACAGAGCCAGAGTGGACTTTCTGAGAGACAAGGTCCTTGAACCCCCAAGTTCCACCAACCTCTGTTCTGTTCCCAGTTGTTTTCTGGCTTCTCTCCAGAGCCTGGGAGCTTCCATGTGTCATCAGTTTATTATCATTCTGATAAAATCATTAGTCCTTGAAAAAACATGATTCCTCAGCTGAGGCCAGGCCCCTATAACCTGAGAAGGAGTACAAATGGTTGGAGACCCGAGGGGAGGCTGCAGACTCACACACAGCCACACAGACATACAGTTATGCTTGTTCCCAGGGGGTTGTGTAAATGGACACAAACACAGTGCACATACCTTTATACACAGGCATAGGCTTATTTCACGTGCCCAGATGTAGGGCTATACCAGAGAGCCCAGAGCCATATCACTAGAGCCACGCTCGGTTGCTTACAGTCCTGAGATTCACTCAACATCTAGATCAGCGGTGCAGCATCCAGCAGCCTTAGCCACCCGCAAACCCAGAGGGCAGGCTCCCCAGACTCCAGGAGTGGGTGGAGAGTGGAATGTGGAAGCAGAGGTTAGAGATCTGCAAGTTCCATTAGCCACAAGAAGCATGTCTGGAATCTAAAAACGCAGGGACAAGGGCGCTGCGGAGCAATTCCTGACAGCGGGTTTATATTTCCTACCCCCTCCCCCACCAGGAAGCTCCTTGTGGTCAATAAAGCCATTTACGGATTAGAGCAGCTCCCTCAGTAAAAGCTGCTTATTCAAAAGGTGCTTTCAGTTAATTTGCATTTACTTCATGGATATTAAAATGCATGGAAGAGCTGCCTTTTCAGCCTCCCTTCCTGCTTCCATTTTGAGTCCCTGGCCCAAACACCCCTCCCTTCCTTCCAGGCTCTCCTCTGTCCTGACGAGTGGGCACAGGTATGGATTTGGAATGGGCTGTGATTTACAGCAACCCAGGGACCTCAGTGGGGAGTGGGAAGTGGTGAACACTGACCCACGGTGGAGGGACAGCTCCATGGACAGCCAGAAGTGGCCAACGCTAGGAGAGTTTTCCCAAAAGAGAGAAAGGAGGACTGAGGCCCTGGGGGAGCCCCTTCTAGTTACCCCAGGGTGCATACAAGCCTGATCTCCTAGGGAAGGAGGAATCTGTTTACTGTTTGCAAATGGGTGTGATGGGGGTCAGCAGAGTCAGCTTCAACTTCCAGGACTTCTGTTGGCAACCACCTGACATCCATTCAGTTCATTCAAAGGATATTTAACACCTAGTAGTATGTGCTAGGCTTTATGCTAAGCATTTGGAATGCAGTGGTGAACAACATAGTATCCCCCGCCCTTACAGAAATTCCAGTTTAATAGGGAAACCCCCCCCACACACACACAAAAAAATGAGGAAACCAGCTCAAGAGTACAGAATTACAAATTATGTATAAACAGTACTATAAAGTGAACAAGTGGGGTGCTGAGATAGAAAGGGAGACCTACTTCAGGTGGAGTCATCAGGGAAGGACACTGACTTAGGAAGAGCCTAGAAGAGGAGGAGCTGGAGGAAGGGTGTTTCAGGCTTCATTAGCAGGAATGTTGGAGAAATGGACAGCGGTATGGCTGGTGTGAGGCAGTAAAAGGAGAAGTCCCTGATGAGGTTAGTGTGGTTAAGATGGGCAAGGTCAGGTCTTGTGAACCTTGGGAATGAATTCGGTGTTATCCTAAGGGAAGAAGGACTCTCACAAAGAGGTTTAATCAGGGAAGCAAGAGGCATGATCTCACCAGCATTCAACAGGAGGATGTGTTCGGAGGGAACTAGTGGATGCAGGTAGAGGGGTGAGGAGGCCACTATAGTCACCCTATTAAAGAGACAGGAAGGTGACAAGGCACGCATCCACATTTTTAAAAAGTGGGAGAATCAAAATCCTCAGGGAATCAGGAAGCCCTTTCTTGATTTGTCCTTTTGTCACCCCCAAGGTGTACCACAGGGTTTCCCACCCCACCTCAGGGCAGAGCCATGGCTTGTGTCTCTGCATCCTCACATCACCCACATCAGTACATGAGGAGGGTGCTTTCTTTTGGACACTTTCCAAGGAGGGTGGTCACTGGGAGGAGGGTGCCCTTCTGCTGCTGCTGCTGCTAAGTTGCTTCAGTCGTGTCCGACTCTGTGCAACCCCGTAGACGGCAGCCCACCAGGCACCTCTGTCCCTGTTATTCTCCAGGCAAGAATACTGGAGTGGGTTGCCATTTCCTTCTCCAATGCATGCATGCATGCTAAGTCACTTCAGTCGTGTCTGACTCTTTGTGACCCTATGGATAGCAGCCCACCAGGCTCCTCCATCCACAGGAGTTTCTAGGCAAGAATACTGGAGTGGGTTGCCATTTCCTTCTCCAGTGCCCTTCTAGGGGAAGGATTAGTTTCATTATCTTATTTTTTTAATTAATTATTTATTTTTGGTTGCACTGGGTCTTCATTGTTCCTTGTGGGCTTTCTCTAGTTGCAGCAAGGGTGGGCTATTCTTTGTTGTGGTGCACGGGCTTCTCATTGCTGTGGCTTCTCTTGTTGCCCGGCAGAGACTGTAGGGCATGAAGGTTTGGTAGTTGTGGTTCTTGGGCTCTGGAATGCTGGCTCAGTGTTTGTGGCCCACGGGCTTAGTTGTCCAGCAGCACGTGGAATCCTCCCAGACCAGGGCTTGAACTTGTATCTCTTGCATTGGCAGGTACCACCGGGGAAGTCCTCATTGTCTTCCTACCCAAGTGATCTGGAGCATGCGCACTGGTTAGTGTGCTGGCCAAGACAGGTAAACCCAGAGCCACCCACCCCCCCTCCCCAAGCCAGGGTCCCAGTGACCCTAGAGCCAATCCCAGCTCCCCTGTTGTCTCTCCTACCATCAATCAGGGGATCGGAAGCATGTCAGAATCAGACTAGGAAAAGGGGGCCATTCAGAGCCTGAGCCATCCCACAGGGATGCAGGAATATGAGGCAAGGATCCTGAGCTTGAACATTTACAGGTAGCACTCAGGATTGAAAACTGATTTATAGTCTAAACGCAGGCAGGAGGGAGCGGGAGGAAGGTAGGGAGCTTTGTGTACAGTGCAGCCTTGTTGGGAGGCGGTAATTATATATTACATTGAACTGTCCTTGCAGCACAGTGAAGGGCAGTGGGAATGAGACTCTAAATCACACTTTCCTGTTGCTCCCCATTGCTCACCTCTCTGTGATGTGGCCCTAGAGCCCAAGGCTGACACTTCTGCATGCACACAGACACACACACACACACACACACAAAGCCTGGGGGAATCCAGCCTGACTGGGGACCCAGAGAGCAGGAAGATAGAATGTTATTACCTCTGGCAGCTTCCAGGGGCTGCTCATCCTACAGGCCTCATTGTTTATTGTCCCCCTACCTCCCACATTGTCTGTCCCCCTTCTTCCACCCATGCCTGAATGTAGGCTGTATCATTTGAAAACATCCCTGTTCACCCTTCATTTGTTCACTCCTGCAGCATCTCTCTTCTCCATACTACAGTCACTGCCTTTGTTTGGGACCTCATCACTTCTCTCCTAGATTTTTGCAAACGTTTCCAAACTCACTCTGACCCCTAATCTACTACCTTTTATTTTGCTGCCATGGTGATCTTCCTAAACACACCCCTGACTATAATCTTGATCTCATTTGTTGGGATTATAGGAATGGAGAGAGATGGTCAAAGATTTTGGGGCCTTGTGGGCTCAGGAGGGAGGAAGCCTCCCCAGGCTCATCTCAGGTTGGTGATTGCTGGCTCACTCTGAGCACTCAGCCTGGAAGGCACTCTGGTACTCATCCTTCCTTCTCTGGCTAGAACCTGGTCCTTAGACCAATCACCTTGTGCCTCCCTCCAGGCCTCTGACAACAAGTGACTGGCACTTCCTTCATTAGGGAGGCTGTCATGCTTAGTAGTGATGAGAAAGGGCTCTGGGGTCAGAAAGATCTGAATTTAAATTCTGGCCCATGAACATGCATAAGTTGTTTGGGTAGTGAACTGATTAAGAGCAAGAACTCTTCAGCCAGACTGCCTGAATTTCAGTCTGCTCTGCTACTTTTGAGTCTGGCTAGGGAAAGTTCCTTAACATCTCTGTGCAATTTCTCTATTTCTAAAACTAAGGGTAATGATAGTACCTACTTCATAGAGTTGTGCAGATTAAATGAGCACAATAATAATACATGTAAGCATCCCTGATGTTACACAGTTGTGAGTGTGAGCTGTTATTATTTTAATATCACCTCTCTTAGCCTCAGTTTCCTTGTCTATAACAAATCTCCATAGTATTAATGTATCTCATCCCTGCCTCAAGGTTGTTGAGAAGATCAAATGACACATTCCCTTTAGAAACTCTCAAAGGTTCTACAAATGTAAGATATAATTACTATTCATTATCAGTCCCTGTTCCCTGAGGTTCAGAGTTTGGGCAAGAGGGTCACATTCCCTTTAACAACAAAGCAGTTACCTTCATCCTCTTCCAACACCAGCCTCAAGGCAGGAAACTATGGAATCCTGGAGCTAGGAGCAACCTTGGGAGAAAGAACTTATTCAGATCTTCCACACAGAGAAAAGACTGTGTTGACAGGCATCTCTGATAGATGATCTCAAAGGAGACTGCTAATTGAATTAGGAATATGAAGTTTATTTTCTTCACTGCAGAGGTGGACCCAGCTTTTATGGGTCCCAAAGTTCATACAATTTGGGGAAGCTCTTTTTAAGAAGAATACAAAATTATAGATGTAAGAATAAGTGCAGCCTTTGGCAGGGGCCTTTGGAAATGTGTAGCCCCAAAGCTTAAGCTTCTTTAGCTTTACAGAAAATCCATCTCTGCCACCATGTCAAATGGGCATTGAGCAAATACTTGTGAGTTGGTTGCTCATGGTCAAAACAAAGCATTTCCACCGCAGGCCAGGATCTCCAGAGGACTGGAGTGGGTTCATCTTCCACTCAGACTCTAGAAGTCACCCTCATTATGTGGGCAGTGGGTTCTCCACTGCCTTCACCCCAGGCTAATCGTCTTTTTCAAAACCTGCAAGCTATTTATTTTTGCTTTCAATGTATTTGCATGTGATTTACATAGTATTAATATTCCTATTCATATTTGGAACTCTTGATCTGCCCCAGGTTAAACTGGGTTCCTGGGACTTAGTTATCAAGGGAGATTCAGCTCTCTCTTCCCAGGATGTAGAGGGAAAGATGTAGTCAATTTGAGGGTGGGTGTGTAGGAGAAGGGTATCTTATGAAATTTGTCTTGGGGTTAAGTTTCTAAAGTCTCTGCCCCTATTCAGATTGTCCTTTTCCACATATTCCTGTCCCCTGCCAACCACATCCCTTCCCATTTTCCCCATGATTATGAAGCTGGAAATGAACATATTCAAGGACACATGCCTATTCAAATGCTGGGCTTATTTTGGCTCTAGTGTGCAGTCCCTGAAGCCAAGAGGCACAAGGCATCAAGATGCCAACAGATAAGCACACAGAAGCTCTTCCTCAGATCACTCCCCTGGAGAATCCCGCCCTGGAGTCCCCTAGCATTGTTTGGAAGCCCAGTTTATTCCCCTCACTGAAGGAAACAGATGGCAGGTGGGAGTATGTTTGAGAGTGTGTGTGCGTGCGTGCATGTATGCTTGCGTGTAAGCTGTGCATACATATCGAAAGTGTGCACACATGTGTGAGACAGTGAATGCCCATGTGCACTTTAGTACATCTAATAAGACAGGCAGAGGAATTGGAGCAAAGATGTAGGAAGGAAGATCTCAGTCTAAGAAAACCACGTTGTGGTTCCAAAGGACACCAAAGGTGAAATCTGTTTCCCCAGTCTTGCCCTGTAATGAGGAGGCAAAAAGAAGCTAACTAAGGAAGTAAATGTCTCTAGGCAGGGATGGGGTGCAGCTGCCAGCGTCACCGTCAGCTCCAGCAATGACATCACCCTCCTAGATCCCTCCTCTGGGGTGGTGAGTCATGCAGCACCCAATCACTGCTGCATTCCATATGTCTGTGCCTTCTTTATGCTCTCATGAACCAGCTCATGCTTTCCTCTTCCACACAGCCCAGCCCCCGCCCCCAACTTGCTCCTGAGGAGCCTGAGCCTAAACCCTGGGGCTTAGCTCTCCTGTCTCTCTACCCGAGAAGGCAGGAGTTCCTGCTTGTGGGTGAGGCAATCAGAGAGAAGAGAGGGAACAAGAGAAGCCAAAAGAGACACTCCTGCATGTTTAGGGGGCCTAGGAATAGAAATTGAAAACTTGCAAAGCCAGCCTGTGGATAGGAGAGGAGAAAGAGGAAGAGGCAGTGAAAAGACGATGGAAAGAAGAGAGTCAGAAGGGAAAGAAGAAACAAAGAACTGGGACTGGGGAAGAGAGATGGGGTGAGGTAATGCTGGCTTCTGGGGACTCTCCCTTCTCAGGATCTTAGGATTGCTACCCCATTTTCCTGGGGTAGCAATGAGCTAGTGATGTGGGGGAAGCCCAATGCTCTAAACTCCTTCCCCAGGAGAGGAGCCCAAAGTTTTACCTCCTGAGGTCTCAACTTGGTCCCACCCTTCTTGTCTGAAATGAGGTTGGGTGGGCAGTGGGGAGGAGCCAAGAGTGAGAGGCACAAAAGAAAGGCAGTGCCCACTGGGGAAGCTCTGGTTTCTCTCTGGAGACCTCAGTTTTTTCCCAAGGCCTTGGCACCTGCCCAACCATTGTTCTATCTGGGCAGGCCCTTGTGCTCAGTGGCAGTCTGAGTATCATCCCTCACCACTGATGGAAATCAGAACAGGGGCCCCTTTATCTGACATTGAGAGGGACTTGACTGCCCAGTTTCTTTGACTTCAGTTTCCCAAGGTGCTATTGTTCAGGGTAAAGTTAGCTGCCACAAGGAAACAGAATAGCCTTTTTGGGTCTATGTGTGGGTCAACAAGATGGCACTGGAGAGACAAGGCAGGGCTTTCACAAGATCACACAGAACTTTTGGTGAAGACCCATTGTCTGGAGATTTTCTCCCCTCCCAACTCACTGTGGTCAAGTTTGCAAACAAGAAAGTCTATTTCCAATCCCTACTTCCTAAATCTCCATTAACAACAACAATAATAATGATACTGATACTAATCGTTGTTGTTGTTCAGTTGATCAGTCATATCTGACTCTTTGCAACCCCATGGAATGCAGGATGCTAGGCTTCCTTGTCCTTCACTATCTCTCACAGTTTCCTCAAATTCATGTCCATTGAGTTGATGATGCCATCCAACCATCTCATTCTCTGTCTCCCCCTTCTCCTCCTGCCCTCAGTTTTTCCTGTTATCAGGGTCTTTTCCAGTGAGTTGGCTCTTCACATCAGGTGGCCAGAGTATTGGAGCTTCATCCTCAGCATCAGTGCTTCCAGTGAATAATTCAGGGTTTATTTCCTTTAGGATTGACTGGTTTGGTCTCCTTGCTATGTAAGGGACTCTCAAGAGTCTTTTCTATTTGAAAGCATCAGTTCTTTGGTGCTCAGCCTTCTTTATGGTCCAGCTCTCACATCCATATATGACTACTGGAAAAGCCATAGCTTTGGCTATATGGATACTAATACTAAATAGTCATAATTTCTTCTTTATTGACTACACCAAAGTCTTTGACTGTGTGGATCACAACAAACTGTAGAAAATTCTTCAAGAGATGGGAATACCAGACCACCTTACCTGCCTTCTGAGAAATCTGTGTGCAGGCCAAGAAGCAACAGTTAGAACCAGAGAGTGGAACAATGGACTGGTTCCAAATTGGGAAAGGAGTACCTCAGGGCTGTATATTGTCACCCTGCTTATTTAACTTACATGCAGAGTACATCATGTGAGATGCTGGGCTGGATGAAGCACAAGCTGGAATCCAAATTGCCAGGAGAAATATCAGTAACCTCAGATATACAGATGATACCACTCTTATGGCAGAAAGCAAAGAGGAACTAAAGAGCCTCTTGATGAAAGTGAAAGAGGAGAGTGAAAAAGCTGGCTTAAAACTCAACACTCAAAAAGCGAAGATCAAGGCATCCGGTTCCATCACTTCATGGCAAATAGATGGGGAAACAATGGAAACAGTGACAGACTTTCTTTTCTTGGGTTCCAGAATCACTGTAGACAGTGACTGCAGCCATGAAATTAAAAGATGCTTGTTCCTTGGAAGAAAAGCTGTGACAAATGTAGATAGCATATTAAAAAGCAGAGACATTACTTTGCCAACAAAGGTCCGTCTAGTCAAAGCTATGGTTTTTCCAGTAGTCATGTGTGGATATGAGAGTTGGACTATAAAGAAAGCTGAGCGCCAAATAATGGATGCTTTTGAGCTGTGGTATTAGAGAAGACTCTTGAGACTCCCTTGAATAGCAAGAAGATCAAACCAGTCAATCCTAAAGGAAATCAGTCCTGAATATTCATTGGAAGGACTGATGCTGAAGCTAAAACTCCAATACTTTGGCCTCCTGATGCAAAGAACTGATTCATTGGAAAAGACCCTGATGCTGGGAAAAATTGAGCACAGGAGGAGAAGGGGATGACAGAGGATGAGATGGTTGGATGGCATCACTGATTTGATGGACATGTATTTGAGCAGGCTCCAGGAGTTGGTGTTGGACAGAGGAGCCTGGCATGCTGCAGTCCATGGGTTTGCAAAGAGTCGGACGTGACTGAACTGAATACTAAATAGTGATAAAAGTAGCAACCATTTGCTGAGCACCTAATGTATGCTGGACGACTTGGTAAGTGTCTTATGTACATTATTTCATTCCATCTTACAATAGCAATATGGGGTGATCACCATTGTGGAAAGTGAAGGAGGCAACTGAGATTTCCAGAGGTTGGTTGAGATTTCGCAGCTTGAGACAGAGCTGAAATGTGATCCAAGATTAGTTTGATTTTCTCTGCCTCAACAGTCCAAAGGATTTGAGTTACTATCCAAAGCCTTTATCTCCAGAAGGTGCTCTTTCCCACCTCTTTCCATCAGCTCTCCTTTAGTTCTTTTGGCTGCGTCATGTAGCATCTTTGTTCCCCAACCAGGGATCAAACCCCTGCCTCCTGCATTGGGAGTGTGGAGTTATAACCACTGGACTGCCAGGCAAGTCCCGTCAGCTGTCCCTCTTGGACTAGCCTCAGGAAGACCCTGGTTTCCCAGACTGTCCTTGCTGGCTCAGGTTAGGTTTGGAGTTCCCTCTGTGGCCGTGGGTCGAGGTGGTGATGAAGAGAGCAGTCTGCCCTAGGCTCCCACTCCCCAGGGAGGAAGAGAGGCAGATGAGAGTGGCCGTTATTTCACACTGGGAACGAGATTGTGGAAGAGGTTTAGGGTCACTTGGGAGCTGGGGCTCCTGGCTCTCTGGAGTTCTACAAAAGGGAGTAAAAGAATGTGGAGACTACCAGGCCCTTGAGGAAGCTGGGGATGGGGCAAATGAGAACCTTCTCTTCCCACCAGAGCATGTGCCCCTCAAAGGCTGGTACTGCTATTTGACAACAGGGGGCAGTCATAATTTCTAAGATTGCTTGAGATGCAGCCCAGCCTGCATTCCTAGACCTTTTTTCCAGGCCTCAGAAGACCCCATACACCCCCCAACATGCTCATTAAGGATAGTGTGCTGCTAGGGCTCTGACGGAATTACGGAGCCACCTCCCACCAGACTTTCTCCAGGCCCCTCTCTGAGGGGATGTTCTGGAGCCACCTGGGAGACCCATGTGGATCAGATATCCCTCTGAGAGTCTGTGGGCAAGTCATGGAGAGATGTGCAGAGAGAAAAGAGCAAGGCAAAGGCAGCTGGGTGTTCTCACAGGGAGGAGCTGTCACCACCCAAGGACAGTCATGGAGCAAAGGAGCAGAGAACAGCTGTCCTCCTTTCCCCTGGAGTCTGGGCACATGCCCTCCAGAGTGGCTCCAGGCATAATTTAGGGCAACTTCCTTTTAAATATAAGGGAGTTGAAGGTCAGGGAGGGGCCAGGAGCCACCCTAGGTCATATGGCTCCTGAATGGGTCTCCCCTTCAATGTTCTGGGGGTGATGAGAGGAGGCGGCCCAGCCCCAGCTGTCTTTTCAGAAACAAGGGGACCTGAAGGTAGAGGGTCGCAACGTCAACTACCTGCACTGTGTTGCCCTTTCCCCAAGGAATTCAAGGGCTTCTCTTTCATCTGTGAAATGCCCTGGACTCTCAGTTCCCTCATTAGTAAAAACAAGGACAAGAATACCTGCTTTCCTTGCAGGGCTGTTGTGAGGATCAGCTGGAAATAATGCAAGGGGAAGAGCTTTACAAACCAGGGTGTTATTATGTTTGTGATTAGGCAGGTCAGTGAGGGCCACAGGAATAATGGGAGGATTAATGGCAACACTGTGGGAAGGAGGGAGGCTAAAGTCTGCCTTGTCCTCTTCTCTCGGTCACCTGCCTGAGAAGAAGCAGTCGGTGTTTCCAAATTGACTCAAATAAGGAATGTGCAGCGGCAGCAGCCATCCCTCACTCAGCCTTCACTTGCCCAAGGCAGAGAAATTTTAATTTTCAAGCCGCAATGAGAAAAAGAAACTCAGAATTAAAGAATATTCCAGTGAAGCAGTCAAAATAGCTGCCCAGACTCTGAATCAAGGGGAGAAATGTAAATTAAAATTTCCCTCTCCCTCCCTAGCACCAACTGGACTTGAAGAAGCAGGGCTGGGCATGGACACAGCCAGTCGAAGTCCACATGACCTTGGCCCTGATGACAGATGGGCGGGCAGGCTCTACCCCGGCCAGGGTACTGACAGGACAGCAGACACAGAGAACTTCCACTCACTTGCCTCTGGGCACTTGTGCTGCAAGATGCCTCTAGGCATGACGATGCTTTCCTGGTGGCTCAATGGTAAAGAATAGACCTGCCAATGTAGGAGATGTTCAATCCTTGGGTCAGGAAGATTCCCTAGAGAAGGAAATGGCAACTCATTCCAGTATTCTTGCTGGGATAATCCCATGGACAGAGGAGGCTGGTGGGCTACAGTCCATGGGGTCACAAAGAGTCGGACAGGACTGAGTGACTAAACAACAACAACAAGTCTTTTAAATATAAAGAAGTTGAAGGTCAGGGAGTAGACTGGAGCTGCCCTAGGTCATGTGGCCCTGGGTGGGTCCTCCCTTCAGTGTTCTGGGGGAGATGAGAAGAGGCAGCCCTCTCTCCATGAAAGACAGCTTCACCTCCATCAAGGTCAGACATGAGTCTACTGAGTGAGTCAGGCCTTGAATGTTGAGTTCAGAGGTGGCGGAGGGTGGATGGTAGGTGGGGGTGACAGCCTGATCTCCACAATCTAGACTTCTGAGGCACAGAGATACTGCAACCTACTTTTATTTCCTCTTCTCCCAAATGCTGGCTCACTCAGGTATGGCACACCTCTCTCTATCCCCTACCACTCAGGCCAGGGGTCCTGGGCCAGAGGAGGGGCTCTTGGGAAGGAGGGAGCCCCTGAGTTCTCCACTTCCCTTCTTCTGAGCTTTAGTTTGTTCCCAAGGGGCACCCTTTCAAACAGTTGGCAGCTGGCATGGTGAGAATGGCATTGGTCCCAGTAAAGGTGTGGAAACCTTAAGACAGAGACCCGGCCTTCTCCCCACTCCTCTTCTGGCCTCATCTGCCCTTGACCTTCTCCTTTCTTCCACTCCTTTTCTCACCTATTTATCCAAGAAGCATGAATTGGGAAACCTACTTTGTGCCAGTATATGTGCAGGGATTAGGGGCTACATGAGTAAACCAAACCTAGGACTGAAGATTGTGATATAGTATAGAGCATGCTTAGCAGTCAAGCGTGGAGTTGTTTAAAAACCCTGGCATTAGACTGACCAGGTTCAAAAACCTGCCTCCATCCCTCACTGCTTACAGTGTGGCCTCAGGCAAACTGTCCAAAGCTTTGTTTTACTCACCTGTGAAATGGGGATGACAAACTTACCTTATAGGATTGTTGTGAAGATTATGTGATATAATCCTGCTAAATGACAAGGAACAGTGCCTGGTACATGGTAAACACTCACTAAAGGCCAGTTAGTGTTATTTTAAGTATCCTAATGATACTGCTGACATTTATTACCATTTATTGGGTGCTTACTCTGAGCTAGCCAGGGTGCTATGGTCACAGCAATGACTGAACTGTGGCTCTGTCCTTAAGGAGCCCACAGCCTATTAGGGGTGACAGATGTGTAAACAGACCACTGAAAAAGTGTGGTCACTGCCATCATCACCCCAAGAACTGTCATTTTCTGAGCCTGACCATATGCCAGGCACAATTCTAAGAAAACATCATCTCTTAATTCCTCTCTAACCCTGCAAAGGCTAAATTACTCTCATTTTATAGAAGTGAAGTCGCTCAGTCGTGTCCAACTCTTTGCGACCCCATAGACTGTAGCCTACCAGGCTCCTCTGTCCATGGGATTTTCCAGTCAAGAGTACTGGAGTGGGTTGCCATTTCCTTCTCCAGAGGATCTTCCTGACCGAGGGATCAAACCTGGGTCTCCCGCTTTGTAGGCAGACACTTTACTATCTGAGCCACCATGGAAGCCTTCTATAGAGGTCCCATAATAATCAGTAACTTGCTCAAGATCGGTCTGTTTGTAGAGTGGACTGTTGAGCCAAAAGGGAGTGATGAACTCTGCCTGAAAAGGCATCAGGGAACGCTTCAGAGAAAAAGTGATCTTTGATCAGGATTTTGAAGAATGAGTAGCAGTTTTCCAGGAGCCAAGATGGGGAAGGAATGAAATGGCATAGCACTTATATGGGCCTCCTGGAGGATTGGAGCCACAGGCAGCATCAGTAGGAGTCCCCCAGGCCTGCAGGTCCTTGCATCTCACCCCAGGGCTAAACAGGGTCCTGGTACCCTGCACCCACCCTGACAACCATTTCCTACATCACAAAAAATCAAATAACCTAGATGAAGCGTAATTATTTTAGAGAATTTAGTCCACAGGCGTGTAACCCCAGAGGATTTCCGCTGAGGCACAGAGCTGGAATAACCACATGAAAGTGGAGCTCCTCTCCGCCTATTCCCTGACCTTGCCGAGGGTCCGGCAAATAATGGGTTGGGATGGGATCCCTGGGGAGGCTGGAAGGCACTGACCAGGCTGGAGTC
The DNA here is from genome assembly GCA_007570785.1 of Antilocapra americana. Taxonomy (NCBI): domain Eukaryota; kingdom Metazoa; phylum Chordata; class Mammalia; order Artiodactyla; family Antilocapridae; genus Antilocapra; species Antilocapra americana. The sequence goes on along the minus strand of ML661896.1, from coordinate 1,827,209 downwards.
AGGGAGATAGTCTCAGTGATCTTGAGAAGGCCCCACCAGATTTGGGGCAGATGAATGAATCCTTTCCCTTTGTTACAGTCATTTCTCCTCTCTTCTTTCTCTGCCTGTTCACTCCCTTCGTACTGGGCAACAGCCGCAGAGGAGGCAGCCATCTTGGTACAGTCACAGATTTAGTGGACTGAGCCAGGATGTGGCATTAGGATCCATCTGGCTGGTTCCACACCCGGGAAAATCTGGACTCATCATCATTAACATTCTGTTTCCCTGTGCAGAGCAAGGAGAAGCAGGCACCCTGCACAAGCAGCAAGGGGGACGCTCTTACAGCAGAGCAGTCTTCAGAGCTCAGACCGAGGCTCAACGCCACCCACCCTCAACTGCACAGCAAGGGGCTTCCAATTCCAAGGCAGCGTGGGGGTTGATGCAAACCTTGGGAAAATTGTATGACCATAAGGTGTTAAGGCTTTGGTGCACCTGACAGGTCTGCAGGTGTTCTCCAAACTCCCGCTTGAAAAACACAGCTCTGGAGGAAGGGGGAGGATGGACAAGGTACAACCCTGAAGCTGACCTACCCTCTACCTTTGCCTTGAAGCAACCCACAGGCCTAATTCATTCCTCACATTAAGAAGCAACCTGGGAGGGAATGGTCCCCATGAGAAGCAGGAAGCACGTGCACATGCCAATAAAACACTCAAAGTGGCAATTATTTCTGGGCTGCCTATCCCAGCCCAGGGTACCAGCAGCCAGATTTCTAGAGCTGCTGTCATTGCCTCTGGCTGTTGGCAAAATTAAACTTTTCTTGAGAAATTAAAATGAGCTGGCCCCAGCTCATGGGGGTGGAATTATTTGCCTGCCTGGGGCCTTCATTGTGAGGCTGGGGAGAGCAGGAGGTGGGTGTGGGAGCAGGGAGAGATTATGGAAGAAGCAAAGTTAGCATCATACGCTCCCACCAGGCAGCACATGCCTGTACCATGTACATTGAAATGTGCATGAAACATGTACCAAGTCTGCCTATAACCCATGGAGATGTGAACTCCCACTGGGTGAGGACACGGTGCTTGGCACTCTTGATCACCTCAACATGCCCTGTGCCTGGGACAGGGCTTAGCTCACAGGAGATGCTCAGTAAATAATACTGATACCTGAATGAATGTGCTCACTTATGCACCAGGCCAGAGTCTCGTGATGAACACTGTGAAACTCCTTCCCTTCAGCCAACACAGGTCACATTGAGAGTACCTTGAGGAGCACATAAATGCCCTGCATTCTCGCCCCTTACATGGGATGCTGCTGCAAGTTCAGTTCAGTTGCTCAATAATATTCAACTCTTCGCAGCCCCATGGACTGAAGAATGCCAGGCTTCCCTGTCCAACACAGACTCCCAGAGGTTGCTCGAACTCATGTCCATCAAATCAGTGATGCCATCCAAGCATCTTATCCTCTTTCGTCCCCTTCTCCTCCTGCCTTCAGTCTTTCCCAGCAACAGGGTCTTGTTCCAGTGAGTCAATTCTTCACATCAGGTGGGAGATTCAGTGTCAGTCCTTCCAGTGAATATTCAGGACTGATTTCCTTTAGGATTGACTGGTTGGATCTCCTTGCAGTCCAAGAGATGCTCAAGGGTTTTCTCCAACAGTTCAAAAGCAAGAATTCTTCCATGCTTAGCTTTCTCTATGATCCAACTCTCACATCCATACATGACTACTTGAAAAACCATAGCTTTGATGGTTTGACAGACTATACAGACCTTTGTCAGCAAAGTACTGTCTCTGCTTTAATATGCTTTCTAGTTTGGTCATAGCTTTTCTTCCAAGCAGCAAATGTTTAATTTCATAGCTGCAGTCACCATCCGTGGTGATTTTGGAGTCCAAGAAAAGAAAGTCTGTCACTGTTTCCATTGTTTACCCATCTATTTGCCATCAAGTAATGGGCCCGGATGCCATGATCTTCATTTTTTGAGTGTTGATTTTTAAACCAGCTTTTTCACTCTCCTCTTTCACTTTCATCAAAATGTTCTTTAGTTCCTCTTTAGGGTGATGTTATCTGCATATCTGAGGTTATTGATATTTCTCCCGGCAGTCTTGATTCCACTTTATACTTCATCCAGTCTGGCATTTCATATGATGTACTCTGCATGTAAATTAAATAAGCAGGGTGATAATATACAGCCTTGACCTATTCCTTTCCCAATTTGGAACCAGTCCGTTGTTCCATATCTGGTTCTAACTGTTGCTTCTTGACCTGCACACAGATTTCTTAAGAGGCAGGTCAGGTGGTCTGGTATTCCCATCTCTTGAAGAATTTTCCACAGTTTATTGTGATCCACACAGTCAAAGGCTTTGCCATAGTCCATAAAGCAAAAGTAGATGTTTTTCTAGAACTCTTGCTTTTTTGATCATCCAGCAGATAATGGCAATTTGATTTCTGTTTCCTCTGCCTTTTCTAAATACAGCTTGAACATCTGGAAGTTCACTGTTCACATACTGTTGAAGCCTCGCTTGGAGAATTTTGAGCATTACTTTGCTAGCATGTGAGATGAGTGTAATTGTGCAGTAGTTTGAACATTCTTTGGCATTGCCTTTCTTTGGGATTGGAATGAAAACTGACCTTTTCCAGTCCTGTGGCCACTGCTGAGTTTTCCAAATTTCCTGGCATATTGAGTGCAGCACTCTCATAGCATCATCTTTTAGGATTTCATATAGCTTAGTTGGAATTCCATCACCTTCACTAGCTTTGTTTGTAGTGATGCTTCCTGAGGCCCACTTGACTTCACACTCCAGGATGTCTGGCTCCAGGTGAGTGATCACACCATCATAGTTATCTGAGTTATTAAGATCTTTTTTGTATAGTTTTTCTGTGTATTCTTGCCACTACTTTTTAATCTCTTCTGCTTCTGTTAGGTCCATACTGTTTCTGTCCTTTATTGTGCCCATCTTTGCATGAAATATTCCCTTGCTATCTCTAATTTTCTTGAAGAGATCTCTAGTCTTTCCCATTCTGTTTCCCTTAGGCTTTCTTATCTCTCCTTGCTATTCTTTGAAACTCTGCATTCAGATGAATATATCTTTCCTTTTCTGTTTTGCCTTTTGCTTCTCTTCTTTTCACAGCTATTTGTAAGGCCTCCTCAGACAACCATTTTGCCATTTTGTATTTGTTTTTCTTGGGGATGATTTCGATCACTACCCCCTTTACAATATTCGGAACCTCCGTCCATAGTTCTTCAGGCACTCTGTCTATCAGATCTAATCCCTTGAATTTATTTGTCACTTCCACTGTATAATTAATTATAAGGGATTTGATTTAGGTCATACCTGATTGGTCTAGTAATTTTCCCTACTTTCTTCAATTTAGGTAAATTCTCCCAAAGTGAGAAATTCCCCCAAAGTGAGAAATGACCTCCTCAGCACACAAAGGCACAGACACTGCCCTCTTCTGAAGTGCACAGCTCATCCCTCATATCTTCAGCTTCTCGCATTGTGTCCTTCTTACTCTATTTGGACACATCTTGTACCCCACTTCCAGTTCTCAGCTTCACCTCTCATTCCAGCCATTCATCTGACAAATGACTTCACCCAGTTCATGGGCATGACCTGACAGCATCTTCCCCTCAGGCCCTTGACCTTTCCCTCTGGCTTTTTGCCCTAGGGCTTCTTTCTTGTCCAGGCAGCTGTTGGCTTTTCTTGAAAGTCAAGTGCAGGGTAGATAATACCTTGAGGCCAACTCTTGACTACAGGGGTGGGAACCACTGGATAAATGTTTCCCTCTTATTTGCCCCAGGTGACGGTTCTGAGACTCTTCTGTAAGTCTTTTCAGAATGTTCCCTGACTGATTGAAGCTGTGATCAAGTCAATACATATAGTTCTCATACGGGCTGCCCTTGGTCTCCCTCCTTTGATCCTCTTCCCTGATCCCTGGATTACAGCTTTTGTGCTATGGCTGACTTTCAGGGGAACTCAGAATAAATAATTTCCCCTTTCCCTTTTCCATCTCTTCCCCAGCCACATTGGTTTTCTTTGAGCTCTTAAACTCTCCCACCTCTGGAATGTCAAGCACGCTTTGTCCTCCACCTGGAGTACTTTCCTCTCTACTAGGGAAGTCCCTTGGTGGAGACTTGAATGACTGGAAGGAGGCAGCCTTGGAAAGGAAGATCTTTTCTTATTTTATTTTTTATCAATATTTTAAAATTGAGATATAGTGGATTTACAGTGTTGTGTTAATTTCTGCTGTACAGCAGAGTGATTCAGTTATATATATATATATATGTATATGTATACACACACATACATTCTCTCCTTTTTAATATTTATTTCCATTATGGTTTATCATAGGATATTGAATATAGTTCTCTGTGCTATATAGTAGGACTTTGTTGTTTATGCATTTTATACATAAAAGCTTATCCCAGCCTCCCAGTCCATCCTTCCCTCAATACTCTCCTCTTGGCAACCACCAGTCTGTTTTCTATGTTCATGATTCTTGTTTCATAGATAGATTTATTCGTGTCATATTTGGATTCCACATATAAGTGGTATCATATGGTATTTGTCTTTCTCTTTCTGACTGACTGCAGTTAGTATGATAGTCTCTAGTTACATCCATGTTGTGGCAAATGGTATTATTTTGTTCTTTTTTATCGTTGAGTAGTATTCCATTATGTATAAGTACGACATCTTTATCCATTCATCTATTGATGAACTTTTAGGTTGTTTCAATGTTATGGCTATTGTGAATAGTGCTGCTATGAACATAGGGGTTTATGTATCTTTTTGAATTACAGTTTTGTACGGATATTTGCCCAGGAGTGGGACTGCTAGATCATATGGTAATTCTATTTATGGTTTTCTGAGGAAACTTCACATCATTTTCCACAGTGGCTGCACAGAGTTCCATTCCTACCAACAGTGCAGAAGAGATCCCTTTTCTCCATACACCCTCTCAAGCATTTGTTATTTGTTGACTTTTTGATGATGACCATTCTGACTGATGTGAAGTGGTACCACACTGTAGTTTTGATTTGCATTTCTCTAATAATTAGGGATGTTGGGCATCTTTTCATGTGCCTATTGGCTATTTGTATGTCTTCTTTGGAGAAATGCCTACTTAGGTCTGTTGCCCATTTTTTGATTGGATTGTTTGTTGTTGTTGCATTATATAAGCTGTTTGTATATTTTAAAAATTAAGTCCTTGTTGGTAACATTGGTTGGATATATTTTCTCCCATTCTATAGGTTGTCTTTTCATTTTATTTGTATTTTCCTTCGCTGTGCAAAAGCTCGTAAGTTTGATTAGTTTCCACTTGTTTATTTTTGTTTTCATTGGAAAGGAAGATCTGGGAGAAGAATGTTCTAGGCAGAAGGAACAGGCAGTGCAAGGGCTCTGAGGCAGGAATGCACGTAGCCTGTTCAGGGTATAGCATGAAGGCCTTTGTGGCTAGAGAGACTGAGACAGGGAAGAGGCACAAAATGCAGCTGGAGAGGAGGACAGGGACCAGACCAAGTGCGGCTTTGTGGACCAGTAGGGAGTTTTCATTTACAATGCATCAGGAAGCAAGCTCCAAGAGCGCAGGGATTATGTTTATCTGATTCATAGCTGGCCCCCAGTGTGGAGTAGGCACTCAATAAATGTTTGTGAAATGAATGAATAAACATCCCTGCTGTATCCATGTTCCAACAATCCCTCACCCCACAAGGTGACAGAGTCATCCTCTCTTCTGAGATGACAGCTCCCAGGAGGGAGAGGTCAGGCTGGTTTTGTTGTCTCCTGAGAATGCCCTGGGAGTGAGAGCCCTGTGTGGTCTGCGCACTGACTTTCCTCTCCTCTCCTTTTTCTCCCTCAGTCAGTTCTGATGTCGTTGCTCACTTCTCTGCTCATGTTGGACTCTGCTCCTGACACCATTAGTCACCTACCTCACTTCTCAGCTTTCCTAAAGAGCAGCTGTCTTGTCTTCAGTCTGAGACAGGCCTCCCCCTACCTGTTTCTTCCTGGGGAAACCGAGGTTGGGGATGGATGTGTAAGGCTCAGAGAAGGGTCCCAGTCTTCCTCATGCTCCCCACGTGCTGTGATGGATGTGGGAGGACAGACAAAAGTATTATCTCTGGGCAAAGGAGGAGGCAAATGGAAGACAGCTGATGTTTAAGGATAGATTATAAAGGGGGTTCCAACTTCTCTACTGGAAAGTCCATGGAGGGGACCAGGGACAGGCTGAGATATTAGCAGGAGGATCTGAGTCAGACCTGAGGGGAGAGAATCCATCCTGGTGGGCCACTAAGGCCAGAGGACCTCTGCTTGCTTGACAGCCTTTCCTGGGCTGGCCAGCCTCTGCCTTGTTACTGATCATGTGTGGAGGCAGGGAGGTGACAGAATAACCTTTGAAGGGTCCTGCCAAATACCAGAGAACACTTGATTGAGATTCCTTGATTTTTATTGACTGATCTGAGGCAACCCCAAGCAAAAATGCCCATCAAGTAGCCAAGGAGACTGGGGGTTTCCTGCTGCTGTGCCACAGTGAGAAGCTGCACTTGGCAGGGACAGAAAAGAGGTGGCACACTCAAAAGAGTAAGCTGAAGAGAGTCAATGAAGGAAATGTTTCCTGGGTGAGGTTACAGGAAACAACAAAGGCCCTAGAGGCACCCAGGCCTAGCCACAGAAGAAAGCAGTTACCAATTCCAGGCTGGAAGGCCAAGAGGTAAAGGAGGGAGTGGTGTTGGCCAGAACCTGTTGAGAGCTGTGTGTGGGAGAGCCCTTTCCAGGGAGCTGTGGCCTTCTGTAAAGGAACATAGCTGCTGCTAACCCTGAGGCCCAGCAATGGGAATAGGGGCAGGGAGTAAATACCCCTATCTTTCTCTCTTCCCATTGGCTTATCTCCCTCCCATGCCTCTCACTGGCCAGACCTAACAGGAAGCTGAGGGCAAGGAGCCAGGGCAATACTGTCCACAGAGGCAAGTTTCCTGGGCCATTCAGCAGAGCAGAGGAGACTGGAGCGTGAATCTGAGGCCTTCTCATCTTTTCCTTCTCAGGTCACCCACCTCTAAGCCTACCTCATCCCTACCTAGTTCTTCAAAAGCTTCTAAGTCCCTCTGCCACCTATGTCAGAACTCATCCCATCTCTCAGGCTGAGGTGGATCAGGTCCAGGGAGGCTCCAACTAAGTGGGGATAGATTTCAGTTGCCCTGAGACTCGCCCTACCCCTGCTGCTCAGCATCAGGATTCTCAGCTGGCCTCATTCTTCTTGTGTCAGTGCTTTAGGATCAGGGAGGCTGGGTAATTATATTAATACTTTCCTAACAAACTTTTACCCAGAAATAATGTTTAGCCAGGTATCTGGATTCCTGTATCCCAGCCAAGTGAACACAAACTATTAACCGTCACATTTACCTACCAGTTCAGGTAACTGGGCCGGCCTTCCTGTCTCTCCAGTCTCTAAGATGAACTAAGCCTTGGGCTTTCCCAGACCACATGTCTTGCAGTAGATAACTACTGTTTTGGCCTGGTTAGTGTCCATTTCCCCTGGCATCAGTTTTGGGGATTTGGCTTGGAGCACTGCTATAGCAGTGCAAAAACTGTTGTTGTTTTTTTTTTTGCTACCACACAGCTTGCAGGATGCTAATTCCCCAACCAGGGATGGAACTCGAACCCCCTACATTAGAAAGGCAGAGTCTCAACCACTGGACCACCAGAAATGTCCCCAAATGGACTGTTTAATGAAGATAGCCTCCATTGCTTGGCCAAGAAGTTGGCATGTGACCCTGGCTAGGCTAATCAGATGGTCTTTCTCCCTTCAGTCTTGAGTGATATGACATGAAAATGGAATTCATATATTGCCAAGACAGCAACATGAAGAGAATACTCCTTAGTTCTGGCTCCCTTGATTTCAGTTTTCTGGCTTCTCATCTTCCTGGGATAGCCACTTCAGTATTTTCTTTGATTCTGTTAGCCACCCACCCCCAGCCATTTCTTTCTAATATAATCATTTTTTGCTTGTTACCTAGAGTTTTTCTGTTGTTTGCAACCAAACATTTTCACCAATACAAATTCCCATTTTTCTGAGGAGTTATGGGCTCTGCCCCTCTAGTGGGTTTATATCTGGAATCTCTGGCTTGAATTCAGATCTCATCTAGTCCTTGAATGAGAAGGAAGAGAACTCCTGCTGCTAGTGGATGCTTGTCACACCTCATCTCAGGAACATGTTCTTTGTTGCCTGACTCATCAGGACCCACTCCCAGCCTGACTTCCACACTCAGGTCACAGCCTGAAATAGCGAAGCTTATCTCCCATGATTCCCTATCACAAGTCCTACAGCCAGGTCAGCCAGGTCAGCCTGGTCTCCTTGTTATTTTCCACAAATAGCAAGCTCATTCTTGTGCTGTGCCTTTGCTCATGATGTTCTTGGACATCTGACAAGCTAGTAGCCCTCTGCTGAGTGCCTGAACCCTGCTCAGACCTTCAAACCTTGGGCCACATTCTACCTCTTTCTTCCCTAAGCCCCGTGTACACTGTCAATCCCACCGCAGCTTCCTAACCTAGGACCTCTGTGAGCTCTCTTTGATGTCAGACAGAGAAAGTGCTTTGGTTGAGCTTTGTTTCCTTTGTAGTCTTAAGTCTCTGAGGACTTGAGTCCAGGCTCAGGAACTTTTACCATATGGGCCTCAGCATTAGGCATGAAGTTGAGCACACAGTGGCAGAGTGGGTGCTGATGTTTTTGCTGCATCCCTAATTTGGAAATTGTCTTGATCCTGTAACACATCTTCATTCATTCATTTACCCAACATTTATCAAGTGCCTACTAAGTATGAGTCCTCTGCTAAGCTCTGGAGATACACAGTAAATAAAACATAGCCAAGGAAATCAGGGTCTAGTACTAAAGATATATTGAGAATTAGATGTAGCAGAATGACCTGTTGGGAAAATAACCCTTCTAGTTTTTCTCAGCTGCAGGCTCAGCTCACCTCAAAGGAATGAAAAGCATTCCACCCCTTCTGAGAGGAGAGCCAAACTGTGCCTCTGAGGTTTAGACTTTTTTTGACCCCCCATGGAGATTTGTGAATTTCCAGATAGAAAGGAGAAGCTGCAAGCATCAGGCTATTGAGAGGACAACTTCCATACAACCTTTCCTAACAAAGATTAGGGTTGGAAGTTTAATGCTTCCCACAATGAAGAGGGATGTTCTCAAATCAGGAAGGTTGGTTGGAATGAAGGCATGAGTTCCATCAGAGCAGAGACCTGTGCCCATGTGAATGCAAGCCCTCTGAGATGGGTGGACTTAGGAGGAAGAATATTTAGGTGAATAAATACATGATAATAGTAACAGCTGGCGTTTATGACACACTTACTGTATGCCAGGCAGAGTGTTGAGTACTTTATATGCATTCACTTACTTCTCACAAGACCTCTGTGAAGTAAACAATATTATGATTTCCATTTTATAGATGAGGTAAACAAAGATTGAATGAATTGCTCAAAGTTATGGGTCTTAGAATCAAACCCAGGCAATCACTGAGGGCCACGAATGCCTGTGAGGCTGGAGCACAAAGGGCCAGTTTGGGGAGCTTTGACAAGGGTCACTGTGGCTAGACTTGTCACAGAGGGCATGGAGCTACCTGAGATCCCTCACTTTCAGATGTACTTGACAACCCAGGCAGGGAGTACAGCAGCTGATCTGAGGACCTGGTACCTTGATAAGAAGGGGCTTATAATAAGAAGTCAGCTATGACTACAGTGATGCTGTACAGCAATCACCAAATTTCAGTGCATGCAACAGTAAGCATTTACTTAACTCATGTGTTTGGAGATCACTGTGAGTTAGTTGCTTATAGGCTAGTTTTGGTTGGGGTGGTTTGGTTCTGCTCCATGTGTCCCTCATCCTCTTCCAGGAGCAGCAGACTAGCCAGGGAATGTCCATCTAATGGACACAAAGGAATGCAAGGGTAACAGCCCCGGTGCACAACCCATTTTAAGTCTCTGCTTGTGTCAAGTCTCATAAAATGCCTCTGGTCAAAACAAGTCATATGGCCAAGCCCAGAGTCAACAGATGGAGAAATACACTCCACCCACAGGAAGAATCTGTAAAGTTACCTGGCAAAGAATGTAGATGTATAATCTTATTACCTAGGGGGAAGCAAAGAGATGGGACAATAATCTAGTGTTCCACAGAATTTAAACTGAATTTAATTTTGATTTAGAGAGATAATGAAATTCTACAATGTATTATGGAACAGTTCATGCCTATTACAAAGATAAAAATCTATCTTCGGAGACCACAGCGTTTGCTATGTGAATATTTAAATTTTTAGTTTTTCTTTTAGTGAAAAAATTTTAAAATATCATTTAACAAGAACATATTCTGGATGGTCTAGGTATCAACAATAGCTGCCTTACAATGGTGAAAGCCTCAGTGGTCATCTAGGGTGCCAATATTTAACTTTCTAATGCAGACTTCTCAAGCTACAGGGTATCCTTAGGAAGATATGTGTTTTCAAGGTAGGAAAATGTTAATCAAAATGATATACAGCAGACGATGTATAGAAGAGGCCCACATTCAGTGCTGAGGGCATCAAAGAGTGCAGGAGACAGGGCCAGCTATGGAGCTTAGGGCAGGGTTTATGGTGCTTTGCAGGATAGCAGTGGTGGCATTTAAACAGGTCTTGAAAGATGGTGGGGTGGTATCCTAGGGATAATGGTCAGATTCCTTCTCTGTGTGTGCATAACCAGATTCTTGTTTCCAGGGCTTCCCCAGAAAGAAAATGCTTTATCTTCTATCTCTGAAAATCTAGAATCTGTTGTACAGGTTTGCATCATAGTCTTGTCCTTCACTTTCACATATATGCTGTTACAGCATCTGAAGAGGAGGCTGGGGGGTGTAATAGCTAAACTTCCTGGCTTTGGAGCCAGGCCAATCAGGGTTCAAATCTTGGCTTTGACATTTACTAGCTCTGGCCTTTAGGCGAGTTGCTTAAACTCTTGTAATTCCAGTTTCTTCATCTGAAGAAGAGAATACTAATTCTCCCATGGGATATTTAAAGAATTAGAACCCACCACTAAAGTGTAGATTTTCTTTATGGGAAGACTTTCTGATTCAATTTCTTTAATGATTATAGGATTTATTAGTTTTCCTATATCAAGCTGAGTCACTATTAGTATGCTATATATTTTAGTAAATTTGTCTATTTCACAGATGTCTTTAGTTTTATTGGTACAAAATTATTCATAATATCCTCTCACTTTCTTTTTAATGCCTGAAGCATCCATAGCAATATCCCTCTTTTCATTCCTGACATTGTTTATTTTTGTCTTCTTTCAACTTTTCCTTGAGATTTTTCAGTTTTTACAGAATCGGCTTTTGGCTTGGTTTTATATTTGGTTTCTATTTCTTCAATTTCTATTCCTCATCTTGCTATTTCCTTCCTTTGACATTCTTTGAGTTTATTCTGCTTTTTTATATATATATAATTTACCAAGATAGATCTTTAGCTCATTAATTTTCAATCTTTTTTCTTTTCTACATTTATGGCTCTATGTTTCCTTTCAGAGGCTTAAATGAAAAAGATATATGTAAGTGCCTGGTCCTAAATAGGCACTCATTAAATATCTTATCATCACTATCATCATCATTATCCTGTCTCAGATGAGACTTCCTAGCATAGTTTCTGAGAAGGCAATGGCACCCCACTCCAGTACTGTTGCCTGGAAAATCCCATGGACAGAGGAGCCTGGTAGGCTGCAGTCCATGGGGTCATAAAGAGTCAGACCAACTGAGCGACTTCGCTTTCACTTTTCACTTTTATGCATTGGAGAAGGAAATGGCAACCCACTCCAGTGTTCTTGCCTGGAAAATCCCAGGGACGGCGGAGCCTAGTGGGCTGCCGTCTATGGGGTCGCACAGAATTGGACATGACTGAAGCGACTTAGCAGCAGCAGAGTTTCCATCTCTCTTGCTTTCTAATGTGATCTCTGTCTCCTGAGTCTTTACCAGTGGGCTCTCTGAGTTCATCTGAGGACTTATTCTGGGCCAGATTGTCTCCTTTTGGGAGTTTTGGGAAGGCTTCCTCTGAAGATTAAGGGAGGGCAGAGATGGGCATGTGCCTTTGGCCTTATCTTCCTCAAGGAGCTCAGACCTTATTTTTCTAGAATGGCTGGCAAGGTCTCCAGTGCATGGAAGTGTCAGTTCTAACCTGCAGGTCTGTGGCAGATTATATTTTCAAAAAATAGCCACAGTAATATTTTACATCTCATATGCTCTTCTAGAACTTTGTCATTCCCCTATCAAGAGGTAGAATATACTTCCTTTCCCCTTGAGTCTGGGGTTTATAACTTCTTTATAGCGCTTCCCTCATAGTTCAGTTGGTAAAGAATCCGCCTGTGATGCAGGAGACCCCGGTTCAATTCCTGGGTCGGGAAGATCCATTGGAGAAGGGATAGGCTACCCACTCCAGTATTCTTGGGCTTCTGTTGTGGCTCAGCTGGTAAAGAATCCACCTGCATTGTGGAAGACCTGGATTTGATCCCTGTGTTGGGAAGATCCCCTGGAGAAGAGAACGGCTACCCACTCCAGTATTCCGGCCTACAGAATTCCGTGGACTATAAAGTCTGTGGGGTCTTGGAACAAAGCTAGTGGAGGTAATGGAATTTCAGTTGAAGTATTTCAAATCCTAAAAGATGATGCTGTTAAAGTGCTGCACTCAATATGCCAGCAAATTTGGAAAACTCAGTAGTCACCATCGGACTGGAAAAGGTCAGTTTTCTTTCCAATCCCAAAGAAAGGCAATGCTAAAGAATGCTCAAACTACCACACAGTTGCACTCTACTTTACTCACACACTAGTAAAGTAATGCTCAAAATTCTTCAAGCGAGGCTTCAACAGTACATGAACAGTGAACTTCCAGATGTTCAAGCTGGATTTAGAAAAGACAGAGGAACTAGAGATCAAATTGCCAATATCCATTGGATCATCAGAAAAGCAAGAGAATACCAGAAAAACATCTACTTCTGCTTTATTGACTATGCCAAAGCCTTTGGCTATGTGGGTCACAACAAACTGTGGAAAATTCTTCAGGAGATTTGACCAGACCACCTGACCTGCCTCTTGAGAAATCTGTATGCAGGTCAAGAAGTAACAACAGACTGAACTGGAAAACAGTTAGAACTGGACATGGAGCAACAGCCTGGTTCCAAATTGGGAAAGGAGTACTTCAAGGCTGTATATTGTCACCCTGCTTATTTAACTTATGTGCAGAGTACATTGTGAGAAATGAAGCACAGCTTCATGAGGATGAAGCACAAGCTGGAATCAAGATTGCTGGGAGAAATATCGATAACCTCAGATATGCAGATGACACCACCCTTATGGCAGAAAGTAAAGAACTAAAGAGCCTCTTAATGAAAGTGAAAGAGGAGAGTGAAAAAATTGGCTTAAAAAGCAACATTCAGAAAGCTAAGATCATGGCATCCAGTACCATCACTTCAGGGCAAATAGATGGGGAAACAATGGAAACAGTGACAGTGACTTTCTTTTCTTGGGCTCCAAAATCACTGCAGATGGTGACTGCAGCCATAAAACTAAAAGATGCTTGTTCCTTGGAGGAAAAGCTATGTCCAACCTAGACAGCATATTAAAAAGCAGAGACATTACTTTGCCAACAAAGGTCTGTCTAGTCAAAGCTGTGGTTTTTTCAGTAGTCATGTATGGATGTGAGAGTTGGACTATAAAGAAAGGTGAGTGCCAAAAAATTGATGCTTTTGAAATGTGATGTTGGAGGAGACTCTTGAGAGTCCCTTGGACAGCAAGGAAATCCAACCAGTCCATCCTAAAGGAAATCAGTCCTAAATATTCTTTGGAAGAACTGATGCTGAAGCTGAAACTCCAGTACTTTGGCCACCTGATGTGAAGAGCTGACTCATTAGAAAAGACCCTGATGTTGGGAAAGATTGAAGGCAGGAGGAGAAGGGGATGATAGAGGATAAGATGGTTGGATGGCATCACCGACGCCATGGACATGAGTTTGAATAAGCTCTGGGAGTTGGTGATGGACAGGGAAGCCTGGCGTGCTGCAGTCCATGGTGTCGCAAAGAGTTGGACAGGACTGAGTGACTGAATTGAGCTATAGGTTACAAATGATAGGCCAATAGGTTGCAGCAGAAGTGGTGCCAGGAAACTTCTGTGTGTGCTCAGTTGCCCAGTTGCTTATGACTCTTTTCGACCTGTGGACTGTAGCCCATCAGGCTCCTCTGGCCATGGGATTCTCCAGGCAAAAATACCCAGAGTGGGTTGCCATTTTCTTCTCCAGGGGATTTTCCCTAACCCAAGAGTCAAATCTGCATTTCCTGTGTCTCCTGCATTGGCAGGTGGAATCTTCACCACTGCGCCACCTGGGAAGCAGGAGAGATTTCTGAGGTTTGGTTATGAAGGCAATACAACTTCCACGTTATTAGGTGAAAAACTCATAGTTTGAGCCCTGAGTTATATAGGAAGTCAGACCAGCCCGTAATTACCATGTTGTAAGGAATCCATACCACCTAGAGAGGCCATATGTAGGTACTCTGGCCGGCAGTCCTAATCTCTAAGTCAAGGTATCAGACATGACTGAATGGCCATTTGGTGATTTCAGCCCCAAGCTGTTGAGAGACCTATATCCTTCTAATTGTGCCGGCTGAGGCCCCAGACACTGTGAAACAGAGACAAGCTATCTCCCACTGTAGCCAACCAAATTCTTGATGTACAGACTCATGAACATTAAAAAAATGATTATTTTCAGCTCTTAGGCTTTCAAGTATTTTACCGCACAGCAAGAGATAACTGGAACAATACTCATAATCTTTTCTGGTACCCAGATCCTCCATCAGACTCCTTATACTCTGTATTTTTTACTGAGGCCCAGGTAGAGCCCACAGAAGCAGAGCATAGCAAAAGTCTTCAGTGTAAACCCTGTAGGAACAAACTGGAAATGGAGATGCTCTGATTCTCTCAATTTGTCTAGACTGAGCTCTTCTACAACTATTGGTTCCCAACCTTTCTGAGTGGTAAGACCTTTAACTCATTTGAAAGTCTTGCAAATGGTTTTACTTTCAGTATAGCTTCATCAATAGCTAAAGTCCACTGAGAACTTACTTAGTGCCAGGCACTGTGGTAAGTATTTTATATACATTATTTCCCTGAATCCTCTTAACAAACCCATGAATACTGTCATTCCCATTTTGTTGTTGTTCAGTTGCTCAGTTGTGTCTGACTCATTCCTGTTTTACTGATGTGAAATGAAAATTACCCCTGCAGCCTGTTCTACATATCAGTTACAGAGCTCATGAAGGAGGGTGTATAGAATAATATCCATATCTTTACCCTGATGTGATGGTGAGTGTTGTTGTCTGGCTCCACCTTTGCCCTCTACACTGTTCCCCCAAGACCAAGGAGCTTGCAACCCACATTTCCTATACTCCTTTGATAGCTGGCTTTGTGCTATGTTCGTCTAGTTGGAACCACTGGCTGGAAACTGGAAGGCAGGAGTAAGGGAGAAGCCATGTTCTTTTCCACATTTTGATGGCACCTGTAGTAACAGCAACAATTGCTTGCTTTTATGTTCCTTCTCAGGCAAGGAATAGCAGTTTTCAGCTATGGTTACAACCTCTGCCCAATTTGTTCTTCCAGCCTTAGGGCTAATAGTGACTTCCTGTGATTACTAATCTTTGGAAAACCTCATCTTCCTCTTTTTGTTCCTCCAGCCTTTCCAACATCTTTGCTACCAGTTCCTTAAAGTAAACCCTTTCTCCTTGAACCCTAGAGTAGTTTCTGATTTCTCCTGATTGTCTATTAACTAACACACTTAGCTTTACAAAACTTTGTATAATCTGATCTTTATTTAACTCTCCAACCTCAATTCTAATTATTCTCTCTCTTGCTTACTTCTCAACTTTGCAGAGAAGCCTGCCCCAACTAGAAGTCTAGAGTAAGCCTACCCAAGCACCCTTATCACTTCACCCTTTATTGTCTTCATAGCACTTATTACTAACTAACCTTATCTTGCTTATTTATTCCTTAACTTGTTTATTGTCTGATTCCCACGCTAAAATGAAACCCTGAGAGAGCAGAGAGCTTCTCTGTCTTGATTATTGCTCTATCCAGTGCTTGACACAGAGTTGGTGCTTAATTCATATTTTTTAGTGAGTGAATGATGGAATGAGTGATATGCAAGGCTCTCCTCAGGCCTGAGATATACTCTGGCACCTACTGAGACGTTTGACCTTGGAGGCTACCCTTTGGGTGGCCTCCGTTGAGGTAGGACCACCAAGGATTATACTTACTAACAGGACCCTGAGCTCCTCTTACATGTGCAGGCGGGCTGCTCCTGGGCTGTGGGAGGCCTTCCTGTGGCCCTGCCCCTGTATTCTGGGATGTTCTAGTCAGCCTGTTTCTTTCCACGCTTCCAGCAGGCTTCAGGGCATTAATGATTAAAAGTGCAAACCTGCCCAGGGCCAGTGTCAATTAGACCACACGCCCACCATGTGGGTAACTCATTAATTCTAGTAAGCTAGGACCCACTCTCACAAAGCTTTTTCCATCTGTGTACTCCCATTTGATAACTGCAAAGAAAACAAACAAGATTGTTATAAAATTAATTTTACTGATCATCACATTCTTATCACATAATAAGAAGCAGAAAGTTTCTGTTATATAACATTTAACCCAAATCATTGCTGTAATAATAAGCTGAATCCAGAAAGAATGAAATCTGTACTGTAACGCATGCAACTGTAAAGAGCTATTATATTTTTCTTTCATGACATTATGAACAAAATAAATTATGGGATCTTATTCTAAACAAAACAAAATAGAAATCCGTTTTACTGCTGCAGTAGAAAAGAGAAGGTAGCAGAATGAAGCCTGAGGCTTTCTTTACAAGGTTGGGCACTCCACCAGGTCATCTTGTCCATCCTACTGCTTCTGGGGAGACCTCGTTTTTTTTCTTTTAATTAAAAAACATATTTATTTATTTATGGCCGTGCTGGATCTTCGTTGCTACATGGGCTTTTCTCTAGGTTTGGCGAGTGGGATCTACTCTCTTGTTGCAATGCATGGGCTTCTCATTGAGGCAGCTTCTGCTGCAGAGTACAGGCTCTAGAGTGTTTGGGCCTCAGTAGTTCTGCCTCCTGGGCTCTGGAGCACAGGCTCAATAGTTGTGGCACACAGGCTTAGCTTCCCCATGGCATGTGGGATCTTCCCAGATCAGAGATTGAACCCATATCTCCTGCATTGGCAGGTGGATTCTTTACCACTGAGCTACCAGAGAAGCATGTCTTTTTTTTAAAAAAAGAAATTATTTATTTTTATTTATTATTTGCCTGTTCTGGGTCTTATTTGTGCCATGTCAAATCTTTGCTCTTCACTGTGGCATTCTACATCTTTTAGTTGTGGCATGTGGGATCTAGTTTCCAGACCAAGGATCACACTTGGGCCTTCTGCATTGGAAACACAGAATCTTAGCCACTGGGCCACCAGGGAAGTCCAATGGGAAACCTCTTTTTAATGGTGTGGGAGTACCATCTTGATAGCAAGCTGACTGATACAGGCAGAAGAAACCAACAGAAAGTACATAGAAATGTTTATAAGAACATTAGAAGTCCAATTTCTAACAAAACTTTGAAAGAGATGTTGAGAGAGTGAGCTAACTCTGGGCTAGGACCTGGACTTGACCAAGTCAAGAAGGGCAGAAGAATCTAGCCAAGAGCTCACTTACTCTAGACTCATTTACCAGCAGTTTCAGGCACTTCCCTGGTCCAGGGACCCTTGGATGGGCAGTTGGATGGAGTGGGAGGCCAGCAGTTGGAGTTGGAGTGGCTCTCAGAGGCCAGCAGACATACTTATCTTGCTATTTTGCTATCTTTCCAGTATCCCTTCCAATTTCTCTGCTTTAGGCTAACTAAACCATTCACCATTTCTTGTTTAAGCATCTTACTTTCCATGTTCTGTGGCTTTCTTATGTTGTTCTTCCTCTACTGGAATGCCCTGTCTTCTTCTTCTATACCCACCTAGGTCCTCTGGTATTATTCAAAACCCAGCCCCAAAGCCAGTTCCTCCTCTTGGAGTGAACTCTTCTCTGGTCTCCCCAACTGGAGAGTATGAGTTCCTAATGCCCTGGATCTGAGGGCTCTGATCATTTTATGTTGTATAATAAGTACTCATGTTCTTTTACCCCTTTATGATTTTATGGTGGTTGTATTGTTTTTCCATATTATTCACTTTTCCTTTCAGTAAAAGTATTATAAATTGCCATATATTGGCATGTGACTTTCAGTACTTCCCTGTGGAGGGAGTATATTTCATTACCCCATTGTCATAGGTTTGGTCATGAGACTTGCTTTGGCCAATCAATTGAGAATAGAAGTGATCAGAAGGGAAGCTTTAGGAGCCATCACAGTATCCTTTACCCTCTGCCATAAGAATGACATATCCTAGACTCTTGGAGCAGTAGAAAGCTAACCTGAAGCTGATGAGCAAGAAACAGACCTCTGTTGTTATAAACCACAAAGTTTGGGAAGTTGTTTGTTACTACAGTGTAACCTGGTAAAAGCTAACTAATACATCTTTACTAAACTACAAGCTTTTTTATGGGGAAGATCACATCTGATTCATGATTTCTTTCTTCTTTTTCATAAACCTAGGACAAAGCCTTTTTTAGAGGCTCATTAACTGTTCACTGAGTGAACAAGTAAACAAATCTATCATTTACCAAGTCCTACTCTAATAATCCCTCACCTTGTATAGTGCTATGCAGCCCACAATGCAGTTTCATGGATACTGTCTCACTGGGCCTCAGGGCTACCTTGTGAGGGCAATAAGGGAGAGTGGACATCTGTGGCTTTCTGTCTGTCTAACATCCCTGTTTCCTTTGGGGAAGTCACTCCTCCCCCACTGCTGTGGTTCTGGTGGGGCTGCCAGTCATAACACCTGCCTCACTAGTCACGAGGATAAGTATGTGACCCAGGTCTACCTAATCATAGTATCTTATCCTCTGGGCACAGTGATTGGACCAGAGATAAGCATAAGGCCTAAACAGAGCCAATCAGGACTTTTTCCAGAGGGGAGGTACATACCCCAAAGAAAGATGTCTAGAGAGAGGTCCGAGAACGAATGGAACTCTAAAGAGGCCACCTACTGTTCTGTAATTCTCCTATACTCCTCTAATATATTCACTTTCTCACTCTTCAAAACTTCTGCTTCATAACTTCTCTTGTCTTTGAACATTTTTACTCTCTTCACCCCTCACTTTCAGCTGATGACCACGCCTCATGCCTCATGAAGAAAATAGAAGCAATTAGAGAAGTTCTCTCTCATTTTCATAGCAGCAGTTCTACTTGCCTCTTTGTATGCATCCTCACATGACCTACCTTCCCTCTTCATACAGTGGCTTGAGTTCCTGCTTCTATCAACAACCAACTGCTACACGAGAGCATGCTCAGTATCATACAGACATTCTCTAATGTATTCCAGCTTTAAAACATAAATAAATAACCCCCCTCTTACCCCAGATTCGCCTCTGTCATCACCCAGTTTTTCTGCTGTGCTTCTGGCAAAAGCTAGAAGCTGGAAGAGACAGACATGGAACCCATCCTCCCTCAGAGCACCCAGAGAACCAACTCTGCTGACACCTTGATTTCAGACTTCTGGCCTTCAGAACTGAGTGTGAGAGAGTGAATTTCTGTTATTTTTAAGTTTGTGGCCATTTGTTACAGCAGTCCTAAGGAAATAATGCAACATTTTGGCAGCATCTCAGATTTAACATCACCAAAACAGAACTCTTCTCCCCACCCGTAGCCCAAATCTGCTCCTCCCTCTAGCCTTTCCTCCAAATCCTTTTTCTATCCTGACTCCTGGCCTCCTTCCTATACAGTAACCAGAGAGTTCTTTTAAAAACATAAGATTAACTCCCTCTGTTGATTAAAACCCTCCAAATACAATACAATAAAAATTCCATATCTTGACCTATAAGATCCTTCATGCTCTGGTCCCTGCCTCCTTCTTTGTTCTCTTCCTGCTCACTGCTCTCCATTCACACTGGCTTCCTTCTGTCCTTGAACAAACTTATTCCTGACTTGGGGCCTTTGCAGTAGCTAAAATATTACTTCAGCCTGGAGCCACCCTATCCACAGATCGGCCCATAATCCACCTTTCCTGACCTCCCAACATAAAGTGGACCCGGACTCTACCATACCATCATCAGGTTTGCTTTTCATCATGGGAGAGCATGTCCTTTCATGCCAAGTCCCTGGTTCCAGTTCCTTAGTCCTGGATTTCCTTTGATCCTTTGATTAGAATCCTCCTCAAGTCTGAAAGTCAAAGCATTCAATTTTTACTTAAAAATTTGAGAGAGGTTTCTGACACTTCCAGTAGAGAGAATCCTGCTAATCAAAGGCTAAGCCCAGTCTCTACAAAGGACCACACCCCAAGGAAGACTGATCAAAAGTCCAAGCTCTTCCTGTGCATGAAGCCTGCTGGCTTTCAATTAGTATCCTCAAACTTTCTGTCCTGTGATGAGAAAAGGACATATTCAGCTTCTACCAAGGGTAGAGGGAGGCAGAGCTCACAGTTTGTGTCTCAAATACCATTACCCAACCAACCAGCTCTCATAGTTTTCCTGACTCTTGTCTCCTCACAGACTGAGGGAGAAGTAGAGCAGGACAGAAGAATTCAAGGAGAGTAACTTCAGGAATATGTCTGTATGATCTGTGCTTTGCATCATCCCCCCAAAACTGAAAGTAGATCTATAGTTCCAAGTGTTCTCTGATGATGCAGGTACTGTACTAGGACCTAAATAATAATAACACATCAATTACGGCCTTCCGAGGTGGCTAAGTGGTAAAGAATCCACCTGCCAGTACAGGAGCCTTGGGAGACACAGGTTCAGTCCTAGGTCAGGAAGATCTCCTGGAGAAGGGAATGGCAAGCCACTTCAGTGTCTTGCCTGGGAAATCCCATGAGCAGAGGAACCTGGCAGGCTACAGTCCACGGGGTCGCAAAGAGTAGGACTAGACTTAGCGACTAAGCAATAACAACAGTGCGTCAATTGCTGCCATTTGGAAAGTGTAATCTGGCACAGGGATAGCACTCTAGAAACACAATGTCTAGTTCTCACAACGGTTCTCTGAGGTAGATATTAACATCCCCACCTAACAGATGAAGAAACAGGCTGAGTGAGCAGACGGACTTGCCAGGTGGTTTCTATTGTAAAGCTGTGGTCTTCCTTCTACATAGCACTGCCTCTTTGCTAAACCTCCTGGCACCTGATTCCTTGCATGAGGCAAACTTGTGACTAAATGCAGGTACTGGGACCTGAAACCCTCTATTCCAGACAGTGAGTCACAAGAGTGGGGATCTGTCAGCCCAGGAACTTAACCCTTCAGGAAGGTGCCCCCAGCCCTTCTATAGTTGTGCTTCAGAAGAGATGCCAAGGCCTGAGTCACTTCCCTGGGAACTCCCTTGCAGAGGCTGTCCTTGAAACAAGATAATGCAGAAATCTGAGCTGGACTGCTCAGGGGGCCAGTTCCCACCAGTCTCCCCTGATAAGTTGCTTCTGCCCATTCAGGGCATTACAACAAGGGTGAGCGTGAAGCAGCATTCCAGCAGGAGCTTCTCCAGACATGAAGAGACTGAACAGGTGGAAGCTGCTGCTTTGGGACAGGTCACATGTGGAGACGGGTCCTGGGGGGTGGACATCTGGGAAAGGGACAAGGTGAGCATCTCTCATCAGGAGAATAATTCCTAAGGCCTCCTTTCCAGAACTGCAACCTGAGAGTCTGTCAGGCAGGGATGAGGCTGTGTTAGTGTCAGGTCTGTAGCTTGACCCACCATAGGAAACAGTGAGGCCATTGGTGTGAGTGTAAGCCATGGCGGAGACTCAGCAGAGATTTAGTGGACAAGAGTCAGGAGTCTCAGGCTACATATTGACACAGGCCTGAAGGTCCTAGCTGTGTCATATGTGGCATGTTGTGATGGAAGCCTTTAGGGATGTAGATTCCAACCTCTTTGTTGTGCAAATGGGGAAACCAAGGCCAAGAAGAAGAAGCGAGCTGCTCAAGGTCCCCAGCGATGAGTGAAATAGCTGGCACCTCTCATGCTTCAGTGATGAGTGAAATAGCTGGCACCTCTCATGCTTCAGTACCTTCCGGTGGGAACCACTGTCCCCCATCTCTTCCCTATTCTAACAACAGAAAGTAAAACATTGAAAATTCAAAAATAGAACATTGAAACCAGGAGAGAGCTGTGTTTAACCTGGCTGTGTTGTCTGAGCCTATATCATGGCCCTTGAGTATCCCTGGAAAGCCCAGTTGGCATGCTGCATTGAGTGGATGGGGCTCATGCTTGTGCCAGTCACACACCAGCCCACCTCCAAACACAGAAGGGTGTTTGCTTTTGGGCACGGCATCTTCGCCTGTGATTTTCCTTTGATGATATCTTGTTTTGCCAACTAAATTAAGACTATGACAGAGAACAGAGACTACCTCTAGCAGTTTAGTTCAATTAAGATTTCACATCAACAAATTAAAATGCATCCTTACCGTCTGCAAAGTAAATCTGCCTTCGTTTAGGAGGAGGCTCTGACATTTGCTGTTCAGGCACCCAACTGCTATGAGCTAAGTGTCAGTGGGGACCCACCTTTTCTGGGACCAGCTTGGTGGTGGGGGCGGGGTGGGGGGTGTTCAGGGCCAGGGTTCATCTCCAGGGACTGACAGCTTTCTGGGCCAGAGCTTCCAAAGCTTGAGTGTGAGGACCAGACTGAGCCATTGATGAAGTTTTCACTGGTCCTCTGTAAAATCACAAAAGCATGAAGTATGAGGTCACGTTTTTCCATAAAACTAAGTCAGTTCAAACTAAAGGACTGTTAACAAATAGTTTTTAATTTGACAGTCACTCTTCAAGGGACTGAGGATTCAACAATGAACAAAACAGATGAAAATCCCTGCTTTCTCAGAGCTTTTATTCTATGGGGAAAAGACAGAATATAAATAAGACAAATGAGTGAAACATGCAGTAAGTTAAAGAGTGATAAGAGCTGTGGAGAAAAATAAAGCTGAGAAAGAGGATAGGGAGTGTGGAAGGCAGAGGGATTTGCGATTTTTAAATAGGACAGTTGGGAAGGCCACAGTGAGAAGGTGGCAAATGAGTCAAGACCTGGAAAGGTGAGGGACTGAGCCATGAGGATATGGGAGGTAGACGAGGGGCACTCTGGATAGAGTGGTGTCAAATGAGAAGGCTGATGTGGGGCTGTAGGCGGTGTGCAGTTGGAACAGAGTGAGCAGGAGGGAGGAGAGGAGGAAAGGGGGTCAGAGGAAAGGGATTACAGACCATTATAAGGATTTCAGATCTTACCTGGGCGAACAGGCAGTCAGCACAGGGATGGAGCAGAGAAGAGACAAGCTCTCCCTTAGGTTTTAACAGAATGGTTGTGGCTGCTTTATGGAGCACAGGCAGAAGGAAGGCAAGGTTGGGAGCAGGGAGACAGGAGACTATTATAACTAAGTGAGATATGGTGATGGCCAGAGTAATGACTGAGGGGCAGGTCCCAAGGGATACGTTGGCTCAAAATGTTTAAAATGAGTAATATCCTAGAAAATCCAGCATGGAGGGCCAGCTTCTCCTTGACCTCTTTGGCAAAAGGCAATTCCATTGGTGGTTTTGGGACAGGGCCCTCAAATCCTTAATGGCAGCACAGGGACCACCCACAGTGTGGTGCTCCAAAAAATAGACCTTTTCCTCTGTAAAATGAGATGAACAATTTTTTCTTTCTAGAGAAAGCAAGTAAAGCAATTTCCTCCATTGAAAATTAGAGAACCTGAGACAGCGCAAGCCTCACAAGGGCAGCTACTCTGTCCAAATCCTGTTCTAAGATGTTCCCCAGCAGCTACTTCTAGGTCCAGGAGACATGTACTCCAAAAATAGTTGTTGAACAAATGAATGAGTACCTATTTTTTCCTATATTTTAGATAAGGAGTTATAACAAACTTTGAGAATATGTGTGTGTGTGTATATATATATATATATATATATATATATATATATGGAAAGTAGAAGTGTTAGTTGCTCAATTGTGTCCAACTCTTTGTGATCCCATGGACTCTAGCCCACCAGGTTCCTCTATCCATGGAATTATCCAGACAAGAATACTGGAGTGGATAGTCATTCCATTCTCCAGGATATCTTTCCAACCCAGGGATTGAATTTGAGTCTCCTGCATTACAGACAGATTTTTTACTGTCTGAGCCTCCAGTGAAACCCATATATGTATATATAAAACAGAAGGCTGTTTGTGTGTGGTGGTGGTGGGTTTGTTTTTTGGTAGTTTGCTTGTTTTCTGTGAATATAAAAACTATTAAATGGATTAGTTCTTTCTGATAAAGGATTTGAGTAACTTCAGGATTTGTTTTGCATCCTCTCTTTTCCTCCTCTTTTATTTTTGTTTCCTTTTTCCCTCTTCTTCTGTAATCTTAGTTGGCCATCATGTAAAACTGGACAGAATTTTATGCTTCCTATTTCTAGTCTTTAAAGTGGATGCATGAAATGTTTTTTATTTTTATCTTTTACAAAAACCCAACAACTACATTATATTGTTTTTTACTTGTGGAACTCTTAGTTGATTTTTCTCTCACAGTATGTCAGCATCCCCACTTTCTGAGTCTAAAAAGTTTATACTACTTCCTGGTGGGAAGGAAAACACACCCAACATGGGACTCTGGACTTCACCACTTTAAACTTCTTTGCTATTTAACTTGCATGGTAATTTGCATATATCTACATATGTTATGCAATCAGCCTCCTCTCCTTTTACATTTAAGCCTAAAATAATTGTGCTTTTATGATGTTGTTCTTCTCTGCTGCCTTCTTTATTTCTTAGTGGTCCTGTGATTTAGATTTTGTAAAAGGAATTGATGAAAGGCCAAGGATACAGGTACATTACCCAAACAGCTATGGGGGAGAGAGAGATTGGGAAGCAGCATGGTGAGATTGTCTTTGAAATTCATTTATTCACTCACCAAATGTTTATCAAGCACTTACCATATTCTAGGCTCTGTGCCAGGTGCTAGGAATACAGTGGTGAGGAAGCGAGGCAGTTCTTACTTGGGTAGAGCTTATATTCTCTTGAGGAAGATAGACAATAAACAAATAAACACATGAATACATCATGGTTTCTGATACTAATAAGTGCTAAAAATGAAAACACAGTGATTGGAAAACTGGTTTAGATTTCAGCTCAGTTCAGTCACTCAGTCATATCCAACTCTTTGGGACCCCATGGACTGCAACACACCAGGCTTCCCTGTCCATCACCAACTCCTGGAGCTTGCTCAAACTCATGTCCATTGAGTTGGTGATGCCATCCAGCCATCTCATCCTCTGTCATCCCCTTCTTCTCCCACCCCGAGTCCTTCCCAGCATTAGGGTCTTTTCCAATGAGTCAACTCTTCACATCATGTGGCTAAAGTATTGGAGTTTCAGCTTCAACATCAGTCCTTCCAATGAATATTCAGGACTGATTTCCTTTAGGATAGACTGGATTGATCTCCTTGCAGTCCAAAGGACTCTCAAGAGTCTTCTCCAACACCACAGTTCAAAAGCATCAATTCTTCGGTGCTCACCTTTCTTTATTTCATAGAAAGTCTCTGTGGAAAAGTGAAATTTCAGCTGAGGCCTGAGTGATTAGAAGGAGACAACCAGGTGAACATCTGGTGGAAAAATATCCCAGACAACAGGAACAGCCTTGAAATGAGAAGGAGCTTGAAGAGTTTGAGAAACAGAGAGAAGGTATAGCATTTCCAATGCTTTCAGTGGAAAGAAGGGAGAAGGTGCCTCAATTCAAAGTGGTGTGAAAAAAAAGAAAAAGAGGAATTTTATTACCTCATATAAAGAAGCCTGGAGGCAGAGGGGGTAGGGTTGTAAGGTTGGTTGATTTAGCAAGTCAGCATCATCTAAAGGCTAGACTATTCCTTTCTTTCTTCTCGGTCACCTTCTTGTGCTTAGTCCTTCTGGGTGCCAAGATGGCTGCCAAAGCTCCAACTCCCTCGACCAGTGTCTAGGAAGAGAGCAAATCCTTCCCTTTTTAGAACAAGGAAACCTTTTCTTTGACACTACACAGATTGCCCTTCATGTCTTATAACATAACAAAAATTTCATTACATATGCATTCGTGAATTGGTCGTTAGCAGAGAGAATGAATAACTCATTGGTGTAGAGTTGGGCAGAGGAGCAGTCTAGCTTCTACTGAACTTCATGGAAGAACCAGTGCTATCAATTTCTGACAAAAACTAGGCTTCTGTGAGCAAGGAAGAAGTAGGGAATGACTGACTGTAATTTGGTGCTCAGGAATATTGCTGCAGGAGGACAGTGCCTGGAGCATTGGTATAAAAGTTATGGAGAGGGAACTGAGGGAATGCAGAGCTCGGTTCAAGTTCTTCAAGTGTAATCTTTCAGAACCGTATAAGTCCCTAAGACCTTATCCCATTTTGTACTAGTTACTCCCTCCATCGCAGTCCCTCTCCCTGTCACCCCTCCCCCACCTGCACCCCTGCAGGGAGCCACCTCCTCAGGGTTGTGGGTGGAGCTCTAGAAAGGCTGCCCAGCTCAGGTATTAGACAGTGACTCTAACGCTAGCTGATGACTCTGGGTAAGTCACTTACCTTCCTTAAGCCTTAGTTTCATTACCTACAGCAATGACACAATAGCGTTCTCTGGCTAACTCTTCAGGAAGGTTATAAGGATCAAATGAAAGAGTTTCTGTATGTTCTTTGAAAACTATAAAGGGCCATCATTGTGACTGTTATTACCGTCATTCACCTTCAATGAGAGACAAAGGGTTTTTAAAAATTTTATTTTATTGAAGTATAATTGACTTGCAATGTTGTGTTAATTTCTGCTGTACAGCACAGTGATTCAGTTATACATATATGCATTCTTCTTTATATTCTTTAACATCATAGTTTATCACAGGATATTGAATATCGTTCCCTGGGCTACACAGTAGAACCTTGTTGTTTATCTGTTCTATATGTAATAGTTTGCATCTGCTAACCTCAGACTCCCAATCCATCCCTCCACCACTGCCCTTGGCAACCACAAGTCTGTTCTCTAGAGACAGAACAAGTTTATATTTTGAGTAGTCACTTCTTCCAGCCCCTTGGGAAGGGACAGCTGTCATTTTGGAAAGCTGTGGACTCCGAGGGGGTAAGCAGGGTGGCCTTGGGCTCTCTTTTGCTCTTCATTCCCCTAGAACTTTCCTGAGTGTCTCTCCCCCTGCCCCCATCCCACACCCCACATCCCCCCGTCAGTTTCTATGCTTCGCATCAGAGATGTCCTTAGAAACAAGCTGGGCTGATGTTCAATAAAATGTGAGCTAAAGCTGGCTGAGTTATTATCCTTTTTCTTGATAAAAAGAGTGGATGTATTTTCATTACTGGCAGAGTGCTTTTAGCTGGTGCGGACAATTAAGCCCTGGAAATGCAGCAATCCATTTCACACTGAGAGAAGATTTGAGGGATGACTCACCAAACACCCAGGCCCTGGAGGAGCCAAAAACATGGTCACTGTTCCCAACAATAAAATCCAGAGCATTTTCGTGGTAATAAGGTAAAGTAGCCCCCAGATGACCCCAAGTGATTTGCCTCACAGTGGACTGCTGCTGCTGCTGCTGCTGCTGGCACCTCTCCATATACCTCAAGACCCTTCTTAGCCATCCTCTTCCTTATTCTCATCATCTCTTGGGAAAGCAGACTGGGAAGAGCTCCGTGTTGTGGGCAGTATAACATTCTACCAAATGTTACCTTTTAGGTTCAGGCACTCTTCGTGGTTTTGCTTCATAATATTTTGATCACCCTCCTCACTCCTCAAACCAGACTCTATGTCCAAAGAACCAGATTTCTGAGACCAACAGAATTGTCCATCCCAAAGCTAGAAGATCAGTGGAAAAAACCCTCCTCTAGGAGATCAGTGACAATCTCCTCTCTCCTTCTTTTCCTTCTTTTTTTTCTCTTTTTCAAAGATAAATGAGCAGTTCTAATTTCATGTCCCCACAGGCAGAGGTGAGATGACCACTCCCGACTTCCCTGCCCCACCAACCCAAGCTGAGAGGAAGAGTTTTAAACTGCAGATTCTTGGAAGCCACACATTTGCTGGTAGTGTGGCTCATTTGGCTACACATCTATTATACCTCCATCCTTAAGAAGAGTGGGGCGCCAAGGACAGTTTTGCCACCTCCTTTACCTCTATGTCTTCTGCAGCAGTGCCTGGGATAGTCAGCTCGTAGATATTTGATGGATGAATGAATGAACGAATGAAGCCTCCCCTGTCTTGGTTTATTTCTCGTGGCTTTATCTTTTTGTTCTGTTCAGCATACAACTCCCCGCATCATAACTTAGAAAGTGAAAATTATTTCAGAGATATGGGGACTAAGTGAGTATCAGTGGAGTTAAAAGCGATTTGGTACATTGTTATACTTTTTTCTTAAGCCACTTAAGCTCTAGTTTCCCTAATGTTTATTGTTAGAAGGGATCCCAAATCAGTCGTGAACTTTCATCTGCTTTGAGGGAGTAAGAGGAGAGGGCTGGGGTGGTTGTCCAAGCTTATTATCTTCTCCATTACTCAGGTGTGTTCCCCTGAGCTTTCGCATGATTTTATTTTAATGCTGTTATTTGTATTAGGCGAGTCTCCAGCTCAGTCAGGCCAAAAAGGGAGGTAGAGGAATCAGGGAGGAGCTGATGGAAAAATAAATATCCTGTAGGTTCATGATGATCTGACCATGGCTTTAATGTGAATCAGATTTGCTCTAACCTGCTTTCCCACAGTCAGCATTTCTGCTAGAAATAATTTGTAATTATCAAACTCTAGTTAGGCTAGAAGACTCCTTGCAAAGGACTTTGATATGATTAGGGAAAAGCTTGGAAATGTAATTTGCGTGGCTCTTGTCCTCTCTGCCAATGACATTCTTGGAGAAAGCACCTTGTCTTTCCTGGCAGCAGAAATTCCAAGGGCAGATAGGAGCTGGCGACCAGACTTCAAAGTCCCTGGGGCTGCTGCTCTAAGGCTCACCCAAGAAGATGCTTTCCTGGAATAATGAGCCTGAAAGATTTCCTATCTCAGCATTTCAAGAACTGAGAGTCAGGGAGTGGCCCAGATGAGACAGTGCCAAGTATATGCTGACCTGCAGCTGTGCCCAGCACTTGAGCATGAAGACCCTTAGATAACTGCCCCAGCAAATGGCATGGGTTATCCCAAGAGACTCCTGGTCTTGCTCCTGGCTGAGAACAATCCTACCTATTCCTTCCCTCGTCTTAACCCTTCAGCTCTGCAGCAGCTGAGGCAGAAAAGGACAAAAGTAAAGCAAAGGTACACTGAAAAATACAAATATTATGGAAAGAAATTAAAGAAAGCCTAAATAAATGAAGATATATCCCATGTTTGTTACTGAACCAGGTTCATTTCCTTTGACACACAGCAAGTAAAACAGTGAGAAGCAGCAGAGAAAAGGGTTTATTCACAAAGCAGCCAAGTGAGATGTGAGAACAAGTCTCAAATCCACCTTCCTGAAAGTGAAAGGCTTGGGATATTTATGGGATAAAGAAGCAGAGTGGCCTGAGATGTGGGGAAAGATAATTGGAGGCAAGAGAAAGGTGAAGCAATTGGCATTCCACGCTGGCCTACCTAAGTTACATGCTTCTTCATGGGATGCATGTTCAGAAAATGGCTGTATTAACATGGGGATAGAGTTTTTGGCCCTCTGATATCCAAATGTTATCCTTCAGAAACTCGAGCAGACTCAACTTAATGGTTGGTGGTCTTGACTGGTTTGAACTGGCCAAGACTAGCTCCATGTTTCTGGAAAACAGTGTAAGCAATGGTTACTATAGTGATCCATACATCAGAGGTATTATCTATAGGGACTGTCAGTTAAAGAAGTCTTGTGGTATGTTGTCTAAGCGATGTAAAGCTTAGAGGGTATGCAATTGCAAAGACAATTAAAGCAAGCTTAGTAAAAGCAAGTTATGGGATATTATTTGTTAAGCAATAATAATAAGGGCTCTGATAACTGCCCTGGTTTCATATTCATGGAAGACTCAATATTGTTAGGATGGCACTAGTGCCTAAATTAATTTACAGATTCAATTCAATTCCTATCAAAATCCCCACTGCCTTACAATAAGAAAAAAACTAAACAAACTGAAAATCAACAATTTGTCTTAGACTCATCAGAAACTGAGATCACAGGACAAAGTGCCATCCTGAAAATGAGGGAGCTAGGTGAATGCAGAGAATGCAGACCAGTTAACCTGAGGAAGAAGTGGCTGGAGCCGGGAACCAGTGGCAATGAAGTACTGATACATACAGCAGTGTAGATGAACCTTGAAAGTATCATGCTAAGTGAAAGAAGCCAGTCATCAAAGACCATACATTATATAATTCCCTTGAAATGAGTATCTGGAATAGGCGAATCCATAGAGACAAAAGATTAATGGTGGCCAGGCTGGAGTGAGTGGGGAGTGAGGAATAGCTGCTAACTGACACAAGATTTCTTTCTGGGATGGTAAACATTGATCTAATCATTTAGATGTGGTAATGGTTCACAACCATGTGAATATATTAAAAACCATGAAATTGTATGTTTTAAAATAGTATTAATCTATGTGAATCATATCTCAGTTAAAAAGTAACAGTTAACCTAAGATGATTTGGAGTGGGAAATTCAAATTTCCCTTCAGATTCGGCTTGCAGACCATTTTTGGGAGCCAGAGCCTCTGTAGGTCATTTGCCTACTGACTGAGCAACCCAGCCTTTGACCATCTTGGGCCCACCTCACCACAAGGCACTCCCTTGGGCTTTGCTGATCCAATTAGAGGAGTTCTTGGATATGGAAGGAAAGAGAGTAAAGAAGGGGCCTGAAGGAAGGGGGCTAGGGCTGGGAAATGCTTGAAATGAGACTCCAGGGCCTTGTGATTGTAGTTAGTGTTCTGCAGGAAGCTACCTGCTCCATGAAGTCTCCCTGGTTTCTTCTTTCCTTAATGCATTTCATCTAACATGTATCATTTTGACCCACAGACCTCTCTTTACTGCCTTGCTGCCTTGTAGGCTCTCTATTTAGCCCACAGTGGGCTATTTTGCTTGACCCAGATATGTATTCCCTCCACAACAATACCACAACCCCTTCCATGGAAGGACCCCTGATCTTGGTCTCACAGACCCTTAATGTAGGAAAGAACTTTGGGCATCACTGGCCCTCTGTTCCTATTTTTTTTTTTTTTTAATAGTAGAGCCATTTTGTAAGATAGATTGGTAGTTTCTTTCTTTCTAAAACAGATTTACTTGTTTATGGCTGCCTGGGGTCTTTGTTGCTGTGTGGGCTTTCTTCAGTTGTGGTGCATGGACTCTAGGGAGCGCTGGCTCAGTAGTTGTGGTACACAGGCTTAGTTGCTCTGTGGCATGTGGGATCTTCGTGGGCCAGGGATCAAACCCGTGTTCCTTGCATTAGCAGGTGGATTCTTAACCACTAGACCATCAGGGAAGTTCCATTCCTTCCTCATTTAAATGTAATTCATCTATCAGCCTCTTGGGTTTATCCAAGTCTCCCAGACTCCTGGGGTCTCTTTCCCCTCACGTTCAGCTAGGAGGACTTACCTTACGCTGCTCCCCACCCTCAAGTACAATAGAAATCTCCATGTCCTCAGCCCCATGTCTTGGGAATTCTTGTGAACTGTTTGAGAAGAATGGCTCTGGGGCCTTCGTTCACATTCCAGCTCTGCCATTTATTGGTGGTGTGACCTTAAACAAGTTATTTAACTTCTCTGTGCCTCAGTTTCCTTGTATATAAAATGGGAATAGTCAAAGCTCCTCCTTCATAGCATTAAATGAGTTACCAGTAATATATGAACATAAGCCACTTAGAACTGTATCTACCACTCCATTAGAGTTATAAAAATATTTACTTTTACCACCTGTTTCTGCTGAATTCTTGACCTGCTGTGCCTCTCATCCCTTTCTTCTCTTAGGCCGCCAATATTCTTCACTCTTCAAAGCATCTCTAATTCAAGTCAATATGTGACAGCCTTTTACTGAAAGCTTCAGGAAAAGCAGAAGGGGCCCCATACCACACAGCTCATCAACAACTTAAAATTTTGTCTTGGGCCTCATTGTTCTTCAAAGTCCCCTGATCATTCTTGTCACCAGGGATCTCTCAACCACCATCCAGCTTGCTGCTTTGCTCTGTACACCCAGTTTCCATCAACACCTTCTCTCATCTCTTCCCTTTCCCCAGTCAGACCCTTATCCTGTTCTCTTACTAAGCCTCACAGTAGTCATCTAAACCTTGCTGGGGGGCGCAGAGGAATGTAGGGTGAAGCAGGGAGAATATGCTGCATCCAGAGAGGCCTGGAAGCTGGTTTCCTGTTACAAAGGGCTCTCACTACCAGGACTCAAGGAGGCCCAGCAGGAGCCAGGGATACCCCCAAGGTTCCCTGGATGGAGAGAAGTTACCATCTTCCCAAAGAATGTATTGCACACCCAGCAAAAGCTGCATAAAGCACCCACTGCACAAAGGACTAGCCAGAGAGCAGCAGAGTAAAACTAGCTTCTTTTTGCCACTTGCTTTGCATAATTTGTTACTAGGCCCAGATGATCAGGGAGTTAGTGTTTTCCAGGGAGGGTTGGAGGTGATATTTTAGCCCATTAAGGCCTCTGCTTTCCTAGGCCTGATTTTCCTCTGGCTCCACATTGAACTTTTTCTCTAGCTGCCAGGGCAGGCAGGATTTCAGGCGAAGGTAATTTATGTTAATTTTTTCCCTTTCTGGTCCATTAACTTTTGTGATGTTAATATATCTTACTCGGGCCTCCTCACCGCACTAGCTGCTGCTTCGGCTGGGAGCTGCAGGGCCTGCACAGGGGGGGGCGCCTGCTTGCTCCACCTCCTAGGCCCTGAGCATGCCCTTCCTCCACAGCTTGAGGATGTTAGTTGAGGGTGGATTGGCTCCCGCCCGCTCAGATGAAAGTTAATGGTTCCCTGAAGTGGGATTCCTGGAAGCTCTGGGAGAGAATGTTGCCAACAAAGATCTTCCCTGGGCAATTCCTTCTGACCACCCCCGTTCCACACCCAATTTGATAGAATGCTAATGGGAGATCTCCTGAGAGAACGCTGGGGTGGAATAAATTGAGCAACGCACATTTCTTTACATTATATGTGCAGTCTTGCAGGCAGAGCTTTGGGGATTAGAAAAGGAATAAAAATGTTGCCCTTCAGGTGCTTTTCCCATAGTTAGGGGCGGGGGTACAGAGGGTAGATGTACCCAAATAGGGTCAGTTCTGTTAGAAGGTGATGCTGAGGAGGGAGAAATTCCCCCTCTACTTCTCTGGAGTTCTTGTGAACTGATAATACAATGGACATAAGACAGATTAACAGGAAAAAAAGAAACAATTTTTAATTCATATGCATGGAGGTTCCATAGAAGTGGCACCTAAGACATGGCCAAAGCAGGCAGTTTTACACTTTGAAAACAAAGAAATAATAAATTAGTGAGAAATTGACAGGACAAAGAAACTCAGTTTTGAGCTCCCAGTCAGTGAAGAATCTAAACAGTGTTTGGGCTTGGGGTAGCAAATTAAAGAAGTAATAACATGGTTGGTATACATCTCTTGGCCTGAATTCCCTGTCTTTGGCCATAAGGGTGTCCTTTTACCTCTAGATGCAGGGCATGCATCTGTCACATGAGACCTTGATTTCCTGCTTTCAGGGGACAGAAAGGAGAGTCACCCTGTCCCTCTTGTGTTGGCTATTTAAGTAATTTTGATTTAAAATAAGCAAAATGCCATTTTTTTAAGGCACATTTTGGGGTAGCCTAACCTGGGCCCCAACAGTGACATGTGTGCTCGTAAACATCACAAAACTTTGCAAAATCCCTCAGGGCTTATAGAAAAATGGGATTAGGAGCACAATAGTGAAAACTTCACTAGTGACACATTTAAAATAGGAACCTGATAAAAATGATAGCATTGCTTTATAGATGTTAAACAGTTAAGAAAAACATAAATATTCTCATAAATATAGCACTCTGATTTGAAAAAAAAACAACTGTCATTTGTGGAATTTGGTGTTGGCAAAGTCGCATCTTGTGAGTTGTGAAGTAGAAGAAGGTGGGCTATCTGAATTTGTTGGGAAGTTGTCACACGATGTGGATGGGTATGGATCGTAATACATGTGTGGTGTTTGTGTGTGTTGTATTTTGTGTATTTCTACATGAGTTGATTCAGGTGGGTGCATTTTTCTGCACTTATCTTGTGTTTCTTATGGATGAAGTTGCGCAGAAGCAAACTTTGCATTTTTGTTCAAATTGTTTCCTAAAATATCAATCAGTTTGGAACAAATACATGTTTTCAAAATAAGCTTTATAGAGACAAAAGACTATACATATACCAAATTCTATAATATAGGTTTATAATTGGATAATTTATTAAGATAGTAATTCATTAGTTCTCTCCACAGTTTTTTCCTCTTCTCCATTCCAAGCAGATGGCTAAGTTCTTTGTAGTTCTTTGCTTCCATGATGTTTGCAGAATAGAAAACATGCAGTCATTCAATCAATAAATAAACATTCATGAGTCTCTCCTATGCACCAGGCAGGGTTCTATGCACAAGAGGATAGAGTAGTGAACAAACCACACAGCCTTTGTTTTCATGGAGTAAGGGTTCTAGTGGGAGAGACAGACTAAAAACAAATACAGGTATCATAGAATGTCAGGCAGTGAGAAGTGCTATAAAGAAATATAGGGCAGAATAAGTGGTTTGAGTGTGATTAGGGGTGGAGGGAGAGGGCATGACTCCTTTAAAGTCAGATGAAATAGTGGTGGGAAAGGGGCCATTTTTTTCGGGAGGAGGTGGTTAGTGTGATAGGAAGTCACTGGAGCACGTAAGCAGGTGCCAGACGTCTGACTGAAGTGTTAAAAGGCTCACTGTAGATCGATGCTGTCCAAAAAATCTTTCTTCAGTGATGAAAATGTTTTGTCTTCTCTGCCCAGTGCGATAGCTGTTGGCCACATGTGGCTATTGAGCATGCAAAGTGTGGTAAATGATTGAGGAAATAAAATTTCAATTTATTTAAATTTATACTTGAATAGCCACATGTGTGTGTGCTCAGTCGTGTCTGACTCTTTGCAACCCCATGGACTGTAGCCCACCAGGCTCCTCTGTCCATGAAATTTTCCAGGCAAGAATACTGGAGTGGGTTGCCATTTCCTCCTCTGAGGGATCTTCCCAACCCAGGGATCAAACCTGCATCTCCCGTGTCTCTTGGATTGGCAGGTAGATTCTTTACCACTGTACCACCTGGGAAGTCCTCCACATGTGGCTAGTGGCTAGTATAGTAGACAGTGCAGTTCTAGATGTTGAGCATAAAACAGACTAAAAGGGATTGAGAATTGAAGCAGGAGTATTAGTTATGAATGCAGTAGTCCAAATAAGAGGTGATAAGCACATGGACTGAGGTGGTCGCACTGGAGGTGGTAAAGAAGTGGTTTTATTTTTATCCTAGTTATATTTTGAAGATAGAGGCTTCCAAATATAGATATATATTTAAAATATAGATATATTTTCAAAATACAGATATATATATAGAAGATAGAGACTGATGGATTAAATATTATATAGTGTGAAAGAAAGAAAGAAATTGAAAATGAGGTTTAAGTTTTTGGCTTGAGGCTGAATGAAACAGTGCTTTCATTTCCTACTGTGGAAAATAATGGGAAATGAGCAGAAAGTTTCCATTTTGTGTTGTTTTGTTTTCTCTCCCAACCTGAGCTCATTGATGAGGCTGTACTAGGATCCTAGAGGTAGGAGAGAGGAAGCTGCCCTGGCAGGCAGGCAGGTTGGGAAGAAATCTGAAGTCAGGAATATTCTGAACTGTGCAGACCTAAATCCTACTCCTGGCAGAACCTCTGGGAGAGTGCAGTAGACAGGTTGGCACCCCAAGAACCCACCCCAAAGTAACAGAGCTTCCTGATCCAAGGGCACCAGGGGGCTGGGACGGTGGGTGTGTCAGAGGTGGCTTGGGTGGCTGACATGTGGATGAATCTATATGACCCTGCCTGAGACATTGAGCTCTGTGAGGGTAGGTAAATGAGTAGACATCAGCGTCCTACCAGCCTCAAGAGATGGTTATTTGGAGTCATCTTTGGGCCTCCCAGGTGGTACAGTTGTTAAAGAATCTGCCTGCCAATGCAGCAGACCCAAGAGACACGGATTTGATCCCTGGGTTGGGAAGATCACCCAGAGGAGGAAATGGCAACTCCCTCAAGTGTTCTTGCCTGGAGAATCCCATGGGCAGAGGAGCCTGGTGGGCTATAGCCCATGGGGTCACACAGAATCAGAGGTGACTTAACAACTGAGCACAAAACTTCACATGCATTTAGAGTAGAGAAAGAAGTGTAGGTACTTGAGAAGCCTTGTGTATGGACTGAGGCACTGTGGACGGCTGTGGCGGGGGACTGGGAGGATTCAGAGGCAGGGTTAGGTGCTTCTACTGCATAGACTCTGATTCTGAGTCCCACAGTTAACATTCAGTTTCTTCTAGAAACTTCTCAAGGGTTGTAAAAGATCCTTTCATTCAACTTATTCAATAAACATATTGGAAATAACTTTCAATCTTTCCTATTTTCATTTTGAGGAAGGTAGGAGTCACATGCTAGGATATCTGTGCCAAGGCAAAGATATACTTCTCACAAGCAGTAGGTAAAATGAAGAATGTGGAGTTAACAAATCTGAATCCCAGGTCCTTCCCACACTAGTTATGTGATTTGGGGCAATTAACCTCAGTTAATTAATCACTGTTTTCTGAGTCTCAGTTTACTCATTCATAAAATGGAACCTCTCAGGCCTAAAATGAGGAATAAATAATATATGCACAATATCTTGCGTGGCACCTGACACATAGTAAGAGTTCAGTAAATGCTAATTTTCCCTTCCTATAGAATTGCCCAGAGTTGCTTATTGTAGCTTTGGTCCCAGAACCCTCTAACATGCTGCCTAGAGTCTCCTGTTTGACCTGGGTTGTCCATGACTTATTCAGATCATATCATGGCTTTTCCCCCCTGCATTAATGCTAAGCACTTCCTGTTAGTCAAGCACAATTCTCTCTTTGCCTCATACCTTGTGATCCGAAAAAGGAGCTGTAAATAGAAGGTGTGCCCCCTGTGACGCAGCAGTGTTGGCATTTTGCTCTTTAAAGGTTAATGGCCAGGGTTGTATCTTTGGAAACCTCAGCCTACAGCACTCACTAGAAATTGCTGTGCAGGAAAGTGGGTTTGAGAG
This sequence comes from Antilocapra americana, assembly GCA_007570785.1. Lineage (NCBI taxonomy): Eukaryota > Metazoa > Chordata > Mammalia > Artiodactyla > Antilocapridae > Antilocapra > Antilocapra americana. The sequence continues at coordinate 1,789,906 of ML661896.1, read as the reverse complement.
GATGTGGGGAGGGTGCTAAGAAAAGTCTGTGGAGTGGAATTGGGAACCTGTACATTCTGAGGGAGAATTGTACATTCTGAGGAAAAAAAGATGGCCCAGGGAAGCCCCTAGACGTGAGAGGTAACAGGATTATGGCTTCCATCTGGCCGTCTTCCTGGATGGGACTGAGGTATTGTTGTCTATCCATTGATAGAGAATTCCTGAGAGGGTTTGCAGTGATAATTTGATGCTCGATTATGCTTCAGTTGCAATTTATTTAAAGTCAACACTAGGGTTTCTGCCTTTTATGAGCAGATTCCCAGTAGGTGAATCTCTGAGGTTGGATTTTTTGTCTTGATAAAAAAGAAATTATATTTCACACTTATTACAGCATCTGACACCTGAAACCCTTCAGAGACTTTATAAAACTAATGAAATGAAACCCTCAGCACCATTGTAAACAGGGAAGAGAGTGGAGAAATCATACCCCATCTCCTCTCGCCAAAAGAGACAAAAGGACCAAACCCGCCTCACCGTCACCCTACTGGTAGATCCATATTTTTTTTAAGCCAATCTTCAAAGGGCTTTTGATTGGTTCTCAAAGAGATCCTAGCTCACAGCATCTCCTGGAGGTCAGGAGCTGCTTGAAAAATGAGTGAACCAGGCACCAGCATATAGCTCTGACGTGTATAGAGATGAATCTTCCAGACCCAGGAACCCTGCTCTAGCTTTTCATCCTGACCATCAGACAGTAACAAAGAACCTGGATTCACCTTTGCCAAATGTCCCCAGGGCTTGAAGTATGTGGGCATTTCTGCCCTGAGATGGAAAGGTGAATGCAGGATTTGGGGTTCAACCAAGGAAAAGTACAACCATATGATTCTCCCAATCCTACAACCCAGCTGTCCTGATATCTCACCCCTGATTGGGTCTCTCATGGAAAAACAATGGGCTTTATAGCCAGAAACCTTCTGCCACTTGTTTAGTCACAAAGTCATGTCTACCTCTGCGACACCAAGGACTGCAGCATGCCAGGCTCCTCTGTCCTTCACTATCTCATGGAGTTTGTTTAAACTCATGTCCATTGAGTCGGTGATGCTATCCAGCTATCTCATCCTCTGTCATCCCCTTCTCCTCCTGCCCTCAATCTTTTCTCAGTATCAGAGTCTTTTCCAATGAGTTGGCTGTTTTCATCAGGTGGCCAAAGTATTGGAGCTTCAGCTTCAGCCTCAGTCCTTCTAATGAATATTCACGGTTGATTTCCTTTAGGATTGACTGGTTTGATCTCCATACTGTCCAAAGGACTCTCAAGAGTCTTCTCCAACACCACAGTTTGAAAGCATCAGTTCTTTGGTGCTTAGCCTTCTTTATGGTCCAACTCTCACATCTGTACATGACTACTGGAAAAATCATAGCTTTGACTATATGGACCTTTGTCAGCAAAGTGATGTCTCTGCTTTTTTAATATCACACACACACACACACATGTTTGTCTTTAAAAAAACAATCTGTCATGCTCACAGTTCTGCAAGTTAGTAATTTGGACAAGGCACAGTGGAGATGAGTTGTTTCTGCTTCGTGACATCTGGGGCTTCACTGGGCTGACTTGAAATTGGGCTCAGCTTGGACTGTTGACCATGGCCTCTCCACATGGCTTGGGCTTCCTCATAGCATGATGGCCCCTGGGCCTTCTTACATGATATTCCAGGTTCCAAGAGTGAATGTCCCAGCCAGCAAGGCAGTAACTTCATGGCCTTTGATGATCTAGCCATGGGGCTCACATAGCATCATTTGTACCCTACTCTATAGTCAAAGAAGTCACCAGCCTGCCCAGATTCAAGGGAAGACAACACATGATAGATATCACCTTTTGCTGGAAAGAAATAAAAATTTAAAGCCATGCTTTCAAACTGCCACCAATTCCTCTCTCATTGGTTCCTGAGAAGAATGATATAACAACCTTGTATATAGTAGGGGCTCAATAAACAGTATTCTGTATTTTCTTTATCTCCTTTGGACCTTGCAGAACCATTTGCACTCACTCCAAAGGAGAGGAGCACAACCAAAGCTGCCAAAATAACCAAGACTGCTTCTCTGTTTTCTGTCTTATGTCCAACTCTGGATGATATCAAACCTAGCAAAATGGTCCCTCAATACCAAAACTTATGGTGGTGACCTGGGGCAGGTAGGTGATTTAATGTCCCTTGGGAATTTTCAGAGCTACTTCTCAGGATAGAAAATTAAAACAAAAAGGGGAAAACCGAGTTCAGAGCTTGAATCCTCTGCTGATAGAGAATGCAACCCTATAAGTCAGTTCTCAGTATGTCCAAATCCTGCACTATAGCTTTAATATAAGTCTGTATTTGTGTATTTCCTTTGTGCTCTGTGAGGAAACTACCCTGGAAGTGTTTGCGTATCTCTGATGGAAAGAGCCATCCAGTGAGGCAGAGGGACTGAGTCAGAGGAGGACAGTGAAGCGGCCAGGTTTGGAGTCTGCTTAGAGAACACAAATTCCAGATTCAAAATCCAGCTCCAACGTTTTGAGGTCCAAGTTTTGTTTTCTCTTGGTAAGCTCACTTCTTTTGTTCACAGAAAGAGTAGAAACTTTTTTTTTTAAATACTACCAGTGATTTATCCATCCATATACCTTCTCACCCACTCACATACTCATCATCCATCCCACCAGCCAAAAAACATTATTTAAGAGTAGAAGCTTTAAGGGGCTCAAAGATAGACCTCTCTCACACCAAAAGCCCTTTCTCAAGGCCATGGGGAAAAAGCTAAGTATACACGAATCAGGAACTTAATGCTGCTTTTTTCCCTTTGAATTTATATAAGGGAACATAAATTAAGGAGAAAAACTGCTAAGGGAAAGTAAAGTGGGCAGAGTTTCAGCCAACTGTGAAGCTTTGAAAGCATCTTGGGAATCATGTTGTGATGCCTTCTACTAGGCCCAGCAAGAGATGCTGGTGAGCAGACGGACAATGAGAACCATGAGGGACAAGCAGAAAGGCCTTGGATATCAAGGGGAAAGTGGTATATTAAGGCAGTATATTAACCTATTGCTGTGTAACAAAGTAACCCCCCCACAGAGTAGTAGCTTTAAACATTTATTATCTCCCGTTGTTTCTGAGGGATGGAAATCGGGGAACAGTTTAGCAAAATGGTTCTGGCTCAGGGTCTCTCAGGAGATTGCATAGCCTAGGACTGCAGTCATCTGAAGGCTTGACTGGGGCTGGAGGATCTATATCTAAGATGAGTCACTGTTATGGCTGTTTGCTGGAAGTCTCCTTGTCTCCAGAGATGCTTATGAAATGGCAATGGAGTCTGAGAGAAAATAATGTGAGAGAGAAAAGCCCGAGAGAGATGCTGCAGTGTCTTTTATAACCTAATCTCAGTAGTGATGTACGATTACTTCTGCCATATTCTACTGGTCACATAGACTGACTCTGGTACAGTGTAGGAAGGAGCCACACCAGGTGTGAATACCAGCAGACAGCATTTATTGGAGGCTGAATACAGATGGGAGAGGCACAGAGACCAGGAAGGCAGTTGGATCTGGGCTCCTCCCAGAATGTTTTTTGGATCAAAGAAGGGCAGTCTTCCTATGATTTCCATTCTGTCTCTCCCTTCTGCATCCCTAAAGGGCTGTAAACTCTGAGGAAAGAAACTGTGGAACTGTGTCTGTCTTGGCTCTTCCTTGGTGCTTGGTCCATGCTTGTTATGTAGAAAGCCCTTGATTTAAAAAAAAAAAAATCATTTGTCTGTGCCAGGATTTAGAACTGTGGCACATCGGATCTTTGATGTTCATTGTGGCATGCAGGGTATTTAGCTGCAGTATGAAAACTCTTTTTTGTTGTAGCATGTGAATCTAGCTCCCTGACCAGGGATTGAACTTGGGCCCTCTGTATTGGGAGGTCAGTGTCTTAGCCATTGGACCACCAGGGAAGTCCCTTGATGTTTGTTGATTAATAAGATGCAGAGGAAAAGACAGAAGTAGATTAGGTAAAGAATGGTAAATTGGATTAAAGCATTGAATTCCAGGCTCAGGAATTTTGTATCCTGGGTGATGGGAAGCCACTGGGAGGGGCACCCTTAGGCCTGATTTATGAGCAGACTCTTATGGCTTCTGCTGCCTGGAATCCTCTCTTTAGTATTCTTGCTCCTCTGTTAAGGAGGGTAACTGATAATGGAACAAAGTCTTGGAGGAAGCAAGAGGTGTGTATGTGTATGTCTGTGTATGTCTCTATGCATGCTCATAGGCACAGACGTGTGTGCATGCAGAAGCTCAGGTGGAAGGGAAATATTTCAAGACAAGAGCGTAGAAAAAAAAAAACATGGGTTGAGGTTCAAAAATATTTTGAGGTAGAGAAGAGGGACCTTTTAAAGCCATAGAGACCAGAGAAAAGAGGAAGAGTGAGGGGTTTTGTGCTGCCATGGCTAGCTACTAGGGATGATAAGGGGGAGGGGGGATAGCTTAGTGAGGGGTTGTTTAGTTTCAAGGGATAGAAACCAACTCAAAGTGCCTCAAGCTAAAGGATGTTGATTGGAAGGCTACAGCAGTTTGTATCAAATGTGGCTGTTGGTTAGCCACTTCACTTGTGTTTGACTGTTTTGAGACCCCATGGACTGTAGCCTGCCAGACTCTTCTATCCATGGGATTTTCCAGGCAAGAATACTGGAGTGGGCTGCCATTTCCTTCTCCAGGGGATCTTCTTGACCCAGGGACTGAACCCACGTCACCTGCATTGGCTGGTGGATTCTTTACTGCTGAGCCACCAGGGAAGCAAATGTTGCTATGGCCCTGCTCAAATCCTCTCAGCACTCACCTCTACTCACCAGAGGCTGCTTGTTGCAAGCACAGGGGACTTTCCCTGAAGGCTTTTTTCTGGCCAAAGGAGCATACTTGGGCCTAGGCACAGGGAAAGCAGGGAGCGCCAGGGAGTTAATGGCTCAGCTCTGAGTACTGCTGTCAGCCAGTAATGGGAGTGTGAATGTAGCCCAGCTTCCTCACCCCTCAGCGGGTAACCCTGGGGCACCTTCACGTTATCTTCCAGTCCCCAGCAAATCTTAGTTCCAGTGGTCCAAGTAACTTTATTACACACCCTTTAGTGGTTTCTTTTCCTTCTTTGTCTCACTTCCTCGCTTCCCTACCAGTGTTTCCTGGAAACACTTTCCAAATAAACAATTTGCACCTGAATCCCTGTTTCAGGGTTTGTTTTGTGGGAACCCAAAACAAGATATCTCAGAAAACACAGGCAGAGATGTTAGTCTTTAGATCTTGCTTGGAGGAGATGCAAGACAGGGTCTGCTTTTCCAAAGTCCAAAGTCAGGTAGAAGTGTCTACAAGATGCTTTTTCCTCTTGTGGTCTAGCTCTGGTAGTTATTATACTAGTAATATATCTTTTCTCCAACAATCTTTCTCCATCTTTTCAAAACCTGCCTTCTAATTCCCTAGTTTGGTATGTGCCACAGTCCCTGCTCTGTCACATATGCCACTGAACTCATCATACGTAAAAGAGCTTCATAAATGGTGGTATCGAGCAAATGGAAGAAGGGAGGAAGAGGGGGAGAAGGAGGAGGAAGAGGAAGACAGAGAGGGAGGTGGAAAGTCTGTAAAGTAGGACACCTGATGCAGAGTCTGGCACAAAAGGCAAGGGCAGGGCAAGGGGAGGCAGGTTACAGAAAGGAACCAGAGTTTAGGCACTTAACTTTTGTAGGAAGCTAGTGTTGAAACAGAGCCTGTGAATAGCAGACACAGGCCTCCGCTTGAAGTGGTTCTTCAATGCTCCTTGACTTCACTTTAAGGAACCCTTCTGCCAGGTAATGCAGAAGAAAATGGCAACCCACTCCAGTACTCTTGCCTGGAAAAGCCAGGAGGAGCCTGGTAGGCTGCAGTCTATGGGGTTGCTAAGAGTCGGACACGACTGAGCGACTTCACTTTCACTTTCTGCCAGGCTGGCATGTGGCACACTGGAGCTGCAGTGACTGTGCTGGGCTGCTCACAGCTGTGCTGTGTGACGCTGTGTGGCATTTCTTCAGTTTCCTCTTTTGCTTCTGTGTCTGCTGGTAGCTGGGAGGGGTGGCTCAGAGGACCTGCAGAGCCGAGCCATATACTGTTCTAGATTCTAACACTCAGAACCCTCCCTGGAGCTAACTGCAGATCACTAGATACACAGTATTGGCTTTCTTCAAGGCTAAAATCCTAGGGGTGGAGCAGAGGCAGGAGAGGGGTTAGGGGAGTGGTGGGGGTGGGGGGAACCTAGGTCAAAAGTCTAGAAGGCCAACCTAGCCCTCTGGCTGTTCTGGGGAGAGAATGCAAAGACTGCAAAATTGACAAAGAATGCAGGGTGACTGGGGATGAAAGCTCCCTTTGCCCTTTCCCTGGAAAGGAGCCTTTGTGCCTTCCTGGAATTCTGCAGCAGGCAGGGGCCTGGCCCATAGTGAAAAGGCTGGGTTTGCAGAGACTCATTAGGACACAGGAAACAAGGCTGAGGAGGGAGTGGTAAAGGGTTCAAACCATGGAATGAGACCGTTTTGGGGTGGAGAAAGAGTCTTTGTTGTGTTCATTCATTCATTTATGCTTTCATACATTCATCTACTCACAGGCATCTATCACCAGAGGTGCTGCGTTCAGACAGAGGTGGCCCAGATGCACAGAGCTTTCAACTTGTCAGGCTGCTGCCCTTAAGGACAGCTCTCTGGCTATGCTGAAACCAGTTTTGTCTGTCCTCTGAGGTGCAGACTGCCATAGTTCAGGCACAGGGCTAGATGTGAATTCCAGACTACTGCCTGTGGAGGGCATGAGCTTTCAGGGGTAGGAGGCCTGGCAGGATCAGGGTGCCTCACTTTCCAGTTCATCTCCCACATCCCCCTGAACCCCAAAAGAGGACACAGCTGTGTCTGTTGCAGTGTGTTCCTTTATTCACTTTTAAAGCTTTTTATTTTGTATTGGGGTATGGCCAATTAACAATGTCGTCATAGTTTCAGATGCACAGGGAAGAGACTCAGCCATACATATACATTATCCATTCTCCCCCAGAGCAAGATGTCTCCACTTGGGCAGCCTGCCTTTTTGCTCCTTCGGTTCGTCACTCCAGCACGGCCTCAGTCCACTGAATGGGAGGGACTTGCAAGATGATATATTCTTCCTTCTTTCCATGTTTTCTCTTTCCTTTCCATCTTCTAGTATTTACTGAACATCTGCCAAGAGCCAGGCAGTCTACTCGGTTCCTTCCTTAAAGCTGTTAAAGTGAAATGGTACTTTCCAAACAAGAAGTATTCTGTAGTCATTCCTCTTTCTTTAGCCACGTGGAGCTAGGCAGAGATGTTTTTTCTCCTTCTCTCTTTTCTCCACCTCAACTTGTTTTTCTAAGGTCACAAAAGCTGACCTTTGGCTCCCTTCCTGAGGACAGCCCATTACAGCCCTCCCTTCCTTTCCCCACTTTCTTTGGCATCTATGGGCCAGATGAGACTGGAGCACCATGAGTCCAGCCATCTTTGTCACTTAAGGGTCTCTGGGAGCCAGGACACTTTCATAAACCCCAGAGAAAACCAAAGCCACCCCTTCTGAATGCCAAAGGTTCTCTCCCTTGTGGCTTCTGAATCAATAATCTATCCCCCCCAGCTTTCTTCTGGTGGTTTTTTTGGTTTGTTTCTGCCTCAGGCACATTTTCTCTGTAATTTTTGGAACCCAAATATAAGGGAAATCTCATTTGCTCCGTTCTGACTCATTTACAATTAAATACACTTGTTCCCATCTGTGTCTGTATACATCTGCATACATTTGCTATAGCATCGCCCTTAATTTTGGAAAATGATGCGCCTGGTGTTATTTTTACCCTGACTGCCAAATTGGCTGAGACCAGTGGGTGTTCACCCACCTAGTGATACCCCCCACCCAGGCCTGTCCCTGAAGGAGGTGGTGACATTTCTTGCATCAGAAAGACATAAGACCCCTGACCATTACTGATCTTTGTGGTTGCCTGTCTTAGAGGGTCCAGCCGCCAGGTCTGGGCATGTTCCTATCCATCTCAATGCCAAGGCCTCCCTGACCACAGAGATGGGCCTTCATTCCCTAGGCCACTTGCTAGCAGCTGCTTTGTTAAGCATGGAATTAACAAGTGGAATGGGGGAGCTTGCTGATATTCAAGGAAGGTGACACTGAGTAAGCACTGCCAGGTCACCTCAGCCCATCCCTTCCTGGTCCAGGAGAAGTGAGGATCTATCTCTATTGTTCAGAGGGACGTGGTGACATGTGTGGGTGCCTACCTCACCTATGTACCTAAAAACACCAAAGCATGGTTGTCTACCACTTTCTTCCTCAAAAACCCAAGTAATATTCATATTTAGTGGGATGATGGTGCCTTTCAGAACACATTGAGACCTTTTATATTATCTCATTGAATAATTTCATTTATGGTCATATGCTAAAATAGAACTTGGCCAACAATAATATAGGATGCAGAAAACAAGACATCAGCTGCTGCCAACCAAAAAAAGAAAAGTTTATAGCAAAATAATTCTTGAAACAATACTCACTTTCTGCTGATCGTTAACATCTCTTGGAAATTCTGTGATAGACAGTGTTGCTACTGCTGTTGATAAATAATTCAGATCTTCTCAGAGAAAGGCTAGGCTTTCATATTTTTTCCACATTACTTCCAAGACCCTGGAGTCTACACTTCTTGTTGATGCCAGAATTGTCTGCAGTGTGATTCTTTAGCCTGAGACCTCTTTAGGCTGATAAACAATGATCCCTGGGCACTATACAATTAAGAATCTTCTCTGTTACTTGGTTTTGTCCTGGGCCTGCCATCCTTGCCCTTGGAGAGATGAATGCTTGGCCAGTATTTCCAGTCTAAAATTGGAACCTCCTCTAGTAGGTTCCTTGGTCTTTGTCACCTCCATTGAGAACGTCTGCCCAAGATTCTTCAACTGGTTAAGGCCTTATCCCTTTCTGAGTCTGAGTGGTTGCTAAAAACATACACCCTCCCCCCCCACACACACACAGTTAGTTGTTTGCTGAGTCAGCTGCTCCTTAAGCAACCAAATCTACTATGCATGATCCCCTTTACCTAGGTTCTAGCCCTACAATGCCTCTTAAAATTTCCCGTCTTCTGGCTGGTTAATTCTTTGCCATTCCTCAAGTCTTGAATGAGATACCACCTTCTCCAAGAAAGCAAGTTGGGAAGTTGGGCTGGGTGGCCTTGCTCTGTGTCTATACAGCAGCATATTGTAAATGCCTAGAGAGAGTCTTTGGTTACGCTAAACTGTATGCTTTTTGCAGACAAAAGCTGTGTCTGTCTTATATCCCTTGTGCCTAGAGCAGGGCCTGATATTTGGTAGCTGTTCAATAAATATGTTAAATGAGTGAACAAATGAATGCATTCCTAAATTAGGTTATTTTATACAATCCAAATTCCATAGTCATTTCCACTCAATCCATTCTACAAAAGAAACCAGTTTGCTTATAAAGAAACTGATGTTGCATATGTGGATATAAACATCTGGAGAGAGCTATCCCAAAATAAAACAGTAATGACATTAATGGTTGAAAACAATATGAAGTAGTACAATAATGAGTGAATTTAATTTTCTTCTTTTTACTTGTATGTTTTCTAACTTTTCTACAATGAGATATACATACCAAAAGAAGTTACTATGCTATATAACTATCCTAAGTTATTTTTATAAATATGCTTTATATGCCTCTTACCCTTCCCAATAAATAATGATAATGATAAACAATGTTTATTAAGAAGCTGTTGTGACAGTATGGTCCTCTGAGAAATAGACATCAAGATAAGATTAGGCATGCAAGAGATTAATGGGGGAGCATCTGTGAAGGATAAAGGGAGAGGGAGCTAGGGAAGACGATGAGAGTCTTCTGACTACAATGCAGATTGGACAACCTGGAAAAGGAGATGGGCAATAAGGGAGACGGGTAGAAAGAGCTTCAGACTGAAGTGCAGGTCTGAAAAAGTCTCAACCAGGCTCACTTACAGGCCTGAACAAAGGTTGGCCATCCAATCAGAGAATAAACAAAACGGAAAAAAAAAAAGGAAAGAAATTTCCATGGTCAAATAAAATTTTTTGATAAAGTAAGAAAAGAATAAACAAAATGTCATATATACAAAACAGAATATTATTCAATCTTACAGGAAAGGAATTCTAACACATGACAACATGCATGAACCCTGACGGCATTATGCTAAGCAAAATAAGCTAGTCACAAAAGGAAAAGCACTGTAGGATTCCACATACATGAGAGACCTAGACTAGTCAAATTCATACAGGTAAAAAGTAGAATGGTGGTTGCCAAGGACTTCAGTTGGGGTGTGGGGGTAGGTAATGAGGAGTTAATGTTTAATCAGTATGGATAGAAAGATGAAAAAGTTCTGAAGATGAATGGAGGTAATGGTTGCACAACCATATGAATGCACTTAATGCCACTGAACTGCACACTATAAAATGGTTAAAATAATAAACTTTATGTATATTTTACTACACACACAAAAGTAGCAATCCCATATTGGGCAAGAATGGCCCAATTCCAGTACCCCTGCCAGGTTCAGTCGTAGGTTGAGAGAGACCCAGAGGATGCATGGCCTTGGTGTGGATGCTGTGATAGATCTTAAAGTCAATTAGCTCTGCTCACTATAGGAGTTTTCACAAAGGGAAATCTAAACAGCACATCACATGGCACCATAGCCACCACAACTGTGTAATGCCTCTGGACTTCAACTGCCTGGGTTCAACACCTAGGCACTTTCTCACTCTGTGACCATGGGAAAATTACTCAGCTTACCTTTGTGCACCTTAGTTTCTTTATCTATAAAAGGGGTGATGATAATAGTTCATACCTTATAGGGTATTATATAAATGAGTTAATATATGTAAAGTGATTAGACCATTGCCAGTCATAAAGTAATGCTGTTTATATTTACTAGTATTCATGTCAGTATCATGAAGCAATTACTGTGGTATAGGCTCTCTGATCAAGAGCTTATTTGGTTACTTCCAAAGAGCCTCCCAACAACCTAAGAGGTAATATCTCTCCATTTAGAGATGGAGAAACAGGCTTGTTGGGGTTACACAGCCAATCAGAAGTAAAGCCCTGAGGTGGTCACTGTTGGCACAGCTTGAGTTCAGACAATTACTGGGCTGTATCCTGATCAGTCCTTTGCCTGAGATATTGGCTGTTGCTCCATTCTAAGACAAGGGTTCCTTCTTGGCCCTTGTCCTCAAGGATAGCCTCTTTATCATCATTATCAAACCTGCCATCATCTTCAGCATCATCCAAAAGGCCTTTATTAAAAGCATCGAATTATACATTCTACTGTTCTGTATTTTAGGCAATAATTATACAGACTTCTAGGAGCTTAGCAGCTAAAGCTTGGATGAGCATATTAAAAGCTCCCAAATAGCAGGATAAAGGCACAGCTATAGAGCAACTCACTCCTGGTGATGTCTCCTTGGGCAGGCAGCTCTCTGAGCCTCTTTGATAGGATAAAACCTACTTTCCTTCCCCCTAGACCCTAGTGAGATAAGGCTTGAGGACATGCTTGGAGGAGTGGGAAGCACTTTAGCTTAGAAGTATAGACTTTAGCTAGCACTTCTCCCAGGCCTCTTTGCTTGATCTTGCCAGAGTTGATAGTGACAATGTTCCAGTACTTCTCACCTGTGAAGTCATTGCTCTTTTTCACTTCGGGAGTACATGGATAATTAGAAGTAGCATCTTTCCGGCCACACCTTCAGCCTTTTGTTCTCAGTTATCAGGATTTAATATGGTGTTATTTTCTGGTTTGGTCCATAGGAAGGGGCTGCCTCTCTGCTTTAGGTCTAGATTTATAACAACCCATCCTACTCTGCCATAAAAATGACCACAGTTTCCTCATCCATATTTCTCTGAACCACATTTTTCTTAATCAGTCAGCAAACGTTAGTGAAGTACCTATCATACGCTGGTTATTGTGTTGTGTGCTAGGGATAAGGAGGTGAATGGATGCCTTCCTTGAGGAGCTTACAGATGTGGGCAAGTGGGTTAGATGACAGGTAAATGTCTTATTGCAATACAGGAAGACCACCCTTCACAGAGGTGTATACCAGGCTTGAATATCTGGGAGGATTTCAGAATTTGGAAGAAAAGAGAGAATAGCTGTGGGGGTAGGAAGGTAGGTAGTGGGGAGAAGAGAAAAGTTGTTCCAGGATGAAGGAATTAGAGGCTTTGATTAGTGAAGTAAGTCTAAGGATCTCCATAACCCTCCATCCTTCCAAACCTCAGGGATTGAATGTAGGAATTGAATGGTATAAGGTTAGAAAGATAAGTTAACACCATTCATTCATTCAGCACCTACTATGTGCCAGACATTTCTCTAGGTACTGGGGATAAACCAGTGAACAAGACAGACAAGATCCAAGATGCCAGGCTACATCCTTGTGGGAGAAGACAAATAATAAGTAGGTAGATAAATATGAATAATTTTGGATGGTGACATGTACTATGAAGAAAATACAGCTGGGTGATGGGCTAGAGAGTGACTATCCAGTTACCTTAGAGTGGGTGATCAGGGAGGCTGAGTTGAGGCAGTGACTTTTGAGTTGAGACCTGAATGATAAGAAGGCACTGCCATAGAGAGATTTGGGGAAAGAGCCCACCAGGCAGGGGAACAGCTGGCAGAAGAGGCAGATCCTCAAAGGCCATGGAGGCAGGCTAAATTGTTTAGGTTTGGTCCTGTAACAATGGTAAGCCACCTGATGCAGGGAGTACCTGCCTACGCCACATTTTCGAGATCTTACCCTAGTCTCCTGGGCTTCAGACTCAGTGAAGACACAGGACAACTTCTCCCTACCCCCTAAACTGAAACACCCCTTGACGGACAGGGTAGTCAGAAGGTATCGCTTACCACTAGGTAAAAAGTGCTTTGGTCCAGAGAGCCAGATGTTTGGCTGAAAGCTCAAGGTAAGAGCCAAATGCTGAGGGCAAATGATAGCAGTCAGGGGGTCACATTCCTCACCTTAAGCAAATTAATGAAAAGAATAAGGCGTTGAGATCTAAGGGGACCTTACCCTCTGTACTCCATTATGGCTCATGAGGCAGAGGGAACTCATGTACCCAGTCTTGGAGGCACTGATGGGTTGTTTCTCAGCACAACAGGCAGATGCCTTCTGCATTCGTGACTGCTGTTGGTCCTGAGCTAGGCTATGGATGCTGGGGAGAAGTAATAATACGGTGGCTAATTTCATTTGCTAAACTGGACCTCACTTAAGGCAGAAAACCCCAAGAAGGGTGTCACTGAGGGCATAATGCTCACATTCAGTAGGATCTGCTGCTCTAGATAAAGTGTGCCATGTTGTGGGGGGCAGAGTTCGCTCTCCTTTCGGTGTCCAGAGACGTTTCTAATCCATCTGACCTCATCATTCTCCTGCTTAAAATCCTTTACCAGTCAAAAGAATTTATTAGCATGGCATGATTCTAACCTGCTTGCTTCTCTATTCTCTTTAACCTTGCTGTGGCCTTCTTATCTATAGCCCAGCCATACTGAACATCTTGCCTTCCTCCAGAATCTGCTATGTTCTGTAGCCTTTGTGCCTTTGCACACACTATTCCTTTGCTCTGGAATGCCCTCCCTTCACCACCAACAGCCCAGCATTGTTTCCTTTCTTTTTTCTTTTCTTTTTAAATATTTATTTATTTAATTTAGTTATCTGTCTGTGCCAGGTCTTAGTTGAGGCACCACTTTTGTTGAGGTATACAAACTATTAGTTGTAGCATGCGGGATCTAGTTCCCTGACTAGAGATTGAAACTGAGTCCCCTGCATGGTGAGTGCAGAGTCTTAGCTGCTGGACCACCAGGGAAGTCATCTTTTTTTCTTTTTCCAGTTTTATTGAGACACAATTGATAATCTTCCTTTCCTTTTTTACCTACCTCTTTACTTGCAGCTCATCCTTTGGTCTCCCACATCCTCCCAGACTAATCTAAGCTCCTCTCTTATACATTCTCACATTACTTTTCTTTCATAGCTCATATCACAGTGGGTAATGATATGTCTGTGAGAGTGTTTAATGTCTGCTTCTGACATTAATCTGTAAACACCATGGAGGTATGTATGTTGTCTGGTTTGTTCATCATTGTATTCCAAGAGCTTGGCCTATAAATATTTACTAAACGAATAAAGGAATGAATTCGCTGGATACCCTTAACATATGAGGATTACTCCCAGCACAGCACTTAGCTCTTTATAACAGTTTCTATACTTCTCTATCTCTCCAGCTATCTTATAAGTTCCCTGAGGGGAGGAATGTTGTTTGGCTCACCATGATTTCCCTGTGCTTGGCATACTGTCTGGCAATTAGCCACTCAAAAAATATTTTTGAAAATGTGAATAAGTTCATGTATGATGACAAGCATTCACTCATGTTGTCTTACACTCCATTCTTCTTTTTTTTTGGCCACACCACCCCACTCCCCTGGAGCGGGGCATGGGGGATCTTAGTTACCTAACCAGGGATTGAACTCCTGCCCCCTGCAGTATAAGCACAGAGTTTTTTTTTTTTTTTTTAATTAATTGCTTTACAACATTGTTAGTTTCTACCATACATTAAAATGAATCAGTCATAGGTATACATATGTCCTCTCCCTCTTGAACCTCCTTCCCACCTTCCACCCCACCCACCCTTCTAGGTTGTCACAGAGCACCTGTTTGAGCTCCCTGAGCCATATAGCAAATTCTCACTGGCTATTTTACATATGGTAATGTATATGTTTTCATGCTATTCTCTCTATTCATCTCACTCTTTCCTTCCCCACCGTGTCTACAAGTCTGTTCTCTATGTCTGCATCTCCTTTGCTTCCCTGCAAATAGGTGCATCAGTACCATCTTTCTAGATTCCATATATATGCATTAATAGATGATGTTTGTTTTTCTCTGACTTACTTTACTCTGTATAATAAGCTCTAGGTTCATTCATCTCATTAGAACTGACTCAAATGTATTCCTTTTTATGGCTGAGTAATATTCCGTTGTATATATGTACCACAGCTTCTTTATCCATTCATCATCGATGGACACTTAGGTTGCTTCCATGTCATAGCTATTGTAAATACTGCTGCAGTGAACATTGGGGTACATGTATCTTTTTCAAGTATGGTTTTCTTGGGGTATATGCCCAGTAGTGGGATTGTTGGTAGTTTTATTCCTAGTTTTTTAAGGAACGTCCATACTATCTTTCAGAGTGGCTGTATCAATTTACATTCCTAGCAATAGTGCAAGAGGGTTCCCTTTTTTCTACATGCTCTCTGGAATTTATTGTTTGTAGGCATTTTGATGATGGCCATTTTGACTTGTGTAAGGTGATACCTTGTAGTTTTGCTTTGTATTTCTCTAATAATGAGTGATGTTGAGCATCTTCTCACATGTTTGTTTGCCATCTGTATGACTTTGGAGAAATGTCTGTTTAGGTCTTCTGCCCATTTTTTGTTTGGGTTGTTTATTTTTTGATATTGAGCTTCATGAGCTGCTTGCATATTTTGGAGATTACTCCTTTGTTGGTTGCTTCCTTTGCAAATATTTTCCCCCATTCTGAGGGTTGTCTTTTTGTTTTACAGTTTCCTTTGCTTTGCTATGGCTTCCCTTGTAGCTCAGTTGGTAAAGAATTTGCCTGCAGTGCAGGAGACCCAGGTTCAACCCCTGGGTTGGGAAGATCCCCTGGAGAAGGAAATGGCAACCCAATCCAGTAACCTTGCCTGGAAAATCTGATGGACAGGGAAGCCTGGAGGGCTGCACCCCATGGGGTCACAAAGAGTCAGGCACGACTGAATGACTAACACTTACTTACTTGCTGTGCAACCACACTTCATTCTTAATATCACAGTCCAGTGACCTTTTAAAAATGCAAATCAGATCATGGTCACTTCATTTGTTAATAGTCTGAGGGGGTTTGCATTGCTTTTAAAGGACAACCCAAACTTCTTACCATCACCTACAAGGTCCTACAGGATTTGGCCCTGCCTACTCCTCTGACCTTATGCAGTACTATCTTTTCCTCATTTTTTACTCCTCACACACTTGCTTTTTTCATGTTCCTTGAGTATGTGAGGTTTTTCCCTACCCTCCGGCCTTTACACTTGGCTGTTTCCTCCTGTGAGATATTCTGCCCCATCGCAGGACTCTTTCTGGTCATTCAGGTCTCACTCAAAGATCATCTTTTCAGTGAGGCCTTTCCTGATCTTTCTATCCAAATGAGCATGCTTCCTCCTAGTCACTCTTAGCACTTACCCCTATCTGAAATCACACTGTTTACTTAATTGTTACCTACTTATTGTCTTTCTCTGTCTCTGGAATGTAAATTTCATGAGGACTGCCCACTACTGTATTTCTAGGATCTAGTACAATGCACATCACATAGTAGGTGCTCTGAAATATTTGTTGACTGAGCAAACAAATGGATGAATGAATGAATATGGTAATGGTCTTCTGTGATAGAGGGGCAGGTCCTGCCAAACTCAAGGGCAGATAGAAGAGTGAGTTACTGTGACTAAAGAAATAAAGAAGCTGGACTGGTAAGAACTGATGGCGGGAGACAGACAAGAGGGAATGTATGTTGGCCAGACTCCACTGTGAGCTCATGGAGTCTGGGAATCCTAGGGCCTACTTGACTGCCTAACTCTAGTCTAGTCAACCCAGAATCAAATTCATTCTGGGCAAACCAAAGACAAAGGCTGCCCGGCTTTTACTATAAGTTCTCCTGTATTCACTGTCCATCTGGGGACACACGTGGGCATTAAAGATTCTTGGCAGATGTATATCTCTGCTCTGTTTAAACAGGTTTTCTTTTTCTCAGAGTTTCTTGGAATTTAGAAAAATTGTTGTTAAGCAATGAAAGCAATGAATGGAGACAAATGACTCATTCACTAATACATCTGAAATCTAAAGTGTATTAATTGAGTTTATATTACAGTGCAACAATTCTTATCTTGATAGAATATTTCATACCCTTATAAAAATCAAAAAATGTCAAAGAATTTTTAGAATGGTGAATACAAAGAACAAGCTTTCTATAATAAAGCCTACTGATACTTTAAAAAAAAGAATAAAGCACCACACCCATCTCCATCTCCTTCCCTTTTTAAAAGACTTCTTTTAGATATGACTGTGTTTGGTTGTTTTTAACTTTTCTCTTTTCAGGTTCTCTTTCTCCATTGTTATCAATAAAAATAGGAGCATGAAAGGGCAGGGGAGTGTTTGTTTTTGTGTAAACAGGGATAAAGACCATCCCCAAGAAAAAGAAATGCAAAAAAGTAAAATGGCTGTCTGAGGAGGCCTTACAAATAGCTATAAAAAGAAGAGAAGCAAAAAGCAAAGGAGAAAAGGAAAGATATTCCCATCTGAATGCAGAATTCCAAAGAATAGCAAGGAGAGATAAGAAAGCCCTCCTTAAGGATCAATGCAAAGAAATAGAGGAAAACAACAGAATGGGAAAGACTAGAGATCTCTTCAAGAAAATTAGAGATACCAAGGGAACATTTCATGCCAAGATGGGCTCGATAAAGGACAGAAATGGTATGGACCTAACAGAAGCAGAAGATATTAAGAAGAGGTGGCAAGAATACACAGAAGAACTTTACAAAAAAGATCTTCATGACTCAAATAATCACGATGGTGTGATCACTCACACTCAGCTAGAGCCAGACATACTAGAAGGTGAAGTCAAGTGGGCCTTAGAAAGCATCACTACAAACAAAGCTAGTGGAGGTGATGGAATTCCAGTTGAGCTATTTCAAATCCTAAAAGATGATGCTGTAAAAGTGCTGCACTCAATATCCCAGCAAATTTGGAAAACTCAGCAGTGGCCACAGGACTGGAAAAGGTCAGTTTACATTCCTATCCCAAAGAAAGGCAATGCCAAAGAATGCTCAAACTACCACACAGTTGCATTCATCTCACACGCTAGTTAAGTAATGCTCAAAATTCTCCAAGCCAGGCTTCAGCAATACATGAACCTTGAACTTCCAGATGTTCAAACTGCTTTTAGAAAAGGCAGAGGACCTTCAGAATGGGAGAAAATAATAGCCAATGAAGCAATGGACAAACAATCTCAAAAATATACAAGCAACTCCTGCAGCTCCATTCTAGGAAAATAAACGACCCAATCAAAAAGTGGGCCAAAGAACTTAACAGACATTTCTCCAAAGAAGACATAAAAATGGCTAACAAACACATGAAAAGATGCTCAACACCACTCATTATCAGAGAAATGCAAATCAAAACCACAATGAGATATCACTTTACACCACTCAGAATGGCTGCAATCCAAAAATCTACAAGTAATAAATGCTGGAGAGGATGTGGAGAAAAGGGAACTCTCTCACACTGTTGGTGGGATTGCAAACTAGTACAGCCACTATGGAAAACAGTGTGGAGGTTCCTTAAAAAACTGCAAATAGACCTGCCATATGACCCAGCAATCCCACTGCTGGGCGTATACACCGAGGAAACCAGAATTGAAAGAGCCACGTGTACCCCAATGTTTATCGCTGCTTTGTTTACAATAGCCAGGACATGGAAGCAACCTAGATGCCCATCAACTGATGAATGGATAAGAAAGCTGTGGTACATATACACAATGGAATATTACTCAGCATTAAAAAAAAAATTCATTTGAATCAGTTCTACTCAGATGGACGAAACTGGAGCCCATTATTCAGAGTGAAGTAAGCCAGAAGCAAAAACAACAATACAGTATATTAACGTATATATATATGGAATCTAGAAAGACGGTAACGAGAACCTAGCATGCGAGACAGCAAAAGGAATGCAGATGTATAGAATAGACTTGTGGACTCTGTGGATGAGGGAAAGGGTGGGATGATATGGGAGAATGGCATTGAAACATGTTAATTACCATATGTTTAATCAATCGCCAGCCCAGGATTAATGCTCGGGGCTGGTGCAACAAGATTTCCTGGGGGGAGGGAGGAGGGAGGGGGGTCCTGGAGGGGGAGCATATGTAAACCCATGGTGATATCATGTCATTGTATGGCAAAACTAATAAAAAAAAAAAAAGGAAAGGCAGAGGAACCAGAGATCAAATTGCCAACATGCGCTGGATTATTACCAGACCATCTGACCAGTCTCTTGACAAACCTGTATGCAGGTCAGGAAGCAACAGTTAGAACTGGACATGGGACAACAGACTGCTTCCAAATAGGAAAGGAGTACATCAAGACTATATACTGTCACCCTGCTTATTTAACTTATATGCAGAGTACATCATGAGAAACACTGGGCTGGAAGAAGCACAAGCTGGAATCAAGATTGCCAGGAGAAATATCAATAACCTCAGATATGCAGACGACACCATCCTTATGGCAGAAAGTGAAGGGGAACTAAAAAGCCTCTTGAGGAAAGTGAAAGAGGAGACTAAAAAGTTGGCTTAAGCCTCAATATTAAGAAAACTAAGATCATGGCATCTGGTTCCATCATTAAATGGGAAATAGATGGGGAAACAGTGGAAAAAGTGTCAGACTTTATTTTTTGGGGCTCCAAAATCACTGCAGATGGTGATGGCAGGCATGAAATCAAAAGACGCCTACTCCTTGGAAGGCAAGTTATGGCCAACCTGGATAGCATATTGAAAAGCAGAGACATTACTTTGCCAACAATGGTTCATCTAGTCCAGGCTATGGTTTTTCCAGTAGTCATGTATGGATGTGAGAGTTGGACAGTGAAAAAGGCTGAGCACCAAAGAATTTATGCTTTTGAACTGTGGTGTTGGAGAAGACTCTTGAGAGTCCCTTGGACTGCAAGGAGATCCAACCAGTCCATCCTAAAGGAGATCAGTCCTGGGTGTTCATTGGAAGGACTGATGCTGAAGCTGAAACTCCAATACTTTGGCCACCTCATGCGAAGAGCTGACTCATTGGAAAAGACCCTGATGCTGGGAAGGATTGGGGGCAGGAGGAGAAGGGGAAGACAGAGGATGAGATGGCTGGATGGCATCACTGACTGATGGACATGGGTTTGGGTGGACTCTGGGAGTTAGTGACGGACAGGGAGGCCTGGCGTGCTGCGGTTTATGGGGTCGCAAAGAGTCGGACACAACTGAGTGACTGAACTGAACTGAAACGTCTTTGATCATATCAGAGGAGAAAGAATCATGAACACCCAATCCTTACTGATTTTAAAAACTAAATCTTGATTTTAGTTTCTATAGGGAAGATGAATAACACAAATAAAGAGAACATTACGCATGTTTCATAAGTGTCAAGGGCTTAAGTTTGGTTGCTTTTATTTAAAACCTAACTCACTGATTAAAGCAAGTAGCATTCTCTTATTAGAAGAGGCCTGTAAAGGATACAATGAGCACCTGTCCTGGCACCCCACTCCCTGAAAGACCCCAAACAGCCCCACTTATCACATTGTTGTATAACAACTAGGGATTGAAATTACCTCCATCATAATATAGTCTTAAAATGAAAACTGTTCTGAATGTAGGTCAACAAAGAGTTTTTAAAAGCCATTGACATTTCAGAGGCTAAGTGGGACAAGGTTAAGAGTCTAGTTCTGGATTGTGGTTGATCTGGGTCCCAGCACTGCCATATTCCCAGTGTGATCCAAACTTCTGTTTCTCATTTACAGATGAGGAATGCAGTAGTAACTATTTTAGGATTGTTAAGTTTTGATGACATGTGAAGCTCTTAACATGGAACCAGAGTTCTTAACATGTTTCTAAGACTTAATAAATATAAACCATTATTATTGTCAGTTATTGAGTATTAAAATAATTATGATTGTGTGAAGAAATGAATTAATGAATGAGCTTTAGGTATGTGTGATTTGACTTTGTTTTCTGTCCAGCCTTAGATAAGATATCAATGATTTTCAATTCTTGCTGCACAGGAGAATCACCCAGGGATATTTGTTGTTGTTGTTAATATGTATATTTTTATTTTTAGCTATGCTGGGTCTTTGTTGCAGCTTGTGGGCTTTCTCTAGTTGTGGTGGTTGTAGGCTACTCTCTAGTTGCAGTGTATGGGCTTCTCGTTGCAGTGGTTTCTCTTGTGAAGTGTGGGCTCTATGCATGTGGGCTTCAGTAGTTGTGGCACATGGGCCTAGTTTCCCCTTGACAAGTGGAATCTTCCCAGAGCAGAGATCAAATCTGTGTCTCCTGCACTGGGAGGCAGATTCTTAACCAAAGGATCATGAAGGAAGTCCACCCAGGGAGATTTTTAAAATGCTTAGTCCCTACCTAAGAACAACTGAATCTGAGTCTTTGAGGTGGTACCTGGGTATTATATTTTTAAAAAACCTTTCCACGTGATTCTAAGGTACAGACAGCATTGTGGACTGAGCTACACAGAAATGAGGAAAATCTCTGGTGTTAGCTAAGCTAGTAGATAACACTGCCAGGATGGCAGGGCTTTACGGCTTTCCCCTACTCATCTGAAAGGGAATGGAAAGACAACCAGGACCACCAGGCATCCAATTGCCTTTGACCCTGATGTTGTCCCACCCTTAGGTTTTACCTTTAGTTTTTTTCCCTCCTGTCCAAATTTGACTTTGTTGGCTCTCTTCAGGCTAATCCAAGAGTCCTTTTGATCTTTTCTATAGGCCTTATTGGGCTTCCCCAGTGGCTCTGTAGTAAAAGAATCCTTCTGTGATGCAGGAGTCACAGAAGACACAGGTTTGATCCCTGGGTCAGGAAGATCCCCTGGAGGTGGGCATGGCAACCCACTCTAGTATTCTTGCCTGGAGAATCCCACAGACAGAGGAGCCTGGCAGGCTACAGTCCACAGAGTTGCAAAGAGTCGGACACAACTGAAGTAACTTAGCACCATGTACTCGGGCCTTATTGAGGGAGAGGGTGCCCATCATTTCATGGCAACAAACAAGTGGTAAAGTCTTTCCAAACTCTGATTGTAAAGCTGCCCAATCAGTTCTCATCTTCATTGTTTTTAGATCTTTACTCATTCTGCTTCTTCCCTCCTCAAATGAGATAACATTCAGGAATGTGCTTTGTAAACTGGCAAGCTATTTACCAGCACATGTAGATAAATAATAATGAAATCCTCACAATATAGCCCTTCATGGATCACAGCCTGTCCGGTTAAGGGGCTTGACTCAATGAAGCTATGAGCCATGCCATGCAGGGCCACCCAAGACTGATGGTCATAGTGGAGAGTTCTGACAAAATGTGGTCCACTGGAAGAGGGAATGGCAAAGCACTCCAGTATTCTTGCCTTCAGAATCCCATGAACAGTATGAAAAGGCAAAAAGATGACACTGGAAGATGAGCCCCCAGGTCAGAAGGTATCCAATGTGTTACTGGGGAAGAGCAGAGAAGTAGGTCCAGAAAGAATGAAGAGGCTGGGAAATGAGGCTCAGTTGTCTGGTGGTAAAAGTAAAGTCTGACGCTGTAAAGAAAAATACTGCATAGGAACCTGGAATATTAGGTCCATGAATCAAGGTAAATTGGACGTGGTTAAGCAGGAGATGGCAAGAGTGAACATCGACATCTTAGGAATCAGTAAACTAAAATGGATGGGAATGGGAGAACTTAATTCAGATGACCATTATATCTACTATTGTGGACAAGAATCCCTTAGAAGAAATGGAGTAGCCCTCATAGTCAACAAAAGAGTCCCAAACGCAGTGCTTGGGTGCAATCTCAAGCACTGAGACAGAATGATCTTTGTTCATTTCCAAGGCAAACCTTTCAACGTCACAGTAATCCAAGTCTATGCCTCAACCAATAATGCCAAAGAAGCTGAAGCAGAAAGTTTCTATGAAGACTTACAGACCTTCTAGAACACCAAAAAAGATGTCCTTTTCATCATAGGGGATTGGAATGCAAAAGTAGGAAGTCAAGAAATACCTGGAATAACAGGCAAGTTTGGCCTGGGAGTACAAAATGAAGCAGGGCAAAGGTTAACAGAGTTTTGCCAAGAGAACACACTGGTCACAGCAAACACCCTCTTCCAAAAACACAAGAGACAACTCTACACATGGACATCACCAGACGGTCAATACTGAGAACAGATTGATTATATTCTTTGCAGCCAAAGATGGAGAAGCTCAATACAGTCAGCAAAAACAATACCGGGAGCTGACGAGGCTCAGATCATGAGCTCTTTATTGCAAAATTCAGACTTAAATTGAAGAAAGTAGGGAAAAGCACTAAGCCATTCAGGTATGATCTAAATCAAATCCCTTATGAATATACAGTGGAGGTGATGAATATAGATTAGAGGGATTAGATCCGATAGGGTCCCTGAAGAACTATGGATGTAGGTTTATAACATTGTACAGGAAGCAGTGACCAAAACCATCCCAAAGAAAAAGAAATTCCAGAAGGCAAAGTGGTTGTCTAAGGAGGCTTTACAAATAGCTGAGTAAAAAAGAGAAGCCAAAGGCAAGGAGAAAGGAAAAGATATACCCAACTGAATGCAGAGATCCAGAGAATAGCAAAGAAAGATAAGAAAGCCTTCTTAAATGAACAATACAAACAGATAGTGGAAAAAAATAGAATGGGAAAGACTAGAGATCTTTTTCTTGAAGAAGAAAATTGGAGAGAAGGGAGGCGGGCGCGCCGCGGAGGTGGCTGGGTGGTGGGATGGCAGATGAAGAAGAGGATCCCACCTTTGAGGAAGAAAATGAAGAAATTGGAGGAGGTGCAGAAGGTGGACAGGGTAAAAGAAAGAGACTTTTTTCTAAAGAATTACGGTGTATGATGTATGGGTTTGGAGATGACCAGAATCCTTATACTGAATCAGTAGATATTCTTGAAGATCTTGTCATAGAGTTCATCACTGAAATGACTCATAAGGCAATGTCAATTGGAAGACAAGGTTGAGTACAAGTTGAAGATATCGTCTTCTTGATTCGAAAGGACCCAAGAGAGTTTGCTAGGGTTAAAGACTTGCTTACTATGAATGAAGAATTGAAACGCGCTAGAAAAGCATTTGATGAAGCAAACTATGGATCTTGACACATTTTGTACTTTCTGAAGCTTCATTATCTTCTGGAGAAACCATACTTAATAACTATATTTTCCACAGTAAGGCCCTGATACCTAACCATGTGAATGAAAAATGGAGAACCACAAAGTTTTCAGGCTTTATTTTCATATTTTCACGTCTTCAATTTTAGAGTGATATATGGACCTTTAATTGCCTGCCATTATATTACCCTACTTGAATTACATATTAGATTTTAATGACCACATGTAAATCAAAGTACCTTTGGTTTGCAAACCATTCAGTTTCTTCTGACTCTTGACCATCTCAATGATATGAATTAATATTTATGTGTACTTGTGCCATTGTAGGTTGTACTGTAGCTGTTTAATATGTGAAATCAAAATAGCACCTTTGACTTTGATAGCTAAGATGTGTTTCATATATTTCTAAAGCTTTTAGACCACAGTAGTGTGAGTTATTAACAGATGGTGAACTGGTTTGTGTTTCTTTTAAGGAGAAAACAATATTAGAAAATACAGCCTTTTGTAGGAGTGTTTATTTGTCTTAAGATAATTTGTTTTAATACTTTTCTTTAGATAACAAGACTGATTTAATTTTTTATTTTTTGAGAAACTAAGAATTTCCTATGAATGCTTCTGTGTTGGAAGACATACTAGATTAAAAATCTTTGGGGTTTATAATATACTGTTTGTCAGGTTTTAAAAGAACTCATTTGCCTAGGTCAGATTAAAACTTCTGAAAGTGCTTTCAGTAGCAGAAATGGCATTGCTGAAAAAGTTGATGGCAGGTAAGCATTTGGGATAGTTTTATTACCATATTTGTTAGTATTTATTTATTGTGAAAATGTGTACTTGACATTTCCATGTGCGGCTATGGAAACCACTTTTGTAATTCAGGATATACAAGTTTTGTGTGTATTTAGCTCATTGTATTCTTGCACTTAGCTGAAAGTAAGGATTAAAATTGCATTTAAAGGGATCACTGGATATTACTCTTTGTGAAACTGAATGTGCCGCTTATAAACATTATCTATGATGAATCAGTACTTAGGAAGATTTCACTTTCTTAACCTATCAATATAAGGAATAAAGTATGAAAAATTAAAAAGAAAAAAAAAAGAAAATTGGAGATATCAAGGGAACATTTTAAGCAAGGATGAGCATGATAAAGGACAGAAATCAGAAGAGATTAAGAAGAGGTAGCAAGAATACACAGAAGAATGATATAAAAAAGGACTTAATGACCTGGATAATCAGGATGGTGTGGTCACTCACCTAGAGCCAGACATCCTACAGTGTGAGGCATACAAACAAACCTAGTGGATGTGATAGAATTCCAGTTGAGCTATTTCAAATACTAAAAGATGACGCTGTTAAAGTGCTGCACTCAATATGCCAACAAATTTGGAAAACTCAGCAGTGGCCACAGGACTGAAAAAGGTCAGTTTTCATTCCAATCCCAAAGGGCAATGCCAAAGAATGTTCAAACTAGCATACAGTTGTGCTCATTTCACATGTTAGGAAAGTAATGCTCAAAATCCTTTGAGCTAGGCTTCAACAATACGTGAACTGACAACTTGCAGATGTACAATCTGGATTCAGAAAAGACAGAGGAACTAGAGATTAAACTGCTAACATCTTTTAGATGATAGAAAAAGCAAGGGAATTCCAGAAAAACATCTACTTCTGCTTTATTGAGTACACTAAAGCCTTTGACTGTGTGGATCACCACAACTGTGGAAAATTCTTCAAGATGGAAATACCAGACCACCTTACCTGTCTCTGAGAAGCCTGTATGCAATTCAAGAAGCAACAGTTAGAACTGGTCATGGAACAACGGAGTGGTTCAAAATTGGGAAAGGAGTATGACAAGGCTGTATACTGTCACTCTGCTTATTTAACTTATATATGCAGAGTATATCATGCGAAATGCTGGGCTGGATGAATCACAAGCTGGAATCAAGATTTCCAGGAGAAATATCAACCACCTTAGGTATGCAGATGATACCACTATAACAGCAGAAAGCGAAGAGGAACTAAAGAGTCTTTTGATAAGGGTGAAAGAGGAGAGTGATTTAAAACTCAGCATTCAAAAAACTAAGATAGTAAAAAAAACCCCATGATCATGGCATCTGGTCCCATCACTTCATGGCAAATAGATGGGAGAAATAGTGGAAGCAGTGACAGATTATAATTTTGAGGGGCTCCAAAATCGCTGCAGTCATGAAATTAAAAAATGCTTGCTCCAAACCTAGACGGCATATTAAAAAGCAGAAACATTACTTTGCTGACAAAATTCTGTGTAGTCAAAACTATGGTTTTTCCAATAGTCATGTACAGATGTGAGAGTTGGACCATAAGAAGGCTGAGGGCCAAAGAATCGACGCTTTTGAACTGTGGTGCTGGAGAAGACTCTTGAGAGTCCCAGGACAGCAAGGAGACCAAACCAGTCAATCTTAAAGGAAATCAACCCTGAATATTCATTAGAAGGTCTGATGCTAAAGCTGAAGCTCCAGTACTTTGGCTATCTGATGCAAAGAGCTGACTCACTGGAAAAGACTCTGATGCTGGGCAAGATTGAGGGCAAAAGGAGAGAGGGGTGACAGAAGATGAGATGGTTGGATAGCATCGTTGGCCAATGGACATGAGTTTGAGCAAATTCTGGAAGATAGTGATAGACAGGGAAGGCGTATTGCAGTCCATGGGGTTGCAAAGGGTCGGACAAGGCTTAGCAACTAAACAACAACACAATGTAATGTAGAAAATCTTTAAAATGATCTCTGATGGTTCATCTTTATTGACATTTTGACATTATTTTATGTTACTTTTCAGAATACTCCATGAAGTCTTTCTGCTTGACTTTTTTGAGCTGTTTTTTCCTTAACATCCTTTTTTGGGGGAGTTTGTTTAGAACTATTATTTTTTATTAATTAATTTATTATCTATTTTATTTTTGCCTGTGCCACGTCTTTAGGCTTTTCTCTACTTGTGGCAAGTAGGTGCTACTCTTCATTGCGGTGTCAGGATTCTCATTGCAATGGCTTCTCCTGTTGTAGAGCACAGGATCTAGATGCACAGGCTCTGTAGTTGTGAAGCACAAGCTTAGTTGCTCTGAGGCATGTGGAATCTTCCTGGACCAGGAATCGTTTTTCCTGCATTGGCAGGTTCATTCTTATCCACTCAACCACCATAGAAGTCCTCCTTAATATCCTTGATGCACCTTAATCAACCTGAAGTTTCAACCCAGATATCATCAACTAACATTAGTGAACAAGTCCTTGACTTCAGTGACACTTGGCTTTCCTCCTATATCTATGGCCACTCATCCTTTCTCCAAATATTTTTAAAGTGCATTTTATCTTCCAGGCACTGTGCTAAATTATTTGAGCAGAGAAGTAAAAAAAGTCAAACAAGATTCCTGTCCTCATGCAGTTTATAATAGAGGAGATAGAAAATAAATCAGGGCTTTCTCTGGTGGCTCAGTAGTAAAGAATCTGCCTGCCAATGCAGGAGACATGGGTTCAATCCCTGGAGCAACTAAGCCTGTGCACCACAATCATTGAGCCTGTTCTCTAGAGCACACGTGACACAACTACTGAAGCCTGCATGCACTAGAGCCTGTGCTCCACAAGAGAAGCCACTGCAATGAGAAGTCCATGCACTACAGCAAAGAGTAGCCCCTCTCGCTGCCATCAGAGAAAGCCTGTGCAGCAAGGATGAATAAGCACAGCAAAAATAAATAAATAAATACATAAAATTATTAATAAAAAAAGAAAAGAAGTCATTAGACAAGACAATTCTAGAGAAGGGATAAGTGCTGTAAGTAAGAGAATGTAGTAATGTGGGTGGAGAGGGATTGGGTTGTAGGGGATGTGGTCAGGGAAGGTCTCTGTGATGAGGAGATGTTGAAACCCCTAATATGTTAGGTGGTGACAAGTGCTAAGAAATAAAATGGAGAGGGGAAGAAAGGGTGCTAGTGTTATTTTACTAGGGGAAGCCTCTTAGACAAGGTGATATTTGAACAAGAGATCTCGGTGAAGCCATGGAGTGAGCTAAGGAGCTATCTGGGAGACCACTCCAAGCAGAAGAAACAGGAAATGAAAAGGCCCTGAGGAAGGAAAGTGCTTCCTTGTGTTAAGGTAACGTCTAGGACTCCAGTGTAGGTTGGAGTGGAAAGATAGAAGGGAAAAGCCAAAGATGGGTTTGAGGTTGCTGGGCAAGACCACTCTTTAGAGTGAGATGGGAAGACCTGAAGGTTTTGAACAGATGGTGGGATTTAAATGGCTCAGATGCTGTGAGAAAAGAGCATTAAAAAAAATATGTATACAGTGTTCAAACATAAATGGGATATTATGTGCATGCTTTACAATCTGCATTTTTGCAAAATGAATTTTAAAAAAAACAAAATGTGATCAACTTACCTCTTTGTTTGAAATCCTCTGTGGTGCCCCATTCCCTCACAATCAAGTCTGAAGCCTCACAAAGCCTTCTCCAGTTTAGCCACTGCCTGCTTTACTGCTCCCAAATCACAGAACTTCTTTTCCAGTAGGGGAATTTGGGGCTGTCACAATTGCTTGTCCCTTGTTTAGAATTACTCTTTCCTTCCTTCCCTATCCATACAGTCAATGACTTTTCTATACATCTCATGTATTCTTTCTTTCATTCATTTAACAAATGTTTATTGAGGGACCTGCTACGTTGGAGAAGGAAATGGCAACCCACTTAAGTATTCTTGCCTGGAGAATCCCATGGACAGAGGAGCCTGGAAGGCTACAGTCCATGGGGTCGCAAGACTTGGATATGACTTACCAACTAAACCACCACCACCATGTCCTTCAGGTCCTCTTCTAGAAGTATATTCCAGGTACCAGGGACATAGCACTGAACAAAACAGACAAAAAGTCTAACCCTCATGGGCCTTAAATTCTAATGAGAGTTAGACAGGAGAAAATAATAATTATGAAAATATACGTATAAATATATACTATGTGACTTCATATGTAAGATGGTGATACATCCTAAGGAGAAAAATAAAGCAATGAAGGAGGGATGGGATGCTGGGGGGATGGAATGGATTTTAGATCCTGTGGCCAAGAAGCCTCACCAAGAAAGTGAAAGCTGAGCAAAGACCTGGGGGAGGTGAAGGAGTGAGTCAGGCAGCTATTTGGAGGAGAACATTCCAGGCAGAATGCAAAGGCCCTAAGGCAAGAGCCTGCTTCCAAGTGTTCCAGGAATAGTAAAGAGGCCAGTGTGTTAGAGGGGTGTGTGGGGGCAGGTAAGCTCTGGAGGCCCTTATATGGAACTTGCCTTTTAGTCTGACACAGGAGCCACTGGAGGGTTTGGGGCAGAGTAGTAGTGACATGTTTAGACTAATTAAATTTTTTAATATATTCACTCTAGCTAGTGAATTGAGAACAGACTGAGTGAGGCAAAGGCTGACGTAGGAAGACTAGTTAGGAGACTCCTGTTAAATTCCCAGGTGGTAAAGAATCTGCCTGCCAATTCAGGAGCCGCAGGTTCAATCCCTGGGTCAGGAAGATCCCCTGGAGGAGGAAATGGCAACCCACTCCAGTATTCTTGCTGAGATAATCCCATGGAGGAGCCTGGAGGGCCACAGTTCACGGGATCACAAAGAGTCGGATGTGACTGAGGTTGCACGCACATGAAATTCAAGCTAAGTGATGATGATATCTTGAGTCAGGATGGCAACAGTGGAGATGGTAAAAAGTTGGTAGATTCCAAATAATTGTTGAAGAAAGAGGCACAGGATTTGCTGAGGAATCAAATATGAAATATGTGCATGAAATAAAATAGTCAAAGATGACTCCAAAGTTTTGGCCTAAACAACTAGAAGATGGGATTGCCATTTATGAAATGAAGAAAATTGTTAAGACTGGTAGGTTTGGACAGAGGTTTCAGGAAATCAGTTTACAGTGTGAGATGCCTAAGTGCCTTTTGGATATCCTTATGATGGTATCAAGTAGGGAGCTGGATCTGCGAGTTTAGAATTCAGAGGGAAAGGTTCAGGTTGAAATACAAACCTACAGTTGCCAGCATATTTAAAGCAAAAAGATTGGATGAGATCACCAATGGGTTTTGATGGTAGACAGAAAAAGAAGTTCAAGGATGGAGTCCTGGGACACTCTTAACAGCAGTTCTTAAACTTTTAAACCTCAAGATCCTTTTACACTCTTAAAAGAGCTTTTCTTTTTGGGAGTTTTATCTATCAATATTGACTGTAGTATTACATGTTATCATAAATAGCTTTTTTTTTAATATAGAAAGTCTTAAAGTTTATTTTGGCAGATCTGCTTTTATAGGCATTGGTTTAAAGTAAACAGTATTTTTTTTAATAAAAATGTTTTCTAAAACAAAAGAAAATTCAAGGGGAGAAATGTCATTGTTTTGCATTTTGCAAATTTCTTTAATGTTTGCCTTAATGCAAGGTAGCTGGATTCATGTATCTGCTTCTGCATTCTGAGTGATACCATATTATACATCATGTAACCTATAGAATGCTTCCCAGCTGGCTCAGTGGTAAAGAATTTGCCTGCCAAGGCAGGAGATGCAGGTTTGATCCTTGGGTCAGGAAGAGTCCCTGAAGTAGGAAATAACAACCCACTCCAGTGTTCTTGCCTGGGAAATCCCGTGGACAGAGGAGCCTGGTGGGCTATAGTCCATGGGGTCATAAAGAGTCGGACACAAATTAGCGACTGAGCATGCACACAACCTGTGGAACACTCTCTACACCATAAGAGATTGTGAATGAAAAAAGCAAATGCTATTTTAGTATTACTATTAAAATAGATTTTATCTTACAATCCCTTGGAAAGGTGTCAGGAGTTCTTAGACTCCACTTTGAGAACTCTGGAAACTATTTAGAGGTTGGGAAGATGTAGAAGCAATTAACAAAGAAGACTCAGAAGTTGTATTCAGGGAGGCTGAAGGAAAATCAGAAGACCTTAGTGCTTGGAGATCCAATGGAGATCCAATGTATTTTAAGTGGGAGCGTGACTAAACACTGCTGATGGTACAAATCAGCTGTGGGCAGAGACTGATCACTGGATTTGGCATCATGGAGGTCATTACTGACGTTGATAAAGGGTGGAGGTTGGGTGGAGAGGTGAGTGAAAAAGTCTGGCAAGAGTGGGTCACAGCATAAAGGTGACTTCTTTGGATCACTGAACCCCAGATTAGGTTCAGTTCAGTTCAGTCACTCAGTCGTGTCTGACTCTTTGCAACACCAGGGACTGCAGCACACCAGGCTTCCCTGTCCATCACCAACTCCTGGAGTTTGCTCAGATTCATGTCCATTGAGTTGATGATGCCATCCAACCATCTTATTCTCTTTTGTCCCTTCTCCTCCTGCCTTCAATCTTTCCCAGCATCACGGTCTTTCCTAATGAGTCAGTTCTTTGCATCTGGATGGACAAAGTATTGGAGTTTCAGTTCCAATCAGGTGGCCAAAGTATTGGAGTTTCAGCTTCAGCATTAGTCCTTCCAATGAATATTCAGGACTGATTTCCTTTAGGATTGACGGGTTTGATCTCCTTGCAGTTCAAGGGAGTCTCAAGTGTCTTCTCCAACACCACAGTTCAAAAGCATCAATTCTTCAGCGCTCAGCTTTCTTTAAAGTCCAACTCTCACACCCACACATGACTACTGGAAAAATCATAGGTTGACTAGATGGCCCTTGGTGGCAAAGTAATGTCTTCTGCTTTTTAATATGCTGTCTAGGTTGGTCATAGCTTTTCTTTCAAGGAGCAAGTATCTTTTAATTTTATGGCTCCAGTCACCATCTGCAGTGATTTTTAAGCCCCATTGTTTCCCCATCTATTTGCCATGAAGTGATGGGACCAGATGCCATGATCTTAGTTTTCTGAATGTTGAGTTTTAAGCCAACTTTTTCACACTCCTCTTTCACTTTCATCAAGAGGCTCTTTAGTTCTTCTTTGCTTTCTGCCATAAGGGTGGTATCATCTGTGTATCTGAGGTCACTGATATTTCTCCCAACAGTCTTGATTCCAGCTTGTGATTCATCCAGTCCAGCACTTCACATGATGTACTCTGCATATAAGTTAAATAAGCAGGGTGACAATATGCAGCCTTGACATACTCCTTTCCCAATTTGGAACCAGTCTGTTGTTCCATGTCCAGTCCTAACTGTTGCTTCTTGACCTGCATACAGGTTTCTCAAGGGACAGGTCAGATGGTCTGGTATTCCCATCTCTTTAAGAATTTTCCACAGTTTGTTGTGATCCACATAGTCAAAGGCTTTGGTGTAGTCAAAGCAAAAACAGATGTTTTTTTCTGAAACTCTCTTGCTTTTTCGATGATCCAGTGGATGTTGGCAATTTGATCTCTGAGTCCTCTGCCTTTTCTAAATCCAGGTTGAACATCTGGAAGTTAACGGTTCACATACTGTTGAAGCCTTGCTTGGAGAATTTTGAGCATTACTTTGCTAGTGTGTGAGATGAATGCAATTGTGCAGTGGTTTAAACATTCTTTGACATTGCCTTTCTTTGGGATTGGAATGAAAACTGACCTTTTCCACTCCTGTGGCCATTGCTGAGTTTTCCAAATTTGCTGGGATATTGAGTGCAGCACTTTCATAGCATCATCTTTTAGGATTTGAAATAGCTCAACTGGAATTCTATCGCCTCCACTAGCTTTGTTCATAGTGATGCTTCCTAAGGCCCACTTCACATTCCAGGATGTCTGGCTCTAGGTGGGTGATCACACCATCGTGATTATCTGAGTCATGAAGATCTTTTTTATATAGTTCTTCTGTGTATTCTTGCCACCTCTTCTGAATCTCTTTTGCTTCTGTTAGGCTTATACCATTTCTGTCCTTTATTGTGCCCATCTTTGCATGAAATGTTCCCTTAGTATCTCTAATTTTCTTGAAGAGATCTCTAGTCTTTCTCATTCTATTGTTTTCCTCTATTTCTTTGCATTGGCCACTGAGGAAGGCTTTCTTTTCTGTCCTTGCTATTCTTTGGAACTCTGCATTCAAATAGGTATATCTTTCCTTTTCTCCTTTGCCTTTTGCTTCTCTTCTTTTCTCAGCTATTTGTAAGGCCTCCTCAGACAACCATTTTGCCTTTCTGCATTTCTTTTTCTTTGAGATGATCTTGATCTCTGCCTCCTGTACAATGTTATGAATCTCCATCCATAGTTCTTTAGGCACTCTATCAGATCTAATCCCTTGAATCTATATTCATCACCTCCACTGTATATTCATAAGGGATTTGATTTAGGTCAAGCGCTCATGATCTGAGCCTCATCAGCTCCTGGTCTTGTTTTTACTGACTGTATAGAGCTTCTTCATATTTGGCTGCAAAGAATATAATCAATCTGATTTCGGTTTTGACCATCTGGCGATGACCATGTATAGTCTTCTCTTGTGTTGTTGGAAGAAGGTTTTTGCTATGACCAGTGCCTTCTCTTGGCAAAACTGTTAGTCTTTGTCCTGTTTCAACTTTGACACCAAGACAAAATTTGCCTGTTATTCCAGGAATCTCTTGGTTTCCTACTTTTGCATTCCAGTCTGCGATGATGAAAAGGACATCTTTTTTGGGTGTTAGTTCTAGAAGGTCTTGTAGGTCTTTATAAAACCATTCAACCTCAGCTTCTTCTGCATTTGTGCTTGGGGCATAGACTTGGATTACTGTGATACTGAATGGTTTGCCTTGGAAATGAACCAAAGGATCATTCTCTTGTTATGTGACTGAATCCAAGTACTGTGTTTTGGACTCTTTTGTTGACTATGAGGGCTACTCCATTTCTTCTAAGGGATTCTTGCCCACAGTAGTAGATATAATGGTCATCTGAATTAAATTCGCCCATTCCAGTCCACTTTAATTCACTGATTCCTAAAATGTCGATGTTCACTCTTGCCATCTCCTGTATGACCACTTCCAATTTACCTTGATTCAAGGACCTAACATTCCAGGTTCCTATGCAACATTGTTCTTTACAGCATTGGATTTACTTCCATCTCCAGTCACATCCACAACTGGGCATTGTTTTCTCTTTGGCTGTTTCTTCATTCTTTCTGGAGTTATTTCTCCACTCTTTTCCAGTAGTATATTGGGCACCTACCGACCTGGGGAGTTCATCTTTAAGTGTCCTATCTTTTTGCCTTTTCATACTGTTCATGGGGTTTTCAAGGCAAGAATACTGAAGTGGTTTGCTATTCCTTTCTCTAGTGGACCACATTTTGCCAGAACTCTCCACCATGGCCCATCCGTCTTGAGTGGCCCTGCAAGGTACGGCTCATAGTTTCATTGAGTTAGATAAGGCTGTGGTCCATGTGATCAGTTTGGTTAGTTTTATGTGATTGTGGTATTCATTTTGTCTGCCCTCTAATGGATAAGGATAAGAGGCTTATGGAAGCTTCCTGATGGGATAGACTGACTATGGGGGAAACTGGGTCTTATTCTGATAGGCGGGGCCATGCTCAGTAAATCTTGAATGGAATTTTCTGTTGATGGTGGGGCTGTGTTCCCTCTCTGTTGTTTGACCTGTAACGAAGATAATGGTGACCTACTTCAAAAGGTCTGTGCACCCATAGACGCTCTCAGTGCCCCAGACCCTGCAGCACGTCACTGCTGACCCACACCTCCACCGGAGACTCTAGGACACTCACAGGCAAGTCTGGGTTAGTCTCTTGTGGGGACACTGCTCCTTTCTCCTAGGTCCTGGTGTGCACAAGGTTTTGTTTCTGTCCTCCAAGATTCTGTTTCCCCAGTCCTGTGTAAGTTCTGGTGACTCTATGGTGGGGTTAATGGTGACCTCCTCCAAGAGGGCTTATGCCACACCAAGGTCTGTTGCATCCAGAGTCCCTGCCCCTGTGGCAGGGCACTGTGGACCCATACCTCCTCAGGAGACACTCAAATACTCAAAGGCAGGTCTGGCTCAGTCTCTGTGGGGTCTCCTGGTGCTCACAAGGTTTTGTTTGTTCCCTCTGAGCATCTCTGGTAGGTATGGGTTTTGATTCTAAACTTGATTTCACCCCACCTTCGGTCTTGCTGGGGCTTGTCCTTTGTCCTTGGATGGGGGATGTCTTTTTTTGGTAGGATCCACCATTCTCCTGTTCATGATTATTCAGCAAGTTGTAATTTTGGAGTTCTTGCAGGAGAAGATGAGCACATGTCCTTCTACTCCACCATCTTGGGACTCATTTCCAAGAGATGCAGGTTGGCTTGAACCTACATTTCTTGCCTTGGTAGGTGGGTTCTGTACTGCTAGCACCACCTGGAAGCCCCAGATTAGGTTAATTTTCCCCTAAATCTACTTGTTGCTCTACCCTATTTTCACACTTGACCTTTTATTTTTGTAGTTTACTTTTTTAAATACCTATCTCTTCTACTACATTTCAAATTTTGTGAGAACAGGGATCTCAATTTTATCTCAGTTTTAAAGTCAGTTTTATTCATTGCTGCTGCTCCATCACATAGCAGGTGCCTTGGACTCAGTGAATGCTAAAGTTGCCCCTAGTAAGCTTTTCATGGTTTCTCAGGGGTCAGGAAGTGATTCACCATATTTTACAGGGAACACTACAAGTCTCTTATCATATTCTTTTTCTGTCACCTGATCCTTCTTTTCCTCAAACAAATCCACACTTTCATCTTTAGGACTTGTCTTAGTCTTTTGGGGCTGCTATAACAAAATGCCACAGAATGAGTAGCTTATAAATAACAGAAATTTATTTCTCACAGTTCCACAGACTGGAAAGTCAGGATCAAGACATTAGCATCATCATGTTGTAGGGAGATCTCTCTTCCTGATTCATAGTCAAAGCTCTGTTCTCCCATGGCACAAGGGGCAAGGGAGATCTCTGGGGCCTCTCCTATAAGGGTACAAGTCCCATTCATGGGGGCTCTGCACTCATGACCTAATCATGTAATAGAGGCCCCATCTCCTAATACCATCACCGAGGGCAATAGGTTTCAACATAAATTTGGGGGCGAGCAGAAAGAAACATTCATTGTATACCAGGGCCCTATGCTTAGGAAGGCTTCTCGTGTGTGTGTGTTTGTGTGCGTGTGCTCAGTTGTGTCCAACTCTTTGTGACCGCATAGACTATAACCCACCAGGCTCCTCTGTCCATGGAATTTTCCAGGCAAGAATCCTGGAGTGGGTTGTCATTTCCTCCTCCAGCGGATCTTCCCAACTCAGGGATCAAACCTGCATTTCTTGTGTCTCCTGAATTGGCAAGCAGATTCTTTACCACTCTGCTACCTGGGAAGCCCCATGCTTGGTTTAATGCTCCAATATTGGGATCTTGAAATTGTTAGCAATTTTTGAACATGAGACCTTGCTAACTATGTAACTGGTACTTCAGTGAAGTGATGAATATACACAGTTATGGACGATAATCCTTTATCTCTTGTTAGTTCAAATATTTATTGATTGAATACTGTGTTCTAAGGTAGCTAAGTATAGTGGGGGAGGGGAGCCATAGCCACTCCAGGCAGACGAGGCCATAGGAGCAAAGGTTCTGAAGTTAGACATAGAATGAGATGTGGCTGGACAAAAATGGCCTTGTTACGGTCTGTCTCCTGAGGGTTGTTCTCTCTCTTCATGGACCTACTGCCTTTTGTCAGCAACTCCCAACTAGCACAAATCCATAGTGCTTTGAATTACAGCCTGCACATTCACCCACAGACATTAACTGTCTAGAGGATGAGCATTGTGCTGGGTGCTGTAGGGAACACAGCTGCTGTCTTCCGGGAGTTTGCATTTCCTGGGAAAGGGAGATATAAGTAGTAAAGGGTAAACATGTTGAAGGCAGGTCTCCCTAGCACCTTGTTCAGTGCCCTGTGGGTATTGTCTTGCATTATTTTGGATTTATAGACCAATAATGAAATCAAGCGTGTTCATTTTCCCATGATGGAGAAGAAAACGTCATTAGTGTTTTCTGTATCAGGCTGATAGTGAATATGTATTTTATCCATCTTGTAGCTTTTTTGGGGGAACATTCACCAGGAAGTTAAGAAAGGAAGACAGGGAATAAAATTCCCTAAATGGCCAGAGGGATAGGGAGAGATGCCAGGTCCTTCAAAGTTGTGTGTGTATGTGTGTGCGTGTGGGGACAATCTCAGGAGGGGACACCACTGTGACACGACTCTTGTCCTCCATCAGGAGAGCTCTCGGTTACCCCATCTGTCAAGTGACAGATGGATTGGGTGATTTCTCTGAGGGATCCATCGCACATTATGAGGTCCCTAGAGTTGGATTCTGGTTCCACTTCGCCTACAAGCTACGAGGCCTCAGTGTCTATTGCTGTGAAACTAGGAGCTGGGGCTAGAGTACTTTTTTCTGGAAGCCGGTCACTGAGGAACACCTGTTGCACTCCTCAGAGGAGCGTGCCCGGGACTCTGCGTGGCCTCGCCGGCTCCTCGGGGCAGCAGCGAGGGGGTGGGGCCTGAGCCGGCCGCGCCCTGAGACTCACCTGTGCGCGGAGCGGTGACTCACCTGCTCGCCCCCGCTCGCGGGCTGTTCCGGGAGTGAGCGTTCCTCCTTCCTCTCGGGGGTGGGAGGGGTGTCACTCCCATCTTTGGTCACTAGTAGCCTGGGATGAAGTAACTCAGAGGTGAACGGCGGAGAGGAAGAGGGCCTTTTAGGGGTCTGGGTCTGGCATTGTCAGCCTGTGTGGTCGTGGACTCGCCCCCAAAGGGAGAACTGAGAAAGCCGGGCGGCAGCGGGAGGCGCTGGGAAGAGCGCGCCGGAGGGAGGTGCTGGGAAGGGCGGGCGGGGCTCGGGCCGCGGGGCGGGGGCGGGGGCCGCGGGCGGGGGGCGGGCCGGGGGCGGGGGCGCCGGGCGGCCCATTTCCTCCTCGGAGCCGGACTGGGGGAGACAAAGCGGCGGCCCGTCGGCTTCTGGCCTCTGGAATCTTCCAGCGCTCTCCCAGCTCGCCGCAGGTAATTGTCTTCGTGCGGGTGCGGGCTCCCCAACCGTCCGAGGGGCTCCTCGAGTGGGTGGGCCGGGCGCGGTCACCTCAGCGACCTCCCTCGGAATCGGGCTTCTGGCCGGCGCCGGTGCGGCCTTCGGCCCGCTTCCCCGGCGGGGCCCCCGGCCTGGGCCCTGGCCCGGCGGGCGGGGCCGGCGCTTCCTGGCCTTCGGGAAGTTGAGGGGCCGTGGCGGCTGGAGCGGAGCGAGTGGCGGACCCCGCGCTACCGCGGCGCTTCCTCTCTGGAAAGTTTCTTCCGGTGTCTAAACTTTGTTCAGTGGGCTCGGTGCGCGCGCCAGACCCGCGCTGGGCCGCCGTGGCCGCCTTCCTTGTGGGGAAGAGTCTGCCCCTTGCTCGAGGTGCGGGTGGTTCGGGAGTTGAGGTTTCCTCTGAAGTACGTGTGGTTTGTGGTTTCTGTGGTCGCATCCCTCCCCCCCACCGAAACTTCCAGGTCAGGTGGACGTGACGTGGGCTGAGCCCGCAACCTCGGGTTGCCGGCCCGAGCGAATGTGAAAGTTTGTGGCCCTTTCCCTGACACAGCCTGGCTGGGAATGGGCGCCACACCCGTGTGTGGACTTTTAGCGTGCACCGAGTTAACCTTTGTTTTGAAATTGCTCTGACTTACTGTGCTGGTTAGTTGGAAGTACTTAATTCTGATTAGTCCTAGTTTTCACGAGTGGCGTTGGAATCTCTTTCTGTTAACTTTTAAAGGAGTGTGCGTGTGTGAAGCGCTTGTTGGAAAAAATGTTGACTGAATGCCTAACCTTGGCTTGGCAGGAATGGCTTCCCAATAATGCGGGCGGCAGTTGGCTCAGATCCAGGACTCACACCCTCTTATGTACCTCTGCGTCTTCGTAACATTGTGTGTGTGTGTGTGTGTGTGTGTGTGTGTGTGTGTGTGTGTGTGTGTTTTGGGCAAAACTTAACAGTAATTTAGAATAGAGTAAGATATGTTAAGTCTCCAACCAAGTTAAGGACTTTTCTTGTTTACGGTGAAGGAAATGATTACGTCATGGTATTGTTGCAACAGGATAGGCATTTCGATGAGAGGGTATTTTCTTTAGCAGTGAGTTTTAAAGACTCTACAGGTGTATGTTATTTTAGGAAAGGAATTTATAAATCAAGTTAATTAGGATGTTATTTTGTTTTACAAGAAAACGGGTTGAGAAGTTATCCAGAGCCTCTGCCCAATTATTTGCTTTTTTTGACTTTTACTAAGTTAAATTTTTTTTAATCCACTTTAAGTGCCCACAGTTGAATAAGAAATGGTCTTTAACCCCAAGACCTCACAATGTAGTAGGAAAGAGACACACACCCCAGGTGTAGTGCAAGAATGATGACTTTTGCTACCATAATAGTATTGATGAGAAGCTTGTGAATGGTCAGTCTTAAATAATAATAATGACAAAAACTGGTGGAGACATGGAAAGAGGGCTAGTAAGTTTTGTTTAGATAAGACCAGAATGTTCCAGGAAAGGAGAGCTTTTGAACTGGATGAAACAGGAGTAGGATTTGGTTGGCAGGAAGCATAAAAGGGCAAAGGAGTTTATGGAATTGTGATCTAAGTCTCTCCTGGTTTTCCTTTTACTCTTGGTTCTTGTTTCTCAGTCTGGGTTTTTTGTTTTTTGGTTTTACTTGTTCTATACACTTTTTTTTTTGTATATATATATATTTATTTATTTTTCTTTACATTATTGTGTTTTGCCATACATTGACATGAATCCGCCATGGGTATACATGTGTTCCTCTTCCAGAACCCCCCTCCCATATACACTCTTATCTAGAATTCTATCCAGCTTATCTCGAAAGCCTTACATCATTGATGGGGTGTGGCTCTCCTTTCATTAGCAACATCTTATTCCATTCAGTGACTTAGAGATCAGGGGTGCCTTCTTCCTCTAAGTTGAGAATCACTTCTCTGCATAGTCTTCCTGTCATCAAACTTAGGTTAAAAGTCCAACACTGATGCTAAAGTGGAAGCTTCTCTTTTGAATTCGAAAGTCTCACTTGATCCATAGGGTCACTTGTGCACCAGAGAACTGCTTGGGTGTCCAAAGAGGCTTCTCAAACTTGAGGACCAAAATGAGATACCTTTTTCTTTTTTAGACCTAAACCAGATGTGAAGATGGGCAGTAACTGGCAGAGTCCTGGGATTTCCTTGAGAAAGGGGCAGTGTGAGACAGGACAGACAGACCTGGTTGTTGTGGTTTGTTTGCTGATGAAGATCTGGACAGAGGAAACAGGGATCTCTACTTGCCTGAAGGTCCTGAGACAGGAAAAAATTCCATGTGTTTAGAGACCTAAGAGAAGACTTGTGTAACTTTAAGTTCTTTTAGAGTGGGGGAAAGGCCTCTCATGAAATTGCCAGGAAACTCCAGATCACATGTTTGGATTTTCTTCTAAGAGTTGTAAGAAACCGTTTTAGGGAGTTTCATGATCTGATTTCCTTTTTAAGGTTACTCCTGTTAGTGCTTTCAGGGCTTGTATTGTGTACAAATGGAAGTAGGGAGTTGAGCTAGGAAGATGGCGGGACTGAGAGTGGTGAGATAAAGGGAGCTGTATTTTGGAAAAATGAGATAGGCTTGACATATGAAATATGAATTTGGCATAGTGGTCTAGGATTATGTTAACTGTTGTTGTATTGTTTGCTCAGTGATGAGCCCCCTCCCCCTTTGTATTCCATAATTTTTATGATGAGCTCTTAGTCCTATTACAAGACTTCAAGCTAGCACTTTCCTTTTTGGTAGCACATCTCTTCCAACCAGGTGGTGTACTCCATTGCACTCTACCTAGTTGTTGATATTTTTGTTTGTCTTTTCTGTTAGAAAGTGAGCCTTGGTCTTTGGCATGGTACCTGGCCTGGAGAGTAAAGAAAACATTAGATGCCCTTTTCTTTATGGAATCTAGCTTGTGGGTGGAACTATGACAGATGAGCAACAGTCAGATTATGGAGGGCCTTTATTACCAAGATGATATTTTGGGTGAAGGAGAACTATCTTCATTTCATTCTTACTCCTTTGCACCCGGCTGTAATCAGGTAAAATCTTTTCCATCTGTCTTCCTCTTATAAGT
Source organism: Antilocapra americana (assembly GCA_007570785.1). NCBI lineage: Eukaryota > Metazoa > Chordata > Mammalia > Artiodactyla > Antilocapridae > Antilocapra > Antilocapra americana. Next base: position 1,748,915 of record ML661896.1, on the reverse strand, counting down.
TCTTGTTTTTCCTTCTCTCTGCTTCCATTCTAGACTAATTTTTGAACTATCAAACTGCTTGTAGTTCTCTGGATAAATTGTTTTCTAATTTATATATGTTTTAATATATTTATATAAAACAAAAGTATATTTTATATAATTTATATTTAGAAATTTATATGATTTCTATAATTTATATATATACATTTTTCTAAAGAGCCTCTTGATGAAAGTGAAAAGAGGAGAGTGAAAAAGTTGGCTTAAAGCTCAACATTCAGAAAACTAATCATGGCATCCAGTTTCGTCACTTCATGGCAAATAGATGGGAAACAGTGGCTGACTTTATTTTTTTGGGCTCCAGAATCACTGAAGATGGTGATTGCAGCCATGAAATTAAAAGACGCTCCTTGGAAGGAAAGTTATGATCAACCTAGACAGCATATTATAAAGCAGTGACATTGCTTTGTCAACAAAGGTCTGTCTAGTCAGAGCTATGGTTTTTCCAGTAGTCATGTATGGATATGAGAGTTGGACTGTAAAGAAAGCTGAGCACCAAAGAATTGATGCTTTTGAACTGTGGTGTTGGAGAAGACGGTTGAGAGACCCTTGGACTGCAAGGAGATCCAACCAGTCCATCCTAAAGGAGATCAGTCCTGTGTGTTCATTGGAAGCACTAATGTTGAAGCAGAAGCTCCAATACTTTGGCCACCTGATGGGAAGAGCTGACTTTTTAGAAAAGACCCTGATGTTGGGAAAGATTGAGGGCAGGAGGAGAAGGGGGTGACAGAGGATGAGATGGTTGGATGACATCACCGACTCAATGGACATGAGTTTGGGTAGACTCCGGGAGTTGGTGATGGACAGGGAGGCCTGGCGTGCTGCGGTTCATGGGGTCTCAAAGAGTCAGACACGACTGAGTGAGTGAACTGAACTGATTGGTTGTTTTTTATTTTTAATAAAACAAATTAAAAGTATAGTATACATACGGAAACATTTAAATTATAGGAGTACTGCTTAATGAATTGAGTGAACACCACCATAGCTGCCATCCAGATCAAGAAACAAAATTACTAGTACTCTAGAAATCCCTTTGCAGTCACTACCCACTCCTCTCCCTTCAGTTTTTATAATCTGAGAATTTGGAATGTTATTGTTGCTCTGTAAGTGTCCTCTAAAGTTAATTGAAATTCTTACTGTCTTTCCCTCCACTATTCAGTCTTTTACACATGAGTGATACTTATTATTCTTTTGGGGAGATACACTGGTGTCTTGTTGCTGCACTAGTCAGAATTTTAGATTGGCATTCAACACCTTCTAAATCCTGGCCCTAACTTATTTTTCAGCCTTATCTTCTATTGTGAATTGTTGCTACATGTCTCTGCATCTGCCAGGCATTTGTTCTGGAATGCTCCGTCCATCTCTGACACAAATGCTATCCATCTGAGCGATATGCCTCTTCTGTTGAGACATTGATCATTGTTGTTGAAAGTTATCTTTAACTTTCTGGAAATTCTAAAATTTGCATTTGATTGTGACATTCTCATTATCTTTAAAAAATATACCTAATAAGATGTACCATTTAAATTATCTTTATGTGTACACTTCAGTGGCATTAAGTACATTCACTTTGTTGTGTAACCACTGTCACTGTCCCTATCCAGAAAAAATTTTCATTGTCCTAAACTGAAGCTCCATAACCGTTAAACAGTAATTTTCCATTTCCTCTCTGCCTGGCCCACTGGCAATCACCATGGTATTTTCTGTCTCTCTGAATTTGATTGTATTAATACCTGGCTTGTTTAATTTAGCATAATGCTTTCAAGTTTTAACCATGTTGCAGTATATCCTTTTTAAGGGTTGAGGAATACCCCATTATCCGATCATCTGTTGATGAACACTTGGGTTGCCTCCACATTTGGCCACTGTGGATTATGCTCCTGTGAACACAGGTGTGCAAATATGTGTTTGTGTCCCTGCTTTCACCTCTTCTGGATATATACACAGAAGTGGAATTTCTAGTTCATTTGGTATGGTAATTCTGTGCTTGAATTTTTGAGGCTTTGCCATACTGTTTTCCACAGTTACTGTGTTATTTTATATTCATAAGAGTAATGTGTAAGTGTTTCATGTTCTCCACATTTTCATCTACACTTGTTAATTTCTATATTTCATGTTTAAAAAGATTTATTTACTTTTTGATAAGTCATCCTAATAGATGTGAGTTGATGTTTCATCATGGTTTTGATTTGTATTTCTCTAATGTTTAGTGACGAGTGTTTTTCATGTGGTTATTGGCTATTTGTATATTTTCTTGGAAGAAATCTCTGTTCAAGTCCTTTGCCCATTTTAATTGTTTGGGTTTTTTGTTGTTAAGGTATAGGATTTCTTAGTATCTTCTGGCTGTTAATCCCTTATTAGATACAGGACTTGAAATATTTTCTCTTAGTTTTACCCTGTTGGCATGTCCTTTAATGTGTAAAAGTTTTAAATTTTGATCAAGTCCAGTTTATCTGTTTTTTGTCATTGTTGTTCCTCATGCATTTAATGTCTTCTAAGAAATTGCCAACTCCATTGTCAAAGAGCTTTTTCCTTTGTCTCCCCCCCCACACCCCAACCCTTCCTCAGCTGAGCTGTGACTTCTTTGAGGACAGGAGATAAAAGTTTTTTATTGTGGCCTCTTTACCTTACAGTATAGTACACACATAGTGAGGAAGGAAAACTTATGAAGAGAATTTTTTTAAATGTAATTCTTAAAATGTTACAACAAACAGTAATTGTATGGCGGGGTGTTTTCTGCTGTTGATAATTTGTCATTGGTTATGTGTCTGTTACTTGATTTATGATAATCTGCTTTTAGTGAAAGTCACTCAGTCATGTCCAAGTCTTTGTGACCCCATGGACTGTAACCTACCAAGGTTCCCCTGTCTATGGGATTTTCCCGGCAAGAATACTGGAGTGGGTTGCCATTTCCATCTCCAGGGGATCTTCCCAACCCAGGGATCGAACCGAGGTCTCCCGCATTGTAGGCAGACACTTTACTGTCTGAGCCACCAGGGACGTCAACTGCTTTTAGGGATTTTTAATTTTAATGAATCTCAACTGGAGAGTTTGAACTCTTGTCATCTATGTCACGAATGTGATGAACTTGTAAGGGATATTTGGGCTTCCTTAGTGGCTTAGACAGAGAAGGCAACAGCACCCCACTCCAGTACTCTTGGCCTGGGAAATCCCATGGACGGAGGAGCTTTGTAGGCTGCAGTCCATGGGGTCGCTAGGAGTAGGACACGACTGAGGGACTTCACTTTGATTTTTCACTTCCATGCATTGGAGGAGGAAATGGCAACCCACTCCAGTATTCGTGCCTGGAGAATCCCAAGGACGAGGAAGCCTGGTGGACTGCCATCTATGGGGTTGCACAGAGTCGGACACGAGTGAAGCAACTTAGCAGCAGCAGTAGTGGCTTAGATGGTAAAGAATCTGTCTGCAATGCAGGAGACCTGAGTTGATCCCTGGGTTAGAAGATCCTCTGGAGCAGGGAATGGCTAACCACTCCAGTATACTGACCTGGAGAGTTCTGTGGACAAAGGAGCCTGGCAGGCTACAGTCTATGGGTTCGCAGAGTCGGACAGGACTGAGTGACTTTTACTTTCATAAAGGATATTTATTTTTAATGTCTGTTATGATAAAATGCTAATTTATTATTTTAGTAATGGAGTGCTGTTATTTACATAGCACTGAGTTGCTGATTTACCTTCCTAAAGGCTCTTGTGGACCATAAATTCTTTTGCTACGGAAGGAGTTCCTTCAAGGCCATTACATTCTTTTGCATTTTTCACTCTTTTGTGATGTCTAATATGAGTAGATATACTTATGCTTTATATAGGATTTGCCAGATTGATATGGGGGTGGAGGCAGCTTGGCTTTACATCCAGTTTCTTTTTTTTTAAACGTTTTATTTTTATTTATTTGACTGTGCCTGGCCTTAGTTGCGGCACACGGGATCTTCAGTTGTGGCATATGGCACATTCCCTGACCAGGGATCAAACCCAGCTCCCTGCATTGGAAGCATGATGTCTTAGCCATAGCCACCGGACCACCAAGGAAGTCCCTACATCCAGTTTCTTTCTTTTTTTTTTTTTTTAAATAAAACCACCACTCATTTTTATCACCTAGAGATAAACACTATTATTTTTTCTTAAGTGTGTATTGACTATAACTTATATAAAAACTAGATTTTTACTTTATTTGCTCTTGTCTATTTTTCATAGCTCTTGTCTGTTTATCATACTCAAACATTTCCCCTATTAATAGCATTAAGATTAACCTTTATTTTATGTACCACTGAGAAAAAAATAAGGGCTTCCCAGGTGGTTCAGTGGTAAAGAATCCGCCTGCCAATGCAGGAGATGTGGATTCTATCCCTGGGTTGGGAAGATTCCCCTGGAGTACGAAATGGCAACCCACTCCAATATTCTTGCCTGAAAAGTCCCATGGACAGGGGAGCCTGGGAAGCTACAGCCCATAGGGTCGAAGGGACTTACTTAAGACATGACTGAGCCCACACGAAAGAAATAAACACTACTAAATACACTAGGAGTTACCATCAATTTTAGAACACATCCAAAGAGACTTAAAGATGTGAGATATGTATGCTTTACAGTTGATAAAATATGTTAATCTCACAGTGTTAACATAGCCTGTTAATGATCCCCTACTGTTCCAGCATAGCTTCTTTAATCAGTCCTCTGTTGGACATTTAGTTTGCTTCCAGAGCTGCTTTAATTTGCAGCTGAATCTTCTGCCTGTCCTGACTTCTTAAGGGAAACTTCTTAGGAGTGGAATTCCCCAGGGAAGATTTGCTGCTCTTAAAACAATGTTTTTTTTAAAAAAACTGGAGTTATTAAATATACATAACGTAAAGTTTACTATTTCACTGTTTTTGAGCAATAAGGGTGTTTACATCATCCCCATCCATTTTCAGAACTTTTCCATTGTTCTGAACAGGATCTTATTTAACAGCAACTCCCCATCCTGCTCTCTCCCCAGTTCCTGGTAACCTCTTTTCTACTTTCTTTATCAATTTGCCTATTCTAGATACCTCATATAAGTGGAATTATATATTTGTCATATTGAGGACAACAGCAGCATTTTTGGTATATATTCCACTTCGCTTATCTATTCAATTGTTAATGAACATTTGGATAGTTCTTCTGTGAATAGTATACTGCTGTGAACATGTGTTCAAATATCTCTGAGACATTGCTTTCAGTTCTTTTGGGTATGTACCCAGAGGTAGAATTGCTGGATTATATGGTAGGTTTATTTTTAACTCTTTGAGGTACTGCCATACTGTTTTCCACAGTGGCTGTACCATTTCGAATTTCAACCAGCAGGGCACAGGAGTTCTAATTTTTCTCCATATCTTTACCAACACTTTTTTTTTTCTTTCCTGTTTTCTGTTGTTTTGATAGTAGCCATCCTAATGAATGTGAGATGGTTATCTCATAGTTTTGATGTGTATTCCTCAAATGATTAGTGATACTGAGTGTCTTTTCATGGGTTTATTGGCCATTTGTAGATCATCTCTGGAGAAATGTCTATTCTAGTCTTTGGCGGCACATCATTGAGGCTTTGTTTTTGGTTGTTGAGTTTTAGTTCTCTCTATATTCTGGATATTAGTTTCTTATCACACGCATGTTTTGCAATTATTTTCTTTTGTTGTCTGGATTGCCTTTTGACTCTTGGTAGTGTCCTTTGATATACCAGTTTTTATTTTGATGAAGTTCAGTTTTTGTTTTTTCTATTGTTGTGTCTTTGGTGTCACATCCAAGAAAGCATTACCAAATCCAGTGTCATAAAACTTTTGCCCTGTGATTCTTTTCTAAAGTTTTATAGTTTTAGCTCTTACATTTAGGTGTTTGATCCATTTTGAATTAATTATTGTATACCATAGAAGGTCTAACTTCATTGTTTTACGTGTGGATATCCAGTTTTCTCAGCCCTGCTTATTGAAAAGACCGTCCTTTCCTCTTTGAATGGTCTTGACATCCTTGCTGAAGATCATTTGACTATCAGAGGGTTTGTTTCTGGGTTCTTCATTTTGTTCTTTTGATCTCTTATGTCGTTATGTGGTGCTTTATGCCAGTACCACATCATTGTTTACTGTAATTTTGCAGTAAGTTGATGCCAAATTTGATCTTGAAATAATTTTTTGTACATTTATCTTGTGTGGTTTAGTTGAATGTGTGTGCTGTTGTGAAAATAAATTCTTTTAACTGTTTTGTCTCTTGATTTTGGAGGCGATTACACAACTGTGTGAGTTTTTCAAAAGTTGTAGAATAGGGAATATGAAGTGAATTTTACTGCATATAAAAAAACAGGTAAAAATAAACTCATTAAAAATATGTATTTTGCAAGTTTGACCTTCTGTATAAACAAATAGTGAAAAAAGTGAAATCAGTTATCCTTTATGCTTTCCCAGCCCAGTTAAATTTTTTTCTCTTGAGTGACTGTGAAGCCAAACCCTTTGAAATCTTGAATCAATTTTGGTTATACTTTATGTGTGTGTTGGAGGATTTAAGTCTTATTAATACCTTCTGTTTTTTCTTAAGAAAAAAAGTTAAATACACCAGGCATTGTAGAGAGTCTCACAAAGCAACAGTTAACTGAAATTTGCCCAGGTGCCAGTGTGCTTGCTTTGAGATGGTGAGAATGTTGTTTGTTGCTTGTGCATTGTGATGATTGACTCGTCCCCCATGTTGTGGGCCTGGCCTGAATGGGCTAAACAGAGTAGTGAGGTGAACAATCTGGCTTGATTTGCCTTGTTTCATGCTGTTTTTGCTCACTTGCAAGAGCACTATACTAAATTTATCTATTATTGAAAGTTCAGAGTGTGCAGAAATAACCGTGCTTCAAAATAAAACTTCACCATTGCCCTTTCTCTGTTGGAGCTTCCAAATGTTCATTATTTCCCCCTTTAGCTTTTTTTTTTCTTTCTTTCTAATAACAAAACTTTATCCATATGCAAACATAACCCCTACCCCATTTCAAATGGAGCTTTGAAATGAGCATGCATTTCTGTTTACTTGTTGATGTACTGTCATCTGTCAAGCCCCCTTTTGATTGAAATTTAATTTGTGCTTTTGCACTGGCTGCAAGTTTGGAGCAGTACATTTAAGGCAAATAAAGTTAGAAAGGCAATTTTGAGTGTTTTTCTGAATATTTGTAACAAAGATTTGATCGTTTGGATCAAGTATTGTATGAGTAGTGTGATTAAATTTCAAAATTTATTTTCTATTCAGTGTTCGCATTGTAGTAAAAGAAGAGAGGGAATATATTGTGGAAGTTACTTTTATCTGTAAGAGTTTTTGAAAAAAGACTTTGAGAGCTTTACTGAAGAAAAAATGTAACAGATCTTTTGGCTCTCTTTTTGTGTTAAATTTTTGTGATGAAATAATTTAATCCAATTTAATCTTAGTGTTAAATAACTGATGTTATTCCTTAATTACTAATTTAAAGAGTAGTTCTTTTCTGGATTACTTCATTTTGGCTCTTCATTATATTGAGCTGTGGATTGCTTTCTTTCTCTTGTTCTGAGATTTCATTGTTAAATACTGTCATAAACAAGTGAATCATCAATTGTATTTTGAAAATTTTTTATTGCTCTGGTTTATTTTGTTAGTATTAGACATTATAAATTGAGTAAGTTGGAAGCCTGGTTAATTAATTACCAAATTACATAATCTTATACTGGTTTATTAGCCAGGGTAGAGTGCAGGCTGTTGTTGAAACGGAAAGTGTGGTCATAACTCAGAAAACACATTCACAGTGGCCCATTTCAAGTTACATGAAGGATAGGAGCCTTTGCTAATAGTCCATTTTCCCTGTGCAGCACTGATACATGCTTTGTTTCCAAGCAAAGATGCATTGTTAACTATTCCCTCGTGATATGTTGAATATTTCATAATGTTAAATATTTCAGTATTAATTTAGAGTGTTAATCATGGTTTATGAAAAATGATAGTGCACTGAGTAAGGCAGAGCTGAAAGGGGGTAAGTTACTATTACTGATGAGTCAGTGTTCATGGGGATTTTCTGTTCCTGGGGATCTCTAAGTTGGCAAAATGATAATCATCTGTTATCATTTTCTTACTTCCTTGGACTTGGGGTCATCATGTTCTCAGAAAAGCTTTGGACTGACTTTGAAGTGTATCTTTAGAAACCTGTCATTTTGCACAGAAGTGGGAAAGTGAAATGTGAGCTTGATCCCTTGGGAGGAAAAGAAAAAATTCAAGGAAATGGAATATGGCAACCCTTGGGAGAAATTTAAACTTCTTTGGAGTCATTAAGACCAGTGGAAAAGGTGGTATTTTCGAGGTATCTTTATTGAGTTAGGGTCTAAGGCTATATTTGCTGTATCTCAATTTCAAGGAATGGTTCAGTTAAATACAGTGCTTTTATTAAGCCTGACTTTAAAAGCAGGTGCTAGGGAAGATGTTAAGAATGTGTAGTGGTACTTCCTTGGCTGTCCAGTGGTTAAGACTCTGTACTTCCACTGCAGGGGGCACAGGTTTGATCCCTCTTAGGGTAACTAAGATCCTGCAGGCTGTTCGGTGTTCCCAAAAGAAAAAAAAAAAGTGTAAGTCACCATTGCTAAACTCAAGAAGTTTACAAACTAATGACATTAACTTTGGTAATATCACAGGTAAGAATTAGCAATCTGTACCTATTTTGCTAAAGTATTACGGGAGAGAGAGAATTCTTGGTTGTTTCCACATGTGTCAGTGTTACTAGGTGAAATCTTAAAACAAGCCAATTCAGTTAATCATTTATAGAATGTTGTTAGATGAACGTTACTGTGCTTAAAAAAGGCATGGTCCCTGTGCTCAAAGGAGCTGCCAGCTTTATGGGAGATGGACACACTGCTATCATGCTATGCAGCAAGTGCTGTAATAGAGATGCTTGTAAAACGATAGGCGAACCATAAAAGAGGGAACAGCTCTTAGAAGCAGAGGACATCTGTGTGAGGCTTGAAGGAAGATGGAAAAATTTGAAGGTCTGCCCTGAGCAGAGGATCGGGGTTGCACAAAGGTCTGGAGACATGCACTCCCTGGAGAAGAGTTTGGAGTGCAGGCAGGTGAAGAGGTTGACAGACCAGTGTGAGTAAGGTTTGTCTGTTGGAATTTCAGCTTCATCCTGTCTTTGGTGGGGAAGCAATCCTATTTTTTTTTCAGAGGAAGTTGATTCCATGGTGATGATAACTCTGGGGCTATCTGGAGAATGATTGAAAATGAGAAGATTGCTGAGAACAGGGAGGGCAAGTAAAGGGAGATGCAAGGTGCAAGGAAGGGAGGAAAGAGGAGGAAAGGGGCCTAGAGTCTCCTTCTAAGGGCCTACTTTGGTAGAGCCTTGGTCAGTGGAGATGAGGAAAACCACAGGGGGAATAGATGAGGAGGAAAATGCTTGGCTCTGGCCTTGTGGGTTTTGAGGAATTGAACTCTCCAGTGTGTGTGTGAAGGCCTTTAGACTGGGGAAGTGCTGCTGGCTAGGATGGCACTGGCTTTTGGTTTTTAAAATGGCTATTGTCTGCTGGGGGGTGGGTTGCCTTTTAACTTTGTTTCTTTGGAGAAGGGTGCTTTTCAGGATTTCACAAGTATTATAAATAGTAAGAATAAAATTGTATTTTTAAGTTAAGGTAGTCTCTGATGCCTTCTTGTTTTGCTTATCTTTCAGCCTTCTGCCATTTCACTATCTTTTTTATTCACACCTGTGGTTGTTGGAAGGTGCCAAAGGTCTTTGGTCCTTTTGCACAACCTGAAACAACTGCCCTCGCTGCTAGGACATCAGATCCTCAGTGATGATTCTGCTCATTGGGGATTCCCTCCTGGGTACTCCTCTTTGCATCGATGGATTGCTTTACAACTTTATACTTTCTGTTGTATTATAAACTTTTTCTTGCTAGACTGTGAACATTTCCCTCAACTTTCTTTTTTTGAAATTCTTCAAATGTACAGAAAAGTCAAAAGTAATACAATGAGTACTTGATTCTTCAGTTCACCTAGTTTCATCAATTGTTAACATTTTTCAGATTTCCTCTATTACTGTATATAAGCTTTTTATCTGAGGCATTTGAAAGCAAACTGAAGATACCAAGTATTTCACCCTTGTGTTTTTTTAGCATGTAACTGCTCTAAGAGTAAGGACATTGCCTTACTTAACTATAATATATAAGAAATTTGACTTTGATATAGTAACATGATTCCTTTTTATTAAAGAGTGGTCCAAGAGCCAATGTCTACCCTCCCTGGGAACTTGTGAGAAATGCAGACTCTTAAATGTTACCCTAGATCTACTGATTCAGAATTTGCCTTTTAACAAGATTTCTAGAAGTACTGATCTCCTGTACAATCCATATTCATATTAAATCCCCCCAGTTGTCCCAGTGATGTCCTTCATAGTTTTTTTTTCTTTAAATCCGAGAATCAATAAAAGTACCTGTACTGAATTTAGTTGTGTTTCTTTGGTTTTCTCAGTCTTTATTGTTTTCTGTGACATTGACACTTTGGGAGAGTTTAAGCCAGTTGTAGAGAATGTCTACAGTTGGAATTTGTCTCATTGTTTCCACTTGTGGCAAGAACAGTACATATGTGATGATGTACCTTTCTCAGCATTGAAAGGATTGTCAGGTTGTTCCACTTGTGGTGATTCTAATAAGTTTAAACACTTGTGATTAAGTGGCATCTGCCAGATAGTCCTTTTGTACTTAATAATTGATTGCTATGATGATCTGTTTAGGGATTTTTGATTAGTCTTTGTGTTCCTGGCACCTAGCAGGATCCTCAGGATGTGGTAATGGGTCAGTCATTGACAAATGAATGATAACCAAGTCATCAGAGGTATATGCTATAAGTTTTAGAGACATTTCTTTCTTGTTTTCTCAGTTCTTTCTCACTAAGTCTGGATAACTTCCTTTAGTCAAGTTAGGCATCGTTTCTCCTAGCTCTCTAAAAGAAGTATAGTCCTCTTATTCCTGTGTGCTTCTCAGCTGGGTGAGGAGTTTCTTGCCTTTTAGTCCCATTGTTGTAAAACAAAACCCTCTTTTCCCTTTTGTCTCCTCTGTTCTCTTGAGCTTCCAGTCCAGATGCTGGCATCATCTTTGTTTTTCAGACCATCCAGTTTCTTATGGAAACAGGGACTTCCTGTGCATCCATAATCAGTTATCTGTTGTGAGGGCTTAGTGCAGTTTTCTCTTAAACACTTGCATTGTTTATGGTCTCAACCATGGGGAATGGAAGCTGAGTAAATGGACATAGAAATCCGGCCCACAGTGCAGTTATTTCAGCAGCTGTGGAGCTTGTTTCTGTTTTTCTCTTCATTTGATCTCTATGCTCCAGGCACACTGGTCACCTCCTCTAAGTCCTGGGAGATTCAGCCTTATCTCTGTTACCTCTGTGTGCAGTGCTCCTCCCCCAAATAATTCACTTGATTGGCTCTTTATTGACTTTCAGCTCAAGTGTTATCCAGATGGAAAGGTCCTGGAAGGATCCTACCTCAGTTCATTAGCATTACCCTGCTTAACTTTCTTTCTAGCACATATATTGTTTTGTTTACTTATTTATGCTGTTACTACAGTGTAGATTCATGAAGACAGACTTTTTTTTTTTGCCTCAAATAGTGTTTGTGCAGAGAAAGCAGTAAAATATTTGATTGAGTGACTAAATAGTGGCCCAACCATTGTTTTTTTAGGTTTACTTTTTGTTCTTTGCTTAGTACTTTTGGTAATCATTGTGTTTCTTGTGTTTCCCCATTACCTTCGATACTCTAGAGAAGATTAAGAAAATGAGAGTGATGGGATATTTTATTATCATTAAAAATAATTATAACCTTTAGCAGGAATAATTTCATAATATTACAATGTTAAAACAAAGACCTAGCCATGTCCTTTTTCTTATAGATCTGTATACCTGAGTGACAATTTGTACTGTGTGCCATATAAATGATATAAAATGTATTTGTATATGAGTGGATCACATAAGATGATGGTTTATGTAATCCAGTACTTTGCTATAGATGGAAACTTTACTCATTATGTTTTGGCTCTCAGGTTTGACCAAGGCTAAGTATTTTTTTTTGGAATGGGAAAACGGTGATACTGTACTTGTAATTAGAAAGAGACTGCATTTTTTTGGAGCAGGGAGAAGGGAACAAGTTTTCTTTTTGTTTACATGAACCTGTGTTTTTATACATCTTATTTTCTTACTCCTCCTTGTCCCTCTTACCCCTGTTCCCAGCTAGTTTACATTTTAGGAGAAAGTGACGGGCTTGGGGACCTGTGGGTGCACCCATGTTTGCTAAGTCACGTCCAAGTCTTTGTGACTCCGTGGGCTATAGCCTGCCGGGCTTCTCAGTCCACGGGATCCTCCAGGCAAGAATACTGGAGTGGGTTACCATTTCCTACTCCAGGGGATCTTTCCGATCCAAGGATAATTATAGGACCACTTGGGAAACCCAGGCTTGGGGATGGATTTAGTCAAATAAACAGGTTTCAGTCAGTCTTAATCATAAGGTTTTTGGTGTTTTTTTTTTTTTTCAACAGTAACCTGGGGATTTGAAGGTTAAGATCCCAGCAGCTTTGTTAATTCTGTTTAACACAGATGTAGCCTAGCATTCCTAGGACTGCACTGACTAATCCACAATCATGTATCTTGTGCACTGTGACAGTTAGCGTTACTGTGGGTACTTTTAATTTCTAAATTTCTTGATTTGCGTTTAAATGAACCATCCAACCAATGGATTAACTTAACCTTGCTGTTCATATGAAAAAAAACAAAGTTGGCATTGAGTAGCTAGGTAAGGATAGTCTAAAGCTTTGGAGCAGACACATTTTAAGAATGATGTGGCCATTCCATTGTAAATGAACATTTAGTGTCTTTGGAGAAGGTATGTAGCTCTTTGCATGAATGAGGCCATTTGCCAACAATCAGCCTCCTTGGTTCTGGAGGAGCTGTGCTTTTACTTCCTGCTTATTGCTTCTCCATTTCTCTTTCTATCATGAAGATTGCTAGTCAACTGCTCACTGTCTCTGCCCCTTTCTGAATTTATAGTGAACTTTTGCTTCATAGCCAGGATTGATGTTTATAAGGTATTGAAGACTGAATGACTACAGTTAAACATTTTATTTAGTTTCACCAAGCATGATCTCCTAGAAAAACCTCAGGTTACTGTAATTCATTAAGGTTGGCTAGCTCTAGTAGGTTTTGTAATAGATTTTGTGAAGGAGTGCACTGTAAGTTAATTGGAAAACTAGAAATTGCCTAGAGTTTAGAAGTTATTTGTTTAGCTACTTTAAACGATGTCATTAACTGTAGAGAAGCAGAAGATATGCTGAGGATTGAGGTAGGAGCTTTGTCTTGGCAGGCTTGTAAATATTTTAAAATCATATTGCATAAATTTAATTCAGCTAATACTGTGTCTGCTCTGCATAAAGCATCTTTGCTTAAAGCACCTTGCCAGCAACTTAAGGCTTGTAAAGAAGCATAAGCATAGTTGTCATCTTTAAGCTTAAAATACAGCTAGGGTTACCACAGTCTAAACCTGGGAAAAATTAAATTACATTTAATGAAACAGTTCAGAGGCTATTGAGAGATCATTTCAGGGAAGGGAATACTAGAATTTCAGAACTGAGAAGACTTGGAGCTTAGAATTCAACCCCTTTCATTCTGTAAATGAGAAAACTGAGGATTCAAAAAGCTGAGGTAACTTGCCTGACGTCAGAGAAAAAATAAATAATGAAGCTGATTCCAGGAGCCATGTTCTTTCCAGACAGTGTGCTTTCATTAGATTTTAAATGTTCTACCTATACTTTTTGAAATCCTTCTAGGGTTGTAGTTAGAAAAGCGTTAACTTGATTTTGTAGTATGGTTTGATAACATTTGGCAGGACCTTTGATTAAAGATGCATCACAAAGCAGTCTGCTTCACGGTTGTTGAAAGACTTGAAAACACACTGGATGGTTTCTCTGGTTTCAAGTGTCACTATACTTCAAGTTTCTCAGTGGGAGTGAGTCCTTTGCCTTAACATCTTTAGTGGGAGCCTGAATCTAGTGTATTTTATGGGCGAGGCTGAAGACCTCCTCAGAGACATTACTGAAGAGGATGTGGAGTTCTGGAATGTATAATCAGAAAGGACTTCATGGGAAAATCTTTAGTGACTGCAAAGTGGTGACTGAAAGGGCAAAGATACTACTCAGACATGATTGTCCCATACAATGATAAAAATTTTTGTAACAAATTTCTAACATTAAATTTGAAAGATTTAACATAAAAATCCGCAACTCTTAAAAATTTGAATGATCTGTCAACCTTGGATATATGTAATAAAGACTGCCGAGGCTCATGGGAATCTGGGCACGGGCTTTTCCCATTTACCAGTTTCCAAACTCAGAGAGATCAGGGTTGTTTGAATTTTGTTATTGTGCTTACACTCTGCCTTTTTTCCCAGTTAACAAGAAAGTGAAATTATTTTGTACCTCAGAGTATCAAAATTAGGGAAACAAAAGACAAAAAGATATTTTTTGAGAATACTTTTATCCTTTTTATCAAGACGTGTATGATCATCAGGGGACTCTTGTTCTTTCTCTAAGGCAATTCTCATTTTTCTCCAAGCGTCTGAAGCCTTTTTATCTTATGACTGGACTGGTCCAGTCTGCCCAGGCTCACCTTGGGCAGCTTGTTCCCTCTTTGAGTTATCTCTGAACAGCTTTCCTTTTCCTGGGCAGCTTTTCTGTGGCCTGAACCCTGTCTTTCAGCTAAGGATTCTCATCCTGGTCCTCAGTTTTGCTCACTGAACTTGAGCTATGAGTTCTAAAGCAATAAGAATGCATGTGTACGGTGTTTGGATCTTGATTTGCTGGTTTTTAAAAGTGATCAAGTCCTCAGGTTCAGTGCCTTTCCCCAGGCAGGAGCTGACCTAATGTTTTTCTCTGGGCTCCTTTCATAAAGGCTTTTTATTTTAAGAAAAAAAAAAATGAATGTATTTCTTTGGAAAAGTGAATTGTTGTGTGTTGTACTTGTTTAACAGTTAAAATCCAAATGTGAAAATGTGACTACATGTCTGCTTGCAAGTAGTTTTACTTAGGTTGTCTTTGGACTCATTTCCTCTAATCTTTAAAAGATTTTCTGTTTTGTGTTGATACAGTGACTGGAATGCTAGGATATAGAAGTGTGGGGTGCATGTGGAAAATCATTCCTTCTGAAATGTCTTATCTTTGACATTTCATGACATTTGCTTGAGCTACAGTTGTCAGCCCTGTAGCAATACAGACTAGTCCTATCTCCTAAGGTTTACTGACTTGGATTGATCAGTTTGGTGGGCAAATAACCTCTAAAAACCATTGTATAGGCTTTACACAATATGAGTGTAGAGAGAGCAAATTTGCCCACTTGAGATGAAACAAATTCTGTGGAAATCGGCATTCTTTGTTACCAGATTAAGCAAATCTACATTCCTTTTGGCATCTTCAGTGATTCTAGAATTTGTTTAATTTTATTCATTTATTTGGCTGTGCTCAGTATTCATTGCTGCTTGGGCTTTTCCTGAGTTGTGCTAAGTGGGGGGCTACTCTCCAGTTGTCTTGTGTGGGCTTCTCATTGTGGCTGCTTGTCTTAGTGCGGAGCACAGGCTCTAGAGTGTTTGGACTGCAGTAATTGTGGCGTGTGGGTTCAGTAGCTGTGGCTCGTGGGTTCTAGAGTGCTGGCTCAGTAGTGATGGTGCAAGGGGCTTAGTTGCTCTGTGGCATGTGGGATCTTCGTAAATAGGGATTGATCCCATGTCTCCTGCATTGGCAGGTGGATTCTTAGTCACCGAGCCAACAGGGAAGCCCAGGTTCTAGAATTTCTGATGTTTACATAAGTCTTTGTGAAATGCTAGATGATGCTTGAAGTAATATTTTCAGCAATATCTAAAGGAGTCTTATCTGTGCCTCAAGCATGCATTTAGGGGAGAAGATACAGACAGATGTTTTATATTAAAGTTGTTAGGAGTAGGCTAGTCACAGACACATGCAGTTCTGCTTTATCCTGGTCGTTACTCAAATATGAGATGTAAATGTCTGTAGCTTTTCTGTAGAGGGTTTGGAACTGTGCTGTCTGATAAGGTAGTCATTAGTGGCTATTTAACATAAATTACAATGAAATAAAAAAAATAGGTTCTTAGCCACATTAGCCATTTCAGGACGTCTCTCTCCCTCTCTCTCCTTCCTCGCTCTTTGCCCCCTTCTCCTCCCCTCTGCTACCACTCCCTCTCTCCATCCCTTCCTTCACCCTATCCCACATTCTTCGATTCAGTTTCCCTTTGTTCCTTATCTCTCTTCTCCCTCTCTTTTTTCCTTCTGCCTCCCAATTTTTCATTCTCTTTGTGTATATGTATATATTTAATATATTGTTTTTTTTTCTAAACCATGTGAAAGTAAGTTGTAGACATTATTCCCATTATGTGTAATAAGGACAATACAATGATGGGAATTTTCAAAGTTTTACATTGATATATTACTATTTATTATCTATTTCAGAATCCCTGATCATATTTTATCAGTTGTCTCAATTGTTTCTTGTCCCTAGTTCAATTTTCAGCCCAGAATGACTGCATTTAGTTTTCATGTCTTTTTTTAGCCTCTTTTAATTTGGAAGTATTTCTCAGCCTCTTTATTTTTCCTACCTTGACATTTTTGAAGTCTGTAGCTAGTTACTTTATAGAATATCCATTACTTTGAGTTTGTCTGATGTTTCCTTATGACAGGCTTGGGGTTATGTAACTTTGAAATACCACAGAAGGCAATGCTGTATCCTTCTCATTGTGTTAGTAAGTACATGATGTCCATTTATCCCATTATTAGGGATGTTAATTTTTGTCACTTGGCTAAGATGGTGTTTGCCAGGTTTCTGCTCTGCAGAGTTAAATACTGTATTTCCCTTCTTGGTAATCAGTAGTCTCTTGTGAATTACAATGAGACTATGTAAATCTCAGTTTCCTTTTTATTTAAATTTATTTTTAATTGGAAGATAATTGCTTTATGATGTTGTATTAGTTTCTGCTGTACAACAGCAATGTGAATCAGTCGTAAGTATACATATATCCCTTTACTCTTGGAACCACCCCCCCATCCCACCCCTCTAGGTTGGCACAGAGCACCGGGTTGAATACTCAGTTTCTTAGTAAACTTTTCGCTTGTTTGCTTTAGCATTCTTTGCTAATTCTTGCATGAATATATTGTGAGGTTTCTTAAATGGTGATTTTTCTATATGTGTTACTCCTTCTCTATATGTTAGCTGATTTCCTATTATGGGAGAACTTTTCCTTCTTTGTTCGTGTTATCATGGACTCTTTATTTTAGTGGATCGTAGTCTGTTTAATTTTCACACAAGTCCTCTAAAGATAGTGATAGTCTTTTTTTAAAAGTAAATGATAGCCTTATGCGATAAATGAGGAAACAAGTTCAAAGTGGTTGAGCGATGATCAAGCATGCCGTTTGATTATATTGTCCTCCTTGCACCTTATAAAATAAAGATTCTACTTCTTTCATTACAAAAGCAACTTTCTTAATACCTGCAATTTTATAAAAGCAGGGAATACGTTGTGAAAAATGGAAGTTAACACCACTGGTAATCCCCCAATCTTAAGATGTAACATTGTTGTTAATATTTTGGCTTATATATCACACTGTGGTTATACTTCATATTGTTTTTGAAATCTACTTTCTGTCTTTAGTAGTATGTATTTTGAACATTTTCTCATAAACCTCTATAACATTGTCTTCTTTTTTTTTTTTTTTTTCCCAGTTCTACCAGTTTGTTACCGACCCATCACCCTCCACCCTCATGCACGCGTGCTCAGTCATGTAACCCTATGGACTGCAGCCCACCAGGCTCCTCTGTCCATAGATTTTTCCAGGCAAGAATATTAGAGTGGGTTGCTAGTTCCTTCTCCCATTTTCCTCATTTTTAAGATGAGAAATTTCAGGTGTACCCAGCCACTCCATATGATCTCCATCTAGATTTAACAGTTATGAATATTTTTTAATAATTCCTGGTCTCTCTGTGTATGTTTACTTTTGCTGAATTTGAAAGTTGCAGTCACCCTGACATTTGACTTCTAAAGATTTCAGTACACATCTCCTAAAAATAGTCCTTTTTCTATACAGCTGCAGTTCATTATCACACCTGTGAAACTGAGCAATAATTCCATAATATAATCTAATTTGTTGTTGTTCAGTCGCTAAGTCATGTCCAACTCTTTGCGACCCCAAGCACATCTTTCATACTGTCCATGGGGTTCTCCAGGCAAGACTACTGGAGCCGGTTACCATTTCCTTCTCCAGTGAATATAATGTAATACTTAATACAAAAATTTACCAGTTTTCCTACAAATGTCTTTTTAATAGCTTTTTGTTTCAAACCAGGATCCAAATGAGATATGTGTATTGCATTAGATTCTTTGGTCTCCTGAGTCTTTTAGTCTGAATTACGTCCCACATCCGCTTATTGACTTTTTGACGAGTTAAAGCCCGATTGTCTTATAAGAATGCCTTATATTCCAATTTGTGTGTTCCCTTGTGGTATTTAACATGCGTCTGTATTCCTGATATACTTCTGTGAAATTCAGTTCAGATTAGGGTTTTTAACCTGCACTGAATATGGATTGGAAAAGTTTTGTCTTCATCATTATTAATAGGAATTTATTATTAGCAATAGAAAGCAAACTCCAACTTCAGTTGAATCTATAACTTTGTCCCAACAGAAGGAATCTCAGTGCTTTTCATACATGAAGTAATTGTAATCTATCTTGAAAAAGTGTGTTCATTATTACTTTGAAGTAGTTATCAGAGTTCTTGACATCTTATTTAGTACGTTAATAAAGGGCATATATGTTGTTTTTGATAGCTAAATCTCAATTTATGTTTCCTTTGTAATCCTTTGAATTGTATTTCATGCATTAAAAAAAAATTCTGAGAAAGCATCGGTAGCTGCACTGTGCAGTACTGAAGCCGCTATCCACATGTGGCTACCAAGCACTGGAAATGTGACTTGTCTGAATGTAAATATGCCTTAAGTGTAAAATACATCCTAGATTTCCAACACTTAGTACTTTGTAAACCATCTTGTGTAATCAGTAATTTTAAAAAATCAGTTACATAATGAAATGATAATATTTTGTATATACTGTGTTAAATATGTTATTGAAATTAATTCACTTCTTTCTACTTTTTAGTGTGGCCACTAGAAAAATTTAAATTGCATATGTGGCTTGTATTATATTTCTACCGGACAACATTAGTCTATAAGATTCACTGGACTGCTTAAGGGATCCATACATTGAAAAAGGCTTATAATCTCTATGCAGAGGCTTCATTAGGCTTCAATATTTAATTTTCATTTTCCTCTTGGCCAATTAACTTTGCTCAGTTTATAGTAATACTGAGGCTCTTGAAAAACATCTGAAACTTTTTTTTTCATTAAGAATACTTTTTAGGGAATATAGGGCACTTCGTATTTTGTTATGTGAGGCATATAATATCAGAGTTGCAATATTAGCAATGCTAAGATGTGTTACTTAAGGAGATGGCCATTAGATCTCAATGTTGTAAAGTTATGTCTTGCCCCCTTTGTAATTAGTTAAGTAAAACCTGTCAGGTGATACTTTGGCACCTTACAGATAGTCTGTTCCCCAGTAGTCTGTCACCTAATGGTGTTAATATCTATTGATAGTCCTAGTTTGAATCAGTTATTACATTGGAGTTTACAAAATGGTCATTTTTCTAAATCTATTGTACATTTATGATACAGAAATTTTTTCTCATCCCCTTTGTTTCCTTTTGAGGATCCTCAAGGCTTCCCCTGTGGCTCAGAGGTAAAAAATCCACATGCAGTGCAGGAGAACATGGGTTCATTCCCTGGGTCGGGAAGATCACCTGGAGGAAGACATGGCAGCCCACTCCAGTATTCTTACTGGAGAATACCATGGACAGACCAAGCCTGGCAGCCTATGGTCCATAGGGTTGCAAAGACTTGGACACAGCTGAAGCGACTGACCATGCCTGGTCATGGGATAGCTGTCTAATAGGCAGTTACAGTCATCTTCTTGATATTCAGCTTGTGAATTTAGCCAGTGGAGCCCTTGATTCTTGTATCTTTATGATATGCTTTTGTTAGTCATTGTGTCTTTCCTTGCTTTCTGCACAATAGGATATATCAGACCTAGAATATACCTTTCAAAAAAAATTTTTTTTAAAGGAATTAGTACTTAATAGAAATAAAGACCTGGGCAGTGAGAATACTATTATTTCTTCCTAAATTTTGTTAATGTAGTTTTTTAAGAGCAGCACAGTATCCCATTTTGTGATTGGTTGTGTGATTTATTTATTCAGTGGTCTATTTTTTGAAATATAGGTAGTTTCCAGTTTTTAATGATTATATATAGTGCTTTTGTAAACATCATTGTACCCAGGGTTTTCCATGGACCTTTCATTTTTCCTTTAGAGTGAAAATCAAGAGGTAAAAATTCATAAGAATGCACCCTTTTAAGGTTTGCATTTCTATAAACAGTTTGTTGTTTATATTAGTGTTTACTTCATCTACATCCCTCACCTGTTTTTCTGTTTAATCTTTGAGGCACTACTTTTAGAAGCGAACACCAACTGCCTGGTATTATGGCTGAAGTCTTTTCCCTTAGTCTTAAAGCCTGTCTGATGGAAGTTTACCCTGACAGTGATACAGTGATACTTAACTAAGTGTGACTTGAAATTTCTTCAGGCTGTGAGTGATAATAGCTGTAGGTGCAGAAGACAGTAGATTGAAGTGTTAGGTTTTAATACAGTAAGATAAGATGTTCTCTTAAGAATCCATCAGGAAATGAAGTGAGGTTTATCTTTTAGATAATAAGTGTATTATAACTATTGCAGAATAAGACAAATCAGAATCTTCTGTATTAGCCTTCTTTCCCTTGAGCTTTTCATTCTGATTCTAGGTTAGTATGAAAAAACTGGAGGTAGAAGTCCCTTGGTGCCAGAGAATGCCAAGGGGAAAAGCTCATGATTGGGAATGCCCTCTTGTAGTACCCATAATGTTTGTAACTCAAAATCTTATGTGTAAGAGGTTGTAAGAGTTAACTGGGCCCTCAGTAACTCAGGCTGGTAAGAATTTCTTTCATCTTAGGGTGATTGTAACTTTCCTGGTGTAAAAAAGTCCTTGAGTAGGAGATTTTTTATGTTTCATATGTGTATTTGATATTTGCCTGACTGGCTGTTTCTCTTTCAGAAATGACTGCTGTCCACACAGGCAACATAAACTTCAAATGGGACCCTAAAAGTCTAGAGATCAGGACTCTGGCAGTTGAAAGACTGTTAGAGCCTCTTGTTACCCAGGTAGGAATCTGCAAACAAATACATGGTTGTTGTAACATGGTTCCTTAATCGGAGGCCTGGGTAGTAAAGACAGGGCAAAGTTGTTTAGTTCAAAGCCTTACTTTGAGTGGTTGAGTTTAGGCTGATAGTAATGAGACAGTTTGGCTCCACTAATAATTAAATATTAATGTGTGGATTCATTTAGCCCTTTAGAAATATATTTGCTGCCATTTTCTTCAGTCTTGATTGGCAGTAATAGGGGCTAGTGGTATGCAGTGCATACCACTTGATACTTAAAAGTATTTCTAAGAAAGATAGGCTATGGAACCTTGACTATTAATATTAAGTCTGTTCACTCTGCTTAATACACCTTTTGTTGTCCAGGATCAGTTAGAAGGTCATTTAATTTGAGAGCGTAGGTTTGGTATGTTCTGTTGCAAGTACAGATACCACAATGTGATGACATTTCATTGCTTAACTGTTAGCAACTTGCTGTGCACATGTAGTGTTTTGGGACATTTTGGCACGTGTATGTGTCTGTGTGTGAGTGTGAGGTAGACAGACATTGTACTCAAGCATGAAAATGAGAGGTAGTGGCATGGTTGCAGTCACCATCTGCAGTGATTTTGGAGCTCAAGAAAATAAATATTGTAAATATAAATAATGATGTTTTAAATATAAATATAAATATTTTTAAATATAAATAATTTTCTTGGGCTCCAAATTCGTTATTAACCTCTTTCTAAACTTCTTGGTGACATAATAGAGACATGTAACTTGTTTGTTGTTAGTTTTTAATCTGTAAAATGAAGCTTAAAAGCCTAATGATCATGTTTGAAAAATTAAAATATTCATTATATTTCTTACATACTGAGATAGCTGAATTATTTTGGAAACTAAATATAAATATGGAGTATCATTACTGAATATTTTAAATATGGAGAGAACTTTATCTTATTTGTTAATACTAGACTCTCATAAATGTGATGTTTGCTTTTACTATGAATAATTTATTCTTGCTATCTGTAAAGATGTTTATCTTTTTTTTTCCCTTTTAATTTTAGTTAGCTACAATTTAATTTTCAAAATTGGAACTTTTAGGTTACAACCTTGGTAAACACCAATAGCAAGGGGCCCTCTAATAAGAAGAGAGGTCGTTCTAAGAAGGCGCATGTTTTGGCTGCATCTGTTGAACAAGCAACTGAGAATTTCTTGGAGAAGGGGGATAAAATTGCAAAGGAGAGTCAGTTTCTCAAGGAGGAGCTTGTGGCTGCTGTAGAAGATGTTCGAAAACAAGGTAGGTCAATACCACTTTTCATATGGAGAGAGCCAGGCTTTTCTAGAAAAATAATCCTTGAAGGTGACTTTGTGGTCAATATTTTCATTCTTATATGTTGCCAGTTGCCCAAGTAACTACAAATATTCACTTACTGGAAATGTATTAATTGTACTGGCTAAGCTTTAATCAGGAGTGATTGACAAAGGAACATTCTTTTTGGAGACTCTGAATCCAATTCTCTTCAGTGTTCCAAGTAATAGTTGTAAGAATGCTGGAGCACAATTTGATGGGAAATATATGGGGCAGAAGTTTATCTTTTGTCCTGTGTAATATATGTTAGTTTGTGCTAAAGATACAGGGGTGATAAAATAGAAAAATGTTTAGCAATTCTGAAAATAACCTAGACAGTGTCTCTTTCTGTCAGACTGATAGGTTAAATCAGCCATGCATATTTTCACTGGCTTGAGTTTAAAATAATTTAAATGTGAACTTAAAGGAAACATGTTTTGGGAAACTCAGAAGTAATAAGCAATGAAATGGTAACCCACAGCTTACCAGTGGTTACTGTTAGAAAAACTGCCATCACTATGATGCAGTAATCATGATAAGAGGACTTTATTTTCTTAAAAAAATTATTTTATATTGGAGTATAGTTGATTAACAATATTAGTTTCACGTGTAGAGCAAAGTGATTGAGTTATACATGTATCTTTTTTTATTCTTTTTCATATTCTTTTTCCATTTAGATTATTACAGAATATTGAACAGAGCTCCCTGTGCTATATATAATAGGTCCTTTTTGCTTATCTAGATAAGAGGACTTTAAATCTGAAAGAATAACTTTTGAAACCTGTAGTTTTTTGTTAAACTTCTGGTCCAGCAGGAGGACTTCAGCAAAAACATAGATTTTTTGTTTTTGTTTTTAAGGGCTATTGGCTGTCAACTAAGGTGAACTGACTCCCACGCTCTGTGCATGTGCTCTATAGACTGGCCTTTGGGAGAGCCTCAGTGGCCCTCTGGCTGACAGCAGTGTACATAGTCCATTGGAGTCTTAAGTCAAATTCATCCCTGTGCCAGTACCCAAAAAGGGCAAGGCATTAAATGGAGCTGCTATCTCCCATTGTTCTGAGTTTGTGAATAAATATTTCTAATACTGAAAATGGTGAGATTACTTAAGTTCCGAGATTACTTAAGTTCCATAATCCTAGCTGAGTGGATGTGTTAGTTTTCTCTGGCTGCCATAGTTAATGACTACTAACTTGGTAACTTAGAACAACAGAAATTTATTTTTTTTTGCCTTCTGGAGGCTAGATATCTGAAATCAAGATGTCAGCAGGATTCATTGTTTCTTGGGGCCTTAGATAAAGACTGTTCCATGTTGTTTCCTAGCTTCTGCTTGTTGCTGGCAATACTTAGTGTTCCTTGACAGGTAGACAGGTCTCTCCATTATCTGGCTTTTTTGGTCACATGGTATTCTCCATGTATCTGCGTTGCCACGTTCCCTCTGATGAGGATGTTAGTCATTGAATTGGGGTCCACTCTAATCCAGAATGACCTCATCTTAATTTGGTTATATCTACAAGGACCGTATATCTAAATAAGGCCACATTCACAGATTCTGGGAGGATCTAAATTTTGGGGGGATACTATTCAACCTGGCAGAGTGAATTTTGAATGAATTTAAAGTGATTTAATTGTCTGATTCAGGACCATTTTTGAGCTTTTTGTTGAGGAAATCAGGATGACTGTTATTTCTCTGCCCTCTGTGAGAAAGTTTTGCTTCCTTTGTCTTCTTACTTCCCCTAATGAAACTCAGTATTAATAGGTGAATTTGGTCAAGTGTTCATGGGTCTACAAAGACATTTATTTTCAAAATAAGTTGAATTGTAACAATAACTTTTTTCCCCTACTATATATGTTACTTGTTCCAGAAGTTACTCTAATAAACATCTGTAGCAATCGTGGTAGAATACACTCTCCCAAGCACAGCCCCGCTCCTCCCAATTGTGAATGCATTTGTAAATTTCAATTTCTGTTATTTTTGTTGTATCTGAGAAAAGTTTTTATGTGGCATTGAATCATAAATACTTACCTGTTCCAGTACAGCTTTGCAATTATTTTTGATCTATTCATGATTTAGTCTCCATAATTTTCCTTCTCCTTGCAGAGAAACAAAACAGAACTAAAACTAAAGCAAATGTATAACTGCCTCCCATCACTGTTACTGTGTCAGATGTGAAAAACCTCAGATGCGAAGTGCCTTGCCTTTCTTCTGTTGGCTTAGTTTTTTCTTTGGTGAATGTTAACAAATAGTGATGCATTCTCTCTCCTGTTACAAATAGAACAAAATACATGGTATGATAATGGTTAAGCACAGATTCTTGAGTCAACCAAACCTTGTAGATTATGTTGTTGAAGCTATTTACTCATCATTTGAAACCCTGAAGTGATGTTAATATATGAAGATTCTTTATCCCCTCTTCCTTTAAAAATGAGGCCTGACTTTGATGCTCTTGCATATGTGTTGTACTTAGAGACTCTTACTAAGTTCTATGAAGAATAGAATGTGGTGTGGAAGTTACACTGTTTGCTTTTGAAGCAAAGTCATAAGGAGAATGTTGAGTTTTCCTATCTCTTTCTCATGGATTATTGACTCTGAGGGGAAGCTAGCTAGGTTATGTGGACACTTAGGAGGTCTTGTGGAGAGGAACTGATGTCTCTTGTACCAGTTTACCAAGCATGTAATCAGGCCACCTTGGAAGAAGATCACCCAACTACAGTTAAGTTTCAGATGATGGCAACCCCAGCCAACCCTGAATTCCTGACCCATAGAAAATTTGGGGAGGTAATAAATGTTTAAGATACTTACTTGAGAGTAATTTATTGGGCAGGAATATATAATCAATACAAAAACCTTTCCCAGGCCTGCTTTCAGCAGCCCTGAGCACTTGTGGAAAACTCTGACCTAACTGCTCTGAATTTTACTGGTATATAAAATATAGAGTAATTATAATTTATCAAGAACTCCATAGTGGATTGACTAATGAAGTAGAGTTCTTTGCATTTCATATCTGTTGCTTATCCATTGGAACATGCTTTAATTGCTGAAGGATATATAAAAAGATATTTTTGTTCTGAATCAGTGTGGGCTACTTTGATTCAGTACAAGTTGGCCTTTTTTTTTTCCATGAAGGGCCAAGTAGTAAGGATTTCAGACCTTATTGGCGATAAGGTTTCTCTTAACACTATTGAGTTCAGCAGTTATGTTGGGAAAGCAGCTATTCAGTGTAAAAACAAATGGGCATGGCTATGTTCCAGTAAAACATATTTATGAAAACAGTGGATTGGCTAGATTTGATCTACAGGCCATAGTTAGCTGACATCTGATATAGGGCTAAAGATGTGAGCTTACTGTCTTCAAATAAATAGTTGATTTAGGTTCTTATTTATAATGCTTTTGAGCCAAAAATTAAACCTTTTGTGTCTTTTGAGTTTGAATAAGCCCTGTCTGTGCTCTTCTGTGCAGTCATTAATAACAAAGGCTTGAGTGTATGCAGTTTTTCAGCATAACTTAATTTTCTTTTTTATATTCCCCTGATTACATGAATAATAAACACAAACATTGGTGAGTACACTAAAACCTTATCATAACACTGTCAGTGGGTAAAACACACATACATAAATGCAGGGTTGCTTTACCTCAAGACCAGGTAAGTCTCCTGTCGTGGATGGGAACCAGTATCAATTTAATGGCCTTCAAACCCCTGTGAAACAGAGATTTTGTTAGATTGCTTGTCAGCCCAAACTTAGTTGTTAACTATCTGATATGGGCTGAAGCTGACATGTGTCTCTTAGAGATGTGTTTTTTGGGGACCCTGCCTACCCTCCAATTTCCCACTCTGATTAGGTCATTCTTACCTTTATACTTTTTCTCCCTAGCTCTTGGCACAGTGATAGTGAAATAACTGGTTATTCCTCTCCTAGGCTCCAGCAGCATAGGTTCTGTGATGGTCTGGCAACTGTTTTCTGTGGTAGCTATCATGGTGCCTGTCTGTGACAGGCACTTAAATGTTTGAGGAAGATAATTGAATATGTTCCCCAAGAAGTATGTGAAAAAAAGTGTTTCTTAAAAACTAAGATGTTTTTGCCCCAGTGCCAAATGTAAGTACTGGTGGAGAATCTTACCTTTAAAAAAAAAAAAAAAAGGAGATAATTCACTTACATAAAATTCACATTTTAAAATGTGTATCAACTCAGTGGTTTTTAGTATATTCATAGAATTGTGCAGCTTCACTATTATTTAATTCCAGAACACTTTCATCACTCTCAAAATAAATTTCATACCCATTAGCAGCCTTTTCTTATACATACATACTTTAATAATACGTGTATGTTGCAAAGAGTATCTAAAAGAATTTCATGGATACTTGAATAGGGCTCTGATGAGAAAAAGAGGGCTTTTAACTGGTTAGGGGACATCCAAGAGGCAGAGATGAGAAAGCCTAAATGAAACTTATTTGAAAAGGGGAGAGACATTTAAAAAGGAGGACCAGGGATGATAGTAGTAAATAGGACGTTAAGTGATGAGGAATAGTTTCTACTAGAATAGTGTTTTTTAATCCATTAGTTACAATTTACAGTAGATCTCAAAGGCCAGGAACAGAGACTTGCTGTTCCATTAGTGACTTCTTCCCTACAGCTCATGGGCATTTCTGGGTGAATGAGGGAGGAGAAGGTCCCAAGAGTCTCAGGTGTGCCTTTATGTATTCTGATATTCTCACACAGCTTTTAAAGATACTCTTCTCAGCAAAGGAGCAGATGATTGGTGAGCTGCAAGTTCACAATAGTGGATTTCCTAGGGAAAAACTTGTGTTAGGCCAGAGTGGGGAAAGGGCTGGGTGACCCTGTGCGGTCTCTCATGAAGAGAGACTGTCTTGGGGAATTCCCTGGAGGTTCATTGGTTAGGACACTGTGCTTCCACTGTAAGGGGGCCTAGGTTCAATTCCTGGTCAAGGAGCTAGGATTGAGCATGTAGTGCATAGTGGCCATAATAATTTTTAAAAAGGAGAGAGAGACTGTCTTCTAGCAGACAGGAGGCTGTTTTTCCTGTTTTTTGGTCTTGGAGCTTATAATCAGGGCATATGGACATAAAAAATAAATTAATAGCATGAGTAGCATGCAAAGAATGGAATGGAATAGGAAGGTACACATGGGATTAGAAAAGCTTCCTGAAGGTGTACTTTATCTTGAAAGGTAAAAGAACGGAGGGGGATGCAGTCATTCGGGTAAGAAGAGCAGCAGACAAAGCAAGATGTGTACCCGGATCACTGAAGGCTCTGACTGGAGAGGAGTGCTGAGAGGAGAGGTTGGATACAAGAGAGCTTGGAGCTAGATTTTAGAGGGTGGCATGGAATGCCAAGTGAAGAAGGGAGCACTATCAGGGAAATGAGACTGAGTTAGAGAGTTCTGTGGCTGGACTAGATCTCCCAGCTTCAGGTTCCCATGCACTTAAATGTATCTAGGGACACAGGACTTGCACCTCTGGAAGCAGCTTTTTCTAACATTGCTTTGTGTTTATTTTAACGCCTTTTTCTTCTTAAATTAAACTGAAATATGTCTCCTTAACTTTGTTCCTGTTTTAAGAAGAACTACCATCTGGATAACATGGAATATGAAAAGAAACGGTGTTTAGGGGGGATTAGTTTTTCAGGTGTATACAGGAAGCCTCAAAGGGGTTGGGGGAGAGGCTGGGCTAACAGTCAGGAAGCCATTGGCATGGTGGGAGGTGAGATGGTGCTGTTTAGGAAGGGACTGCTGCAGCAGATCATGGAAAGGGAGAATTGGCCAGTTCCCATGCAGTTGTGTGGCTGCCAAGAGCTGGACACGGCTTAGCAGCTAAGCACAGGCACACATGCATGCAGGTTTACTGCCAGCTTGGCCTGTATAAGTGGCTGCTCTTTATAGATAAAGCTGAGGGACCTGGTATGTGAAAAAATAACCTTTCTCAGTCATGAATCACTTAGGATATATATTGAGGCAATGTGTGCTACTAACAACTCCAGATGAATTATCTAACATTAGCCTACTCTCATCAACTTAGAGCCACTCTGAGATTCTGCTGTGCAGTCTTCTGTCAAATTAAAACTTCTGTTATATTGTTTGCTTCAGTGTTTATTTACACTAATAAAAAGTAACAGGTTTTTTTTTTTATTTTGATTAACAGGGACTTGCAAATATAGTATAGAGTAGTCCAGTATACCATTTACCCAGTTTCCCCCAATGGTTACATTTTATGGAACTATAGTACTGTATCAACAGCAGGAAATTGACATTGGCACAGCAATTCTCTGGTTTTAACCTGCGAAGATTTGTACAACCACCTCTGCAAACAAGATACAGAACTATTGCATCACCACAAAGCTCTCCCTCTTGGTACCTGTTACAGTCATACCCATGTTGCTTACATCCCCCATCATCCCTCACCCTTGGCATCTAATGTGTCTCCTCTAATTCTGTCATTTCAAGAATATTGTATAAATGGAAACATACAATGTGTGATCTTTTGAGATTGGCTCCCCCCACCAGTGCGCTCGTGCGCACGCGCATGCACACACGCAACACGCACACGCAACTCATCATGCTGCCCTTGAGAGCCCTCCAGTTGGTGTGTGTATTAATAGTTTGTAGCTTTTTAATTATAGGGTAGTATACTGTGAGTACTCCATGATGTGGATGTAGCCTGCCTTTTCACCCTCTTAACAGATCTAAGTTTTAAATAGCATACTAAGTTTTTAAGTTTGGTGAAGTCCAATTTATTGATCCCCCTCTCTTAGTGTATGGATCATGCTTTTGGTGTCATGTTTAACGATTCTTAAACAAGCTTTATTTAGCTCATGAAGATTTTCTCCTAGAAATTTTGTTTTACTTTTAACTCTTAGGCTCATTTTGGATTATTTTTGTATAGAATGTGAGGTTTAGGTTGAGTTCTTTTTTCTTTGTGAACATCTAGTTATTCCAGTATCATTTGTTGAAAAGACTTATTTCATTGAGTTGCTTTTGCACCCTGTTAGAAATCTGTCAGCTGGGGAAAAAATCAGTCAAGCTGTACTTGGGTGGGATTGTTTCTGGGTTCTCTGTTTTGTTCTGTTATCTATGTGTCTATCCCTCAGTCAATACTTAGTCTTTATTGCTGTAGTTATAAGTCTTAAAATTGGGTTAAGTGATTTCTCCCTTTTTATCCTTTATGTAAATTGTTCTAGCTATTCTAGTGTTTCTGTTTTTTTGCTTTTCCACATAGATCTTAGATAATTTTGTCTATAGAAAATCTGGGATCTTGGTAGGGATTACATTAAACTTTGGGGGAGAGTCGACAGTTTTACTCTGTCGAGTGTTTTATGTATAAAATATATCTCTATCTATTTAGATTTTTAAAAAATTTCTTTCATTGATGTTTAGCAGCATGTATATATACAATACATATATCGTCTGTATTTTATTAGATTTACATTTTTGGGGGGTTATTATAGATAGTCTTTAGTTTTGTGTTTCTTTTTAATTCCTTGGCTACATATATGCATTTTATTTCTAGCTTAGATAATTTTACTGTTTTCTTTTAAAAATTTTAAACTAATTACAGGCATTTTTTTATGATTTTGTATAACCTTGCTATTTATAATCTTTAAAACTATATACTTTCTATTGTATAATTTCTCTATTATTGAACTTGTTTTTATGTTTTTGATATAAAAATGCTGTTGTAAGTGAACACTATATACATATAATGTTTTCCCTTTAAAAAATTTATATCTTTAAGATACATGTCCTGGAGTAGGAATATAGGGGCACAGATATTTTAAAAAAAAACATTGAGTATATAAAGAAAGAAAGACTATAAAGAAATCTGAGCACCGAAGAATTGATGCTTTTGAACTGTGGTGTTGGAGACTCTTGAAAGTCCCTTTGACAGCAAGGAGATCCAACCAGTCCATCCTAAAGGAGATCAATCCTGACTATTCATGGGAAGGACTGATGCTGAAGCTCCAACACTTTGGCCACCTGATGTGAAGAGCTGACTCATTTGAAAAGACCCTGATGCTGGGAAAGATTGAAGGTGGGAGAAGGGGATGATAGAGGATGAGATGGCTGAATGGCATCACTGACATGAGTTTGAGTAGGCTCCGGGAGTTGGTGATGGACAGGGAAGCCTGGCGTGCTGCAGTCTGTGAGGTTGGACTGCAAAGAGTTGGACACGACTGAGCAACTAAACTGAAGAGTATATATTTACATGATACATAGCAAAGTATACAGGTTGGTGTGCAGTTTGAAGGAGTTTCACATATATGTGTGCTCATCTAACTGCCATTCAGAAAGTTTCCTCAGGGATGTAGATTTTAGGACTTTAAAATGTAGTCCTAAACTGTTCTCTAGTAAGGCTTACCCGGTGGTGCTAGTGGTAAAGAACCCACCTACCAGTGCAGGAGGCGTAAGAGACATGGGTTTGATTGCTGGTTAGATGGATCCCCTGGAGGAGGCCATGGCAACCCACTCCAGTATTCTTGAATCCCATAGACAGAGGAGCCTGGTGGGCTACAGTTCATAGGGTCACAAAGAGTCAGACTCAACTGAAGCGACTTAGCATAGCCCAGCACATACGGGGTTATATCTGTCTATTTTGCTTAGTATTCATATAACCTCACCAATTACACCATACAGAAATTCAACTCAAACTTGTTTGAACAGAAAGGGAGTTTTGGGGTCTTTATTGTTGGTTGAGTTGCTAAGTTGTGTCCAACTCTTTGCGACACCATGAACTATAGCCCTCCAAGGCTTCTCTGTCCATGCAGTTTCCCAGGCAAGATTACTGGAGTGGGTTACCATTTCCTTCTCTAGGGGATCTTCTGACCCAGGGATTGAACCTGTGTCTTCTCCTTAGCAGGTGGATTCTTTACCACTGAGCCACCTGGGAAATTCTTACGAATTTTAGTTTGGGAATTCCAGGAGTAGATCCAGAGTTCAAGCAGAGCCAGATGTGACTGACTGAAAGGATGCATGGCTTTCCTCATGGCCTCCTTGTGTTTACCTCTATTTCCATATGTACATACTGGATAAGATGCCCGCCTCTAGTTTGAAGTGGTCATACTAGTTTTTTCATCCCAGCAGATAAAACTTTTCTTAGTGTTTAGATCGTAGTCATGGAGGAGACTGGTTAGCTTTGCTTTGGTCGTGCTCGGCACTGAAACACTTCCTACTGCCAAAGGAGATGGTTTAGCCAGTGTGGATCACATGTTTACCCCAGGACACAAGGAATGGGGGAGCTCCCCGTTCTCCAAAGGAACACGGAATATAATATTAATAATATAATGTTTAATGAAAGCAAATTATCCTTCTTGACAAGTAATGGGATAGTCCGTTAATATTTTCTGCTGTCTTTAGAGGTGTAAAATGCTACTTTCTTATTAAAAATTCTCATTATTTGCAGTCACTGATGTTGACCATTTCTTTGTGTTTATGAATATATCTGAAACATGATGGTGCTTGTGAGAGTCTCTAGGGCAGTAATAAGTATTTATAAATAATAGTGCTCCTTTGCAAATTTGTTGAATCCCTGTTACTTTTCTTATTGATTTGAATTCTGCCAGGTTTTCAAAAATCGAGACTTGGCTTATTGGGCCAGAGATGCTAATCTTCTAGGTTTCTCATCGCTAGTCTATTGGTATGCAGAGGTAGCATTAACTTGGGAGTTGAGAATCAAGACATGATTGTGTCTGTCTGTAATGATTTTAATAGTGGGACCTGATTTATGGTAGTCCTTGAAAAGGTGGTTGAGTTCTGTTGAGTAGAGCAAAGACTGCAGCTAAAGCCATGGCTCTTACTGCTTCTCAGACCGTTTGTTTTGATTTCTGTTCCATGACTGCCTTACTACTTACTAACTACATCCAGTCACCTTTCATGTATGTGTTAATTATTCACATGGTGAACAACATGGAAACATCTAGATAATTCACTGCAATAATCCTCTCCAGTATTTGAAATTTGGAGATTATTTTCTCTAATATTGGAAAAACATTTAATAGTATTACCTACATACCTCTTTTCTCTAAAGGGATAGAAGGTGAAAATAAGTAAATTTTTTTTTTTTTTACTAAATGTCCTTGTCCAGTAAACAGAAAGCAAACATTTTAATGTTTGGCTTACAGTTTTCCACCTTTCATATCTGTTTATGTCAGGCAGTATTTGTGTTAAGATTTTTTTGGAGACTTTTCCAGTTCTGGTTTTGGGATCATTATTCCTTTTCATGTAAACTTTGATTATAATGCAAGCCCATTGCCCTTGAGTGGAAGAAGGACTTCAGCTTATGAGAACAGTCAGTATTGTTTAGTACTTAGTTTCAGTTGTTACAGGAACCGTCTTTTCTGCAGAAAGTGTCTTGTCACTTAGAGCAGGAAAGCAGTGTTTATTGGTTTTCTAAAACAATAGTTAAAGCTGTTGAGTTTACCAGCTTCTTGTGATCTTAGCAGTTATAGTTCATTGGTGACTTGAACTTGTTGCACAGATGTCTTCTTAGCTTTTTTAAATCTTGAAAGTACAGAATTAAGAAAACTAACTGTCTTTTAAGGACATTGTCCTAAAGAAGGGATAGGCAGTGACGGTTTTAAATTGATATTAAGAGGTAGTCTTTTATTTATCATAGTAACTATGTAGTGAAATTGAGGACAGAGAGGCCTTCTTTCTTGTTATGTGTGTGAATGATTTGTATAAAGGGAGAAAATGGCATATACATATGGAGAAATGTGTGTGCACACACAGGTAAATGTGTGTGGTTGTACATGTTTGTGTGTGTATTCATTTTATCCTAAATCTTGGCAAGGCAGTTTGAGGGAAAATAATGATGTATTTTATTCCTGACAAAAGAATATTGAGCACAAGCTGTCAAGCTCTTGAGGCATAATTTTCTCCCTGGCAACTGACTGGAGTCAGATTGAAGGAGGTGAAAATTGGTCTCCTGTCCAGTGCAGATGCCGACAGCTTTAGACTGATGCACCCACATCTAATACAGGCAGCCTGCAAGATAGATGTTAAAAGACAGATGTGATCAGGACAAAGCAGCTGTCAGTGACCGTTTCTAGTAGGATTTGAGAGACCGGAGACAGAGTGAAGTCTGGGCTTGCTAAGTTCATGATGTGATGACTTGAAACATAGCTTCGAGGAGCTTTGTGTGGGTGTGTGAGAGAGACTGCATTTTAATTTGTCTGGTACTGTTAGTGTGGTTTTATTCAGGTTGGAATCATGAGCTGGATCTTATACATGGGCTCTTTAATTTTTCACAGGAGAAAAATGACAAGTATTCCTACCCTGGAATATTGAGTAGGGGCTTCAAAAAGTGTTACTGATGCTATGGAAGAGCAATAGCAGAGAAACATTTAACATTTTGAAAAAGATTAAATTTAAGTTAATTAGGTTTCCGGATTAGTGTAATCACTTTCTTCATTAAACTTAACAAGAAATCAGCTGATTTTTCTCATATTCTTGTTTAAGTTCTGCCTTCTCATTTGTTATCCTGCCTTTTCCCCTTGCTATCTCAGTAGATTTTTCATCCTGTTTTCACTGCTCATTTTTGTGGATGTCTCTTTTTGTGTGATCCTGTGATGGCTGTATCTGTGGTTTAAAGGGCTCCCACTCCAATTCCTACCCTTCATATGTTCCTGAGGACTGTGATTAATTTAAAACTTCTTCATTATTGACCCCTGTTCCTCCACTCTATTTAATCCATTTTCTGTTGCTCTTCATTTAACTTGAGCAGGAAAAGCAAAATATAAATTCCAAAAATCATTAACTGGTTGTCATCCAGGTGTTTTATGTCTTAAAGTTGTCTGTTTGGCTCAAACTGTAAGTCTTTAGGGTGAAGGCTGTATTTTCTTTGACTTGGGATGTGTCAGGGATGCTGTCCACTTCTGGATCACTATCCTTGTGTGAGCATATGCTACTTTGCAGAGACTTGGGTTCCGGTGTAGCCATCTTGAAAGTGAGGAAAGGAGAATGATATTAAATTCTACTGTTTCCTGTCATTTTGAAATTGCTCCTCCCTTTTTTAAAAGTCTTATTAAACTCACAAAATAATAGTACTAACCAGGATAATAATACTTTTAAGATACAGTGGATAATATTACTGCCTTAATATATTTGTACTGTGTAGCTGAGGAAGTTAGGTACTGAATTTTTGACTTTGGCCTGACTTCAATCATGATGTAGAAACATGGTTTCTACTAGTTAATTTCTTAAGAAAGTGATTCCAAGTTGAAATGCATGTTATGCATTTATTTGAATGTGTAATCAGGAAGTAAGTGCCTCTCTTTGGAGTG
Source organism: Antilocapra americana (assembly GCA_007570785.1). NCBI lineage: Eukaryota > Metazoa > Chordata > Mammalia > Artiodactyla > Antilocapridae > Antilocapra > Antilocapra americana. The sequence continues at coordinate 1,713,904 of ML661896.1, read as the reverse complement.
TTTTTGAATAGCAGCAGGGCACACTTGAATTAGTAAGGAAAATGAGAATATGAATATGTGTGTTACTCTATTTTAATTTTTTAAAAAAATCCATTCTGTCTGCTAGAAAAAGTAGAAATTCAAAACTACTTTTTTTTACCCACAGTGGATGGAGAAGAGTGTAGTTTGAGAGTTTTTCTAGGTATTCCCTGAACTGATTCAGATGGATTTATAGTATTTAAATAACATGATATTAAATATTCTGGGTTGATTTCCTAAAGATAAACAGTTTTGTGGATTAAAAATGGCATCCCGGGAAAGTTCTCTTAAAGCATCTGTCAGAAATTCTTTGAATGATGGTCAGTTTTTCTATAACTATGGAGGTGTCATCCAGGGTTCTGTGGTTTTTGCCATATATCCCTCACTGATGAATGGAAAGGTGAAGGCGAAGAGGATTAACTGTTTTATTCATGTTCATCTGCATGTCATAGGGCATGTGAATTATGCCAGATGTATTCCACCATTTGGTTCCTTCCCGTAAGTACTATGTTATAAAATCTGTTCTTTGCAAGTATACTGCTAGTTTGTCTTCATTGATGAGCGTGGAAGATATCTTACTTTATTACCAGATCATGGAAAATGAATTTAAAAATTTTGAGGACTTGGAAAAGGGATTGGGACAGGTTCGAAAATGTGTGCTAATCCTTGATTATCTTGAAGTTGGCAAATAATTTTATAGAGACTTTGTCTTGTCAATTTATTATTTTATAAAAGGAAAGTTGATGGAATGATAACAAAGAAATAAAAACAGTTTTCAGTTTTTGGTGAGATCCTTTAATCAGATAAATGTAGAAAATTTGGTATAAACTAAGTTTATCGGAGGAACTAAAGTGATAAATAACTTTCAAGAATTAGGAATTCTATGATAGGGAAGTTCTAGGTATTCAAATTTAGGGTTGGATTTTTTTTTTTTTTTTGCTTTCTACTGTGTTAAAATGCTCATCTTTTAAGTACAGGGCAGTTTGTAACAGACTTAACTGTGATGCTAGTTGCTTGCTTTTTTTTTTCCTCTTCTCTGGGTAGAACGAAAAAATTCCTTTAGCAAAAGTTAATTTTCTGCAAGTTAACATGTTTTTAATAGAACCAAAAAAGAAGTAAAAATCAGTTATAGTTTTGTTGTTACCCTTAGATGAAGTCAATGGTTAATATTTTGATCTAGACCCTTCCAGTTAAAAAAAAAAAAAAAATTATTTGGCCTTAGTTGTGGTCTGTGGGATCTAGTTCCTTGACCAGGGATCCAACCTGGGCCCCATGCATTGGGAGTGTGGAGTCTTAGCCACCAGACCACCAAGGAAGTCTGCATTTTTTTTTGCCACATAAATTATTTAGTTTTTTAATTGAAGGATAATTGCTTTATAGAATTTTGTGGTTTTCTGCCAAACATCTACAAGAATCAGCCATAGGTACACCCATGTCTTCGATGAATGTACTGACATGGGTAGGATTATGTTTTGCTCAGTTTTACTTTTTTCACTTAATGGATCCTGAACAACTTTCAGTATCTTTAAGTACTCTACTATAACATACATTTTAATGGCTGAATAAAACCCTCTATAGAGTAATATGATTTAAGGAGGTTATTTTGAACCAGAAAACTAAAGACTTCTCTTTAATATTGTTATGACCAGAGTTTTCAGAAGTCTAAAAGGAGTGTGATAAATAGGGCAGTTTTAAAGACTGAACCTGCCGTTGTTAGCGAGGATAGTATGAGATATCTGAGAGGATGAAAAATTTTACCCAGTTAAAATTATTTTGAAATAAAGAGATCAGAGTGACTTGAGCAAGTCATCCAGGAAATTAGTGGGAGAGGGGAATCAGAATTCCACATATAGTCATGAAATTGATCATGAAATGAATAAATAAATAATTGGAACATGTTTAAGATGATAAATGGCTTTTAACTCTTCTCCTGGATGCTTCTGTTTTAACACTGAACTGTATTTGTTGGGCTTCAAAAGCATATTTGGGTGGCTGTTTTAAAATACTTTTTTTTTTTTTGGATTTGGCAGTTGATTAAAAAAATACGCTTTTATAAAATGTTCTGTTTAAGAAATGTTTATTAAGGTCTGTATAATAGTTGAACTTATCCTGCAGCAACTCAACAAAAAATAGTGACAGTGAGATTGGGGCTGCAAATGGGCCCCTTCTTTATTTTACTCCTTGCTTTCCCATATTTTGGATAAGCTTCTCAAGATAGCTGATTTTACAAAGCTTTTATTTCATAATGTATGCCAATTTTCCTTTTTTGCACTGACACTAGTAGCCATGGGATTTTTTTATACTTCTAAAAAAAAGAAATTTTGCATGCAGGCTCTTTTGGAGTGTTTTAAGTTACTCTTTTCTAGGAAAACCTGAGTTTTATGTGTCACAAACATGAATTAAGGATATTTTACATTTTAAAATGATTTGAAGACTTTTTTCTTTTAAAATACATTCATTATAGAAAGTTCAAAAAGAAAACCCACACAGAGTAGAAAATAATTACCCATCGGGGTATACAACCTGATGATATACCACCTGTGTTAGTATTTTCATGTATGTTGAAACACCTCCCCCATCCCACCCTAATGATGTAAACACATTGTGGTTTCTGTGCTTATTGTGCAGTGTAGATTCTTGTACATCTCCGATTTAAGATAGAAATTTTAAAAAATTCTTTTTTTTTTTCATTAATGAAGACACCTGAAGTGGGTGGATTATGTAATTTACAGAAGATAAACCATGTTCCTTTGCTGGGCTAGCAGAGTTCTTTTTTTTCCTGGACCTAAAGGTAGTAAAAGTTGTGGCCAAGGAACATATTAGAAGTATCCTTCAGTTCAGTTCAGTCGCTTGGTCGTGTTTGACTCTTTGCGACCCCATGGACTGCAGCACTCCAGGCCTCTCTGTCCATCACCAAGTCCCGGAGTTTACCCAAATCTTAGTATTGTTTTTAGGAGAAATATAACTTTATCTTTTGAGTCTCCTTGGAGGACATTTGAAGGCTTATAGAGATGTTTCCATAGCTAAATTTCTGAGGACTTGGTATCCTCTGCATTGTGATTGGAAGCCATTCTTATGGTATGGCATGGGCTTTTGGGGATGAGAAGTTGTAAATAGGATTTTTGAGGAAGATGACAGATTTTTAAACTTGGAGGAACTTCAGATTGGCTTAATTCCTGCCCTCCTCCTCCCTAGGGGTCTCTTCCTCGTTTAATTCTAAAAATCAGATGGAAAAGCTAAAGTACCCAGCCGTGCATGCGTGCTAAGTCAGTTCAGTCACGTCCGACTGTGTTCAACCCCATGGACTGTAGCCTGCCAGGCTCCTCTGTCCATGGGGTTCTCCAGGCAAAGAATACTGGAGTAGGTTGCCATGCCCTTCTCCAGGGGCATCTTCCCTGGAGGGGAAGGATTGAACCTGCATCTCTTAGATCTCCTGCTTTGGCAGGTGGGTTCTTTACCACTAGCACCACCTGGGAAGCCCTCAGCAAGGGGAACTAACTCTAGGTTTGCTTGTAGCTGTTATCACAAAAGAATTCGTTTTTACCACTTTCTGCTTTATGGAGATTGGAGTGAAGGAGGCACCTCTTTTACTGCTTCATCACTACAAATTAGAAGTCAATTTTTCCTTTATTCTTTAGGAAACTTGCTAACATAACCTTATTTCTGAAAATTAAGAAGTGATTGATGTGAGAGCAGTGACAATGTTCTGAATAGTTTTAAGAATTGGAGAAGGTAGATGGGAAAGTGGAAGGGGCACAGAAATGATTGTTGAGCTTTGTATTTATGACCTCATTTAATTTTCAAAACAGCCCAGTGGGATGGGAGATGGTATTCTGATTTTACAGAAGAGAAAACAGAGCTGAAGCAACCTGAGGTCAAACTAAATAGCCAAGTTGAGATTCAGACCCAGTTCAAATACCTTGTTTGATCTATCCCAGACAGTGTTCTGGGAGAAGTGTATATTCACTAACATAGCAACATCCTTTGTTTTAAAGGAGCAATATAATCTCTCATAATATCTCATGTTTCTTACGCCCAAGTTAGAAAAAATAAGCCTTCTTTCTCTCTGTGTTTTTTTCTTTTCCTGTCTATTTGTATGTGTGTGTCTGTTTCTTGTACACCCACACACACTTTTCTAGCCTGTCCTTTCCCCATAATTTTACAAGTTAAGATTGCTTTGGAGGGAATTTACTCAAGGTATTTGCTTCAGAAGGCCTTTATCTTGTCCTGTTCTAATGTAGAACTGTGGCTTTTGGTTTACTTTATTTACAGTTGCCCTTTGTTTTTGTTTTGAACTCCAGAGGAGCTTAACTTTTATCCTCAGCTTAGTTAGGGGAAAATGCCAAGGGATGGATTTGTTGACAGATCTGTTTTTATGGTTGATGAAGTAGTAGTAGTGCATTCTCTTAAGTTCCTTGTCCATTATATCTTGGTTAATACGAGATGTCAAGTAGTAGACTCTATAGACAATTGAGTCACGGCTAGAAGACCTAACTATATTCTCAACCTTACTGCTCACTGTGTGAGCAGTCTGTCTCAGTTTTCCTAGTTTGCCTTTTTTGTGTACAGAAAGAGTGCATTTGGTAACTTTTACATGTCTGCATTGTAAACTAATTAACAGTTACATTTTATTGTTTTTAACTTATTAACCATCAGTTCAGTCTCAAAGTGTCATGTTCCTTTTATAGAGATGACCATTTAGCAGGAATTTGAGCCCCCTGCTGTAAAGCTAAAGGCATATTTTCATATTTGTTCATAGTTTTGTGAGTAGAAGAAATTTTTATGTTTTAATCCATCATACACTATGTTTCTCATGTATATTTTCATTTCTAATAACATACGTTTAGCTTTGAAGTTAAAGATTGGCCATTATGGTTGTGAGCTAAGAGAGATGAGGTTGGATATATTTACTTTGCTTCTTCCTTTCAGTTCCACTTATTCGTTACCTGACTTGATAATATTTTGGAATGATATGCTAGCTGTAGAGGCATGAAACTGTTTAAGAGGAACTTGGGTCGGAATGAGAATTTGGAAGGTGAGGGTTATATTGCAAAAAGAGATTAGAGCTGGGAATAAATTGGGGGATTATTACAGTGAGATTAAGTAATTAAAGTTAAATTTAAATTTTAAGAATTTATACTTGTCCATCTGAATGTAATCATTAAATAGTTTTGATTCATTTTAATAGCTAATCATTAAATAGTTTTGATTCATTTAGGTGGTCTGTAGCTTTAAGAATCTACTTTGAGTTCATCCTGTTTGGCTCATTCTGAGCCTTGAGTTCTTCCCACAATTCTTTCATTTACCTCAGGTTAATTCACTTTTTCATTTTCTATAGGAGCTCCTTCAGAGTTTCTTCCACTCTCTTCAAACCCTTATTTCCATTTCCATCTTCAGTTTATAGAAGACCTTCATTTACTGCCTCTGAGAAAACAGATTCTCTAGCAGTGCTGAACTTCATACTGCCAGGAAGCCTCTGCTTTCACTTCTCATCCAAGGGTACAAGAACTCCATGGCTCTCACTTCCTCCGGTGGGCTTCCCTGGTCTGGAATCTTCATTCTTTAATTATGTGTCTTTAGTGTCATTTTGCATCCTTTCTCTGCTCAATCTGTCTGTAACTAATTCCAGTAGTGATGAAAAGGATAGCATGGGAGTGCAGGCACTGTTTTAGCCCCTCTCCTAAACTCTGGGTTTCATAAGCCTGAGAGGTTGATAGAGGCAGTTCTCACTTTGCATACATCCAGTATGTACAGATTTGTTATCACAGTTTAGTATTACCAGTCCTCCAGTAATGTGGTTCAGATATTAGTGTATTAGCTGAGTGATTGCATAAAGTGCAGACTTTGCTAACTGGGAAGTATACAAATCACTACATAAATAAAAGATGTGCATCGAGATCACTGACGAATCATGTTCCTTCTTTCATGGTCTGTTAGTGATTGGTTGATCCCTGCAACTATTCAGTTCATGCAGAGTGTAGTTGCATTGCCTCCTTGTATCTCGCTGATAAACTCTCGTGAGCCATTTTATAAAAGAGCCTTGAAAGAGGGAATTTGCAAAGATGAAAGTGCAGCAAAGAAAGGAACAGTAATAAATCCAAGTTACAGAAGGAGTTTGCTGCCTGCGGAAATGTTGACAGTGCTGCTGTTTAAGAAACTTTAGATACTCAGAGTAACTTTGTGAAGGCTAACTTCCTGATGTAAGTGAGATAAGTAGTTGTGATGAAAAGGATAATGATGTCCAAGAGGAAGTGATGTCATCAAAACTTTCACATTAAAGGGACTCTTGGGGATAGTTTGTGACTATGAAAGTGCAAAGGATAAAATGTTTGAAACTGATCCAGACTTAGAAAGAAATAGGATTATTTGTGAAGTGACAAAAAATGCTCACTCTGTATCATGTTGAAAAGGTAATTACTTTTCAAATACTACTTTTAAGTAGTTTTCATACAAGGAAACATTTTAGTTCTCAGTGTTCATAATGTTTTAAGTTACATATTAAATAAATATTAGTTGTACTATTTTAGTTTCATTTCCCCCTCTGTATGTATGTGTGTGTGTATAATGAATAGTAAACTTTTAATTGTTTGGGAGAAAATTTTGAAGATCACAAGACAGTTGTAATTTTTCCCATTGATAATTAAGATCACATCACGTTGTTTCATTTGTGTGATCATTTTTATAGACCAGCACTACTGTGCAAAGTGAGGGTCACCTGTATTATTTGTTACACAACTGTGGAAACTGATCTGGTAGTGGTGAACCTACAGTTTCTGTCTGACTTGTAAGTTCATGATCATACTCTCTTCCATCCTACCGCTAATCCTGCACAAAATAAATAAAAATTTTAAATAGGCCCTTGATTTTTCTTCTTAGGAGCAGATCAGACTTTTGAAAGAGCAGCTTTATTTCTAGCTGGTTCTGTTACCCATTAGATCTGGCTCTTGTACCTCCCCCAGACCCACTTCCTCATTACCTCCACTGGCTTTCTTGGCCTTCCAAGATAATTTTAGAGTTCATCTACCCTAGGATCTTTACTTGATGTTTCCCCTGCTTGGAATGTTGCCTTGAGACAGCCACATCCGTCCTGTGCTGCGTTTTTCAAGACTCCCCAAGTGTACCTTTTTGTTGAGACCTGCCTGGATCTCCATTTTAAATTGTATCTTATATCCCCCTCCCTGTCCTTTTTGTTACTGCCCCTCCATAATTGATTGATTTATTATGTTTGTTATCATTCCTTCTCATTAAATTATAAGATCCCTAGGGCCAGGAATTTTTGTCTGGTTAATTTCTATACCAAGTGTTTAGTGCCTGGCTCATAGCAGGCACTCATTAAACACTTGCTGAAAGAAGACAAGAATGCCCTTGAGGAACATTGTTGGACAGATTTGAATACTCAGGAAGTGATCTTTTCTCTGTCTTCTCATTGTGTTTTGCCTAATAGTAATAATTTCTGTCAACCCTGTATTATCTCTCAGTGCAAGGTAATAAAGTAGGCCTTTTATATGTGTTATTAGTTGACCCTTACAGCAAGGTATCCTCTGCATATTTCAGAGGAAACAGGCTATGGAGTTCAGTTGCATAGCTGGTAAGTGGCACAGTCAGACCTTAAGCTAAGCTCTGACTCCACAGGGGTGCCCTTGCAGGTCACTGCATTTGATACTCTTGTTTGTCTTTGTTTATTGAGTCATAATTCACATACCACAAAATTCCTTCTTGTAAAGCATACAATTCAGTGGTTTTTAGTGTATTTACAAGGTTATACAGGCCATCGCCACTATGTGATTCCAGAACATTTTCATTACACTAGAAAGAAACCTCAAACCTGTTAACAGTTAGTAATCCTCAGTCTTCCTTTCTGCCCCAGCCCCTGGCAACCAATGATAGTTTCTGTTTCTGTGGATTTTCTCTTATGGATTTACCTATTGTGAACATTTCATATCAGGGGAGTACTATAATATATGGCTTTTTGTGACAGGCTTCTTTCACTTTGCATAATGCTTTGAGGGTTCATCCGTTTTGTAGCATGTATCAGTATTTTATTCCTTTTTGTGGCTAAATATTTGATTGTGTAGATGCACCACATTTTCTTTATCTATTAGTTGATGGGTGTTTGGATTGTTTCTATACGTCAGCTGTTAAGAATAGTGCTTCTGTGAACATTCATAGGTTTGTTTTTGTGTAGGCATTTGTTCTCAGTTCTCTTGGGTATATACCTAGGAGTAGAATTGATGGATCACATGGTAACATATAGATAGCATCACTGACTCAGCAGACATGAATTTGAGTAAACTCTGAGAGATAGTGAAGGACAGGGAAGGCCGGCATGCTGCAGTCCGTTGGGTTGCAAAGAGTCGGACATGACTTAGAGACTGAACAACTATGGTAGCTCTACATTTAACCTTTTGAGGAACTGCTAGTCTGTTTTCCAAAGTGGCTGTACTATTTTATATTCCCATCAATGGGCTATGAGAGTTCAAGTTTCCTGGTATCCTCAGGAACAGTTGTTGTTATTGTCTTTTATAAAGATGGAGAGAACTTAGCAACTAAATAGCAACAACAATCCCAGTAGATACGAAGTGATATCTCGTGATTTTTGACATGCTTTGCCCTTAGAGCAGTTGAGATTGAGCATCATTTCATATGCTTATTAACCATTTACATATCTTCTTTGGAGAGATGTGGTATAATTCCTTTGCCTGTTTTAATTAATTTATTTTTGGCCACACCACACGGCATGTGGGATCTTAGTTCCTCTACCAGTGATTGAATCCATACCTCTTGCATTGGAAACTCAGAATCTTAACTACTTACTGGACCACCAGGGAAGTCCCCCTTTGGTTATTTTAAATAGGATTTTTTGTATTTTTATTGTTGCTTTTAAGACTACTTTTTTTTGATATGCATTTCCCTTTTTTAAAAATGATTTTTGGCTGTGCTGGGTCTTTGTTGCTGTGTGGACTTTTCTGTAGTTGTGGTGAACTGGGGCTACTCTAGTTGCAGTGCGAGGGTTTCTCATTGCTTTGGCCTTTTGTTAAAGAGCACAGGCTCTAGGGCCTGTAGGTTTTAGTAGCTGTGGCTCCTGGGCCCTAGAGCACAGGCTCAATAGTTGTGGCACATGGACTTAGTTGCTCTGTGGCCTGTGGGATCTTCCCGGATCAGGGATTGAACCTGTGTCTCCTACACTGGCAGATAGATTCTTTACTATTGAGCCACCAGGGAACCCCAAGTCTTCTTTATGTCTTCTTGGTACTTTGATACTTATCATTACCCCAAATTTTCTTCCATTGTGTGGGTCTTACTACTTTCTTGAGCATGTCCTTAAAGGCACAAACATTTTACATTTTGATGATGTTCGGTTTGTATCTTTTTCTTCGTTGTTTGTATCTTTTTCTTCGTTGTTTGTACTTCATGTGTTATCTAAGAAACTATTGCCTAATTGGAGGTCTTGAAGACATATCAATGTTTTCTTCTAAGTGTTTTATAAATGTAGCTCTTATATTTGGTTTTGATCTATTTTGAAAGTATATGATATGAGGTTGGGGGTCGAGCTTCATTTTGTTTTGTATGAATATTCAGTTGTCCCAGCACTATTTGTTATAAATATTTTTTCCCTTTATTGAATGGTCTTGGCAGCCTTGTTGAAAATTAATTCATTGTATTTCTGGTTTCTCAATTCTCTTCTGATGGTCTACATGTATATATTTGACTTTGTTGACCACTTTTGTATGCAAATGCTTCTTGATTTTGACAGTTTATCATCTTGGGTCATCTTGTTTCTCTTATCACAGAATCTTCCTTCCCTTACTCCTAAATCCACAGTCTCAAGGACTCCAGGTTTTTTTTTTTAAAAAAATCTTCCCCAGTTCATGTGCACACGTTCAGTATGCTCTGGCTCTCTTGGCCATCTCAGGACAGATATACCTTGAATTCTTTAAGTGATCTTCCATGCTTTCTTTTCCTTCACTCCTTTTTTTGGGGGGTGGGGGGTGGGAGTGCCATGCCATAGAGCTTGTGGAATTTTAGCTCCCTGTCAGGGATTGAACCCAGATCTTTGGCAGTGAAAATGCAGGGAAGTGAAAATGCAGAGTTGTCACCACTGGATCACTAGGGAATTCCCTCCCTCATTCTTAATAATCAAGGGTTATCATATCATTTTACCTCAGCCTTTATGGTTTACTATATTGCTCTTTCCTGGGCTCTTTCCCTGCCTCCCCAAATTTATTTATTTTTATTTGACTGCTCCAGGTCTCAGTTACAGCACATAGGATCTTTAGTTGTAGCATGTGGGATCTAGCTCCCTGACCAGGGATCAAACCCAGGCCCCCTGCATTAGGAGCTTGGAGTCTCAGCCATCTGGACCACCAGGGAAGTCCCCTTTCCTGGGCTCTTATTGTGGCTTTGTGATCTGTATCTCTGGCCAGGTTTACTATATGTTAGGTTGAATTTGATTTCCTTCTTTGGCTCAGGGATGATTCTTCTACTATCTGTGGCCTTCCACTGTCCATCATTTGATGCTTGCTTCTATACACATCCCTCACTTCCAAGTTAAACTAGAGAATTCAGCCCTCAGATACACCTTTTTTCTGTATATGCAGCCTGTTAAGTGGTCCTAAGACTATAAACATTAAGCATTACAAATCCTGACTCTGTCATTTACTATTCGGTGATTTGGTTAAGTTAGTTAACTTGTCTAAACTTTAGTTGTCTCTTCTGTATAGAAGGGCTAATACCACTTACTTTTCAGTGGTAGATAGGATTAAATATGCATGATGTCATGGAGTGGGCATTTAATAAATGTTAAATATTAGTATGTTGCTGTTCCTTTTGCTTGAGGTACTAACTCCCTTAACTCTACTGCCCCAAATTCTTCCTGTCCTTTGATGGTAGATTCTATTGCAGAGTACTCTGTCTTCCATAAAACTGTTGCTGCCATTTCACTTATACCCCAACCTGGTTGTTAGTGCTTCCTTTTTTGGCCCTATGCTATTTGGTGCCTTTCTTAAAGCTTCTGTATGATCACTATGTTTCTGATTTATAAACTGTTTGAAAGTAAGTCTTGCTCAGCTTTGTATATCCCTGGTAGTGAATTTGTTTTAGTGTGTAATAAGCTCTCAATAAATAGATCGAACTCTATTGCTTAATATTAAGGCAAATATCTTTTTTGCAAGACTTTAAAGACAAACTTTGTACATGAGTAAATAGCTTTTCCTAATGTATTCCCATAACACCTTGTCCACAGGGCTATTTTAATTCTGGGTGCATTGTAATGTTCCCTAGTTTGTGGGCCCTTTGAGTACAGATGCCTTGTCTTAATCAGCTTTTAATTGTTTGCTTGTCTGTCTTCCCCCTCCATAGAGCTCAAGGAGGACACGGGCTGTTTCTTGAGCACTGTATCACTGGCACCTAATACAGTCTTTGAGGTGCTCAAATATTTGTTGAATAAATAAATAAATGAATGATTGAGCACTTATTTTAAGTACCGTAAAATAATATTTTTGTTAAATATCTACATAATTGTCATGTGTCTGTATCTTAGATCCAAGAAAACTTTTAACTATCAAATTCTTCATTGTGAGTTATTTCTGACCTGACATATACATAGAGCTTGTCTTTACTCTTAATACTGTATGGTTCTTCTTAGCCTAAATAATATATGAATCAGAGGGTGAATTTGTTTCTGCCCTCCAAGAGTCTGTTTCCCCAGTCCTTTGGAAGTTCTGTAATCAAATACCACTGGCCTCCAAATTCCCTGGGGATTCTCAGCCCCATTGCCAGTCCCTAGGTTGGGAAATCTGTTGTGGATTCTAGAACTTTCTTAACAATACGAGAATTTCTTTGGTATAATTGTTCTGCAGTTTGTGGGTCGTATGCTCAGCAGCTATATGGTGGGGCTAATGGTTACCTCCTCCAAGAGGGCTTACTCCACACGCTTTGTGATCCGAGTCTGCGTAGCCAGAGCCTTTGTCCCTGCAGCAGGCCACTGCTGATCCGTGCGTCCATAGGAGACACTAAAACCCTCAAAGCAGGTCTGACTCAGTCAGTCTCTGTGGGGTCTCTGGGTCCTGGTGTGCACAAAGTTTTGTTTGAGCTCTCCAAGCGTCTCTGGCAGGTTTGGGGTTTGATTCTAAACATGATTTCGGCCCTCTTGCCTTATTGTTAGGGGTTCTAATTTGCCCTTGCATGTAGGGTATTTTTTTTTTTTTTGATGGGATCCAGCTGCAGATGGTGATTGCAGCCATGAAATTAAAAGACGTTTACTCCTTGGAAGGAAGGTTATGACCAACCTAGATAGCATATTGAAAAGCAGAGACATTACTTTGCCAACAAAGGTCTGTCTAGTCAAGGCTATGGTTTTTCCAGTAGTCATGTATGGATCTGAGAGTTAGACAGTGAAGAAGGCTGAGCGCTGAAGAATTGATGCTTTTGAACTGTAGTGTTGGAGAAGACTGGTGGAGATCCAACCAGTCCATTCTAAAGAGACCAGTCCTGGGTGTTCATTGGAAGGACTGATGTTGAATCAGAAACTCCAGTCCTTTGGCCACCTCATGCGAAGAATTGACTTATTGAAAAAGACCCTAATGCTGGGAATGATTGGCAGGAGGAGAAGGGGATGAAAGAGGATGAGATGGTTGGATGGCATCACCGACTCGATGGACATAAGTTTGGGTGGACTCCAGGAGTTGGTGATGGACGGGGAGGCCTGGAGTACTGTGGTCCATGAGATTGCAGAGAGTCAGACATGACTGAGTAGTTGAACTGAGGGTGAATTTAACTACCCCGCTAAGCTCATATTCTGCAACTAAAATTTTGATAGCTAAGAGAAATTTTGTAGGTCTCTTCAGAATTAGCTTGGCTTCATGAGAGTGCGCTTTTTTACATTTGTGGAAAAGATGAGAGTGAATAGCCTTGAGGCTTTAATCTGAAGTGGACAACGTTCAGTTGAGGGAAGGAGTAATTGCTTTTCTAGGAATCCAGAGATAGTCACCATAGAGAGGAGCAGGCCCTGGCTGTCCAGTTACTTCCAACTATAAGAAAAGAGAATACGATAAGTACCTTAAATGATTTTTATTACAAATACATAACAAAAAAGTAAATTTACTTTACAAGTTTCTAGGAAATGTTCAAACTTCTTAGCATTGTTGAAGGTGGGATTGTATAAGCTGGATATTCCTCATAACTGTAGTATAATGTATATATTTTTGGGTTAATTTTTAAAGTTATGAATATGATGTCTTATAGAAAATGGTTTTATAAGTACAGAATAATGTAGAATTAGATTGTAATCTTGTATAATTGTTAATTGTTTTGACTCCAATCTTTTTCCTTTTTTTAAAGCACAGATTACGTACATTTATCATTTCGTCTTTTTTCTGTTTAAGATTTCATAAACTTTAATGTTTTTCTTATATATGTTAATATTTGCATAATAGTCAACTGTAGGCTTTACTATAATTTACTTAACTAGATGCTTGCTTGGGCATTTGACCTGTTGGAAGTGTTTTGCTATGAGGAAAATGAAAGAGTCCGTGACATATTCTTGTCATTTCACATACCAGTGAGTCTCTGTTTAAGCTCTATGCATTAGATAGTTGAAATGCTTAATGGAGTGTGGTGGTCCTTCATAATGGTTGCTGTGTTTCTGTATCATTCTTCAGATGTGCGGGTAGATTGTGTTAGATCCATTTTTTTCCTCCCATTCAAATCTTGAATTTTTTTCCCCGTTAGGATACGTATAATGGTCCTTTTTGGACAGAAGCATTACTACATCAATGGAAAGAAGTATCTTTTTTCTTATTGGAAGGAAGTATTTTTAAGGCTCTTGATAGGTAGCGCTGAATCACTTTGCAGATACTGTACTTTTACCAGGAATATATGCAATTGCTTGTGTTAGTAACAGCTAGAAGACAAATGCAAGAGGAAAATAGCAGAAATAAAAATCCTTAAATTTTGTATGAATATACAAAGTTTGAATTATTATTGTTTTTAAAAATATAGACCAGTTATTTGGTTCATTCCTGCTGAGTTTATTTTCCATTCTGCAAAACAGGTGATTTGATGAAGAGTGCTGCAGGAGAGTTTGCAGATGATCCCTGCTCTTCCGTGAAGCGTGGCAACATGGTTCGGGCAGCTCGGGCTTTGCTCTCTGCTGTTACCCGGCTGCTTATTTTGGCTGACATGGCAGATGTCTACAAATTACTTGTTCAGCTGAAACTTGTAAGTACAGGCCTATGTCTGTAGTTTGTTCTATCACAGCGAGGCTGCTGCTGACCATACTTAGTTCAGCATTCCTTAGGATTTGGTTTGGTTATGAACTTGATTTACCTAAGTAGACCAGGAATGTTTTTAATTTCCACTTGCTCCTCTATTCCCACGTGGACATCATACTGGCTGTGCTGTGGGCCTATGTTGTCTTTGCAGAAAAGGTGTTGTTTTTGACTTCTTCCCTTTTTGTGGTAGTGATTAAGCATTTCTTTGTACCAACAGAGTTCCAGAGTTGAGAAATCAAGATATATTAAATTATATCCTTTTACATGAAAGTCAAAATAATACTGTCCTTTCCCACCTCCCATAAAACTCCCATGTGGTACCTTCCCAAATGTAAATTTAAGAGGAAGTTTGGATGACTATCTGAGTAGCTGTCGAAAGGAATAAAAAGTTCTAGATCTTCTTTATGTACAGACTTGTTGAGAATTTTTCTTTTGTGGGGGTGTGTTTTACAGGTAGAAGATGGTATCTTGAAACTGAGGAATGCTGGCACTGAACAGGATTTGGGAATACAGTATAAAGCCCTGAAACCTGAAGTGGATAAACTGAACATTATGGCAGCTAAAAGACAACAGGTACGGTCATGATTTGGGGATATGTTTAAGTTGTTTATATTATTACCTAGTGGGTAATAATTTAACCTAAGTCTTTAAAAGGTACCCATATCTCCCTCTTCTAATATACTTCCATTAAGACATTTAGTTTATGATGTGTCCTTCAGTCTTGTTACTAAAGTTAGAATTAGGTTGTATCCGTATTCTCCTATTTTGATCCCTGTGAAAATTTTACTTTAGGTACCTTAGCAGTTTGTGATAGCATTCGGAGAAGTAATACGCCTTTTTTCTCTGTGTTCAAGGATGAGCTTGAGTTGATGGTGAAATTTAATTCAGACTTCTAAAAAACCAGTCAAAAACATAGTGGAATTCTATATCAGAAAGTACCTTGCCCTCCATATTTTGTAACTTCTGAATATTTCTTATCATTTGTTGTTAGTAGATCTTACAGTATTAGGATTTTATGTTGTGTGGCATGTGGATCGGGATTCTAACCCTTCCGGCTTTTGCTCACCCTTTGGTGTCTTGCTGTCGGGGTGCTTGAAGTCCTCCTGTGCGCTCTCTATGGGATGCTGTGTGTTACATGTGTGCTCTCTGGGGATGCGTGTGTCACCATCTGGCTCTAGTAACTTCCATAGCCCTGATTAAGCTTGTGCTATTCTTATTTTTAAAAAGTCTTGAAAAGATGAATTCTTATTATTGTTAGCTGATACCTATATTGGTCAGGATAATTCTGCACTACAGTTGACAGAAAACCTAGCTCCTAAATTGCATAAACATTGAAGGGTTTATTTTCTCACTGATTAGAAGCCGCAGGATAGGTTAAGTGACTTTAGGGTTGTTAAATTTAAAGATTTTGCAAGTATCATCAAGGTTTCCATGTCTTTACATTTTCCTGCTCTGCCATCTTCAGTATGCCTCACTGAAGAAGCTGTAGGCGTGGCATTTGCACATAGTCAGTGTGTCCAGTGAGGAAAGAAAAGGTGGTTTCTTCCATATGTCTCTATTAATAAGCAAATGGTCTAGGAACCTTTAACAGATATGCCCTAAATAATGGATTGTATAATGTGCCCATTCTTTACTTATCAATGGAAAGAGGAAAGCAGTTAACTGTATCTGACTCAGAGTGTGGCAGGGGTAGACCTTCCTGAGAACAGTTACATTCAACAAGAGCGCTCTGACAGGCATGAGGAACCTGGGGTCAGTACTGTTAATGTCCGGTATATTACAGCTTCAGCTTTGGAGATTTAGATTTTCATTTGGTTACATTTACATTAGAATCGGAGAAGGCAGTGGCAACCCACTCCAGTACTCTTGCCTGGAAAATCCCATGAATGGAGGAGCCTGGTAGGCTGCAGTCCATGGGGTCACTAAGAGTCGGGCACGACTGAGCAACTTCACTTCCACTCATTGGAGAAGGAAATGGGAACCCACTCTAGTGTTCTTGTCTGGAGAATCCCAGGGACAGCGGAGCCTGGTGGGCTGCCGTCTATGGGTCTCACAGAGTCAGACACAACTGAAGGGTCTTAGCAGCAGCAGCAGCAACATTAAAATAAAAATTCTGTCCCACAAGGTGGAGAAGATTGAATTAAATAATGTATGTGAAGTATTTAATATAGCACGAGATTTTTAGTAGGCCCTCAGCAGTGGGCAGTTGGTGAATAGTAGTTATTGCTCATATTCCAAGCTATAAGATGTGATGAGACTGAATCTGCACATACAGGATCCTGATTTTATGTTTCTAGTACTTAACATTATATATAATAATATAGCTAGATTTGTTGTATTGCCTGAGTAATTTAGTTAATGTAGGCTCAGTGCACTTTTATCATTTGTCCTTGAATTAGCTTATGTCTCTATCACATAAATCACAACTAGTTTTTTCTTTTGCTCGAGCTGATTAATCCTAAGAAGAACTTGTTGTATGATAGTATGGTTATTCTATAAATATGGCAAGCTGCCGAAATTATGTTCACAATTGATTTTACTGGATATTCTTCATGTAAGTTCTCTTTTGAGTATGTGAAATAAATGTTATATTTAAAAAATAAAGTTTGGTTAATAGTCCTACTCTCTTAAAACCTGATCTGATCTTGATTTACAAAGACTTACCACAATTTGAGGAAACTGAGAACATTTAGACTGACCCTATTGCATATCTTTCAAAATGGTAGAATAAGTAAATTGATGATGTTTTTGAGATAAACACAGTTAATAGTCCAGAATTTTGTATGCCACTGGAGAAACGTACTAGAGAATAATGGTACCTGAGTTTTAATTCTGTGTGCTTTGAGTCCATGAAGAGTTCGTTAATGGTAATCCCCTGATGTATTTAAAAAAAATGCTTCCCAAATAAGATGTCATAAAAATCTTGAAGTTACTTGTTAATGTGCCGGAAGATCTTCTATAAGCCCCTCCATATCTGTTTTCTGCCCTTGATCACCCTGCTCTCTGCCCCAGGAGCCTGACCTATCTACAGGACTGCATCCAGGGGCTTCTTTGTCCTCTGGCTTCTGGTTGGGTTGGCTAGTGGAAGCACCATTAGGAGGTCAGAGGACAGTAAACTGGGGTTTATCCGTATCTCCTGGTTGTTCTGGGTGGCTAAATGTCATAGCCTCTTTTGGGTTGTGTTCTCCCTCTGCCTCATTCCCTGGGTTCTGGTACTAGCTGTCTCATTTTGTCTCTTTGGGCCCAAGTGCCCTAATAGCCTGTGGTTTTTCTGTACTTTACCCCCATAACTTTTGTAGCATAGTCTCTAAACATCTTTGGATTACCTAGTTTGATCCTACTGTCTGTTTTCTGCTGGTATCTTGAGTGATAGATTTTAAAGTCTGTCTTGGGTTTGTAGTATGTTGTGGTCACTTAAAGTTTTCCTTGGGCTTGATTCTTTGACCATTAGCTCCTACCCTAGAATTTGTTGAATAGGCTGGCTATGGGTGCCTGTGTGCCCCCAATCATAATATGACCTTTTATAGGACCTGGGGCTTGGTGTGTATTTCCTGGAACTAATGTGTTTCTTGGCAGTTAAATTGCAATTCATTTTATCCTAATGTGCCAGCCTGGTGGAATCTTCAGTCTCTTTTTTAGGTACTTCCCACTGGCCTCCTTTAGTTATGGGTCACAGTTTTCTACACTTTGTATTTTCTGGCAGAATTCCTCTACTGCTGTATGCTTAGTATTCTGGACTGTTTTTGACCTTTCCATCTCTCCCCAGGTGTGGTATCACCTCCTCATCAAGCCTTTTGTCTTTGCAGGCAACACTAGTCCAGAAAGGGATTTCTCATGAGCAGTATTTGGATATGATGTGCATACTTGGCTGGTCTAGCTCCCTTGTATCATTTAAGCAGCAGCCACCCAGTGAGGAAATGCTGAACCTTATAAGGTGTATAGGAGCTCTGGAATTTACCGATTTGTCTTAAGGTTTTTCTGGAACATGGTGTAGGGGTGAGGATGTTGTTGAAAATAATAATGAATAACTTTAAAAAGGTGTTTACTATGCACTAAACACTGTTATAAGCCCTTTGTAAGGACAATTTGTTGAATCCTCACAAAAATAGTATAAGGTAGAGCCTATAATTGATCAGATATTAATTTTATTGATGGAGGAACTGTAGTGTAGAGAGGATCATTAATTTGGCATAGACATTCATCTAGAAGTGGTTGAGCCAGTTTTGAACCCAGGCTGTATGGCTCCAGAAGACAGGCATATTATTTAAACTGCTACTGTAATCCCTAGTGCCTAGAACACTGTCTAGATACAATAGTGTTCAATAAATACTTGTTTAACAAATGAGAGAAAAACCCTATTTTGCTGTACCGCAGATCGACCTGAAATGGGATTCTGTGTGTGGCCGTAATCTGTTACTTTCTTGGGCTAGAATATTATTTGCTAAGTAGAAGTTTTGAATTTCCATTAGACTGGCTACAGACTCTTCTTTGATTGTCAGGGTGAAATAGATGGTAGGGGTAAGGATCTGCCATAGCACTGACGCTGGTTTTTCTGAGGAGGACTACTTCTGCTTTCCATTGTCAGCTCTGCCTCCCCAATATGCTGAAGATGGACTACTTTATTGTTTACATTCCACCCACCCAGGTACACGAGCTTGTTGAGTTGGGTTTGTTAAAAACATAGTGCTTCTTACCTAGTCTGTCACCTCTTGATTTTCATCATTATTTTTCTGAAAGCGTGAACAAATTGGTAATGGATAATATTGCCACTATCTGTTTTATGTGTAAATCGTGTGGACTGGATGGGTTTGACCGTGGACCATTTTTTTAAGTATAGTCATTTGAATCCAACTAAAGACATTTGATCAAACGTAACTATGGCTGCACTTTTACATTGTTAAGAGGAACGTAAGAGGAAATTGTCATTTGAATTTCCAGATCTTGGTTAGAAAGTGTTCTGGATTGCTTAGAACTTAGCTTCTGTTTCTTGGTTACTTTGATGGTTAGTTCAAATTATATTGCAAGGAGTCATTTCCACTTTGTTTTGTTTGTTCCTAAGTTTGTTTGGTCACACTGGGGAATCGTGAAGCCTAAAGTAGACCAAGGAACTCTTAATTTTGTATGTAACATAATACATTGCTTAATAGCTTATTTTCCCCCATTAATCTGGATTACTTACCAGCGCTGTGTATCTTATTTGGATACACAGCTGCATTGGATTTTAGTTGGAGCATATGGGATCTAGTTCCCTGACTAGGGATCAGACCTGAATTGGGAGCATGGAGTCTCAGCCGCTGGACCACCAGGGAAGTCCTAGTACTGTATATTTTGAAAAGAATTCTTATGATTGATCACTTTTCTTATTATAGTAAGTAGTGCTGCCTTGTGATGTTGTCTGTTTTCCAATTTTTTCTTAAAATCTAGTTCTTTATGCTATGGCAGAAGCATTTCTAAAAAGAGAGAAGCTAGAGCACTTTAGCAGTTAGGACAAATGATGGTAGCTGTCATTTTCATCATAGATTAAAATACATCCTCCTCACTTGTAAAAAGAAGTCTGTCAAAGATACATTGTGGTGAGGCAAGATGTTTAGAAAATGCCACATAGCACATGTGCACTAGCAGCTTTCATAGAATGGTGAGCTAGCCCTTTGTTGTAGCCTGAGTCTTAAAAATGATCATCCTCTTGGTGTCCTTTTTGAGTATTGAACCTCATGTAGTCTTTGGGAAGGTAAGAGTTCGTATACCAGGCCGGGAAGTGGCTTTAGGAAAGCCATGTTTTGAACAGGAATTGTGGCACCTATTATAACTTTGGGTGACCACAAGTGTCTTTGCTAACCTTTGTAAAACACTGTGCTGATTTAGGCTGTAGATGCTTAGGAAGTATGTCAAAGTTGATTGCAAAGCGTTTTTATAAAATAGAGGATATTATAAAGGCAAATGCCTCCTTAGAAAGCCTAAAAGTCCTTGAAGTTGTGGTGAGGGGAGACATTTAGGAAATGCCACACAGAATATGTGCACCAGCTGTTTAAGCATAATGGTGAGCCTCAACCCCCTGTCATAGCCTGAGTCTTGAAATGATCACTGATCATCAAAATCCACGGGGTCCTGTATCTGAATATTTAGCCTAATGTACTGTGCTACAGGGCATTTGAAGTGCTGTGAACTGTTACTTGCAAATTCAAATTCCAAATGAGAAAAGACTTCTAGCAGGAAAAGTAAGCTGTCATACTGTACAGAGTTTCAATAAAGATGCAAACCTAAAACATAGTGAGATGAAGTTTCAGAAAAAAGCCAGTTAGGTGTCTCTAATGCTTAATTAGGAACTCATTTAGAAAGATGACCCATAAACAGTTAATTCAGACTTTAAATTGAGTAATTGACTTTGGCCTTTCTAAGTCAGTTTTCTCTTACTGTTTGCATGTGTTGTACTTATTTTAAAAACATTTAAAGTATACTCTAGGACTCAGTTCATGACATTAACATTGAAATTCTAGGATCACACATAAAATAGATTTGAAACAGTTGGTGGTCAGTTATGGTTATCACTTACATTTTTCTTCTGTGGTGGCAAATCCACATTTACTGAAGACTTAGTTTTCTCTGAGTAATTGCAGTAACATAGGAATACCAGAAGTATTATAAACTCCCCATCTTGTTAATTGTTGGTATCACTTAGCATATTCACCCAGTCTACCAAGTAGATGCTGGTAGTTGAAACCATGTTAGGAACCTCAAACCATTTTACCTGTGGATTATAATTATGGGGTAGAGGAAATTGAGAAAGGACAGTTCACCTAAGATTGTGTGTCTATAGAGTATTATAGTGAAATATTAATACAAACCTTCCGGGTTAAGTCATGGAATCCATGGACCTCTGCTTTATGTCCTAATAATCTGGGTCCTAAGGTGGTCTTTGGGATGGGAAAGGGAAACTAGATGTTCTGTACTTGGGAGGACAGCTTCCACACCCTCACTTGGCTGGTTTGTGGTTTTGATATATCTGTGGTATCTCATCCCAAATTTCACAAAACTCTCAGTGAACTTTTATAAGTTAATAGAAAAGAAGTCCTCTTAATAAATTTTACTCTGTTTAAATGTCTCTTAGTTTTTGTATTTTACTTGAAATAAGTATATCCATCTTAATAAGGTTGTAATCAAGTTGCTAGTTTTCATGGTTTTGTTTTTTATTAGTGCTGTTCTAGATGCCTTACATGCATTGTTCCGTTTAATCCTCAAGGCATTTATTAGAGAGCAAAATATTGCTCCTATTGTACAGAAGAAGAAACTGAGTATGGAGAGTTTAAATAGGATCATAATAGTAAAAACTAGAGGTGGAGATTCAAATTCAGGTCTTTGTGTTTTGGGAAAGTTTGAATCCTCAGCTACTAAGCCATATACTGTGTCCTTTGTGAAGAACTTACAAGCCAAACTGTTAATGAAAATATCATCTAATTAGCAGAAATTCTAACTTTTTAGAATTCACTGACAAATTTTTATATGAGTAGAACCCATATTCTTGTTTTACTTTTGTAGGAACTGAAAGATGTGGGCCATCGTGATCAGATGGCTGCAGCCAGAGGAATCCTGCAGAAAAATGTTCCAATCCTCTACACTGCATCCCAGGCATGCCTACAGCATCCTGATGTCGCAGCCTACAAGGCCAACAGAGACCTGATATACAAGCAGCTGCAACAGGCAGTCACAGGAATTTCTAATGCAGCCCAGGCCACTGCGTCAGATGATGCCTCTCAGCACCAGGGTGGAGGAGGAGGAGAACTGGCATACGCCCTCAATAACTTTGATGTAAGTTATGCTTGGGAGGAGACTTCAGACTCTTGACAGTCCCTCAAAGTTAACAGATTTCTGGGGAAATGTGATCAGGGTTTCTCATGAAGGCTCAATTTCGACTTAGATTTGTAAAAGAAATTTTATGAACCATCAGTCAACTTGATCTTGGCCTAAAGCATATATCTTTTCTCCACCCTCCCCTCCCCTTCCCTTTTCTCCTTCCCTTCTCTTTTCTTTTTTAGTTTTAGTTAAACTTCTGAATTCTTTTAATGCAACTTGTGTCTCCTAAGAGGTCATTCTTCAGATACGAATTCAATTCATTTCAACCAAGAGTTTAATCTTCTGGGAGATGTGAGCCTGTGGAAGATATAGAGGCAAAGTGCACTTAGGCTGTGTGCTCCCAGGACTTACAGTCTAGTGAGAGTTAGATACACCATGAGTGACTGCAGCAAAAGCACTGTCATCTTAATCTTATTTGCCTAGACACACTTTTCCTCTTAATAACTGAATTGTAATAAAGACAAAATTTAATCAAGTGGGAGCAAATTTAGGATTAAAATACTTTGTTAGCATAATGCCATATAATCACTTTTTATAAATGATGCCCCAGATATGTTCTGTGTACATAATCGGTGCACACACTATCCTATGTGTCAACTCTGTCATAATTTTGGGAGATGTATTTTATGGTTTTTAATTTCTACCCACAATGCCTCATGGCTTCCAGTAGATGGCAGCAGTTCAAGATTTCTTTAAGGTTTTTTTTTTGAACCAACTGTTAATTTTATAAAAAAAAAACTAGCATAAGAGAAAATTACCTTCCTGGTGACAAGCATCCTTTCATAAGTAGGAATACTTTGAAGTATAGAGTCAATATAATAGAGTGCATTTTAACAGTTTTTCTTGATTTTTCTTTCCTTTGTCTCCTCTTTACTTTGGCTTGGGTAAAGACAGTATTAAGCCGAAAGTCTTTGATGTTAGAACTGAATTTTTACCCTGGAGCCTTAAACATTAAATGAACTTACAGCAAATTCTTAAGATATATCTTACAATTAACTGGCACTGTTGTTTTTCCCCTACAGTATTAGCTACTGGCCTCATTCAAGGCAGTAAGGGTTACATTTTGCCCTAAGTTGAGTAGTATCTGTTAGAGGTCACTTAACCTCTTCAGGGTACAGTGAAACTTCATTCATAAAATGAGGGGGTTGGACTAAATGCTTATAGGTCTGTTGAAGTTCTGTGACTATTAAAATCCTGTGACCATTCCTTCCTCCTTTCTATTGGTCATTGTGAAGAGGCATTGTGTATTCAGTTTTAACCAGAGAAATGACTGCAGTAACTTGGTCTGGTAAGAAAAATGATCAGTTATAATGTAGGTTAATAATAAACTGAAGGAATCGTATGTTCAGTTCTGAAACGGACGGTTTTTTGGAAGAGAAAGAAGAAATGTGTACTTATTGGAAAAGGGCAGGCTGTTTTTAGGGGGAGAAAAACTTGGCATTTAAATTGAAATCAATAAGAACATAGTCCCTATAAAGAAAAATTAAGGCAGAATATTTGTACAGACATTTAATGGTGTGAGGATCAAGTGGAAAGTCTATGGAAGGCCAGTAGATCGTGTCCTGCAGCTGTTGATGTTAGACCTTGCACCTACAGGTTACTTGTGACTTAACTTTATTTAACAGTGGTAAATCTTGATTTGAGTGGGATTGGGGGAGTAAAGGGGAGATAGAGGATTTATTCTTTGGGGAGTAACTGTATCTTTAGAGAGTGGCTTTGTTGGGACAGATTGCTGTCATCTCTTATAGAATACCTGAAGGTCTTTGAGGTAAAAAAGTCTCTAATTTGGAATTAGCAGAATAAATTTGAGCCTGAATCATTTATAAAGTTTGAAATGTAGAAGATGAGGACAGTTGAAACTGATTATAAATGACTCTTTTCTGAAACCTTGAAGACAGAAGTCAGTGCTTTGGTTTTATTTTATTTTTTGTAGTGAAGCAGTTCTGTCACTATCATGTAACAGTTTTACACTGTACATAGAAAAGAAAAAGAGTGCTGATGTTTATTTTTCTTGTAATTCTCTTTTGGTAACTTACTATTAGGATATACTTTGACCTTTAGATATTCAGATTAAGTAGCATAAACATGATTTTTATGCTGACGTATTTCTGTTTGCATTTGAGATATCATACCTTATTCAGACCCCTGCAGCTTGATAGTATTGCTTCCAGTACCTTCTTTAAGAAGTAATCCACCATCGGCCAACTTCTGTGGGATACTTCTCATCTGCCAAGTGTAACTTTTTTTCAGACATTGAAATTTTTTGTGTTATATATTGGTGTTTCTAAACAGCATTTTCCTCACCTTCATGAATATTGGAGGAAATAGAGATTACACTAATAGTCACTAATGCTTCCTTTGCAGAAACAAATCATTGTGGACCCCTTGAGCTTCAGCGAGGAGCGCTTTAGGCCTTCCCTGGAGGAGCGCCTGGAAAGCATCATTAGTGGGGCTGCCCTGATGGCTGATTCGTCCTGCACACGTGATGATCGGCGTGAGAGAATCGTGGCAGAGTGTAATGCTGTCCGCCAGGCCTTGCAGGACCTTCTCTCAGAGTACATGGGCAATGTGAGTAAGAGTAATTTTCTCTGACAGGTGTTGGTTCTGAGGTTTTTTTCAAAACTTTCTTTGAAGTAACAAGAGTTTTCTGTAATAATTGTTGGGTCTGAGGTGTTTTAACTGTAAGTGTCAAATATGTTTTTAGCTCCTTTTGGGTGGAGTAAAATTTTTCAAGGAATGGATAGCTAGCTTATTGTGTGTCCCCTTTCTCCTCAACTTTTTAGTGTGAAAATTTTTAAGCTTATAGAAATCATACAGTAAACCCTTTATCTAGATTCACCAATTAACAGATAAATATGTTTGTGTATAAAAATATATGCATGTGTGTGTGTGGGTATGTATATATGTGCATATATACAACCCTTTTTTCTATGAAACATTTGAAAGTAACTTGCAGAAATTGTATTCCTTCACCTCTGTCTACATATTTCAGCATGTGTCTACATGGATAGTAACCTTCAACACCCCTAAAATTCTTTTACCACATCTATGTGACCATATAATTTTGAGCAGAAGGAATATTGAAAATATTTAGAATAGATGAAGTTTCTTGAATGAACTGTGTACAATGTGATAAGACTAGGCTTTTGCCAAGTAGAGCAAAGAGTTGGACACAACTGAGTGACTGAACTGAACTGTTTTGTTGGGTGAAGTGAGTAGTGTTTTTGAACTTTTAAGATTTGTGTTTAAAAACCAATGCTGTGAAATTTAACTTTTTTTTGCCTTAGAAAATACTGCACTTGTTTTCTCTGTCAGTAATGTCTTTTTTACTTCCTTAATACTTTTCCATTTCAATTATTTAATGCTGGTTTAGGGTTACTATGGTTTAGATCTTGTACCCCATATTTTACTGTGGCAAAGAAGGAATAAATTAAATAAAAATTATAGAGAATCATTTTAAAGGGAAGAACAACAATGCAAATTAGTTCTAACTAGTGATTTTTGTCTACTTAATAGTTTTCAGGAAAAGATCTTTGATACTTTCTCATATGTTCATTTGCCATACATCTTGTTTATTCACTTATATTCTTACATAAGTGAACA
Source organism: Antilocapra americana (assembly GCA_007570785.1). NCBI lineage: Eukaryota > Metazoa > Chordata > Mammalia > Artiodactyla > Antilocapridae > Antilocapra > Antilocapra americana. Next base: position 1,688,165 of record ML661896.1, on the reverse strand, counting down.
TATAATGGTGGGTCATGATGGAATTCCTGGGGTGAAGATGAATGCCTTCCTGTGTTTATCTTGTTTATACCATATTGTGAAATTAGTCAAGCATATTGAATTTTTTTAAGTCATTGCCATGTTTTGATCATATGCAGTCTACCTCAGGAAAATGAGATTAGAGGCTTAGTTAAATCAGATGGAAAAAGCAGTTGAAAAGTCAACAGTGAAAATGTGGGACACATTTAAAAACCCATATGTAAGCCTGGAAATCAGAAAATGTAAAAAATGAATAATTTGAAGACTAACTCACGATATTGGAGTCTTAAAGAGGGAAACAAAGGACTCATGGCATGTATGTGAATCAGTTTCCTGCTATCATGTGCAATGGTGAAGTAATGTGAAAGTGTCTAATAGTTATGATTGGGAAGCCACTTTAAAAACAGCCTTTGTAGGGGAGAGTATGTGATTAATCTGTTCTCATTGCTCCATCCCAGAGCTTCCTAACCAGTCTAAAAAAATATTCCTTCAGTTTTAGGTTTGGTCAGGTCTCGGGCTAATCACCTCTGGCTGTGAGTCACCTCTTGGGTTCTCCCCAGAATGTCAGACATTTAAATAATACTTTCTGTTTTGTGCCATGGATGTAAGTAAAAGTGGGAAATACTCATTTATACTGAAGATATGGGGACCATAACTGCCATCCTACATAACATCTTACTATGTAAGTGAAAGCTAGAACAGTGATCGATATTGGGCAGAAATTAAAGGATTATAATGGAGGTTTTGAAGGGAATTACGTTAAGATTCAGAAATATATTTTAGAAAAAAATTTCTGAGCATGTTTCTCCTACTAAAGATAAAATTATTTAATAGTTCGCTTGAATTGACTCACATAACTGTGATCAGGCTGTATCCTGTCCAGAAATATTGGAGTGAGGATAAAGGGGGAGGGCAGTGAAGCACATTTGAAGAAACCTTAGGGTAAAAGCATCTGCAAGAAGCAGAATCAACTGGGGATAGGGTTTGCTGATTCATGAAGCATTCAAAAACCTCCTGTGACAGTCAGAACTTACCTGGCAGTAAGTTCATACTATGTCACTCAGTTCATACTGTGTGTCATCTGCAGAGTAATGTGCTGGGCACTGTATAAGAGGAATGAGGCACTGATCCTTCCCTTCTAAAACGTATAGCATCTCTACAGTACATTTTTTGGGAGTGCCATCATAGGTTTTACTAAAATACCATGGGAATTGCAAGGAGGATGAGTTTATTTCTAGCTGGGAAACCTGAGTCAATTTATTAAGTATTTATTTTACAGTCTGCATTGAGCTTTACCTTGATTTTTTAAAAAAGATTCACTTTCAGTTTTGATTATATCTTTTGAAAAATATTAGGTGACTAATTATGGTATATGGAGAATTGGGACAGTTTGGATTAATTAAAACTGGTTCAGTACATAGAACTTGGTTGATGGAGTGGTAAAAATCCAAAAAGGCTCATGTATTTTTGCTTTTTCCTCTTCTTGTATTCTCCCAGTCATGTCATTATTTTTATAGATGGATACTTCAAAAATTTTGTTGTAATTTCTTGAGCCTTCCTTCTTCATCCTTTGTTGCCACTTACCAAGTTACACTGGTGTTTCCTCTGAGGCAATGATTCTTTTTTTAAATTTAATAAAATTTTATTTTCAAAATGTACAGTTGATGAGATATGGCAGTGATTTTTAACTTTGGATGGAAATTAGAGTCCTTTGGCAATTTTTAGAAATCCTGATTTCTAGATTGTACCCAAATTAAGTGAAAATTACCAGATTCAGTTCCAGGCATCAATATTTTTAAAAGTTCCCCAAGAGATGCCAGTGTACAGGTAAGGTGGAAAAACTGCTAGGATGTTTTATTGCATTTGTCCTTATTTGTCTCCATTGTCATTGTCTTATTCCAGGCTCTATTCACTTTCTCCATTTCCAGTTTGTTCTACCTGCTCAGGTCAGTCAGAGCTTAGGCCTTCAGTAGGACATTGTTCATTATGTTTTTGAAATTCCCTTCCTACTTGATTGAATCTAACCTACTCTTCCTTCAAGGCTAACATTTCCCTCCCCTCCCCCGTCTCTTTGCTGAAGGCCATTTCAGACTACACCATTCTATGTTATTTCTTGCTACTTGAAGCAGTTCAGTTCAGTTCAGTCGCTCAGTCCGAATCTTTGCGACCCCATGAACCGCAGCATGCCAGGCCTCCCTGTCCATCACCAACTCCCGGAGTCCACCCAAACCTATGTCCATCGAGTTGGTGATGCCATCCATCCATTTCAATCTCTGTTGTCCCCTTCTCCTCTTGCCCCCAATCCTTCTCAGCATCAGGGTCTTTTCACATGAGTCAGCTCTTCGCATGGGATGGCCAAAGGATTGGAGTTTCAGCTTCAGCATCAGTCCTTCCAATGAACACCCAGGACTGATCGCCTTTAGGATGGACTGGTTGGATCTCCTTGCAGTCCAAGGGACTCTCAAGAGTCTTCTCCAACACCACAGTTCAAAAGCATCAATTCTTCAGTGCTCAGCCTTCTTCACTGTCTATCTCTCAGATCCATACATGACTACTGGAAAAACCATAGCCTTGACTAGACGGACCTTTGTTGGCCAAGTATTGTCTCTGCTTTTCAATATGCTATCCAGGTTGGCCATAACTTTCCTTCCAAGGAGTAAGGATCTTTTAATTTCATGGCTGCAGTCACCATCTGCAGTGGTTGTAGAACCCCCCAAAATAAAGTCTGACACTGTTTCCACTGTTTCCCCATCTATTTCCCATGAAGTGATGGGATCAGATGCCGTGATCTTAGTTTTCTTAATGTTGAGCCTTAAGCCAACTTTTTCACTCTCCTCTTTCACTTTCATCAAGAGGCTTTTTAGTTCCTCTTCACTTTCTGCCATAAGGATAGTGTCGTCTGCATATCTGAAGTTACTGATACTTCTCCCTGCAATCTTGATTCCAGCTTGTGCTTCTTCCTGCCCAGTGTTTCTCATGATGTACTCTGCATATAAGTTAAATAAGCAGGGTATCAATATACAGCCTTGACATACTCCTTTTTCCTGTTGTTCCATGTCCAGTTCTAACTGTCGCTTCCTGACCTGCATACAGGTTTCTCAAGATACAGGTCAGATGGTCTGGTATTCTCATCTCTTTCAGAATTTTGCACAGTTTATTGTGATCCACACAGCCAAAGGCTTTGGCATAATCAGTAAAGCAGAAGTAGATGTTTTTCTGGAACTCTTGCTTTTTCAGTAATCCAGCGGATGTTGGCAATTTGATCTCTGGTTCCTCTGCCTTTTCTAAAACCAGCTTGAACATCTGGAAGTTCACGGTTCATGTGTTGCTGAAGCCTGGCTTGGAGAATTTTGAGCATCACTTTACTAGCATGTGAAATGAGTGCAATTGTGTGGTAGTTTGAGCATTCTTTGACATTGCCTTTCTTTGGGATAGGAATGTAAACTGACCTTTTCCAGTCCTGTGGCCATTGCTGAGTTTTCCAAATTTGCTGGCATGTTGAGTGCAGCACTTTCACAGCATCATCTTTTAGGATTTGAAAGTAGCACTCAATTGTTTTACTTCCTTGAATTGTTGCTTAATTGTATTTCCTTTATCTGTGCAGTTTCTTCAGCTTGGTTTTAAACTTTTGAAAGATGGGCCTATTTTTAAAATATTCTTTCAGGGTCCAGTATAATGCTAGAAGAGATAATAGGTACTTGCTTCGTAAATACTCATGCTGACTTGGGAAAAATGGATAAAGTAAACAGTTTGGGATATTGTTGGTGCTAGGGATACATTAGTGATAAAGAGTAAAGATTCTTGTTCTTATTGGTCTTACCTTCTAGAGCATTATGAAGGAGGAGGCCATGGATGGTTTACCCCTACTTCTGGTAGATTTTTCAGTTTTTCAGTATAAAGATGACATTTTTGGAAAAAATTAAAGGAGATAGTTTGAAATAAGCAGTGAGGGTAAATGATTATAAGGTGAGGGTCCAGCTCTCTTTTAAAGGCTCCAAGAGCCAGAAGATCAGCAGCCTTAATGCTGCTTCTTGCATTGTAGTTCGGAGAGTTAAGAGATGGTGTTAGATCTGTCGCTGACTTATTTTGAAGCTTTAAGAAACATTGATGTTAAAAATACTTCATTCGACCCCTGCTTACTTAACATTATGGAAATACTTCAGATGCCTGACAGTGGAGGGTTTTTGACTGTTCAGTGGATCTCTGTAGCTTCACTAATGACTTCCCAATTTTCCTTGATATGAAATGTGGTTATTGAGGTTAAGTTTACTTTGTTCTTGCTCTATCAACCTAAGGTTATTCTGCCTGTGAGGATTCTAGGGAAAGAAAAACAGCTTGGATGGGTTTAAAAGTGAATGGATTGAAATGTAATTGAATTTGAAAAAAGTTATTGACACTTTATTTTTTCTAATTGGAGGTCACACATGTACATTAAATTATTGAACCACCATTGCTACTAACATTTAGGTATATGTATTTACAGTTTCCTGACTGCCTACTTTTGCATTCCAGTCCCCTATAATGAAAAGGACATCTTTTTTGGGTGTTAGTTCTCAAAGGTCTCGTAGGTCTTCATAGAACCGTACAACTTCAGCTTTGTCAGCATTACTGGTTGGGGCATAGGCTTGGATTACTGTGATTGAATAGCTTGCCTTGGAAACGAACAGAGATCCTTCTGTCATTTTTGAGATTGCATCCTAGTATTTATTGCATTTCGGATTCTTTTGTTTACCATGATGGCTACTCCATTTCTTCTAAGGGATTCCTGCCCACAGTAGTAGATACAATGGTCATTTGAGTTAAATTCACCCATTCAAGTCCATCTCAGTTCGCTGATTCCTAGAATGTTGACGTTCACTCTTGCCATCTCTTGTTTGTTCACTTCCAATTTGCCTTGATTCATGGACCTAACATTCCAGGTTCCTATGCAATATTGCTCTTTACAGCATCAGATCTTGCTTCTGTCACCAGTCACATCCACAACTGGGTATTGTTTTTGCTTTGGCTCCATCCCTTCATTCTTTCTGGAGTTATTTCTCCAGTAGCATATTGGGCACCTAGTGCCCTGGGGAGTTCATCTTTCCGTCTCATGTATGGATGTGAGAGTTGGACGGTGAAGAAAGCTGAGCACCAAAGAAAGATGCTTTTGAAGAAGCATTATTGGAGAAGACTCTTGAGAGTCCCTTGGACTGCGAGAAGATCCAACCAGTCCATCCTAAAGGAGATCAGTCCTGGGTGTTCATTGGAAGGACTGATGTTGAAGCTGAAACTCCCAATACTTTGACCACCTCATGTGAAGAATTGACTCATTGGAAGAGACCCTGATGCTGGGAAGGATTGGGGGCAAGAGGAGAAGGGGACGACAGAGGATGAGATGGCTGGATGGCATCACCGACTCGATGAACATGGATTTGGGTAGACTTCAGGAGTTGGTGATGGACAGGGAAGCCTGGCGTGCTGCGGTTTATGGGGTTGCAAAGAGTCGGACACGACTGAGCGACTGAACTGAACTGATTTCCAGTTTGTCCATTTTCTTGTATGCAGTGTTTTCTAAATTTCGAATTAATGTTTTAGGCCTCTTGATAGTCTCTACATAGTCATAAGATATTCATAGAATGTTCATACTGTTAGGTTAATGGGACAACAACATGGATGGACCTGGAGGATATTATGCTGAGTGAGATAAACCAGACACAAATGACAAATTGTCTATGATCCCAGTTCCATGAGGTTCCTAAGAATTGTTAAATTCACAGAGACAGAAAGTAGATTGGGAGTGCCAGACATTGGGGGAGATGGGAATGTTGAGTTACTATATAATGGGAACAGAGTTTCAGTTTGGGAAAATGAAGAGTTCTGGCAATGGATGTGGTGATGGCTGCATAGTAATGTAAATGTTCTTAAGACTTGTGACCTATATGCTTAAAGTTGATTAAGATGGTAAATGTTATGTTATGCAATTAACATAATAAAAAATAATAATGAACAAAATGATAAAACAAACAATTAGGTTAACAGGTTAAAACAAGCTACTAGTTTAATGTGTTCAAATTTGTTTCTTTAATGTGTAGTTGACTTTGGAGCCCGATTCTATGGGTTACAGTATTCTCTGAAGATATTTCAGTGCCAGTGAAGCACCTCCTTCTGAATTCTTTATTTCACTCATCCTTCTGCTAAGGGATATGCTGATCCTTAATGTGGTCCTTTCTCACTTTGTTAGGTCGTGTGCTTTGAGTTTTTCCCAGTAGTAGAATTTATTAGGACCAAACTTACTTGTCTCTTTTACTATACTCACATTCCCCTCAAAAAAACAAATCAACAACCCTTGTCCCCCACCCCCACCCAAAACCCTCTTGCCCCCGAGTCTGAAAATTCTTAACACAATGTCTGAAACATAAAAGACCTTAGTCTTTGAAATGAATTCCATTTGGCTGTGTTTTGTTTGTTTTTTTGCCACACGCGCAGCTTATGAGATTTTAGTTCCCTCACTAGGGATCAAACTTTACAGTACCTCTGCAATGAAAAGGCAGAGCCCTAACTACTAGACCACTAGGGAATTCCCAGAATTCCAGTTGGTTGTGACCTTAGCAATCTTGTCTAGCCGTTCAGTCATGTGATGAGTTACTAGAATTAGAATTTGTAATTGGTGAGAAGAAGTACATGTCTTGGGCTTGAGTAGCTTTAGCTTGGTTCCATCCAGTGTGATAACCAGTAGGCATATGTGGCTATTGAGCACTTAAAATGTGACAGGTCCAAATTGAGATATGCTGTGAGTGTAAGCTATACACCAAATTCCCAAGACATGCTTCACTGAAAAAGTTGTTAAATATCTCTATCTCATTAATAATATGTTGGATATATTGGGTTAAATAAAATTTGTTCTTATTTTTTTACCTGTTTCTTTTTACCAATGGCTTCTTGAAAAAATTAGATTACATACGTAATTTTTATTTCTTGCTTGTCTTATATTTCTCTTGGATAGTTACAACTACTGGATAGCCAACCAGTTAAGAGGAGTAGTTAAAGAGTTAAGCCATCAACTTCTTCAGTATCTGAATGGTAACTTACATAGTAGCTATTATAGCTTGTATTTTTTTGCACCTTAAACTGGTTTTAGGCAGAATAAAATTGGTACATCTTAGGACCTGGTGAAGATTAAGTTGTTTAAGGTTAAATTAGTCTTTGTTCTTGCCCTGAAACATTGGAGGCAGTGATTTTAGGACCTTTAAAGAGTAATGAAGTAGCTAGACATTTTTTTTAATTGGACTGGGCCTGTATTTGAGAGGTTTGATTATGTTAACATAGCAGGTATACAATTTTTGTCTGATTAAGATAATAGATATGGAATGTATGAATAAGGTGCAGTTAATGTTCACTCTTGAAGATATATTGTTATTTTAGTGAAGGGAAGGAAATGATTTCCTGGAACCACTTTTGCAGAGCCAGAGCTTCCAAGCTTTGGAAGGACTCTTCGAAGAGCTTGTTACTGCGTTATTTTGTGGCTACATTTTTTAATTTTCAGAATTAGAATAGTTTATTTTATTTCTGATTAAAAAGTTCTCTTTTCATTATATATCATCATTGTTGGTATATACCATGCCAGACTTCATTTGTACTGTGTGTGTATGTACACATTTGTCTGTTCTTACTGTTTTTTTGATAGCAGAACTAAGGATTATCTTAACTATTCTTCTAGTGCTTACCATATACTGGTCATTGTGCTGAGAGACATATATTATTACCTGTTTGACTACCATAATAACCCTTATTGAATTGTTACTTGCTCAGAAATGTGTCATCATATAGCTGAGGTTTGAACTCAGATCCCTGTGATCCGAAAATCTGAACACTTACTACTTTTATCATAATGTGTCTTTGTAAGTCAGAAAATATAATTTTATACCGTCATCTTTAATAATCATGGAATTTTTCACTGTATAGTTCTATAAATGAAACTTATTACTGAAATACTTCACAGTAAATAAGGTAAACCCAGGTCTTGTATAGCTGCTTGAAGTGAGCTAAACAAGAAAATAAAGCTCTTTTAGAGTATCCTGCAAAGCTAGACTCACTGATGTTGCTTGATGTCATAGTTGATTGTGTGATATGCAGCTATAGGGCCTGAGTTTTGTTATTAACACACTATGATTTCCATCTTTGTGTGAACCCTCTCGGGTTTCCAACAGTAGACTCTTCCCTATATTGCTAGTCCATAGTTCTGTAGCTGTATGATTTTATTGATTTGTTAGTGTAAGCTTTTCTGTGATCTGCCTAGCATATTTGGAGAATTTGGGTATAAATAGATGTTGCATTGAATGCAAAATTCAAACGTGTAGGACTTCTTCCTCTTGACATTTATGTAATTTGGAAAGCTTATTTGTCAAAAATTGTATGGTTTTCTTGTGATGTGAGATGAGAGGTTTAAAAGACTTTAAGTCTGAGGAAGATGTCTCTAGTTGTATTTTATGTTGCTTTCTAAGAGGTTTGAGGTACTTCTAGCTATTCCATTCTGGCATTATGAATTATAGTATTTAACAGGCAGGATCCTAACCTTTTGTACACAGAAAGATGCACGTTTATATATTAGATAAAATGGCACTGGCTTAATGGAACAGTAGTGGAGCGATCTCTTGAAATTAGGATGATGGAGCAGGCCCAAAAGCCTATCCAGTGTAAGGCTGCAGATGCATTGAGTTTTAGCCTTTACCTTAATAATGTGATTCTTTTTTTTTGAGGTAATGATTCATTTAGGACTAGTTTGACTGAGTGAGTGAGTTGTTGGAGGGAGGAGGGGACTTTGTTTACTACAGTATATACTTGTAGAAAGTCTTGATTGAAACAGTCAGTTAGGAACAGCATTGGTCTGAAGAAGATATTCAGCGGTGCCCTGGCGGAGGAAACAGCCACTCTGCTTGGAGATATGTGTAACACATCAACTGTGACCTAGGAAAGACTGCCAAACAGGTCTTTAACAAAGGATATGGATTTGGCATGGTCAAAATAGATCTGAGAACCAAGTCATGTAGTGGAGTGAAATTTTCTACTTCTGGTCATGCTTACGCTGATAAAAGGAAAGCATCAGGCAACCTAGAAACCAAATACAGGATCTGTAACTATGGACTGACCTTCACCCAAAAGTAGAACAGACAGAAATCACTTGGGAGAATAAGTTGGCTGAAGGGTTCAAATTGACTTTTGATCCCGTATTTGTACTGAACACAGCAAAGAAGAGTGGGAAATTGAAGGCCTCGTATTAATTGGATTGTTTCAGTTTGGCAGTACTGTTGATATAGATTTTTCTGGACCAACCACATGTGGCTGGACTTTGTTGGCCTTTGACAGTTGGCTTGCTGGCTATCAGATGAGTTTTGACACTGCCAGATCCAAACTGTCAAAGAATAACTGTGCCCTGGTTTACAAGGCTGCAGACTTCCAGCTGCACACTCATGTGAATGATGGCACTGAGTTTGGAGGGTTGATCTACCAGAAGGTGAATGAGAAGATTGAAATGTCGATAAACCTCGCGTAGACAACTGGCAGTAACAACACCCGCCTTGGCATTGCTGCTGAGTACAAGCTGGACTGTAGAACTTCTCTCTCTGCTAAAGTAAACAATGCCAGCCTGATAGGACTCGGGTTACACTCAGACCCTTTGACCAGGAGTGAAACTGACCCTGTCAGCTCTAATCGATGGAAAGAACTTCAATGCAGGAGGGCACAAGGTCAGACTGGGGTTTGAAGTAGAAGGTTATGTGGTTTTGAATAAAGCATCAGCTTTCCTCCTGGAGGTGAAGAGAAATGAACCAGCTATGTTTTGACCTTAAATTTCTTCTGTGAAAATTTGAAAGTGTGAACTTTTTATTCTTCCAAAGAATTGTAATCCTCCTGTAATTCTCCCCACACTGAAGCTTAGGTACTGAGTCCATATTAAGGGAGGTGCTTGAAGGCATGCCTGGAAGTTGTCACGTTGGTCCACATTTCAGTTCAGTTCCTCGGTGTCCTTTTTAGTGTGTTCTTCAGTGATGGTGTAGTGTTATGTTACAAAGGAATTTACCATACCCTGTAGTTATCCATCACGTCCTGCATGTCCCACACCGCTTTTTCATGATCTGGTGATATATTGATCTCTGTACAGTAGTAGCAATCTTTGGTCTTGCATCAAAGTAAAATAAACCCATCACATTTCAGGGGGAAAAACGTCAATTATCTCTGTGATAGTGTTTGAATTATCCCTTTTCTTCAACTATTTATCAGTGATTTTTGACCTTGGAAGTATAGAATTATAAATTTTAGAATTTGAAAGTAATATTAGTTATCATAGTGTAGGACTGACAAATTAAACTTAGGTAAAGTCTTGCCTGCCATCTATTTTTGTAAACTTTATTGGAACATAGCCATGCTCATTTGTTTACTTACAATCCATGGCTGCTTTTACACTGCAGTGACATAGTTAAGTAGTCACTGCAGAGATGGAATGGCCCTAAAGGCCCACAGTATTTGCTATCTGGCCCTTTACAGAAGTTTGCCAAGCTTTAATCTAGTCCAGCCAACTAATTTTTTTGAAGGTTTTAAAATACAGACTCAGTTTTATGATATTATTTAGGTTATATATTTCTTCTTAGATAAATTCAGAAAGTTAGTGGCTTTTAAGGAATTGATCCATTTTATCCATTTAATTAAGTTTTATATGAGAAAATTGTTTGTAGCAGTCTCTTATTATCCCTTTAGTGTTTGTGGGGAGTCTATACCCTTATCCTCTAATTCATTTCTAGTGTAGGTAATTTGTGTCTAGTCTCTTTTATTTTCTTTGCCAGTCTTGCTATAGGTTTATCAGTTCTATTTATCTTTTGAAAGAACCAGCTTTTTTTTATGGTTTCATTGTGTGTGTGTTTTTCCTCCGTTATTTTCAGTTTCACTGATTGCTGTTCTTCATTGTTTCTTCTTTTTCCTTTAGGTTTATTTTGTTCTTTTTCTAGTTCCCTTGAGGTAGGAAATTAGGTTATTGACTTGAGACTTTTTCTCTCTTTTAGTGTAAAGATTTAGGGCAGATTTCCATATAAGCCCTGTTTGTCTTCATATTTCATTTTTGTTTAATTTAAAATGTTTAAAAATTTTCCTTGAGTTTTCCTCTTTGACCAGTGGATTATTCGGAAGTACAGTATGCTTAGTTTCCAAGTATTTTCTTGTTAAATTTCTGTTACTGATTTCTTGTGTATGTGTGTGCACAGTCGAGTCTGACTTTTTGTGACCCTGTGGACTGTAGCCCACTATTCTCCTCTGTTCATGGAATTTTCCAGGGAAGAATACTGGAGTGGGTTGCCATTTCTTCCTCCAGGGGATCTTCCCTAATCAGGGATTGAATCCTCGTCTCCCACATTGACAGGTGGATTCTTTACCTCTGTGCCACCTAGGAAGCCTTTAGTGATTCCTAGCTTAATTCAAATTCAGTATGGTCAGAGAACATATTTTGCATGACTTTAATTTTTTAAATTATTTATTGAGATCTGTTTTGTGACCCAGTAGTTCTGCCTTTGTGATATTCTATCTGCACTTGACTATGTTTTTTTTTTCTTTTTGCTATTGTTGGTTGGAGTGTTCTTTTAATATAAATGCTAATTAGATTCAGTTAGTTGATGACATTGACTGATTCAGTTGGTTTAGTACTTCTGTACCTTGATTGTTTATTTGTTTATTTAGAGTCTGCTTGTTCTGATAGTTACTGAGACAGATACAGCCCTGTCTGCCAACTGTAATTGTGACTTTGGCCCTTTTTCATTTCAGTTCTCAAGATTGCTACTCTGTATTCTCTCCAGGGTTTTTAGTTGCATTCAGTGGGATAGACAGGGTGGAATGTGTTTACCCCATCTTAATCGGAACTACAACCAATCGCCTATTTTCAAAATAGCCTAAAACCTGGAGGCAACTTGGCCCTGATCATACCCAGGTAAGAATAGTTAAGATTAGAATTGAGGCTTCTGATTTTTAGTCTAGAGCTACTTTTGGTGGTGCCTTTCATATGTGATGCCAAGGGTGGTAGATAATAATGCTTACATTGAATAGGTATCATTAAAGCTTGATCAGATAGCCTCCCCCATAGCTGTTTTCTCAGCTGTGAAACAGTCATTAATAGCTACCCTTCTACCTGACTTTGTTAGAAGGCACAGAGAACCACTCAAGACCAAGCAAAATGAAGAAGATGGGAAAATTGATGGTGGTAATGCAAAAATATCAATATGCCTTGAGACAAAAAAGCATTAAATGAACTGTAGCCTGGAACAAAGGAGAAGGCAATGGCAGCCCACTCCAGTACTCTCGCCTGGAAAATCCCATGGATAGAGGAGCCCGGTAGGCTGCAATCCATGGGGTCACTAAGTGTCGGACATGACTGAGCGACTTCACTTTGACTTCTCACTTTCATGCATTGGAGAAGGAAATAGCAACCCACTCCAGTGTTCTTGCCTAGAGAATCCCAGGGATGGGGGAGCCTGGTGGGCTGCCGTCTATGGGGTTGCACAGAGTCGGACACGGCTGAAGTGACTTAGCAGCAGCAGCAGCAGCCTGGAACAAGGTGAACAGGGATCTGGATAGTTAGTGACTGAGGCTGCTGTCCTGTCTTCTTGGCTCTGTGTGGTATCTTGGTTTCTTGCTCTGTCTGTAGCAGAGAGCCAAAGCAGCAGTCTCCACCCTCAGTCTGCATCATCTTGTAGTTCAAGCATCTAATCCTAGCTGACAGAGAATCTTCTTCCCACCCCACCTCATTTGAGTGTGGAAAGGAAAAGGGATGCCATGTTTGACGTGAGCATAAAACTAGAAAATGCTGTGTATGTGTGCAAATTGGTATTGTCTTAGGAAATTAATAATACAGTTCCTTCTTCCTCATTGTTCTTTTTACTTTTGGCAAAGTTGTCATGTTGAGAATAAATCAATTGATTAAATATAGTGCCATTGTTAAAGTGTAGCAAACTAGGCATTTTATTTTTGTAATAAAATAAGCCTGTTTGTCTAGAATACCCATATAGGACAAAAATGTTAAAAGCTTATCAGTCATAACTTTCTACCCTAATATTTTCTGTCTAATGATCTTAATTTTTTTTTAATTAGTTGTTTTAGAGGACTTAAGGTAATTAAAAAGAACTCATTGAGTTTCCAGATTGTCCTTGCCAGAGACAGACGTAGCCCTGGCTGCCAGGGAATTTCTTTTCTGTGATTTCATGCCTGCTCTCTTGAAAGTTACTTTGGTTTTTGTATTTCTTCATCACAAAAGTCAGTGGAATGTGATGTTTTTCTTTGAGTGGATGTCCTATTTTTTTTTTTTAATTTTATGTTGAATCTGTGTTCACATCAGATGATTGCTAAGTAAGTACTTGACAGTTAAAGTGGAATATTCAGTATTTAGAACCAGAGATCGCTAAGAATGGATTTTGTTTGGTCATTCTGTGAAAACTGTATAAGACCTTTTCATAACGGTGTAATTTCGAAACATACCATGAAGAAGATATTTCAGTTGAGTTGCTTTATGCTAAAATAATAACTAGTCAGTAAATTGATTTAGAAGTATTATTTTCAGATGGATTGAAGTGATTGACCTTCTGGTTTTACTCCAGTTGCAAATATTCTAACTTTGAGTTTTATAATTTGCAGTTTGTACCATATAGATGCAGTGTGGCATCTTACTTCAAGGCTTCCTTGCTAATTGTTTCTTTAACTCCAGAACTTACTTGTCCTGAATTACTTCTGCCTGCTTTGAAGGAGAATTATTGGTTTTGTAGACTCACATAAGAAACTCATCTTCTAGGAATAAAAAAAGATTTGTGTTTTGACTTGTCCTTGTTGTATGAACATTGCATAACCTGAAATATTTTAGAAGAATTCTAGATGTTTGATCAGTGTACCCAACTATAATCTTTAAAGCTCCTAACAATAAATGCACCTGTTGCTGGGAAATAGATCTATGTGTTTATGTTGCTTTTAAGATTTTATATTGGTGAAAATACTGGAAAATTATTTAGCTTTTTAAAGTTGGTCATTTATATATACTGTTATTGAGTCATTTTTTTGATGATAAAGGAATCCCTTGTCTCCTTAAACCTTTTCAGACATGGTTTTTCTTAGGCTACCAAAATTTCTTAATTTAGGAAATGGACTTCAAATCATTAGTAAGACATTTGTTGAATTTTTCTGTTTCAAAGCAATATTGAACTTTGTAGCATTTACCAAAAACTTCTATTTAAAAGTGGAATTCTAATCACATTGTTTGTTAAAATGGATTCCATTGACTAGCTCTTATTTGCTGTCTATAGATCTTTCATTTTTGGCAAACTCTAAAGCAGGAATCAAACCTTATTTTTTTTTTTTTTTGACTTGGTTTTCCCTGCCAGTGCAAAATTAATTATTTTCTTAAAACCACTCTGAATCAAGAGTTACAGTAGTTTGGGAATTTTCTGGTGGTCCAGTGGTTAGAACTCTGCCCTACCATTGCCAGGGACCCAGGTTTGATCCCTAGTCAGGGAACTACTAAGATCCCACCCATTAGGTATAGCCGAAAAAAGTTTTATTAGTTTTAGGGTTTTGATGATAAAGGACAATAACTGTATATTTGCAATTTGAGGTTTTGGGCAAATGATCTTTTAACCCTCAACATTTGACAAGATTTGACCCTCCAGAAATGAACATAGGTTTATGATGAATGTGTTATGAAATGACATGATGTTGTGAATTTGTTTTAAAATACCCTACCCCAGAACTAACATAACTATTACACATGAAACAAGAAAGCAGAAAGTTGATGGCTGGTAATATACTGCATAAGGAAGTTCTTTTTACTATTCTTAGTCTTTTTGAATGTTTGGAAAAATCCCATAATAAAAAGTTAAAAGACATATTATTATGGTTATTTGAGTAGATGCCAACATACTAGATATTTAAGGGCACTGTCTTTGCCATGTCTCACAGCTTTTCTGAAGGCATTTGTCGGTCTTGCAGGCTCTAAAAGAGCTTGCTTTAGTCTATCTAGCCCCCTTCTCAGTCCACAGTTCTTAGGTTAATTAATTCTCTTGGGAATTTGTATGGAAAAATAATGAGAAAACGATGCAGTTAGTAAATGGAAACTGAAGTAAGAAATTATGCCATTAAGTAGAGTCAAGGTCATGAGGGTTCATGGCAAAATGAATTTGTGGGTGGGCAGCAGCTGTGAATTAGTTAGACCACATGGAGGGTAACTAACATTGGGTCAGGCATTTGAGACTGGAGAATGGTGCAGCCAGTTAGGAGGAGGATCCTAGGCTTCCTGTATCGCCTTTGAGGCTGGTTGCCCAGCTTTGCTTGGTTTCTTGTGCATTTGTCCTTGAGGTAAACCCTTTGTCACTGTATTTGATTTGAGTTCCTTGATTCTCCAAAAAAGAGTGTAACTAGTGTAGTCATTGAATGATGCAGTGTTCTTGGCTAAATTGTTAGCAAGCACTTTTTTTTAGAGGGTCAGAAATTGTCGTTACTTAATCATCTAGGCGTTCTGTAGACTACCGCCTCAAGCATTATCACAGCCTTTGCCCTCTCCTGAATCATAGTTTTAAAGCTCTATCATGTGTAGTAAGAAATTTTTGTTTCTTATCTATCCTTGACTATTGTATAATTTAGTAGTGACGTTACCTTTGTTGTTCACTAAACTTTGAATGGAATATAATAAATGATAGTAATTAGCCAGCCTCCCCCACCGTGGTCATGCTACTTATCTTCTATAGACATCCTACTGATGAAGAAGTTGCCTCAGCACAATTTTAGGTGGCTTTAACAGTATTTTGTTGGCCATAATGGTTTTAGATTCCTTGCTTTCACTGTTGGTTATGAAAATACATGGCCTCTAGCTAGGGAAAACGGTGTTTGAATATAAACATTCTTTGTACTGTTGCGTAGGCCCCCCCCTTTTATTTTTTTTTAGCACTCTCTTTGTGGGCAAAAACCAGAATGAGGCGATATGGCTTAGATAATGATGGTGCAATAAAGTTTTCTTAAAAAGCACAAATGAAATTATTTTATTATAAAACACTGGAGCAAGTCTAAAACTATACTAAATAGGGTATTCAAAGACAGAAAGACAAGGTTGGCATTGATTGGCATTGAAGAGTGGGTGAAGGGAGAAACAATAATAGATATAGAATCAGCAATTAATTAGTGTATAGGGGATGGCAAACCTGGCTTGGTGGGAACGAAGAACCCTTAAGGTACCAGTTCACAAGGAAGATTTGCTAGAAGCAGTCCTTTTTTCTCCTGTTGGTGGGTGGCTCGCCGATAGAGGTGTTGGGAAATGTTTGCTTTTCCCCTTTAATTTGTACCAATGTAGAAAGTTATATTCTAATTCTAGTGATAAGGGGCTTATGGAGAGAGGAGTTTTTAATCTTATTACTTTTATATTATAACATCTTTGATTGACAGCATTCTTGTAAGGTGGTTTTAGCCTTTGATACATTTCCTCAGGCCCCAAAAAATGATCTACTAAAGCAGAAAGGAATGAAACCACTGCATTTAGCCTCTAGACAGAGACACATTAAGGACTAATGACTGCCAAAAGGAAATGTCAAACACTGAGCTAGTCTACTTTATTTGGCAGCTGAAAATCCGATGAATCAACAGTTTTTGGGGTGTATAGTTAATGTGGGTGGAGAAAAAGAGTGTCTAATATTCTTTAAGGCCCTGTTAATTTTGGCATGGTTGGACTTGGAGCCTGTTTCTACTTTCCTAAACCCAAGAAAGGCACGTGCCATAAAATAAGGATAATTACTTATTATGTAGGTAGTATTGGATAGACACATTTTAAGATGTGTTTGTGGGCTTTGTTTTTATGTATTTCTGTTTGTTATGTATATTTTGTTTGTTAACGTGCTAAAGGGTTGGTGGGTTGATGTATATGAGGGAATGTACGTAAGAGTTAATACCCTTTTTCACAAACAGGAATTACCTGAAGAATGGATAACATTGTGATTCTGGAGGTTTAAGGAGCAAGTTTAGACTGAATACTAAAAATTACTTTTAAGAAAAGGACAACAGATTTAGGGCATTAAAACTTAAAACCAAGTATGCTCACCATGTCCTGTATATTGAAACTTTAATGTTGATACTTAAATATTTGCATCTAAAGATTGGAGGAGTGATAGTTAAAGGGTATATGGGGCTTCTTTTTAGGTGGTGAAAATGTTCTAATGGTAAGGTTGTATATATCTGTGAATATACTTTAAGAAAACATCAAGTGGTATACTTTACTTGGGTGAGTTATATATCAATTATGTCTTGGAGGAACTGATGTTGAAACTGAAACTCCAGTACTTTGGCCACCTCTTGCGAAGAGTTGACTGATTGGAAAAGACCCTGATGCTGGGAGGGACTGGGGGCAGGAGGAGAAGGGGACAACAGAGGATGAGATGGCTGGATGGCATCACTGACTCAATGGACATGGGTTTGGGTGGACTCTGGGAGTTGGTGATGGACAGGGAGGCCTGGCATGCTGCAATTCATGGGGTCGCAAAGAGTCAGACACAACTGAGTGACTGAACTGAACTGATGTCTTAATATATACATTATAATAAATACATATATCTTAATACACAGATACATATCTTAATAAAGCTGTTTAAAATATTCACATGCTTTTTCACATATATGTATCCTAATGATGTGATGAGTATTTTAAATTATATTTTATATAGATTCATGCAACTTGTTTATCCTGTGTGAAGCAAAGAATGTTTTCCCCATTTTGAGATGGGCCCTGTGTCTGTTATTGCCATCGGAATGACATTGGCCACATTAAAAGCCTACATTGTGTGTGTAAGTTGGCCTCTTTAATCTTCTGGCTTTCTATTGAACAAACTAATGGCCTGCAATTTTCTGTGGCTATTTCATCTAAATTGTGAATATGTCAAATAAAGAACTGTTGAATCAAAAATAATTTTAAAAAGTGAGAAATCAGATTGAACATGTATCATTTCAGAATGACTTTTTATTTTTATTTTGTCTCTGAAAAAGTGGTGGATCTGTACAATATGCATATTGATGGCCCTTAAGCTATCACATTTTAAATACTATGGACTTTTTAATCTGATGATTCTGCATATAATCACTAGAATTTGATTAGCTTAGAATTCTGCTGCTGCTAAGTCTCTGCAGTCTGTCCGACTCTGTGCGACCCCATAGATGGCAGCCCACCAGGCTCCCCCATCCCTGGGATTCCCCAGGCAAGAACACTGGAGTGGGTTGTCATTTCCTCCTCCAAAGCATGAAAATGAAAAGTGAAAGTGAAGTTGCTCAGTCGTGTCCGATACTTAGCGACCCCATGGCCTACAGCCTACCAGGCTTCTCCATCCATGGGAGTTTCCAGGCAAGAGTACTGGAGTAGGGTGCCATTGTCTTCTCAGAGCTTAGAACTCTAAGAACTATGAAAGGAATCAGCTTTTATATTAATTACACAGTCTTTTTAGAGTAAAAACTTTTTTTGATCACAGGAATATAATGGATTTGAAGGAGGAATTTTGATAGAAATAATGGTTCTCATTAAATTATAAATATATATATTTCATAGCTATGTTCTTGGCCCACTTGAACTTGAGGAAATTGCAAAAAAGATGTAGCAAAGGTTGTAAGTGAAGTGGCTTGTTTAAACGAAGTACAAGTGGCTTGTACTTTGTTAGCCTATAATAGATTTTTTTCCTTTGTGGGTTATTATTTATAGATCAACAGTATGACTCTTCAGTTTATGTCATATTGGCTTTTCCTTATCTTCATGGTACACTTACCGAAACAGCATGGTTGATGCTGTAAGGTTTGCTGCTGACTTGTGGAGTTAAACTGCCAGTCTGTCAACTTTGGCGAACCCAGGGGACTTATGTATGGTGAAGTGTAGGCAGAAGTTATCAGCTTTCTTCCAGCTTTCAGTGATTCTTGGACTTTAGAAGTATATTCAGTTCCATCATATAAATAAACAACAACTATACAAGCTTAAAATAAGTTGTGTATATAATATATATAAAATTGCAGTTACTAACAAGGGTTCAAATTAACCATAATGACTTCTTTTCAGCGTTTTTCCATTTATGTTAACCTGCTACGTAGTTAGTACATTTTATTTCCCAATGTTTTCTACCAGACTAAACTGTTACAGGCTTCAAAAACATTTATATGATAGAAGGAATTTTCAGAAGTTCTTAAGATTTTTCTGAAACAAGGGGGAAAACTTTAAACATTCATTTTTAGCTGTCATAATTTCTCAGTTAAAATGTCAGTTTAAATAGACAAATATAATCTCTTTTCCCCAGTTTTTACTGTCACTTTGGGGATATTTGTACCCACCCCCCCTTAAAGAAGACTCAGAGAGAAGCTTGATGATAGAATTTCAGGCACAATGGCAGAAAGTAAAAAAAGATGTGTTTTGGTAGGTATAGTCACCCTCAGATCAGTGTGGAGAGGTGCTTGTGAAGCCTGTTTTGGGTAGGGAATCTCTCTCTTAAGCTGATGTCCTGGGAGACAGAGCATATGTTTGCTGCCCCAAGTAAATTTTCAATGTATTATAGAAAGGGACTGTTTGAGTAGCTCTAGTTCTTAGTTCTATTGTTGTTGCTTGGAGTTTGGTTCTGATGATTTTGATATTTCTTTGTCTGGGGCTGAGGAGTTTAATAGAAGCTGAAAATGACAAAGATTGTATAGGCTAGTGCATTTCTGATTAATTGTGAAGTTATCAGGGATGCTCGTGTACATGCTCAGTCAGTTTGTGTCCAACTCTTTGAAACCCCGTCGACTGTATCTACTAGGCTCCTGAAATTTTCCAAGCAAGAACACTGGAGTGGGTTGCCATTTCCAACTCCAGGGGATCTTCATCCAGGGATTGAACTTGCATCTCTTGAGTCTCCTGCATTGGAGACTCACCTAATGTTAACTTATGTTTCTGCAGAGAAATCAGGAGTCTCTTCTGTGTGTTTAAAATTCTTTTTGCATTGTTGGGATTTAGCAGCCTGCTTTGAAATCTACCTAATTGGAAGCTTTGTTTTCTGTCCAGAGATCTTTGAACTCTGTGTTTACTGATATGTATAGGTTGTTGGCATTAAGATAAATTTCTTATTGAAAGGATTGTCAGTGGAGTGATGTTGTTCTATTTCTTGACAGCTTCACTGAACAGGAATTGTCACTCCCCAGTCTGGGTCATCTCACTCAACACTGAGTTAGGGATGATGGTTGTGTCTATGCACACAGTGTGGTTGGGAGCTTGTGAAACAGCCCCTGCTATTCTTACTACTGCTACGATTACCACTACTATTACTAATAAAGTTTAGAATTTTAAATGGTTAATACTTTAAGGCCTCTGTTTTTTAACTTTTACCTGTCCTGCTTTCCAGTGATTTCTTAGAGTAGTTGTGTTTCTCTTGCTGAGTTAAAGAGCTTAATTCTACCTTTCCTCCCTTTACCTTCTCCTCTCTTCTCTCTTGGCAGTGGTCAAATTCATTTGGATAATCCTTCCTTTTTTATGTGCATTCTGGGAATAATATCTGAAGATTGTATTAATTTTTAGCAAATACACTCCTACTGACTATTGCAGAGCTTATTTTATTTCTTTCCGTTTGTTTTAACTGTCTTGCCTGAAGTTGGTGGCCTGATTCCCAGATTCATAATATGTTCTCTTTACTGTTAAAACATATACTTTGCTTGGGTCTGGCACACTTCTTTATAGATAATTCTGAGTTTCCTGGCATGGAGAAGCGAGGCTCTTGACTGTCAGTGTTCATTCTCTGAATTGAGTTTTGTATAGGCATCTCTGTATAAAATCTCTTCATTATTCTTTCCTGCTCATTTTGGATTTATTTGGTGACTGCATTTGAAGTAGATTTCTAAAAATTTGAATACTATGACTATCCATATAGTTTCTTTTGTTGTTCTCTATTTTTTTTTATCGCTTTTTGTTTGGCTGTGCCTTGTGGCATGTGGGAACTTAGTTCTCTGACCAGGGGTCCAGTCTGAGTTAGAAGCACAGAGAATAGGTTACTGGACCCCCAGGAAGTCCCTTTCATTCATTTTTCTGCAGATTTTGTCTCTGTAGTTTGTTGAAACTTCTTTCTAGCACCAGAAGATGATGTTATGAATAAAACTTTTTCTAGTCTTACTAATAAACTCACTAGCTCACTGTTTAAGAGAATTTACACACCCTAGAGCTGGTTAAATAATCGAAAACAATGTTTAGTGTTGCATATGTAGTATTAAAAAGACACTGGAACAGGTAATGTGAAATCTAGAAGGTTTCTTTTCCCTTTGAGGTTTATAATCTTTATTTCTTTTCAGAGTTCTAAAATGGTTGAAGGGAAAAATCTTTGTAGTTAAGCTGGGCTGACTTAGAAGTGAGGCATGTGGGCTGGCTGACGTCATCAGTCTTCACTTAGGAGATATGAACAGTTGCCTTCAGATGTTATCTGTGAACTTACTCATTGGATTAATGGTTAGTTGCTTCAGAAATGATATGGGAAAATGGGAAAGTGTTTCATTTGCTGACTCTGATAGGTTTGTTTTGAAAAATGTAGGTCTTTATTGTTAATACCTTATGACTGTGGTATTGCTTTCTACCTAATAAAAGGTTTTTTAAATTCTTAAAATAGGTAATATATTTATTTACATAGTGCAAAATTAAAAGGATATAAAAGAATATATAGTGAGTTTATGTGAAGTCCCCTTTCATTTCTGTTCTCTAGCCATCCATTTTTTTCTTCTTACATTTTGTTTCTTCCAGAAATGTTTTCTATAGACACGGTAAAGTACACACACACACACACACACACATAATTAAAGATGTCTCTTTTGAGAATTACGTTACTTAATTGTGAAAGAGACTTTGATAATCTCCTTTCCTGACTTCTGCTTGGGTTCCCCCACCCCCACCCCAGAAGTGTTTTCTTAAGTATATACTTTGCTCTTATGACCAGTGAATTGCATTCCACAGCCCATTTTTTTGGTCAGAAGTTTCTGCAGTCTTTTTTCACTCCTAAGAAAGCTGTTTCCTCTTTGTCATTGCTTTCCTGCTACTTTCTTAGGTATTTAATCTGAGGCCTCTGTTTTATTCTCTCTACTGGGGCATCAGCTTCCAGTCCCTTTTTGTAATGAAGTCTTTAAATCTCACATGCTTGGAATGTAGTCATTGTGTTGTGTTTCATGTCTGAATTGTTTCTCAGCCAAGTCAGATTGAGTAGCCCTAGGCTAGGTGCTCGATTATTGACTGTTCTGTATAATATTGAGGTTACTTCTTTTTAACAAATAGTTACTGTTATGACAGCACATCTTAGTGTATTATCTGTATAGCCAATAGGCACTTACTGTTCTCTTTGAAATGTTTATTTCAGAGTGTCAGATCTCTTTACACTTCATAATTTATTACCTTTTCTCATCACAGATGGTTTAGTCTTCATTCACTATAATAATTTTCATGGTTTTATCTTTTCACTATAGTCTCTTTCAGTTTTGCATATCTGAGAATTCCTGTGGTCTTTAACTCCTAACTCTGGCTCTTGTCCAGAAAAAACATTGAATGATGCTTTCTGGTTTTAGAGCCCCAAAGATAATACCTCTATGACTTTTTTTGCCTATTAACCACTGCTGGGGTGTGGGGAACCCTATCTAATAAGTCTTTTTGTTTCTGCTTTCTAATATTGGACCTTTAACTTCAGCCACACAGGAGTTTTTAGATTCAGTTTAGGGGATATTGTGCATTCCCTATAACCATGGTAAAAACATTGCCACACTGTGCTATAGGAAGAAAGACTATTAATAAACAAACAAAAAGTACTCTTTGCCTTGTGCCAGTGGAAAACATTCAGTGTAATGTAACCATTGATAGATGCTTGGGGAGTGCAGTTTTAGGGATAATTTCACAAAATATTCTGTGTTGAGTATGTCATGGGTAATCAGGAGAGGGGAAGCCATGTTGCCTTCACTGGGCTCCTATCTCATGGAGCCTCTCTTCTTATATTGCTGGGCACTATTGTGCTTTGATATCTGATACCTGGGCTTCTAGGTTCCTAAACTTCGCATCTTTAGGTGATTTTCCAGTTGATCAAGGCAACTGGTCATCTTGGGAAGTTATGCTACGGTGCTTGTGGGTAAAGGCAAACTATGATGGGAATGGATGGTTTCTGTCTTTAAGTCAGGGAGATACTCATTATAGGTACAACTGGTTAATGTGGGTGCTGCCCAGTCAGCATGCTGCTGTGCTGAAGCAGGATTCTTATTAACCTTTTAAGTATTGGGGGGGTGTGTGTGTGTGTCTGGAAGCCTCTGTCAGGCCTGTTATTAACCTTTTAAGTATTGGGGGGTGTGTGTATATGTGTGTGATATTGTAACACTTTTAACAGTGCCTCAGTGCATTCTCAAATGTATGGGCCTTGCCTGTGGGGCTGTGGGCTAATAGCCACTCCTGACCCCTGCCTCCATCAAGATTTCCTGCTTCCACACTCAGTTCAGGGAGCTACTTTCACCTCTGTCTTGGCAGTTTTCCAGGACAGTGATTCCAGCCTCTTTCCCACTGTATCTCTTTTCACTGCCTTCATTCTTCTGTTTTCTGTCCCACTTCCTCCTTTTTACACCGTTGTACTTTCCTTCCCAGGATCCAGTGAATCTGGTGACTATTATAGTTTAGTGTAGCTGCTTTTTAGACTCCATATTGCCTTTTAAAATATAATTATAAGAAATCAGTAGTCACTTTTAACAGGTGCAACTATACAATACAGAAATTATAAAGGCAAAGATAATTCTTTAAAAATTTATACACACCCATACACATGCACACAGCTTACTACACAGGCTAAACTGGAACTGTGCAGGGAAGGGAATTCTGGAAAGTGTAGTTCTGAATTGGCTAAATTGACCCAACACGAATCCATCACAATCTGTCATTTGCCTGATGTGAGATAAATGCTCCAGTGTTTCTTCCTGATGGATGGTGATTTACATTTATACTTTTCATTAAATAAGCTATTGCTGTGTGTGTACATGCAGAAGTAGTACCCAAAAAAGAGAAAAGATTTTTTTTATTCTGGTTCTAGGAAAAGAATTTTCAAATGAGAGTATTATATAAATTGACATAATCCAAGTACAGATTCCTTTGTAAAAATTTCATGGTTGAATACAAAGTTAATTGCCTAACTTTGAGCTTCTATACAATTTTCCAAAAAGATTTTCCCCCACACAGGCTATTTTAGTTGTTTAGGATTAGAAGTCATTTGTCTTGGCAGGAAAGGGAAGAAGCCCAATCATAGAGCTGGTTTACTGTAGGTTTTCAGAACATTTCCTTCTATATAGCATCCTATGGTAAACTTGTCTTTCACAATTCTCATTGACATCACATCTGCAGGATTTCTATACTTCTAAATAATTTTATGAATATTTGTTTTTATTTTTACCTACATCTGCAGAATTTGTGTGGGTATCTGTGGCTTATTTATGGATATACAAGTTCTTGAATGCAAGCATTGAGTATAACTCCACATATTCAAGCAAGAAGTTCTTTAATCAAGTAAAAATGTTGGTACAAGACTTGAAATCAGAAAGAGGTGCCAAAGTTTTAAAAAAAAATCGACAAGAAATGAGCTAAATAATGGCATTCTCTTTGAGACAGATAGAAGTTGTTTTGTCTTAGCATAGGTCTTTTTACTTCTGTTTTTCCCCAACTGAATGCAGAGGACTTGTGCCTATTGAAATACTCTCTTCCATAGACTTAAGTGAGAAGTGTAAATGCTTGAAAGCTCTCAAGTAAGGAAAGGCTGAATGAGTAGGCTGCCAGGCGTCACTGGGGAGAAACTTAAGTGAGAGAAGAGGAGGAAGAAAGAACAGTTTGATAAACTTCTCTGGCTGCAATAGTGTAAAATGTAGACATTTTGTGATACAGTGACAGTAGAGTAAAGAATTTTAGGGTGGGATTCATTTGACCTGTTGTGTCCCTCTGTTAGGAAAAAAAAAATCCCCCTAAACCTTTCTATAGACATTTTTCGTAGTTCCTTCCCCCTGCCCTTGGACTAATTTATTATGATGTCATCTTATTCTTTCTTATCTTATGTGGATACTATTCATTTAAAAGGGATAAGGATGGCTTATATATCATACTATATGTAGAGGTATTTCTTACTTCATGGGACATATACTCTGATTTCTCCTTAGCAGTGAAAAGCATTTTCACTGATACTCTCACAGTTTTGAGTACCAGTTGTAACCATTGACAGATGTTTTCAATTTCACAGACAAAATGTTCAGAATGTGAAGAGCAAATCTGATCTCTACAGTGACCAAACCCCATGACTGGCCTTTTAACCAAGCAAACTAACCAGCCAGTTCTATATATAAAAGTTATTGTGGATGTGGAAAATTGTAGATTAACCAATAGAAACTTTCTAATACCAATACAGAAAATATAATATAGGCTCAAGAGGGAGCCTGTATATAATTTATATATATAATTAAGACTGATTTGAGTTGTATGGCAGAAACCAGCAAACCATTGTAGAGCCGTTATCCTCCAGAAAAAAAGAGAAAATCCAACACATACTGGGTAAAACATTTTCCCCCACCTGTCTCCTAAAAATTTGTACTTTGTTGAGAACTGTATTTTACCAATGGTTCTAGTTGTAGACCCTCGCCTGGAGGTGTTTCGGGGTCCCACACATTCAGTGTTAGGTGGGTGAGATCTAGCAGAAGGAGAAAACATGTCCCTTTTTTTTCTTGTAAAAAGAGCTGCAGAAAGCAACAGAAGTTGGTATCTGGTAGGATCTCCCCATTTACGGTTTCCCCTACTTTGGTTAAATTTAAAAATACCTGTAAATTTATATATATATATATATATTTATATAAAATTATATAATACACACATACACACACACACACACACACACACACACACACACACACACACACACAATTTGGCTGCATGGCACTTGAGATCTTAGGTCCCCCATCAGAGATCAAACTTGTGTCCCCTGTGTGTTGCCTGCAGCGAGAGCATGGAGTCTTAACCACTGGACTGCTGGCGAAGTCCCTTTAATCAAAAATTATGTAGAATTCTTCATTGTTCAGTTGCTCAGTTGTGTCCGACTATTTGCAGCCGCACGAACTGCAGCACACCAGACTTCCCTGTCCTTCACAATCTCCTGGACTTTTCTCAAACTCACATCCATTGAGTCAGTGATGCCATCCAACCGTCTTGTCCTCTGTCGTCCCCTTCTCCTCTTCTCCTCAGTCTTTCCCAGGATCAAAATTTTTTCCAGTGAGCTGGCTCTTTCCACCAGGTAGTCAAAGAATTGGAGCTTCAGTTTTAGCATCAGTCCTTACAATGAATATTCAGGGTTGATTTCCTTTAGGATTGACTAGTTCAATCTCCTTGCTGTCCAAGGGACTCTCAAGAGTCTTCTCCAGCACCACAATTTGAAAGCATCAATTCTTTGGCATTCAGCCTTCTTTGTGGTCCAACTGTCACATCTGTACATGACAACTGGGAAAATTGTAACTTTCATTAGTTGGACTTTTGTTGGCAAAGTGATGTCTCTTTTTACTGTATCGTCTAGGTTTGTCATAGTTTTTCTTCCAAGGAGAAAGCATCTTTTAATTTTGTGGCTGCAGTAATTTTGGACCTCAAGAAAAGAAAGTCTGTCAGTGTTTCCACTTTTTCCTCATCTATTTGCCATAATAGATGCCTTGATGGATGCCTTGATCTTAGTTTTTTGAATGTTGAATTTTAAGCCAGCTTTTTCACTCTCCTCTTTTCACTTTCATCAAGAGACTCTTTAGTTCCTCTTTACTTTCTGCAGTAAGGGTGGTGTTACCTGCATATCAGAGGTTATTGATATTTCTCCTGGCAGTCTTGATTCCAGCTTGTGCTTCATCCAGCCTGACATGATGTACTTACTCTGCATATGAGTTAAATAGGTAAGGTGACAATATATAGACTTGATGTACTCCTTTTGCAATTTTGAACCAGTCTGTGATTCTCTATCTGGTTCTAACTGTAGAATTCTCAAGTCTGTACAAAAAAAATCTGGATATCTGATAATTTTCATGGTTTGCCTAAGTAGAGAAATTTATCAGCTGGTCTTTTTTTGAAGAGGGAAAAACTGATTTATTCTTTTTTCTCCTTTGATGTACTCTAAAAAATACATAACTTTTTTACACAGTTTTCCCTCTTCTTTTGTACAGGTGTGTTTAAAAGAGTGCTCAAATTACCCTGTATGTTTTCAATTTTCCCTTTTTTTTTTCCAGCTAGTTTTGATTGTAATGAAAATCTGGAAAAATAAAAATTATTTTCTTATTTGACACACCGAAGAACTCTTAAAGTTTGATGGTTTCCGAGTCTTTCTAAAGGAGAAAGTATTTGATTATAGACAGGAAACTAAAAACATGATGGTATTAAATTCGGATAGGAGATGAAAGGATTCTGAAATTCTGAAACTTGTTGCTGTTGTGAAATGTAACCCTTAAGGTGTCATTTTCCATCTTCAATTTCTGTTATTAAGATAGTATGTAGATAACGTTTGGGGCTTTATTGAAATTATATTGGCAGCCATTCCAATATGCTGCTTAGAAAAGTAGAAGTTTCACTGAGGTATCTTAACAGTGAAGCCATTAATGAACCTCTTATATATGAAAGTAACACATTAAACCTTATAATAAGATTCTTTTGTAGTATGTGAGAGTTAAATTAGCAGATTGTCACTATACTGTGCTCCTGCATTTCTGTTTAATATTTGTATCATACAAGGGAATCAGAAATTATTGTTCTAAAAATTTAAAATTTTAGCTTGCAGAGAATTTAAGAGTACATAATAGATTTTGTTAGAGTAAAGGGGACCCAAGCAAGGGATTTGCTCCATACTTCAAAAAGTAGAAAATCGTTCTGCCTTTTCTGTGTCTCATTCAGGAGAGGGTGTCCTTACTGACACTTGATAAAAAAGTTGTAAATATGAAAACATGAAGAAACCATGTATCTTCTCAGAAAATAGTTTGAGATTAGAGATTAATAAGAAAACTTGAAATTATTTAAATGTATATAAATTTTACCTGAAAAAACTAGTGAGTTGTTGAGCTCTAGTTAATAGGAGTGCTTTTTGCAGGGGTTTGGGCTGGCAATACTGAAAAGTCCTTCTCTGTATTATAGGCTTTATTTATAATATGAAATAAATATAGAAATATGTGCTTACTGTTAAGCATATTGATTGTGATAAATATACTATTGTTTATAAGAAAAGTTTCTCACAAAAATAATCCATTAAAGTATTTAGGATAAAAGCTATAATAACTCCAACCAGTTCTCAAAGAATTCCTAAAATATGAATATACAGATATAGATAGAGAAATATATGTAAAGAGAAAGGCAGAGAGAGAGAATGACAAATCAAGTGAGGGACATATAAATAATTGATGAATCTGAATAAAAGTTATTTAGGAATTTCTCTTACTATTCTTACAACATTTATTTAAATGTTAAGTTGTATCCTTACGATTTCTCTTAAGGATACAAAAAACTATATTTTAAAAAGAAACCCCTGCAAAAAGCACTCCTATTAACTAGAGCTCAACAACTCACTAGTTTTTTCAGGTAAAATTTATATACATTTAAATGCAGAAATCATAAGGGTTCAATTTACTGGGCTATAACATTTTACATACTCCTAATATCACACTGAAATGTCACCTCTTCCTCTGAAGACTGCCTGGTATGCCTCCATTTGCAGCTTGAACATTTCTCTATTATAAAACTTACCACAATTATTTCTCTGATGTCCATTAGACTATAAACTCATGAAAAAAAAATGAAATTAACATGGAAACTTGGATGTTCTATTTAGTATATGCTAGTGAAGGAATGATTTCTTACATTTTTGCCCCTTAGGCTGCCCTCATTTCTCTTGAGCAAAGCTCTGAGAGAGTCATTTGTTTTTTTCTCAACTGGCCATTGGTTCTTGCCCTTTGTCTGTCCTTCATATAAATCTTTTTTCTGTCTTCTCCTGATAGTTAAAATTATAGGTTTTGTTTTTCTCAGCAAAACAAGAAAAATTGCATTTTTCTAAATCACCACTTTGACCGTCATAATTCTAGTCATCTCCACAAATCTGGAGTGGCTGTTCTTGTGACGATGTTAAATCTGAGCACTTTTCCTGGTCCCTGAAGCCCCTTGGCATTTGGACTTAGCTTTGCTCACCTGTTGGTATCAGTTTGTCAGATCAGACGCTTTGGCCACCCCCTACAGCCAGTCATATTGAAATCCTGCTTGTACTTTTGTACCTAGCCTAAGGCTGTTTTCTCCATCCACTGCATTCTTCAGTGACTGCGCCCCCCGCCCCCCTTTCTAAATCCATCAGCCATCTAGGTGGCACCATCCAACTCACATTTTGGGGGCTTCTTTTACTAGTTACTTATTGACTCTTTTAAATTTAATCTCTGACTAAACCATAAACTCCTGAGGGCAAGTGCCTATATCACCTGAACATCTCATATAGTGAAAGTTGAAGTACTTGTTGAATTATTTAAATATATTACGAAGTAGTAGTAGTAATAGAGGTTACACTTTAGCACTGTGTGCCAGGAATTGTTCTGAGTATTTTACACACATTCCCATTTAATCTTCTGAATGTGAGCTTCATACTGTTAAGACAGAGAGATTAAATGACTCATTTAAGATCTCATAGGTAATAAGTAAGTTCAAAACTACACTTTGAACTTAGACCGACTCCAGAGTTCAAGCTCTTAGCCACCATGCAACACTATAGTTCCAGTTGAGAATAGTGTGTTAGATGGCCCATACCATAAATTAGACCTGTGATTATATATTCCCTTTTCTCCCCAAATTTTATTATGAAAGATTTCATACATAAATAGAACTGGAAAGAATTTTTCATTTGAACACGCATATTTACACACACCTATTTTGTCGATTCTGTGATTGATTTTTTGATATTTGCTTTATCACATATTTATCCGTTCCTGTGTCTATCATACTACTGTTTTATTTCTTTTTAAGTTTTTTTGGGTGGAGGCACTGTGCTGGGTCTTTATTTTTACACTCAGACTTTCTCTGGTTGCATTGCACTTGGTTCTTGTTGCAGAGCCCAGATTCTAGGGTGCGAGGGCTTCAGTAGCTGTGGTATGTGGGCTCAGTAGTTTCCACGCACAGGCTTAGTTGTCCATAGGTATGTGAAATCTTCCTGGAGCGAGCGTTGAACCTGTGTCACCTCATTGCTAGATGGATTTTAACTACTGGACCACCAGGAAAGTCCATCTTATTATTGTTTTGATTCGTTTTAAAGTCAGTTGCAGATACTTGGCATATTTCATCTGTAAACATTATAGCATGCATCTCAGTTGAATTTTTTATGATGAATTTTACACAGTAAAATGTACAAAATTTAAATATTTGATAGGTTTTGATAAATGCACACACTTTGTAACCCAGTCCTCTATGAAGATAGAGAACATTATATAATTACATTTTATTAAATACTTGCCTTGTATTTCAAGTAAATTAGTCATGCATTTCCCCCATATTGAAACCTGCTTTTCTGACTGTCCCATCCATGTTCTCTTACTGGATCTTTGGTTTATTAAACAGACCTCATTGAGGGCAGGATCATCTGTTTCAGCTACTTGGATTGGAGGACATACTTAGAGGTGTGACAAATGGTGGATTTACTGTAGTAGTACTCATTCTCCCTTCCTAAAGTAATGTGAATCCTTAATAGTACCAGTTCCTTTGGTATGCAGTGTTGCAGCTCATTTTCATGAATTAAGTTGACCTTATTCCTGTTAGTTTTCCAATAGAACGTGATTTGCTCATGTGACTTTGATGTTGAGAGGGGGGATGCTGCACTTGAATCCCGTCCTTTTTTGGTTGACTGTTATTTGATAGATAACTGTTTAAAGGTTTCTCAGGTTGATGTAGGAGAAGAGTGTGGTTTTATGAATTCTTTCTCCATCTCTCAGTCCCTTGAAGTCATTGAGTCTTATGACTTAAAAATTCCTCTATTTGTGGATGATTTCAAAGTTTATATTTCCAGCCTTGATCTTTATTCTAAATTTGTCATCCACTACTTGAATTTCAGCTTTTAACATGTGGAAAGCAGAATCTTAATCTTTTTCACTCCTCCCCTTCTGAATCTATGCCATCTATAGTGTTCTTACTCCCAGTTGATATTAGGTCTTGGAATTCAGTTAGTTTAGATGCTAATTCATAAATCAGACTAAAAACTATAGCCTTTCATAGGTTTTATCTAATCCCTAGGCCCCTCCCCCATCCTCTCTTCAATTTAAACTGAGGAGTGTGTATGTGTGTTTGAAAACTGACATAAAATATTTATAAGGCATGATCTTAAAAATACTGATTATGGGAAGCTAGAAGGTTTGTATTTTTAACAGTTATATTTGCTTAATTGTTTTTGTAATAATTTAGGGTAATGTCTTTGCTGGGAAGGTCAAGCGTGCTTTAGATAAACCCTTTAAGCTGACTCTTTCTTCGACTTCTATATGTAATTCATCTCACGTTTAATTCTGAGTGAGCACAAACTGAATGTCTAGATGATGGTATTGCTTATGCACTATAATGTCTTTTGACACTTTAGGAATGCTGCATCAAAAGGAATAAAATTCCTGACCACCTGCTATTAGTTTTTCATGTAGAGGAGCAGATAAATCTTAGGCTAGCAGTTTTACCACAATCATAAAAAGGGCTGTAGTTGTTGGAAGTTGATGGCAAATGTCAGACAGCAGTCTTGCACCTACTGGCCTGAAGGGATTGTCAGGAAACAAGAGGAAGATGTGGTGACCTGGCGCTGTCCCAGAATGCCTATAGAAGTGTGCTGAAGGTGGTATATTCTTTTTCCTTCTTTCTTATTGCCCTTTTGAATTTCAAGGGAGAGTTAGGGAGATCAATCAGAAAGAAGGTAGCTTTGGCAGGGTCATTTCTGGACCCAGTTTCTTAGTGTGTGCCATGGATGACAGTCCTAGCATGAAGCACCTAATGTTCTTGTCTTTCTATTTCAAGCAAAAGCTATGGCAGAAAATACTTTCACGTGGAAGATCAATGTTTTTGTGGCCAATTCAATGGAATTCTGACAAAACATATATGAAAATTTAGAGCACAGGTGAGGGAACTAAAAATTACCACCTATTATCTTGAGAACTCTACATTTCCGAAATTTTTAGAACCATGTTCTCTATACCTGTGTCCTTTATCCCCTACGGTGCATTCCCCACCCCCCACATAAACCCAGCAAAATAACCATTAATATTAAATATGTGAAGAGTGTTAGGGATTTTATTTGGTCATAGACCTGGAGTGAGTGCTATTTATTAAGAACAAAAAAGTCACTATCCTTAAATGGCCCATATTTCTTATCTTTTGACAGTATAAGAATGGTGAATAATAATATTTGATATTTGAATCTATACAAAGGGAAGGGTAGACTAAGAAGACAACTCAAGATGTGTACTTGTATTTGTAATAGTATTTCCCCAGTTGTATAGATTCATTTGCAGCTGATAGGCATTTGGTTTTGTGGAGTCGAGGAGTATTTTTGAAATTATGGCTATTTCTTTAAGAGGGGCTCCTAAGCAATGCATATATGACAGTCAAACTTTTTCCTCTTAATAGAATAGCTTATCTTTCGATTTTTGGAAAGCATGCAGAGAAGTAGAATGTGGTTGTAAAGGAGGAAAGAGAGCAATTAAGGTCAAAAGATGTGGGAAAGTGCAGAAAAGTTGTGGGTAAAGGAGCAGATAAAGCAGTTGGCTTTGTTGGATAAACCAGAAAGAAGTTCTTGAGTTGAAAAATCTGGGCCACATGATCTATAGGCTTTGATATGACCAAATGTAGGTCTTCATTCTGAGAGGTTAATTCCACACAAGTTTTATATTTAATAGAGATTTTGTAATATCACTGTCCAGTAATCATGAAACATATTCTCCTTGACTGATAGGTTATCTTTGTCTTAAAATTCTCATACTTCACTTGATCAGACCCCTCAGTAGTTCTGGCAGATCTGCCTAGGATCCAAATCCTCCACAATTGGATGGGCTGCTTCCTAAATTAGACGTAGACTTGAAGTATGTTTTATCCTGAGCAGAAAAACCCTAACATAACAGTGATCCTTAATCCTCAGTATGCAGAGTACATCATGAGAAATGCTGGGCTTGAAGAAGCACAAGCTGGAATCAAGATTGCCAGGAGAAATAACCTCAGATATGCAGACGACACCACCCTTATGGCAGAAAGTGAAGAGGAACTAAAAGGCCTCTTGATGAAAGTGAAAGAGGAGAGTGAAAAGGTTGGCTTAAATCTCAACATTCAGAAAACTAAGAGCATGGCTTCCGGTCCCATCACTTCATGGGAAATAGATGGGAAAACAGTGGGAAAAGTGTCATACTTTATTTTGGGGGGCTCCAAAATCACTGCAGATGGTGACTGCAGCCATGAAATTAAAAGACGCTTACTCCTTGGAAGGAAAGTTATGGCCAACCTGGATAGCATATTGAAAAGCAGAGACAATACTTGGCCAACAAAGGTCCGTCTAGTCAAGGCTATGGTTTTTCCAGTAGTCATGTATGGATGTGAGAGTTGGATGGTGAAGAAAGCTGAGCACCGAAGAATTGATGCTTTTGAACTGTGGTGTTGGAGAAGACTCTTGAGAGTCCCTTGGACTGCAAGAAGATCCATCCAGTCCATCCTAAAGGAGATCAGTCCTGAGTGTTCATTGGAAGGACTGATGTTGAAGCTGAAACTCCAATCCTTTGGCTATCCCATGCGAAGAGTTGACTCATTGGAAAAGACCCTGATGCTGGGAACGATTGGGGGCAGGAGGAGAAGGGGATGACAGAGGATAAGATGGCTGGATGGCATCACTGACTTGATGGACATGCGTTTGGGTGGACTCTGGGAATTAGTGATGGACAGGAAAGCCTGGCGTGCTGCAGTTCATGGGGTTGCAAAGAGTTGAACACAACTGAGCAACTGAACTGACTGACTGAATCCTCACTTATGTATATTGTTTTAAAATAAAATTGTCAGTATATTCAATGAGATTATATTTCTTTTGAAAAACAGTATCTTTTTATGATAATAGATAATATGTGTTGTCCTATATAATTACTTGATTTTTAAGTGACTGCCTTACTCCAGAAGGAATTTTGGAATTGGGAATTCTAAATCTTTAAATTTAGCCTTGATTCATAAAGCCAAATCAAAGTAATGCTGTGTCTAATATTATAGTACATTTATATAAAGCAGATTACTTGACTGTGAGATAATGTGATTAGTTCTATATTGGTATTAGGTATAAGAAGTGTACCCAGGTTGTTGGCTTATTAAAAGCTCTTGCTAATTATCAGTCTTCATTTTGGATACCATGTGTTAACTTAGTGTAGAAAGTAATACTGGAAAGTAGAGAGTTTCTGGGAGCAACTAAGGAGCCTAATATGTCTTTAATGGGATTAAAGATGGATCTGTCACAACTAGTTCTCACATATTGTTATTAAAAATAGCAAATATTTGTGAAGTATTTACTGTGTGCCAGCCTGTTTTCAGGACTTTGCATGTGTTAAATTCCCTTTTGCTTGTTACTGCTGTTAACTCCATCTTAGGAGTCAGAGACCCAAGGCACAAAGGTTGATGAACTTGTCCAGCGTG
This sequence comes from Antilocapra americana, assembly GCA_007570785.1. Lineage (NCBI taxonomy): Eukaryota > Metazoa > Chordata > Mammalia > Artiodactyla > Antilocapridae > Antilocapra > Antilocapra americana. The sequence continues at coordinate 1,653,475 of ML661896.1, read as the reverse complement.
ACAGGCCCAAGTGTGGAGCAGGTCTCTAATCACAGGTCTCTATTTGCTCTTATTGAAATGTAGAAGGTTTTGCTAATGACATACAGAATGAGTTTAAAATTTTAAAGACAGTTAAATTTCTGACAGCTGTTCAGTTCACACTAGTGAATGCTTTATCTTTTTAAGTGTGTTCTTAGGAAATTGGTTATCATCTTATAGATTCTTATCCAAATCATTCTTTATGATTATCATCAGCATAACTAGAGATGCATGAAATGTGCTTCTCTTCACTCATGAGGTAATGGAAGATTTTTAAATTGTACTCCTAGCCTGGAAGATTTGTAATGTAATGGTAGGTTAGGAATTTACTGGATGTCCCTATGTGATGGACACTCTAGCTTGGGTCCCAGGGATATTATAAGGAGGAAATGCGAACTGTACTTCCAAGTTGGATACATATTCATTTTTGCTGACTTTATAGACTCTTGCCTTGGGTCACCACAAAGGCTAGATCATACCACAAAGCATGCATCATGCGTGCATAGCCTCCTTTTCCATAGTTTTTTCAAGAGTTGATGTGAAAAACATGTCTACCTGTTCTGTAAAAGCTCCTTGGAGGTACTGACATGTTTCTTTATTGTTCCTACAGCTGGCTCTTTTTTAAAGGCAGTTCAGACTTTTGCATTTGTTTCATTCTCCCCAAATAAACCAATGTGCTTCCTTTATCAGAAGAAAGCTGTTGATTTTGTTATTAAAAGATAAAAGCCAAACTAGTGTATACTAGAATACTCTGTTAGGACTTTTTGAGTGAGTTAACCAAAACGGTTTAGGATCTGGTAAAATTTCTAGATTCATACACAATATTCACAATATAGTTTCAAGAAATTCTTGGCATCCTGTGAAACATCCTCGACTCCCTGCCTTTGATCTTTTTACATTGGTATTTCAACCATTCTGTATGTTTGAATGTATTTTACTCAGTTTCCTTGACTTTATAGAAGGAGACCCTATGTAAATAATAGACACATTGCTTTCAGAGATCTTGGGGTGCTGAGCAGTTGCCTCCTATGTATAATACTTGGCAGCAAGGCCAGGAGAACATTTTTGGTTCTCATGATAATGATACATATAAATGGCTATAGAGTTTTTAATCTTACAGTTTTCCAGAAAATGCAAACTGGAGATTGTGTTTCTGTGTGTGTGTGTTTGGTAGAAATACCAGGGCATAAAGATGGAGTTTTTGTGCTCTGAGCACAATTATGAATCGATAGTCAAGTTGTGACATTTTTGCTTCTCTTCACTGTGGTTCTTGGTGAAGTCTCTTCATGGAAGCTGTGAAAAGTCTTTGGAAATTGTCTCTGGGGTTGCAGTTTTAAAATCTGGTTCCCAAATGAGGAAAGAGCCTTTTCTCTTTGTGTGTTGATGTAGCCATTGGCCCCTGCCTTCAGAGTTTTTGTTGTTCATAGGTGCTCCGTAGTGTTGAATTTCTAGCCAGGAGGCTTGGGCTAGCTTTGCTCTTGGTCCTCTGTGTATGAAAGGATGATATATTCAGTTTATGGGCTCTACAGGATATCATGTTTCATTGTACTTGCCTTTGGAGATTTCTTGCTATTTAATGTCTCCTTCAGATAGGGCTTCAGGGAGGTTCAGCATCTGTCCCTTAAGACTGTTACCAAAACATTGTCTAGTCATGAGGATCTCATGCTAAGGGGAGATATTGGGAATAGCTGTGATTTTCACCTCTTTTTCCTGTTCTTTCTTTGTAAAAGTCAATTTGTAGTACATTTTGTCTCTCTAAGGGAGACTTGAGTACCCAGCTGGTTAGATATATTTAAAGAAAGAAAAAAAATCTCTTTAAACAGACCTTGAAGAATTCTATTATAAATCTGAGTGGGAACCTGAGAATGCTGTGGCATACAGGCAAAACTAATTAAAATAACTGATAAAGAAATCAGATGTAGCTTTACATGGGATTTTCAAGATTAAAATGTACGAGAATTATGTTAATAAACTCTGCTTTTAACTCCATAAAGGGTAGGATCTCATTTCTTTTGTGCAACTTGAAACCACAATCACCTGTGCCCTCTAGTGCATACTGTATGAGTTAGTTTGACCCTCAAATTTTGTATTGTGCTTCCTGCCTCTGCTCTAATTACTGCTGAGGTTCTTGGTGTAAGAACTCCCTTAGCCCCTCTGATCTCCTCATCCCTGGATGTTTACTCCTGTCTATCTGGTCTTGCTGCACTGCTGGCCTGAGGAACTGTTAAGGTCATCCTGGCAAGTATGGCGACCTGTGGCAGTCAGTTCTCAAGGCCAGGTTAGCTTATGACCCCAGTGCTGCCCAGGCAAAGTGCCCTGTCCTCAGGATGTTTATGCCAAGCAAGGAGAGATTGGTTAAAAATATTCCCTTCCTTTCCCCTATCCATACTTACTGAGCTGCTGTCTGGGACAGGGTGGGTCATGTGGGGATCCTAAAGACCTCAGCATGGTCAGCATCTGTGGACCTCCCTCCCAGGAGTGATGTGCAAGGTACTGCTAGGATGTGTACTAACAGATCCCTGAGGTAGAGACCAAATTGCTCTTTGGTGGGTATAGGCAATTGAGTACATTTTTGAGATTACCCAGGCTATGGCAGAACATGAATGTTAGAGGGGTGGGGGATGGTGGCCAGCCGTGGGCCCTGTGAGCCCCATAGACAGATGTTTGTCCAGTAGCTAAGGCTTGTGATAGAGCAGCTTCTTATTGTATGACTGCTGTTTATCAGCTGGGTGTTTTTTTAGCCAGCCCCCCTCCCCTGCTTTACTTCTTAGCCTAGTTTTTTTGCCTTTCTTTGAATGAAGACAGGTGATGATTAGCTGCCCTATTTCCAACTGGCACATTTGGCATTATAGAGAACATGGTAGAAAACAACTGTTCATTTAAGGTTTCTATATCTGTCATAAATGATTTTTCAAGTTTCACATGTCAAAATTGTTAGGTTACCTAGGAAAAGCTTTGGGAAAAAACAGACATTCACTTTTTACAGTATACACAATTTTAATAACAAAACTTCCCTGTACACTACACTTGGTTACCCCCTGCCCTGGTATAATAGTATTTTCTTCTCCCATCCCCCCCCCCAACCCACTTGACCACCTCCCCCACCCCCACCCCCTACCACTCCCACAAAAAAAATGGCTCTTAGGGCGATTGAACACAATATGTTTGGATTGTACTTTAGTTTCCAGTTTCAATGTTGGTCGGAAGGTTCATCAAACATTCCACAGATTAGGCTTTTAAAAATTACCAAGGAGGAACAGATTAATTGCAGGAGTAGCAGACATTTCCAAAATGTTTGCAATAGCAATATGAAAGCTTAAATAGCCATTTACTATTTGTTTTGACCTTGAATTAAGTACTACGTGTTTGTCCTAGGTTAGGAACAGAAACATTTAATTGTCTATCTTCATCTCTTTTATCTTTTTCTAGTTGAAGCACTTTAACCTGTAAGGTATGAAAAGCATGTCCCCAAACAGATTTTTGAGTCAGATCTGTCACTGTATTGCTTTATTAGGAAAATGATCATGTAAAAATAATATTTCAAAATTTCGTATTGATATCCATACTTTAGAGAGAACAGGGCATTTATAATCTCCACCCCCAACCCCCCATCATTGTGTAGAGGAGGTATGCCTAAAGAAAATGGTATGCCTGTTTTCAATTTAGGATTAAGACCTAGTGCTACATAGGGCTCATTTTTACTGGAAAGAATCTAGATCCTGGTGACTAGCATTAGAATAAGCAGATGGATTTTAATAATTAGTGGAGTTGGGAAGGTCAGTCAGTCCCATTCATTGAATTGGTACAGAAATTAACTTAGCCACATTGAGAAGTTACATGTGTTAGTGCGGGTTTTTGCCTTAAAAATTAGTATCTTTGCTGTTTGTTGTTGGCAGTGGGTATTCTCTGAGTTGTATGCATTTGCAAATTTATCAACTCACTCTAATTTCAGAAAGGTGATTGAAATCCTGGCAGGCTACAGAAATGAATATAAATAATTCCAGACTAGCTCTTGGTTACTAGGTGGGTACAGTATCAGAGCTTTTGTTAGCTTCATTTTTCCAGAGAGATTTATTTTTCTGGTTTTCAAGTGGTCATTTTCTTCTAATCTTGAAAATGAAAGGGGGGATGGGAGAGTTGAAGAGAATAAGACAGTAAAAAACAAAAGGCCTAACACTTTATTGCCAGCATCTGCAGTGTAGTTGTGATGCTCTTGCACCCGAACCAGTTGGTAAAGACAGCACATATGACTAACAGTCTCATCTTCAAACCTATGCTGATACAGAAACACATACAGACCAAAATTAAAAGGAATCTTGCCTTCTGTAGGCATTTGAAAAGGGAAGTTTGCTTTTTAAATGGAAAAGGAAAGCGCTCTTTGGCACTGTTATTCACTTTTCTCAGAGAGCATTGCCCAAAAAATGAAGGGCCAAAAAAACTGTTATTTTTCAACTGAAAAGTATTCCTTGGTGGCCTTGGCTATGCTGTTCCCCTGAATCACTAAATGGCTTGATTTTCCAATTTACTTTCCTATGTACATTAAGGATTTTGCCAACTGATGGTCCATTTTACTAACTGTAATCTTTAGGATTAATGTGGGGATTCCCAGCCAATATTTCTCACCCTTCTGCTCACAGTTTCAATTAATTTTGGGTTGTGGTTGAAATGATGGAAACTACTCTGCTATCCTCCAGAGCTAGTGGAATCTTGTATGTCTAAGACAAAATTGTATTGTGACAAAGCTGTTTCCTGACAAATGGCCATGATTACCCTGATAAATGGGTTGGTAAATTTTAGCCTGTGGAGCTCTCGTTTGTAACAGGGGCTTCTGATCCAGCCCTTCTGGAAGGAAAGTGTGAACTGTGCTCTATGCTGGGAAATCAGCTTCTGTCCTTGCCCAGACAGGCATAGGGTCTAGTTTCATTAAGAGATGAAATGCTCACTGCTCAAGATCTGCTGAGGTGGACCTGGACTTTACCAAACGAATCTGCCCACCTTAGAAATTGTAGAGAGCACATTTTTACCATAATTTGTGATCTTGTCTGCTTTTTACTGAGACACATTTTCTTTGAAATGTAGGTAGACATCTCTCAGTATTAAGTCTCATGGGTTAAACTATAATCTTAACATGTTTCAGTTCTGTCCTGGGAAGAAATATGCCTTGAATGAAGTGAAGGAGAACTTTTTTTTTTATGGTAATGATTTTCTCTAAGAATTTATGCCTTTTTTCCTCATCAGCAAATGTCAGTTTTCATATTCTAAAAATCAAGTCAGTAGTCTAATTTCATGGTTTTTTGCTAGTACATACGTGGAACCTCATTTATGGAAAAATTCTGTGTGAATTGGTAACTTACATCTAAATCCTAAATATGTCATAGTTTCTCTGGGGAAATCATAATTGAATAAACAAAATACTTGTGTCTCTTTTCTACACAAGAAGTGTGACATCATTATTATTTTTAAATTACTGAACATTTATATTAATAACAGAGAATCTCCCCCCTCACCCCTTTCCAGCTGCAGGTCCCAGGGCCTTTGCCCTATTTGATTCAGATCATGTATAGTTGCCCATTTGCTTGGCTTCCTTTTAACTTTGCTAACCTGTTTCAGGGAGAGTCAGATTTCAAAATGCTGCCTTTCTCTCATCCCCTCACCTCCTTTTACCACTGTGTGGCTGCATAGGCATATAGAGTGTTCTGCCATGAGAAGGTTTGCTCCAGATCTGTGTTGTTCCCTTTATTTAGAAGGACCCTTTATTTAATTCTTCTTAAACAGTAAGAATTGATATCCATTAAAAGGTCAAAATTTAGCATATAATACTTAGAAAGTACTTTTTTTAAATGGTTCTTTTAAAATATGTTCCAACAAGAATCAGTATTATGCCTGTTGCTAGCCAGTTATTTTTAATTTGGCTTTTTGAGGCTTGAAGATCAAGAAAAGGCAGAAGAAAGAGGTTTAAACCCCTTTGTCAAGGCATCTTTGATCAGGACAGTTGAGGGGAGGGGGAGGGAGGGAGGGGGGGACAGGGAGGGGAGAGGGAGAGAGAGAGACAGAGAGTGAGGGTGCATTTGTGTGTGTGCTTTCAAACTAGAGTGAGCAGCTGGTCATAAGATTGTTAAATTGACTCAATTTATCTCTCTTCTCTCCAAAATAATTTCTAAATCTTTTTTCACATATAAATGTAAGTGTAGGATTTAGTAAACTAATTAGTAAAATGATAATTTAACACTAGTTTAAAATAATTATCTAAATGCCACAAAAATCAACATGTCTGTTATAAGTCAAACTAGAGGTATGATACGAAGTCAGTGTCATTTTTTAGTACTGATTTCATTGTAATGAGACCCTTTCACAATCACTTGGATTCATTGTTTAAATATATGAAAGAGTCACTCAGCTTATTAGAATTACATAAAGGGTTCTGATTCCATGATATGGACTTTGATAATACCTACTAACCCAGGCAAAAACTCTGGAAAAAGAGTGTTTAATATTGACCAATCTTCAGCATACATAAAATTCTACTCCCCACACTGGCATTAAATTGTAGGTTTGAGTAAATACCAAATTATCATACAAGAGAACTTTGCTAAGTCTCCTTTTAAGCAGCAAGCCAGTTGTGGTACTTGGGGTGGAGAGCAGTGATCAAACAAGTATTGATCCATATCTCTTTCTGCTCAGTAGCGTCTTTCCAAACTGTTTTCAGTAGAAAAAAATAGCATATGGAGACCTTAGTGTAAATGTTTACACACAAGAGTATATAATTACATACGTGAAATGTCTTATTTAGAAGTAAGCATTTTTAGACTTTCCCACAAGAGTGCAAATTAACGTAAGCATTGCTTCATTTAACACTTAAAATATGGTTTCATTTAAAAAAAATTAAAAATACTTCAACACATCAGAAACCTAAGTCTCCACTTGGTTTGGAAAAATTAGGCTTAATGTCACCATTGGTAAAAATTAGATATGTATTTAGCCCCTACTATGTAAAATAGTTTACTTATCTGATATAATTTTTGATGATGGGTAGATATTATACTTCACATTCTTTGTATGGCAGCTGCTGACACTTGCACTGTCCATAACCATTAATGATGATGAAGGGTCCTTCATGGGTAGGTTCATATTCATTATATGGTCCTTGGTCTGACATGTTTGACATATGGAGTCGTGTTTGGGATCGGAGCTGCCTGTGGTTCTGAATCATTGAGCATTGCCTAATTCTTCTTAAAGTGGGAGGGCAGCACTTCCTGGAGATGAACACTATAAAAATAATAAAAAAGAAAGAAAACAATAAAGCCATTGTTCCTGTAATTACCCGCTGAGTGAAGATAGCATTGTCTGGTTCCGGGAAGTGTTCCTCAGTAGTAACTGCTATGCCTGCAGTAGTTGGGATTTCTTTGTCTCCCACATGGTAACTTGATGAGCTTATTCTTTTTGTGTATTCAGTGGTTGGATCTTTATAAGTTGTAGCCATGGCAGTGACAGTGGTTGATAAATTCCAGCAGAGCTGAAATCCATGGACTGCGTCTAGAATATCCTCTCCCTGGGTGTGGTCGGGGCTGTGGCATAGGATGGAATGCTCCCACCGACCTTGGAAACTGCCCAGCCAGGAGGCCAAAGCACATATTCGAGGGCTGCATTCCCATAGATTGCCAGAGAGGCCAACGGTTGTGAGGGACCTCAGGGAGTTTAAGATCTTGGAATCAAGGCTGTTTAACTTGTTGTTATCCATGAGGAGTATTTTAAGATTAGGCATCGTTTCAAATACTGTCAGATCGATGGCTTTTATTTCATTTCCAGTCAAGTCTAGTTTTTCTAAAGTGCCCCAGGTCCACTCCATCCCACATGTCAAGTTGCTAATTTTGTTCCATTGTAAGAAGAGCGTGTGCAGACTGCTTAGCCGTAGGAAATGAGCAAAATTAATCTTCGTCAGCTGGTTGTGCTCTAGATGAAGCTCTCTCAGTTTGATTAATCCCGCAAATCCATTGCGAGCCAAACTTCGCAAACGGTTTGTGCTCAAATCCAGAAACTCCAGACTACGACAGTCCCAGAACAGGCGTACTGGGATAGTCCGCAGGGAGTTGGACCGTAAATGTAAGGTCTGCAGCTTCCGGAGGCCATAGAAGAGCTCTGGGTGCAGAGATGACAGCTGATTAAAAGACAGGTCCAAATTTTGCAGGTTAATCAGTTGGGTAAAAGTTGTGTTTGGCAAATAAAATATTTTGTTGGAACTCAAGATTAGTTCCTTAAGTTTATATAGTCCTTGAAAAGCATCTTCTTTTACTGTTGATATTTGATTGTGGTCTAAGTGGAGCCAGGTGAGTTGACTGAAGCTGGCAAATTGATCCCTTTCGAGCTCTGTGATGTGATTGTGCCTCAGGGACAGGCCCAGAGAGCCCTTGTCTGTGGTATTTGGCACTGAGTGGAAGCCCTGAGAGTCGCAGTAGAAGAGCAGCTTCTCACAGCGGCATTTGGGTGGACACGCCATACCCAGCGCAGGCAGCATTTTTAAAACCATACTCATTGCATATATTGCTGCTAGCATAGGGGCCCCTAATGGCCACTTGAAATGTAAGCCTGCAGAATATAATTTAAGGAAAACAAGAAGATAGAATATTTTTCAGCAGAGCATACGGGCTTTTTAAAAACAACAACAACATTATGGCAAAAGATTTCACTACATATAACTTATTTTTTCATTTGCTGTAGAAAAACTAACCTTGCTAATATATCTAGAACAAAACTTAAACCATTAAGAAAGGAGATACAACACATCCTGTCATTAGCAATATATATTTTACCTAAACCTCAAAATTCAAAAATGTGACAAGTGATTTCTCTCATAAAATGTGAATTCAATGGCTTATTTTAAAAGCGTGACTCCTTGCTGACTGTACAAGACACATTAAATACATGGACTTACCCATTCTTCTGAGCACATTGGAGGCTGCATTCAGTCTCGGTTGTCAGACTCAACGCAGTGAGTCTGTAAAAGGCTCTAACATGCAGGAGCCTTTGACCAGTTTCCTGTTTTCTGTGTCCCAGGCTTTCCGCGTAAAATTGAAATCCACCAGGGCGAGTTGTTTTTTTCCTTAGGATATTCCTCTCGAAAGCATCAGTTTCATTTTCTTTGACCACTCTGATCCCCTAAATCAGCTTTGAATATAAGTTATTAATTTCGTCCTCCTCTTAACTGCTCAGCTGGTTAATCAAAGCTGTAGCCTCTCCTTTCCGCAGCCGTTAGTTCTCTCGGTCTTAACTTGTTGATGGCAGATGGGCGGCTTGTTGCAGAGAAGAGCTCCTGGAGCAGCATGAGTGCATTTACTGAAAAGCTTTTCCGAGAAACAGCACAAGAATGGATTTGCTTATGTGCTGCGACCACACAGAACTGTATATAGGCTGACGTCACCGGGTGACGTGTCTTTTGTTTGGGTTTTCCAGAAGCTTTACTGTTACAAAGCAGCGCGCTTTGTAACAATATCGGGGTCCTTGTAAGACCCCCGATTATAATAAAGCGAGAAAGAAGAACTCCTGACCTGAAAACATGGTATTCCTTCAGTGTAGGAAGCAGCAGTGAGGTTGTAATAAAGGCTGCATTCAAGAAGATCCGTCTGAACAGTGAGTTGGGTTAGCAGAGTGACGATTTTTTAATGCTTGGAAGAGCCAGCGTTAGACTGCCTATTTTGCATAGAGAGATCATCTAAATGGGCAGGAGCCTGCACGATTTATGAAGTGCTGATTTAACAGCAGCCTATTCGAATGCCCGCTGCTCTGGTAGTTTGGAAAGCTACTCAATCACCTGGTTGTCATGCTTGGTTAAAATAGAAGTTATGACTATGGTTTGCTTCAGATGTGTTGGTAAATGAGCTCAGTGGGTTTTGCTTCTTTGCCATGAAGAGTTTAGCGTTATAAACCAAGTTAAATAAAGGGGGGGGGGAGGTTGGAAAACAAAGAATTTGGTTATTTTACTCTTAGAGAATTTTAAGAGAAAGCTAATTAAAATGATTTCTCCTCTTATTTTATATAAGTGTTTTATCACAATACTAACTGAAGAATAATAATCCAGCAATCTTTGGATGTCTTGGTAGGAGAAAGGGTAGGTTGATATAGTCATTTAACATTACATGCTCTAAGTGTTAACAGTGGAACAGAAATAATTTAGGACAAGTGGTACATACAGCATGGCTAGATTTTGACATGGTCGCTTGTATTTACCTCAGAATTTCACTTACTCCTTAAACTAAAAGCCTCTAATGATCTGGGTTGGGATATTGTGGCCCTCAAACAACAGAGCATTTGCATGCTCAATAGAGCTTTTTGGCACACTTAAGAACTGACTTGAGTCTCATACTAACTGTTAGAATCTCTCTAGGGAATACAAAAGGTCATTCATACTTTGGAATAGGATTTTTGCTTTGGCTGTTTTTACTTGACCTAACACCTTCTCCTGTCAAATAGTATCACTTTTCAGAATTTGGTTATGAATATACAACTCCATGTTTATTACTGTATACACATGAAAGTTATTTCTAGTGTGAGTTAGGGTCATAGTTTCAGGCCTGATGAAGGTAAGGCCTCCTGTACACCTGACATTACTGATTTGGCCTTCTTGGCCATTTATCACCTACCATTTCTCTCATACTTATCCTCAGTAGGTCTTATCTCAGACTTGAAGGCAGAAATTTGAAAACTACCCCATGGTATTTGTGAAACCAAAACACCATCAATCTGTTGGCTTCCAGGGACTTGATCACACTGGGTGTGTATGAGAAGTTATTTTCTCAAGGGGTGTTGTGTCTGTGTTGGAGTGCAGTGCTGGAGTGAGGACTGAAGACTCCAGGGTGCTTTCCTCAGGGCTCTGTGGAGACAGCAGCAATTGCAGGTATGTAGTTTGGCTCCTAGTAACAGACCCCAAGATAGGATTAGAGGTATAAGAATTTTATTGAGGAAAATGCCTGGGATGTGTAAAGGGAGAAAGAAGATGACAGAAATAACTCCTTAGGTTTGGTAGAGTCTAAAAACCCATGGGGCATGTCTGACACCTCTGAAAGGAGAGGGGAAAGAAAGACCCTACCATCAGCTCAATTCTCAGTCAGTTTCTCCGGGCCAGAGAGGAGTCCCCAGGCCAAAGTTGCCCATGAATGGAACCCCTTATTCGCAGGAACTAGTATTCCCAGTTACTAGTATTCCCAGTTTTCCTGGTTAAGAATTCCTCGTTTAGAATTCAGGATGCCATTCCACCACTGACCTGGATCCTTTCCATAGTTGGTCTCTCTGTAGGCTGGGAGTTCTTAACCCCAGTCCATAATTGGCCTGTAGAGTTTTGTTGCTTGTGCGTTTTTCTGTCGACAAAGTTTAATCAAATTCTTAGAGGGTCCGTGACCCTAGGTTTCAGAGTGACCATTCTGTAGGAATAGAACTTGTTCTCAAAGCTTCCAATGAGAGGTGTCTGATAAGGGTGGTCTCTCAATTTTTTTTTTTTTAATTAAGGAAAAGAAGCCCTGGGGATACTGTAAATGCTCTTACTGAAGTTAGTCACCCTCTGATGAAAAAAAAAAACCTTTGCAAGGCAGAAGGGGCTGGATTAAATTCTCCCCTGAAGTAACCACCTTAGTTCCATGTGGAGAAAAGTGTTGAAATCAATTGGATTAGAGCAACCATGATTAGGAATGAGTTATATGTGAAAATTTAGAGGGAAAAGCATTTCCTTCCCCTTGAACTCTTGGTTCCCTTCTGCTCTTGTAGTCTACTTGGCCTGTTTTACAGTATACTAACAGATGAAAAACCCTTAAATTACATTATCTTAATACTATTATAACAGATTTGTGGGCAAGGAAAATTGTGCAGAAAAGCACCAGTGCAATCAAGAGTAATTATTCTTTGATGCACCTGGAGAAGTGGGCGGTAATGCCTGCTACAGCACAGTACCCAGAGAGCACAGTCTGTCTAGGTCACTAGCCATCTTGCCTACTTGACTTTTCTTTGGGTTCAAAAGGTTTAGGGCTGTGGAATCAAAGAAGATGTGATGTTTGTCTTAAAATGGGTTGGAGTACACTGTTCCTATTGCTGGAGATTTGTATTGTTTTTTTGATCTTTATCTCTCGTTAGCTAAAAGGACTAAAAAGAAACCCATGTTCTTTCTGAATTTAAACCTTTTATTGGTTTCATTTCACAATGGCTTTATTCTGCATACATATGCCTTTGACTTAATTAAAGTAGCAGTACAACCTCTGGAAAGTACTCTTGATATCGTGTTTCAATTGTCACTGTTGTAGTTGTTTGTGACAAGACAAAGGACAAGTAAAATCTAGCCCGTCTGTCCTCTCTGTGAATGGTTTTAAGCAAATTAAATGAGTCATGTGGCAGGTTTTAGGTGTTAACACTTATCTGCATTGCTCATCATGAAAGTTTGCTTTTAATATATATTGCTAATCAGAAATAAATATTTACCTCTTTGGAAAAGCAGTTGTATAACGTGAAATTTCTAATCTTTAGTAGTAGAGAGGGAGCTGGATTTTGCTTTTTGCTAGAAAATCAGGTGTTTCTTAACCAGTCATGCCCGACTCCAAAAATTTTCATATCCCAGAGGTGCTTGGTTAAAGAAAACCTTCTGGCTGCCTGTCTCGGTCATGGTTCTTTGGAGATCTCCTCACAATTATCAGAAAGTTGCAGCCATTTTTAGAGTGGAGATCTAAGATTTGTGGGTCTGAGTATATCCCTTCCCAAGAACCTTTTAGGGTTCTTAGTTGGCAACCACAGTTGGGCCTATATTGTATCAATATCTTTACTTGAGTGAGTTTTATCAATACTAGCCTTTTTTGAGAGGCGGGAAAGAAGGAGAATGAGAGAAAATTATGATAAATCCTAGAGTTCACTGTTTTTAAATGTGTTTGGAGGCAAAGATTGACTATTAAGGGTTTTTTTTTTTACTATTAAGTTTTTGATTTACTCTTTATTTTTGTTTTTGGCCGTACTAGGTCTTTGTTCCCATGCATAGCCTTCTCTTGTTGTGGAGCACAGCCTCTGGAGTGCACAGGCTTAGTAGTTGGCACTGTGTAGGCTTAGGTGCCCCATGGTATTTGGGATCTTGATTTCTAGATCAGGGTTCAGACCTGCATCCCATACATTGAAAGGGAGATTCTTAACCACTGGGCCACAGGGAAAGTCTGTGATTTGCTCTTTAAAAAATTAATGGGGTTTGGCACTAAACATCAGCTTGTTATCTTCGCAAGAAACAGAATCTGTCTGACAGAGGCAGATAGAATATGTAAGGATTGATGGCCTTACCAGTCTGTCATCTTAGACACGGGCTAAAGAGTAGTTAATTGATTATCAAGTTAATTGATTATCCTACGTAGAGCCAGAGAATCTGAGAACATTTAAAATTTTAGGTAAAATTCAAAATTGGTGAAAATGCAGAAGACCGTTGTTGAATGTTAATAAGTATCTCTCTTGGTGGGAATCTTTCCTTCCAAAAGCCTTTTAAGAAGTAGACTGTCCACCTTCAGTTCAGTTGCTCAGTCGTGTCTGACTCTTTGTGACCCCATGAATCGCAGAGTCCTTTTGTTATCTTCATTAAACATGACTGAGAAAGCAGTAGGGAGTGATGGTTACACTAACGGTGATGAGCTGTGTTCCTTTTGATGCTGTGACTTTCAAAATGTGAAATTTCTCCTTTTAGTTTTGGAGACATGTGGTTTTGGGCAATTGTGGCTTTTGGTGGGATGGCAAAACTAGTGTCGTGTGCTAACATTGTGTTCTGTGCCCAGAGCTAGAAAATTCAACAGTGAATCTTGGGGTGATAAATCTTAGGTAAGGGAAAATCTTCCGTAGAAGTTTGAGCTGAGGTGCTTTTAAACCACAGAGATCTTTTATTTTACCTACTGTAGACATCAGACCAACCCAAACCAAACAGAACTGTCCTGAAGTCTTGATAAGTACATAGACTGAAATTTGTATTACCAAGCCCTTGGGGATTCCCAGGTGGCTCAGTGGTAAAGACTATGCCTGCCAATACTGGAGACGAAGGTTTGATCCCTCGATCTCAGAGATCCCCTGGAGGGGGAAATGGCTATCCACTCCAGTATTCTTACCTGGGAAATCCCATGAACAGGGGAGCCTGATGGGCTACCGTCCATCGGGTCACAGAGAGTTGGACCCGACTGAGCGACTGAACATAACATACATTTCTCATTCTTGCCTGCCCATAGGCTTCACTGTGTTCATGTTTCCCCCATTCTCTGTATGTGGTAGGCTTCATTTTTTATTCTGAAATAGAGCCAAGTTTGGATTTGTCTTTCCTGCTGCTTCTCCCTTTCTGCATTTAGAGTAACTTTCTATTGAGGTATGTTTCCTCCTGCCTACATAGACGGCCATAGGCTATACAAAACCATTTACACAGGATAGGATTAAGAGTTGAGATACCCATTCATATTTAGAAGAATCTCTTTCAATTTTAATGGGCTCTTTGACCCAATTGGCTAGATTTAAGAGGATGAATTTGCAGTGTATCAGCTATATGCAGTCTTGGTTGTTGAAAGCTTGGAAATGCCATTCCTTCCCTCTTAGTGTTCTCTGAGGGTAGAGAGATGGCAGCATGTGCTTAAGGCAGGCAAAGTATTTGAACATGTGATATCGTCAGTGCGGAGAAATCCAATAACAAAAATTTGGCCCAAAGAGAACAAGATCACTTCTTATTAGGAATGGCTTATAGCAGCATGTCAACATTATAGCTGCTGTTGAGATATTGACCCAGTGTTGCTAAGGCTTGAGCTCCCATGGGAGCTGATTCTTTTCTTCTGTTTTTTTTACACTTGTGGAAGTGAGAACATGGGGGGTCTGTCTGATGGATTCATAATTTTTCCCTGTGTGTGAGCGTACACATGTATCTGATAGCGTCATAGCTTTACCCTTGTATGGCTATACTATAATCTGTGGACATGTAATTGTTTTTTGAGGCTTCTGACACAGTGTAAAACAATTATACTTTTAATATCTTTGCATACTTAGGCAGTTTATATAAAAGGTAACTTCCTAACAAAAAATTGTTGGGTTGTAGGGGGTATATATTTAAAATTGATAGACATTGCAACATTACCTTCCAATGAATTTTAAACCATTTATATTTCCCCCAGTAGTCTGTAAATGTATACTAACCCTCCCCCTACCTTAACACCATATTAGAAGCCAGTAGACTTTAAAATTGTGAATCTGATAGGTGAAAAATGCTCTCTTTGAGGTGTTTTGAGTGAGATTGAGCATCATTTTGGATGTCAGTATACTGTTATTTTTGTCCTTTTCTGTGGACTGTGTATTTCATTTGGGCATTCCACTTCTCACTCCTACAGTTGGTCATTTCTTTAAAGATTTTCAGGGATTATTTTCTTATTAAAGAAGCTAATATTGTTTGTGACATATTTTACAAATATCTCCTCCGTTTAGTCATTGTCTTTTAAAGGTTTTATGATCTTTGCCATATATGCTTAATTTTAATGAATGGTAAAACAGATGATAATCTTTCTTAATACTAAAACACACACTTGCCATGTTATAGTAATAATCCAGTATAAATTGGTGGACATGACATTTGTAGTATCTTCAGTAAACAGAGATTCCCTATTAACCCATTATCTTTAGCAGAGAAAAGAGGATCAGATCCTTCAGAAGGTTATTTATTTTTAAATTAATGCAGAAACCAAAAAATGTTTTCTGGTTTATCACAAATCTTAACCTGATTTTACCAGTTAACTGAGCATTTAAAAATCCTTCTGTGTAGGGCTACAATGGAGACGCAGACATAGAGAACAGGCTGTGGACACGGGGGCTGGAGAGGATGGGACGAATGGAGAGAGTAGCATGAAAATATACACCACCGTATGTAAAATAGCCAGTGGAAATTTGCTGTATGACTCAAGGATCTCAGACTGGTGCTCTGTGACAACCTAGTGGGGTGGGATGGAGTGGGAGGTGGGAAGGAGCTTCAAGAAAGACGGGACATATGTATGCCTCTGGCTGATTCATGTTGATGGTATGGCAGAAACCAGCACAATATTGTTAAACAGTTATCCTTCAATTAAAAATAAAGTTTAAAAAAGATCCTACACTTTTTAAAGGAAAAAATCCTTCTGAAATATCTTTACATTTATACTTTATTTTTTCCTGGATTATTAGTAGCTTCAAAATTAAGGCCTTTTAAAATGACCTTTATATATTTAGTTTGTACACCTATTTGCTTTATATATCTATTTGCACTTCTGACAGCTTCCCGAGTTACTACGCATAGCACCTATGTAACCA
This sequence comes from Antilocapra americana, assembly GCA_007570785.1. Lineage (NCBI taxonomy): Eukaryota > Metazoa > Chordata > Mammalia > Artiodactyla > Antilocapridae > Antilocapra > Antilocapra americana. The sequence continues at coordinate 1,637,155 of ML661896.1, read as the reverse complement.
GTAAGATGGTTTTTTTTTTAGAAGAGGAAAACTGGTATCTCAGAAGCCATTGAAATATCTCAGCTATGTGCTTCAGTTTGTTCTTTTCTCCATTGTGGATTTTGTTTTCCCCAAAAAGGGAAAGTGGTAGTTCATACATTCATTCTGGTCTCCCAGGATTTAGTGGAAAGGTTGCAACATATTCACTACAGGTCATTTAGTTCTGTGCTATAGTGGCCATGTAAAGGGACATGGCATAGTTATGCTATAGTGGGATGTGAATGGTGGTTGTAATACCTAAGCTTGTTAGAACTTATAGGCACATTTTCAGGTGTAATATGGCATGGGGCCGAAAAAAAGATCTAAAGGTAGTAAGCGAGGCTGGCTGTCATCTGAAAATATACTCAGATGAACCAGTAAGGCTGGTTTCTAAGCTTATGCCCTTTTTGAGGGGAGAGAGAAAGAGAGGTTATAGTATGTAACATTAGAGTTTCCTATCCAGTTTTAACATTTTTAGGATGAAATAGGTAACATTAGGTAAACCAGCAACTTCTCTTTTGCAACTGTAAGGAGCAAGATGGTATCTTTGAAAGGAATTTGGGAGTGCTGGTCTATTTGACCATTATATTCTACTATTATGTTACTTAATCTTTGCCTCAACTCTTATCACGCATTCAGTTTATGCAAAGCATGTCAGCCGTGTGTAGGCCAGGTAAAACAAGAAGGGTCAAATTGCTTTTTCTGTTATCCACTAAATGTATATTGTATGATAATGTGTTGCCCATCCTACAGCAAACCTTTTAGTCGTACTTACTAAGATACAGGGCTTCCCAGATGGCGCTAGTGGTAAAGAACCTGCCTGCCAATGCAGGGGACATAAGAGACTCAGACTCAGTCCCTGGGTGAGGAAGATTGCTTGGAGAAGGGCATGGCAAACCACTCCAGTGTTCTTGCCTAGAGAATCCCATGGACCAAAGGAGCCTGGCAGGCTGTGGTCCATAGGGTTACAAAGAGTTGGAATGACTGAAGCGACTTAGCATGTGTGAGGATACGGACTGAGCTCAAGTCTCCCTGGGTTTTCAAAATATTTTTCTTGAGAATTTATTTAATATCAGGTCCCCTGTTCTTCTCTGAAGTCTTCCAGCAGCATCTTGGTAACACTTCCTTTCTAAACTTCCTTATCCCTGGCCATAACTGATGGCAGTATAGTGGATGACAGACCTCATTTCCCCCTTTTGTACCTGGAGGTAACAGTGCTGCTCTGATCTTTTCTCTCATTGTCATTGAGGGGAAGAGGCTTTAGATGCCCATTCTGACTTGGATCTTGTGAAATGTCATGGTTCTTAGTGTTAAATTTTAATTTTCTAGTGGCTGATGGAGGCATTGTATTGAACTAGCCCTTCCTATTAAATTAATCGGAACGTCCTATTTCTTTTTAAATGGTTTTTAAATGTTCCCTTTTAAATAGTCCTTAAATTGGATTTTACCCTCCACTGCTATTCTCTTCCAGCCTTACTCTAGATTAAATATAGAAAGTATTTGGTAGACAGTATTTGAGGTTATTTGAAAAGCCTTATATTTTCACTGATAACAGGAAAGCAGGGACTGGTACTTTGCCATGTAGGTGACACACTAAGTCCTATGACTTTTAAGCACGTCTGTGATCACTGGTTTCTCATCTTGCTCATGTCAACAGGTGTCCCAGGGTATGATTTGAGAATGGCTATGAGGGGAAATATGAGGTGCTGTGGAAGCACCCCAGAGGGACACCTAAGTGAAACTTAGGGTTGAAGGTGGCCACAGGGAACTTCTGCAAGGAAATGTGATACCTCGTCCAAAGGATGGGTAGGAATTAGAAGAAGGAGGGGAACAGTATTCCAGATAGGTGATAGAGAGCTTGGCATGTCTGAAGAATTTAAATGTGTATGGAAGAATCATATCTGAGTGAAGTGAAGGGAGTGGCTCTGCTCTGGCATGGTGAGTGTGCAGAATTAGGAGAAGGAAGCCTCTTGCAGAAGAGCCCCAAATAGACCATGTAGAGTCTTCAAATTAGTGCACTTTTCACCCTGGAAGTATTGTGGAAGTTTTAACTTTGTGTTTTTCCCTGGAAGCATTGTGTTTATTTTGTGCTGTTACTTTTTGGGCGTTTACCTGGGAACCTTTGTCACATTGCGTCTAGGGAATAATGTGCCTTGAGATGCCACCTGCAGTGCGAGGGACATATTTCATCCCTTTCCAACTGGGGAGAGTTAGAATGAAGTTAGGGAATGGAGAGATGGTAGGGTATGGGCAAGGAATTGGAGAACCTATGTGCCAGACACAACGCTGACACCTGGTACCATCTTGAATGGTTGAGAGTTGTAGATTTATTTTAAGAGAATCCTTATTGTTTCTGAGGCAGGAAACAGTTCTTTGGAAGAAAAAAAAAGTTTGTTCACTCAGAAGTCACCACCAAAATGGGTAAAACTCTCCAGAAAATTTTAGTTCTTAATACTTAAAAAAAAAAAAAAATTGCCAAACTTAAATGTAACTTCCCCAGTGACTTTTACGTACTTCTCTGACCCACTGTTAATGTTATTCAGAACTCCTGTCAGGCCCAGCACAATACAGGGTCTTGCTGAATTAGGAGTTGCTCTGAATTATTTTCTCTCAGATTAGAAACCTTCTGAGAAAGAATTACAGCTAGTCCTGCCTGCTCCTGTGGCTGCAGAGTATTTACTAAAGAATATCTAAATAAATAGAAGCAGGAGGAAGGTGAAGTGGCTTCCTCATGCTTTTCTTGAGAATGGATTTTGAAAGCCCTTTTACTGTCTCAACCAGAACTGAGTTGCTTAGAGGCAGTCGCAGCTAATAACTTTTGCCTTTCATCTGATATTTACTTGTTGAGGAGAAGATTTATGTTGAAACCCCAAACATGCCTTATCTTTTTCTTAGAATGCCTTTGTCACTGCTTAGCAGGGGCATACATATCAAAACTGAGTGAGTCTAGGTGGTCTCTCTGCTTAGTGGGTCTCTCAATTAGGTGGGAGCCAAGAATTTACTTAAATTCATTGGGCAACTTTACTTTGGCCTAGCCAAAACTAGAAACAAAAGATCATAACAGCTTTAATATCAAAGAGAAGATGTTATTTTACAGGTCAGCAAGCTTTCTACTTTTGTCAAGCTTAAGTTTGTAAGTGTGTGTACTTCTATTACATTTTAAATGATTGGAACTATAAACTTGCTGTTTGGACTGGTTCTTTGTTTTTTTCTTTTTAAAAGGATGCTTTGATTTAAAAGATGATCTATTTAGCATAACCTAAAAACGTCAGTAAATAACTGCTTCTGAACTGCGCGCACCCCCCTCCATTAATGAGGCATAAGCCTCTATTTGCTAAAGTAACAAGAAAGACAAATTGATTTTTATGATAGTATGACAAAGGATTAACAGATTCATGTTGTATGTTGAATTTTGCTGTGTGAATGTAATTCCCTCAAAAGTCAAGTTTAAGAATTTGCTTTTATATAACTTTCTAAGTAAACCCTTCTACCCAAATTGAGGACATTTCTGGCTACTTGATGGTTGCAGGTAATTAGGCGCTCATGAGGTCACTGAACTCAACCTTTGAGTTTCAGATAACATGTTTTCTGAAATAAATAATCTGTTAGAAACAGCCCCCTCCAAAACATAGCTAGATATAAAGACAGATTGTACTAGGTTTACTTCTAAGTGAGTGCTTGAGTTTCTAAGAAATGTGCTGAGATTTTCCTGATTTAAGCATTAATTATGAGGTCAATTTTTTTTTTTTTAATTTTAGCCACCTTTGCCTTAGATCCTTATATTTTGATCTTTGAGGGTGTCAGTAACAAACTATTCTTGTCATTCTTTTCTGACTGATGGCCATGAATAAATCACAGTTCATTCCTACAGGTAGAAGAAATTCTCATACCTCCTCAGTTTTTGTTGAGATTTTTTTTCTTAAACCCATTAATATTAGTGAATTACTTAGTTTTATTGACAATACAGGTGGAGAAAAGATTTGAAATGTCACCCTGACTAAATTTGATAGGGACCATGTCAATGTATTGGTTGTATTTCAACTTTTAATGTTTTGTCTCCTCCTGTCTTTTGCTGCATAACCTATATTCCTTCTCTTTTTCCCTAATAGTCCAGAGATGGAGGCAGAGGGACAATTATCATTGTCCACATCCAACAGATGGGGGATAAGAGAGAAATTGAGTAACAAATGTTAAAAGGCACTCAGAAAGTGTGTAACAGCATCTTCTTGGCTCTTCATCTGCTATACTGACTTAGGTAGATGGTATATCTATATCAGAATGCCTTGAGGGAACCCATGGCTAGAGGAACACTGGGTTAGGTTCCTTTGTCCATTTGTATCTCTTCTGTAATTACTACATGCTTTACAGAATGAGCCACATTTGTTGACTGGGCATTTTGTAAGGAAAAGCTTTTAATATATTTCATAGTTTAACCTGATGTCTTACAAGATATTTCTTTTTTTTATGCAAACTAAAAATGTATATAAACAGCACAATACTGTGATACTGGATCATGATACATTACCTGTACACATAACTACTATTGTTATTAATAAACCTTTGGGACACTCAGTTTTATGCCCAACAAGACATCAGTAAGTCTTTAAAATCTTCTCTTCCTTCTTTACGGGAAGAGTATTTCTAGACATTAATTTCCCCATCTAATATTCAAACATAGGAAACCAATCCCACAAGGTGCTTTCATTGATGAGACCTCAAGTGCTGTTTTCTCTTGACTTTTTGGATAGTAAACAGTCCACAGGGACCACACACAAATACTAGGACAGAAGAGCTGGTACACTAAGTCTTCCGATGGGGCTTGATTGGTGATGAAGCTTTATGACATGCTTGAGCAACGCACTGAAGGGGATCCCATCTGAGTTAATACTTTGTCCAACCACTGTAGAGGTCCATTCAGATGAAGCTCAATCCAACAAGGAGTGCTTGTTACCGTCTGCCTTCGGTATTCTGCTCCCCACCCTTTCACAAAACTCATTCTTATGGTGCACATTCTAGTTAGCTGATACACGGCTTCAAAACCCTGATTAACGGACTGAGCCAGCAGAGCAGCAAATTCCTGGTTGTTGAAGATCTTCAGATTACAGCCTGGTGGAATTTTACACACGGTTGCAGGGTGCCAGCCGTATCTCTGATTACAGCTGGGGCTCTGCACAAAGATTGCACTATCACTTAGGCACTCAGCAAAAACTTCCCCACCTATGTAATATAAGCGCACTCCTCTTCCTATATGTCTTCTTGTCATTTCTACCGTAGCATTTCTGTTTACGTTGGAGAGTAGACCTAGGCAGAACCTCTCAGAATTTGATGGATCTGTGAAGCCGTCTACGATAAGTGAGGGCTGTGAGGCATGGAAGGTCTCTCCAACCCTCTGGTTTAATTCATAATATGCTATTGAACACCAAAATGCAGGCTCTGAGTAAGTAACTGGCTGCAAGTCCAAACTATGATTAACAGGGGAAAGAGTAGTAGGAGATAATTCTGCTGGAGATCCTGTATCCATACTTTGGTTCAACTGTTGATCACTTGTTTCTCCATCTTCACTGATATATCCAGGAGGTGGCGTTTCTGGGATATAATTACTCTGTGGCTCAATTCCTGCTGGGAAGTTAGTGTTTTCTGGAATGGAGTGGGTATAGTCATCCAGAGGGGGCAGTTCTGTTAAGATCTCAGTGTGCCGGGGCACCAACATCGGGGGCAAAACTGGTGTTTCAACTCTCTGGTAGTGGTAAGGGTTTACACATACTTCATCCTTTTTAAGATTAAAAGCATATTCGCAGTTTTCAATTGCTTTAAGTTCATGATGACTGTGAAGATCAGGCCAGCGCCATAATCGGCAATATATTACATGAGGCAGTCCTTTTCGATGGGACACCTGAAGACGACCATCTAGAGACCTGGTTTGTTCAGAGAAGCTGTAAAGGCCTGTTGTATCCCACTGATCTATCGTATTTGGTGTACTCAGTCCCCAAATTTCAGAGCAAGTGCTTGGTATGGTAACACATTTAGTATTACAGTTCTGAGTGGTGATGGCTTTCTCAAGCTCATCTAATCATCCTGTTTTCTTCAGCTTCTTCACCAAACTTTTAACTGCTTTCTCACACCACTTTTCTTCCTGTCCATTCTGCTCTCCTCCACCCGCTCCTCCAGATCCACCAGCTGACTTCTTGCATCCCAACAGTCTCTTCACAACTGGTGGAGTGAATGGCAAGATGGACGACATGGTCTTACCGAAAGTGGTGGTCCACTCTAAGAAAATATCCTCCTTAATCTAACCTCCGGGCGGCTCGCTCGGCGCTCGCTGGCTGGTGGCTGGAGCTGCTCCGCCGCCACTGCGGCCGCGCGGTCGCCCCGCCTCCCACCCCGGGCCTACAAGATATTTCTAAGCACATGGCTAGCCAGCTCTACCTGGGGTGACTACCTTTGTCCCTTTTCTTTCAACTACCATCAATTTTGATTCTGCTTAGAATGTTCCCCAAGGCAAATGTCTACTCAACTCCCTGCCCTCTTAAGAAATGCTGATTTATATACCTCTCTCAGAGTGGCCGATATGTTCTTTTCCTTGCAATACAGTTGCATTAAGCTTAGCCTAGACTTTTTAAGTAATCTTAAAAAGCATTCTTATTTGGCCTATATGATACACAGTATTAACTGAAGTAATCTTATAAAGCACTCTTTTATTTGAGCTGTATAAAATACATTATTAACTCCCATCCATCATGATACATCTTCTTTTTAAAACTCATTGTTTCACATTGTTTTAGTGCCAGGTACCATTTTTCACATTTTGACATTCGTCATATCTTAGAGTTCATCAAAATTAGATATTACCTTTTCTTGCCTGAAGTTCAAGGAGAACTGGTTCATTAATGAAATTGTATGCTGAACCTTGAATTAAAATATACATTTAATTTTTCCAGCAGAACTTTAAGCGAAAGTCTTGCCTTTTGGCCTCTCTTGCTTTGGCAAAACTCCCTCAGTTTCCATCATTAAATAATATGGAACCTAAGAGTTGGAAAATTAGGTTTCTATGAACAAAGCCACAAGGAGCTCTCCTCACCCCATTGTATATCCCAAATTGGGGCTTAAAAAAATTGATTTTTCACTGTTGATTTGAACTTAGTTATTGACTACCATTAAATTTTATTATAAATTACTGCAATGTGCATCTCTTTCCTTGTTTACCAGGCTGGACGTAAAGAAAGAAGTGATGCACTCAATTCTGCAATAGATAAAATGACCAAGAAGACCAGGGACCTGCGTAGGCAGGTAAGCTGAGAGAAGTGCTGATTGCTTTTCCAAGTTCTTGGTTTTGTCATTTTGGTTAAAATTCCAACAAATACTGGACCCATATGCTGTCTTGAATTAAAGGATGACTTTTCACAGGAAATTTGACTGTTTTGTTGCTAATAAGCTTCTAAATGGCTACTAAAATCTCTTGGGGACCTGGAATGGACTGAATAAATTATGCTATAAAAATGATGCTCAGGTAAGAAAATCAATTTAAAATGATTTGGGGACCTCTGAGAATACCCTGAAGGATCTTGTGATGTTAACTTAAAACAGTAGAGATAGAAATTGAAATTACGTATTTAACTTGCCCTTTTCTGATTTTGATTCTTGGTGAAGATGTTTCTAGTACAGATAGGATGAGTATAGAGTTATTTGGGGCTCTCAGTTTTCTGAGTTTGTAAGTACAGACATCTTTCTCTTCATTTAATGTTACAGAATCTCATTAACATTTTGTGAACAAATTGAGTGTTAGTCTTTAAAAAAAAAAGATAGGATTGAATTTGTAAAACAACATTAAGACTTAAAAAGAAGTAATTGTTGTAATACAAACAATTTCCAGACTTAGTGGAGAAATATTTTATTGTTCTGTCTGATATAAAGCAAAATTAAAGATGGAATGTAGCTACCCATCATCCTTTTGGTAAAGTAATATCACAAATGGTTTTAAAGGTAACTTTTCAGTTTTAAGGTTCATAATGTGTTGACCCTGTTCAGAAAGTGCTAACACCCTCTCCCTTCTTATTTTTGTTTAGCCAATTAGGCCAGTTATATTCCAAGGCTATGTGCTAATTCAACCTAGAGCTCATTTCTGTTTAGTTTTTTTTTTTAATTACTCCTTTAAGATAGAAGCTTTAGTTTTCTAATTCCCAAGAAAAAAGAGTTTTATTTTGAAAACTGAGATTCTGTTGCTGAAATGCTTTAACTGTAGTATAAGCTATTATCTCCACAATTGTATTTCCTGTGTTGCAGATTATATAACTGCATGGCTTACATGAGGGGTTCTCGTATAAGTGCAGCCAAACTGTCATGAATTTCCATTAGATTTAAAAGTGCAAGAGAAGAAAGCAATCTAGCTTTTTGGTAGAAACAAAATCAAATTTTTACAATTTAATTATTAGCTCCGCAAAGCTGTCATGGACCATGTTTCAGATTCATTTCTGGAAACCAACGTTCCACTTTTAGTATTGATTGAGGCTGCAAAGAATGGAAATGAGAAAGAAGTTAAAGAGTATGCTCAAGTTTTCCGTGAACATGCCAACAAATTAATTGAGGTAAGTGTGTTAGCCGTTTTATTAACTGTGGGTAACTTGGTGGAGTGTGGTGATTTTTAACCATATTATTTAATCAGCTGAAGATTTTAGGGACTCATGTTATTTACAATATGTGTAAGACAAAAATCTTTTTCATAATTACTTAAACATCTATCCAAAACTACCATTTTGGTACATTTACATTAATTATGTACCTGATTAAATAAAAATAGTTCCTATTCCTGGAATCTTAACATCTCCACTTAGTGTTAATGCAGATACAGATAGATCATGATATGGTTAATCTCAGAAGACACTGCAGAAAATAGTGGCTAAAAGCTGGAGTTTAGAAGTCATACCACCTGGGCTTGCATTTTGGCAAGTTACTGAATCCCTATGAATTACATTTCTTATCCATAAAATGCGAATATACTAATGATGCCTATCTAGGTATTATTTTGAGATTTAAGAGATGATGTGTGTCAAGTGCTTAATCCTTTGCTTGAGAACAGCCTCCGCTCCATCACCTTTTTTTTTTTTTTTTGACCTTTGTTGGCAAAGTAACATCTCTGCTTTTTATTTATTTTTTATTTTTTATTTTTTTTTTTTTTTATTGTTTTTGCCACACATTGTCATGATATCACCATGCGTTTACATATGCTTCCCCTCCGGGTCCCCCCTCCCTCCTCCCTCCCCCCCGGGAAATCTCGCTGCACCAGTCCCGAGCATCAATCCTGGGCTGGCGATTGATTAGACACATGACAATTAACATGCTTCAATGCCCTTCTCCCATCTCATCCCACCCTTACCCTCATCCACAAAGTCCACAAGTCTATTCTATACATCTGCGTTCCTTTTGTTGTCTCCCATGTTGGGTTCTCATTACTGTCTTTCTAAATTCCATATATATGTGTTAATATACTGTATTGTTGTTTTTGCTTCTGGCTTACTTCACTCTGGATAATGGGCTCCAGTTTCGTCCATCTGAGTAGAATTGCTTCAAATGAATTTTTTTTTAATGCTGAGTAATATTCCATTGTGTATATATACCACAGCTTTCTTATCCATTCGTCAGTTGATGGGCATCTAGGTTGCTTCCATGTCCTGGCTATTGTAAACAATGCAGCGATGAACATTGGGGTGCACGTGGCTCTTTCAATTCTGGTTTCCTCGGTGTATATGCCCAGCAGTGGGATTGCCGGGTCATATGGCAGGTCTATTTGCAGCTTTTTAAGGAACCTCCACACTGTTTTCCATAGTGGCTGTACTAGTTTGCATTCCCACCAACAGTGTAAGAGGGTTCCCTTTTCTCCACATCCTCTCCAGCATTTATTGCTTGTAGACTTTTGGATGGCAGCCATTCTGACTGGTGTAAAGTGGTACCTCATTGTAGTTTTGATTTGCATTTCTCTGATAATGAGTCCATCACCTTTTTTTAAAACTAAAGAAATTGGGAAATCCCTGGGCTTCCAGTGGTTAACACTTTATATTTCACTGCCAACGGCACAGGTTCAATCCCTGGTTGGGGAACCAAGGCCCCATAAGGCATGCAAAGCAGCCGCCACCTCCTGGCCCTGAAGAAAGAAGCAGCCCTAATATGCTACTAATTAGATAAGTCTGAAGAGTAGAAATCTGTATGTTAGTGTTGGTTTGTTAAGGTGACAAGAAGAAAGAGTAAGTTGCTGTTTAATTTCCAGATAAGTTAGGCTTGCTCCTACCTTTTGATTACTGAAATTATATTACTGTTTAATTGATTATTACTATATTTCAAAAATTTGACACATAGTAAGTATATGGCAAGTTATTTAATTTTGTAACCCGAATGTAAAACACCTAATATTTGAAAGAAATAGTCTATAGACCATTTGGTAAGTTGGTTATTATGAGCCTTTTATGTAAAAATGTGTTTCTTGTACATTTGGATTTATAGTTACATTAGGCCAGGTTAATACTGTAAAATAGTCTAAGGAAAGCATCAGTTATCACATTAAACATTTTTAATAATTTTACATCTAGTTTTCTTTGAACATTGATCATTATCCTTACCTGAATTAATTATGTACAAAATATGTAGGTCAATCTTCTATTCAAGTTAATGATTCTAGCCTTTGGTCCGAAGGCTTGCAGTTTGTGTCTCCATTAAGCATAATCTTTTCACAATAGTTGTATGACTGTATGAGGTATAACCTCCAAATATTCAGAGATTGTCTTCAGGAAGCCAGCCTCCTGTGAATAGCCTGCATCTCAGAAGGTGTGCCTGTGAGGTAGGAAGCAAGGACACTGCCAGCCCACAGCCTGGGTAACAGGCAGCTATATTGGCATGGGAAAGGGCATCTGAAAGGGTGTGGCAGGCTGAACCTTCAGGGCAGTCCTGGTCTGTTCTTCAGCTGAAGGAAGGTCACTTTTTAAGGACTTGCTTTATAGTCCTCAGCCTCTCCATCCAGCAGACTGACACTTGCTGAGCACCTACTGTGCACCGTGTGTGGATGCGGTGTATGCAAACACAGTGTCCTGTCCTCATTTCTCAGATAAGGAAACTGAGAATTAGAGAAGTTAAGTGACTTACATCCCTCTTAGAATGAAGGCTGTGCCACTCAGGCTTACTGGTGTAGTGTGACAGCCTCACGCCCAGGAAGAAGCACTAGGTGGACCTGGTGGCTTTGGAGACCTTACTCTAGGAACTTTGTCTGTGCTCATACTTTTTATTTCATTCTGAACTAACCAGGCGCCCAATAGTATTCAGAGTTTGATATTCCCTATCACAGCTCACTTGAGACTTTTTTCTCACCTCTCTCCCCTCTCAGTGACCTCCACTCCCATCATTTCCCACACATAATAATAATGTATATTAAATGACACATAGCTTTTCATTGTTTGAGGTGTAACCAGAGGCCTTGTAGTACCGTTCTGCAAACACTTAAATTACTTTATGGTAATAGAGGTACTAAGATAAATAATTGCATATGTGCAGAAAAACAAAATGAATTTTTAAAGTGTTTGTTATAGAACCTTCATATTGCTGATTCAAAGAGTAACTTGATTCTTCAATGACAGGCCTTCTCTCCCCATACTAGTTCTTTTGTATTATAATGAAACACTAAATTAGTGAGAGAGTTGTTTTAAGCAAAGGTAAAATACTCCATTGTGATTGTTTTGTTACTCTCTTGCCATCTTCCTTTCTTTTTTATTAATTTACCATCTTGAGTGGAATAAATGTCTGTAGGCCACCTTTGGTTTTAGGGCCATTTGCTGTTTTTTCCTGAGAGTTTGGTGAAAGTGAGAGTGCTAAATGAAAGTTGGGAAGGGCTGATGCTGATAGGCTTCTGGCAGGAAAGGAAGGGCTCAGATTCTGCAGCCACTGAAAATTCTGCCAGATACATTTGTTATAAAATAATACAGTTCTGCCACTAAGCACTTGGAATTAGGATAGACTCCATAGGTAAAGGGCATAAAGCCCAGTAAGACTGCGCTCATTGTAGATGCCAACTGCAAATTAGGAGGTCCCTATCCCACCTGTACTTAAGACCTAACTGTGTATAAATTCGAGGGTTCCCATGACCAACTCACCCTCTGTTCACAAGACTGCCCTTGTTACAGATACCAGCTGCAAGTTTGGGGGTCCCCAGTCCACCCAATCTTTGGAACCAGCTATAAATTTGGAGGATTCCTTTGGCCCACTTCAGGTTAAGTAATTTGATAGAACAGCTCATAAAACCCAGGAGAGTGTTCTCCTTATGATTCCCATTTTAATGTAAAGGATGCAAATCGGGACATCCAAATGGAGAGACACAGAGGGTGAAGTATAGGAAGGTCTCATAGACAGAGTTTCCTGTTTTCTCCCAATGGATCACCCTCCTGGCACATTGATGGTTCAGCCGGGAAGCTCCACTGAGTTTCAGTGTCCAACAGTTTTATTGAGATTTCATTATGTAGGTGTGATAGATAAGAATCCCTTCCTCCCGTAGACTTAGGTTTTTCCTGAAAACCTCAATCCTCTAATCACATGGTTGGCACTGGCTTCCTCTTCCCCAGTTGTCTCATTAGTCTAACATACGTAGTGGCTCACTTCGAGTTTACCTCGTTAGCATGATGAATAGCAAAGACAGTGCTAAAATCTCCTGAGAATTCAGAAGTAATCCAGTGCAAAGACCAGACCTTTTATGTGTGTGTGTGTACACACAAACAGAACACCTCCCCATCTTGAAGATACACGGAGTATATGGTTTTTGGTTAGCTTGCTACCCAGCCATAAACACCACACAGAATAAGTGATACAGGGCAGATCTGTGTGCTGCAGCTTTATGTTGATCCTATTTGTGGTCAGTTACCCAGTGATTTACCACTTACCTGGTGTTCCTTGCACTGTTTTACTTTTTGCTGGAGGTTTGCCCTTATGGAGCCTAGTTTTTTGATTGAGTCTATCTCTTCTCTGTGAAGTGAAGAGGTCCTTTCTCATAGAGGTATTGAATGTCCTCTGGTGTGTAAATCCCGTTATGTTTAATACCCTTGCATTGACACTTAACCTTTCTTAGACTCCTTCAGCAGTGGGAGACTCCCTCTCTCCAGAGGCATCACATTCCACTGGTGGATTCTCTGGTTCTAGGAATGCGGGGGCCACAGTTGTCTTCTCTGAAACTACCCCTGTCCATCTTTTTAATGCTGCGCACAAGTGAATTGAGAGGAGAAGGCATTGGCGACCCACTCCAGTACTCTTGCCTGGATAATCCCATGGATGGAGGACCCTGGCGCGCTGCAGTCCATGGGGTCTCACAGAGTCAGACACAACTGAGCAACTTCACTTTTACTTTTCACTTTCATGCATTGGAGAAGGAAATGGCAACCCACTCCAGTATTCTTGCCTGGAGAATCCCAGGACTGGAGGAGCCTGGTGGGCTGCCGTCTATGGGGTCACACAGAGTCGGACACGACTGACGCGACTTAGTAGCAGCAGCAGCATGAGTGAAAAATATACACCTGATTTCAAAGATATGATATGGAAAAAGAATGTACTTAAAAGATACCATTAACTTTTTAATTGATTACATGTTGAAATGTATTATCTTGAGTTTAAATATTTTTTCTAATCTCACCTCTTAATGTGCCTCACATTGTATTTCTGTTGGGCAGCACTAGTCTAGATGATTTCCTCAGGCCTTTGAGAGGCTCTCTTCATTCTGCCTCTTCTCTGAATACTCTCTACTAAAGTGCCAGCCCTTATCAAACACTTGCTCTACGGGTGGTTGGATGGACGGAGTCAGACTGCCAAAGCTGCCATTGGGCAGTGGCCTCACAGTCAGCCGGCTCCAGGGTTTTGCCTTCAGAGATGCTGCTGCACAGGTCCATCTTCTCAGTTCTGGTCTTTGTGGGAGCAGTTGGGTTTTTTTGACTCTCTCTGTTTTGACACTCATCCAGAATAAACTGCTTAGATTCAGTCTAGTGTTCTATCTGTCAGGACTGTTGCTGGCTTTACTGTTAGTATTATTGACAACACCTCCCAAACTTGTCATTTCTTTCTTTCTTTCTTTTTTTTTTTTTTTAAAGAATAAGCGTATCTTTTTTCCTTTTATCCAATCTGATGTTTATAAAATACCGTCTGAGACAAGGCATAGGATAGAACCTTTCAGATTGCCACTAGAAATCATTGTGTTGATTGTACAATTCTTTGTATATAGCTTACCACTCAATCAGTTACAAATTCCTTAATTTTTGTCCCCTCAATAAAGTAATGTAAAAAGGTTGTGCCTTAATTTGGGATGTCATGTAAAGTTGCTTTGAATGTATTCATGGTTTCTGAGTAGTATTAGAGATAGCGTTCACTGAGAAATGGGAACCTTTTATGGTACCTTCTCTGTATACCACATTTTGAAAATATGAGATTCGTTTGAAGAATAAAAACCATATACTGACTCTTGAGATTTTAGGAGCAGAAGTGAATTTCTGCAGCCCCTCTGTGTGGGCATAGTGTTTGGAAGATTGTGTAGTGGCTGCTGCCTACCAGATCCTTATTAAATGACTTTGTGATTTTACTGGAAAAAGCAAATAACAGTGTTTGCTGTGTGACTGCTCTTATTTTCTCAGGGTCTGACTAAGACCTCTGATGCCTCACTGCAGTTGTCAGTGGGATCTGTTAGCTCCACACATGGTATTGAGTTCCTTTTCTTATGTGAAGGGTACGTAGAGGTTGTGTGTCTCAAGGCCAATGCGTATGGGAGCAGGAGCTAAGGGTCAGTACTGATGAGCTGGTGACCGTTCTCTCCACCATTTTCTTCTGTTCTGGAACATAGAGCTGAGGGCTTGTCTTTGATCTGTTTATAAAAGGGCATGGCTGTGCTTCATAATAACAGTAACAACTTTTCTACCTTATTTTTTCCCATATCAAGTTAAGGATTTTTTTATGTTGCTTGTCAATTTAGTGTATTGAGGTGAAAAATTTGTTTTCTTTCAGAAATATTAACCTTTTTGGCATTACTTCCTTGGTGGCTCAGACGGTAAAGCATCTGCCTACAATGCGGGAGACCGGGGTTCAGTCCCTGGGTTGGGAAGATCTGGAGGAGGAAATGGCAACCCACTCCAGTATTCTTGCCTGGAAAATCCCATGGACAGAGGAGCCTGGTGGGCTACAGTCCAAGGGGCGCAAAGAGTCGGACACGACTGAGCAACTTCACTTTCACTTTTGTCATTGGTGCAACATCCACGTGTCCTTTTTAATTGCCTCATTCTTTGCCTACCCCCTTTGATGTGAGTGGCTTAATAACTAAAGAGGAATCAGTTTTCCCTTTTTAATTTTGCTGTCTTCTGGGTCCTTCTTCAGTTTCACGAATTGAGAATGAAATAGGAAAAGTAAAATTCGTGAAATCTTGCCTATAATAAAAACTATCATTTAGTATCCCTTTCCCCTCAGCCCCAGACACTGTATTAAAACAAGCCTCTTATTATAATGAACTTGCTACAATAAGATAGTATTTCATTCATTGTCTTGTGAATTAAGAACCAAAAAGTAAATATAACTGGTACAGTTTTGAGCTGGATTATCATTACTTGCCATGCCACTCCCCCAGTCCCGTCCCCCCACCCCCAGTCCAAGTATTTCCCATTTTCCAGGACTTCATAGGGTGTGGCTTTATTGGCTTGAAATGTGTATTTTAACTGCAAATTGAGTGATCTGCATTATAGCTTTTATTCTGTGGTGTGCTGATAATATGCAGGAAAGTGACTTTGAAGAAGCCTCTGTAAGGAGCATTTGAATTAAACAGTGACCTTATACAATCTACCTGTGACATCTTTGGATATTTTCTCAGTATCTCTATGCAATACTGTAGGCTAAAATTCTTGCAAAGGGCAAATTAAATGAAGCTTCAGTTTTCTAGTACTGTAGGATGTTTGCATGAAAGCAGTGAAGTATTCTTGGGGGAGAATGCTGACCTTGAAATTAGGAAGAACTTCTAAACATATTGAGCTTGATTTTCTCACGTTTTCAAGGGTGTGCAATTTCAGATAAATGGGGTGTATAAGACAAAAGTGTCTTGCATGTACTATTTTAACACCTAACTCCAAACAAGCTTTTTTGGCTGAACTTAACCACCTATTCAGATTTTGAGATGGTCAGGTGAAGGCTATGGATGCATTTTGTTCTTAAGAAGCATCGAGAATCTCTTATCTTGGCGCCTTGGTAGGAACGATTAAGGAAGTGCTCTGCTTCAGAAAAGAGTGTAATCCTGTTGCCTCACCATAGAGTTGATGGACTAGTGTTTAGACAGGCACCATTCCTAGCTTTACTGACTGATTATTTAGGAGAGCAGACAGAAATAGGGAACTTTTTCAAGTGGTCCATATAGTAACACATAAACAGAAATAATAACAGTTTCATCTGAGTGGTTATCTATACATTAAAAGCTTTTTTAAAATATCAAATAACAAAACTGTCTAAAATAGTTTATGATGTTTTAGTAAATCCACAGTGTCTAATCCTGTTACCGGAGATCCTTATGTTTATATCCTGCCTCTTCTTAAAATTTGATTTGATATGGCTCATTTTGAACAAAAACATAAGATGAGGTAGATGTGGAAAATCAGGATGCAAATGAGAAGTAATACACTTCTCATCTGAACTATAATTGCCATGCTTGTGTTTCATTGTGGCATTGCACTTCCTGGTAGCACGGAGGAAAGGAAGAAACACAATTGTTTGTGTGGTTTTTGTCTTTAGAGTGGAGGAAGTGTACCCGCTTTTTCATGGGAAATAAGCGTATTGCAAAAATGTAAAAAAAAAAATCCTAATGTGGGACTTTCACTTAAGGGACAGTGAATGAGTTAATAGATAGGGCCCTCAATATTTTAGTAATAAATGTAGTGTTAGGTACCATGCGGGTCTTTTTTTCTCCCCCTTGTAAATTCCCTCTAAAAAGGCAAGGTCATAACATTCAATTGACACCAAGTTGAGTCCAAACATCTGTTATTTGGTGAGGGGCTAACCCAGCACTTGGCCTTTAGCCTCCCTGTGAAAATATTAGGGGAACTAAGGGGCTGTGAGTCCAGTGCTTCCTCCCGATCACCCCAGTATAGCTTTCTTTCTCTTTTAAAATAATGTTCAACACTTATGTTTCTTTGTGCTTTGAATGTGTCCTGTAAATAGCGTAAGTTTAGTTATTGTTACTCAGGTTAGTAGGGTTTTGTTGTTGTTGTTCATTACGGAGTTTTATTCACTGAAGTGTGGCATGACATGTGGATTCATTCTTAACCACTGCATTTTTATTCTCAATTTCCTTTTAACCCACTGCTTTGATCCCTCCTCTATTTCTGATTTTTCTCTTTTGGATTGGTTGAGTCTTCCCACTTCCTATTTTTTTCACCCCCTCTTATTTGGAAATCATACAGTCTGTTTTACTAGTGGCAACTCTAGATGTTTTAAGCATGTATGTTTAACTCAGGTTGAGGTTAGTCAGTATATATTTTTCTCCTTCTGAAACAATATGAGAATCTTAGAATGCTTTAACTATAGTTATTCTCTAACTTAAATATTCTTGTACAGTATTTCATTTCTGTAAATTTTTAGCCCCATGAGTTAGACACCATTGGTGTTTCTTTAATAACTTATTTCAACTTTGCATAAATTTTACTCAATACCGTATTTTCATTGCTTTTCATTTCTTCTTGGACATTAAACTTTATGGGATTGTCTCCTTTTCTCTGAAGCATCTTTGTATGAGACGCCTTTAGTTGAGGCAGGAAAGATCTGTCTGGAATAAGTGCTCTTGAGATTGTTTTTGGTTTTGTTTTGTCTTCATTTTTTATTTTGCCTTAATTCTTAAAAAAATACAGTAGTTTATTGGATGTATAATCCTAGGAGGATTTCCACCCCACTACCCTCTTCAGTGATTTGAAGATATTATTACCCTGTCTCTGGCTTCTGTTGTTGCTGTTGAGAAAGGAGCAGGCAGTCTCACTGAGCTTTCTTTGTAGATAATTTGTTTTTACTTTCTGGCTGTTTTTAAAATCATCCTGGCTTTGTTTTAAAGCTTTACTTAAGTGTGTCAGAGTGTAGATTTCTTTTTATTTACTCTGCTTAGAATCTGTCTTCCCAAATCTGAAAATTGTTTCATCGTCACCTACCTTTTTGAGTATGGCCTCTTCCCCATTCTCCCTGTATTCTCTCCTGAAATCCTCACAGTTGAATAGTAGACAGTCCCAATTTATCTTGCATGTTTCTTAATTTATGGATTCCGTGTCCTGAAAATGTCTTGCTTTTCCTGAATAATTTCTTCAGTTTGACTTTCCAGATTAATAATTCTCTTTTCATCAGTGTCTTGTCAGGATTTTAAGTTTCTAGAAATGGTAGTCATTATTACTTTCCTCTTGAAATTCTGTTTTCATCCTTCTCAAATCTGCCTAGTTATTTTTGAGTGTGTTTTTCCTTTTCTATATTTTGTATACTTTGTTATTTCGGTTAATGTAAAAAAACATTTTTTAATACTCCACTTTTGATCATTTGGTTATTTGCAGTCATGGATCTGATTACACAGTTCTTTTGCTTACTTTTGTCGGAGATCTATTTCCTCGTATGAAAGTGAAAGTAAAAGTTGTTCAGTTGTATCTGACTCTTTCCCACCTTGTGGACTATACAGTCTGTGAAATCCTCCAGACCAGAATATTGGAGTGGATAGCCTTTCCCTTCTCCAGGGGATCTTCCCAACTCAGGGATCGAACCCAAGTCTCCTGCGTTGCAGGCGGATTCTTTACCAGCTGAGTTTGGTGGGTTCACATTTCTGGTATTTCACATGTGGGAGTTCTTTGAGGCCTGGGTTTAGATTACCTTCCATCACCGAAAATTCCATTTATATTTACTTCTGCCAGTTGCTTATAGATACTAATACGTGATTGAGGTATAATTTATAGACCATAAAATTCACCTATTTTAAGTGGTCTTCATCATAGTCCAGTTTGGAACTTTTCTATCACCCATGTGTGATTCACTTTTGGGTAAGCTATCCTATTCCTCCTAATAAGACAGTCAAAACACCCTTCCCTGGAAATTGGAAAGGTAGAAGCTTAACCTCTTTTCCATCATCATTTCTTCTGTGGGTTTGGAAATGATTGTTAAAAATTTCTTGAGTGGTTCTGATATTTATGTGATGTGCAGTTGGGACTTCTCTCTTCCTATATGACAAGTTTAGAAAAGTTGATTTTATTATTCTTTGGGTTTTTTTGAGCGTACAGATAGCTTAACCATTTTTAAAGAAGAAATCTCAGGTGGTAGCTTGATCTAAAACCATGTAGCAAGTGATGAGCTTCAACTTTCTGGCCTGCTACTCAGGTTGTGGGATCATTACTTAGACTTAAAAACTTCCTGTTTCACAGTTGTTCTCACTTGTTTCACCTCCACAACAGTTATAGACTACTATGAGAGTAGGTCATTAATTTATTACTAAGAACAAAAACATCTCTTCTCTTCTTCCTGTAAAGGTTCCAGGTTAAGTGGCAGTGGGAAGCAACTTGTGTTTGACTTAAATTTTAAATTTATTTAAAGTCATCAACACATGTATAACAGGAAAATTTGTCATAATGATATAGTTTTTCCACCTTATAACTTTGCTTAATAACTTTTATTTAAAGAAGTTCTGGAGCTTTCCTCAGTGTCTGAAAAGTTATCTTTTCTGTAATATACAGATGTCATATTTGTTGATTTTACACAGCCTGGCTGTGACAGTTTTTTTTCCACACAGCCAATTATTACTAAAACCAGCAAAAGCTCAGGGCTGTTTTTTTGGGTAGTTGAAAGTTTTCTGAAATGTTGTGCTTGTCTACAAGGTCCACACTTAAATGGAACAGGCAGAGGTAGTGCAGAAGCAGCGTCACAATTTCAAAGGTGGGAGTCATAGTGTCAGTCTTAGCCTCCCTCTTAGATTAGTGGGAATCAAAGACATTTAAATGATTGATACACGAAGTTACCGTGGTTGCAAAGATAAGACAATTTATTCCCAGAGCAAATTAGAGACTCATCACTCTCCAAAGTCTCGGCTCTGTTAGGTTCTCTATGGACGTCAGCTGCTTTGAGTGTTTTTAATTCATACTTTAGAAACTTCTTCAGTCTAGTTAATTGCTATCCAAATTTCTAGAGTCCCCCCCAAAGAGATTATTTAGGAAGCCCCTTCCCTCATACCCAGCTTTCTTGGCAGTCAAGCCTAGTGCTAGTGTATGAATTTAGTTTCTAAGAGAGCTGTGGTTCAGATGTTGCATTTGCACATTTGTCATGGTTAGAAGTGAGTAGCCCCGTTCCTGGAGGGTGAATTGAAGCTCATTCATTTGGAGAAGACTGTCAGTGACAGGCGCCCACTTCCTCCTCCCAGGGCAGGCGGGGTGGCCTCCTGAAACAGGCAGTGTACTCTTGTAGAACATTACTGCTTCAACAGTACATCAGAAACACTTTAATGTTTTAAAGTAAAGAATAAGTCTTCAATAACTTTTATTTTGTTAGGATTTGTGTCAGAAAACAGGAATGATGGTGTACAGAATTCAGCCATTTCAACTTTAGATATTATTTATTGTACTCTTTTGTTTCTTAAATATTTTTTTCTGAGTTTTACAGATTCATAAAATTGGGAGAATATAAAATTGTGTGGTGGCTAGAGAGTGGAAAGCAGAAACAGTGACAGACCTTCCTGAATGTAACATTTGACTGGCCTCCTAAAATGGTGGGCATGGGGCGGGGCCAGGGGTCTTTTTTAGTCGCAAATTGCTAGTTTAGTCTTCAGCCTCCAATTTTATATTTGGTTTCAAAATCCCTTCTTAAGGCAGTGAAGCAATAGAAGCTATGGTTTTATAAACACTTCTAATTAAAGCTTTCTCCTTCAGTAGAACACCATAAAATGTATATTTGAGGAATAATGTTTGTAAAAGTTTTATGTCATATTTTGCAGCATTTTAAAGCAAACAAATTGAAATCAACAATCAGCTCTGTAGGTCGTCGTCATGAAGAGAAGTGCCTCTTTGCTCAGGTCCAGTTGACACTGGAAGGTGGAATTGTAACCTTCAGGGAGTGTAAATGTTACTTCTTTATGTGATTTTGAAGGCCCCTACACATTAAAATCTGACTTAATTTTCTTTTTCCATACAGTTTTGTGTTTAAATTGCATGTTCTTGTTTCTCCTTATGGTTAAGTTTTGCAAAATTCTAGTTACGATAGTTAGCAGTCTTACAGAAAGCTGATAATCGCTAACTGTGACACTGAAAACAACAGTAATGGTATATAATTTTTCTTGTGCCTTTATGTGCTTAACTTGGGTGGAGCAGTGAAAATCAAAGGTTATTGCCATTGCCCTTGTTTACTCTGGCATCTTAAGTTCTCAGAGTGTGCCTCTGATACTCTGCCTACGTGTCTATCATTTATAACTCAGTTTGCAGCTGGGGAGAAGGTATCTCTTAGCACCATGTATTCAGTTGGTCCTTGGTATTGCTAACAGAATTGGCAAGCCTGTTTATTTAGAAACGTGGATCAGTGATCACGGCCCTAGCAGCCGCTACAGAGCAACATTCTCAGCACAGCTAGAACTTCAGCCGAGGAAATATGACACAACTTGGAAAGATTGTTCTGGCTACATGAGTAGTGTTATTGAGGCAGTTGGATGGGAAGGTAAAGATTTTAGTTCAAATGAAGTAGCATTATTCAGGAAAGAGTCCAGCTGTCAATACTTTTAAGAAACCAATTGAGGGACAGTTTTGCTCTTAACTATGGGATATCATCTCTGTTTCTTTTTCCATTTCTTATGAGGATGGCCTTAGGTCCATCTCAGTGTGTTAATGCTATTCTTTTTTATTTGAGAAATAGCCTTGCATTCAAGTAAAACTCATCTTGACTTTAACTATCCATCTACCTGTCAAATGAGAACATCAACTTAGAATTTTGATTTCCTTCCTTCAGGAATAGCTGCAAAATACATTTTTATTGTAGTTGAGGGTACCAGTGATTCTTTAGTGCCTCAGTTCCTTAGCTTTCCTCACATCACTGCCCACACCAGCAGACTCTTGTTCTGAGGTTACTGTTCAGGGAGGTTAGAGTCCATGGTAAAACTGGTGAGTTGCAAGCCCTAGGATCTTTCAGGGTTCTGCCACCAACTTGCAATGTGACATGTGTTAGGAGTCTGTTTAATTTCCTTAGCACGGAGCTAAAAAATTTGTCCTCATAAGCAGGTAATCAGTCTGTGAGAAATAAAACACCTTTGGTGCTTTTTTCATTTGTTCTCTAAAGGTCAGAGATGGGGTAGATGTACATTTGTTTTCCTTTGCAGTCAAAAGAGAAAAATCTTCAAAGATCTTTTTTATCTTTTCTTCTAGGTTGCCAACTTGGCCTGCTCCATCTCAAACAATGAAGAAGGTGTAAAGCTTGTTCGAATGTCTGCAAGCCAGCTAGAAGCCCTCTGTCCTCAGGTAAAGTACAACCAGCAGTGTTTAAGCTATCACCAAATTGGATTTGGGTTATTAAATTGGAAATGAATTTTATTTTATTAGTTTCATTTTTAGGATCTTAGACAGAAGCCTTGAGGACAAAATACTGATCCACAGTCCATGTAGAGAAATGTATGTTTAACTTCCAGTGATACTTCCTTAAGTTGTCATGTGTTACTGTCTCCTTGCCCTTCATTTGAAATGTATAGCCTTTTTCCCTGCTGGCAAATGGAGGGCAGGCAGTGGCCATTCCTAAGGGCCTTTCTAAGGGAGGGCCACCTGCAACATGTGGTAGTCCTTGCATCAGGATTGTTACCCCATGAGCCTGAAGGGAGAACTGCTGCCTACCCACACTCCATGTTTATGCCCAGTGTTTGGATCTTGTTGGAGGGCATGAGATTCAAGAACTGGAAGCCTTAATCTGCTGTGTCCTGAAGTACCCTTATGATACAGATATTAATAACGTTATTTCAGCCAGCTACTGGTAAAACTTGAGAACTTTTCTCCATTTCTAATGGCATATTATAAGGCTGGTGATTAGGCTAGGTTATGCATCTGGGGCTTTAGAAAGACTCTGAAGCATGCAGAAGAATGCTTGTTTTGTTAAATGTTAGATGACCTGCTCCCTCCCGTGAGGTGTGCTGGTCCTGTTTGTGTAGCTTGCTACTCCATGCCCCCTCACAGGGGTTTCTGAGTAGTGTCAGTGCTGTTTTGGTGGAAGAGGTTGTCTCTCCAGTTTCTCAGGCAGAGAATGATCATGGGCATACTCTGAAGGTTTACATTAAACCTCTTTCTAAATGTCCTGCCAGATGACATTGACCACAGATAAAGAGGAATAAACCAAGGGAACTGGAGTATAAGAGATCACAGGAATGAATTTTCTGTGTTATGCTTGCCACCAGCTTTAAGATACACCGTAACCATTACTTTGGCTCTTTCATATGCATCATTCCTGACCAAAATAAGTAAAGACCAGTGATTAATCTGGGATCCTGACTGTTATGCAGGTTAATTAGAGCATTTATTCTCATCCTCAACCATGTAAGTTAGTTTGCAAATGAGAGTTGCTTCCTCTGGGTGTTAGTATCTTGGGTCAGCTGTGCATCCACATGATTTGATCAGTGTTTCCTCAGCTTTAATCCAGTCATTAAGTCTGTTACTAGCTAGTCAGTAGCTGTACAGATAATAAGCACCATGAATTTAATCACTTCCAGAATGTTCATGAATGATCAAGTTGTATGAAATAAATTTAGAGCAGATTTTAAAGATTTGGCATTCTTTTCTCAGGCTTGCCATATTACCCTATCAATGCTTTATTTTTAATGCCTTTGGTTCTCCATTTGATTTTGAAATGCTTGAAAAGCGACAATGCTTTCACATGTCGGCTGAAACAGATGGTAACATACGCTGATTACACCTACTAAGAGTATTTATATAAATGATCTTAAAGCCTTGAAAAAGAGAGTCTAGTAGATTCTAATGAGAGTGATGGTGTGCGTAAGTCACGTTTGGCTGGGACTTGTTGCCCAGACTTTAGGTTGCATCACAAAACACCTTTTCTCACTCTCTTTTTCATTTCTCCTACTAGAACATACCTCAGGACAATACCCAGATGACACCTGGTATTAGGCATAGAAAGAAAAGAAAGTGAATTCATTCAGTCATGTCCAGCTCCTTGTGACCCCATGGACTGTAGCCTACCAGGTTCCTCTGTCCATGGAATTTTTCAGGCAAGAGTACTGGAGTGCCATTAGTTGCCATTAGGTATATGTCCTCGACAAAAAGATGTTACTTGGTGTGATTATTCTCCCAGATTCTCTCCCAGGCTCCTTCCTACCCTGGCTCTCAAGCATGGCTGGGCAGATTGAATGACAGCAAATAGAGCAGACATTGCAGGCATGGTAATGACAGACTGGAGAGCAGGTGCCATTTCTAAGTGAGGTAACTGTGACTCCATTCCAGCCCATTATTGCTAGATTCTTTTATTATTTGAAAAGAGAAATCAGCAATTCAGATTTTTTTGGTAAGTCTCAATTTTAAAGGATTGGTAACTAAAATTTTGAAATTCTTTGAGAAGGGTAAAACAGATTTCTGGGAGCTGCATCCCACCTACCTTGGCCCATGTGATTCATACTCGAAGGACCTCTCCTTTAAGATGGCTAATGGCTGTCCCTCTCTTCAGCCTGATATGGGTAGTGATGTCAGGCATCACTGGCTTGTTTGATAAAACCTAGGCAAGCTAATTAACTTGAATAAACTAGTTAGTTAATTCACCAGTAGTTTAACATGGTGTTTAATATGCTGTAGCATGTAGACAGTAATAAAGTGTGTGTTTCTTTGAGGCTACTGTCAGCATCCGTCCACAGTATGGAATATGTGTTGGGTTTTTCCAGTCTCTCTTTATGTATCATACCCACACTGCTGCATTCAGGCAGCCCTGGCCCCTCTGTTGGGGGCTTTTCTCTGACCCCCACTTATAGTGTGGAGTTGGCTCCTAGACTTTATTGTTCCTTTCTGGAGGGGAGAGATGACAGATGGAATCTGTAGAGCAGTTTTCTTCCCCATCTTTCCGTTCACCCAATAGCAGATTAACTTTTGGAAATGGGAAATTGTGTTCTAAAGTACTAACTTTTTAGGAGTTAAGCGATTTTAACTCCAAGTGTTTGTGGTATTAAAGTTGAGTTCAGATGAAGTAACCTGAAGGTGGATTTATTTTGTTGCTTGGGGGAAAAAACATCCACATTTTTTGGTGATTTACTGTTGTCATGAGTAGGGAAGAAAGTAGGTCAGCACTCTCTGCATTGCCTTCTGCTTTGTGTCTGCAGCATCTCACTCTGTTCTCCAGAACAGGGTCCTACCTCCATCTAAGCAGATAGCACCAGTCTCACATGCTCTTATCAGGAAAAAAAAAAAAAAAAAAACTGTTCTGGAAAAGGACCTGATTGCCCACATCATCTCATTCATGGTTGTGCTCAAGTCTTAGTCCTTGGTAGCTGCTTAAAAGATTTTCATTTTTCAGTTGATCCAATGCTGGTCAAAACAAAGTGGAAAAACCCTGCTAACAGTAGGTTTCTGACAATTGAATCTTTAAAATCGGAGAAGGGCATTTTGGAGATGATCTCACTTAATATTTTATTTTTCTTAGTTCGTTATGCAAGAATGAGCATTGTACATTTAAGTTAATACAAATCTGGCAGTTTTAATATTTCATATGGCTGGGTTTAATGCATGACCTTTTTGGAAATTTTTAAGCAAGGGTGAAGTAAGTCTTTGAAGCTGCTGCTTTATCTACATTTTTTTTTGGTGGGGGGAGGTGGATTTCTTGGTAACTGAATTGAGAAAGAAGAAATGTTCTTACGTGTTTTTTTTCTTCTGCCTCAGATTTATCTTTCTTTCATATTATTGCTTATCCCATTGTGCTATGGGAATTCTGATCATTTTTTGTGGCTAACAGGCTTGACAGGCATTTGTTGTTGTTCAGTCCTATCAAATAAGCATAAACTCAGACAGGCCCGGTCTGTATAGTTAATGAGAAAATATATAGCTCTTAAATGAGCTAAGGCATACCAGCCAAGGAAGCCTGTGGCATCAAGCTCTCATTCATGTATTATTATCTCACCTTTCCACTTCTGATTTTCTCTTAATTTTTTTACACAGCAGTTGCACAGAGCTCAAAGGAGATGCTTCTGACTAAAAGTTTTCTCACAGCATTTTCTGTGTCTCTTTCCTCCCTTAACCCACCTCCCATGGAGGTCTGCCGGTAACAGGGCCCAGAAACACTCTAGTCTCCTTGTAAGCCTTGTATACTGATACTGGTCTATTGTTTTGTTTTGTTGTAAAGTCTGGTTTCCATACCGTAAGAGGTTTCCCTGTCCCATATTCTTGAAAAGTCTATATAACTGATATTATTCCTTTAAATGTTTGGGGAGAATTTATCAATGAAGCCGTCTGGCCTGGAATTTTCTATATGGGAAGATTTTAAACTAAATTGTTTAAATTATTATTTAAACAATACTTTAATAGGTATAATGATATTCAGATTATTTGTTTAAACATTTAGCTGTTTATTCGTGACTGACTTTTGGTAACTTGTATTTTATCAACTGCTACTCTATTTTTTTTTTCTTCTACTTGCTTTGGGTTTCTTTTCCCCTTTTTCTGGTTTCTGAAGTTAGAAGCTTTTAAGTCATTGATTTGAGACCTTCTCTCCTAATGTAACATGTAGTGTTGGTGTGTAGCTTCTCAGGTTGCTCAGTGGTAAAGAATCTGCCTGCAAGTGCAGGAGACACAAGGATTGGGTTCAGTCCTAGGGTGGAGAAGATCCCCTGGAGTAGGAAATGACAACCTGCTCCAGTATTCTTGCTTGGGAAATTCCATGGACAGAGGAGCCTGGCAGGAGCTACAGTCCATGGAATCGCAGAGAATTGGACAGGACTGAGCATAGCCACACATACACAGTGTTGATGTGTATGTTAAATTGCATGATTGGGATGGTCAAGAAAGACCTCACAGAGAGAGTGATGTAGAAGCAAAGACCAAAAAGGAGATGATAGAACAAGCCAGGGACTGTGTCTGAGGGGAGAGCAGTCCAGGAAGAGGGAACAGCAAATAGAGAGGCTTTGAGGAAGAAGGGTAAAATATCTAACAGGAGTGTGAATGGTATGGAGCCTTTTATAGGGCCATGGTGAAGCATTTGGTTTTTTTACTTTGAGTCACATGGGAAGCCATTGATGGGATTTGAGTAGAGAATTGACATGATCTAACTTTGATTTTACCAAGGTGTCTCTGACTTCTGTGAGGAAAGAGAGAGAGACCCCCTAGGAAGCTGTGGAAAGCAGAATAAGGTGCTGTCCCCACCCCCAGTATCCTAACTACTAAAACCTGTGAATATATTGCCTTGTATGGCAGAAGGGACTTGGCAGAGGTAAATAAACTAAGGATCTTGGACTTCCCAGGTGGCGCTAGTGGTACAGAATCTGTCTGCCAATGTAAGGGGCACAGGTTCAATCCCTGGTCTGGGAAGATTCCACATGCCATGGAGAAACTAAGCATGCGTGCCACATCTCTCGAGTCTGCTCTTAAGCCCAGTAGCTGTAACTACTGAAGTCTGCACGTCCTAGACTCTGTGATCCTCAACAAGAGCAGCCACCGCATTGAGAAGCCCGTTGTTGCTCTGCAACAATGAGTAGCCCCTGCTTGCTGCAACTAGAGAAAACCTGAGCAAAGCAATGAAGACACAGTGCAGCCAAAAATAAATAAATAAATAAAAATTAAAAAAAAAAAAAAAAAACAAAAACTAAGGATCTTAAAATGGTTACATTAACCTAGATTATCCAGTATCACAAGGGTCCTTACATGAGGAAAGCAGTGTGTTAGCATCAGAGGAGATGTGATCATGGAAGCAGGAGCTGGAGTGAAGTGGCCACAAGCCAAGGCATGTGGGTAACCTTAGAGCCTCTGGAATGAACATTCTGCTAAGACTTTGATTTTAGCTCTGTAAGACCCACTTTAGACTTCTGTCCTTCAGAGCTGTGTAAGATAACACATTTGTGTTGTTCTAAGCACAGCTAGTTTTGTGATAATATGTTAGAGCAGCATAGGAGACCAAAAGAGAGGCAAGAGTACAGTGGAAGTGGTAAGCACGGGTTGTAGAGTCCAAATATATTTTGAAGGTGGAATTTACTGAAGGATTAGCTGTCAAGTGAGGGGAAAGAGAAGAGTCAGGAAAAATTCCAGGTTTTTATCATAAGTAACCAGAAAGATACAGCTACCATTTATGCTAATTTTGTGGTGCCTGTTAGACATGCAAGCAGTAAAGTCAAGTTTAGGGAAGAGGTCTGGATAAAATGTATAAATGTGGGATTCTTTAACTTATACGTGGTGCTTAAAGTCATGAGCCTTGATGAGTTCACCAGTGGAATGCGTAAACCAGAATAAAAAGGTCTGAGAAATAAAACTGGGGTTCCCTGATATTTAGAGTTTGGGGAGGTGAGCAGTAGTATCCAGCAAAGAAGATTCAGGAAGTATTATTAACCAGAAGATCACCAGAAGCTCACTCTATCTGAGAAGACAAGTGGGGAAAATGTTCCTAGGAAAGAGTCATTATTCATGTCAGAGGGTTGTAGAATGTGACCTGAGAATTGATCCTTGGACTGAGCAACATATAGAAATCACAGATGATCTTGGACAAAGAAGTTTAGGTAGAATTTAGGAGATCCACTAGAGTGGATTCAAGAGAAAAGAGATGAACATTCAGCTGATGGAAATAATCCAGTAGAAGGGAATAAAGACTAGAGTGATAATAAAGACTAGAGCGGAGAGAATTACTAGGCTACTGTCTTACAGTAGAGGAGAGGAAGTGAGATCCTGTGGATAAGTGGCAAGACTGTTCTGAGATAGGAGCATAGGTAGGAACATTCACAGTTAAAAAGAGGTAAGACAGAGCATGTGGCATAAATGCAGGTAAATGGGTAGATGCAGTGATAAGATTCGCAGACATTTTCTTTTGATTGTATTCACCTTTTCATTTAAATAGGAAGCAGAGCTATAAGCTGAGAGTGATGATGCTCTCGGAAGTGGGACAGGTTTGAGGAGAAGATATGGAATAATTACTCTTTTAGAGTCCAGACTTAAGGAGAGGAAGATACTGATTAGACTAAGGAAATCTAGTTCTCTTGCTGTCCCCAACACTGTGAGTCCTCTTGAAGTTAAGTGATAGATATTTTAAAGTGAGATGCATTCAACATGGTTGGGAGCAGGAAATCATGAGTTTTGTTTTGGACATATTTATTTTGAAATACCTGAGACATCGGAATAGAGCTGTTAGGAGATGAGTTGGGAGCTAGAATGAGTGGTCTGGGGTGGGGATGTGGGAGTAGTTGGCAGATGGGTGGTATGTAAGATCATGAAACTAGAAATTGCTCACAGGTGGAAGAAGTGTAGAGCAGCATAGGGTCAAGCCTTGGAACGCCGCCGGCATTGGTGGAAGAAGATGAAGAGACACAGAAGAAGTAGCCAGAATGGTGGGAATGAAATAGGAAAAGTGTTTGACAGAATGTAACATCCAGACCTGACTAAAGACACTTTGTAAACTAGGAATAGAAGAAAATTTTCTCAGCCTGATGGCACCCTACTCAATGATGAAATGCTTAAGTACTTCCCCCTAGGATTAGAATCAGACAAGAATGTCCTGTTCAGTGTAGTACTGGAGGTCATAGCCTCCAGTAGCATTTAAAAAGTTCCCATTGATATAAAGTGGTAGTGCCTAGTTTGTGGCTCTTTGCAAATTTAATGAGCAAGGATAGTGACTCACATTAATTTAGAAGTGAGAGTAAATATTTCCCTCTAGTTGTTTCCTAACCATTTGTAGGTCACTTTAGGTAGGCTGTTCATGTTTTACCTCCATTCTCTACCAGTATTTTAGTGGCTTAGACAGTAAAGCGTCTACCTACAATGTGGGAGACCCGGGTTCAATCCCTGGGTTGGAAAGATCTCCTGGAGAAGGAAATGGCAACCCACTCCAGCATTCTTGCCTGGAAAATCCCATGGATGGAGGAACTTGGTAGGCTACAGTTCATGAGGTCAAAAAGAATAGGACATGACTGAGTGACTTCACTTTCACTTTACTGATTTGTCAGACATTCTGTATTTCATCTGTCATGTATACTTAAACACGAATGTAAGCAGAGAATTTTCTCTTTCTTTTGGTGGGGCCAGAGTTGGTACACAACATGTGGGATCTTAGTTCCCTGACCAGGGATCAAATCCGTGCCCTCTGCAGTGGAAGCATGGAACCTTAACCACTCTGAAACATAAGAAATATTTATTTGTTCAGTAAGTGCATAATTAAACACATTCTTTTAGCCATATCATTTTTAATTTAACTCATTATCTATGTGGGAACAATCTTATTTTGCACATAAATATAAGTATGAAGTTCAGACTCTTTTTTTCCAAATAGCCCATCAAATGTAAAAGTGGACCATCCTCCATCAGTGATTTGTGAT
The DNA here is from genome assembly GCA_007570785.1 of Antilocapra americana. Taxonomy (NCBI): domain Eukaryota; kingdom Metazoa; phylum Chordata; class Mammalia; order Artiodactyla; family Antilocapridae; genus Antilocapra; species Antilocapra americana. Next base: position 1,606,632 of record ML661896.1, on the reverse strand, counting down.
GTCTCTTTTGTCATATTGACTTCTGCTTTATGATAGGGTGTGTTTTTAGATTATTCTTTTCAATTACTTTAGCTTAACTCTCTTCATTACTCTTGATCTCTTTCCCAGGTAAATATTTGCTGCTCTCACCCATTAACTATTCCATTTTAATTTGTGAATAATAAATAGGTCAGTCCCCCCACTCCTAAACATGGACTATGTTTCTATTTATTGAAGTATTTTTTTTATAATGTACTCAGAAAAAGTTATGTTTGTTATCTCAGTCCTTTAGGTTTCTTTACAGATTTAATTCCACATATTTCCTATTAATTGTTTTCATGAAGAGCTAATACTCCCTTCATTTTGTGTCCTGTTTTCTTCTATATAGAAATGTTACTCATTTTTATATATTTACATTGTCTCTAGCTATCTTAATGAACTCTTCATTCTAAGAGGTTTTTCAGTTGACTTACTTTAGTTTTCTAGATAAACAAAGATATTCTACATTGAAAAGTAATTTTATTGTCTGCTTTCTAAACAGCCTTTTCTTATTTCTATTTCCCACTTTATTTCGTTAGCTAGAAAGACCGTTATTAATTAACTAATGATGACAATAGGTATTAGTAACATCTTGATTTTTAAAGTAAATGATTCTAGAGTTTTCTCTACTAAGTGTCATGTTGGATGATTATTCAAAGTATTATTTTAAATATCTTTCTAGTCCCAATACATCAGAAAATAGTATTTAATTTATTGTGTCCCACAGTTTTGTAATCAGAACAAGAAAGTTCACCTTAGACAAGGTGCTTTTCCTCCATTATACTGTATGAGAAAAGATTACATAACAAAGGGAGCAATTTTTTCTTTGTAAGGGAAAATTATCTTAGTATTTAAAACATACAATTAATTCCCTGCCGGTGCTTACTTGGCCCTCTTAAGAAACATTTTCCTCAGCCAGGTATTCTTACAAGGTCTAGCTCCACTCTGATTCATTGATGACATTAGTGAATCAATGAGTTAATTAATGAAGAGTAGTCCACAATCTTGAATCACCCAGTGGGAAACAAAGGGAAGAAGGAAAAGAGGTCAAAGAACAAGCCTGGAAATGATGGAAATAGGAGAGATCATGGTATAACCCATGGGAAAGCTAGGATACTTCTGACAAATAATTTATTGTCCACACCCATTCACTTTTGAAAGTAGTGGGCTATTAATAGTAACTGGGTTGGCCTAGTCCTCAAAACCTACAATCTATAATTGATAGTTGGCGATGATCCCTCCCTGCTCTGGGAAGGAAGAGGAATTAGTTATACTAGTCAAATGGGTCTGGTTCTTCTTTAGTTTTTTGACTACAGTCTTTGAGGGATAATTTGATAACCTTGCTCTTGGATGCTTCTCCAATATATTGGGAATTACAGACATGACCTGAAGGCATGTGGTTTCTGAGCATTGAAAAAATATGATCTCAAACTCCTGCCCTCAGGTACAATTCCCAAATGACTCTATGATAACTACTGTCCTGTCTCGCAGATCTCAACTCCATCACTACCTTTGCTTACCTTCAGAGTTGTATTACTATGAACACATTTATTTCCAGTAACCCATAAGCACCTGTTCCTAGAGATCTTCCTAATGATTCTCTCAGCTCTTTTTCAAACTACTTTCATTATTCATTCATTCAGTGAATATATCAAAGGATCTGAAAGGTATTTCTCCAAAGAATATACACTAGGGGTCAATATTAACAGACAATATCATGAGCCATCAGGGAAATGGAGGTCAAAACCATAGTGAGATATCACTTCATACCCACTAGGATAGCTGTTATTTAAAAAATGGAATAGGGAGAAAGGGAAAACAAGTGTTGAAGATATGAGGATATTCGAACTCTCATATATGCTGGTGGAAATGTAAAATGGTTCAACTGCTTTGGAAGATAGGCAGTTCCTCATAAAGTTAACCACATGACCCAGCAATTCCATTCCTAGTTATATATAAAAGAACAGTGGAAGTAAATGAAACATATATGTAAATGTTCATAGCATTATTCATAATGATCAAAAAGTAGAATTCAGATGTCTATCAGCTGATAATTGAATAAAGAAAATGTGGTAAATTCATATAATGGCATATTATTTGTCAATAAAAAGGGTGAAGTACTGATACATTTTATAGAGTGTATGAACCTTGGAAACATGTTAAGTGAAAGAAGCTAGTTCCAAAAATGCACATGTTAACATGATTCCATTTATAGGAAAAGTCCAGAATAGGTAATTTATAAAAATTTACCAAAAATAGATAAATTCAAAAAAGTCACAAAGTTAAGTTAGTGGTTGCTGGAAGACAGGATTAGGGGAAATAGAGAGGGACTGCTAGTGGATATGGGGTTTCTTGTTGGAGTGATAGAAGTGTTCTAAAAATGATTGTGGTAATGGTTACAAAACTGAATATACCAAAAATCTTTGCATAAATTGTATCTCAGTAAAGCTGTGTTTTTTTTAAAGAAATGACTTTTTATTATTTTAGAAGAAATAACTTTTAAACTTAATAAATATTATACTTTCTTTGAAGTTGGATGTCAAGTACAGTGTGCCTCAGAAAAACATTTTTCACATACGTAGTTTGAGAACATACCAAAAGCCTTAAAATGCCAGGGTTCATCACAAGATTAAGAGTGATGGGCGACTAGAACAAACCTAGGCATCCTGCAGTCGGAGTAGTGATGTGCACCTATAAGATGGAATAATAAACAGTTAATGTTTTAACATACATTTAATGATATGGAGAAGTATTTAAAAGAAGCAGGATAGTCAGTTTTATTAGCATATAATTCTAATTGTGAATTTTTTGACTTGGCACATGTAAATGTGTATGTGAGGAGAAACAAATCCTGGAATATAAATGTCAGAAATTGTGAAGAGTTGCTGTCACAGAGTGGGGAGATTAGAGATAATTTGTGTTTGTTACTGTCCGTAGTTCCAGTATTTCCAGTACTGTATTTCTGATGAATTGCTTCCTCATTCATATGTAAAGCCTTTTGTTTAATACTTCTCTGTTTCATCTTTGTTTAAGTGGAGCATGTGGTGTCCTTGCACAGGAGACAAAGCTGTAGCCACCCCACTGACCAAATTGTCCGGCTTATTTTATTTTCCTAACTCTGAAAGAATATACAGTGAACTTTAATGTCTTTGCAGGTTATCAATGCTGCATTGGCTTTAGCAGCAAAACCACAGAGTAAACTGGCCCAAGAGAACATGGATCTTTTTAAAGAACAGTGGGAAAAACAAGTCCGAGTTCTCACAGATGCTGTCGATGACATTACTTCCATTGATGACTTCTTGGCTGTTTCAGGTAATGAGCTGATTCCCCAGAGAAGTATGTGAGGATGTGCATAATTACTTTCACCTATGTTACAATAATGGGCAATCAAAACACCCCCAAGTCTGGGCAGGTAAATTATTCTAGCAATAATACTGTGCCAGTTTTCATTTTAATTAAAGGAAACAGCTACCAATGACTCCCAAGCAATGGGACATGGGGTTGGAGTAGTTCTGCTTGTGGTGGGGCTGGTCTCAATCTCAGAGCCATGAATCAGGAAACTGCCTGGAGGAAGTTGTTCTCTGTTTGTATGGAGTAAGATTTTGCAGCTGTGACCTGTACAGCACCATAAGTATCCACCCCTCTTGCTGCTGTCATGTGTAGAAAAAACACTGACCTGCGTCCAGACTATGGTTGTTTGTGAGCCTGTGAGACTTTGGAGACGGGATTCCCAGCATCATCAGCTTCACTTGCTTTTGTAAAAATTGTTTCCCTTGGAAAGCATCTTTCTCTCTCCCTCAGAAATGATAGTAGTTTAACTGCCTACTTTTGAAAGACTCTGTCTGCATGATGCACAGATAGAAAACAGAGAGGAGATATTTAAGTACCATTTAATTATGAACTTGCAAAAAATAAATCTGGGTAATTCACCTCACAAAAACAGTTGATTTCATTATATAAACATAAACTGGTAATGACATAGTAAATTGCATTCATATAGAAAATGTCTGTCAACTGCAATTCCCTGTTTATCACACAGAGATAAATTTCAATCCATCTCCTTAGAGTTGAGCAAGTATAAATGCATTCTCCATTTAACAGGCCTCTGTTGCCCTTGGCCGTGCTGCCTGCTCTCTGGAGGTGCCAGGCTTCCTGAGGCCAGTGGCTGTGGGCAGTCAGCGGCTGGTCCTTGTAGGGCTGAAACTACCTGTCACCCCAGGGTACCATAGTCTGGAGCATGGGAGATGTGAGTGGCAATGGGGCTTGAAACAGAAGCGGTACTTAAGTACATGCACAGCACAGTCCTCAGCAGTGACCTATATAAGGTGACAGTGTGTGCTGCATACCAATGTTTGTTCCCCTGTCTGCTCGCTCTCCTTGGGACCAGAGCATTGGCTCTGCTTGAGAGAGTGGGGAGCAGGGAGTCTGTAAACTGCAGAACAAGGGGGTGAACCATGCTGCTGCAGGATTGCCAAATTGCAGGTGCTGGTACTTTAAAACAAAAAACCTATTTGCAAGCACATTTTTGCAGGTGCCAAAAATGCAGCAATTGCTTTTTTGGGAAATCTTGGCCTTCTGTTGTTTTTCCCAATGAAATACTGAATTATCCTTTTTCATAGGTTTAGAGAAAAACATTCCACCTTCACAGCACACTTTTAAGCAAACAACAAATTCTGAAATCTAAATGCAAAGCCCCCCTCCGGAGATAGATATTACATTCCTAAACTTACTTACCAAGTAAGGCTTGGTCTCAAGGGATTTCTAGTCCTCTTACAGCAAAATAAAATGTAATAGAATCAGATGTCCCTCATGCAGCATTCTTCACATCAGAGAACAAAAGGGATTTTGCAGTGGCATTTAGTGGGATCCAGGCAATATCTTTAGGGTATATGACATAAAACAGAAGAAGAGTAAAGAGAAATCAGATTTTCTAACAGATAACTTTTGTCTGTTCTATTTTTATGCAAATGTGTGAAAATAGAAGGGTTAACTTGATGGAAAGGAGTTTAGACGGTTTCCATTTAGCAAATAAACACACAGAACAGTCAGGAGGTGGTGGTGCTTTCAGAGCATCTGAATTTCAAAGACCCTCATTAGTGTATTTCTCTAAGGTTTTGTCACAGGCTTGCTTAGTAGTGTCAGGTAATTAATTAATTAACAGGACAAGGCTGTTACTCAGAATTCCTCTGGTTGTCAGGGTGTGCTTTTCAGGGGCTTGGGGTGAAAAGAAGAGACACGCAGATGCCCGTGTAGAGAGCTACTGGACTGATCAGTTAGGTTTTGGCATTTAGATTCCTTTATACCCTTACGCACTAACCTCACCCATGGCAGCTTTAGCACTATTTATGTGGCAGATTAGAGATACCTCCCATCTCACCCAGCAGACTGGCTTCTGTTGAGAGGAGTCCCATTTTCTAGTGCGCAGGCACCCAGTGGTCCCCAGCTTACAGCCTCTTGAGAGGCGCCCCCCAGTTGGGCAGAAGGTGTTATCTGCAGCAGCCATGTGCTTTTTAGCAGTCTTTCTAGCAGAAGCCAAGGTCTGCCCTCTCTGCCATTTCCTATCACCCAGAGGCACAATGGTGCTCAGTAGTCTCTCAGCAAAGTGGGCATGTTTCTAAGTAAGGGGCTGCTGGGCAAGTGCCCAGCACAGGCTCTGGCTTAAGGTTGGTGCATTTCATGAAATTTTGCCTAATGAAAAGCAAGAATGGGCTTGACTCCTTGGAGTGTTGGTGTTTTCCCATGTCCCGGGGTTTTGTGGCCCTTTGGCAATGGGATAGGTTTTGAGGAATATTTCCAGTAATGACTTTTCCATAAGTCCCTCTTGGAATCCATGGGGCCTGTGTGTTTGCTGTAGCCCTGTCTACTCCTGAGAGCCCTTCCAAGGGTAAGTTACTTAGGGGATAGGACTGAAAGGACCCTCTGCTATTTTAGCTCCATTATTTCTGCATATTCTGTCCCATTGGTACCAGAAGATCCCTTGTGCTTATTATTAAGTTTTATCCCAAATTTGCAGCTTAAAAAATAATGGTCATATTGTGTATAACTTGGTAAAGCCACCAAGACCCTGATGCCAGTGTTTCATGAGGCTGCAGGGCAGGGGGAACTTGAGTCACTGTGTATCAGATGTGAGCCAGTGGCACTTGAAAATAAAGAGGGACATGCAAGCCACTTCCGGGGAAGAGGGAGGGGCAGTTGTTTTCCCTAAGCTATTCTATCCAGAACATTGCCTTGTAAATATTGGAGGTGATTTAGGATGCTACACAACATTCAGTAAACCATGAATATATTTATATGGACTGATTCCTTAAGGACAGTGGTTTTAAATTTATCAAAGCGATAAAGACTGTTTGAATTTTATTTGAATTGTATTTGATAAATGTTGTCCATGGAAATGCAATTTACTTTCTCATTCGTTTACTCTGCTTTCATGTGGAAGTTTTGATTCCCGCACCCTGCCCCCTCCCTTCTTTTTTTTTAGGTTGAAAGTGGTTGGTTAGAATTGAGTTTATTGTTTTCTTAACCAAGTGCTCTTGGAAACAATATAATGCATTAGATACTTTGGGGCAACAAAGAAGAGTAGTAATTTGTCCTCTTCTTCATTGTCACTATGCCAAAATAATTTGGTCTGATTGGTCTAAATAAAAGGATTGTTGTACCTAGTTTTGTTTGTTTGTTTAATTGCAAAACTCCAGGACTGAAGATAAGGTAAGGAAGTGGTGATATTTGATCTCTGACTCTCATGCACCCTAGATTGAACAAGTCAATACATCTGTGCCTGGTTTCCACAGTAATTAATAGTGATTTTTTTAAAAAAAATGGTTACTACAGAGTGAGTTAAATGTCAAACACTCAGGCTCTTTCCATAATATTGGAGTACATTCTCTAGAGTATTATATTATCGTCTCTTGTGTATGCATAAGGCTACACTGATAAAGCTATCCAGAGTGAGGGGAGGGCAGAATGGGCACTGTTAGACGTTGTGGTGGACTGAGTGTAAGTTCATGCAGGCTTTTTGGAGAATACCAGTTGGCTTGATTCCTGGAGGCAGTTAGGCATCATACATCTACTTTATGCACATATGCCTTTTGACTTAGTAATTCCATTGCTAGAAATTTTTCCGAGGGATGGGTACACAGATGTTTGCCAAAATACCTGTGCAAGGATGTTCACTTCAACAAAAACACCTAAGAGAAAACTGAATAAGCAAATGATGGCCTCTCCGTTTGCTTAGTAGGGTTCAGCACAGCCATTGACATGGCTGAGGCAGATCTGCAGAAGCAGTCCAGAAAGACTTTCCAGTGAAAACCAGATATATTAATGTCCATAATATGGTCCCTTGGAGATAAGAGTGTTGTGTTTGTGTGTGTGTTCTCCTGTTTGAAGTATCTACAAAAAAAGACTATATTGAACCATCAGAGTTTTTAATGGGATCCAGATTGGTGTGTCTACTCGGAATGGGGTTTCCTTAGAAATTCTGTTAAAGATTAAAGTAACTTACAGCTTGAGTTAGTGTGGGTACTTCCAACCCTCCTATGTTTGCATGTATGTCCAGAGAACTCATTTCTCCCTTAGGGCTCAAGTGTAGAGAGCAGGTTGGTTGTGTCCTGTGTATGTAGTGGCCTCAGCTAGCTGAGGCTTTCTCAGTGAGGATAGAAAATGTTACTTTAGTCAGCTTCCTGAAATAGAAGCCTTTCTTGGTGGCTAAAGAATGACAGGCCCTTCCCTGGTTTGGGTTTGTCTGGAAGAAAACCTGTATAAATTCAACAAAATTTAAATTGATTTTTAAAAACTACTTGCCAAGATGAAGATTAATAAATCCTTGGTGAAGTTTGGGCCACTTTGTTTAATGAATAAAAAAGAATACTGTGCTTTAGTGATTCCAAAAGGTACTTTCCCACCCCAAGTATTAACAATCCTGTAACTGGGATGAGTCTTAAAAACCAGTGATATGAGAAAACTTTGGTTCATAGTTTAATTGGCAGCATTGTTTCTTTTTTATTCCTCCTCTTCCCCTTCTCCAGATGTTGTGTTAGATACAGTAAAAATAGCAAGTTTTAACCTAAGGCCTAGTATGGCAGGCAGGCTCAATACCAGTCTGCAATTAGTTTAAGTAATATGTAGATATTATTTATATACATATTGACATAATAAGTATATAAAAGATGTTTCTGATCTAAACGTGGTCTCTAAATCCCTTTATTCTGATGATTGGTTCATTGTTGTCAGTCGTATCTGACTCTTTGTGACCCATGGACTGTAGCATGCCAGTCTTTCCTGTCCTTCATGATCTCCTGGACCTTGCTCAAACTCATGTCCATTGAACTCATGTTCATTGAGTCAATTATGCCATCCAGCCATCTCATCCTCCGTCATCCCCTTCTCTACCTGCCTTCAGTCTTTCCCAGCCTCTGGGTCTTTTTCATGAGGCAGTTCTTCGCATCAACAGCCCAAATATTTGAACTTCACCATCAGTTCTTCCTATGAATATTCAGGGCTGATTTCCTTTAGGATTGACTGGTTTGAGCTCTTTGCAGTCCAAGGGACTCTAAAGAGTCTTCTCCAAACCACAGTCAAAAGCATCAGTTCTTCAGCACTCAGCCTTCTCTATGGTCCAGCTCTCATACCATCCATGACTACTCGAAAAACCATAGCACTGACTATACACACCTTTGTCAGCGAAGTAATGTCTCTGCTTTTTAATATTTTGTCTAGGTTAGTCATAGCTTTTCTTTCAAGGAGCGAGCGTCTTTTAATTTCATGGCTGCAGTCACCATCTGCAGTGATTTTGGAGCCTAAGGAAATAAAGTCTGTCACTGCATTGTTTCCTTATCTGTTTGCCATGAAGTGATGGGACCGGATGCCATGATCTTTACAGACATTTCTCATGATGTACTCTGTATGTAAGTTAAGTAAGCAAGGTGACAATATACAGCCTTGACGTATTCCCTTCCCAATTTGGAATCAGTCTGTTGTATCATGTCCATTTCTGACTGTTGCTTCTTGACCAGCATACAGGTTTCTCAGGAGGCAGGTAAGGTTGTCTGGTATTCCCATCTCTTTCAGAATTTTTTTCCATGGTTTGTTGTAATCCACACAGTCAAAGGCTTTAGCATAGTCAATAAAGCAGAAGTAGATATTTTCCTGGAATTCTCTTGCTTTTTCTATGATCCAACAGATATTGGCCATTTGATTTCTGGTTCGTCTGCCTTTTCTAAAACCAGCTTATACATCTGGAGGTTTTTGGTTCACGTACTGTTGAAACCTGGCTTGGAGAATTTTGAGCATTATTTTACTAGCGTGTGAGATGAGTGCAGTTGTGCAGTAGTTTGAACATTCTTTGGCATTGCCTTTTTTTGGGATTGGAATGAAAACTGACCTTTTCCAGTCCTGTGGCCACTGCTGAGTTTTCCAAATTTGCTGGCATATTGAGTGCAGTACTTTTAAGATCACAGCATCATCTTTTAAGATTTGAAATAGCTCAACTGGAATTCATCACCTCCACTAGCTTTGTTTGTAATGATGCTTCCTAAGGCCCACTTGACTTTGCACTCCAAGATGTCTGGCTCTAGGTCAGTGATCACACCATTGTGGTTATCTGTGTCATTAAGATCTTTTTTGTATATCTCTTCTGTGTATTCCTGCCACCTCTTTTTAATCTCTTCTGCTTCTGTTAGGTCCCTACCATTTCTGTCCTTTATTGAGCCCATCTTTGCATGAAATGTTCCCTTAGTATCTCTAATTTTCTTGATGAGATCTCTAGTCTATCCCATTCTATTGTTTTCCTCTATTTCTTTGCATTCTTCCCTTAGGAACGCTTTCTTATCTCTCCTTGCTATTCTTTGGAACTCTGCATTTGAGTGAGTATACTTTTCCTTTTCTCCTTTGCCTTTTGCTTCTCTTCTTTTCTCAGCTATTTGTAAGGCCTCTTCAGACAACCATTTTGCCTTTCTGCATTTGTTTTTCTTGGGGATGGTTTTGATTACCATCTCCTGTGCAATGTTATGAACCTCCGTCCATAAGTCTTCTGGCACTCTATCAGATCTAATCCCTTGAATCTATTTCTCACTTACATTGTTTAATCATAAGGGATTTGGTTTAGGTCATACCTGAATGGCCTCGTGGTTTTTTCCCTGTGTTCTTCAATTTAAGTCTGAACTTGGCAATAAGGAATTCATGATCTGAGCCACAGTTCGCTCCCGGTCTTGATTTTGCTGACTGTATAGACCTTCTCCATCGTCAGCTGCAAGGAATGTAATCAGTCTGATTTCAGTATTGACAGACTAGTGATGTCCATGTGTGGAGTCATCGGTTGTGTTGCTGGAAGAGGATGTTTGCTATGACCAGTGTGTTCATATATTACCCCTAAAATTGGTTTCTTTGGAAAGTTCAGTAGATTTTATCTTTTAGTAGTGCAGTGGTATAAACTCAAACAAGTCTCCTAATTTTTTAATTTGTTGTTGTTTTTGAGTCATTAAGTCATGTCTGAATCTTTTGGACCCCATGGACTGCAGCATACTAGGCTCTGTCCTTCACTGTCTCCTGAAGTTTGCTGAAATGCATGTCCATTTGGTCAGTGATGCTGTCTAACCATCTCATCCTCTGCTGCCCCCTTCTCTTTTTGCCTTCAGCCTTTCCCAGCATCAGGGTCTTTTCCAGTGAGTCAGATCTTCGCACCAGGTGGTCAGAGTATTGGAACTTGAGCTTCAGCATTATTCTTTCCAATGAATATTCAGGGTTGATTTCCTGTAGGACTGATATATTTGATCTCTTTGCAATCCAGCGGACTCTCATTAGTCTTTTCCAGCACCACAGTTCAAAAGCATCAATTCTCTGGTGCTCAGCCTTCTTTCTGGTCCAACTCTCACATCCGTATGTGACTATTGGAAAAACCATAGCTTGGACTATACAGACCTTTGTTGGCAAAGTGATGTCTCTGCTTTTTAATATGCTGTCTAGGTTTGTCCTAGCTTTCCTTCCAAGGAGCAAGGGTTAGATGCTGAATTATGGTCTTGTTAGCTGTCTTGTGGTAATTCATTCTCCCCTCCCCCCCTTCTTTTACTGCTGTATTTTGGCTCCTTGGAAAGATATTTATTTTAATTGATGATTTAAAAAAATTTTTTTAAAGACATTTAGAATGATTTGAGAGGAAGCCAAATTAAGAAGGTACAAAGATTTTTCTGTTTTCTGCCCCGACACATGCACAGCCTCGTTATCTACATCCCCCATCCCATCATAGTAGCACATTCATTACAATTGATGAGCTTACAGTGACAAAATGTAGCCATCATTATAGCATCATACAGAGTGTTTTCATTGCCCTAAAAATCCTAAGTCCTGTACCTATTCATTCTTCCCTGCTGTAAAACCTGGTAACTCACGAGGTTCCTTCATGTCTTTTCATACCTTGATAGCACATTTTTTTAAGTGCTGAATAATATTTCATGGTCTGGATGTACCACAGTATTTCAGGTAGCCTAGTGAAGAACACCTCGATTGCTTCCTAGTTTGGGCATTTATGAGTAAAGCTGCTGTAGACATCTGTGTGCAGGTCTCTATGTGGACTTAGGTCTTCAGCTCTATTGCATAAATACCATGGAGTGCAATCGCTGTATCACATGGTAAGAGTATGTTTAGTTTTGTAGGTGCAAGCCATGCCTGCCATCTCTAGGGAAGTACTAAATAGAGGGGCCTGTTCCTGGAGCCTGCTGGGGATTTGGAAGCCCACAGGCAGGGCATTGCGGTGGCTCTGTTCTTTGCTGGATCTGCTGAATACTTCCACTTGCCTCTGGCTCCCCTTGAGATGAGAGGAAACAGCATCATGTCCACTTGCTTGTTTGAGGTATCTTAGGAGGAGGTAAATCTGTTGTAATCATTCTTCTAGACATTGTGTTATGTAACATGACTGTGTTAGCAGACGCTATGAGGGAAGGGTAATGACTTTTAGAAGGGAATTAAATCAGGAACCAGTCCTAGATAATGACAGGTCAAAAACATAAGGTAACCAGGATGGCAAAGAAATGGTCAGCTGTGTTTCTGTTTTTATTATTTATAGTTTTATTTATCTATGGCTCTGCTGGGTCTTCATTGCTGCACCTGCTTTTCTCTAGTTGTGGAAAGTGGAGGCTTCTCCTGTTGCAGAGTATGGGCTCTGGGGCTTCAGCAGCTGAGGCACGTGGGCTCAGTAGTTGTGGCACATGGGCCTGGTTGCTCCTTGGCATGTGGGATCCTCCAGATCAGGGACTGATCCCATGTCTCCTGCATTGGCAGGCAGATTCTTTACCACTGAGCCACCATGTGAGTCCCCAAATGTGTTTCTTAAACAGATTACATTTGCTCTAATTGTCCTGACTCTTCCAGAAAAACCAGAGCCATTAAGTCTTCACCTGTTGAGACAAGTACTGTTTTAGTTTAAGGAAGGGAGCATGTCTTTAACAGACACTGCTTCTCAGACTTCTTGTGTGTCTTAAGGAAAGCTGCTTTTTGAGCAGGAAGGAAATAGTCAGACAGTGACCTGGAGACTTTGTGTCGCTCATCTAGTGGCCCCATGTGGTGTGGGCAGCCCTGTCATTAGGGCTGTCTGCTGGTGGACTGCACAGTTCCTGGTTGTGAAAACATTCCCTTTCTCATTCTGGGTCAGCCCCTGCAGATCCTCATCCATTTCAATGGCTATGGCTGCACAGTGCCCATAATTTATTACTCTGTTCTGGGACATTTTGGTTGCTCCCACTTCGCCATTATAGGTGAGGTTAAAGTGGACTCCTCATTTTGGGGTTCCCAATACCCAGGGCCAAGCTTTGTCTTTGAGGAAAAACAGTTCTGGTAGATATTCCAAATCCAGCTCCATGAGGCTTTGGCTTTTGCCTGCCTTCCAAGCCCTTCTCATGTTCCAGAGCTGTCCTGATATCTTGGTTGTTGGTCTGAATACCATTGGCATCTCCTGGAGCAAGGGGCAAAGGACTGGGAATGGTGAACCTTTTCTTCTAATTTAGACTTTGGGATATGAAATCAGTGAAATTGTTTAAGGGAAAGAGAAGTTATCAAGGATTCTGAAAGATGGGCATCTCTGCCTCTCTCTTCTAAACCTGGAATAAAGATGGTTATTCTTGGAGGTGATTACAGGTCGGGTTTCTGGGGGAGAGTTGATCCCATGGGTAATCTGCTCTCTTGAGTGAAGTGATACGTGTAAAGCTTTTGGCACAGTAGCTGGCACATAGCCCTTGATGAACGACAGATGCCAACTTAAAATTGTCCCCTTCTAGTGGGAGGCCTCCTCCCTCATTCAGCTGTTTTTGTTTGTTCCTTAGAGAATCACATTTTGGAAGACGTGAACAAATGTGTCATTGCTCTCCAAGAGAAAGATGTGGATGGGCTGGACCGCACAGCTGGTGCAATTCGAGGCCGGGCTGCCCGGGTCATTCATGTCGTCACCTCAGAGATGGACAACTATGAACCAGGGGTCTACACAGAGAAGGTGCTAGAAGCAACCAAGCTGCTCTCCAACACAGGTGTGGGGGCTCCCTCCCTTACCTGTGCTCCTCACACACAGATGGCCCTGTGGTTGGAAGTAGGACATGGGGACTCAGTTTGGGACAAGAGTTCTGGAAGGTACATCAGATTTATGAGTCACTGGTCAGGCACAGTAAGACCACACAAACACATCTCCCTTACTTGTGTCCCACAGGTAGTAATGGAAGTCACTCTGGACTCAGTATTTTAAGATGAACTTCCGAGTTATATCTCTAGTTAGTGAACACACTGAATTAAGGAGGTTCCCGTTCTAACAGGGCCTCTAGTTAATCCCAATTCACATTTCAGCCATCTAAATCCTGTGTTGCAGAATCTTGCCAGAGACAAAGAAGAGGATTCAAGTCTTCGTAAAATATGGCATTTAATTTATTTGAACCATAAATACCTCTCACATAGGTAGAAGCAGAGGCTCTTCATCATACACCCTGCCTATCTGCATCAGACTGAGGGATTTAGGAGGGCTGGTGGTGATGTTATTGGCTCTCTTCTCCGCAGTCATGCCCCGTTTTACTGAGCAAGTGGAAGCGGCCGTGGAAGCCCTCAGCTCAGAGCCCGCCCAGCCCATGGACGAGAACGAGTTTATCGATGCCTCCCGCCTGGTGTATGACGGCATCCGAGATATCAGGAAAGCAGTGTTGATGATAAGGGTGCGTAACTGCGTTTCAGATGCTTTAACAGCCTCCTCCTTATCATTTGCTAAACTTGAGCAATGCATCATTCTGGAACTCAACAGATGTGTTGGCAGCATATTAAAACCATGAATCTAAGAGCTGTTAGAATGAGATAGGTTTAATTACGTTGTCTAAAATGACTTAGTTGCAAGTTAGAGCCCAAACTTGGGCTGAGAAAAGAGGACCTAGTATGGGTTGAGGCTTCCTCTTGAGTTAAAAGGCAGTGACAGAAAATAAAGGCTCGTCAGTGAATTTCAGAGAAGGGAGTATTTCCTTTATGCAGGTTAAAGCTGTTCTTTACATGGAGCACTCTTCGCCTCAGAGGGGTGGCAGGCAGGCAGGGTACTAGAGCCACAGGGTGTTGAGGGTGAGGATGAAGGGCTGTGCAGCCCTTGGTGATGCTCCTGATCTCAGGGCCAAGTGTCTAGCTCTCTCACTATGGCTGAAGGGAAGTGCCACCTGCTCTGGGCCCCATTTGACCCATCCTCTCTGAGCCAGCGGCAGTTCTCCCCATCTGAGACAGTTTCTGGGGTCCCCTGGGGGTGCGCAGGAACAAGGAGGTTTTGAGAAACCCATGTTTCTGATCATCCCATGTGTCAGCTGGGACTCACATTGCAGCTGACCTCTCACGTGCTGTTCTGAGCATGAACATGTTGCTCTGGAAGCTGAGAGCAGGGCCTGTGCCAGGCTCTCCCGGAGTCACCTGGATGCCCCCAGGCTCGGGCCAGCCCTGCTGTAGCCACAGAGCCAGCATTTGGAACACAGGCCTGCTGAGTAGACGGCTGCTGGGCTCTGCTGACAATCTAGTCGTGTCGGGGAGTTTCCATAACACCTTCGCAGTTTGCTAGTCAGACCACCCAAGGTGGGCAGAGTTCTGTCCCACTTTTACCCCCTCAGCTGGAAACAGGCCATTCCTAAGGTAGTTGCATCAGGCTGGATGCATTCTGTATGCAATGTAGAAACACTTGGGTGTTACTACACTCTTCTCAGGGGTAAGGAGCGAAGAGAATGGCTCAAAGATTGTATGGCCAGCTGCTGGCTGTTTCTGCAGTCCCAGGTCACCTGCCTGCACCTACTGGGGGTTGGGAGGGGGTCTGGGGGAGCCTTTGATTTCTTCACCCCTGCTGCTTTGCTGGAGAGTAGCCCATGCTCAGGGAGGCCTGGCCACCAGAGGTGCAGAGGGATCCCTGGGTCAGGCACACCAGTGGTAGCAAAATGCAGCCCTGTTTTTCCAAAGTTCTTTGCATGCTGACAGAGTAGAAGAAACATTAATAATCATCAGTTGTTGAGTGTCTGAGGTTAATGTCTTTGGGGTCTTAAATGAGCTGGCACTGTACACACCCCAGGATGCCTGCACATCTAGGGCCTGTTCTGTGGAAGCAGGATTCCTCCTCACGTCTGAGACTCCCAACAAGTTCCCTCATCTCTCTGAGATGCAAATGATGGTGTTGATAGCTTTGATGGGATGAACTGGAGATAATGTGTACAGGTCAGGCCAGGCACGTAGTAGCTGTTGCTTGCGTCCTTACTGCTGTGTTAGAGTACGACAGAGGCCCTGGCAGGTGTGGTGAGGTGGGACCCAGTGTGGTCACCTGGGAGGGCTCAGAGAGCAAGGACAGGTAGGTCTGCAGCAGCCTTGGTTTAGCTCCTCCTTTTTGTCCTAATTCAGGAACCATCCTTCCAACCCCAGGGCCTCTTGGTTTCTTGATGTGTTGTCCTCCCCCATACTCAGCCTCTTTTGCCTACTCTTGCCTGGTCCTTGTCATAACCAGCATCTCCATCATCCCTTCCGTCAGCTGCTCCCTTTAGTTCTGTGACTCCCAACCGTGCTTTAAATCCATCAGGATCTTCAGCCAGTTTGTCCTCCCTCACTCAGCCTCTCGGGTCCTTGCCTAACTCCTATTCCAGCTTCTGTTTCATCAGTACAATCTCTTTTTCCCCCTTTTACTCCCCTTATTTGCCTTTCAAAATATAACCCTAGTGAAACCCTGTCTCCTGCTGAACATGGTGCATAAAAGTACAGTCATCTGACTGGGGTCACTGGACCCAAGAGGCCAGGGGACTGTTGGTGCTACACGACTGTAGAGTCTGGGAACACTTCATACCTTCCTGCTTGCCTCACCTTTCCCCACCTGAGCCCAATCTTACCTGTCTGGCCCTGGTAACCGTTTCACTGAGGATCCTAAAAAAGTGAAAGTAAAGTCACTCAGTCATGTCTGACTCTCTGACCCTATGGACTGTAGCCCACCAGGTTCCTCCTTCATCCATGGGATTTTCCAGGAAAAGTACTGGAGTGGGTTGCCATTTTCTTCTCTAGGCGATTTGCCCAACCCAGGGATTGAACCCGGGTCTCCCACATTTCGGGCAGATGCTTCACCCTCTGAGCGACCAGAGATCCATCATTCCCAGGGATCCTGAGGTGGTCTGACATCTGCTCCTGGCTGAGCCTGTTCCCCACACTGGGTCTCATTCCCTATTCCTCCAGCACTTTTCCCCCAGCAGACAAACATGCCTTAATTTCTCCCATCATAAGAAAATCTCCCGGCCCCCTCCTCCTCAGTCTTGCTGGCTTCTCCTCGCCCTTCATCTTCGCAGCCTCTCACCACAGGTACACCCTGTAGCACAGTTTCTCACCTGTCTCTTTTCTGACTGTACTGATTCGCTTGGAACATAAAGATGAGAGAAAACCATTGAGAGGCTGACTCCCGTGGTCCAGTCCCCTAGCCACCCTACCTGCTGCCTCTCGCTTGTCTGCCTCAATCTTGTCATCCCCGAAGTGAGCTCCGCATCTCTCCACCCTGTTCTCTCATCAGTTGATGGCACTTCTGTCTTCCACTTGCTTAGGCCCAAACCTTAGATTGACCTTTGATTCCACTTTTTGCTTCATAGGCTGAATCTGATTTATTAGCAGATCCTGTTGGATCTACCTTCACAGGGATTCTGAACATCGTTCCTACCCTGGTGTAGGCCACCAGCATCTCTCACCTGGTTTTATGCAGCTGCTTCTCAGTCTTGCTGTTCACATCCTTGGGTGCCTGCAGTCTTGTATCTGTGAGAGCGGGGACATTTGTCTGTCATTCTGTACCTTAAGGGCCCAGAATTGCTTGCTTGGCACACAGATATTCAACAAGTGAATGAACGAATAGGAGATAATTTGGTTTTCCTGATAAGAACAGTTCTTGGGTCTGTGATGGGCTGTGGAGAGGTGGGGAAGTAGAGATCCTGTTAAGAGGCACCCCTCACTGCAAGGCTCAAGTGTCTGTCACCCCAGAATCACAATGGCCAGCAGCAGCTGGACTCCAGGTATTGCATTGACGTGTGATCCCTGGTGCCTCAAGTGACCCCTTCTGTCCTCACCTCCACATGGAGGGACAGGCCCAGCCTTCACACAGGTACAAACCCAACATACTCTGGGTAGTCTGGACGCTTCCTCACAGGAAGCCCTCAGGCTGGGGTTGGATTAGGTCCTGGTGCAGATGAGGGACTCTCCTCACTGCCCTCTTGTCACAGGCCGGCCGGCTGGGCCCAGAGCCAACCCCAGCTGTTCTGCCTGCTGCCCTGTTGCTGATAATTTCCAGAAGATTACATTATGTTTCAAGTCAGCATCTAATCATGAGAGGCTGAAGGGTGTACAAAATAAGAATTTTTATTTCATAATTAAAGCAAAAATGTAATCAGTTCCTTTGGTATTTACTCGGACTTTATCTGCCATACTTTCCCTTTAATAAAAGTACATAAAAACACATTGCCTGTTTTTACTCCTCAGAGCAGCCTTTGCTAACCTAAGAGAAATCCCAGTATTAATTCACTTAATTTTTTTTCCATAAAAAACAGCAAAGTTATAAGAATCTGTTTAACATATGAACCTGCTATTTTTACTACAGTACATTTTCCACCCAGAACAACTCTCACATTTGTCTTAAGATGCAGGTGTTGGAGAAGTACATGAAGTGAAAACCTTTTGTCAAGCAGTCTTGACTCTTTGGTAGAAACTGAAATCCCCTAGGTCCTTTGGGAATGCTGGTGTGGTGCCTTTGCTCACTGTTTGTGAATGGACTGCTTGGCGCATGCATCAGTGAAACAGGGTTCAAATATTGAGCAATTTTAACTTTATTCCTCATGGCTGCTTGGAATACTGCAGAAAATTCTGGATGTCTTTACATCAGACCCTGGGGCTGTGGGCGGCCCAGCATTGTGTTTGATGTGTCATTTCTGTCTTGGTGGCAGACCCCTGAGGAGCTGGATGACTCTGACTTCGAGACGGAAGACTTCGATGTCAGAAGCAGGACAAGCGTCCAGACAGAAGATGATCAGCTGATAGCTGGCCAGAGCGCCCGGGTAAGGGCCAGGTGTGACTTGTCCTGCAGACCCCCTGTCTCTCTCTGTTAGCTTTCTTTTCCAGAAAAACGCTCTCATTATTGAGAACACCATTTTTCCTCTCGTGTTCTCTGGCAGTGGAACCTGATTCTAAGTTGTGGCACCTGCCAGTCCATTGTGGGTTCACCCAGAATGTCTCAGCTAGAGCAGGACAGGGACATGGGCCCCTCAGCTGTACCCTGAGGCTTTGGTTTATGAAGAGATCCGAGTCAGGAAAGCACTATGCTCCAGTCAATGCAATGTTTGTTAATAGGACAGTGAAACTCAAAAAAGATTGCTGTCTTTGCCTATCTCAATGATACCATGGGCATGAACTATTTAATTATTCATGGGGAAAAAAATAACAGTGGTACATTCAAGAAAATCAGAGCCATTGCATTCTAGTCGTTAAATCTTCAATCAATTGCATTTATGTTTTTGGGAGGATGCCAAGAAATATTACTAAGGAGTCTTTTTTCACCCCTCAGAAGTCGTTTTGAATGGCGGGCTCATCTCTGCTTTGAGCCCCACTGGGCCCTGGCACTTGGGGAGCTGAGTCGAGGGGAGCCCTAGGCCTGGGTCTGGGGCTCGCGGTGGGCAGTGGGCCTCTGGCCTCCGGGTGCCGCAGGCTCGGGGCCTGAGAGGTGCACTCTGCAGCAGGTGCTCTTCTGCCTTCTTTAAAACTTACATTTTAAGACTACTTCTGGGTCATCTTGGAAAGGTGGAGATGTATATGCCACCACCAGGGATAGGCCTGCATGCATCAGCCCCTCCCTCACCCCATGGCAGGAGGTAGAGGAGGACATTTTTTTTAAGGTTAAAGGAAGTTTATTTTTCTTCAAAATTTTATTGGAGTATAGTTGATTTACAATGTTATGTTAATTTCAGGTGTAAAGTGAGTCAGTTATACATATATTCATTCTATTTTAGATTCTTTGATAGGTTATCACAGAATATTGAGTAGAATTCTCTGTGCCATACAGTAGGTCCTTGGTTATCTTATATGTATAAAATACTGTATGTTCATTCCAAGCTCCTGATTTACCCACACCCCCATCATGTTTCCCCTTGGTAATCAACCCTAAGTTTGTTTTCAAAGTCTGTAAGTCTGTTTCTGTTTTGTAAATAAGTTCATTTGTATCTTTTTTAAAAAAATCAGATTCCACCTATGTCTAATATAAGGTGATATTTGTCCTTTTGACTTCAGAGGATGAAACTTTTTAAGAATTAAGCAGGTTTTGTCCCTGTGCAGGTGTGATCACAAAGCTTGTACATTAGCCTTCAACCCTTCATACCCTGTTTTTCTCTGTACCAAAACTTATTCTTGAAAGTGGGTCGGGAAGCTATAAACTTCTGCACAAAATGAGAATAAATGGCTCTTCAGGCAAAATGAAACCTATTAAAGCATCATCCTACCTATGTCATAGATTGCTTGGTGGAAATATTCTTGGTTAATGCACTGTGAGGCCTTCATATTCTCTTTATGTAAGAGCTTTCTATGCTTCTGATTTCAGGCGATCATGGCTCAGCTTCCCCAGGAGCAGAAAGCAAAGATTGCGGAACAGGTGGCCAGTTTTCAGGAAGAAAAGAGTAAGCTGGATGCTGAGGTGTCCAAGTGGGACGACAGTGGCAATGACATCATCGTGCTGGCCAAGCAGATGTGCATGATCATGATGGAGATGACGGACTTCACCCGGTGAGCAGCCCCTCCCTGCAGGCCACCTCACGCAGGCAGGATGCTCTGCTCCGCACATTCTCTGCTGTTCATCTCCACCTACGAGGGCTTTAGTTACAGTCATCCTTGTTCCCTTTTTTCAGAGGTAAAGGACCACTCAAAAACACGTCAGATGTGATCAGTGCCGCCAAGAAAATTGCTGAGGCAGGCTCCAGGATGGATAAGCTTGGCCGCACCATTGCAGACCATGTAAGTAACAGACTCACCCCTCAGGCCTCAAAGTTCATCCTGGACTCGGGCAGCCCAGTGGTGGTTAACGGTGTTTTTTCCATGAGCCATAGCACTTTTCCAATCTCAGACATTGTTCTTAACTCACCAATCTGCTTGATTAACATCAGCATAGAGTTTTAAGGATTTCTGAATTCCTGTTTCTTTGACAAGTTTTGTAACACAGGTCCAGTTTGTGTCACAGCACATCTCTGGAGCAGGTGGGTATGTCCTAAAAATCTTGCCTTGATTGACAGCTAAAACTAGCCTTTGTTGTTAGCTCTTCGGATCTCTTTAGGATGTCAGCTCCTGGTAGGAGCTAATTCTGCAAGCCCCAATAATATACTGAAACTAAGTGTGTAAAAGCCTCTTGTGGGTATATTCATGTAAGAATCAGGAGCTCTTTTTGTCTGGTGCTTTGGAAGCATGCGGTGCCCAAGTGGGGACAGACATCTGTGTTCCCAACCACCCAGCCTTCATCCCTTTTCTCTATTGATGTGTTGAAAACAATGTGTAAACCTCCAGGAAAGTTTACAAGCCATTTTCAGCTATAGTCACAAAGCCTTCCCCCTGCTTTGCTTCAAGTGTCTACATGCTCAGCCTGCATCGGGGCTGCAGGGCAGTGACAGTGGTGCCCACTGCTCAAGCCAATGACTGGGAAGCCCTCCTCAACGCCCCTCTTTCACGTATAACCTGTTACTCAGCCCCAGTACATCTACTGGCCACATGAACGTGAGCGCCTTCTGGTCTCGGCAGCCACCACTCAGCCCCTTGTGCACAGACTTCGGCCTCTCCTCTCTGACTCCCTGCTCCGCCCTCCACACAGCTCCCAACAGGGTCTCCTTACACAACCATCTTAAAATGTAGATGAGGTATGGCTCTGCCATGCTTCAGGAGCTGCTGAGAAGAAAAACCCCAGCCTCACAGAAGGGAGGTGTTTGCCTCAACATTTGAGAGGTGCGCTGCTTGCTTCGGTCGAGTCACTTGTTCTCCCTCTTTGCCTAAAACGACTTTGTTGTCAGGTGCTCACAGCTGAGCAGATCTGGCCCCTCTGAGCAGACAGCCCTTGGCTCGAGCTCACGGCACTCTCGCTTCTCTCCAGAAACAGACCGCTCTCACCTTACGGGCAGGGGCCCCAGCAGAGTCGCTGAGGGTGGTGACAGCCCCGGTACCTGGATCACTCTCTCTGGTCCCTGCTGCAGCACTGACTGGGCCTGTCAGAGCAGCCCGAGGGGTGGGTGTGTTTGGGCTCAGAGTGCTCGGTGCTAAGCCTGCTCTCTCTCTCGTCAGTGCCCGGACTCAGCCTGCAAGCAGGACCTGCTGGCCTACCTTCAACGCATCGCCCTCTACTGCCACCAGCTCAACATCTGCAGCAAAGTCAAGGCTGAGGTGCAGAACCTTGGCGGGGAGCTGGTTGTCTCTGGGGTAAGTTTTGTCTGACAGTGGGGAGGATGTGCTGGGAGGGGACCCCAAGTTTCTTCTCGGTTCTCGGAGGCTGGGCTTCACATTGGCTCCTCTGCGTATTGCAGCTCCACTGAGCACTGTTGGTGACAGCCAGGAGCCCTTACTGTGCTGGCCTCTTCCCTTTTGCTTCTGTGGGAAAGAGTATTTTTATACTACTTTCTTTTCTTCCTCTAGAGAGAAAGTGAGCCTGTTGAGAAATTGCAGAGACATACAGCCTTTCTCAAACCTCCTCCATCCTCAGAGAGCCCCACTGTACACTCTCCCTGTTTCCCAGGTCACAGTTCTGGACCTATCACCCTAGGGGAACAAGGACGCTTCCCTCCATGGAAGCCCTGTGGCTTCTGCTAAACCTCACACAATTTCCTTTCAAAGAACTTTGAATATTGGACATACTTCGACCGTTTGCTTACCTGCTTCAACATCAATGCCCCTGTCTCTGGGGAGCAATTACCCATCTTCTCTAAATGTGAGGGGAGCCCCCTGGGTCATTACTGAAAGCATGGGGTGCTCTGTCCAGGAGGCTGACTGACGCCCCCACCCCACCCCCCCAATCCCTGTGGCTCTTCACAGATTGTTCTGCAGATTGTCCCCTGCCTTATTTGAGTGAAAACTGTTGAGGGGTAGGGCAGGTAAGGTAATGGTACCTTAGGTTTTTATTACTCCTGAAACACAGGCATTTTCAGGTGCTTGGAAGAGTGCACCCAGCCGTCGGGAGAGCTGATCAGGAACGAGGGCTGCTGCTGGGCCCGGGGGGAGGGGGGACTCCCTGTCGGGGACTGCAAGGCCAGCTGGACCTCCCACCCCAGACCCCGGCCTGCGCTCCTCACCTCCTATCTGTGCCTCCTAGGTGGACAGCGCCATGTCCCTGATCCAGGCCGCAAAGAACTTGATGAATGCGGTGGTGCAGACAGTGAAGGCGTCGTATGTGGCCTCCACCAAATACCAGAAGTCCCAGGGGATGGCGTCCCTCAACCTCCCTGCTGTGTCGTGGAAGATGAAGGCGCCTGAGAAAAAGCCCTTGGTAAAGAGAGAGAAACAGGATGAGACACAGACCAAGATTAAAAGGGCATCTCAGAAGAAGCATGTGAACCCCGTGCAGGCCCTCAGTGAGTTCAAAGCTATGGACAGCATCTAAGGCTGCCCCGGCCCTCCTAAAGATTTCTTCACTCACGTGTATTTGCTAAATAGAACACTGATGTTAGATTCCATAGGGAAATAGATGCTTGAGACCTGGCCAACCTGGTGAATTTTGCAAGGACATACTTGTGTTTAAGTCAGTCAAAAATACTTTTAGAATTCAGGAGCATATATCTAGCTATATTTTTTATACTCCTAAATAATTAAAAGTAAAAATTCCATAACCAAAGAGACCCCCACATGAACCTGTTGGTAAGACTGTTGACCAAGATGAGATACCTGTCCTCCCAGTGGTGGCAGCAGTAGGTTTGGGAGAGGGGATCTGCCTGCACCCTGGTTCAGGGAGGGGCTTCCCCCGGTTCTGGCCACTTGGCTGGTAGTAAATGACCAAGGACGACCCGGAGCAAGCATCCCGGGCATCTTAGAAGGCCCTGGAGAAAGGAACATTCCCAGACAGGTCTTTAGAGGGAAAGACCACACAAAACTAATTAAAACATGTATCACAGAGAAAACAGATTACTCTCTTTATAACATGAAACGAGGATATTAATGCATGGTTACAATTACTAATGTACTCTGCTGTGGGATATTAATAAAGTTGCTTTTTTCAGGCTAGAATGTTGTGATGCCATAATCAGAACATGCTCTTTTACCTTCCTTCAGCTTCAAATGCAACTTCATCATTGGGTTCACTTCTAATAATTGCAGTGCTTCCTGCCTTGGGCTTAGGAGAGAAGCCTGACAAAATAGTGTTTGCTTAGGCAATAATTTAGACTTAACCTTATTTGTGATTACTATAGTGATTACTATAACAACAAGGTATAATTTTACTTTATTTAAATTTTATGAATTTGAATGTTTTTTACACTAACTTTTCCCAATAAAGTCCACTATGAAACCAAGTCTAAGGGGCCAGAGTCCTTTTCTTTGCCTTTCTGTAGAGTGGAGTTTTACATCAGACTCTCCTGAATTTGCCCCCAGCATCTGCCACGCTCCGGCCTCCCGGTGGCCCTCTTTCCTGTACGGTGCTGCCCAGGGAGGGAGCAGACTGTGCACAGGGCTCAGGGCTGTACCTCCCTGTAGCTTCCAGGCTGGCCGGCTGGCAGGGCCATGCCCACAATGGGAAGTCACATGTCTACATTTCAGGGTGCAGGTCAGAACGTCAGATGCATCCTTGACATCTCCCTGGATGTCACCCCCTCCCCTTCTGAATCATCCTTACTGGTTTGCAACTGTACCATGATAATGGCTGCCTCACAAACCTCCTAAACCTGCTGTCCTTTCCCAGCCTACATCCCCATTTCCTAAAGAGTGTGTCGTCTTTGTCTCCCCTTTCTCACTTCCCGCCATTCCAGTCGGCTCTGCACTCCCATCTTCCTCTCGTCACCATCAGCGGCCCAGGTGCACAGGTCCTCCCGGCTCACAGCTCCTCCCTTGTCCTCTGAAGCACCTCACTCTGGTTTCCTGTCTTCCTCACGGGGTGCTCCTCTTCCTGTTTGAAGTTGTGCTGTCTGTCCTGGGGCTCAGTCCTCAGCCTCTTCTCTTTGGTTCTGCTCACTCCTGATCTTAGCCAGATTTCTGGCTTTAAATACCATCCAAATGCCAACTTTTCCTAGAACTAGACTTCTATAAACTGGCGGCCTCCTAAACTCTCCACTTGGATGTCTTTGTACATATTTCACACAGATTCTTCCCTTTGAAATGTATGCTGGGGCCAACTAGTTCTCACCAGTTCTGCTTGCCATCACCTGGTCTAAGACCTCATCACTGCATTAGCTTCTCTTTGCATGCAACAAACTGCCCTAAAACTCAGCAGCTAAGACAATAAGCATCACTCACAGTTTCTGAAGATCAGGAATCCAGGAGCAGCCGAGTGGAAGATTCTGACTCTTGGGTCTCCTTTGAGGTTGTCTCTCTGGAGGCTTGTGAGCAGAGGACCCACTTCCAGGCTCCTTCACAGGGTGGGAGGCTGCGGTCCGTGCCAGGTGGGCCTGCTTTCCCACAGAGCAGCTGATGCCGTGGCAGCTGCCCCCCGCCCCCACCAGAGCGAGCGAGGCGAGAGGATGGCAACCAGATGGAAGGTACTGCACGTTTTAAAACCCTGATCCCAAAAGCGATACGTGATGCCTTCAGTGTTACGTTGGTGACACAAACCACCCCTGGTCCACAGTGGGAGGGGACAACATGGGCACAGGCCAGGAGGTGGTTCCCATGGCCCCTGCGCGTGGACCACTGCAGTAGCCGCCTTCCCTGCACCGCCCCCCCAGCCCCCACCAGACATCCCCATCACCGTTTCCAAGGCTCACAGTAACCCCTCAGAGACAAATCAAAGCATGTCATTCTCTCAGCTCAACGTTCCAGTTGGCTTCCGTGTCCTAAAAGCCAGAGTCCTAATGATGAGTGTGGCCGCTCATTGTCTCTGGCCTTTCCTCTCACCATTCTTTGCATCTGCTCTTTGCCACTTTTGGTTCTGCTCTCCCCAGAGACCCCCATTTCTTCTCAATATCTCCTTCAGGTGTCTTGTCAAAAATCTCTATCAGAAAGACCTCCCTTGATATTTTGTCTCCCTGCTTCAGAGAGATAGGAATCCACTCTCCAAGACAAGGACACAGTGAACAGGCACCCTGGGGACCCGGGGATCCCTCATGGGGCCAGGCCCACAGACGCTGACCTCCCTTCACTCAGCCCCTCCTGGCTGACTTCAGAATCCATGCTGACAGTTGGAACACTCACCGCTTTTGTTGCCATGAACTGCAGCACGGCAGCGCCAGGTAGACCGTCCAGTCCACCCATCTGCTCAGCCCATCCACTTCTCTCAAAGGCTGAGCTCACCCTGGTCTGGACAGTCCCCTCTCTTAGCCCCCAGCATCCATTACCCACTTTCCACCAAGTGGTAAAAGAAGCTTCCAAAAACATTTCTCAAGAGTCAGTCCTCTGCACACAGCCCTCAGGTACCCCATGTCTGCCCTGGGAGTATCTGGACTGACTGTGCCCTCTGCACCCACAGTGCCCACTGGAGGCAATTCCTGGGATGCCCGCACGCTGCCCCCCACAAGCCCATCACTTGCATGTCCCAGGCATCACCTTCGCCATCCCAACATTAATAGCACACACTTTACCAAAAAGATGAAAGTTCTACTGGACTTCGCCACCTCCTTAAGCAATAGCTATGAAATGTTTGATGTGCTACAGTTTTTCTAATACACATTAAAATTTCAGTAAAGTGGTCATTGCTATAGCACGCAAAATCCCTTGTGCCAAGACGGGCAGGCGTGGCCCACGACCACCCCCTTCTTACAGGCCTTGGCTCTGTTGCCCCAGCACGTGGTGTTGCAGTGCCCACCCACACGGGACTGTCTGGCATTCTTTGGGGAAAAGGCAGTGGTCTTGGGGACCCCATAACCTCACAAAGGCCCTGGCATGTGCTTGAGAAATTGTTGAACTGTAAATGAGTCACTGCTTATTTAAACCAGTCAACCAGAAGATACTGGGAGGCAGAAAGCAGGTCAGAGAGGTGGCACCAGAGGTCTTGCCCAGTGATCCTGAGTCCTCCGCCCTCCTCACAGACTATGGGCTGAGTTTGGGGGAGACCAGCCTCACCGTTTCTGTGTGGGGGTTGCTCCTGCCCCTTGGCCACCACTAAAAGGACTGTCTCCCCTCCACTCACATCCCGAGGCTTCTTGCTGTCAGCCAGGGCAGCCATGACCCTCAGTGTCACCTCCGTGTGTGACACCTCAAGCCAGCTCCTCCCCTCGGCGCCTCAGCCTGGCATTCTGGGTCCAGCTGCCCTGCACCCCCCACCACGACCTCATGCAGGGTGGGCAGAGCCCCGCTGCTCTCCCCCCTGCCCTGCTAACCACAGGGCAGTGCCTCCCACACCCCTGGGCAGACACCTGGGCGCCCCCTCACCTCTGCAGCCTTAATCCTCAGTTTCCACTCTCCATCCAGGTAAGGATCACCCCCCACTGAAGGAAGAGGAAAGATGCCACATGCTGGGCACACCCAGGGCCCGTGTAGGCCTTCACCCACATCCCCTCGTTGCTCGTTTACCGCCCATGATGTGTCGCTATTAACTGCCTCTCAAACTCGACAGGAGTGGGGACCGACTCCCTCACCCAAGTCACATAGCCCCTCCTCCCAGCAGCTCAGTCAGTCCCTCTAAAGCCCCAGGAGTCCCAGAGGACAGGCCCTTCTCCCCAGAGACACCCTCAGGCTCCCACCGCACCTGCCCTGTTCCTGCGCTGTCCTCAGGACTGCATGCCAGCGTGCAGGGATTCTCCAGGGTCCTGGGTGAGGCCACCCCATGACTAGTCACTGGATCCCAGTCCAAAGCATTCTAGCCCTCAATTCTCACCCCATTTCCTGCCTGACCAGGTTTGCCTTCCCCCAGTGGTTCTCATCAGCACACAAAAACATGTCATAGACGCCAGAGACAAAAAGCTTTTCTGGGTCCACGTCTCCCTCCCCTGAGACAGAGGTCCTCTCCAGTGCCCACCATCACTCTCGCCGCTCCGTGCAGCCCTCCCCTCAGCCCCACGTGCTGCTGGCAGCCACGCTCTCCCACCATCACATCCTCCCTCACCTTGCTCGAGTCTCCGTAACATGCTCCCCCCCCTGGTCTCTAACACTCAGCTGGTCCAGGCCACTGACCTTGGGTCTCTTCTGCTTGATGAATAATGTGCAACAATCAGGTTTTCACGGTGGGATAGGGAGAGGCTGCATATATCTCCATATATTTTGTTACACATTTTACTCCTATAAAGGAATTACAGTACACAACTCACAAGTAACGAAATATGCAATATTCTTTACTCTCGATTCCACACAGCTTAAATTCCACTGAGGCCTTCTTTGATTTTTGCTCAAATCTTGCATCCATAGCCAACCTATGGTTGAAACTGACAAATGAGTCTAGTTCTGACATGAATGCTGGTTGATGTTTTTGTTTTCCTTAAGGAGTAAGGAAGTGAAAGAACAAAAATATCTGTGGGAATTTCACTTGTCAGTGAATGATGACTTTGCTGAATCAGACAATATCTGTCAAATACTGTAAGACATTTTCCTCAATTTTTTGTGCTAAATATAGATGACACACAAAGTTTAATTGGCGTTAATATCTTCTTCATTACCCTTTTTTAAGTCTAGACAATCAACACAACAATAAATTAAGCCTTGATTTGTAACATTTCCCGACTTCCCTGGTGTAAATACTCCCACCATGTCAGATTTCCAGCCACCCACGAGGGGTCCTGCTGGTGGAGCTGGGAAAAGAAGTTCTAGGGCACGGTTAGCGTTTCCACCATCAGATGCGACAGACGCTAAGTGATCTCAGAAGCACAGAGAAGTCAAATGCTAGGAAAGGAAACGTCTGAGTATTTGAAAGTGTTAGTTGCTCAGTTGTGTCCAACTCTGTGATCCCATGGACACAAGGCTCCTCTATTCAAGGGATTTCCCAGGCAAAAATACTGGAGTGGGTTACCATTTCCTCCTCCCGGGGATCTTCCCAACCCAGGAATCAAACCCAGGCCTCCTGCATTGCAGGCAGATTCTTCACCATCTGAGCGACCAGGGAAGTATTTATTATCTTACAATTTTTTAGCTATAATTTACACAGTAAAATTCACTTTGTGGGGTTTCTGAATTTTGACACACGTGGTGGTTACCACCACAACTGAGACACAGAACAGTTCCAACATGCTCCCCAAGATTCCAATGTGCTACCCTACTGTTGTCGAAATGTCCTCTAAGTCCTGAAGAAACCCTTTCCCTATAGTTCTGCCTTTCCCAGAAAGTCACATAATGCCACAGGATGCAGCCTCCTGAGCCTGGCTTCTTTCAAGCGAGCAGCATGCATCTGGGGCACACACATGTGCTGCGGGCAGGGCGGTCTGTTCTTTGCTCACGGAGCAGAGCAGAGGGTGGGTGTTACCGTGTTGGTGCGTCCACCCCCAGGTAAGGGATGTTTTACCTGTTTCCAGTTTTGTTTTTACAAATAAAGTTGATATAAATGTTCAAGTACAAGTTTTTGTATAAACAAGGATTTTTATCTTGGGTAAATACCTAGGAATGAGATGGAGATGCTGTCTCACTGGCATTTTATATGTAATTTGTATACCCACTTTGGTGATGTCTTTGCAAGTCTTTATTTTTGAAAATTGGATTGACTGTTTTCTTGCTTTTGGAATTCTTCATATATTCTGGATACGGAATCTTTTGTCAAGTATTTTTTTTTAAATTGATTCTGGATACAAATCCTTTTTGCCAAGTATGTATTTTCTCCCTGTTTTTGGCTTGTCTTTATTTTCTCAGAGAACAAGTTTCTAATTTTGATATAGTTCAATCTATCAGTTTTTAACTTTATGAATTGTGCTTCTGGTGGTATAGCTAAAAACTCTAACACAAGGTCACAAATATTTATTTTCCTGCTTTCTTCTAAAAGTTTTACAATTTTTCATTCAGGTCTATATTTGGCTGCGTTAAATTTTGGGTAAGACGGCAGCTATAGGTCAGGGTTCATTTTCTAAAACATGGCTGTCCAATTGCTGCTGCACCCTTGACTCTTTCTCCCTCACACACCACATGCAGTCAGTCAGCAAGTCCTTTCATGAGGACCTTTAAACACATCTGGAGTCCGACCAGTTCGCATCACCTCCTCCATCATCACCCTGGTTCACACCACATCAGCTCTCACCTGGATTCTCCATCAGACCCTGCACAAGCTGCCTGCTTCCATCCTTGCTCTTGCGTCATCTGTTCTCACCACAGCAACGTGCGTGGTCCTGTTAAAATGTCAGTCATGCTGGGTCTATCCTCTGCTCACAAGTCTCCAATGGCCCCCATCGCAAAGCAGCAGCTCCAGTCCTCACCAGAGCTGCCAGGGTCCGCCCTCCCCTTTATGCTCACTATTCTCCCTTCCACCGACTCTTGCTTTTCTTCCAACACCCCAGCCATGTTCCTGCCTCTGCTATTTCCTTATATACAAAGCACTTCCCCAGATCCCACACGACTCACTGCCTCACTTCCTTCTCTTCACACTCCTCATCCCCCATTCTGAGCTTTATTTTTCTTCACAGTTTTCAGCATTCACTGCTAGACATCACGTTATGTAGCCCAGGTTGTACTCCTTGGCTATAGGTCCCAATGTCACCCAAGGGAAGGCAGACAAAGGCTCCTCCTAGACCTGCAGACAACAGTTGCCGATGAACTGGACGGTGGAACCAGAATCCACATCCCTGTGGCCCAAGCCCTCGGTCACACTGTGCCTGTCTCCTGGGAGGCTCTGTCAGGGCCCAAGACTAAGGACCAAGAAGGCAGAGGTCCAGGATGACCCAGATGAGGCCACTGAGAAGGCAGACTACAGACCAAGCTTCACCCCTGCTGACGCCTTGTGTATGTGAAGGAGATGGTAGATGCAATGCCATCACCTGGCTGTGGGCTCAGTCGCCTGGCACTGTGTGCCTCCCCTCACTCACTCCCACGTCCCAGCACCTTTCTGGACCTGGCCTGCTCGGCCATCTCTCCTGCCCCTCCCACCACTGCCTGTCAGATTAAAATGATCTTCTGAGTCAAACATTCAAGCTTTCCAAAGCGTGTTCTGCCCAGCAAACTCCAGCTCTGCCCCTCGCCGCCTCTGTGACCTCAGGCAGATCATTCAGCCTCCCTGGCTGTGACTTCCTCATCTGTGAAATGTACAAGGCTACTGACAGGTTTAGAGGCTGCGAGCCAGCAGGCATCCAACTCTGTGGACTGATCCCCATGACGCCTGGGTCCCAAGGCATCCTACCCCAACTCCACAAACCCTGGCCTCCCTCCTGCCCGCCAGGAGGACACTCTGCTGCAGCCCTCCCAGGCTCTCCATGGGCAGGAGCAGGGCTGAGGCCACTGACCTGCCCCAGGTTCCTCAGGGCCTCAGTTTGCCCTCAGCTCAGTGAAACTGCAATTTCTACACGCAAGGCCAGGATGGGGAGAGTTCTACACAGAGGCTGGGAGGGGCGGCCTAAGCAGCAGGAGTGAGCCTCTGGTGCACTGGGAAAAGCTGAAAAACAAACGTACCAGAATCCAAATCAGGAAAGCTCAGAGCAGGGGTTGCTGTGGCAACCGCAGCAGGCTCCCAGCCTAGCGCTCAGCCTCTCCCGGGTGGGGGCTGCGACTTGTCAGGCTCAGCTGCCCCTGCCTCCAAGGCTGCCACCTCCAGCTCAGTGCAGATCACATGGACGCAGAAGAGGGGGAAGGGCACGGAGAGGCCCCTCTGCTCCGTCAGGTGGGCCCAGCAGGCCTGGGCTCCCACTACCAGCTGTAGAGAGATTATTCCTCTCCAACAGTGATACCTCCCCACAAAGGCCTCCAGAGTGCACCGGGCCCCTCCCAGTCCCACCACCCAGGACCTAGAGCCAGTGAACAGCTCCAGCCTCACCCATCAGCTGCCTGGGCTGACACAGCACCCCTGTGTGTGGAGATTCCCCTAGGCTTCTGCCTCCGGCCTTGAAACTAACATGCAGGCGTGGGATGGAGGGGGCAGAGTGCCCTGCACAGCTGGGGGAGGAGGGACGAGCACGCGTGCCGGACACCGGTGTGGTGCTTTCTGTGTGTCTTCTCGCGTTTAATGGCACTCCCCTCTGACAGAGGAGAGAACAGTCTCAGCGAAGTTAAGTGTCATCCCAAAAGTCACAGAGCCACTGGTGGGAGAGAGCCGAGTCCAGCTGGGATTCTCTTAACACCTGGGCCTGGATCCTTCCCACGGGCCCGTTACCAGGCACCCACCCAGCATGTCACCAGTGAACCTCAGGGGCCTGTCACCCAGTGACCACCAAAGCGCTGTACCCAGACTGCAGACACACAGCAGACAGCGGCTGTCACGCTTCCATTTAATAGCCAAGCCAGCACTGCCCAGATGATGCCCAGGCCCCAGTAGGGAAGTCCTCCCTCCCACCCAGTACCCCCTGAAGAGCCCACCCAAGCTGGTGCCCCTCAGTCTCACAAGTAGCATCCTGGTGTTAGAGGCAGCCTCATCTCAGCTCCGTCAGCAGGCTGTCGATGGAGTCCAGGAGTTCCCGGAAGTAACCCTCGTCCTCGCCCTCCTGGAGCTCCAGGGCGGCCAGTGCCTGGTACTCAGCCTGCAGGGTGCCCAGTGTCCTGCGGAGCTGCATGTCCTGATGGAAGCGGTCCCGGCAGGTGGCCAGGAGGGCGCCCAGCGTCTGCAGCACCTTCTCGCGGGCGTCGTGCTCTGGCAGTGCCAGGAGGTGGGCGGTGATCTCGCACCAGCCCTGCTCTTGAAGGCTGGGCAGGAGGTGCACCCGGCGATACTGCTGCAGCCTCTCGGGGGACATGTCCCGCGTCAGCGCGGCATCCTCCTCTGCAAACATCTGCCATCCGCACGGCCGGGGCAGGGGTGGGGGCACACGGGACAGAGAACACACAGAGTGCCGTCAGCTCTGCCCTTCAGACTTAAAGGCACCTGGCTGACCCATGAGTCTGTCCCCTCTCTGTCCACACCTTTGGGCCTCAAAGGCCCTTCGGGGGCAAAGTCAGCTGGATTCACGGCTCCACACATGCTCTCCAGCCCGTCTAGTCCACCCATCCACTCATCAAAAAAAAAAAACTGCAGTGTGCCAGGTGCTGGAGAAACCAAGATGGAGACAGGACCCCTGCCCTCAAGCAGCTCTGGATCTAGCAGAACAAGTCTTCACTGTCACAATGCATTTCGTGCAGCAGGACAGGGTGGAGGCAGGTAGTCTGGGCTCAGATCCTGCTCCACCACTGACAGCTGAATGACCGAATGGCCTTGAGCCAGCACTGAGCCTCCCTAGGACTCAATGTCACCATCTCTCACGTGGACGAGAAGACGAAGCCCCTTCAGGACTGCTGAGAGGACTCAATGGGACAGTGAACATGCAGCCCGGCACACGGAGCCCACCAACAAAGTGAGCTTTACCATCATCAAACAACAGCTGTGCCAGCGGCAGCATCACCACCACAACCACAGATCCACTCCCTCAGAGGAGTCGGGCATGCCGGGGAGAGGAGGCTGGCATTTCGATGAGTCTTAAGAGGCTTGTGGGAGTTGTCCAAGGGGACAAGGGTGGAGGGTTCACACATGTGGGAGGGCTGTCACAAGAGGCCTGGGCCTGTCTCATGTTTGTAGCCCAGCAGGCTGTTATGGTGGGTGGGCACCAGGGCCAGGCTGGGCACAGAACACACAGAGCCCTGTGCATCCCTGGCCTCTATGCCGAGGGAAGTCTGGGCAGGAAGTTACACATGGCCTGTGTCGGTGATGTGTAGAAACCCAGCTCCAATAGAATGTGGTGGGAACCAATCCTGGCAGGAATTCAGAGGCAGGGAAGGGAATACCTGTGACCTGACAGATCACCAGCTCATTTCATTACATAGCGTACTAACCACTGCACGATCACAGCACGCCACCAGGAATCTACCAAGTTACTTCACCCGTCAGAGGAAGTTATGCAGAGATGGAGGAGCAGCAGTAGGTGCACTAAATGTACTTGCTGCTGTAACTCCAGGGGAGAATGGGGCATGCAGATGACAGAGCAGGCAAGGAGAAAGCCCGGAAAAAGCTCAGGGCACACAGCAGACCACCTGATGGCTCTGGGGCTCCTCAGAGCCGGCAGAGGAAGCAGGGAAGCAGAGAGGGTCAGCTTTCTGACACAGAAAGGCTGAGAGGGACATGGCTATCGTTTCCTAACCTACTCCTATCTTGCCAGCTCCACCCGCAAAACACCCCAGTCCTGCCAGCTCTCTGCCCCAGAGCACTGCTTCTCAATGTACTTTTCAGTCCCCTGCCTCCCAGGCCCAGCCTACCCCCTCCAGGCCCCACCCCAAACCCTTCACACTGGCCATTTCTGATGATAAAGATGGACTCCCTGGAACGTGAAGGGTCTGGAGGCCCTGCCCCTCGGGCACTCGGATACCTCCCCACTGGTGCCCAGACTCTGGCACTTGTCACACTAACCTTCCCCCAGGGGCTGTGCAGGGGCAGCACCAACTCCACAGTCAACCTGACTCAACCCTCAGATCTCACTCAGCAACTCCTGACCGCTCCAAAGAGTCAGGGCCCTGATCGTGAGCCTCCAGGGCCCACGCACTCTGGGAGGGTCTCTGGTAAACGTCTGCCTGGAAGGACGGCAGGAGGGCAGGGACTACAGGCCAGGCACGGCACCGGGCAGGCAGACACCTAGGCAACACTTGCAGAAGGGCTCTTCAGCTCCATGGAGGCACAAGACGTGGGTTCATGACCACAGTCAGGCATCCCAGCTCTGCAGGAGCCCAGATGTCAGGACAAAGTCTCTTAGTAGAGAGCTGCCCAGAGCCAAGGGACAGAAGAAGCAATGCCTGGGGTTGGCAGACAATGGACGGGGCAAGGACCGAGGAGCCTGACAGTCTGAGAGGTGGGTCCACACTCTCCTGGGAATTCTGAAGTCCAGCCACTACCTCCTACATCAAAGGTGCTCTCAAGGAACATGGCACCCCACCACCCTGCCACACCTCTTCCTTCAGGAGCCCTGTACCCATCCCCAGTGTATTCTCTCTGAGAAACCACAGAACAAGACGCCCTGATGGCCTCAAGTGTACAGCACGCCTGACATCTGTTCTAACGCTCGGGCTGAAACCCCTCCACCATCTTCCTCCTGCAGACAGACATACTGTTTGCAGAGACATCAGGCCCTCTCTGATCCTCATGGCACCCCAAAGCCTCCGGCTCCTGGGCCAGCTGACTGACAGAGCCTTGGTCAAACTGCCAGCAGAGGCTCCCCAGGGATGACGCAGTCACAGTGCCTTGTGCCAAGGCTGGGGGCAGCAGAGACACCAAGACAGCAGGGGAAAGTGACAGGGTTCTCCCGGGAAATGCCAACCAGTGTACATGTCCTTCCCCAGGCTTGCTGGCCTGTTGCCAGGACGTCAACTGCACCCAGGCCTTATTAACTGGATGTGAGCACCTCATGGCTGCCTGCTGTTCTGAGAAATCAGGTTTCTGCAGTTTAGAGGGGTGAAGAAAGTGGGAGGGGAGGGGAGAGACAGGGATAGGGACAGACTGAGAGACAAGACAGGACAAGAGAGGCAGAGAGAGCGACTGCACATAAACAAAAGCTAAGAGGGGGAGAGAAAAGCAGCATGACAATCCTGATCCAGCCTGAGGCCTGGGGGAGGGGTGCACAGAGCCGTGGAGGCCTGGTGAGGATGGGGCAGGCCCTGTCTCCAGCGTGGTCCCTGCAGCCGCCCAGCCCTGCTCCACTAATCCAAATCGGCTGTGGGGAGAGTGTGGCCTCTGAGAGGCAAGAGAGAAAACCCTGCCAGAGCTCTCTGCAGCAGCTGAACTAAGAATCAGGCCTGGCTGCTTTTACCCTCTTCCTAATTAAGACACTTTCCAAGCTCACAAAGACCAAAGTGGGCTGGGCACCAAGTCTCCTTACAGGCAGCAAGCCCCTGGGGTCCTCCTCCAAACCAGAGGAGGCACCTTCAGGTTTCCAGAATCTTCAGGTTCAGCGTTATTCCAGCCCACTCCTCGGTCTCCTGACTGCTGTGGTGGCTCCAGACACAAGCCGCCCCACCCCACCTGCTCCCTGTCGCCCCCACCCTGCGCTTCACGATACGTGACCTTTCATTCCATGGAGGGCTGATCTAGCTGTTCAGGCCTTCGGTCACACTGACCCCTGTGCCTGCACACTTGGCCCTGACCATGGCCAGCGTCCCCTTTTCCCTTCCACTCCGCGCAGCTCAGGTGTGAGCTCAGCAGTCACCTCCCACAGAACATCTGCCCTGACGTCTCGGAAGTCCTGGGCGCCACAACATCCCTGCCCAGCTCCGGGCTGGCACATTTGCTCAGGTCACTCCACTATGAGGATGGAGGGAAGGATGGAAGATACTGGGGGAGGAGGAGGTCAAATGACCAGAAGCGCACGCAAAGCAGAGGGCAGGGGTGGTCGGGCCCTGGACACTCACCTTCTCAGTGACCAGGTCGTAGAGGAGGGTGACCACACGCACGGCCAGCACCTCCATGCCCTTCTCCTGGACCAGACTCCTCAGCACCTGCAGCCCTCCCAGCTTCAGGAACTGCTGTTGGGCATAGGGGAAGTGTCGTAACAAGGAGCACAGGGCGAACAGGGCCTGGGGAGAAACAGACCCAGATGAGTGAGGGGCCACAGAAACCAGGCCTTGTGGCAGGCACCCGGAGGAGCCCCAAGTACCCCAGCTCAGCTCCCTTCTCTATGGCTCCACCCGCCACCCTTGAGATTAGCTGCACCCGAGGACCCAAGGCTGACAGAGCCAGGAGAGACATCAGACACCCTCAACATCACCCAGTGGACAAACGGAGGCCCAGGGCAGGAGCTGGGGTGCTGAACCTGGGACAGCACTTGGGAGCTGAACCCAGGCCTCAGATACCTCACAGGCTGCCCGGCTGCTTCAGAGAGAGGCCCTCCCCTCCATGCTACCCAGGGATGACCACTCAGGCCCCCAAGGGTGATGTGTGCAGTCTGGGGAGGGACCCTCGTCTTCTAGGTTCCACAGGTGTGCTGAGGTCTGAACCAGAAAAAGGGCAGAAACACACCTTCTTCTTTGTGGTGAGAGGCTGCTCTGTGGCTAGAATGACCAGCAGTTTCTGCAGGGCTCCCCCCTCAATGGCCTCCACCTGGACCTTCGGGTTGCTGTGGGGAAGAACAAGAAAGCATGATTTTGTACCTACTCACCAACTTGGGGGCACGCTCAGCCCAGATAAGGGGGCTCCCACCACAGCAGCCCTCCCTGGGGAAGAACAAGGTGGGGTTCCCACTCTTGACAGGCTAGGACTTAGCTGGGCAAACAGAAACAAAATGGCACGGGTCCACCTGGGTACAATGGCCTATGGCACAGGCGACAGCCAAGGCCCCAGGCCAGCGTCCACTCCACATCAGCCAACAGGCTGAGGTGATCTGGGGATGGAAACCCCATTTTAAGATCCCGCTATGCTAAACGTGCTTCTTCAGGGTCCCTCCAACAGAAAGCCTTCCTCCAAGCTCCTCGAGGCAGCCGTATCTGCTCCCCCGCTGCCTTCAGGATCCCAGAAGCATCACGCTTTGGGGAAACACTAACGAGGTGTGGAGCTGCAAGGCCTCTTCTGCCCTCCCCCGTCCCGGGTGGCGCACACAGACAGAGGGTGGGGAGGAAGGCAGGCAGAAAGAATAGGATCCAGGGAGCCTCTGGTCCTGGGGAGATCCCGACACAGGACCAACCCAGCTGCCTCCTGCCCAACTCTCCACTCCGTGCCTGCCCCTGCATCCCAGCACAGGGTCTGCTGTGGCGCAGGCCCCGGACAACAGGGAGTGAGCAAGCTGACACGTGTACAACCGTGACTGCATCAACCAGCAAACGGGCAACAATGAAACACTCAAAACCCAGGGCTGCCCCTGGAACTCCAGTCCCCATTCTGGGCTGGAGAAAAGAGTGATGAGCTTCAAACAAACATTTCAGGCAAAGCCCTCCCGGATGAAAAGATGGGGGTGGTGGCTGAAGGGTAAGACCTCCCCTGGGGCAGGGTGGCAGACAGGGATATGGCCGGGAACCATTTGCTTTCTAAGGCCAAACTGGTGATGAATTAAGGATTGAGAGCCAAGTGCAGGGACCTGTGTAGTCAGGCCCTCGAGGAAGACTGAGATGCCCTCACTAGCAGCTTGTGAGGTCTTGGGAAAGGCGGCAGGCAAGTGAAAGCCTGAGACCAGCAGCAAGGAGACGGGGTGGGGGCTGGGCCTGAGGTGAGACGAAAGCACACGAAGGGCCCCCACTCTCTTTGGGCTCTGGCCGCCAAAAAAGTACCCTGGAGACCCAAAAAGGACCTGTTTCTCCAAACCCCCATCTTGGCAGGGGGCCCTCACAGCATGGGGAGAATGAGGCAGGATGCTCAGGATACAGACAAATCACAGAGACGATTCCTGGTCCAAAACCCAAAGAAAGGGGAGGCAGCCAAGGAGAGAGAGCAGGTGGCTCACAGGAGAGGCCCCGGCCAGACAGTACGGTCACGGTCACGGGGCCCAGTGAGTGCCTGATGGCCCGCCCTCTACTCCTGCCAGGCGGGGCTTCAAGGCTCAGTGCAGACCGAGCACACAGGCCAGTTTTCCTGCTGTAAAATGGGAGGAGCCCGCACCCCTCTGCAGAAAGGACACGGGGGTGGGTGCTGGCTTCTCCCACTGCAACGTCACTTGTGTCTGAAGAGCTGTCTGGAGAAAAGGGCTGGGGTCCCTGGAGAGGAAGGCTGACAGCTCCTCTCCAGACAGGCAGGTGGGTGCTGATGCTGGGAGTCTGGCACTGAGCCTCTTCCCTACCCCCTGCTCCCCTAACTTGAGACAGGCAGCTGCTTCATCAAAGGGTGAGCTAATTAGGGCTGTCTCTGCCATCGCGTGTCTGAGGAACGCTCAACCGCAACAGGCAGGGTCTAGGAAAAGAAGTCAACCACGCTGAGAAATTCACACCCAACGTCAGATGAGTCTCCCAAGGAAGCGGGGCTAGGAGGCCCAACATCGCCTCAGCCTCTGGGAGCAGCACAGAGGGGCCCTGTCCCCAGCAGGCCCCCAGAGAAGCAGACAAGCTCCTTCAAAGACGGCATGTGAAGCCTCGTTCTCTTCCACAGATCTGCTGAGAACAAGACCCAGAGAGGCAACACAGCTCAGGTGCAGAGGGGCCCCCACGGAGGCCCAGCCTGAGCATCCCTGGAGCAGTCTGTGGGGCTTCAGAGAAAGAATAGGACAGTCTGGTCTGGAAGAGCCAGCAGGGCTGCCCGAAAAGAGGAGAGACTGCAGGAGACCCGGAGGTCAGGAGGGGAAGACAGACCAGAAGACTGGCATGTGCTCAGGGAACAACATGAGCATGTTCAGAGAGGCTGGGAGACCGTTCAGTGGAAGGCTGCCCTGAAGAATCACAGAGAACAGGGCTCAGAGGTGCAGCTGATCCTCCTGAACTTGCTCCTGCTTCCTTTCCCTCGACACTGGCAAGGCAAAGTGGGGAGTGGGACACGTGCCTCCACGGCACAGAGACACAAGAGAGGGCCCAGGAGAAAGGCCCGAGTCAGGAGTGTGACGCAGGGGTGGGAGAGGACTTGGAGGGACGCTCTGAGGCAGGCCAGCCCACCACCGCAGGCCAGGCCGGCGCTATGGTGCGGTGTGCGCCTGTATCTGCCCAGCATTCTCTCTCCTCACCAGGCTCTGACAGCCTTTCCCCCCTTCCTCCTGTGACTGACTCTCCCACTCCCTGTGGTCCTAATGGGTAAGGGCCTGTGGCCCAGCACTGGTTCATCATGTCCACCCTTCACCAGGCCCTCAGTGGGCTGCCGAGGATGGGCCGTCAGAGCCCTTCAGTCTTTGACACTGGAGTCAGGACACAGAAATTTCTTCTCCACAGGCAGACAGTGTGCTGCAAGCCAGGGGTACCTACAGCCAACAGCAGCCAGGTTCGTCCCAACCCCTCCAAAATGGAGGGAAGCCTATCCAGAGTAGGAAAGAATAGAGCTCAAACACAGAAGTACACCACCGAGAAAAAGGGAAAGCCTCGTGCCTACTGCCACTTGATAGAATCACTTTCATGATCTACTCTTTCCCACCTGCAGCAGAGTCCTGAAGACCTGGGTAAGTAGAGTAGGACCACTGGCCAAATGTGGGCCTGTAGCCGAGTGTGGCCTTGGCAGCCCTGGGTCTACACCTTGACCAGCTTGAATCAGAGAACCCACGTAACTCGAGGCCCTACCCCAGGGCTCAGGGGTTCAGTGGTTCCATGGACATGCCAGAGACTCCATACACAACCCTTCTGAAAACAGCCTTCTAGTGCTGTCCAGTCAAGGGGCTGAGGAAACACAGCCAGAGGGTGGAAAAGACCAATCTCACATTTCTAGATGGCACTCAGTCCATCAGGGACAATGCAGAAGGGCTTTTCTTGAGCAGTCCGCCCTGGAAGGGCAGACACCAACCTGCTTCTCAGAGAACCTCTCTCCCGAGAGCTCAGCCTTGGGCTCTGAATGCTCTCTGCTATGTTTTGAGGGAAGAAGTGCCCCAAACAACGCAGAGTGAGGTCTACAGAATGTGCGAGGTGCAGGGCCAGAAGAATACTCAGCAAGAATCCTGTAAACAATGGCTGATGGCCTTGGGAGAGTCCCTTTGCTTCAGAGTCTTCACCTGGGAGGCGGAGCTAAAACTATGTTGAGTTAAAGACAGAAAAGCCAGTGAGCACCAAAATGCTAGCCAATACATTGTGACTGGAAGATTACAATCACAGTACGTTTGCTGTACATGTTTTGTGGCCAGACCATATCGAGAACACAGCTTCTCCTCAGCCCAGAGGCCCCAGGCACATGTACGCTGGTCTCAGCCCCTCTCAGTCCACAGACTCAGGATCAGAGCCACAGCCACGGAGCCTGGGGGCGGGCGTGGGGGTGGGGGTGTCTTGCCAGCCAGACCATGGGTGTCCTGACAACTAAGGATTTGCATGAGTTAAAAGGCAGGGGCCTGGCATGTCTCTCAGGCACATCAGTGGCGCTGGTGTGCCCAAAGTCAACAGAAGGATATTAAGGACGTAGTCTCCCATGAGATATATGAGAATAAACCTTGTTCAGGGCTAAGCCGGCTGGGCTGAATAAACACCATTAGCACTTGGATTACTGGGATGTTCACAATCAGCAGGCGAGTCAGCTGTCTGAGTGCAGAGGGACAGCAGCAGCTGCTCCTCGCTAAATCTTGGCGTCGGGGGGAGGGGGCACTGCAGAAAAGGAAGAGACTGCATTTGCAGAAACCAAACAATCTGGGTTGGGGTGACCGATGTGGGAACCTGCCAAGGGCCAGAGGTCGTGTTTTAGCTAACCAGGCTGAACATGTGTTGGGGGTTTGTTGAGGGGGTGGTGGAGCTGATCTCAGGGTGGGCAGCCAGGCCTGGCCACAGGAGATCAGGACAACGCTGCCCACTTCAGAGGCAGGAGTGCCCTCCTCCATCCCTGGCACTCAGGACTCAACTACATAATGTTCCAGGGAATGTGGGACCCTTGTTCTACAACTGAGGGCTTTCAAGATAGTGAGGGCAGAGCAGTAAGTCAAGCACAGGCCCTCT
Organism: Antilocapra americana; assembly: GCA_007570785.1. NCBI lineage: Eukaryota > Metazoa > Chordata > Mammalia > Artiodactyla > Antilocapridae > Antilocapra > Antilocapra americana. The sequence goes on along the minus strand of ML661896.1, from coordinate 1,565,445 downwards.
TCCTTGTGGGGTCCTCTGCGATGCACGGGGGCCGAGGAGCAGGCACTGTTGGCAGTGGGGGCGTGTGCCCAGAAACAGGAAATGCACAGAATCTGCTCACCCAGCACGCTCATGGGTGAATCAGAACAGTAAGGGCTAAAAAGGGAGTCTGAATCAGTGGAAAAGGAGAAAAACAGAAAGGGAGAGGACAGGAAATACGGATTGGGTTGATGGCTTCAATGGGGGCTGAGGAAATACCAAGGTGAGACCCTGGCGTGGAGCCTATGTGGTCCAGAGTCCCAGCCCAAACCAAGATGTCGGGCCTGTTCACAGCATGCTGGGGACACAGCGGGTGTGTGCTCCCTCGTGAGTCCCTGTGATATTTCTAGGTAAGACAATCATTACTCCTTCTGTCTTAGTAACAGAGGACAAAGGTGCCACTGTTCTGAAATGCTCTCTGAGAAGATGCTGTGAGGCGGGGAAAGGGGGAAACCTCAGGCTTAATCATCTGTGATCTTGCCTGATGATGCTGTGTATACTCAGAGAGAGAAAGGCCCCTTCTCTGATGGCCTCAGCCTGTTTGAGCCCCAGTGAGTGGCCCTGGATCACCGGTGAACACAAGAACTTGCAGGATGAGTACTCCTGAAACAGGCTCATTAAGGATCTATACTAGCCTACCATCTAGGGATTAGTGTGGTTAAGCAATCAATTAATCGATCAAGACATGGACAGTTACTAACTTAGAGAAAAAAAAAAAAACACATACAACTCTTCCACAGGAAAACGAAGCTGCCAGGAAAAAGACACTGAAGCCTGTAATGAGCTTCAAACCATGTAGCTGTGGTGGGAACCACACTGGGCCCCTTAGAAGTCCCATCTGGACATTGAAGAAAAGAAAGGAATGTCACAGGACCCATTCAAATACAGTCCCCAAACAGCTGCCAGTCACGGAAGCCAGTGCAGGACGCCCGCAGTTCACCACAATGATACAGCTCACAAGAGCATCTCCAGAACATCTTTCCAGACACAAACTCACAGAATGATAACCTGCCCACCCTGGGGGCTCAGAGGAAGGGGCACTGAAGAATCTTCTTGACATCCGGGAGCTCTCATACACAGCGCTGCCTCACAATCACCTGGGGCATTCCCTGCCCCACCCTTAAATCATTGCAGTATGTGGGTGCTAAGTTGCTCAGTTGTGTCTGACTCTTTGAGACCCCATGGCCTGTAGCCCACTAGGCTCCTCTGTCCATGGGATTCCCTAGGCAAGAATATGGGAGTGGGTTGCCATGCCCTCCTCCAGGGGATCTTCCCCACCCAGGGATCAAACCTGTACCTCTTGTCTCTTGCACTGGCTGCTGGTTTATTTTTTTTTTTGTTTTTTTTTACCACTAGTACCATCTGGGAAGTCCAAATCATTTCAGACTAGGCACTAAAAAACTACTATAGAGGGACTTCCCGGTGGTCCAGTGGCTAAGAGTACATGATCCCAATGCAGAGGGCCTGGGTTCAATCCCTGGTCAGGCAGCTAGATTCCACGGGCCACATCTAAAGAGCCCACCTGCCTCAGCTAAGACCTGGTGCAGCCAAATAAATAAATAAAATTTTAAAAATACCAAAGAGAATTACACAGAAAAATAACTTACAGAAAAGTGGCAAAATGAAAAAAGACTTACATCAAGAGTCACAAATTGGTACCATTTTACATTTTCTCTCTCTATAGTTACATATTTTTCCTGAGATCTGAAGCCCCTTTACCCCTAAATGTATCAAGTGTGTATTTCCTAAGAACATAACCACAGTACAATTATCAAGATGAGGAAATTAACACTGACATGCATCATCTACAGATATTCAGATTTTGCCAACTGTCTCCAAAATATCCTTTACAGAAAAATAATTTTAGTTCAAGGTTCAACCCAGGCCATACATTATGAATTGAGAAGCATGTCTCTACACCTCCTTTAACTCTGAGACAGCCTTCCTTAGTCTGTCTTTGTCTTCTTTCAAGACAGTGACACTTTGGAAGAACACAGGCCAATTGTAGAATGTCCCTCAGTCTGAAGCTGAGGTGTTTTCCTGGTTGGACTGAGATAGTGCGTGTCGGCAGGAGTGACACAAAGGCAACGTCTTGTCTTTCTCAGCGCCTCATATGAGGTGATACGTGATGTCATTCAAGCTCAAGAGGCTGGGTTCACTTTGATTACTTGACCATGGTGGTACCTGCCAGATTTCCCCACTATGAAGATATTACTTGTCCCTTCGAAACTGACATGCATTTTGTGGGGGAGATTCTTTGAGATATGAAGACAACCCATTCCTCATCAAACTTTCATCCATTAGTTCTGGAATTCACTAATAATTTTTATTTAAAATAATTAATACTCTGCCCCAAGGCCATCTGTTCCTAAAACCTGAGGCCATATCCAAGTTTTTGGTAGTAGTATCACAAAACTGACTCACACTGAGCCTGCCTAGGTTGAATCCCTGAAGGCTGTTCCTATCACCCTCTGATGAGGCAAGGGTTCCCCAACATGGCCCTGAATACAAGCAGAGCAGGTAAAAAGCCAGTTATAAATGGTATGGGTGGACTGACAACATATATTTGTTGCTGCATGGTAAGATTAAAAAAAAAAACAATGAATGTGGGTTATTTCTAAAATTAAAAATTTCATAACAGCAAAATTTAAAATGTCACTTTGCTACGTGTTTGGACAAACACTTCTGAAACGCAGGTTCCCTCTTTGTCTACAACACTGAGTCTTAACTTCTAGGCTGGCAAATCTTTCTAAAAAAGAAATCAGAGTTAGGAGGGAGCATGGGAATCTTCCGGGGTGCTGATAAAGTTCCATTTCTTGACTCAGGTGGCAGTTACATGTGTATATTCACTTTTAAAAAGTCATCAAGTGGTACACGTAAGATGAATGTACTATTCTGTAGAAGGAAGAGAATGATTTTCATGGAACCTACACTAACTCCAAGAGATCACCTCTCTTTAGAAATGCTCATAAATGAGATCTTAAAACTTGCCCTGTTATTCTGAAAAGCAAGGCAGTTACCATGTCTGCATACTCCTCTCTCAGTGATGCTTAAACATCCATATGTACACAGTCTTATGATGATATCCGTGAGCTTTCATTTGATTTTTCAGACCCTAATTAATTTTAAGAAGCCAGTCCCGAGCATCAATCCTGGGCTGGCGATTGATTAGACACATGACAATTAACATGCTTCAATGCTCGGGACTGGTGCAGCGAGATTTCCCGGGGGGGAGGGAGGAGGGAGGGGGGTTCCGGAGGGGAAGCATATGTAAACCCATGGTGATATCATGACAATGTATGGCAAAAACAATAAAAAAATAAATAAATAAAAAAAATAAAAATTTTAAGAAGCCAGTGGCCTGTCTCCTTCCTTCCTCAAGTTCTTCTTAACCATGTTTGCTTTACTCTTTCTGACAGGAGGGCCATTCTCCTTAAAAGAGAAGTGAAGAGGTAAAACAGAGGACAGCAATTAGCCCTCTGTCACCTGCTACACCGAGTCACTTGGCTGGGGCAGGCGGCCCAATGTCCTCCCTGCCATTCCTCACTCCGAACACCAACTGCTCAGGCAGGTCTGTTGCTCTTAGCACCCCAGTCTGGACAGTGTTCTCGGAGACCTACACCTTTTTTTGTTCTCGGTTACAGGCCCCTTTATCATCTCTTAGACAAAGCTGAACACTAACAACTCTCCAGGTGGCCTTATTGGTCTCAATAGATGTCTCCTCTCTGTTTCTTGCAGTGATCACTTGTGACTGTACTCAGCACATTTCATTGTTCAGACTATGAGTCATCCTTCCCTTCAAAGCCCTTGCGCAAACATCTTATCTGCTTTTCCCTGGACCTTCTAAAATCTGCTTTCCCTCAAATTCAGAGTTCTGTATTTCCCTTGGTTTCGCTGAACATGGCCACTTGCTACTAAAGTTTCCAACACCTTCACTTCACCAAACAAATCATTCATGACACTCAGAATACCATTTCAGTGAAGCCCTTTTCCTTAACCTTCTGAGGGATAAAACTATCAGATAAATGAGTTAAGAATTAAAACAATTCAAAAATTGATGAGATTCTTGTTTTTTGCAGAAGGAGGTTTTTCCAAAGGTCCAGATATACAAAGACCCATAGTACCACACCAACTTGCTTCTGCACCAGGTCTTACTATCTCAATTCAAAAACCCTCTCCCACACTAAGGGTAAATAGCTGACATCCCAGTATGTTTTTTGGCGATCTAAGACCCAGTGATCTGGACTTTCATCTTATCAAAAAGCCCAAACTCAAAAAGCAAATACTGAGTAAAAGCTGCTCTGGAGTCAGAGAGACCCATGTTCAAGTTCTAGTTCCAGCATTTTCAAGCTGTGTGACTGACATGTTACTAAACCTCTTTGGACCTCAGTTTCTTCATCTATAAAATAGGAATTAGTAATATTTATCTCATGAGATTGCTGTGGGTATGAAGTGTGATAATATATAAAGAGATTAGCAGACTTCCTGGCAAATACCAAGCATTCAATAACAGCTTTTTTAATCATAAATATTGTACTTTAATGAAAATTATTGTTCTTACCTTTCTGCTAAGAAAGGCAGAGTGCCTGGGTTTTCAGGCTTCTCAGAAGTGGGAGAGGCTACCTGATGTATGTGACAAAGAAGGTAACATCTCCCACCTCCAGGGGCCCTGGACTGTCATTCTCAGCTCCTCTGGCTAGACAGACAAGGCCAGTACAGGACGAATTCACAGGGAAGAAGTGTAATTAACAAGCTAGAGGGAGAGACAGGGAAGAAGGATCAAAGAAGCTAATTAGAACCAGCTAAAGGGAGGCCCTGCTTATTTAACTTATATGCAGAGTACATCATGAGAAATGCTGGGCTGGATGAAGCACAAGCTGGAATCAAGATAACCTCAGATATGCAGATGACACCACCCTTATGGCAGAAAGTGAAGAAGAACTAGAGAGTCTCTTGAAAGTGAAAGAGGAGAGTGAAAAAGTTGGCTTAAAGCTTAACATTCAGAAAACTAAGAGCATGGTATCTGGTCCCATCACTTCATGGCAAACAGATGGGGAAACAGTAGAAACAGTGGCTGACTTTATTTTGGGGGGCTCCAAAAATCACTGCAGATGGTGACTGCAGTCATGAAATTAAAAGACGCTTACTCCTTGGAAGGAAAGTTATGACCAACCTAGACAGCATATTAAAAAGCAGAGACATTACTTTGCCAACAAAGGTCCATCTAGTCAAGGCTATGATTTTTCCAGTCGTCATGTATGGATGTGAGAGTTGGACTATAAAGAAAGCTGAGTGCTGAAGAATTGATGCTTTTGAACTGTGGTGTTGGAGAAGACTCTTGAGAGTCCCTTGGACTGCATGGAGACCCAACTAGTCCGACCTAAAGGAGATCAGTCCTGGGTGTTCATTGGAAGGACTGATGTTGAAGCTGAAACTGCAATATTTTGGCCACCTGATGTGAAGAGCTGACTCATTTGAAAAGACTCTGATGCTGGGAAAGATTGAGGGCAGGAGGAGAAGGGGATGACAGAGGAGGAGATGGTTGGATGGCATCACCAACTCAGTGGACATGAGTTTGGGAACTGAAAGGGAGGCCACAGAGTGGGGAACATGGAGGAGAGAGAGCTAAAGAAAAATTATCTGTGGCCCTATAAACATTCAACAAATGTCTCCCATAATTGTCTCAGACAGTCTGAGGGAAGCAAGGTGGGATCAACAAAGTTAAACAGATGGAAATTTAAGCTAAATCGTATGGGAAGTTTTCACAGTGAGACTTATCAAGTCTATTAGAGAACCCAGAGTGGGTGTGAGATGGGTCTATATCAGCTCCCGTAAGTGCTAAAGGCTGACAAGAGCAGACAGGTTGGTCTGGAAGCACATGAGCACCCCAGGAAGACCACTGGCCATCCTTGTTCCAAGCCGCAGGCAATATACCTTCTCAACAGGCCTTTAGTGGCTCAGGAGGAACTTCCTTACTCACTTAAATCCCGCTCTCAAGAGTTCTCAGACATGTGCTGGGAAATCACTCACCTTTCCTCCCAACCGCCTCATCTCCTCAATCAGAACCAACGGAGTTAAGCAAAGCCTATTTTGCTTTTGCCACACAACTGCAGAAATGTTTATGAATGAGCCATCTTTCAATAGTAAAAGGAAAGGCAATGATCGTGGGATGGTCTATAGCAGAAAATGACAACACTGAAACGCTTCATTTCCAGGATTTGGAAGTCGTATAGACTACAAATCTCTCTGCCGTGCAACATACATAACAAGTCCCCAAAATATCCTTTGTTTGCTGAGGTTCTGCTTAGATATTTAAGGTTTCTGACAGTTTAAATATGGTGAAAATATGGTGAACCACCCAAATATTTTGCATTATTGGTATCTGGAAAGATCTTTGTGAACAATTAGTTCCAGCTCTGAGAGGCAAGAACAGCCTCAACAGAGGCAAGGCTCCTGCTGGTTTTCCATGGATCAACATGGCCTCCTTGGCCAGCTCCATTTCATATGGCCAATCTCATGGCTTGAGTGATTGTGGAACCATGTACCCCAGCCACTTATGTCCACTTTCTCCTCTGTAACAGAGGGATAAATTGGATGGAGTGGGTCTGCAGACTTCCTGGCCAGGCTCAGGGCTCACCAGGTCTCCTCCAGGTTAAGAAAGACACAGAGCTTCCCTGATGCAGGAACAAAACTGGGAGGACTAGTCTTGCCCAAAGCCTTTGTGCCTGACTCACCAGATACTGAAATGGGAGCCTAAAAGGAAAGTAAAGACTTCCCATTCTGTGGAGATCTTTAAACAGTGGAGAAGAGCCCCAGTTACTCAGAGCTTCCAGAGACAGAATGATGGATGGTTTCATTTGTGAGCATGCTATTTGTCTGAGGCTCTTTGTCCAGTCAGCTGGTCGACAAATCTTGATTGGGCCCAGAGTGCACAGGGTCCTTAGCTAAGCATCTTGGGGCCAAAGCGAAGAATGAAAATAGTTCCTGCCCCTAATTAGACCAAATTAACAGCCGGCAGACACATACAGAGAGGGACTCTATTAGACAAGTAACTGTGCAAGAGGGGGGGCTTCAGTATTAGGTATACTGTAATCTGAAAAATGGAGGGCTTGACCAGGAAGGTACCCTAGAATGACCTCAGCAAGAGCAAAAGCCTCAACTCAAAGGAGAAAGGCTAAAAGTCTCCATGTATTTATTACCCAATGAATTCAGATAAAAATCTACTTTTGTTTCCTTCAAAGAAAATGTTAGGAATCACCTTCCATAGACCCTTTAACTCTTTTACTAATAAGCCATTAAAAAGGCCTTCTGTTAGAAGCATTCTAATGACAATGAAAAAGTTACACTCATAAAATAGTTAATGTCAAAATGTAAATGGTTTGTTTAAGATTCAGCAATTGTTGCTGAATCAAACACAGAATCTCTATGGCTTGGGAAATAGCAAGGGAAACAAAAGGCTTGACAATTTAGTGCTCATTAAAGCCTGTCTGGCTGAATTTTAGATTGCAACTTAAAGGAGAAAAACATTAAACCAGTTCAAGTGTGAACTGACATATGCACAGCAGTTTTCAGCTGCCTGCAAATGGGGCAAGGACACAATCTGGAGTGTGACTTGTACACACCAAGGGTGTGGGTGAGTGTGATCCCACGTCCAGGGTACAGGGGTAGAGTCAGAGATGAGCAGAACCCTAGAAAAAAAGCACTGTGACAAGAGCCCAGGCTCCCACTGGGTTGAATTCATTCAGCATGGTGGAACAGCTCAAGCCCAGTTAGCTCTTTCCTGCAGAAAGGCTAAGGGGCTTAAGGACAGTCAAGTGCTAGGCGGGCGATCATTTCTGCTTGGGAGAAGTGGGAAAGCCTAAGTGTTTTGCACTTCCTCTCTTCCTGGCCTGGCATGTCAGCCACAGTGGGACTCCTGTCTTGGTAAATCTAATTGGCTTTGTGTCCCTTACTGGCCTCAAGTCTGGTCTTAGAAACAGTTCTTTTTGGTACGTTTGTGGGGTGCTGAGCAGAACCTTCGTCTAAATTCTCCTGCTCATTGGGCAATAAAAGTGCTTAAAATCTTACCATCTGGGGTTTGTTTCTTTGAGTCTTAAAGGTCCTCTATTAAAATGCCACTGTCCCAATCATGTGCAAGTAGGGTGACCACATTATTTATTGTCCAAACTGGGACATTTTTAAGAGTGAAAAGAAGCACTATTAATTACTGCACTGGGAAAAGAGGCATAAACAGAACATATGGTCACCCTCTGTATAAGGTTTTGTGTTAAATTCTATGAATATACAAAGGTGAATTTAAAAAAAAATTGCATTGTCCTGGACACTAAGCTGAGGAGCAAAGAATACCAAGAACAGGACAAGGCTCGGCACCTATGGAAGAGGGAAAATGACACCCCAGAGGGAAACATCATGGTAGAACACAAGGAGGTAACTTCACAAAACTTTATAAAGACCATGGGCTCAGGAGCCAGACCAACCTGAACTGGAATCTTGGACCTCCTTTCTGCTTAACTGTAATTAAACTATCTTTGCCCAAACTTCTTCATCTGTAAAGTAAGGACTGTTTCATTGGGAGGATTAAATGAGGTATTCAGTGTAACAGTGCCTGGCACATACTGTTCGACAGGTTGACTACTATTAGCATCATTAAGACCAGCCCTCTACTTAAAACATGCCCCAGTCAGAAGGTCAAGAGAGGAGTCAGGAAGACAGAAAAACACTGCAAGTGCAGACTGGGCCTTTCCTCCTTATAACTAACCTGTGAAGGGCCACTCCAGGGTTGAGCTTCAACTGCAGCAGCTCCTGAGGAGTAATGATGACCTTGTGCTCCTGGTCTCAGACTCCACACACTGACCCCGTCCAGCAGCTACTGCTCCACCCCAACTCCAAGAGGCACATGCCATCCGCCGTTCCCTCAGACCACAGAGAGGAGGACCTTTTCAAACTGAGTGAGCCCTGTCCTGACTGCCTGAGATAATGCCATCTACTGAGTAGTGGTACATTCTCCTGGGCCACTGTGACAGCAGAAATGCGAAAAAATAAGGGCAGCCTCCCACAGTCATTAGGAGAATAAATTATGGGGTTCCAATACTTGAAAACAATTAAGTGCTTTTCAAATATTAAGCTACATACTTGTCACTACAACTCTATGGGGCAAACATTATTACTACCCCATTTTACAAATTAATAAGCTGAGTCAGGGAAAGTTAAGTAGCTTCTCAAGGTCACACAGCTAATAAGTGGCTGAGGCCTGAAAGCTCAAGAACAGGAGCCAAGAGACCTGGATTCCACTGGAGTACACCACACACTATCAAATAGTCCCGAACTTATATGAACTTTACTTCTATTATTTGTCAAGAAGCTGAGTTACTTAACCAAGGGGTCTGTTTTTCAGGATCACACAGTACAGGGTGATTGAAAGCACTGTAAAAGTGTTAAAACGTGCTGCCACTGCCAACATCTGCTTTCATCTAGTTTTGGAGAGCTGGACCAGTTTGGAGAAGGAATCTGGTCCCTCATTTCTCCCGTCCATAGGACCCCAGACACTCTGGCTCAAAGTAAAGCAGGAATTACACTAATACCATGGTTTTCAAAGTGGACCAGCAGTACCAGCATCACCCGGGAACAAGGGTAGAGTAAAAATTCTCAGGCCCCAAACCAGACTTAGTGAATCAGAAATTTTGGGTGGGGCTTGGAAATCTGTATTTTAACAAGTCTTCCTGGTGTTGATGCCTGATCACGTCTCAGAACAACTACGCTGGAGTGCCCCTGGAGAGATGACAGGCTGGGTTCTATCCAGCCCTGGCCAGAAGAAGCCTACTTCAGGAGCCTGTAGCAGAGCCCAGCTTCTGCAAGAAGACCCAGGCCCCAAGGGCCACTGCCAAGAAGATGAAAAGCTCCCAATAAAACCCAGACCTACATGGCCACACTGATCAAAATACAATAAAGAAGAAAGTGAGAAATCTGACAAAAGGAAAACACAGCTTCGGTGGGGGACAAAATACAACAATTTTCTGTGGGAGATGAGAAACATAAAAGGCATGTTAGATGTTCAAAGAACCAAATGTCGAAACGACAAAAAATACGAGAATAAAGACAAAGTGCAGACATCAATACCACATGGGCCTCAGTCTAATGACGGCAGTAGCAGGAAACATCAGTCCCCCAAGACTACAGCCTGCTCTTCCCCACCCCCAACATGACAGTCTATATAAATAGTCTTGAAGAAAAAAAAAAATACCAGCAATTAGTCACTGAATCTTGCTTGCTGGAATGAGGAGAAGCTTGTGAAAAGCCACCAGAGGCTCTGGTGAGAAAAGCTTGGCTAAGAAGGCCATGAAGACTGGGGGCGGTAGCAAGATCATTAAGGGAGAAGGCCTGTGGGGTGTTCCTGGCAGTCTTTGATGCCTGCCAAGTCTTAACCTGGAAGGGAAAATGGAGAGCCTGGCCATGAGGCTATAATGAGCTCCAAACTGGGCCTGCATCCAGAAGGCCTTTTATATGGGCTTGGGCCAGAGGCGGGGGGTTGGGGAGGCCTCAGCCATTGTAGCAGGCCCAGCCCTGGGCTGAGGGTACCTTGGAGGATGAGGCAGTAGAACACAGAGCCTCTGACCCAAGTGTTTCCACATAGAAAGCCTATCTGGCCACACATATGTGCCCCCAAGGCCCCCGAGGAATCAGTGAAGCAGCCTCATTGCTTCCTTTCAGGAACCTGCTGAAAATGAGCCCAAGTAAAAATAAAAATTGACCTTCTCCTGCAATGAACTTCTCAACTCAAATGTGCAACGTTCACCACTGCCTCTCTGCCTGGAGTGTCCTCTCTCAAACACTCCCCATCCCTGCCCCCAGCTTCACCAGGCTAGTCCTTATTCCTCTAGGTCTCTCTCCAACCATTTCCTCAGAGAAGCCCTCAGTGACCACCTCCCATACAGGGCCCCTGCTATGCATTCCTGGGACCCCTTCACTCAACAGACTTGGTCAAAGTCTGTCTCCCCTACTAAATTGTCACCACCCTCAAGGATATGGACTATGCCTTGCTGCTTACTCACCTGTAACCTCACTCTCTAGATGGTCTAGCCCAGTGGCCAGTACTCAATGAGCAGCAGCTGCCTAAAAGGATAAGGCTGGCTTGGTGTCACTCCCCTTCTGGGACACTGAGGCCTGGGTGGTCCAGCCCTATAACTAGGTATGTAGATGGGTTGGACACACGACCTCCCTCCCATTCTGAGCAGCTTACCCACTGCAAGGGCTCACACAAGGCAAACCCCAGTTAATGTTCTCAATTTTTGCCTTCTCTTCCCTTCCTCCTCCAGTTTGACTCCTAAATCAACTCCCTGTGTGTTCCCATCACCATGCTTTCTCAACTGCTTGAGAAAAGGGACATAGAAGAGGTGTTCAATGACCCCTGGCATACCCCTTCTGGGAGTATCTTTATCTGTCCCCGACATTAATTCCCAACAGTATTAAAAAAATTTAGGCAGCAGGAAAAGAATAAAAAAACAAAACAATCTGGGGGCCAGGATCCTCCACGTGGTTCCTGAAATCAGTCTCCAGTAGGTGACTTCCACTTGCGCTGTGTCTGAGATCAGTCCTGACTCACTGTTAGTGTCAGGCACCACTTGCCAGCCATGGCGGGGCAGTCACAGGCATGTCTGCATGTGTGCACTGTCACCTCCTTCCTGGCCGACCTCACCTGGCTGACTTTGACAACAGCACTCTGGCTAAAGACCAGGGACTTAGGCTACAACTTCTGCTTTCTTTCTTGGCAGCCTAATACAAATCCAGCTTTCCAAACCAAAGTCAGGTTAGCACGGCCTTGCAGGTGGCTCCTTGGCCATGTTCCTCCCTCTGAACTACTCCAGACTCCACCAACCTCTGCTTCATCTAATAGCCACCCACAGGTTGGTTCTGCCAAGGGCCCTAACAGACTGATGTGCTGGGGATCCACTGAAAAGGTGGCACAGAGCCACACAGGGCAGCACACTGAAGAAGGGCAAGGGCAAGTTAACAAATACCATACAATGAGAAAGAACTGCGTGAACTGCAATGGCATAATGTAGCATAACAGATGGATAATTAGATTTATTCTAAGAGCTATAAAAGTAAGTAATTAAATAAAAATATGGAACAATGAATCTGCCACAGAGAGACACCTAACAGCCTCACAAGGCCCCACAGCTGGCACAAGCAGCCTGGGAAAGAAGTAGTGGGCAAGGAACCTCTAACACTGCCCTGATGTTTTAGGGACAATAAATTCAGCACCAGCTCAAGCTGGGCACCAGAGGACAGCCCAATTTCAGAGGGACATAATCAGATTTGCAGCCTCAAATAGCACTGTGCCACGGGAATATGGTTCCCTCTCTACATATGGAAGACAGGAGCCTGCAGCAGACTGATCAACTCCCCATCATTGGCATGTTTGGCAAGGCCCCTGCAAAGCAAGACTGACAGTTTGTATTTATCTCTGCAAAAGCAGAGCAAGGAGATGAAAAATGCATGCACAGATGACAAAATTAACTGACACCAAGAGGCAGGCTGGGAGACCCAGGCGCAGGTCTCCAGCCTTCTCCCACAGGTTGGCAGCAGATGGAGAGGGTGCTGCTACTTAGGGAATAAACATGAAGTAAGCACCCAACGTGTATGAAGCAAGTTTTCTGTATGGGGTCCCAGCCATGAAGCAGCTGCCCTGGACACGATATTGGCTATTTGGAAGCAGAGTTAGATCAGTTGGAAGCTGTTTTCTATTAGTCAGGACTCCTTCTGAGGGATCAAAACTGAATTCAGATTCATCTAAAAGAAAAACAGTTTGTTGGGATCCATCTTGAAGAATGATGATGAAAGTAAAAGGACAACTGGGTCCAGAGGCTCAAGCAGCATGCCAGGCCCTCTCTCAGGCTATATCTCTGGGCTCTGCCTTGTCTCTAGATGAAGCTTCATCCTCCACAGAAAGATGAGTCTGACAGCCACTGGTTGCCCCCAAATGCATCAATCCCAGCATAAAGAATTCTCACTCTCAAGTGGGACAGAATTCCAGGGCACGACTTTGATTGGTCCTGCCTGTGTCACATGCCAACCCCTGGGCCAGTCACTGCACAGATGGAAGAGGCACTACAAATGTCTAGTCCAGATTACATGAAAAGCCCTAACTGGGAACAGAAGAGGTAGGTCACAAAGACTAAGAGCCTTATTCCCAAAGGAAGGAAGGTGGTTTCCAAAGGAGGAAGATAGAAGAATGTTTTGAGAGACCAAAAACAATATAAATCAAGAGCCTTCACAGCTCACCATACTGTTTCATACCACCTCAAGCCATAACGGTTGGTGGTTTAGTCGCTAAGTAGTGTCTGACTTTTGCGACCCCATGGACTATAGCCTACTAGGCTCCTCTGTCCATGGGATTCAAGCCATAATATTGGGTAGTAATTGGCTGTTTGGAGCTGGATTGGGAGTCAGGCCAGGTATGTAACAGTCTGGTTACATAGGTTACATGCTCCAAATGGCTTGCTGTTTGTCCCCTTTTGCAGGGGGGTGGGGGTGGGGCGGGGGGTGGGAAGGGAGGGGAGCAGCTGTACTCCATGGCATGTAGGGTCTTAGATCCCCAACCAGGGGTCAAACCCATGCCCTCTGCAGTGGAACTGCAGAGCCTTAACCACTGGACTGCCAGGGAAGTCCTTTAACAGGGGTACATCCTTACAGATCCATCCCCACGGCCCAAGCACAAGACCATATGGACACCAAGCAACTTCATACTTAGGAAACTCACACAGTATTAAAGCATAAAGTCTTCAGACAACCAACTCCTTGGAGGTTTCCTTTACCCACTAACTCAAACCTCCTTCCCATAGCACCCACCAAACATGGAGAATATGACCCCCCAAACCTGGAAACTTCAGCTCAGCATATTTGATAAGGAGCTAAGAATAGACCCACTCCAGTGTTCTTGCCTGGAGAGTCCCAGGGACTGGGGAGACTGGTGGGCTGCCGTCTATGGGGTCTCACAGTCGGACATGACTGAAGCGACTTAGCAGCAGCAGCAGCTAGAATAGGTGTGTGGCTCCCTCCAGAACCACTGCCATTCATACCAATGGCTCCACAGAGTGGCTCTCTATTCCAGGATATTTCTACCTCTTGGAGAGGAAAGCAGGTATTTTAGGTACAAAAAGGGAAAACCCACCACATCCCCACTGACACAAAAGCCATCACTTGCTCAGCATCTAGCACAAAGTGCTTGCATTGGGGCTCTCCCCCTAATCTGGCTCGAAGGAATACAGTCCTTGGCATTCCTCACCTCCAGAGCCCAGCACACACTCCTCTAACACCCTCATCTGGCCCCAGCCAACAGCCTAAGTCATCTCTCAGGCTAATTATCAAAGTTAATTATCCCCTCCTCAAGGGATTCTGGGGACTCCTATCTCCTTCAGCCTAAACAAGTCATACCCTTCCTCCAAAAGCCCAGAAGGGCTCTGTCAGGGTCCCTGGGGAGAGATGAGACAAATTCAGGAGGCCTATTTGCTCTAAGGCCAGCTGGGGACAGGAGATCACAGGGACCTTCAGGAGCCACATCCAGCAGAGGCATCTCTAGGCTTCACTCAGCTCCCAAGTTCTGCACGTTTTTGAGCCATTCCAACAACTTCACTACTGACCTGGAGCCTGCCCTAAGCAGTGATGCTGGCCAACACGTGTCTACCAAGTTCTTTCTGTCACTAAGGTCTCCTTAGGAAATGAAAATGCAGGAAAATGGAGCTCAGCTTCCACGTGGGGCAGCTAAATGCTCTGGCTATGCCTGGTACTCTAGAGCCATGTTTGAAGATTTGGCCTAATGCAGCCATGCTGGGCTCAGATGTAAGAACCTCCAGCCAGGCTAAAAAGCAGCTTGCCCGCAGATGGGCCCTCTGGCCCAGGGCTCTTTGAGCTGGCTCTGCTCCTGCTCCACACACATCACAATTTACTGTTGCTGTTAAGAGCCCCAAAGACAAATAAGCTCCTGCCTCCACTCTGCCTCTGCTCCTACTAAACATACCCTGGAACCAACCACCAGTCAAGACCTGGTGTGAACCTCAGTAACTATGAACCCCAAACTGAGCTCAAACAACTTTTCCTAAGCCACAAACTAAATGAAAGTTGTTGTTGGTTTTTTTTTTCCAAACTCAAGAGAAACAGTTCAAATATCAACTAACCTTTCTCCTCCCTTCAAAATTACTAATCTTGGACAAACCACATATCAAAATAATATCTGGATCAAGAGTTTAATCCTCCTCCTCAGAAGCAAAAAGGAATTTAAATGGATAACTTCAGGGTAACCCCAGGTCTAGCAGATGCAGGGGAAATGGTTCCTGGGTCCTTTGGGAAGGAGAGAGTGGTGATAGTAAGAGCAGGAGGGAGGAAGGCAACCTCAGGACTAAGGCACTGGTGACGAGGGGCAGATGAGTTAAGCCCATTAACTTAACTCTAAAGGAGGCTGGGCTGTGGTGCTCACAAATAATGCCTCACTGGCCACCTGGCTGAAGGGATCTGAACGAATTGTTGCGTCCAACCTCAAAACTCAAGCCAATTAAAGGCTACATACTGTAACAATTCAAAGAACTCATACCAGAAAACCCAATAGCAACTTCTTATATGTTTTGATTTCATTCTATCTTTTAATTAGAAAATGATATAAGCTCATGGTAAAAAAAAAAAAGATTCATAACAGCATAGAAGATGCAAAATAGAAAAGTTCTCTATCTCAAAACCTCATTCCTCATACCCTCAGAGATAAAAGCTGGTTTTTATATTATGTATTTATATGCACTATAAATTTGTAAATAAATCTTTGTTTACTTTTTATATGATGGGATCATTTCAATGTAGAGCCCCTACTTTACAGAAAGGCTTGGCTCTTCAAGTTTCCTAAGGCAGTCCCCTGATGCCAAACAGAAGGGAAGATGGTGGTCAACCATATTTTAAGGGACTCCAGGAATATCTAACATTTCAGAGTCAGGAATTCCCTGGCAGTCCAGTGGTTACGACTCTGCACTTCCACTGCAGGCGACCTGAGTTCAATCCCTGATTAGGGAACTAAGATCCTGGAAGATGCATGGCTCAGTCAAAAACAAAAAAAAAATTCCAAATTTAAATTCAAAGAGTTCCTCAGGGAAGCATGACCCTTGACTCCAACAGGGGCCCTCCCTCTGGCCCAGGTGAGAGAAAAGGCACCTTGTAAACCATTCCTCGCTGGCTCTCCCGGTCTGCGGTCAGCAGTTTTGCTTTCCCCAGGATGTCATTCCAGGGCTCTCATCCTTCGTTCTCAAACCCAACCCCACTTTTGTCCTCCCTGCTCGGGTTCCTCTCTACAGCCTTCATGCTCCTCTGAAACATCACCACTGGCAGGGCTGAGCAACTGAGAACAAGAGATGACCTCACAGCCTTCACATTCTAATGCCAGCTCTCAATTACTTGTACTGTTGAATAATTGAAAGAGGAGAATAATCCAGTCAGCTGATCTGAGAAGCTGGCCAGGCACACAGATTATCTCAGAGTGAATTATTCACACTAGATAATTGGGAGTTGCCCAAACTTCTATTTGTGGTTCAGGCATCACACAGAAGAACATTCAACCTGGAAAGTACACATGCTGGAGAAGGGATGGAGTCCATAGGCCCAGAGTCCCTCTGTGCTGCTGGGTAAGTCGCTGCCCCTCTCCTCGTCTAACTTAGGGTCAAAGAGGGTAACGATAATGGTGATGAGACTGATGCTAACAATATTATTACGGACAGTTCTTGTATTTGTTTACCATGTGCCATGCTCTGTGCTAGGAGCTTCGTTTATACTACATTTACATTATTTCATTTAATCCTCACAGTGAGTCAGAGAAGCAGCACTGTCTCCAATTCTCGGCTGAGGAAGCTGAAACTTAGAAGGTTAAGTAACTTGCCCAGGATACAGAGTGTCAAGAAGCCTGTCTATCCAGACCCAGGTTATTAACCAAGAAGCTCTTTTGCCACCCAACTCTTACCTCTCCCAATCCATAAGGGGGAGTCTTCCTAACAGAACAGGTGAGACTATAAGGAATGAAAATGTTAATAGCCCTTTTTTAGTACAATACCATTTACCCTCATCTTGAAATGACTGGATTTCAATGTACCAAAAATGGCCCCTCTCCTCTGAAAGCTTGTAAGAGAAGGCTGGTCAGCTGGTCAGTCCACCTCAAGAAATCCAGAGTCTAATGCACAAGTCACTGACAGAGTTGCAAGAAAGCAGTCTTCTGTCACTCATTTTAGCTATTATCATGATCAAAGACTGAAAAACAAAACCACTGTCCCCTCCCTGACATGCCAGCACTTCAGCTAAGAGACAGCTCAGCACTGTAGGGGTGGAACGTGGGGAAGGGCTGTGGGTACCACTGACCTCACAGACATCTACAAAGGGAGTGATGCCTGGGATTCCCTCCACAGGGTCTTTTTAGGAAAGCGTTCTTGGTGTTCTAGGTATGGCAGCCAGTCTCCAAAATGGCCACCTTGCCTTCTGGTATTGATTCCTTTGTATATTTCCCTCCGCCATTGAACATGGCTTATCTGTGAAACAGAAAGAAGACAGAGGAGGCATGGTGCTGATTTCTGAGGCTACATCATGAAAGGCAATGACACTTCTGCCTTGCTTTTTTTCTGTTATTCACTCTGAAAGAAGCCATGGGGGATACATGAGGAGCCCTGTGAAGAGGCTCACATGGGAAGGAACTAAGACCTTTAACCGACAGCCAATACCAACTTGTCAGGCGTGAGAGCTGGAAGCAGATCATGTAGCCCAGACAACATCTTGACTACATTTCAAAATTCATGACTCACAGAAATTGTGAGAAATAATCAATGAATACAGTTGGTTGAACTCACTAAGTTTGGAAGTAATTTGTTATACAGAAATAAAAGAAACTAATGATCAACAAGGAAACAAGAGAGACATTTCACAGTGTTCTGTTTCCTGCAAGTGCCACATCAATGGAACTGGGTCCAGTGTCAGGGCCACAGGCCAGCAAAAGCTCTGACTAAGCCCTAAGATCCAGAACACTATATAAGAGAGGATAATCAACTTTATGACCCATATATCCCAGCTCTCCAGCTGGGGGAAAAAAAGCCTGCTTAAAACAATGCCCATACCTCTGCCTCCAGTCAGAGTAACAGTAACATCAATAAAGCTATCATTACTAAGTGCTTACTGGCTGCCCAGCATGTGCAAAGCACTCTTTTTACATTACCTCCCTTACTCTTCACAATGCTACTCAGAGGATGTACATAACAGGCACTCAATATATATTTGTTGCATGAGTGAATAAACTACCAATAGGCAGCTCTCTGCAACTGATCTATGTCCTTTTGATGTCATTTCAACTTTCTTTACTACATATTACTTTAAGGTTTGGAAAGCTTACACTGAGCATGCATTTATTTGGGTCGGAGGAGACAATACATTTGAAATTTAAAAAAAAAATCTGCAGAGCAAGCAAAGCTCTAATGACTATGTGCCATTTACTGCCTTGCCCACACAAGTGTCCTGAGCAGATTCTCTGAGTTAACATTTGGGTGAACAAAGATGATAATAATAGCAGTTACCACTCTGATCACTACCGGCTAGGCAGTCTTCTACATGCTTTACAAGTATACCACATTTAATTTTCTGCAATAACCAACCTTAGGTAGGTTGGTTATCCCCACTTTACAGACAAAGAAACTGCTTGAGGGATTACATAACTTGCCTAACATCTGACAGCTAATGAGTAGTGGAGTATGTATGTGTGTGTTAGTTGCTCAGTCGTGTCCAACTCTTTGACCCCATGGACTACTCTGTAGGATTCTCAAGGCAGTAACACTGGAGTGGGTTGTCATGAGTAGTGGAGACCAGATTCAAATCCAGGTCATCTTGCTCCTGTCTTATGTTCCAACTCACCACATCACCAGCCTCTCAAGAGCTATCTGGGGAGCTGTAAAAAAGTTCATTTCAGCCCTGCTCACCCAACTGGGTTGTGGGGCTTCAACATAGCACCTTCTGTTGCTTACCCTCCCGACTGTCCTCAGCCTCAGGAGAGGAAAGCAAGTCTGCTGCTGGCTGGCAGAGGCAGAAGGATTGCCCTACTCAATTTGGAGCCAAGGAACTAGGGCCAGAGCCAGCCCAGCTGCGGAAAACCAGGGAGACACCATGGTCCCAAATCTGGAGACTGACAACTACATGATCAAAGTAAACACTTCCATGGAGAAACTATACAAGTTTTCTGACTCCACTTTCTAATCTGAAGAGCAATAATCTTCTAGGTTATGAAGGGCTATCATGGTCACCAGATCCACTACCCAGAATCCTGATGAAAAGGGATGACTTGAACAAGACACCAGGAAGACTCTCCTACCACAAGAGGTGGAAGAGTAAAGATAGGAGGTTCTCAATTCTGAAGACATGAAGAGTTCCTTTCCCCAAGGCAACCAGAAGGATCACTCAAAAAAACGCAAATGAGATCTTGTTACTCCCCTGTTAAAAGCTACCAGTAGCTTCCTATTACTCTTAAAATAAAACCCAAATATACGTTACCTTGGTCTCTAGATGGACTGCTAACCTCCCCAACCTCATTTCTTCTTAGTCTTCCACTCAACTCAGGCAACAGTGACCTCCCAGCTGCTTCACCAACAGACCAAGCTTGCTCCTGCCTCAGGGACCTTGCACTGTCTACTCCTCTGATTAAAAAAAAATCTCAGCCTAACATGTGCGAGCTGACTTCACCTCAACATTTCAGTTGGGGCCAGAGGACATCTCTTCAAAAAGGCCTCCCTAACTAATCTATCTAAAATCTCTACATAATCCTATTTTCTTCATAACACTTATCACTGACTTTTTTAAATAGCTTGAGATATAATTCATATACCATACAATTTACCCATTGAAATTGTATAATCTAATAGCTTCAGTATATTCACAGAGCTGTGCAACCATCACTACAATCAATTTTAAAGCATTTTCATCAGCCACCCTCCCCTCAAAACACATACCTTAGCAGTCATTTTTCATTTTCCCCCAAATCCCACCCTTCCAGGATTAGGCAAGTTCTAATCTACTTTCTGACTCTATAATTTGCCTAGTCTGGCCATTTCACATAAATGGGCTCATATGATATGCAGTCCTCTGTGACTGACTTCTTTCACTTAGCATGTTTTAAGTTTTATCCATGTGTTACATGTATCAACACACCAGTTCCTTCTATTCTCAAATAATATTTGGCTGTATGAATAAACCACATTGTATTGATCCACTATTAGCCAATAAACATTTGAGTTGTTTCCACTTTTTTGGCTATTATGAATAATGCTGTTGTGAACATTTCAGTTCAGTTGCTCAGTCGTGTCTGACTCTTTGCAACCCCATGAATTGCAGCATGCCAGGCCTCCCTGTCCATCACCAACTCCCGGAATCTACCCAAACCCATGTCCATCAAGTTGGTGATGCCGTCCAGCCATCTCATCCTCTGTTGTCCCCTTCTCCTCCTGCCCCCAATCCTTTCCAGCATTAGGGTCTTTTCCAATGAGTCAACTCTTCACATGAGGGGGCTAAAGGATTAGAGTTTCTGCTTCAACATCAATCCTTCCAATGAACACCCAGGACTGATCTCCTTTAGGATGGACTGGTTGGATCTCCTTGTAGTCCAAGGGACTCTCAAGAGTCTTCTCCAACATCACTGTTCAAAAGCATCAATTCTTCAGCGCTCAGCTTTCTTCACTGTCCAACTCTCACATCCCTAACATGACTACTGGAAAAACCTCAGCCTTGACTAGACGGACCTTTGTTGGCAAAGTAATGTCTCTGCTTTTCAATATGCTATCTATGTTGGTCATAGCCCTCCTTCCAAGGAGTAAGCGTCTTTTAATTTCATGGTTGCAGTCACCATCTGCAGTGATTTTGGAGCCCCCCAAAATAAAGTCTGACACTGTTTCCACTGTTTGCCCATCTATTTCCCATGAAGTGACGGGACCAGATGCCATTCTGAATGTTGAGCTTTAAGCCAATTTTTTCACTTTCCTCTTTTACTTTCATCAAGAGGCTTTTTAGTTCCTCTTCACTTTCTGCCATAAGGGTGGTGTCGTCTGCATATCTGAGGTTATTAATATTTCTCCCAGCAATCTTGATTCCAGCTTGTGCTTCTTCCAGCCCAGCATTTCTCATGATGTACTCTAAATGTGAACTTTTAGGTACCAGCTTTTGTGTGGAAATATGTTTTCAGTGGTCTTGGGTCTGTATCTAGGGTTGGAATTGCTAGGTCATATGATAACTTGATACAACAGTTTTCCAAAATGGCAGGGTCATTTTACATCACCATGACCAGTTTATAAGAGTTCCAATTTCTCCGTATTCTCACCAACACTTATTATCATCTGTTTTTCTGATAACAACCATTCTAAACAGTATAAAGTATTACCTCATTAAGGTTTTGATTTGTGTTTCCCTTGTGGCTAATGATGTTGACTAGCTTTATGTATGCTTATTGGCCATTGTCTATCTTCTTTGGACAGCTGTCTATTCAGGTCCTTTGCCTATTTTTAAATTGGGTTATTTATCCTTTTACTATTGAATTGTAAGAGTTTTTTATGTATTCTAAATGTAAGTCCCTTATCAGATATACGATTTACAAAATTTTTCTCCATTCTGTGGGCTGTCTTTTCACTTTCTTGATGTTGTCCTTTGAGACACAGAAGCTGTTAACTGTGATGATGTACAGCTGACTCTTGAACAACTAGGGGGTGGGGGCGCTGACCCCTGTGCAGTTGAAAATTCACATGTAACTTTACAGGCAGCCCTAGTTTTTCAAGGTTCTACATCCACAGGCTTACCCAGCCTTGGAGTCAACCAGCCTCAAATCATGTAGTAATGCAGGGCATACTGACTGAAAAAAATCTGCATGTAAGTGGACCTGAGTAGTTCAAACCCATGTTGTATTAACTAATTTTTAAAACTTATTTCTGACTAAAGGTAAACTATTTAAGAAGCTGGACCTAACTGTCTTGTTCACCACTATTCCCCCACTATGGTAGCCTACCACATGGTAAATAATCAACACAAATATTTTTAATGAATAAATGAATTTTAAGACCAGAAGCAGTTAAATGTGAAATGGGCTATGAGAAATGGCTTCCTTGCTAGGAGATGGGGTGAAAAGATGACATCTGAAATCATTTCTGGTTTAGAGAAGACATTAAGATGAAGAAAATGCAGACTTCCACCAGAACAAAGGGAAAGTGCGCTGAGGGACGCTACATGCAACATACCTGAGGAATGCATATCACCAATAATAAGCTCCCTCATCTAACTGCTCAGGCAGTCATCTTTCTTTTCAGCCACTCTAGAGAGCCAAAAGACAGAACAATGGCTCAGGAATGGGGCCATCCCAGGCTGACGGGCTCACCCACAAAGGGGAGGTTCTCTCCAGAGTCCTCAGCCCAGCACAAAATCCCAGAGGCAGGCTCCAGGCTCCTCTGTTGTTCAGAACTGCTAGGGCTTGTCTGTCACTGTGACTGACAAGCAGAGGGTTTACTGAGAGAAAAAAGAGGTGAAAACTGGTCCCTGCTCCCCTTGTCTGCATGCATGCATGCTAAGTTGCTTCAGTCATGCCTGACTCTTTGTGATTCTACAAACTGTAGCCGGCCAGGCTCCTCTGTTCATGGGATTCTCCAGGCAAGATTACTGGAGTGGGTTACCATGCTCTTCTTCAGAGGATTTTTCCAACCCAGGGATCAAACCCAGGTCTCTTGCATCTCTTGCATTTGCTAGATTTAGCACTAG
Organism: Antilocapra americana; assembly: GCA_007570785.1. NCBI lineage: Eukaryota > Metazoa > Chordata > Mammalia > Artiodactyla > Antilocapridae > Antilocapra > Antilocapra americana. The sequence goes on along the minus strand of ML661896.1, from coordinate 1,542,642 downwards.
CACCACCTGGGAATCCCCTTGTATAGCTGTTACCAAGAACAACAACAACAACAAATCTGAAGAGCCTAATGTTCAAGCCAGGGGACCTCATCAAAGCACCTTGAGGATCCTCGACTTCATTGCCGAGGGGGAGCATTTCACCAGCTAGGCAAGGAGGGTAGAGGTATGGTATGGGAATTCAAGGTTGGCTGAGTTGTGGGAAAGGTTTGGACAACCAGGGCAAGCAGAGGTTGCTTCACAAGCAGGAATGTGAAACACATGTGTGGGAACTCGTCAGCATCAAAGAAAGGGATTCAAGGAGCCCCTGCCTCCCACTCTGTCATCTTTCATGACAGGACAGAAAGGAGGGGCAGAATGAGCTTGTGAGGCTCATGCAAGAATGTGTGTGTGCACACACACATACCAAACACACATATGGAGTTTCCCTGGAAGGGTAAATAAATATTCATGAACAGTTCAGTGTGTGAAAATCAGGGACAGAGAATGACAAATGGTGCCAATTAGAAAGAAAAGGGTGGTATCTATTTTTAAAGTGGCTGAATAAACAATAAAGGATTACTTGCTAAAAATACTGTGCTTGACCCTCTCCCCACTGACTGGGTCTCCTTCCTGCGCCTGGTAACAACAGGCAAGCTCTTCTCCCAGAGGTGAGGGTCCAACACTGCCACAGAAGCCTCATATTTGCATTTGAGATTCACCCTAGGTGCTTATCTCCAGCAATAAGGAGGTTTCTTCTGAGAAGCATTCTGGGCTCAGGATCACAAGCTGAGATGGGCATTCACACTCTCAAAGATTGCAAAAGGAGCCCGTGGTGATGAGGGGGCAAGTGAGCGAAGGACTCCAATGCAGAATTCAACTACAGAGGCACCATTACTCAATCTATCAAAAAGCAGGGAAAAAACCCCACACTACCTGCCCAAGGAAGCAGAGTCCTTTGTGACAGGAGTGTTTGATGAGGGTCATTTCTCAGAATTGGTGAGCCACCAAAATCAAGTTTCTTATCTACTGCCTTTTCCTGATACACATCCTGATTTTTCTTCCTAGGGTTGGATCTGATCTACAGCACATGGAAATAAAGGCAAAGAATAAGGATGATTATTACTCACAGGCAGAGAAAACAACAGAAAACCACCACATATCTAGCTGGTCCTCTCTCAACTTCTCTCACTCCCTCACTTTTCCATCCATCTTTTCTCCTCTCTTTCCCCTTCTCCCACCTCTGTCTCTGTCTGTCCTTCAATGTACCTGTCTTTCTCAATGTTTCTGTCTCTCCTTCAGCATTTGTCATCACTTTGGCATGGCACATTGGTGAAAAACTTGGCTTTTGAGTCACACTGCCTGGGTTCACATCTTAGCTCTAACAGTTAAGCTATGTGACCCTAGGGAAATAGGTCACATAGGTCTCATTTCCTCATGTATAAAATGTAAATGATAGTTATATTTATTCATAACAGTAACCTATTGGATAAATTCAATGACAAAATGAATGTAAATCTCTTAGCTTAGTGTCTGGAATATTGCAGTTACTCTGGTTATTTCTCAACATTCTTCATGTCTTGATGTAGACTCGAAACATTTTGAGGGCAGTAAACATGCCAAATTCATCTTTCCATCTCTTCAGAAAGTAACAGGAGCCGAAATTCAGTAAACATTCGTCAGATGAGCTGGCCTCTCTCCGCCTGTTTGCCATGAACAATAAGCAAGGCCGCCAAATGCTTCTGCCCAGTTCACAGTTCTGCTGTGCTCAGTTGCAGCTAATCCTCCCAACCCTCAGTGAGGTGTGCAGCGCAGGCAGCATCTGCCCCTCCCTTCGTTAGGAAAAGGTGAGAATAAACTGGAAAACAAACAAGCGTGGGCAGTACTTGCAGCTCCTCTGAGTGGTGCCCTATCGATTTTCAAGTGTCACTATTTATAACAACCATGACTGGCAGAGATATAGCATTCTCCTTCCAAGACAATCAGAGCCATTTTATTGGAATAATCTCATCACTCCCCATGGCCCCAGGAGGTATAAGAGACTACTCCTCAGTTTTAGGTAAGAGAGAGAGGCCTAGGGCTTTGGCTAAGGTCCCTGTCCAAGTCAGTGGGGCCTTGGTGCCCCTGGCTTGTGGGTTCCTCAGCATCCCTGGATGGTATTTCTGCTTCCTATAGGACTTCCCCAGCATGCTTCCTTGGGGACACTAAGCAGATAAAGTCACCTCTTAACAACTCACCCATGGTGGGAGGCGGTAGCTGGCACTATTCCAAAAAGTGTCCCCCTTGGTGGGAAGCCCTTAGCCCTGACTGCTACCTGGCTTAGTCCTCCCCTTCCAGCTTGTCATCAAGAATCACATTTGCACAGCAGTCCAAAGGCTGGGGTGCCACATAGAGAGGCAAACAGGGCAAGGACATGGCCCTCATACTGCCTGAGAAACAGAGATATGTGTCCAAGCAGATGTCTGTCCTACTACCACCTTTCTCACACTCATGGGTCTCCCATGTTCCAGGCTTTCCCACAGAGTCTGTCCACCTACCCAGTCATAACAGAAAACACTGGCCCTAGAGAAGAGTGACAAGGCCTGGCAGAAACTCTGAACGTGAGCAATGCTGAAGCCCAAATAGAAAGAGACAGTCTGTGAGACACAAGCCCAGGAGGCATCCCTCCTCCCAGAGACAGTTCCGAACCACAGATTATGAGTTTCCTCTGCAGGCAATGGCCTCTTTGAGCTGTCTCTCTGACCACATCTCTCCCTGTCCACAGCCCTGGACACTGGACAGACAGGTGGGACACGACAGCCACAAGCAAATACAACCTGGAGACTAAAGTAAGAGCTTCCTGTCATACTGGCCTTCCTTGGGGGGGTTAGCAAAGATGGCTCTATCTGCCCCCTGTCACAGAGGACAGATTCCAACCAAAGTCTGGAGAACCAATGATGGCACTTTGGAAGTTCCTCTTCCACCTGTTTTAACAAGCAAGGTTAAATGTCAAGCCTGTCCTCTTGTCACTGAATAGAGCAGCTGCACTTACAGGAACAGCACTGCTCTAAGCAGATGAGAGGTCACATCCAGGCTCAAGCACGAAAAGAGGAATGAGTACTGAGACCTGGATGCCAAGGACCACTTGGTCCCAGGCAAGACTGGCACTGTACCACTAATTCCTCCTTTTCCCATACACACTTGAGTCCTTTCAGGTCCAGGAAACCAGGTCAAGGCCCCTAAGCATCACCATCCCCCTCCTATCCCCACACACCCACACAAAAGCGAGGAGGAGACTCTGCTGAGCACTGCTAGCTCTTGGGGTCCAGGCTAGTAAGAGGCAGAAAGTCCAGCTGAGTCTGAGCTGGAAAGGGAGCAGACGACTCAGCCAGGAACAAAGGCTATATCAGACACAGGGGGATTAGATGCTTCTCAGCTCAGGGATTAGACACCATTCTTCATAAAGGGAACTCCAACAAAACAAGCAAATTAAACTCCTTTATGCCTGACACAATGGTAGCAGTGAAAACCACAGCCAGAGCAGCTAGCAGGGCCAATGTAACTACAGGACACGCGGAGAGAAAAAGGGGAGGAGAGAAGCGAGCCCAGTTCTTAGTTCTACAGCGGCCTAAGTATGTGCTATGGACTGTGGCTTTACCTTCTCTGCTGCGGGACCAAGAAACCTCACCTTGTTCCCTTGGGACCAAGGGAACATTCTCTCTAGGCTTAGAGAATGCCAGGACTGTCATCAAGAAAGGTTTTTTAACCCCCTTCAGAGGTGCTCTGCTGTACTCTGTTCCATCTAGGGATAAGCGAGATCCTTTATGATTCCCTCTGACCTGCCAGGTTAGCAATTCAACAGGAAAATACCTCCCATGGCAAAATGAAAGTAGACTTCAAGACGCTTGCCTTCTGACTGTCTTCCATGTAAATGAGTTGCCTGCAGCCTGACTCACAAGAGCTCAAAACGGTAAACAAGAAAAAAAGCTCATTTCAAAGGTAAGGGTAAGGTTAGCCTATCAGATGCGGCTTCTATGGGCCTAAACCCAGCACGTTACCAGGAACCTGACCTGAGCACCAGTGCCTGGAAGGTAACTCCAGAAAGGAAAGGGATGGTGGCAACACGTCTCTGGTGAGAAAGCCTCTCCTGTACCTGTTCCTCTTGTTTTTATATGTAAAACAATTACTCATGTTAGTTAGCTGGCTCCAGATCTGAGACTGTGACCCATGTGAGTACAGGACTAGATGAGAGTCACCCTTAGGCTGAGGATCCCCTGACCGACACCCCAGCCCATGCCCACAGCTAGAGTCAGTGGGGCAGAAGGCTATGAGGGAACCTGGACTTCCTCCCTCAGCCTCTGGCCCAGAAAGTGGAGCCCATCCATTAACATTAAAGCAAACCTGAGCTCTCTAGCTCCACACATCATGTTCTGTACTAACAGGACCCCAACAAGGCACCAGGGCACCCAATCCTAATGGACTTGGTGATTCACGTGGCTGCAGTCCTCCACAGCACCTAGAAGGCTTTCATCCTTCTCTCTCCCTGGATGGCAGGGTCTCCATAGGCAGAAGCTGCCCTAGGTGACTGTTTGGTCCAAACATTAAAAAAAGAACACACCTATCTATTCACTACGGAAAGGAGGCAGTCATTTCAAACCTATACTTTCATGCATCTCTGCTGGAAAGAAAAAAGAGCAAAATTAAAATTCTCTCTGGAAGACTTCTGCCCCCAAAGACAGAAAAGCACTCCACAGCTATGCCCAGCTCCCTACCCTAAGCAGCTTTCTGCTCCCCCCTCCCTCTTCCCCGCTTCTGGCTGGCCGGCTCCAGATGTGTCCCTGAGTTTCAATGATTCACTCTAATGATAACGCACCCTCAGAACAAATCATGGACTCTGATTTAGGAGGCAACTTGCACAAATACCTGTAATCTAGTTCTAATCTTGTTTGTTTCCATTCCAATTATCCCGCATCAATGGCTTAAAAATGGGAACTGTCTGGTACATACATCCAATCCATTTTAATAGAGGATAAATCTGGGTTGCTGTGACCCTTTCCTCTCTCAGGCTCAGGACAGCACCAGCCGTCTCAAGGCGCTGATTGGGCTGGATCAGCTCTAACTCTATTCAGCTCTTCAAGGATTCAATTAATCATAAAACCAATTCCATTCTGGGCTCCATCTGTCTTGCCTCCTTCAGGGACTAATAATCACTCACTGTGTGTTTTTACACACTAGTTGAACTGGAATTAAGACTGATTTCATCATGGAGCACTCAAGAAGAAAATGCATTTCTTGGAGGAAAATTTCAGAGCTATTCTAATGTTCAGTCTGGGTAAAGATAATATTAAATAAACAAAAGAACATTCTTTTTAAAAACTTCAAAATTATTGATATTGTAAAATAATTCTTGTCATCCAAATCCTAGGAAGAGGGTAGCTCCTCAGCAGAACTGGAAATTCTCAATATTAGATCGTGCAACAGAGAAATTTAATTTGTCCTTGGGCATCAGCAAAGCATGGGTACCCAAAAAACGAGGAAAAAAACCCAAAGTCAAGTTGATACATTTTTATAAAAAATATAACTAGCCATCTTTCCTGGGGCTAGCAGACTTAATTTAAAATTTGGAATTACTTCTATTCTGAGTTACCTATTTGTGGGGAGAAGGTGATTTGAGGGTGGTTGAGATGGGTACCATATTCTTTTCAGTGTTCAGAACCTCTGGATGTCTTATATTGGCCCTGAGGATTCTAAACCAATGCACTCCTCCAAAGCAAAACATGTGGTTTTTGTCTTCTGTAAATAGCCTGGCTCTCCCACAAGCATTAAAGGGGCTGCCCTGGCAAACACTCAAGATGGAGCCATCCTACTCACCCCAACTCATTCCCTGATCTTTCTCGGATTATCTCTTTACCAAGAACATAACCACAAGAGGGCCAGAGCCCAACCAGTCAGCCAACTGGGTCTGGAAGCATTCCCAACTGTCAGCAGGTTTCAGCAGGGAAAATGCATATAGCTAAGCTTTTTTATTTTTACTTTTCATAGTTGCAAAGAAAGATCTGGGCATCTCCAGATCCAAAGTGCCGAGTAGCCATGGCAGACCTAGTGCAGCCCCCCGATTATTACAAAATGGTGCCAGCACAACACAGGGGAAGCACTGCAGCCAAGGAGACCAAGTTTATGGCTGATTTCCTCCCTTAACAGGTTTTAAACTAAAATTCTGAATAACACAAACTCCCAATCAGAACTAATGACACAGTCATTCTAAACTTATCATCAAAGATGCTTTGTGAGTCATACTGGCTCTAAAAAACCATCAGTAATCACTTCTTAGACACAACAATCAAATACATCCTTCCTTTAAACAATAAATTGTGCCTAAGTAATAAGTCTAATTGGAGCACTGTCATTTTTAAACATGGGTCAACGCACACATTTCCCCAAAGGTTTCTACCTGAGTCATTCTACATTTATTAAAATGAAAGTCACCTCCTAAGAAGTTGTTTATGTACTGATAAAGAATGATGTCTATGACATACTGTTAAATGGAAACAAGTAAGTTGTATACACGGTGAAGTACCTTTTGTGTAAATATATGAAAAAACACTATATGGGTATATTTGCTTAGACTATACATAAATATCTCTAGAAGAAACTGGCAACCCTTTATCGCTTTGAGGAAGGGAACCTGGATGGCACAGGGATGGGGTGTGAGCAAGTTCACCATGGCCTTTAGTGCCCTTTGAATTCTGAACCATGTGAATATATTACCAAATCAGAGCTGAAGACACAAATTTAAATTTGAATAAGTCACCTCATGACACTAATCTGGATATTTGCCAAAATACTACAGCGAGGTCTAATTACATTTCATGGAGAAAGTAAGACTCGTGTACGTCTCTTAGCTGGGCAGTTTTAGTGAGACTTTAGGTGCAGACTTTAAGAATGCAGGACCAGGGCTTCCCTAGTGGCTCATTGGGAAAGAATCTGCCTGCCAATGCTGGAGACATGTGTTCAATCCCTGGTCCTCGAAGATCCTACATGTCGTAGAGCCATTAAGCCATGTATCACAACTACTGAGCCTGCACGCTAGAGCCCGGGAACAGCAACTACTGAGCCCATGAGCCAGAACTACTGAAGCCTGTGTTCTGCAACAAGAGAAGCCACAACAATAAGAAGCCCATACACCACAATGAAGAGTAGCCCTGCTCACTGCAATTAGAGAAAGCCCATCCAGCAGCGAAGACCCAGAACAGTCAAAAAGAAATAAAAATTACTTAAAAAACAAAACAAAAAAAGAATGCAGGACCAGGATTAGCTGTAGATAGAAAGATGCAGGGACCCAGGTGGTCACTATGACTATCTGAAGACAAGGTTGCAGCAACAAAGGAGAGAGGGGAAAGGAAAGTGGAGGGAAGGAGAGGGAGGACAGGCCAGACACTTTGTGTAAGACACCCATAAGGCACTATCTAGCTTGATAAGCCCCCAACAATTTCTTTTGCAAAAGCAGAAACTGCAGCTCATCTAATGCATAGTTCACTGTGACTTACAGGGCTGGAGAGAGGGGCTTTATCTATATCTCATAGGAACACACTGCTCTGTATCCCAAGAGTCCTTTGTGCAGGAAATGCTACCTGAAGGCCACATCTTGCTTGAAAAAAATTACAGAGTTTCTGACTCATCTCTTCATTTTGTCTGCCAGCTGGCTCTGTGGTCTTGAATAAATCATTTCAACAGAGACATTAAGGGGGATTGGAGGCTCCGCCACTCAGCTATTTTCCACAGTTCTTTGGTAAGAGCACCTATGCAACAGGCATTTCATGTTAGATGGCAAAGGTATACACAAGGGTTTGCTGATTTCTGTCCTCTCTTCCTGCCTGAAAACTGCCCAGAAAGTTTACTCCTGGTCCCATCTTCTGCTTAGCCTTTGCTTCTTTTTAAATCTTAACACTCACCCCAGTGTGGACACACACCCAAAAGTCTTCCACAAAGACAATGAGGATTGTGAAAAGATCAGAGTGAAGTACCATAGTGACCATCATGAAGGAAAATCCTTCAGGATGCCCCTCAAGAACTCTCACCCAAACAGAAACCCTACTGGAATGGCCATTTCCCTCAAGTCCTTGCAGTGAGAACCTAACTGACCTAACCACAAAAAGGAACTTGGGGAGGACTCCTGGGAACTGAGCAGGTGGACTGCATTTTATTTTTCATGCACTTTCCAGCTGGTTTTTAAGAGCCTTCAGCATCCCCTTTGTCCTTCTCATATTCTGGATGTTTTGTAAAAGGAAGGCTCCATGACAGCTTAAACTACCCTGTGTTTGTCAGTCAAAGAGCAGAGGGAGCCTCTGATATATTCTGTGTTCTGGCACGCTGACCAAGTGCTCCAGATCAAGCTGGGGCATGAGGGCCCAGCTATAATCCTTTTCCGGCAAGCCTGGCTGAAGGGGCAGTGAGACTAAAGCAACTGATTAAACACAGTATAAAGCTGAAAGAAAATGAGATAGAAATAAATTAGCTTTAAACCTCAAGGCTGTGTATGCAATGGGGGTTGGGAGGCAGCCTGCAAAGTCAAAGAGATTTCCCTGAAACAAAGGGATTATGAACTGTCCAATACAGGCAAATCCTTCTGCTCCACAGCCACAACAGCCTTGCACCCAGTGCTGTTCATTAAACACTTTGCACACATTTGGAGATAATGGGATGCTGTCAACTTCCTGAAAAAGCTTTGAGACTCCCCTTTCCCAAGTCTTCTACTGAGAAAGTGCAAGCTGAGAAACATGGCTGTCATCAGCAGGGACAGGGCTGACATTTCCTGCCATTCTTCAATTACTGCCTGTCCCATTGTCTTTCTGGGTTCTCCTCTGTAACTAATGTTACCTGCAGATGAACAGCTGGGAGAGAAAACGTTAACAGAACACTCAGAAGTGCTTGAAGGGAGGTAGAAAAGAGAGGAAGTATGACAAAACAAAGTTCCCCATCTCTGACATTGTAACTTAAATCTCACAGAGAAACCATGCAGAAGGTAGTCAACTGTTTTGAAAAATGATCCAGAGCAGCAAAGTTCCAATCATGCTTCCCCAGTCTGAGCAGCCCCATTCTTGGAAAGGTAGGTCAGAGCTGTTTTCAGGGTTTATCTCCAATGAGCAAAAGAGAGTGGCTGTGAATTTCCTAAGGAGGCACAGGCTAGCCAGTGCCCACTGGACTGCCATATGAAAGCATAAGCAGACCATGGAAAGCAAGGAAGAAACAGACAGACTTCTATCAAGTCACATCGTGACCACCACTCAAACTGCTGGCTATCACAGCTAGCCTGAATAAAGAGACCTTTCATATCTATTACCTCCCCAGTGATCTTGATTTCAGCTTGTGATTTATCCAGCCAAGATTGCTGGGAGAAGTATCAACAACTTCAGATATGCAGATGATACCACTTTAATGGCAGAAAGTGAAGAGGAACTAAGGAGCCTCTTGATGAAGGTGAAAGGGGAGAGTGAAAAAGTTGGCTTAAAACGCAACATTCAAAAATCTAAGATCATGACATCCGGTCCCATCACTTCATGGAAAATAGATGGGGAAACAATGGACAGTTAGAGACTTTACTTTCTTGGGCTCCAAAATCACTGCGGATGATAACAGCAGCCATGGAATTAAAAGACACTTGCTCCTTGGAAAAAAAGCTATGACAACAGTGTTTTTAAAAGCAGAGACATCACTTTGCTGACAAAGGGTTATATAGACAAAGCTACAGTTTTTCCACTAGTCATGTACAGATATGAGAGTTGGACCATTAAGAATGCTGAGCACTGAAGAACTGGTACTTTTGAACTGTGGTGCTAGAGAAGACTCTTGACTTGAGCAGCAAGACCAAACCAGTCAATCCTGAAGGAAATCAACCCTGAATATTTATTGCAAGGACTGATGCTGAAGATGAAGCTCCAATACTTTTGCTACCTGATAGGAAGAGCTGGTCCACTGGGAAAGACCCTGATGCTGGGAAAGATGGAGGGCAGGACAAGGGGATGACAGAGGATAAGATGGTTGGATGGCAATGCCAACTCAATGAAATGAGTTTGAGCAAGTTCCATGAGATGGTGAAGGAGAGGGAAGTCTGGCATGCTACAGTCCACGGGGGTCTCAAAAACCCACACACAGCTTAGCGACTGAACAATTACATCCTCAACTCATTGCCTGCAACTTCAAAATATAAGTTGAGAGCTTGCATAACTGATAAATAAAACAATTAGTATCACACTCAAGACCCTTAGAAACATGGCTCTCTTTAAGGGAAGCTGTTAACTCTTCAAACTAAAGAATGAAGATGGGCTTTAACATCAAGTTGTGGGTTTGAAGTGTTCAGTTCAGTCGCTCAGTCATGTCCAACTGTTTGTCACCCCATGGACTACAGCAGTAATATCTCTGCTTTGTAATATACTGTTTAGGTTGGTCATAGCTTTTCTTCCAAGGAGCAAGTGTCTTTTAATTTCATGGCTGCAATCACCATCTGCAGTGATTTCGGAGCCCCCAAGAATAAAGTCTGTCATTGTTTCCATTATTTCCCCATTATTTGCCATGAAGTGATGGAACCAGATGCCATGCTCTTAGTTTTCTGAATGTTGAGCTTTAAGTCAACTTTTTCACTCCCCTCTTTCACTTTCATCAAGAGGCTCTTTAGTTCCTCTTCACTTTCTGCCATAAGGGTGGTGTCATCTGCATATCTGAGGTTACTGATTTTTCTCCTGGCAATCCTGATTCCAGGTTATGCTTCATCCAGCCCAGCATTTTGCATGATGTACTCTGTGTATAAGTTAAATAAGCAGGGTGACAAGATACAGCCTTGACATACTCCTTTTCCTATTTGGAACCAGTCTGTTGTTCCACATCCAGTTCTAACTGTTGCTTCTTGACCTGCATGCAGATTTCTCAGGAGGCAGGTAAGGTGGTCTGGTATTCCCATCTCTTTCAGAATTTTCTACACTGTTGTGATCCACACAGTCAAAGGCTTTGGCATACTCAATCAAGCAGATGTTCTTCTGGAACTCTACTGTTTTTTCTATTATGCAAGGGATGTTGGCCATTTGATCTCTGGTTCCTCTGCCTTTTCTAAATCCAGCTTGAACATCTGCAAGTTCATGGTTCATGTACTGTTGAAACTTGACTTGGAGAATTTTGAGCATTACTTTGCTAGCATGTGAGATGAGGGCAGTTGTGTGGTAGTTTGAACATTCTTTGGCACTGTCCTTCTTTGGAATTGCAATGAAAACTGACCTTTTCCAGTCTTGTGGCCGCTGCTGAGTTTTCCAAGTATGATGGCATATTGAGTGTAGCACTTTCACAGCATCATCTTTTAGGATTTGAAATAGCTCAACTGGAACTCCATCACCTCCACCAGTTTTATTCATAGTGATGCTTCCTAAGGCACACTTGACTTTGCATTCCAGGATGTCTGGCTCTAGGTGAGTGACCACACCATCGTGGTTATCTGGGTCATGAAAATCTTTTTTTTGCATTGTTCTTCTGTGTATTCTTGCCACTTCTTCTTGATATCTTCTGCTTCTGTTAGGTCCATGCCATTTCTGTCCTTTATTGTTCCCTATTTCTTTGCAAGAAATATTCCCTTGGTTATCTCTAAGTTTCTTGAAGACATCTCTAGTCTTTCCCATTCTATTGTTTTCCTCTATTTCTTTGCATTCTTCCCTTAGGAAGGCTTTCTTATCTCTCCTTGCTATTCTTTGGAATTCTGCATTCAAATGGGTATATCTTTCCTTTTCTCCTTTGCCTTTAGCTTCTTTTCTCAGCTATTTGTAAGGCCTCTTCAGACAACCATTTTGCTTTTCTGCATTTCTTTTTCTTGAGGATGGTCTTGATCACTCCTTCCTGTACAATGTCAGAACCTCCGTCCATAATTCTTCAGGCACTCTGTCTATCAGATCTAATCCCTTGAATCTGTTTGTCACTTCCACTGTATAATCGTAAGTGATCTGATTTAGGTCATACCTGAATGGTCTAGTGGTTTCCCCTACTTTAAGTCCTCCAATAAACCTTTGAGAGTCCTTAAGCAATTACCCTGTTCTGTAAAGCCAGAATAATATTACCCACAGCACATGCAGAGTATATCATGTGAAATGCTGGGCTGGGTGAAGCACAAGCTGGAATCAAGATTGCCAGGAGAAATATCAATAACCTCAGATGTGCAGGTGACACCATCCTTATGGCAGAAAGCAAAGAGGAGCTGAAGAGACTCTTGATGAAAGTGAAAGAGAAGAGTGAAAAAGCCAGCTTAAAATGCAACATTAAAAAAACTAAGATCATGGCATCTGGTCCCATCATTTCATGGCAAATAGATGGGGAAACAATGCAAACAGTGACAGACTTTAATTTGGGGGGGCTCCAAAATCACTGCAGATAGTGACTGCAGCTATGAAATTAAAAGACGCTTGCTCTTTGGAAGAAAAACTATGACAAACCTAGACTGCATATTAAAAAGCAGAGGCATTTACTTTACCAACAAAGGTCTGTCTAGTCAAAGCTGTGGCTTTTCCAGTAGTCATGTATGTATATGAGAGTTGGACCATAAAGAAAGCTGAGTGCTGAAGAATCGATGCTTTTAAATTGTGGTGTTGAAGAAGACTCAACAGTCCCTAGGACTGCTAGGAGATCCATCCAGTCAGTTCTAAAGGAAATCAGTACTGGATATTCACTGGAAGGACTAAAGCTGAAACTCTAGTAATTTGGCCACCTGATGCACAGAACTGACTCAGTGGAAAAGACCTTGATGCTGGGAAAGATTGAGGGTAGGAGAAGGGGACAACAGAGGGTGAGATAGTTGGAATAGCATCACTGACTCAAGGGACATGAGTTTGAGCAAGCGCTGGGCGTTGGTGATGACCAGGGAAGCCTGTCGTGCTGCGGTCCATGCGGTCGCAGACTTGGACACGACTGAGTGACTGAATTAAACCGACAGCAAGAGTTGTTGCAGGATAAAATAGAGACAATATACTTTAAGAACCTGCCCCTTGCAGGCTCCTTTTCCACAACCAGCCTTCCTCATAGCCACACTGTACTTGGTCCAAGCTAGTCCAGTTCTCTCTGGCATACTGTGCTCTTCAAGTCCTCCCCATTCTACAGAAAAGAAACTGGATTTTTAATAATTTCTCAAATCTCTAAAGGAAAAAAAAAATTTATACTTAACTATCCCAGGGCCCCATTCATGGATCACTGGGTTGTCACGGGGAAGGGGCTTTTGTAGTTCAATGAAGCTATGAGCCATGCTGTGTAGGGCCACCCAAGACAGATGGGTCATAGTGGACAGTTTTGACAAAACATGATCCGCTGAAAGAAGGAATGGCAAACCACTCCAGTATACCTGGCATGAGAGCCTCATGAACTGTATAAAAGGACAAAAAGCTATCACACCAAAAGATGAGTCCCCCAAGTCTGAAGGTGTTCAATAAGCTGCAGGTGAAGAGCAGAGGACAACTACTAAGAGTCCTAGAAAGAATGAAGCACCTGGGCCTGCAAGGAATGAAGCAAAGTGGAAACAGCGCTCAGTTGTGTATGTATCTTGTGATGAATGTAAAATCTAATGCTGCAAAGAACAGTATTGCATAGGAACCTGAAATGTTAGGTCAGTGAATCAAGGTAAATTGGATGTGGTCAAGAAGGAGATGGTAAAAATAAACATCTACATCTTAGGAATCAGTAAACTAAAATGGACTGGAATGGGTGAATTTAATTCAGATGACCATTATACCTACTACTGTGGGCAAGAATCCCATAGAAGAAATGGAGCAGCCCTCATAATCAACAAAAAAGTCTGAAATGCAGTACTTGGGTGCAACCTCAAAACTACTGAGGTGCAGTACTTGGGTACAATCTCGGTTTGCTTCCAAGGCAAGCCATTCAACATCACAGTAATTCAAGTCTATGCCCCAGCTACCGATGCCGAAGAAGCTGAACTTGATCAGTTCTATGAAGACCTAGAAGTCCTCCTAGAACAATACCAAAAAAAAAGATGTTCACTAGGGATTGGCATGCAAAAGTAGGAAGTCAAGCGATACCTTGAGTAATAGGCAAGTCTGGCCTTGGAGAACAAAATGAAGTAAGGTAAAAGCTAACCAAATTCTGTCAAGAGAATGCACTGGTCATAGCAAATACTCTTTTTCAACAACACAAAAGATGATTTTATACATGAACATCACTGAATGGTCAACACCAAAATCAAATTGATTATATTTTTTTGTAGCTGAAGATGGAGAAGCTTTATACAGTCAGCAAAAACAAGACCTGGAGCTGACTGTAGCTCAGATCATTAGCTTCTCATAGCAAAATTCAGAAAGGGGGAAAGGGGGAAAACCACCAAGCCAGCTAGGTACTACTTAAATCAAATCCCCTATGAATATGCAGTGGAGGTAACAAATAGACTCAAGGGATTAGATCTAGTTAACAATGTGCCTGAAGAACTATGGAACAAAGGTCCATAATACAGTACAGGAGGCAGCAAAAAAAACCATCCCAAAGAAAAAGAAAAGCAAGAAGGCGAAGTGGCTATCTGAGGAGGCTTTACAAATAGCTGAAGAAAGAAGAGAAGTAAAGAGCAAGGGAGAAAGGGAAAGGTGGTGAAAGTCATTCTGTCGTGTCCAACTCTTTGCGATCCCATGGAATTCCATGGAATTCTCCAGGCCAGAATACTGGAGTAGGTAGCCTTTCCCTTCTCCAGTGTATATTCCCAACCCAGGGATAGAATCCAGATCTCCCACATTGCAGGCACATTCTTTTACCAGCTGAGCCAGAAGAATACCGGAGTAGGTTGCCTATCCCTTCCCCAGAGGATCTTCCCGACCTGATCCATATCGCTGATGGGTATCAAACTGGGGTCTCCTGCATTGCAGGCAGATTCTTTACCAACTGAGCTATCAGGGAATCCCTAAGGGAAAAGTACACCCAACTAAATGCAGAGTTCCAAAGAACAGCAATGGAGAGACAAGAAGGTCTTCAATAAACAGTGCATAAAACTAGAAGAAAACAACAGAAGGGCAAAGACTAGAGCTCTCTTGAGGAAACTTGGATCTATCAAGGGAACAGTTTGCCCAAATATGGGCACAATAAAGGACAGAAATGGTGGAGATCTACTAGATGCTGAAGAGATCAAGAAGAGATGGAAAGAATACACATTAAGAACTATACAAAAAAGATCTTAATGAACTGGATTACTATGATGGTGTAGTCAGCCACCCAGAGCTAGACATTCTGGAAAGCGAAATCAACTGGACCTTAGGAAGCACTGCTATTAATAAAGTGAGTGGTGGAGTGGAATTCCAACAGAACTATTCAAAATCCTAAAGGATGATGCCATCAAGGTGTTACATTCATTACGTCAGCAAATCTGGAAGAGTCAGCAGTGGCCACAGGATTGGAAAAGGTCAATTCTCATCCCAATCCCAAGATGAGCAGTACTAAAGAATGTGACAACCACTGGATAATTGCACTCATCTTCCATGGGAGTAAGGTCATGCTTAAAACCTTGCATGCGGGGCTTCAGCATTATGTGAACCAAGAACTTCCAGATGTCCAAACTGGGTTTAAAAAAGGAAGAGGAACCAGAGATCAAATTGCCAGCATTTGCTGGATCATACAGAAAACAAGGGAATTCCACAAAAACATCTACCTCTGTTTCTTCGACTACACTAAACCTTTGACTGCGTGGATAACACAAACTGTGGAAAGTTCTTAAAGAGATGGGAATACCAGACCATCTTATCTGTCTCCTGAGAAACCTGTATGCAGGTCAAGAAGCAACAGTTAGAACCCTGTATGGAACTGATTGGTTCAAGACCAAGAAAGCAGTATGACAAGTTTGTCCACTGTCACCCTGTTTGTTTAACCTATTACACCAGGCACATAATGAGAAATGCCGGGCTGGATGAGTTACAAGTTGAAATCAAGATAGGTGGGAGAAACATCAACAACCTCAGATATGCGGGATGATGCCACTCTAATGGCAGAAAGCAAAGAGGAACTAAAGAGTCTCTTGAGGGTGAAAGAGAGTGAAAGAGCCAATCTAAAACTAAATATTAAAAAAACTAAGATTACGGCATCTGGTCCAGAAGGAGGAAAGGTGGAAGCAGTGACAGATTTCCTCTTCTTGGGCTCTAAAATCACTGCGGATGGTGACTGCAGTCATGAAATCAGAAGATGATTTCTTCTTGGCAGGAAAGTTATGACAAACCTAGACAGTGTGTTGAAAAGCAAGAGACACCACTCTGCCGACAAAGGTCTATATAATCAAGGCTATGGTCTTCTCAGTGGTCACGTGTGGTTGTGAGAGCTATAAAGAAGGCAGAATGCCAAAGAATTGATACCTTCCAACTGTGGTGCTGGAGAAGAGTCCTGAGAGTCCCTCGGACAGCAATGAGATCAAACCAGTCAGTCTTAAGGGAAATCAACCTGAATACTTGGTGGAAGGACTGATGCTGAAGCTGAAGCGCCAGTATTTTGTTTATCTGATGATAACAGCTGACTCATTAGAAAAGTCCTTGTTGCTGGGAAAGATTGAGGGCAGAAGGAGAAGAGCGTGTCAGAGGATGAGATGGCTGGATGGCATCACCAATGCAATGGACATGAACTTGGGCAAACTTTGGGAGATAGTGACAGACTAGGAGGCATGGCATGCTGCAGTCCATGGGGTCGCAAAGAGTCAGACTCAACTGGATGACTGATCAACAATTGCAGAGCAGGGCTTCTCTGGTGGCTCAGTGGTAAACAATCTGCCTGCTAATGCAGAAGACGTGAGTTCAATCCCTGGAGAAGGAAAGATCGGGAAGATCCCCTGGAGAAGAAAACGGCAACCCATTCCAGTATTCTTGCCTGGGAAATCCCATGCACAGAGGAGCCTGGCAGGCTATAGTCCATGGGAGTCACAAAAAGTCAGACATGACTTAGCAACCAAACAACAACATCCAAGAGCAAAGAGTTTTTTGGTTGGTTGTTTAGCTTAAAACTAGTTGTGGTAGAAATTGCTAGTGGTTCCTCATGATCTGTTCTCCCATTCTTCCATGGCAGCCACATTTTTGATGGGCAAATGAAATATAAGTAAAAAAGACTACATTTTGGCCAATAAGATATAAGCAGAAACATCATTTGCCAGATTTCAGGTCTTCTTTAAAAGACTTAAGTGTCATTGGCTTACTCTTCTATGTCCCTTCTTCCACTCTGCTTCCTGGGATGCAGATCTGGTCATTTCAAATGATTAAGAAAGGGTTATCAATCAAAACGTGGGCCAAAGAACTTGACATTTCTCCAAAGAAGACATAAAAATGGCTAACAAACACATGAAAAGATGCTCAACATCACTCATTATCAGAGAAATGCAAATCAAAACCACAATGAGGTATCACTTTACACCAGTCAGAATGGCTGTAATCCAAAAATCTACAAGCAATAAATGCTGGAGAGGATGTGGAGAAAAGGGAACTCTCCTACACTGTTGGTGGGAATGTAAACTAGTACAGCCACTATGGAAAACAGTGTGGAGGTTCCTTAAAAAGCTGCAAATAGTCCTGCCATATGACCCAGCAATCCCACTGCTGGGCATATACACCGAGGAAACCAGAATTGAAAGAGCCACCTGTACCCCAATGTTCATCGCTGCATTGTTTACAATAGCCAGGACATGGAAGCAACCCAGATGTCCATCAACTGATGAATGGATAAGAAAGCTGTGGTACATATACACAATGGAATATTACTCAGCATTAAAAAAAAAATTCATTTGAATCAATTCTACTCAGATGGACCGAACTGGAGCCCATTATCCAGAGTGAAGTAAGCCAGAAGCAAAAACAACAATACAGTATATTAACACATATATATGGAATTTAGAAAGACAGTAACGAGAACCCAACATGCGAGACAGCAAAAGGAACGCAGATGTATAGAATAGACTCGTGGACTCTGTGAATGAGGGAAAGGGTGGGATGATATGGGAGAATGGCATTGAAACATGTTAATTATCATATGTCTAATCAATCGCCAGCCCAGGATTGATGCTCGGGGCTGGTGCATCGAGATTTCCCAGGGGGGGAGGGAGGAGGGAGGGGTTTCTGGAGGGGGAGCATATGTAAACCCATGGTGATATCATGGCATTGTATGACAAAAACAATAAAAGGGAGGGAAAAAAAAAAAGAAAGGGTTATTCCTTAGGGCTGGAATCATAGTATGACTAGAACGAACTCAAGAGCCCCCGTGTCTAGCTGAGGGAGGGCTGCCACACCAGCCCTACTGACCTGAAGATCGTGTTTAGGTGACAGAGAAATAAACATCTATCTTATCATTTCCTGTTACTTGCAGACAATTCATAATATCTAGACCAAAATCAGACACATCCCCTTAAGTAAGAGATATGACTTACTTCTAACCAACATAGGAAAGGTAACAGGATGCATGTGAATATGTCCATGTCATCTCACTACCTGACACTGTAATGTCTGTTTTGCTGAGAACTTGCTCTCTCTTTCTCTCACTGGCTTTGAAAAACCAAGCTGCCATGTTAGGAGCTATTTATGGAGATGAACACATGGCAAGAAACTGAGAGCAGGCTCCAGCCAGCAAGAAAATGAAGCCCTAATCTGACAACCTGCAAAAGACTGAATTCTGCAAAATGGACCCCCATGAGCTTATTAGAAAGATATCCTTCCCCAGTCAAGCCTCAGGTTAGATGTCAGCAGTGATACTGGAGCAGGAAATGGCAACCCACTCCAGTGTTCTTGCCTGGAGGATCCCGTGGACAGAGAAGCCTGGTGGGCTGCTGTCCCTAGGGTCACACAGAGTCAGACACGACTTAAGTGACTTGGCATGCGTGCATGCATTGGAGAGGGAAATGACAACCCACTCCAGTACTCTTGCCTGGAGAATCCCAGGGATGGAGGAGCCTGGTGGGCTGCTGTCTATGGGGTCGCAGAGTCAGACATGACTGAAGTGACTTGGCAGCAGCAGCAGCAGCATTGCAGTGATACAGAGGACCCATTACGTCATGCGTGGAATCCTGAACCATAGATACTGAAATAGCAAATGTGCATGGCTTTAAGCAGCTAAGTTAATGGTAACTTGTCAGACAGCGATAGATAACTAATACACTGGTCAAGAAAATCATTACAGATATGTAAAGATGATTCAGTATTGGGTAACATACAAATATAATTTGCCAAATGAGAGGTCACAGTAGAAGGATTATCACACAGTCATCTAGGTAGATGGCAAAAGGGCATACAATTCACCTTAAATTCCTTTTAGATGCCCTTGGTGAAAATGAAATTTATATATACATACTTAATGCTAGTCTAACATATTTACTTCACATAAACATATGTAATATAAACACATATAAAAATAGATAAAACACACATACACATCAAATGCCATCATCATGTATAATCATGAAATGGCAAAAGGATTCCTGTCAAAAACAAATTACCTACTATACCACTATAAAAGAAAATACATATATCTTTCTTTGCAGGTATTTTGACTGTATAAACTAAACAATAAAATAGTTTAATAAGGTACTCTGTGATGTTTTTTTGAAAAAATCAATGGCCAACTCATTTCCAATAATAGTGACTTAGATTATTCAGATCAAACCACAAAAACAAAACCTGAATATAAAAATATGTCATTAAAAGCATCAAAAAAGCAACAAAATGTTTAGGAACTACAAAACCAAAAGCTAAGGAAGAGACAAAACAGAACCATAGTACTAAAGCCACTCAACCCTGCAGCATTCATTGATTCATTCAACTTGGGTTTTGGTTCTGGCAGCCTTGTGGGGAAAGGAGAATAAAGTCAAAGTCTAGAGCCACCCAAAGTGGGAACTCTCTCCACATTTTCCTGAGAGTTTAGTCTTTTGAATTTCTAGCTTAAAGGTGAATTAGAAAGATTGCCCTGTCAATACTTGTACAACAGCTATGTGGGGAGCACAGGGCAGTGGAAGGAAAAAGGAAAAGAAAAAGCTGACCCCCAAAAACTGAAGCCACAATCTGCTTCCATATGGTTTACAATCTACATTCATATCTCTTGGGCAGACTAAGAAACCTCAAGTTGTGAACTTGATTTGCCATGGTTCCAGATCGTTAACTACCTCTAGGCACCTGGCAGAAGAGAACTCAAATCTGCTCCAAATAATTTTTAATAATAATGAGTAGTACAGTAAAACAACCACCAAGCTTATAAGGAAACAAGGTACCATTGATGCAAACTGGCAGAAAAAGACCTGCAATTGTAAAAATATGTATTTTAAAATATATATACTAGGTTTAAATAAGACATCCTTTAAAATATCTGCAGCAAATAGGAAATTTTAGAAAAGAATAAATCAAATTTTGACAAGATACAAATAAAACTTCTAAAAATTAGAACTATAAATTCGTAACTGAGTATTTAATGGACAGATTCAATAGTGGATTAGGCACAGTAGAAGGGAAAACAAGTAAACCAGAAGATACGCTTCACAAAATTATTGAGATTTCAACAGAAGTGGCATATAGAGGGGAAATATGGAAAACAGGTAAAGAAACATGAAAGATTACTGAATAAGAAGGTCTAACATATGTTTCTTTGGAATTTCAAAAAGATAGGAAAAAGAAACAGGCAGAGACAATATTTCAAGCTATAATAGCTATAAATGTTCTAGAACAGATGAAAGACACAAATTCAGATTGAATAAATTCAACAAAATTCAAGCAGGAATGTTTTTTTAAATCCACACCTAAATACATCATCATGGGAAAGTACAAAAAAGTCATAAAAACAGAAAATCTTAAAAGCAGACAGTTGGGAGCCATCTGTGCCACCTGCTGAAGCTGGCACTACTCTGTGGGGCCCTGCCCACTCCTGGTCAGCATCATGTATGTGTCCTGTGACAACTGGCACTGGGTACACTCCATGCAGGAATTCTCAGTCAAGAACATTGACGGGAGCATGGTTAACCTGGACAAGCACCAGGCTAAGTTTGCATAGTCATCAGTGTGACCTCGCAAAGAGGCAAGATGGATGTAAACTACACTCAGCTGGTCGACATGAACGGCCAATGCGCAGAGTATAGTTTATAGATCCTGGCCTTCCCTTGCAACCAGTTAAGGTGGCAGGAGCCAGGGAGCAATGCTGAGATCAAAGAGCTCGCCATGGCTACAGCATCAAATTCGTTAAGTTCAGCAAGATCTGTGTGAAAGGGGATGATGCCCACCCTCTGTGGAAGTGGCTGAAAATGCAGCCCAAGGGGAGAAGCATGCTGGGAAATGCCATCAAATGGAACTTTACCAAGTTCCTCATTGACGGGAACAGCTGTGTGGTGAAGTGGTATGGTCCCATGGAAGAGCCTCTGGTGACAGAGAAGGACATGCCGTGTTACCTCTAGCTCTACAAGTGTGACGCCCTCACCCAAGCCTGCCACCTGTGCCCCAGGAGCCTTCAACCAGTGCCCATGATGGTCTGCCTGAAAATCAACCCCCAGTGGGGCAGACCCACCCTTGAGGGAGGAAGGTCCCTTGACCCAGCTGCAGCTCAGCAACTCCACCCCTGGCTGCCTTGTGGGGATAAGACATACAATACAAAAAAAATAGGCAGAGATTGAGGGACAGAGATTATTTTCAAAACAGTGATCACTTGATAGACAGATTCTTAACAGCAACAACAGAAGGCAGATGGAATAATACATTTAATTCACTAAGAGATAACAAATGTCATCATAAAATTTCATATCCAGAGGAAAGAGAGGGGCAGAAGGGAGGAAGAAAGGGAAAGGCAGGCAGGCTATCTCATAATCAAAATGTAGAATACATATTCTTTTTAGGCACATGTGAACACTAAAAACTGATCATACACTAACAGAAAGTCTCAATTATTTTCAAATGATTGAAATTATAAAAGTATTTATCTAATCATAAGATAGATGTTAGTAACAAAAACGTAACTAGAAATTTTCTGTTGCATTTGGAAAGTAAGAAATATACTTAAAGGGCATTCTCCGTCCCTCTTCTGATGTCTGTGTCAGAAGTTTTCTCTGTCCCTTTTCTTACTTTAATAAAACTCTGCTACACAAAAGCTCTTGAATGACCAAGTCTGGTCCCTGGTTCCAAAGCTAAATCTTCTTCTTCAGAGATCACAAATCCGACACCGTTCAACGTAAGCTATCGTCTCGAGGGCTTGTCCAGGATCTTCAGGAAGAGGTAAGAACACTCAAGAGTTCTAGCCTCTCTGCTTTCTCAGTGTGCAAGTTTTCTGATTTACTTTACTAACTCTATGGTATGCTTGTGTGAATGAATGACACGTCCTGCGCGAAGCAAGCAATGAGCCCTGTTCTGTGGTTCTGCGGTGCCTTTGTAATGACTTTATAATGACTGAAGGCAACCCCAAAAAGGGGAGCCTTGTCAGGAGTTTATACCGACCTGCCAGTGCCAAGAGAAACCCAAGGTCCCTGCTAGGGGAGTGACCAGAAATGGGCAAAGCATGTGGACTGAACTTTTCTTTCTCCGTCATCTTTTCCTGGTCTCTTTGACTATTTTGTAATTGCGTGGGGAATTAGCACTACTAACCTAATTTGTTGGATCACAGACTTTCAGGGGAACTGTGATGCATGCCGTTACCGTGTACTTTTACTTAGACCCCATGTATGGAAGCACTCAGCCTTGATAGGAGCAGAAAGTTACAGGAGCATGTCTGAGAGAGAGGCAGAGCTCTAGCTCCGGGGACGTCTCTCAGGCTAGGGGTTACTCTCTTGGCTGCCTGCCTCAGGGGCCAGCGACCTGAAAGTGAGTCTTTGTCATAGCTCTGTCTCCTATCTATGTGGATAGAAGCACTGCTGTTGACCATGAGGTTTTTGAGGACACAGACTGGGAATTGAGGGATCTGGTCAGATTGGAGATGCAATGGGTTTCTTCCTTTGGTAGCGCTAGCTCTTAGTGGACCACAGGAGGCTCTCTGATGACTTTTGTCTCAACTCCTTAGATATTCCTTTTGTGGAATCTGTGAAAATGATCTGAAAGGATTGGCTCTAATAGCTCGAGAACAAAAATCACTTTTTCCTTACTGGCCAAACTTCTACCATCTCTTTTGCTATCACATAAACTGGTGTGGTGACACTCAGGAGGGACATCTGGTTGTTGTTTGTCCCTTTATGACTCACTGCTTCTACTGCAGTCAGGACTGTACTCAGGAATGTACATATGCACATATAAGATGGATGCTTCCCCTAGTATACTAGCTTGGGAAACATTCCATGAAAGCTACTCTGTTACACTCTGGGTGGCATCAGAGCAAAGGGCAAATCAAACAAAGGTCTTGGTGGTATGGAACTAATCAATCTGGGATGCTATCAGGTCTACCCCTGGTGCATCTCCACCCACCTCAGTGGTAGAACTGGGAGGGACGAGTAAGACGCCTGCGTCAGTAAGGGATGGACTAAGTTCAACCAGGGAAGGAAAGCTTCAGTGGAGAGTCTGTCTACACCCTGATCTAGAGTAGGGAAGGACGCTTTCGGAGGAAAAAAGCCATGACTGTGGATGCCGCTTTTTTCTCTCTTACAGTTTCAGAACCATTTCTTTAAAATGCATTAAAAAAAACTGGGACAAGTTCAATCCCAAGAATTTAAAAAGACACACCTGATCTTCTTCTGTGATACTGAATGGCCACAGTATCCTTTGGAAGACAGGGAATGCTGATCTGTTGAAGGATCTCAATTATTACTGTTTTACAACTAGACTAGTTCTGTAGAAAATAAGTGAAATGTGTAGAAGTGACATTATGTGTTGCTCTTTCTCTCTCTGAAAGACATGCCAGACTTATGTCCTAAGGGTGCAGATTTGGGTGTGAAACCTTCAGCTGCGTCCTGTTCTCTTACTTTGCTCCTTTACCTTGGGTTCCCAACTGAACAGGCTGAGAATCAGGGCACCGTTCTAGGAGGGGTTGCCTCAGTCTCAGTAGAATTTCAAACAGTCCCAATTGAGGTCGAGACTATTTAGAGGATCCAAAATGTACATAGAAGCCTTTATGGGACTAACTTTACTTTATGAGCTTACTTAGGGAGAAATGTAATGTATGTCTTGGGACAGACACTGACTCCTGACACGAGAGCTCTAGTTTTAGGGGAAGCTACTACTTTTGGAGATGAATGGCTTGAGCATGAGACAAGGGGAAAGAGGGAACATGAAACAGCCCTCCTTCCTACTGGGAGCCAAGCGGTTCCAATAACAGAGCCACTTTGCCGAATGTATTCCTGCAGGACTCAAGTGAGCACATGCTAAGACTTTATGCTAAGCTGGCTGACATAGAATAGGAAGAGAAGGAAACTCCTGGTAAATTCCTAGATAGACTATGGGAGGCTCTCCACGGGTTTACTGATGTTGATTTTGAAATTGCAGAAGGAAGAATGATTTTAAAAGATAGACTTCTCACTCAGTCACCTCCAGATATCTGCCATAAGTTACAAAAACAAGCATTTGGAACAAATCAGTCTTTAGAAAAACTGTTGCAGCTGGCTCAGACAGTATATTATGGTAGAGAATATAAGGAAGAAAAAATGAGGCAAAAAAGAACCAGGCAAAAGACTGAAGCCCCAACAATGGCTGTTACACCTGCTCTGAAACAGCCTGAGGAAAATGCCCAGAGGGACCCAGGTGAAAAGGGATGGACTTGTTATTACTGCCGAAAGGAGGGGCATCTCAAGCGGGATTGCCCTCAGGTATCTAAGCTGCCCCTGCCTCCGGTCTGGTCTGCAAAGGACCATAGTGGAGAACAGACTGACCTCTGAAGTGTAGGCCCTAGGGGTCAGACTCTCAAGACAATCTGGACTGAAGGTGCCCAGGGGTCCCCATACAAGTGCCCGTCCTAATCACACCTGAGGAACTCCAGGTATTAATAACTGTGGAGGGCCAATCAGTTGACTTCTCTTGGACACTTTCTCTGTGCTCACTGAAGCCCATGGTACACTTTCCTCCCAATCCACTACTATAATGGGACTGTCTGGATGAGCCAAACATCATTATGTCAGTCATCCTTTAAGTGGCAACTGGGACTCTGCTGTTTTCTCATGAGTTTCTAATCATGCCAGATTCTCCCTCACACCTTCTGGGGAGGGACATACTAAACAAGGTCCAGGCCTCTGCTTTCATGAATACGGAACCAGCTATTTTTAATGGAACAAACTGTAAATCCTAAAGTGTGGGCTGATGAAAAGCTGTGGGTGGAGCACAAAATGCTGTTCCTGTCATTATCAAGCTCAAGACCCTCACCTATTTTCACATCAAAAGCAGTATCCATTAAAGCCCAAGTTTAATGAACGGGCAAAATTTTACTGTACTGACTTCTCATGATGTAAGTGGGATCTTAAACTCTAAAGTTCAGAGCAACAATGCTCCACCTTTTAAGTTGTTGTAACTCAGTTCAGTTCAGTCGCTCAGTCACTGTCCAACTCTTTGTGACCCCATGAATCGCAGCACGCCAGGCCTCCCTGTCCATCATCACTCCCGGAGTCTACCCAAACTCATGTCCATTGAGTTGGTGATGCCATCCAGCCATCTCATCTTAGGTCATCCCATTCTCCCCCTGCCCCCTGTCCTTCCCAGCATCAGTGTCTTTTCAAATGAGTCAGCCCTTCTCATCAGGTGGCCAAAGTATTGGAGTTTCAGCTTCAACATCAGTCCTTCCAATGAACACTCAGGACTGGTCTCTTTAGGATGGACTGGTTGGATCTCCTTGCAGTCCAAGAGACTCTCAAGAGTCTTCTCCAACACCACAGTTCAAAAGCATCAATTCTTTGGTGCTCAGCTTTCTTCACCATCCAACTCTCACATCCATACATGACTACTGGAAAAACCACAGCCTTGACTAGACGGACCTTTGTTGGCAAAGTAATGTCTCTGCTTTTTAATATGCCCTCTAGGTTGGTCATAACTTGCCTTCCAAGGAGTAAGCGTCTTTTAATTTCATGGCTGCAGTCACCATCTGGAGTGATTTTGGAGCCCAAAAACAAAGTCTGACACTGTTTCTACTGTTTCCCCATCTATTTACTATGAAGTGATGGGACCGGATGCCATGATCTTAGTTTTCTCAATGTTGAGCTTTAAACCAACTTTTTCACTCTCCTCTTTCACTTTCATCAAGAGGCTCTTCTTCTTCACTTTCTGCCATAAGGGTTGTGTCATCTCCATAGCTGAAGTTATTGATGTTTCTTTCAGCAATCTTGATTCCAGCTTGTGCTTCCTCCAGCCCAGAGTTTCTCATGATGTACTCTGCATATAAGTTAAATAAGCAGGGTGACAATATACAGCCTTGACATACTCCTTTTCCTATTTGAAACCAGTCTGTTGTTAGATGTCCACTTCTAACTGTTGCTTCCTGACCTGCATACAGGTTTCTCAAGAGGCAGGTAAGGTGGTCTGTTATTTTTGTCTCTTTCAGAATTTTTCACAGTTTTTAGTCATCCACACAGTCAAAGGCTTTGGCATAGTCAATAAAGCAAAAATAGATGTTTTTCTGGAACTGTCTTACTTTTTTGGTAATCCAGAGGATGTTGGCAATTTGATCTCTGGTTCCTCTGCCTTTTCTAAATCCAGCTTGAACATCTATCTGCAAGTTCATGGTTCATGTACTGTTGAAACCTGATTTGGAGAATTTTGAGCATTACTTTGGTAGCATGTGAGATGAGTACAATTGTGTGGTAGTTTTAGCATTCTTTGGCATTGCCTTTTGTTGGGATTGGAATGAAAACTGACCTTTTCCACTCCTGTGGCCCCTGCTGAGTTTTCCAAATTTGCTGGCATATTGAATGCAGCACTTTCACAGCATCATCTTTCAGGATTTGAAATAGCTCAACTGGAATTTCATCACATCCACTAGCTTTATTTGTAGTGATGCTTTCTAAGGCCCACTTGACTTCACATTCCAGGATGTCTGGCTCCAGGTGAGTGCTCACACCATCATGATTATCTGGGTCATGAAGATCTTTTCTGTACAGTTCTTCTGTGTATTCTTGCCAGCTCTTCTTAATATCTTCTGCTTCTGTTAGGTGCATACCATTTCTGTCTTTTATAGAGCCCATCTTTGCATGAAATGTTTCCTTGGTATCTCTGATTTTCTTGAAGAGCACTCTAGTCTTTTCCATTCGGTTGTTTTCCTCTATTTCTTTGCATTGATCACTGAGGAAGGCTTTCTTATCTCTCCTTGCTATTCTTTGGAACTCTGCATTCAAATTCTTTCCTTTTCTCCTTTGCTTTTCGCTTCTCTTCTTTTCACAGCTATTTGTAAGGCCTCCTCAGACAGCTATTTTGCTTTTTTGCATTTCTTTTCCATGGGGATGGTCTTAACCCCTGTTTCCTGTACACTGTCACCAACCTCCGTCCATAGTTAATCAGGCACTCTATCAGATTTGGTCCCTTAAATCTATTTCTCACTTCCACTGTATAATCATAAAGGATTTGATTTATGTCATACCTGAATGGTCTAGTGGTTTTCCCTACTTTCTTCAATTTAAGTTTGAATTTGGCAATAAGGAGTTCATGATATGATACTGAAAGAGGAACTCCCCATGTCGGTAGGTGCCCAATATGCTACTGGAGATCAGTGGAGAAATAACTCCAGAAAGAATGAAGGGATGAAGCCAAAGCAAAAACAATACCCAGTTGTGGATGTGACTGGTGATGGAAGCAAGGTCCGATGCTGTAAAGAGCAATATTGCATAGGAATCTGGAATGTTAGGTCCACGAATCAAGGCAAATTGGAAGCAGTCAAACAGGAGATGGCAAGAGTGAACGTCAACATTCTAGGAATCAGCAAACTAAGATGGATAGGAATGGGTGAATTTAACTCAGATGACCATTATATCTACTACTGTGGGCAGGAATCCCTTAGAAGAAATGGAGGAGCATCATGGTCAACAAAAGAGTCCCAAATGCAGTACTTGGATGCAATCTCTAAAACGACAGAATGATCTCTGTTTGTTTCCAAGGCAAACCATTCAATATCACGGTAATCCAAGCCTATGCCCCGACCAGTAACACTGAAGAGGCTCAAGCTGAACAGTTCTATGAAGACCTACAAGATCTTTTAAAACTAACACCCATAAAAGATGTCCTTTTCACTATAGGGGACTGGAATGCAAAAGTAGGAAGTCAGGAAATACCTGGAGTAACAGGCAAATTTGGCCTTGGAGTACAGAATGAAGCAGGGCAAAGGCTAATAGAGTTTTGCCAAGAGAACACATTGGTCATAGCAAACATCCTCTCCCAACAACACAAGAGAAGACTCTACACATGGACATCACCAGACGGTCAACACCAAAATCAGACTGCTGTAACTCAAGGGGTATCAAAAGCTCGAGGAATAGAATATCACTTACACTGTTCCTGGAGACCCCAATCTTCAGAAAAAAGTTGTAAAGGCTAATGACATTATCAAAAGACACCCATGTAAGCTAACACAGGAAATGCAAGACTGTTAGTTTACAGTTCTACCCATTGCTTTAATGAGGGCTTGAACTGCCACCCCCTGCTCAAAAGAAGGGACTGGCTCTATGACAGACTGTTTTTGTGCACAGCTATTGTCATAGAAAAAGCATGATACTGTCATCAAAAAAGCAAGAGAGTTCCAGAAAAACATCTATTTCTGCTTTATTGACTATGCCAAAGCCTTTGACTGTGTGGATCACAATAAACTTTGGAAAATTTTTCAAGAGATGGGAATACCAGACCACTTGACCTGCTTCTTGAGAAATCTGTATGCAGGTCAGGAAGCAACAGTTAGAACTGGACATGGGACAACAGACTGGCTCCAAACAGGAAAAGGAGTATGTCAAGGCTGTATATTGTCACCCTGCTTATTTAACTTATATGCAGAGTACATCTTGAAAAATGCTGGGCTGGAGGAAGCATAAGCTGGAATCAAGATTGCTGGGAGAAATATCAATAACCTCAGATATGCAGATGACACCACCCTTATGGCAGAAAGTGAAGAAGAGCCTCTTGATGAAAGTGAAAGAGGAGAGTGAAAAAGTTGGTTTAAAGCTCAACATTGAGAAAACTAAGAGCATGGCATCTGGTCCCATCACTTCATGGCAAATAGATGGGGAAACAGTGGAAACAGTGGCTGACTTTATTTTTGGGGGCTCCAAAATCACTGTAGATGTTAACTGCAGCCATGAAATTAAAAGACGCTTACTCCTTGGAAGGCAAGTTATGGCTAACCTAGACAGCATATTAAAAAGCAGAGACATTACTTTGCCAACAAAGGTCTGTCTAATCAAGGCTGTGGTTTTACCAGTAGTCATGTAAGGATGTGAGAGTTGGACAGTGAAGAAAGCTGAGCACCAAAGAATTGATGCTTTTGAACTGTGGTGTTGGAGGAGACTCTTGAGACTCCTCTGGACTGCAAGGAGATGCAACTAGTCCATCCTAAAGCAGATCATTCCTGAGTGTTCATTGGAAGGACTGATGTTGAAGCTGAAACTCCAATACTTTGGCCACCTGATGAGAAGGGCTAACTCATTTGAAAAGACCTTGATGCTGGGAAAGATGGACGGCAGTAGGAGAAGGGGACTACAGAGGATTAGATGGTTGGATAGCATCACCAACTCAATGGACATGAGTTTGGGTAAACTCTGGGAGTTGGTGATGTACAGGGAGGCCTGCCTGGCATGCTGTGATCCATGAGGTCTCAAAGAGTGGGACACAACTGAGCAACTGAACTGAACTGATTGTTATAGATTCTGAAGCCTTAAAATTTACTGCGTGACTCAGCTTTTAGCTTTTCAACAGATATTACCAGGAGGTTAACTCCTGACCCAGCCTTTGAGTTAAACAAGCTGCTGTTTGAGCCAGGAACCAAGATGGGCTTCAGAATCTAGATGGGCTTGCTTCTGATGAGTCAAAGTCCTGAGCCTGCAGTTTGACCCTCAAGACAGCGCCTTCCTGTCCTGGATTCATTCCTACACTGCATTCCACAATCCATCTACTTGCTGGTTTGCAGAGCACTCCTCTCCTCATCAATTGAAGACTTCCCATGGTGAGTTTCTCCACTTCAAGGAAAGGACTTTCTTCAACTCTGTGATGACATCTAATAATGCTAAGATGGACTGATGTAACTATGGACATAATGCAGCTTTTAACTTTGATTAGGTTTTTAACTTAGTTTAATGACTATTTTGCCTTATTGTAAAATGGGGCTTGTTTCTAACCATCTGAAACCTTTTAAGTTACAAATGGTTGTCCAAGCTCCTACGAGTGCCACAACCTCCTCCAACTATAACTTGAGGCCCCTGGATCAGAGATCTTCAACATGAGGGTTAGGAGAGTATGTTGCCTCAACAATTTAGGGACAGCATCCTGTTTCAGCAGGAAGTAGTTATGGAATGAAAACAACACCCCTTTCCCTTGGCAATATAATTCTCCTATAAGAAAAGGGGGGAATGAGAGAATCAATTCCTAGGCAGGCTGATAACAAGTCCGGGGTCCCTGAGGAGGAGAAAGGGGTCTGGGGCTCTCAAGAAGGAGATAGGGGTCTAGAATTCTCAAGGAGAAGGCAAGGACAAACATCTTTTTTTCTCTACATTCCTTAGTCTTAGTCACATAAAGTATTTTTTTCTTTAAGCCCAGAAATGATGATTACATAACAAACACCTCAGTTTAAACTCTGTACTAAGAATTATATGGGCTTCCCTCATAGCTCAGTCGGTAAAGAATCTTCCTGAAACGCAGGAGACCGGGGTTTGATTCCTGGGTCATGAAGATCCACTGGAGAAGGAAATGGCAATCCACTCCAGTATTCTTGCCTGGAAAATGCCATAGACAGAGGAGCCTGGCGGGCTACAGTCCATGGGGTTATAAGAGTTGGACACTCTACTTAGCGATTAAACCACCAAGGATTATATTACAACAATGTATCCTGCTTGAGGACAGTTTCTGCTTCCTGAAAACCTGGCTAATCCTATTATTTTAAAATGTAAATTATGGGAGTGGATCTAGTAAGATCAGACTTCTCTTGTGACTCAGTTGGTAGAGAATCCACCTGTAGTGCAGGAGACCTGGGTTCGACCCTGGCTTGGGAAGATCCCCTGGAGAAGGGAAAGGCTACCCACTCCAGTATTCTGGCTTAGAGAAGTCCATGGACTGTACAGTCTATGGGGTTGCAAAGAGTCAGACATGACTGAGCTACTTTCACTCACTCACTCACTAGTAAGATCTTTACAACCTCTAGACATTCTTTTGATTTATTGTAATAACTAATTAAAAAGTATGTAACTCCCTTGCTAACACTAGCGAGGGGAGCATTCTCCATCCCCCTTCTGATGTCTGTATCAGAAGCTTTCTCTGTCCCTTTTCTTACTTTAATAAAACCGCTACACACACACACAAAAGAAATACACTTAAATATAAATCATGAACCAAGTCATAATTACAATTTGAAAATATTTTGAATGAACAGTACTTAAAGTAAGACATATCAAAACTTTTGGATGTCACTGAAGCAAAAAGAAAACCCCTAGAAATGAAAAATATAGCCATTTAAATTTCAACTTTATGGATGTAATAAACACATCAGACACTACTGGAGAATCAATTCATTTGAAAATAAAGTGGAAGAAGTCATTCAAAAAGAAGCACAGAGATGAAGAGATGAAAAATATGAAATAACACTTAAGAGACATTAGAAACAAAGGTCCAATATAATCCTGATAAAAGACTAGGGAGAAAAGTGAGTACAGGGGAAAGCCAACAAACCGGGAAATGACAATAAATCAGGAAATTTCCACAACTGAAATCTAAAGATTGAAGTAGCATGTTGAGAGCCAAACAGGATAAATTAAAATAAATTCCTTGGATATATAATGGTAAAACTGGCTAAAATTAAATACAACTGAAAAACCTTAAAACAATCAAGGGAAAACTGATTTCCCACAGAAGGAAAAACTATTAGATTGGCAATTGATTTTCCATCAGTAACAACAGATACCAGAAGGATAACTAGATACAGTATCATTCAAGGAGAGCAAAAGGATGACAGATTCAGGAAAATCTAAAAAAGCTTACCAGCTAAACATCTGATGAAAGAATAATTTGAGAAATTGATCTCCAGAAGGAAAAAGTAGGTAAAGGAATCAATAAACATATAGGTAAATATGAACAAGCATGAACTATAACATATTAGCATTGATTATGATAATAATGACTACTTTATAAAGTTGGTTAAAAACAAGTTGGAAACAAATATTAGCCAACAAAATTATAGAGAATGGAGAAATCAGAATTAAAGCATTCTTAACAGTTCTTATATTGTTTGAGAGAGGGTAAAAAAAACTTTACACTTTAGCAGCCCAGTCAAGTATGTTAAAAACTTATAGGTCATCACTGAAACAAATAGCAGAAATTAATCCAACTATGTCAATAAATCACAATAAAAGGGACTGTATTAAATTCACCCACTGAAAAGCAAATGTATTTAACTGAATAAACAAAACAAAATTTTTATATGCTATATAAAGAAAAAATACATCCAAAATACTATAGGAGAAATATTGAAAGAAAAGGGATGGAGAAAGATATACCAAGAAAATGCTAACAGCAAAGAAAGCTGGTATATATATAAATATCAGATGAAATGGACTTCAAGGCAAAAATGACTTTTTAGGGATAAAAATAATCATACTGAAATAAGGCTCAGTGCATCTGGAGGTTATAAGAATCCTGAATCTATATACATGTAACAACCTTAACTCAAAGCAAAAATTGAACAATTATAGGAAGAAAAATAATCAGAAAAAGAGATTTCATTACTAACTTCTCAGAAAAGAAAGCAAAGCTAGCCATATATTAGTAAGAAAACAGGAAACATGAACATCTTATGTGTAAAATTAAATTCACATATGTAAGTATATAAAGCAAAAAAAATTACATATATCCATGTATCCATCAAATAAATTACTTATTCTTCAGAAGCACTTATAGGATATTCATAAAAACTAGCTACCTGGCAAGCAACAAAGGAAATCTCAGCAAATACTGAAGAATCATCAGGCAGACCACAGTCTTTGATCACAAGGCAAACTACATACATACACACATACATACACAAATATAGAGAAAGAAACACTGTACTGCTGACCCTCAAAAAACCCACGGGTTAGGGGTGTGGACCCTCTGTGCAGTGGAAAATACACATGTAACTTACTGGGGGGGAAAAAAAACCACCAGCTAACAAAATAACCATAATACAAATTATAGACTATTTAACTAAAATGGTGTTACAGGGAAAACGAAAGCTTTGTATTATTTTCAAGTTGAAAAGTTACCAAAAGAATGAAC
The DNA here is from genome assembly GCA_007570785.1 of Antilocapra americana. NCBI lineage: Eukaryota > Metazoa > Chordata > Mammalia > Artiodactyla > Antilocapridae > Antilocapra > Antilocapra americana. Next base: position 1,509,349 of record ML661896.1, on the reverse strand, counting down.
CCAAAGAGAGTATATAAACGAAAATAACAGTTAATTGCAGAAATAAATAAAAAACAAAGTTTTCTAAAAAAGGATGAACAAAGCCAAAAGACTATCAGAAGATATACTTCTAGAAAGAGGCAATAAGCACAGATAAATAACATTAGGAATGAAAAGGGAAACTTAACTATAGATGCAGTACAGATAAAAATAAAAAATCCTAAGGTGGGGACTTTCCTGGTGGTCCAGTGGTTAAGAATCCGCCTTGAAATGCAGGGGACACAGGTCTGATCCCCAGTCAGAGAACTAAGATCCCACATGCTACAACTACCGAAGTCACAACTGGAGAGTCCACGGGCTGCAATGAACCTCACATGACACAACAAAGACCCTGCATGCTACAACTAAGATACAACGTAACCAATTTAATTTTTTTAAATCCCCAAGGTAATACTTTCAACAACATTATGTCAAAAGTTAAATTAAATATAAATGGAAAACGACCAAAGTTGACTCAAAAAGATAGAAAGCAAATCTAAACTACAAGGAGGTAGCACCTTACACCAGTCAGAATGACCATCATCAAAAAGTCTACAAACAAATGATGGAGAGGGTGCAAAGAAAAGGAAAGTCTCCTACATTGTTGCTGAGGATGTAAGTTGGTGCAACCACTATGGAGAACAGTACGGAAGTTCTTTAAAACACTAAAAGCAAAACAACCATTATGACCCAGCAATCCTACTCCTCGGTATACACTCGGAGCAAAACAATTTAAAAAGACACATGTATCCAAAAGTTCACTGCAGCACTATTTACAACAGCCATGACATGGACATAACCTAAATGTCCATTAACAGAGGAATGGATAAAGAAGATGTGTACACATATATACAATGGAATATTACTCAGTCATGATAAAGAACAAAATAATGCCATTTACAGTAATATGGATGGAACTAAAAGATTGTCATACTGAGTGAAGTAAGTCATACTGAGGAAGACAAATATCACATGATATCACTTATATGTAGAATCTTTAAAAAAGGTAGGGGGCACAAATGACTTTATTTATACAACAGAAGTAGAGTCACAGATGTAGAAAACAAACTTATGGTTATATTACCAGCAGTTACGGGGTCAGGAGGGATAAATTGGGAGACTGGGACTAACATATACACACTACTATATATAAAACAGAAAACTAAAAAGAACCTGCTATATAGCACAAGGAACTCTACCCAATACTCTATAATGGCCTAAAGGGAAGAATCTTAAAAAAAAGTGGATATATGTATAACTGAAGGCTCTTGAGAGCCCCTCGGATTGCAAGGAGATCAAACTAGTCAACCTTAAGGGAAATCAACCCTGAACATTCATTAGAATGACTGTTGCTAAAACTCCAATACTTTGGCCACCTTATATAAAGAGCTGACTCACTGGAAAAAGACCCTGATGCTGGGCAAGACTGAAGGCAAAAGGAAAAGGCGGTGGCTGAGGATGAAATGGTTTGATAGCATCACCAACTCAATGGACATGAATTAAAGCAAACTCCAGGAGATAGTGAAGGACAGAGGTGCCTCTCATGCTGCAGTCCCTGAGGTCACAGTCAGACATGACTTAGCAACTGAACAATGGTAACTGATTCACTCTGCTGTACCCCTGACACTATATGCTAATAAAAATTTTTTAAAAAGAGATATAAAATCTAAATAGACTTAAATATTAATGAAATTGAATATGAAATTAAAAAAAAATCTACCCACACAAAAAAGTGTCAAGCAAGGTGGTTCTACAGGTAAGTTTCATCAAGACTTTATGGAACTGATAACTCCATCTCGTACAAAATGTTCCAGACATTAGAAATGGAAGGAAAGCATTTCATATCCTTTTGTGATATCACTATAAGCTTTATACAAAACATATAAGAACTGTAATGACAAACACTAAATTTGAGCTTACCTTGCCTGTTACCTATGTCAAGTAAAATTTTATAGTAAGCTCTGATTTTTCTGGATTTGTACTTGAACAACATATCTGAGTTTATATAAATCTGATTGGTTTTGATGATATTCTCTCATAAAAATGAGATACTTGGTGGGGGGGAAGCCATTTTTTTAGAGCTCTTTGTTTGCAGAGTCCTAATATCTATCTCAATAAAAACCATTAGGGACTTCCCTGGCAGCCAGTGGTTAAGACTCTGTGCTTCAGCTGCAGGGGGCATAGATCCAACCCCTGGCTGGAGAACTTGTATGCCACAAGGTCGCAGTCAAAAATAAATAATAAAAATAGTAAAGTTTATATTTTGTCATCCACAAGAACAACAAAGTCCTTAATATTGTTAACGTCACATTTAGATCATTATTAAGCATTAAGGCTTCTATAAGAATAAAATACATGCTTTCTCATAAAAAAAAGACTAGTATAATAAAAAAAATCATATGACCAACCTCAATTATAATCACAAATTTTAAAATTCTAAATTAAGGCTCTCGTTGCACAGTAGTGCGAGCGCCTTACAGCTTCCGTTCTCAGGATCGGTTGCCCTCCTGCATGTGGAGCTGCTAGGAAGCCGCTGTTGGCGAGCTCGTAGGAGCTTGAGACCATCGTCACCTCTCCAATTTTAACCAGGGGGGAAAAATGGTTGAGGCAGATCGCCCAGGAAAGCTCTTTATTGGTGGCATCAATACAGAAACAAATGAGAAAGCCCTTGAAGCAGTATTTGGCAAATATGGACAAACAGTGGAAGTTCTCTTGATGAAAGATTGTGAAACCAACAAATCTAGAGGATTTGCTTTTGTCACCTTTGAAAGCCCAGCAGATGCTAAGGATGCAGCCAGAGACATGAATGGAAAGTCCTTAGATGGAAAAGCCATCAAGGTGGAACAAGCCACTCAACCATCATTTGAAAGTGGTAGACGTGGACCACCTCCACCTCCAAGAAGCAGAGGCCCTCCAAGAGGCCTTCGAGGAGGAAGAGGAGGAAGTGGAGGAACCAGGGGTCCTCCATCCCATGGAGGGCACATGGATGATGGTGGCTATTCCATGAATTTTAACATGAGTTCTTCCAGGGGACCACTTCCGGTAAAAAGAGGACCACCACCACGAAGTGGGGGTCCTCCTCCTAAAAGATCTTCCCCTTCAGGACCAGTTTGAAGCAGCAGTGGAATGGGAGGAAGAGCTACTGTATCACATGGAAGAGATAGTTATGGAGGTCCACCTCGAAGGGAGCCCTTGCCCTCTCGTAGAGATGTTTATTTGTCCCCGAGATGATGGATATTCTACTAAAGACAGCTATTCAAGCAGAGATTACCCAAGTTCTCGTGATACAAGAGATTATGCACCACCACCAAGAGATTATACTTACCGTGATTATGGTCATTCCAGTTCACGTGATGACTACCCATCAAGAGGCTACAGTGATAGAGATGGCTATGGTCGTGATCTTGACTATTCAGATCATCCAAGTGGAGGTTCCTACAGAGATTCATATGTGAGTTATGGTAACTCATGTAGTGCTCCACCTACACGAGGGCCCCTGCCATCTTATGGTGGAAGCAGTTGCTATGATGATTACAGCAGCTCATGGGACGGATATGGTGGAAGGCGAGACAGTTACTCAAGCAGCCGAAGTGATCTCTACTCAAGTGGTCGTGATCGGGTTGGCAGACAAGAAAGAGGGTTTCCCCTTCTATGGAAAGGAGGTACCCTCCTCCACGAGATTCCTACAGCAGTTCAAGCCGCGGAGCACCAAGAGGTGATGGCCATGGAGGAAGCCGATCTGATAGAGGCGGAGGCAGAAGCAGATATTAAAAACAAACAACTTTGGACCAAAATCCCTGTTCAAAGAAACAAACAAAAGTGGAAACTGTTCTTATCATAACTACCCAAGGACTACTAAAAGGAAAGATTGTGTTACTTTTTTTAAATTACCTGTTAAGTTCCCCTTCCATAATTTTTTATGTTCTTGTGAGGAAAGAGAGTAAAACATGTTTAATCTTTGATTTTATGACATTGCTTTCAACAAGCAAATGAAATGTTAAGTGTGTTAAGACTTGACATGTGTACTCGTGGTGTAATCTTCCAAGTGAAAGTGTCCCTAAAGGCCACTTCCTATAGGATTTTCCCCAGTAAATGATGAGGCAAGCAATTTATCTTACACAAAATATCTAGTCATCTAAAATGGAGAGATGAATCCTCCTGCCTATATAAACAAGCTAGCTATTAGAGGGTGGTCGGGGTATGCTATTCTTAGGATTTCAGAGTATCTTCAAACTGAAATCTCAAATGTTCTCAGTATGAAAAACCTGAGATCAGATGCATATATGTAAGGAAAGTGCTATTCGCCCAGTAAACCCAGAAAAAAGCAAATGGATAATGCTGGCCATATTTTGCCTTTCTGACATTCCCTTGGGAATCTACAAGAACCTCCCCTTTCCCCCTCCCCAATAAGACCATTTAAGTGTTAAGCAACTACAGAATACTAAATAAAAAGTTTGGCCAAAACCAAAAAAAAAAATAAAATAAAATTCTAAATTAAGGAGTAAAAAGCTAAGTCAAACAAAATATTAAAGATAAAAATGTATCCCAGCCAAGTAGAATAGTAGAAAAACTCCTAATGCAATTCATCTCATCAGCAAATGAACAGAAACAAAATCATATAATCACTGCTATAGATAAAAGAAATTATCAATAAAATCTAATACAAATTCATGATAAAAAGCCCAGCAAACTGAGAAGAGAATTTGTAAGCTTATTAAAAGCCTATAATAAATATCATATTTAATGGTAAAATATTAGACTCAGTCCCTCTAAAGACAAGAATAAGACAGGAATGCCTATTAATATTTTAATAAATGTTGTATTAAAGATGCTAAAAACTACAATAAGACAAGAACAAATGAGTATAAAGATGAAAAAGAACGAAAACTCTTATTTTAAAATGACATGACTGTCTAGGAAGAACTAGTAAGAAACACAGATAAACTATTAGAAGAGATAAGACTTTGACAGATTTGTTAGATAAAAAATCAAGCATCAGCAACAACAAATTAGAAAATGAAAACTTGAAAACAATCCTATTTACAATAACAAATCCTGTAAAGTACTTATGGATAACAAAAAATATTTAATACTTAAGTAGAAAATTACATACCTTAATTAAAAGATTTAAAAACATCTACCTGGAAAGATAAAGTTGGACCATAAAGAAAGCTGAGCACTGAAGAATTGATGCTTGTGAACTGTGGTGAACTGTGGTGTTAGAGAAGACTCTTGAGAGTCCCATGGACTGCAAGGAGATCAAACCAGTCAATCCTAAAGGAAATCAGTCCTGGAAGGACTGATGCTGAAGCTGAAGCTCCAATATTTTGGTCACCTGATGTGAAGAACTGACTCATTGGAAAGGACCCTGATGCTGGGAAAGATTGAAGGCAGGAGGAAAAGCAGACAACAGAGGATGAGATGGTTGGATGTCATCGCCAATTCAATGGACAAGAGTTTGAGCAAGCTCGGGGAGATGGTGATGGACAGGGAAGCCTGGAGTGCTGCAGTCCATGGGGTCACAAAGAGTCTGACACAACTAAGCAACTAGATTGAACTAAACTGAAAAGACAAGCCATGTTCATAGATGGGAACACAATTTCATAACTATGCTGATTCTCACAGATTATTTACTTTAATGGAAACAAATAGTTTTTGTTGACCCTGACAAAGTGTGTCTAAAATCCACATGGAAGAGTAAAGGGCCAAAAACATTCAAGGTTATTTTAAAGAAGAATAAGAACAAAGGATTTGTTTCACCTTATAGAGAAACAAACATATAAAGCTATAGTAATGGAAATAATATGAGATTGGTATAAGGATAGATATAATTTCATGCAAAGATGGGCACAACAAAGGACAGAAAAGATATGGACCTAACAGAAGCAGAAGATATTAAGAGGTGGCAAGAGTACACAGAATTATCCAAAACATACCTTAACGACCCAGGTAACCACAATTATGTGATCACTCACCTAGAGCCAGACATCCTGGAATCCAAAGTCAAGTGGGCCTTAGGAAGCATCACTACGAACAAAGCTAGCGGAGGTGACGGAATGCCAGCTATTTCAAGTCCTAAAAGATGATGCTGTGAAAGTGCTACACTAGATATGCCAGTAAATTTGGAAAACTCATCAGTGGCCACAGGACTGGAAAAGGTCAGTTTTCATTCCACTCTCAAAAAAAGGCAATGCCAAAGAATGTTCAAACTAATGCACAATTGCACTCATCTCACACGCTAGCAAAGTAATGCTCAAAATTCTCCAAGCAAGGCTTCAACAGTATGTGAACTGAGAATTTTCAGATGTTCACACTGAATTTAGAAAAAGCAGAGGAACCAGAGCCAAAGGGCAATAGCCGCTGGATCAGAGAAAAAGCAAGAGAGTTCCAGAAAAAAATTTACTTCTGCTTTACTGACTATGCCAAAGCCTTTGACTGTATGGATCACAATAAACTATGGAAAATCCTTAGAGATGGGAATACCAGACAACCTTACCTGTCTCCTGAGATTCTGTATGCAGGTCAAGATGCAACAGAACCGGACATGGAACAACAGACTGGTTCCAGATAGGAAAAGGAGTACATCAAAGCTGTCTATTGTCACCTTGCTATTTAACTTATATTCAGAGTACATCATGTGAAATGCCAGGCTGGATGAAGCACAAGCTGGAATCAAGATTGCCAGGAGAAATATCAATAACCTCAGATATGTATATGACACCACCCTTATGGCAGAAAGCAAAGAGGAACTAAAGACTCTCGTGATGAAAGTGAAAGAGGAGAGTGAAAAGGCTGGCTTAAAACTCAACATTCAAAATATGAAGATCATGGCCTCTGGTCCCATCACTTCATGACAAATAGATGCAGAAACAGTGGAAACTGTGAGAGACTTAATTTTCTTGGGCTCCAAAATCACTGCAGATGGTGACTGCAGCCATGAAATTAAAAGACGCTTGTTCCTTCGAAGAAAACTAAACAACAAACAGAAGACTCAGTGGAAAACCAGACAAAGGATATAAAGAAGTAATTCCAAAAAGTGCAGCCCTGATGGCACAAAAACAAAAAATGCACTCATCAAAAAAAGGAGCGGGGGGGAGAAAGGAATTTTTTGAACAATATATACAGTATGACTCCAACTATGGGTGGGGTGGGGTGGATGTATTCAACTTTTATATAAGTTGTGGAAGAGTGAAATAAAAAGATAGAATAGGGTAGATAGGATAGAATACCATTTCACAGCCATCAGACTTGCAAAAGCCTAAATATAAACATATATACACACAGATGTGATTAAAAAAAAAACAAACGGATATATGTTCTCAAAATTGAGAACAGTGGTTACCCGGGAAGAAGGGGAATAGAAAGGACTATGAAAAGGTCTTCAGCTGTATCTAACACTTAGAAAGATAAAAACAGAAAGAAACTGAGGTTGGTAGGAGTTAAGAAGTAGGAATGAGATGGTTAGAGAAGTTCGTGCTGGCTGCCTCCTCATCAGACTCTGCAGTTTCACCCTTCTCTTTCCTCAGAGAGATAAACTACTTTCTTTTCAGTAACCTTGGCCCATGAACAGACACTTAATAAGAAATCTGGCAGACTTGAAATACCTTCAACTTTAGGGAGCATGGTGGATTCTTCCTTGAATCTGGACATCTAAAAGGACCAAGAAAGAAGTATCGCAGATATTGGAACTGTGAATGGTAATTACTGTCTAGAACTGAAGAAAGGGGCATTGGAGCCTCGATCTCAGGCCAAGCAACCAGGCTGACAATACTCAGGGCAAAACTGTTTTTCCTCTTTTTTCCCAAGTACCACTCCTACTACTCTTATAAATCCAGCTTTCTTCAGCTTTGCTATGGTATTAGAAATGTAATTTTTCTTAATCACTCGGCTTGGGATGCAGTAGGATACTAATGAATCAGATATGAATTGTCTTTCGTCAATTCTGGAAAAGTATCAGCCAAACCTCTTAAAAGATACAGCTTCTCCCATATTTTGTTTCTCCTAGGATTTACGTCAGAACTTTTCATTCTACTCTGCAAGTCTCTTTACTATTTTTTCATTTTTAATTTTTCCATGTCTGTCTCTTCATGCTACACTTTGGGTAATTTCTTCAAGTTTGTATTCCAGTTCACTTAATTACTCTTCAGCTGTGTCTTGACTAGTTATTCGCCTTATCTACTAAATTCCTAACTGCAATTATCATGTTTTCTACTTCTAGAAATTCTATTTAGATCTTTTTAAAATATTTCTGGATGTTGTCATTTTTGACAGTCTCTTATTCTTTTCTCATACTTTTGATGAGATGTTTTATTTCTTTAAATGTATTAAAAGACTTACTTTACAAATTATACCCTCAAAATTGTACTCTCTATAGTTATAGGTCTGATTGTTTCTGCTGTCTTTACTCATGATACCTTTTATCATGTCTGTTTTGTGATACTGTTTATAAGCTCACGATAACTGCATTTTTTTTTCTTTGTAGAGATGCTTTCAGGCCTAGATGTGTTCCTCCAAAAAGGGTTTATATTTGTTTCTACCAGTAACCTGGTAATTCAGCCAATTTGGAACTACATTTTTAAAAAAATAACTTTTTCTGACAAATTTTCATCTATAAACTAGAGAGAATGGGTATAATAATCCTTCATGGATCATTTTACCCATAAACATTTCAATACATTTCTCTAAAATAACTTTTAAAAAGACACAACCACCATATCATTTCACACTAAAAAGTTTAACAGAAACTTCTTAATATTATCAAATACCAAATGATTTTTTAAAGGGCCCAATTATCTCACATTTTTTTAAATTTAATTTATTTATTTTCTTTACATTATCGTGTTGGTTTTGCCATACATTGACATGAATCTGCCATGGATATACAGGTGTTCCCCTTCCAGAAAGGATGGTCTTTCAGAATTGCCCTCTTTGAGGTAAGGGTGGAAGTACTCTGAACTCCTACTTTGTGTCATTGGAAGGAGCCTACTCCCAGGAAGGGGCCATAACCTTGGGCAAGGCAGTTCCACTCTGGATGAATTCTTGCAGGAACTGAGTCATAAGCCTTGCGCAGCCAACACTCCCAGGCCTGGGGTAATAAATGCCTGGGTCCTAAAGGGATGGCTTCCCTAGTGGTAAAGAATCTGCCTGCCAAAGCAGGAGACATGGGTTTGATCACTGATCTGGGACGATCCCACATGGAGCAGTTAAGCCCGTGTATCACAACTATTGAGTCTGTGCTCCAGAGCCTTGGAACAGCAATAGTGAGCCCAGGAGCTGCAACTACTGAGGCCTGCGAGTCCTAAAACCCATGTTCCACAACAAGAGAAGCCATCGCAATAAAAAGTCCAAGCACTGCAACTAGAGAGTAGCCCTCCATCTCTATAACTAGAGAAAAGCCCGAGCAGCAATGAATACCTAGCAAAGCCTAAATAAAAAAAAAATTTTTTTAAAGGGATAACTGTATATGTACCACATCATCCATAACAAGGCAGATAATGTTTGACTGCCTTTCTTTTGCAGCCATTCACGGTCATTACCAAGATCCATCAGTTTGTTAAAGGTTACAGGATGGTAATATTCTAACTGCAACACTCTTCCTTTTTTACCTAGGATTCCTCTCTTAAAAACTTCCCCTAAAGGGGGAAGGGTGGGAGAGAGGCTCGAGAGGGAGCAGATATATACATAGTTATGGCTGATTCCAGTTGCATGGCAGAAAACAACACAACACTGTAAAGCAATAAAAATAAAAACCTCCCCTCAACTAGTTGAGTATGCAGAGATTCAGTTCATACTGGAAAGAAGAGATAAACATAAAATGCTTTATTGTTTCTATTTATTTGTTACTTTAGATTATGAATTGGTTCCCTACCCAGCACTCTTCAAAAATGACCAAAGAGGTTTAAAATTTGTTCAAAAGCATCATGATGAACTTGGGGATTTAAACATATTTTATTTGCTTCAATTCACTGCAGTTATTATCCATCTTGAAATTTCTAGAGTCCCATCTATGGTCACTGAGAACCTTTTCAAGTTGAATCCTGAGTCCTTTACACAAGACCCAAATAGTCTTTGAGAATGTTCTTGCTTTTGATTATGACAAGACATCCAAGATCATTTTGCACAAGTTTTACTCCAGATTTGAAATGAGCCAATGTAAAATCAGAGTCCCTTTTAATGAAAAATGCTATTTTAGAGGGAAATGTTATTTATTAATAGAAAATACAATCTAGGAAGCCCAGTTGATCATTGCTACTAGCTTTATCTTTTTTTCCTAGATCCTTTCAGTGGACAGAGCTAATAAATACATTTTTTAAGAAAAAAGTTCATCATGAAATCATGCTAATATTCTCAATCCAAAATCAGGACTAAGCGGGATTTTACTCAATATTCAATTTTACATCGGTATCTCCCCTCTGTCATGCTGAAAATCCTGGCTCTCAGAGAAACAAGCATAAATATTCATCTGCTTTATCCCACAACACACATAACAGTCTCAGAATAACAACACTAATATTGCCATAAGATTTCTGAAAAGTTTCACAGATACTTTTGTCTTTAAAATGCAACCAAATTGGGATGTATAGTTAAATTACTAGATTATAAAATCACATAAAATAGTTCCTCCTTGTGTGATTATCCCACCAATGCTATAGACAACTAGATTCAATTGTTTCATTTTGTTCTCAATTTTTATGAGAAATACTTTTTTGTAATTACTTTGAGTTTTAAAATTACATAAAATATCCCTATCCCTATAGCAACCATTTATCCTTCATTTTTTAAAAAAACATAAGCACATATGCATGCTTAATAGCAGTTATTCATAATTTTCTCTACTTTTTTTCATTTAACAATATATCCTGGGAAATATCACAGCAGAAATATTCTGTATTATACAGAAACATTCCTAAATCTTTTCTTACAACTCTGCAGCACTCCAAGGAGTAAATGACACAATTTATGGTATAGTATAATTTATTCCATCTATTCCCTGATGATGGACGTTTGGACTGATTCCCCTCTTATGGTATTACAAATAGTGCTACCATGAATAACCTTGAGCATACATATTTCTTTTCATATCTTTATCAGTATTATTTTAGAGGTAAAATTCTAAAAGTAGGAATAATATTTCAAAGGGTAAATATATGTGTGCAATTTTGTTAGCTACTGTCAAATTTCATTCTGTAAGGGTTGTGCTATTTTAAAATTCTATTTCCCTACAGCTTCACAAACAGAATACACTATCGACTTTTTTGGACTTCTGCTATCCTGATAGGTGAAAAACGGTATCTTAGTGTAGTTTTAATTGGTCTTTCCCTTCTTATGAGTGAGGCTGAGCATTTCTTCCTATGGTTAAGTCATCTACACTTTTTTTATTCTGCAAACAGTGTGTGTCTATCTCATTTTTCTATAGGGTTATGAATGCACCTTCTATTTTTAGGCACTCTTTATATATGTATTGGAATACTAATGTTATATCTCTAATCTAATTTGAAAACATTTTTTCCACTTTATTATTTATTGAGATTGTTTTAGACTAAATTCTCAGCTTAGAGATTTTTAGGGCACAAATAGAACATGATTTCCAGCCCCAAAATACACAAGGGTAAAGAATTTCCTTGGAAATTTTTCTACCTTCCATTCAATGCCAAAATGCCTTTTCTAAGTAAAAGATTTTCATTTTTCTAATTCTCCTTTTCAAGGGCTCAAGTTTTTATCTCCTGTCTCCCAACTTAACACCTGTTGAAACCAAGTGATCTTGGCCACTAGGGAACAAGTGTTCTCATAACAGATGTAACTTCCAGTGTTTCATATCTCTTAGAATTTGTGTCTCTGGAACTTCTCTCAATTTCTTGCAGACTACAACATAAAGAATATGTTATTTCCCCTTTAGGAATTCAAAGCAGTACCCCTAAAGATTTTTTGTCAGCTGAATTGAGCAATGTTTAAGGAAATATTTATATGTTACAGATCCAGCATCTTCAGGTTTTCTGAACCAAGAATTCTTCTTGAGAAATGTTTAATCACCATATGCTAGATACAGAAGTCTTCCAATTTTGTTTTGCTACTTATTGTATAAATTTTTAATACAAATGTAAGACACACTCACTGGAGGAAAAATAAAAAATAGGAAATAAAAAGCTTCCCTGTTCCTTGGGGCTTCATTACTCCCACTGATTTTTGGTGATTTCAGCTTTTGTGCTGGACCATTTAGTTTACACCATGAAATGCTCTAAGCAGCTACATAAAACTTACTCTCTATAAAGTGCTGTGGCTACCACAGGCTTGGATACCAGTTTCACTCTCAAGAAGCTCGGTTTTATCGGGGAAACAGAGCAAAGAATTAGCATATGCAGGTAATTAGTTGTATGAGACAGTTTAGGAGTCCAGACAACAAATGTTAATAAAGTTGAAAGGAAAGAACTTTGTGGGCTGGACTTATGCAGTGAAGAAATTAAGGAGGAGGTAGTCAATAATGAAAAAACCTGAAAGCAGCCCCAGAGAGGATCTGGAGGAAGCAGGAGAACATTACAGAGATAGCTTCAAAAGAAATGCAGAAAGAGCAAGTTCATTAAGCAAAATGCTGCCTCCCTCCCCACAATGAATCCTTTGTTTCTTCAGTACCCTGGTCAGGCTTAGCTCTCATTTTCCATTTGTCATTAACTGCCATTTGAAAAAAGAAATAAGACTTCCAATGCAGCTTTAAAAGCTATAAGGCTATCCAACTGCTTGGGCCAACCCAGTTAATACGTCAGTTAATTTATGAGATACAAAATAGTTTGAGCATCTCCCTGCATCTGGAGGAGTGTGAAAAATTAGGTCATGGAGTCAAGAGGTCAGAACTAGCACTAGAAATCATACTTGGACTTTTATTCAAATTCTGGCATCTCCAATGTGTGACTGCATCCCATCTCTAACCTTCTATTTTCTGGGCCTTTAGCTGTGGGGAATGGGTTGGGGGTTGGGAGTGGGGAGTGTTGCTACATACGTATTATACAACCCTAGATTTTTAAAGGGTCAAGGTGATATATCTGACAATAATATACAATCTTGACATACTCCTTTCCCAATGTGAAACCAGTCTGTTGTTCCATGTCTGGTTCTAACTATTGCTTCTTGACCAGCATATAGATTTCTCAGGAGGCAGGTAAGGTAGTCTGGTATTCCCATCTCTTTCAGAATTTTCCAATTTGTTGTGATCCACACAGTCAAAGGCTTTGGCATAGTCAGTAAAGCAGAAGTAGATGTTTTCCTGGAACTCTCTTGTTTTTTCAATTATCCAATGGATGCTGGCCATTTGAGCTTTGGTTCCTCTGCCTTTTCTAAATCCAGCTTAAACAACTAGAAGTTCTTGGTTCACTCTGAAGCCTAGCTTGGAGAATTTTGAGCATTACTTTGCTAGTGTGTGAGATGAATGCAACTGTGCAGTTGTTTGAACATTCTTTGACATTGCTTTTCTTTGGAATTGGAATGAACACTGACCTTTTCTAGTCTTGTGGCCACTGCTGAGTTTTCCAAATTTGCTGGCATATTGAGTGTAGCCATCTTTGAGGACTTGAAATAGCTCAGATGGAATTCCATCACCTCCACTAGCTTTATTCATAGTGATGCTTCCTCAGGCACACTTGACTTCACACTCCAGGATGTCTAGCTCTAGGTGAGTAATCTCATCATCATGGTTATCTGGGTCATGAAGATCTTTTTTGTATAGTTCTTCTGTGTATTCTTGCCACCTCTTCTTAATATCTTCTGCTTCTGTTAGGTCTATACCATTTCTGTCCTTTATTGTACCCATCTTTGCAAGAAATATTCTCTTGGTATCTCTAATTTTCTTGAAGAGATCTCTAGTCTTTCCCATTCTACTGTTTTCCTCTATTTCTTTGCCTTGATCACTGAGGAAGGCTTTCTTATCTCTCTCTGCTATTCTTTGAACCTCTGCATTCAGATGAGTATATCTTTCCTTTTCTCCTTTGCCTTTCACTTTTCTTCTTTTCTCAGTTATTTGTAAGGCCTCCTCAGACAACCACTTTGCCTTTGTTTCTCTTGGGGATGGTTTTGATCACTGCCTCCTGTATAATGTTACGAAGCTCTGTCCATAGTTCTTCAGGCACTCTATCAGATCTAATCCCTTGAATCTGTTTGTCAAGTCCACTGTATAATCGTAAGAGATTTGATTTAGGTCATACCTGAATGGTCTAGTGGTTTTCCCTACTTTCTTTAATTTAAGTCTGAATTTGCAATGAGGAGTTCATGATCTGGTCTTGTTTTTGCTGACTGTATAGAGCTTCTCCATTTTTGGTGAAGAATATAATCAAATAATATAATCAATCTGATTTCAGTATTGACCACAAGGTGATGTCCATGTGCAGAGACACCTCTTCTGTTGCTGGAAGAGGGTGTTTGCTATGACCAGTGCATTCTCTTGGTAAAACTCTGTTAGCCTTAGTCCTGCTTCATTTTGTACTCCAAGGCCAAACTTGCCTGTTACTCCAGGTATCTCTTGAATTTCTACTCTTGCATTACAGTCCCCTATGATGAAAAGGACATCTTTTTTGGTGTTAGTTTCAGAAGGTCTTGTAGGTCTTCATGGAACCGTTCAACCTCAGCTTCCTCGGCATTTTTGGTTGGGGCATAAACTTGGATTTCTGTGATACTGAATGGTTTGCCTTAAAGACAAACAGAGATCATTCTGTCATTTTTGAGACTGCACCCAAGTACTGCATTTCAGACTCTTTTGTTGTGTTTCTTCTAAGGGATTCTTGCCCACAGTAGTAGAAATAATGGTCAACTGAATTAAATTTGCCCATTCCAGTCCATCTTAGTTCACTGATTCCTAAAATGTTGATGTTCACTCTTGCCGTCTCCTCTTTGAGCACTTCCAATTTACCTTGATTCATAGACCTAACATTCCAGGTTCCTATACAATACTGTTCTTTAGAGCATTGGACTTTACTTCCATCACCAGTCATATCCACAACTGGACGTTGTTTTTGCTTTGGCTCCATCTCTTCGTTCCTTCTGGAGTTATTTCTCCACTCTTCTCCAGTAGCATACTGGGTACCTACCGACTTGGGGAGTTCATTTTTCAGAGTCATATCTTTTTGCCTTTTCATACTGTTCATGGGGTTCTCAAGGCAAAAATATTGAAATGGTTTGCCATTCCCTTCTTCAGTGGACCACATTTTGTCAGAACTCTCCATCATGATCCATCCATCTTGGGTGGCCCTATATGGCATGGCTCATAATTTCATGAGTTAGATAAGGCTGTATACTGTCACCCTGTTTATTTAACTTATATGCAGAGTACTTCATGTGAAATGTAGGGCTGGATGAAGCACAAGCTGCAATTAAGATTTCTGGGAGAAATATCAATAACCTCAGATATACAGATGATACCACTCTTATGGCAGAAAGCAAAGAGGAACTGAAGAGCCTTGTGATAAAAGAGGAGAGTGAAAAAGTTGGTTTAAAACTCAACATTCAAAAAACGAAGATCATGGCATCTGGTCCTATCACTTCATGGCAAATAGATGGGGAAACAGTGGAAACAGTGAGAGAATTTATTTTCTTGGGCTCCAAAAATCACTGCAGACGATGACTGCAGCCATGAACTTAAAAGAGACCTGCTCCTTGGAAGAAAAGTTACGACAAACCTAAACAGCTTATTAAAAAGAAGTGACATTACTTTGCCAACAAAGGTCCATCTAGTCAAAGCTATGGTTTTTCCTGTAGTCATATATGGATGTGAGAGATGTACCATAAAGAAAGCTGAGCACCAAAGAACTGATGCTTTTTAACTTTGGTGTTGAAGACTCTTGAGAGTCCCATGGACTGCAAGGAAATCAAACCATTCAGTTCTAAAGGAAATCAGTCTTGAATATTCACTGGAAGGACTGATGCTAAAGCTGGAGCCCCATTACTTTGGCCACCTGATGCAAAGAACTGATTCAATGGAAAAAACCCTGATCTTCGAAAAAATTGAAGGCGGGAGGAGAAGGGGATGACAAAGTATGAGATGCTTGGATGGGATCACTGACTTGATGGACAAGAGTTTGAGCAAGCTCCGGGACTTGCTGATGGGCAGGGAAGCCTGGCATGCTGCAGCCCATGGGGTTGCAAAGAGTTGGACATGACTGAGTGACTGAACTGAGATATCTGAACCATCTACTATTACATCATTAATAGAGACAGCATTCTCCATTCTGCCCTCATAGGCTACCTGAAAAACACTTCATTTCCTAGGTGTCACTTTATTCTTTAGTTCCTTCATTATTACTTCCTAGCACGCAACGCTACGTCCTGCTACACACTAGGGAGACAGCAAGATTAAGATAGAAAATGAAACTTCTTGTCCCCTGGACTAACAGGGTTTATTATCATTTAACAGGTAATCAAACAAATATTTAACTGCAAATTGAGATAAATGCTATGAAGAAGCAAGGCTTTTTAAAAGGAATTTTAAAGATCTGAGAGAGATGTTTAAAATTTATTAATTCTAATATGTTTAGAAGCAATTAACAGAATAATGACTAACAGAATCTTTAAAAAAAACCAAAACTCTCATGGTAAAAGGATGTAAATAGATGGTTCTAAAATCAGTATAGTAGCTAAAGTGTATCATAAAGAAGCTAGTCTTGTCTTTCCCCTCTTTTATCCTCTTCAGCATGTTGCCTTATGTTCCTGTGCATCTTATCTCACTGGTCTAAGCCAGCTGTAGCTCCAACAACTGTTACTCCAACAACTGTAATCAAGGTAGAAAGAAGTATACAAGGTCTCTTTACTGTCTTTGTCTTTCAGTTCAGTTCAGTCACTCAGTTGTGTCCAACTCTTTGTGACCCCATGAACCGCAGCATGCCAGGCTTCCCTGTACATCACCAACTCCCGGAGTTTACCCAAACTCATGTCCATTGAGTCGGTGATGCCATCCAGCCATCTCATCCTCTGTTGTCCCCTTCTCCTCCTGCCTACCATCTTTCCCAGCATCAGGGTCTTTTCCAATGAATCAGCCCTTTGCATCAGGTGGCCAAAGTATTGGAGTTTCAGCTTCAACATCAGTCCTTCCAATGAACACTCAGGACTGATCTCCTTTAGGATGGACTGGTTGCATCTCCTTACAGTCCAAGGGACTCTCAAGAGTCTTCTCCAACACCACAGTTCAAAAGCATCAATTCTTCGGCACTCAGCTTTCTTTACAGTCCAGCTTTCACATCCATACATGACTACTCGAAAAACCACGGCCTTGACTAGACAGACCTTTGCTGACAAAGTAATGTCTCTGCTTTTTAATATGCTGTCTAGGTTGGTCATAACTTGCCTTCCAAGGAGTAAGCGTCTTTTAATTTCATGGCTGCAATCACCATCTGCAGTCATTTTGGAACTCCCAAAGATAAAGTCAGCCACTGTTTCCCCATCGATTTGCCATGAACTGATGGGACCAGATGCCATGATCTTAGTTTTCTGAATGTTGAGCTTTAAGTCAACTTTTTCACTTTCATCAAGAGGCTCTTTAGTTCTTCACTTTCTGCCATAAGGGTGGTGTCACCTGCATATCTGAGGTTATTGATATTTCTCCCTGCAATGTTGTTTCCAGCTTATGCTTCATCCAGCCCAGCATTTTTCATGATGTACTCTGCATATAAGTTAAATAAGCATGGTGGCAATATACAGCCCTGACATACTCATTTTCCTATTTGGAACCAGTCTGTTGTTCCATGTCCAGTTCTAACTGTTGCTTCCTGACCTGCATACAGATTTCTCAGGAGGCAGGTCAAGTGGTCTGGTACTCCCATCTCTTTCAGAATTTTCCACAGTTTATAGTGATCCACACAGTCAAAGGCTTTGGCATAGTCAATAAAGCAGAAATAGATGTTTTTCTGGAACTCTCTTGCTTTTTCAGTGATCCAGCGGATGTTGGCAATTTGATCTCTGGTTCCTCTGCCTTTTCTAAAAACAGCTTGAACATCTTTATAAGAGAACAAAATCCTTCCCAGAAGCTTTTCCAGCAAACATCTCTTTATGTCTCATTGTCCAGAACTGGGTCAAATGCTTACCTCTAAATCAATCTACATCCACAGAAAATAGGATTGCCATGCTTGATTTAAACTATTCAGGGCTCATTTCCTAGCACTGGGAGAGGAAGTCCCCTCCCTAAACATGTTGCTGCCCTCACAACATCAAGGTTCCTTAAAATAGATTTATAAAAATGAAATCATTCTTTAGTAGACAATAATTGTGAAAATAAAAATCCACGGGACTCAGTGACCAGGTAAACAAGACTCAAATATCACTCCAAAGTTTCAAGCTTTGGTAACAAAGACAATCATAAGGCCAAGAACAGATAAAGAGAGAAGTGGGAAGAAAAGCCTAGCTTGTGAGATAGACAAAAATGAATTCCATTTTCTTCTCTTTCAGTTTGATGTGCAATGACACAGTCTGATAGAAATGGAGGAAAGGACCTGAGAAGAAAGGCTGGCTATGACACTGGAGTTATCCACAATGAGGTAGAATTTGAAACCATGGGAAAAGGTAGGACCACTGGTAGAGAAAATGAAGAAACAATAGTGATAAGGCCATAAAAATTTTGGCAAATGGCTGTAGTCAGGAGATACCGAGAAGATAATGTTGCCATAAAAAGAAAAGAAGATGGAGTAATTAATTACAGACATCCAAGAACTAAGGGACTACAATCACAAGCTGAGACGTTTCCAAAGGAACTAAGGGACTACAATCACAAGCTGAGAAGTTTCCAAAGGAAAGTAGTGGCTGACATTGTTGAGTGTTAATGGAGATGTCAATAAAGACAAAACACTCTTGAACCATTTCAGGGATTGTATCTCATGCACACTTATCGGATCCCTAACTATCTGATCTTTCAAGAAGTTTGGAAGGGAAGGCTGGCAGGGGTCAGTAGCTAAATAATCGAACATTTGTGAGCTAAAAGGTGGGAGCTTAGAGAGTGGCAAGACAGTGAAGAACACTGACAGTGAAGGGGATAAAGGGAGAATATGCAGAGGATGGAGATCATGACAAGGGTAAGAATCATATTCAAGAGGAGAAATGAAAACGAGAACCCTGTATGCGAGACAGCAAAAGAAACGCAGATGTATAGAATAGTCTTTTGGACTCTATGGGAGAGGGCAAGGGTGGGATGATATGGGAGAATGGCATTGAAACATGTTAATTATCATATGTGAAATCAATCACCAGCCCAGGTTTGATGCTCAGGGCTGGTGTACCGGGATGACCCAGAGAGAGGGAATCGGGAGGGAGGAGGGAGGGGGGGTTCTGGAGGGGGAACACATGTATACCCATGGCAGATTCATGTCAATGTATGGCAAAACCAGCACGATAATGTAAAGAAAATAAAATAAATAAATAAATAAAATCAGAAAAAGAAAATGTGAAGAAATGATGGAAGTAGGCAGAGAACATGAAATGTTGGGGGGGGGAAACAAATTTAAAGATAACTAGTGGATGACAGCAGTAAAGGTAAAGGTCAATGGAAATGATCCCCAAAAAACCCACAAAAGTCAGGAAAGATAGAGACAATACAGATAAACACTGAAATTAATTAAGGACAGCAGGAAAGAAATCTGGAAATTGGAGGCCAACAAATGCAAATGGGACATAATGCTTTGACACTGGCCAAATGGTTAAAATTAATTAGTAAAATATCCAAGAGTACAACTAGGAAAATTAGAGAACCAACAAAGCACAGGGTGAGAGGGAGAAGGTCAGCAGTGGGGTAAACATTCATTTTACAAAGAGATGTATGTAATGCAGTATTTCCTAAGGACGGTCCAATGAAGATGTCAAAGACAGGGTAGAGTATAATCCTATTCCAGGGATCCATCATAAGAGAACATAATTGCACTATGACTGATAGCACACATACCTCCCTTTTTACACTACGCATAAGTTTATGAAAAAAGGACTGCATAGAGTGAGCATTTACAAGCCAATGTAATTGAATAATTCATATATATGCATAAAAGAACTCATGGACGGTAGACACCAAAAGTGACTGAGAGAGGTGCCATCATAAGATGAAAGCAGGTCATAGAAAGACCACCGAAAATATGTGACTTGAAGAAAGGAGGAAGGGAAGGAAAGATAAAGATGCCAAAGGCATCAGACTCCTACCTCCCTATTTCTACATGTCTTTTTATGCAAGAGCCTGACCTGCCTTGCACATGGGCCAACAAAAACACTGGCAGCTGAAAATGAATGTGCCTGACCCATAACAAGTGTGAATAATATTTAAATAAGGGAACAAACTGTTTCAGTGGCCATGTAACACTGAGTGACCACATCAATTATGTTTATGTCAACTCTTTCTTCTTGATCTTGGAATAACTGCTCCCCATTTAACACCACAGAAGAGATCTCTTCATCCACAGAAATGTCTGTGGAGGTCATATGAAGTAACTAACCCAGGCAGGCAAACAAATACCCTCATGAAGCAACAAGACTGACACCAAGAGATATATGTGGTAGAAGGTAGGCACTTAATAGAAGAGAAAATGAGGAAGACAAAGGTTTGCATTAAAGAAACACTTTAACTCTGAGTTACAGTGAAAACTCAAAGTAAAAAGGACACACTATGAACACAATGATGTTATACCCCATGTCACTGACAGGTGCTGTATAAGCATTTCACAGGATTTATTGTATATTATGTTCTTCCATATTCATTCAGTCTTATGAAACGCAAAGGAAACCAATTATTGTTTCTAGATAACAAATGAAAAAGGTGAGGCTTAGAAAAGTGAAATCACTTGCCCATAGGTAAACAGCCAGGAAATGATAGAAACTGGACTTGAACCTAGATTTTCTGACTGTAGGTACCAGTGGTCTACCTAGTTCTCCCAAACAGTCAAACATCTGGACTGAGTGAACTATGTTTTTGCTCATCAGCAGAAAACTGGAAGGAATGATCTCTAAATAAGATTCCCAAACCATGAGACTCCATGATTCCAACATGCTCACGACCCCCTGAAAGCCCTCTTGACAAAGAAAGAGCTGATCCAATCACTTTGTGTGTGCACATATGCATACATTTGTGCTATGTGTGTGCTCACCTGCAGGCTGAGGGCAGAGAGGAAGTTGCAGAACCAATACCTAGGACACCAGGAATAAATAATGAATATCAGACTAGACCACTGAAACCTGCCTCTGCATGGAAACATTCTTACCTTGCATCAAGTTCCTCTTTGCATAAAACACTTACATTTTCATTGAGTTCAGGAGCCTGCTGTTGGCTTCCAAATGCTCTGGCACCATACCATGCTGTCACTGTAAGTGCCCTCCAGTGAGCCATCAAAATCCCAGCTAGAACATTTTGAATACAGCAGTTTTCTTGCCACCAAAACACTAAATTGCAATATTTTATATTTATCTCTATTTAAATTTTAGTGATGCTGCATAAATGTTAACACAGTCTTACACTAATACAATCATGAAAAAGTCTTAATAACACCATATATTGGCACAGCCTCCAGATGAGTTATGGCCTGCTAAGCAGGCCCAAAGCAAGCTTCTCAAGTCACTTAGCTCCCCTAAACAAAGGTGTGACATCAAGACGTTTCTTCTCCCTTATGAAATGTGTTTCCAAAAGCAATGGCAAAGTACACACAGAATCATCTGTTCACATTCAAAATACAGAGAAAGTACTGGACATTACAGAGAAGATTTCCAAAAAGCGTCTGGGTAAAGTGGTTAATAATGTGTATCAATCATTTCATAGCTTGAGAAACAAAAAGTGAACTTCAGGAAGTTCTCAAGCCTCTAAAGTCTAATGAGAATAAAGATCATAACCTGTGCAGGGCTGAAATCACAGCTACCAATGACAACTTTATAGATTCTTCACCTTTCCAGGAGATGCACAAGCAGTGATTTCCCTGCGTGGCTCTGGTCAATGACAGCAACAGAGGTATGTTCTAGAGTCCACAGGACAAGCAGGGCTTAAAGGTGGGGCAGGTAAGCAAGAAGGGAAACAAAGGCCTGCAGTGCTCCCAGTCTCTCACCTGCAACAATTCTTCTGGCTTTCCTAACTTTGCCTCTCAATTTACTAAGAAAAGATAGCTAAGTCTTTGAGAATTAGAGAGTATCAGACTGAGATTCTGATTAAATAAAGATAATCGTAGATGAAAGGCAAAGGAAATCTTTTCAAAACAAAGATTCCAATGGTAATGTTCAAAATAGCCCTTCTACATTATCACAATCCTGGCAAGCAAGCAAGGTAACCCTTAATAGGCACCACACATGTCCTGACAGCAAGAATTTGAATAATGGTTCCTATTGTAGCTGAACAAATGGTCCTAGCAACAGACTTTCAAAAACTGAACAAACTGTAGCTCCAATGGACCAACTGCAGCTTGAAGCCATTTTGAATTTTTTAGGGCAAGTATAATGATATGGTGCTCCTATCTCTTTCTGCATCTACCCTTTAGACATGCTCATTCATCTCACCTGATCAGTCTTCGAGCATAAGCCAGACTAAGTGAAATTTAAACAACCCTCAACCCAAAGAGTGTTATAACCTGGTGGCATGGTGATTGGTTTCAGGCAACTAGAAGAAGGCAAATCTCCCCCCAAAAGGCCCTTCTTGGACAGGTTCATCATGTATTCATCACCAGATGAAGCTTCTCTGCTAAAAGGATCAATTCTTGGAGTTCACTCCCCTTCCTCTCAACTACTTATGGCTGGTGTAACTTCTAATTAGCTTTGACTAAAACAGAGAATGTGACCTGAAATATGTTATGAACTGTCTATACATATAAGATGAGGGGGAAGAGAGAGTCACAGATGGTGACAACAAGGGTGAAAATTCTTATCTAGTTATAACAAAGGTAGAATCAAATTCTAACTCTAGTTTCAATGAGATTACACTAAGCTGTGGATAGAGATGTGCATGAGTCCAAACGTATCCTTCCTCCAGGCCAATCAGGCCAAGAGTAAAACCAGACTTCACTTGAAGGGTCCAAAGGATCCTGGCCAATGTGACAACCATCCATGCTGCTCACCTGGAAAAGGCAGCCCCCAGCACAAACGCCGCATACTCCTTCACCAGGGGTTCTGTACTGTTGAGCCCGTTGATCACCACCTGAAGGCCACCAAAGGAAAGCAGGTCCTGTGCATTATCCATCTGGAACAGAGGCACTGCTTAGTGTAGTATGGGCATCAAGGTAAGAATTTCTTTTGGTAACTAATCAAGAACAAACTAAAAAAATTAAGTAAAATGTATTGGTGGCCTTTCTGACTAATTAGGAAAGGGTCTATAAGAACTAACTAAATTTTAAAACAATCTTACATTTGAGAATTCCCAATTCATCTACCATGATTTATGAGCACCTGCGTGGGAACTGGCAAAAATGGCACCTAGCAATTGCTTATGCCAAACATGTCCTAGAAAATTCTAATACCATAATGAGTCACAAGTTTACTCATAATGTACAAGCTGTTAACACCAAGATCTGGTGTCATCGGCACTAGTAAATGACATTATGCTCCTGGTGATGTCCAGCCTCAGTGGGGGCAGTGGAGGCAGCAGACACTTTAAAATGCTGGGTTTTAATTAGAAATCAGGGACTATAAAAGGAACTCTGTTGCAGGTGGAGGGCTGGAAAAATGCTAGAAGAAGAATAACAATAGTATGCTTCTCTTCCCACTTCCTCACTTTATAGTCTAAGGTTGAATGAATCTGAGGACACTTTATCACTTTATGTGATAAATCTGCATAAAAGTCTCTCTCAAAAGCTTTACCCTAGGCCTGTGCTAACTCACTAGTGGCTATTACTGGACAGTGTAGAACATTTCCATCATCCCATAAAGTTCTATTGGGCCACACTGGTCTAGGCTATCTATACTTAAGGTACAAAGCCCCAAAATTCAGACTCTGTCTCTTTTATTCTATAGGGGATCTTATTTCCCAAGCTTCACTTACATCCTGGAACAAGAAGACTCAACTTCCTCAGAAAGGTCACTGGATCCTTTTTTTCCCATGCAGCAGCTACAGTCTCCCTGAAAATATCTTTATTGCTACAAAAGCTGCCTCTTGTCTACATGCTCATCTCACTCTACAAATCATCAGGAAGATTCAGGAAGCCCAACAGCAAAGTGACTACTACCCACCTTTCTCCTCCAGATACCACTTAGCCCTTTCTTACCTGACTCTATTCTTTCAAACTGGAGGATGGCTCTAGCAGAGAAATCCAGTTTGAAGGGCTGTTTATTTGACTATGCCTATGTTTTGGGGCAGGCCTAGCCTGTTTTTACCACTTAGAAGATCTTCTCAAACACAAGAGCAGGGGTTTTCTGTCTTTCTGTCCATTGGTATAGGTCCAAGGATTATAATAGTCTATGCATATAGCTAAGCGTTCAATACACAGTCATTAAATCAACGAATAAATTTGATCAGAAAAAAAAGGTCACTGAAATAAACTCCACTGTGAGTAAAAAAGGCAGTCTGGGCTATCCATGCCAATAAAATAAATGGGTTGCTTGTACCACAGGACTAAAAAATGGCCAGTCCAAGCCCATGAAGTAAGCATGGAGTCTGCTCTATCATAAGGGCCCTAGGTCAGGGTTGGCATTTGTCTGCCCTAATCTGTCCTTGTGAAGGGGAATGATTATTGGACCATAGCCTAGCGAACTAGGGAGACTCAGAGCGGGGTGCTTCGTGACATAAGCACAAATAAATACTTACTGAGTTTTCCTTCCTTACATACTCTGATTTTAAAATCTAAGAATTCACTACTTTCTCCTTTGGTCTTCCTTCCTCCAGGTTTTCCAAATACAAAACCCTGGCTCAGAGAGTCTTGTAATTCCATGCCTGAGATGGCTACTTATCAAGGTTGGTATGAGTTCCTAGCAGAGCAAAGCAAAGCAGCCCAGAGTCACAGAGGTTCTATTATAGATTAAGTTTATCTTCACTACTATGAAGATAATCCAGGGTATTATAAAGACTGACATTTACATAAGCTCTTCAGCCTTTTCAAGATGTTTCCTCATTTGTTATTTTATGGGAGATGAAGTAGGAAAGAGTCACTCTGCCTACTGTACACACAAGCTCCAAAATCTGGGCCCTGCCCAGTATCGCATAGCAGAAGGCATGACCAGGGCCAGGGTCTGGGGCTAGAACTTTTCTCAAGCTGCTCTCAGGACTGGGTGGGACAGAAAGAAAGGAGCTCAAGGTAGAAGGAGGGAGTGCATAATGAAGGAGGCAGTCGGGCACTGTGCCAACACTCAGGAGGAAAAGAGAAACAGAAAACTAACAAGACAATGAGAGAACACAGAAAATAAAGAAAGGGAGAAATGATGGTAAATAATTGAGGAGTCACATGAGGGAAGGCAAATATACTGCCACAGGGTGGATGGGACAGACAGTGGCTGCTCCTTGTAAATAATTCACATGCTGTTTCCACACACATGATTTTGCTTTTCACAAATCTTGTTTAATAATTCAAACATGGCTGTGAGGAAATCCTTGGGCAGAGCTAGTTTGGGTCCTTGAAGCCCATGACTCCTCAAAACCTCCAATCAGCAGTCTAGAATAAAAGTGCACTAAGTAAGTTTCTTGCAAGAAGAGTCCTATCTTCCTCAACTCTAGCACAACATCACCCTAACTGCCCACCATATCTGGAACTTGAGGCCAAGCTATGTCTTCTTCAACTCCCCTGTGAAATAACAACTTAACATCACTGCATGGAAGCCTGACATACTAGCCCACCACCTTATCTGTATTTCCACTCAAAAGACCAATGATCTAGAACACTTAAGACTCTTCTGCCATCAGATCAAGTTTGGTCTCTACCAGGGGACCAGTTCCTGGACTGATAAACAGGATAAGTTTGGTGATGTCCAAGAAATTGTTAATCCCTTCAGTGACCCATGAAAGCACGACAGGATGTCACCCCAGTGATGATACTGCAGGATGACCAAAGAACCTGCAAGAGACATAAAATTTATTAGGGCCCTACTATCCTCCTCTGTACTCAATCTCTTCTGGGTAAGATAAGCTCTTATAAAAAAAGGTCATTTTGGCATTTTATGCTGCAGCTAAAAGAAGAGCCTACAGAAACCTTATACCTAAAGACCCATCAAAGTATGTTAAGATGATAAAAAATAAAAGCTGTCAACATCAGAGCAGGACTGAGTTGGCCAATAACACCTAGGATCCTTATTCCTTTAAATATCTGTAAGAAAAAAGCTGTTGGACTTTTTGTTTTTTTACCCTAGAGAGAAAGACTGGAAAGAGGAAAGAGAACCCAGGTCCATTTTCTGATCATAGACCTGCTATTTGAGGCCTGAGAAAGAATTATGAGCAGAGAGAGATGAAGAGGCCATCCCATAATTCCTGCATATACAGTACACGCTCATCCTCTTCTCAACACAAAGGCTGGCAAAATCCTAAAGAATATCTTTTAGCTTACTTTATAGAGAACAAGTACCCTGTCAAGCGTGGGAGGACTGAAGATCTGTATCTTGATAAAGATCTCAAGCAAGCCTTTGATGATGATTACACAGCCCTCCCTGGAGAAGGAAATGGCAACCCACTCCAGTATTCTTGCCTGGAGAATCCCATGGACAAAGAAGTCTGGTGGGCTGCAGTCCATGGGGTTGCAAAGAGTCAGACATGACTGAGTCACTCACACACACACACACACAGCCTTCCCAGGCCCCCCCACACACACATCTGGTTTTTCTGCCTCTACCCATGCACACGCACGCACACACACACACACACACACACACACACACACACACACACACATCTGGTTTTTCTGCCTCTACCCATGCCCTCGGCCTACAGTCTAACTCTCAACACAGTAGCCAGAGGGATCCTTTAAAAGAAAGTCAGATCAAACGCTTCTGCAACATTCTCCCAACACTGTCCGATTCCATTCTTTTCTATGGCCCACAAAGTGCTCCATGATCTCCCTCCCATTATCTCTCTGCGCTTCATCTACCTCTCTCAGCTCCTAACACATAACTGTTCCCCAAACACACTAGACATGCTCCCACCTTAGGGCTGTGGTACCTGCTGTTGCTCCTAACTGAGACCTTCCTTCCCAACACTGCCAATCCTTACCCTGCTCTATTTTTTTATTTTTCAGTAGTATCTATCACCTTCAAACATATTATTTATAATTTATTTGTTAGGTATGTTTACTGTCTATCCATCTCTTCCAGGAGGTAAGCTCCAATTCCATTCACAAATGTATTTTAAGTGCCTGGAACAGTGCCTGGATCTTAACAGGCATGCAATAAATTAATTCATTCAATAAGTGAATGACTTCTCTTGGCTCCTGCTTAGATCCATCTATTCTCTCTTAGGCTTCATTCAGGTGGTACCAGTATCCTGTGAGAGGCAGAGTATCCAAAACACTAAGAGCACAGAGTTTAGGGTCACATAGACCTTATTGCAAATCCTAGCTCTACACTAACTGGGTGACTTTGGGCAATCACAAACGTGACCTGTGCTTTATTTGCCTCAGTTACAAAATGGGATTAATAGCAGTGCCTACTCCAAAGGCAGGTATGGAAGTCAATGAATTAATGTGTACAAGACACTTGACTATGTGCCGAGTACATGATAATGCTCAATAAACATTAACTATTATAATTATGGCACAAGTCAGATCAGTCATTTCCCTGCTCCAAACTCTCCAATGGTTCTTAGGATCAAGGATAAAATTATGAAAAGCATGATTTTCTCAAGCCCACCTGTCTGATCCCCTAACCTTTCCACTTTATCTATGCCACTCACCCACAGGTCTCTGTGCTCCAGTCACTCCAGTCTTTACCAGGTCCTTGATCTCACCAAGCTCTTCTCTGACTCAGAATTTTTGTACATGCTGTTTCCTCTGCCTGAAACACTCTAATATAATGGGGCAAACTTTTCCTAAAGGGCCTGATAATAAATATTTTTGGCTTCATGAGCCATAATGGTTCACGTCACAACCACTCGACTCTGCCACTGTAGTATTAAAATAGTCAAGACAATAAAACAATACATAAACAAAGAGATATGATTGTGTTCCCAAAAAACTCTGTTCATAAAAATGGGCCACAGTTTGCCACCCCAAGCTCTAGTCTCCCCTCTGTCTACTTAACCCCTAATGATCATTTAATGCTTAGCCTAAATGTCACAATCTCAGAGAAGACTTCCCCAGCATCCCTGACTAGACTAAGTTCCCCCATTATATACTCATCCTTATCAATCTTAAATTATCTCATTATTAAACTGTTAATTGGACCATTATTCAATTGTTCACTATTTAATTGTGCCGTCTTCCAGACTATAAGCTACATGGAACAAGTATCACATCTATTTTACCTCTGCTGTGTCCTCAGTGTTGAAAAATTAAAAGAAGTAACACTCCGAATGAAACAGAGCTTGGCTGTGGTCTCTAACAAGGTATCTTACTACAACAGATATGGCCTAGATTAAAAATGCTCTATGCCTTGAGAGAGAAGTAAAGATGATGACAATATTTTCTTAGGGCCTTGGGCAGAGGGGTTTATTTTTGGAGCTGTTAGTTAAAAGTCAGACCAATAGACAATGAAATACAATACCTGATGGACGTAATACTCGAGATCAAATAGTGCAGCAATCTTCTCTTCCAGGCTGGAGCTGGAGCTATTGAACTTGTTGATCAATCGTACCATGATCTGCATGTCTGTCTCAATGACAACATTCAGCTCCTCAAAGTCCTTCTTCAGCTCCTCAATGGGACGAAAGAGCCGCTTAACTTTGGCCTGCCTTTCCTAAGAAGAGTACCAAAGAGATGATTTATCATCAGCTGTAGACATCTCCCCAACCAGCCTGTGGTCTGCCATGGATGCCCATCCTCAAAGAACTGCTGCTCCAGGGCACAACCTTCTTTAATCTGTACTATCAAAATCTGTACTTTCCAAGATGCCCAGAGAGAGAGCCCTCAGAATCTACACATATAGCCCTCTGCCACAAGAACACACTCAAGATTTTCCAAGGTCCACTTAGCTCAGCCTGCCTTCCAATGCTCAGGAAGAATGAAGTCTCCTTGTAATCACTGAGGTCAGGGTAAACAATTTTAGCTCACCTTCAACCCCTAATCTCACATGGAAAAGCTGAGGTCTAAGGTGGAATAATCCATACCTTGGTTCTCTTTCTTCTACGATTAAAGAATATCTTTGCTTTACCCTGCCCATCCAGCAACATTTTAGGGAAACCCAGATACAGGAAACTGTCAGTAAAGAGCTGTCAGAGTGGGAGCAATTTGCTGATGAAAATTAAATCTCTGTCATTACTGTCAATCTAACAACAGGTGTACAATTTGTTCAACTGTTTGAAGTGGCTAAATTACTGTATGTACTATACTCAAGTCTCAAACAATTTGTGCTCAGTCCCTCTCCACCCCACACACATATAAAGATTTTTAAAATGAAGTTATGTTGGAGGTGAATAAAAGACTTTAATTAGATATTTTATACATGTGACACTTTCTGTTTTCTTCCCAATTTCAGAGGATAGTACTTATAAAGAGAGTCTGAAAGGTCACAGTGGCTTATGTCTCCATCTTCCAAGAATAATTAAAAGGCACGAATATTTATAAAAAGCAGGATGATGAGCAGCTGTCAGCTCCAAATTGCTCATCTATTACCTATGGGTTTTCTCCCCAGTTACAAGCACGCCATAGGAACACCAACCAAAGAAATGAATCAGTCTCTCTTAAAAAAGACCATTCCTAGCAGAGCAATCACATCTATGGGATGCTATATTCTTCTCCTTTAGGCTGTAACAGTGAAATGCTCTCCCTTCACCCTGCTAGAGGATTCTGGTGGGCACCAAAGGCCAGGAAAAGAGGTCAAGGAAAGCTGAGGGTTGACAGACAAGTGAGCAGGATAAGAAACTAGTTATCTTTGCCTCATAAAAATGATGCATGCCTGGCCCCCAGAAAGGCATTTAACAAAATTTTTAATTTTGCAATTATAAACTCAAAGGAAATTACTCAGCTTCCTCCAATGGTAACATCTTACATAACAATACAATGTCAAAACCAAGAAAGTGACATAGGTACAATACTATTAACTAGACCACAAGTCTTATTCTGATTCCACCAGCTTTTACATACATTTATGTGTGTCATTCTATACAGTGTTATCTAATATAAAGATTCATGTAGCCACCAGAACAATCAAGTTACAGAACTGTTCCATCACCATCAAATGACTCTACAGTGCTCCTCTATACCTGCACTTTATCCTCTCATCCCTTCTCTCCTATCCCTGTGCCTGGGCAACACTAATTTGTTCTCTATCTCTATAATTCTAGTATTTGGAGACTATTATACAAATAAAGTCTGAAGCTTTTTGAGACTGCCTTTTTACTGAACTTAATGCACCTGAGATGCATTAACTCATTATCCAATTTACTATAAATATCAATGGTTTATTTCTTTTTAATGTTGAGTAGTATTCCATTGTATAGATGTACACTTTAACCATTTACCTGTTGAAGAATGTCTGTTTCCAGGTTTGGAGTATTATGAATAAAACTGCATGAACATTTGTATAAAGATTTTCTTAAAAATAAATATAAGTTCTTATTTCTCTGGGATAAATGCCCAAGAGTATAACTACTGGGTATTTTCCAGAGTAGCTGCACCATTTTATATTCCCACCAATGAAAGACCCAGTTTCTCCACATCTTCAACAGTATTTAATATTATCATTTTTATTTTAGGCATTCTAATAGATGTATAGTGATACCTTATGGTGGATTTAATTTGCATATCTATAAAAGCTGATGACATTAGACTTTTTTCATGTGATTATTTGCTATCCACATATTCTCTTTGTGAAATGTCTGTTCAGGTCCTCTTCCCATTTTCAAACTGGTTGGTTTTTACTGTTGAGTCTTGAGTGTTCTTTACATGTTCTAGATAGATACAAGTCTTTTATCAGACAGTCCTTGCTTTGTACAGATCTCATATGCACCACTTTTGAATACCACAGTTTACCACATAATACTAGACAAGTATTATTTACCACATAATACTAGTCTCCCAACATGACTCAAATTTCAGTTGCCATCATATATTTAACTGCATTAAGTACCAAATTTGCTGCTAGCTCTTCAGTTCATAAATCACTATGTAAATTATATAAATGCCAATCATGAACAGTTGCTGATCACATTATTTATTTCAAAATCTGTCAGTGACTGGCCACTGTGCACACATTATTCAATTCACATACAGATGTCAAGTGTGTGGCAGTATGGCTTCCTCAGGATAAAACCATGAAACATTTCATAAAAATGGATAATGAAAAGACAAAACTGACAACAAAGTTGAAAGCACAGAAAAGATAAAAAAAAAAAGTGGTAACTTTGGCAGTTGAACTACATATTAAACATATATGGAATTACAGATGATGTCATAATTTTTGCTGCAACTATCAAATATAATTTTTAAAATTTGAGAAAATGGTAGTCTATTATATTTTCCTTTACTTTTATGCTCTTTACAGCTCTTTCTTCCCAATGGTTCATGTTTCCTTCTGTTATTATTTCCCTTCTATTTGAAGAATATTCTTCAGTCATTCTTTTAGGTAGGAATGCTGGTGATAAACTCTTTTAACTTTCTTCTGTGTGAGAGTGTCATGATTTCCTCCCTTCCACTTCTGAAGGGTATTTTCATTGGCTATAGAATTCTGAGTGAACAGTTCGCTTTTTCACAATTTGAAAAATATGCCACATATTTTTGACCTTTGTGATCTCAGATGAAAAAGATGTTATCATTCAAACATTAATCCCTATTGCTAGTATGTGGTTTCTATCCTGCTGCTTTCAAATTGCTTTTCTGTCTTTAATTTTCAGGTTGACTGTGATGCATCATGGTGTTGATTTCTTTGAATTGATCCTATTTAAAATTCACTAAGTTTCATGAACCTGTAGGTTTATGACTTTCACCAACTGGGAGAGTTTTCCATCTCTATTTCTTTGACTATTTTCTCAGACCCATATTGTTTCTCCTCTCCTTCTGAGATTCTGTTACACAAATCTTGGATTTTTTTGTTACAGTCAGTCCTATAGGTCCTTAAGTCACTATTTATTTTTTCAATCTATTTTCTGTTATTTAGATTAACTTATCTGCCTTTAAATTCACTGATTCTTTTCTCTCTCATCTCTATTTTACTATTAAGCCTATGCTGTGATTTTTTTCCTAATTTTTAGTTGCATTTTTCAGTTCTAAAATTCCATTTTGTTCTTTATATCTATTTCTTTGCTGAGGTTATCATTTGTTTCAAGAGTGTACATAATTACTTGAAGCATTTTTATGATAACTGCCTTAAAATTCTTATTAGATAATACCAACTTATGGGTCATATCACTGTTGGCATCAGTTAACTGTCTTTCCTAAGTTTTTACTTTCCTGGTTCTTGGTATCATGAGATACAATTTAGGTAATCTGGGCGTTTTGAGTATTATAAGATTCTGAATTCTAATGAATCTTCCTTTTCAGTAGGCAGTCACACCGTTTAAGTTTAATATCTTGGTTCTGGTCTTCTTTTGAGGTTGTGAACCCAAGATGACTTAGTTTTCAGAGAATCTGCAGTGTTATTTTGGTCTCTGTCCTCTGTGTGCCCCCCAGAGCTAATCTAAAATCCTGGGCAGTATTCCACACTGTATTTCCATTCTTAAATCTGCTGTTATGTCTGGTCTGTTTTTCTTGTGGATCACTAAGGATCATTCCTAGAACTTCATTTACAAAATTCCTTTCTCCATCTTCCTTCCCTCCAAAATCCTACTACCACTCTCTAGTAAGGAGAAGGAAGAACATCATTTGTCCCTGCTGCACACTCAACACTGGGAGTGGAAGTCCTTCCTTGGCCTCTACTGACATCACCCTAGTGGGGTAACTAAAGCACTGCCTTATCACTGCTGATCTAGGGGTAGAAGTTCAGGTTCCTCATTTAGCCCCATTAACACTACCCTAGAGTGGAAGGCAGAATGCTGATTTACACTGCCTTGTTCCCTCCAGATGGAGGTTAGAAGTATAGACTCTCCACTGACCGCACCCTCTGGCATCGCTTCACCTAAAGCAAGTGGAAAACTACCTTGATGCTTCCAGCAGGGAACAGACATTCAGGTTCCCTTCTTGGCCTCTGCTGACACCACCCCAGCAGAAAAAAGCAGACTGCTACACCCTTGTGAGGGGTGAAAATTAGGCTCCACACATGGACTCTGATGGTACCACAGTAGTGGGAGAAGAGCACTGTCTTCTTTCACTGAGCAGAATGTAGCAATTCAAGCTCTTTGCTCAACACCACACTGGCTGAGATAGGAGAGCACTACCTCACATCATCTACTGCCACCAGAGGGGGAGCAACCAGGCTCCCCACTCAGCTTCTGCTGACACCACTCTGGTGGAGGCAAGGGTATAGCTTTGCTCTACTATACCAACTAGAGGTGGAAATTCAAATTCTCCATTTAACTTCCACTGGCACTAAGGGAGGTAGAGAGATTTCCATGGTCTTTGGCTAAAGGAGAATAGGTATTGTCAAAAAGATTTTTATTAGGCTGCCCTATTCCTGGTTCTCTCTTATAGAGAGCAGGACTTTCTTAGGGCCTTTTTTCTATCTGCACCTGTTGGCATTTCCATGATATGGGCTTCTCCAGTATCCACTTTGGAATATTTAGAGAGCAAAAAGAAAGGCAAGAAACTCACTACCATGTCATCCCTCAAATTCCAAGGTCCCTATCTAATCCACCTTCTTCTCACCTTTAATATATTTTTATATTTGCTTTTAGTATTATGAAAGCCTTTGGCTGTGTGGATCACAACAAACTGGAAAACTCTTCAAGAGTTGGGAATACCAGACCACCTTACCTGCCGCTTGAGAAACCTGTATGCCAGTTAAGAAGCAACAGTTAGAACTGGTCATGGAACAACAAACTCATTCAAAACTGGGAAAGGAGTACGTCAAGATTATATATTGTCCCCTTGCTTACTTAACTTACATGCAGAGTACATCATGCAAAATGCCAGGCTGGATGAAGCTCAAGCTAGAATCAAGATTGCTGGGAGAAATATCAATAATCTCAGATATGCAGATGACACCACCCTAATGGCAGAAAGCAAAGAGGAACTAAAGAGCCTCTTGATGAAGGTAAAAGAGCAAAGTGAAAAGGCTGGCTTAAAACTCAGCATTCAAAAAAAGAAGTTTATGGCATCTGGTTCCAACACTTCATGGAAAACAAATGGGGAAACAATGGGAACAGTCACAGACTTGATTTTCTTGAGCTCAAAAATCACTGCAAATGGTGACTGCAGTCATGAAATTAAAAGAATTTGCTCCTTGGAAGAAAGGCTATGACCAACCTAGACAGCGTATTAAAAAGTAGAAACATCACTTTGCTGACAAAGGTCCGTCTAGTCAAAGCTATGGTTTTTCCAGTAGTCAGGTATGGATGTGAGACTTGGGCCATTAAGAAGGCTGAGTGCTGAAGAACTGATGCTTTGGAACTGTGGTGCTGGAGGGAGATTCTTTAGAGTCCCTTGGACGGCAAGGAGACCAAACCAGTCAATCCTAAAGGAAATTAATCCTGAATGAATATTCATTGGAAGGACTGATGCTGAAAATGAAGCTCCAATAGTTTGGCCACCTGATGTGAAGAGCTGACTCATTGGAAAAGATCCTGATGCTGGGAAAGATTGAGGCCAGGAGGAGAAGAGGGCAAAAAGGATGAGATGGCTCGATGGCATCACCAACTCAATGGGCATGAGTCTCAGCAAACTCCAGGAGATAGTGAAGGACAGGGAAGTCTGGCACAACGCAGTCCATGGGGTCAGACATGACTTACTGACTGAACAACAAACAGCAGCAGCAGGAAGAATACGAAGAAATCAATCTATTTAATCTTGCCCAGACTCAAAAGTTTGAGGTGGCCATATTTTTAAATGGAACAATTTATAGCTGAACAAGTTAACATGATAAAACATAAAGCATCAAGCAATCTGTATGGTAATAGGGGATAAAAAGATCAGATTCAACAACAATGACCCAAATCTGTTGGGTGACACACAGCTTTTCCATAAAGCAAGGGACTCTGGGAAGGACTGATTCACTTAAATCTAATAAGTTACCAATGGATATAATGGAATTGATGCCCTTCCCCCCCAAAAAAATTCATTCAATTGGTAAGATATGACAATATCTCACAGAATTGTCCTTATAAATAGTAAAGGCACATCCTGTACTTGCAAGTCACCATCTAAAGATTTTGTTTAAAGACTGATAAAAAGTATGATGGTATCTGCAGCCAGGAGCTGGAGACATGTAAGAAACTCCCCAACTTACTTCAACTCGATTTATTTGCCAGTCCCAATACATTGGCAGGTGGTTGAGTCAGTCCAGGAAGGATACAAATGAAAGTGAAAAAAAGACCTCAGGACTCAGTGCCTCAGTGAAGAAGCTAACAACCTAAGCACCACAGAAGTAAAGAAAGAGTATGGCAGCCATAGGTCAGAAGTGGCAGCTGACACAAATCACATGGAACAGGGATGTCACATTTTGCTACCAATATCTTGCAGAGAGAGAGAATATTTTAATTGCAAAAAACAGCAACTGAAAACTTAATTAATCTCTTGCTTTAACACTTAAAAAATATTTTTATAATATTCATACTTTTCTATACTAATTGAATTATAAGATGAGAATATCACTAAAGAGAGTAATGAGAAGAGAGAGGGGTGCAGTAGGTCTTCCATCCAGAGAGAAAACATGGAACAAGGGCTGATTTTTATGTTCCCATCTGCCCCATGTGGAGCTCATGGTGAGAGAAAGAGTGGGAATGAGCCCAAGCCCTGGACACAGGAATACCAATCTCTGCTCCAGACGCCTAGGAATGCATTGCTCTCCTTTGCTGGCCTCACCTTCACCTTTGCTTTCCCTCACACCTCTCTACCCCTGCAGTTAATACACACCTGCAGTGGGATATAATTTTATGCATCACCTTCCTTCACCACTACTGCTGCCTTCTTGCTACTTATCATCCCTTATCACATGCACTCTTCATATTGAGATACAACTTTGGTAAGATGAGTAAAGACATGGAGGCTTGGCTTGTATAGTAATACTTCCTCCTGAGGTCCTCTCTCTCTCTCTCTCTCTCTCACTCACACTCACACACACACACACAGGTCCGTTTGTCTCAGAAATACTTAGTTCTGAAAGATCTAAAGCTTCCTTCACTAACACACAGGCTGTCAAGAATCTAGTGTTGCCTCTCTAAGATACTGCCAGAATTCTGCGGTGAGGGCAGAGAGATAAGAAAAGCAGAGGGAATTGTGAAAAGGAGGAGGAGGAGGAAGAGGCAGAGGAGAGAGAACATAAAAAGGCGGCCACTGGAGGAAGTTCTTTCAAGGACAGGACCCAAGCGGAAATGTTAAGGACTGATTTCTAACATTCTCTGGCTATTACACGACCTCATGATCCATCGAAGAATAAGACTTTGTTCTGATAGGTCAGGATCCACGAACCATCCCAGACATTAGGGACATAGCCAAGGGGCTGCTACTCTGCCTCTTTCTCCTTCTCATTCCCTAATTGCTTGTACATAAATTTAAGAGTTGGAGGAAACCTCAGCCATCTTGTCCCAGCCCTATATTGTACATTTAAGGGATCTGAAGTCAGGAAAAGGTTTGCTATGTGTTCAAAGGACAAGGACTTGGGCTTCTTCCTCCCTAGTCTAGGCCATCCTTTAAACTTGTGTCTAACCCAAGTGTAAGTGAGGAGATGTGAGTTCTAATCTCTGTTCCCCTCACTGATGTTTGTGGTAATGCAGAGTATGGCTACCTATGCTCTGTGCTTCAGTTTTCCCAAATATGTAGTGGGAAGCTGAATCCTAATGAAACGATGACAGAAATGCTCCCAGAAATTTATTAATAGTCCACAAAGGATTACTTATTTGGCATTAACTGTTCCTTAAATTATTTTGCAATATTATTGTTATTATTACCCATGTTTATTGCTAAAGCTTTAGGAAACAGTGACTCCCTTTCATGTCATTTTGCAGGATGGTATGAACTCACTATAAACAATATTACTAACCTGGTCTTCCTTTGAATTTTCCATCTCTGCCCCCTCCTTGAATTTTGCCAGTGCGTTCTTGAGGTCCTGAGATGTATAGGTATTGGTGTTGATGTCCAGCCTGTCCAAAGAGAAGTTGAGAGTCATGAGGCGGGTACCATCTTTCCCAAGAAAAAACATCCCTCTGGATGGCTGGCACTCCAAGTCCAGCTAAGCCAGGCTAACTCACAGCACACCATCCACCTTTGCCGTGGGTCAGCCAGAAGTCTAATAGGATGATCTCACCTTGAAGATAGAGGAGGAAAGAGCTGAAGATGGGGTCACTTCATAAAAGGGGAGAAAATGGCATGGGGCAGACAGAAGCCCACTGTGGACAGAGCACTCTCAGCCAGTTACTCAGGCAGAGACAAGTCTGCTGTGTCTGTGCAATGCTGCTCTCTCATCAGGTGCCCGAGTAAGACCTCCTGGGGGACAATGGGGCACAGACAGAGGACATAACATGTACCCTATATATAATCTTCCAGGAAGGAGACTAATAGGGACCTGAGCCTCCTCCTGCCCAAGTGTTTACCTAATCTGATTTGAAAAGCCAATCTATCTTTACAAAAACAGGCTGAATAAATTCATACCTTTAAGATAAATCCCTGAGCACAGACTATATGCAGGGGGTATGAGTCAACCTGACAAAGGAATGGGTTTAAGATATGAAGAACTAAAACCAAGGCCGGCCACCCTCTGCGGCCAGCCACCCTCTGCAACCAGCCTCCAAGGAGAGAGGAGAAAGGAACCAGGGTACATATAACGTCAGGAAGCTAGCAGAGACTAGAGTTGTATCTTCAGAAATAGTCCTGGAGCTGATCCAAGCCACAATTCATCTTGACTGGAGAGAAGGCATTTGTGGGGCAGGGGGGTTGAAAGGCAGGTTTTGCCACCAGCACTCATTTCAATTCAGTGAACAGAGGTAAGGAAAAGTGATACATACAGACAAAGGGAAGTATAGAATGTGGACTGTGCATGGCAAGACTGTCTGGCTGGCAGTGTGGTGAGAGGGTGGTCCAGATATCCCTGGAGATACAGCAGAGATGGGGGAGGAAGGGGATAGTGGACCACTCTCTCTGTTCCAGGTGAGATGAGTACCTCAGTCTCATGGCCCAAGATCCTAAAACCTAGGCCAGCCTCAGCTCTCATGAGAGGTTCTCAGTTTTTGATTCATCCCAGAGATCCCTTAGAGCCCTCAGAAAAACACTTGACTTCTTTAAACCCCCAATCCTCCTAAACTAACTAATAATAATTACTCATTCCCATTGACAGAGCACTTCACCATGTGTCAGGCACTGTGTCAATCCTTTAAAACTAATATTTCATTCAAATCATTACCACAGTCCTACCAAATAGACAACACCTTTCCTGTCAGAGAATCACCCACTGCCAGCTGCAAGAGGATGCCACTGCCTTGATTCTGAAGAGGGAGTGAAGTATTTAGGGCTATAACTTTTAAAATTTATTTATTTTTAGTTGGAAATAATTGCTTTGTAATATTGTGTTGGTTTTGCCAGCCACAGGTATACCATGTCCCCTCCCTCTTGAACCTCCCTCCCACATCTCACCCAATCCCATCTCTCTAGGTTGTCACGGAGCACAAGGTTTGAGCTCCCTGCATCACACAGTAAATTCTCACTGGCTATCTATTTTACATATGGTTATGTATATATTTCAATGCCTCTCTCTCAATTCATCCCAACCTCTTCATCCCCCATTGTCAACAGGTCTGTTCTCTAATGTCTGCGTTTCCACTGCTGCCCTGCAAATAGGTTCATCAGTACCATTTTTCTGGATTCCACATATATGCATTAACATACAATGTTTTTCTCTGACTTACTTCACTCTGTATAATAGGTTCTAGGTTCCTCTATCTATTAGAACTGTATGTATTCCTTTTATGGCTGAGTAATATTCCATTATATATAAGTACCACAACTTCTTTATCTATCCATCTACAGACATCTAGGTTGCTACTGTGTCTGAGCTACTGTAAACAGTGCTGCAATAAACATTGGTGTATGTGTGTCTTTTTTAATTATAGTTTCCTCACGGTATATGTACAAGGCTATAAGGAACAGATTATCTTCTTTATCCAAGACTCAGGATTAACCCCATCGTGTCTACATCTCTGTTTACTGTACAAAGCCCCACGCCCCCAGGCCATGCATCATCACCAGCTCTTTGCCGTAGCTACACACACACACACATGTACACGTGTGCCTGCATGCACACAGGCACAGGTACAACTATCCTCAGCTGGTATTCTCATTTTATTCTTCACTGTGAAAAACAGATGTTATCATCAATAACTCATTCATCTTCCCATCATCCACTCTATATACCAGTTCAGTTCAGTCAGTCGTGTCCGACTCTTTGCAACCCCATGAACTGCAGCACGCCAGGCCTCACTGTCTATATACCAACCTGCACCTAAACCTACATTTTCTGCTTTCCCTACTATTAAAAAGGATGACAGTGTCCCTGCCCCTGTTGAACTTAGGGTAGAGATCCCACTTGCCTTTTCAAAACCTTTAACTCCCATAATTATACCACACTCCCACCTGCCTGCATCATCAGTTTTTCCATTTGTTGGATCATTCCCATTAGCGTACCAACACCCCTTTGACTTCACAATCTCTTAATTATCATGCCATTCCTCCGCTTCTGTTCAGATTAAGTAAAACTTTATGAATACATTGTTTTCATTCACTATCCACACCTCCTTGAATGCCATTATGCATCAACCTGGACCTTGTTCCCAAAACTCCACTAAAACTGCTCATCAAAATTACCAAAAATCAATGGTCAAATCCAACGGATTCTTCACAAGTGCCTGTTCCTCAACCACTCAGCAGCATTTACACAGTTCATCCCTCCCTCCTTGAAACACTCTCCTTTCCTGGCTTTTTGTTGCCACATTCTCTGGGATTTTTCCTCTTCCTTGCTCCTTCTCTAACTCTTCTTGCTGTTCCTTATCTCTTACCTGAATCCTATATGCTGGAACACCTCAGAGTTCAATCTTGAACAATCTTTTCTCTATCTCTACACTCTCCGTGTGTGTGTGTGTGTGTCTCAGTCATGTCTAACTCTTTGTGAACCCATGGACTGTAGCCCACCACACTCCTCTATACACAGAATTCTCCAGGCAAGAATACTGGAGTGGGTTGCCATTCCCTTCTCCAGGGGATTTTCCCAACCCAGGGATCGAACCTGGGTCACCTGCATTGCAGGCAGATTCTTTACTGTCTGAGCCACCAGGGAAGCCCTTCTAATATTCTTGCCTGGAGAATTCCATGGACAGAAGAGCCTGGTGAGCTATAGTCCATGGGTCACAAAGAGTCAGACACAATTGAGCGACTAACACTCTCCCCTAGATACCTGAAAATATCTACCAGGCAGTGATGCCTAAAATTCCATCTTAGACCCAAATCCCTTCCCCGAGTACCAGCCAGACTCCTGTATAACTACTGATACATCTTGGATCTTTAACAGCCACCTGAGACTTATTACACCTAAACCATAGGTCTTGACAGTTCTCTCCATAAATCTGTCCCCCTCTCAATCTTTTCTATTTCAATAAATAGTACCTTCCAGTACCTGGTTATACAAATCCCAAATGAGGCTTTACCTGAACCCCTACTCCCCTTTTTCCAACCTCTAAATTATAAAGCTATTGCTGCTACCTTCAAGTTAAATCTCCAATTCATCCACTCTTTGTTACATACCACAGACTAAGCCACCATTATGTTTTGCCTCACCCACTGAAATGACATTCTAATTGTCTCTGTTCATCTTTTCTCCACCTTTAATCTATCCTCGGTATACATAGCAACTATAATGATCTTGCTAAATTATATTAAATAATTCTCCTACCCAAAATCCTGCAATGGCTCTCCATTACAATTCTACTTAAACGAAGAACATTCAACATGCTCCTCAAAATTCCACATGATCTGGCCCCTCATACCTTTCCAATCTGATCTCATATTAGTCTTCTTCCTTCTCCAACCCATGAATCATCCTGATCATTTTCCTTTTTCATGAACTTGACAAAGCCCTTTCCTTAACAAAGCCAGGAACTCTTGTTTCTTCTGCCTGAAATGCTCTAACTCTAAACCTATAAAATTAATTCCTTGCATGACTAAGTGCCCCTCATCCTTCAGGTCTCAGGCTTTGACAAGGCCTTCTCAAACCATCCTTTCTATTGGGTTGCCCAAAAAGGTTGTTTGGTTATTCACAAGATTGTACAGAAAAACCTGAATGAACTTTTCGGCCAATCCAATAGCCTCCATCAGGGATTTATTCCCTTATTTCTTCCCTAGTATTTATTATAATCTATAATTACCTTACTTGCATACTTATTTCTCTCTTCCTGCTTGCCAGTCTCAATAAAGCTAGCATCTTGTCTGTTTTATTTACTACTATATCTTCAATGCCTGGCACATAGGCACTCAATAGGTCTTTTGGGAAATGAATGGTGGAATAAGTAAATAGTTCTGTCCATGGCCCAGCCCACTCCCCTAACTATTATATATATTATACTGTGGTAAATGCTCTCAACAGGGCTTCCTACATGGCTCAGTGGTTAAGAATCCACCTGTCAATACAAAGACACAGCAGACACAGGTTCAATCCCTGGGTGAAGAAAATCCCCTGGAGGAGGAAATGGCAATCCACTCCAGCATTCTTGCCTGGAAAAATCCACGGATAGAGGAGCCTGGCAGGCTTCAGTCCATGGCCTCACAAACAGTCAGACAGGACTTAGCAATTAAACACACACAAACAAATACAGAACCCAATATGGAACAGACTTGGATGCAGTTTGGTCCTCTAAATGTTAAGAGGATGATTCAAAAAGCTGATTGTTCCAAGGCAAAAGATGTACTAAGGAGAAGTTGACAGGGATACAGACTAAAACCAGTGAAGATGGCGATGTCTACCACACAAAGCAAGAGGAAAACCAGTTGAGAGCCAACTGTACACTGAACTCAGCAAGTGCCCAGAGAATCCTCTGGGACAAGTCAGAGTAAGGAGACCTCTTCTGTGCTTCAGAGCTCACAGGAACTGTAGATCTAGGTAGCAGTGTGGCCAGTCACATGCCCAGCGGGACTAGTGGAGACACTGCTGTGGAGTAGGCTGAATGGACTATCCCATCTCTCTAGCCAGTGGTTCTTAACTTCAAAGGATCACCAACTTCTTTGACAGACTGATGGAAAGCTGTGGGTCTTGTTTCTCAAAACAGTTAAGTCAGTAAACGAAATATTGTAACAATTTTGAAAATTAGCCCTGTCCTTTAGTCTCTGTTCCCATTCCAGAACTAAAGAAGCAGGAAGACACTGTGAAATGAATTAAAGGAGCACAGAAGGAGGTTCACTGCAGGAGGAGAAAGTTACCACCAGAGACTCACTGAGCTCACAGCACTGAACACCCTCAACTACCTTGTCAATGCCTTTGGGCTTCTGTTCAGACAGGTTTGTTGCTAGCTATAAACACTGAGAAGGAAGAAGACGTGTCCAGCTTACCCTGGAGGACATTCCAAGGTAGAGCCCTCAGAAACATTTCAGAGGAGAAAAGTAAAGAGGCGGGAGTAGGAATGAATATTTTTCTCTTATGGTATCTCTACTATAGACCACTTGGATGGCTCTGCTTTCTAGTCTAAAAAGACAGGAGCAACAGGAGAAGCAATAAGTGCTCCTACTGATGATTTATGGCCAGGTATTGGAGAAATTACTTTCCATAGTATTAAAACCAACAAATATTAATAAAAAAAAAAGCACCAAATTAACCAAGTTCCTAACTCAATATTCTTAAACTAGGGAAAAAATAGGTTTCTTATTCAAAAATAAGACTTGGCTTAGATGTGAGAAAAGACTTGATAAGTACTTTGAGACACTTTCCCTCCATACTTTGAGACACTGAAAGATGTATATGCATGCTAGAAATGGAGGGATATTGACAGGGGTTACAACCATGAGATCTGATTCTTTCTTTGATGGTTCTGAGAAAGTAATCATCATATAACCTGTGTTATTCCAGATACATGCCTATTTGGAGAGGCAGGGAAAAATAAAGATCTGTCCCAGTTTGAGGTGACTATAAGGAGGAAAAATAGCTCCTTATGTTACAGATCATAATACAAAGTTGAATTTTCTGACAGCGAAAAATGCCCAAATCTGAATAAGCTATTTTGTGATCTTGTGAGTGCCACATGGAGAGGATGGATGACCTTTTGCCAGGTCCCCTTCTGCCTCATCTCTAACTTCAAAATATTGCTAAAATAATAAAAATCCAAGGACTGAGTAACACTAACCTTGCTCAATCCATGATTGATTCCCAATACTTACATGAACAGGCATATCTCAGAAATATTAAGGGACTGGTTACAGACCATCACAAGAAAGTAAATATTGCAATAAAGTAAGCCACATCAATTTTTTGGTGCACAGAAGCTATGTTTACACTGTACTGTAGTCTATTAAGTATGCAACAGCATTATGTCTAAAAAAAATGTATATACCTTAATTTGAAAATACATGACAAAAACAATACAAACCAAAAAACCAATTACAATAGTTACACCAAAGATCTAATCAAAGAACTAATCATGGATCACCATAACAAATATAATATTGATTAAAAAGTTCAAAATATATTGTAAGAATTACCAAAATGTAACACAAAGACAAGAAGTGAGGAAATGCTGTTGGAAAAAGGTAGCAACAGACTTTCTCAACACAGGGTTATCACAAATCTTCAATTTGTGAAAAATGCAGTATCTGAGAAGTGCAACAAAGTGAGGCGTAATAAAACAAGATGCGGCCATATTAGAACAGGGACAGGAAACTATTTGTA
This sequence comes from Antilocapra americana, assembly GCA_007570785.1. Classification (NCBI taxonomy): domain Eukaryota; kingdom Metazoa; phylum Chordata; class Mammalia; order Artiodactyla; family Antilocapridae; genus Antilocapra; species Antilocapra americana. The sequence goes on along the minus strand of ML661896.1, from coordinate 1,465,354 downwards.
ATAACCAGATAATATTGTGGGCCTTATGGGACGATTTTCCCAACTACTCAACACTGCCAGTGCAGCAGGAAATAGCCATAGACAATACATAAATGAATGAACATGGTTATATTCCAATAAAACTTTAATTATGGACGCTGAAATCCAAATTTCACATAATTTTATTCAGTCATGAAATATTCTTTTTTTTCAACCATAAAAAAACATTACAACCACATAACTTGTGGGTCATACAAAAATAGGCAGTAGTCCCAATATTTTGCCGCAGGCCATAATTTACTGGTCCTTGTGTTAGAAATGTTATGGTTGGTATTTATACTGACCTTTCATACTGCACAATTCCAACAGCCCCTGTAACCCCATGCCTCAAGCTCCTCCTCCCTTACACAGGAAATAGCAAGCAAAGAAAACTTGGTAAGTCATAAAGAAAAAAAAAAAAAAAACAGAAAAACAGAGACTATGAATTGCCCAAAAGTAAATCAACTAAACTGATTATTAAAAAATAGGCAACTCTTATCACTGAAGAACTTTTATACTATAAGAAAGCCTGTTTTAATATGGACTAACAAGACGAGAAGTTACTCTGAATTAAAGACCTTAAAATGTAATTTTATTGTCCACCAAGGAAGTATTACTGCAAAGCAGAAGGCCTAACAGGCCTGTTTTAATGAATAGATAACTCATCTGTAATCAGCACATTAATTGTTGGGATTCAAATGGGTGCTCTTAACGTACTGGAAAAAAAGACTTCATTTTTAAAGCAGGTTAAGCATTCCCCTACAGTGTTTTTTTAAAGTATCAGTTTGCTTTGCAAACTATTTCTTTCCAAAGACCATAAAAGTCAACATCCATAAAACCCTGAAATATTTATCACAAATTCTAAGCTATTAAATTTCAAAAATTTTTAAACCCACATGTATTTGGGCAAGAAATAATACATTAAATGGAACTGATGAACCTGTCTGCATGGCAGGGCTAGAGACACAAATGTGAAGAAGGATCACGGTGGGGAAGGAGAGGGTGGGATGAATTGAGAGAGTAGCACTGACATATATACACTACCATGTGTAAACAGATAGCTGGTGGGAAGCTGCTGTACCGCACAGGGAGCTCAGCTAGATGCTATGCGATGACCTAGAGCAGTGGGATGGGGGTGGGGGATGAGTGGCTCAGAAGGAGGGGATATATATACACACACATTTAGCTGATTCAAGCAGATGTACAGCAGAAACTAACAACATTGTAAAGCAATTATACTCCAATTTAAAAATTAATTAAAAAAAAACAAGACATTGTCATTACTCTCAGCATTATAGAGTCAATGCTGTCAGTCTCCCAGTCCCCAGGCTTGACACCGTACCTTTTGCCTTTTTTCAACCCTTTCAAATTAGTTTGAAACTTGTCCTCATCTTGGAGTTTCACTTCCCTTGCCCCAGTCTGGAGATTCAGCCGCACATGGGATCCTGCAGGAACAGCCTGACCTAAAAGCCGAGAAGACAGAAAAGGCTTATGAGGTATATGGTACTTGGAGGAACACTACAACATGAAAAACTCCTTCAAGGGAAGCATACAGCACAAGTTCTCTTGGAATGATCAGGTAAATCCTGAGCATAAAAGAGCAATGATGAAACAAAAATTCAAGTTTTCTCAATTTTGGCAAGATGATAGTGAACTACAAGCTACACCAACCACCATGCCTCCATCAGAGAACCAAGGAGCCAGGGAATCACCAGGCTAAGACAACTGTTTTCTGTTCCTGCCATCACACTTCAGCACGGAGTTTCTTTACCTTTGCCTAAAAATCAAAAGCCAAGTTGAGTACATAAGTGTATGTCTGTAATGATCCACTTCTAACCTCAAATTCATCCATAAGGCTTCAAGATTTTTTTTAAAAGGTACATTCAAGTAGAAAGGGAAAACCTTTCTCTGCAGAGGCTCCCTGAATAAGGTTAAGTCGGGTTAAATGAGGCAAGAAGTGAGACCCAGACTGGGGAAAAAGTGAATCCCAAATAGATGGAGTCCTTCATGCAAAGACTCAGACACAGAAACTGACGGGATGCATTCAACAGGCAAGGACCAGAGAGGCCAGAAGAATTGGAAAGACTGTGGAGGCTGGTATCTTGAAGCATGACTGGAAGCCCAGCTTGGGGTAGGAAAATAAAAGTAATGGCTGAGGAAGTTGGTTCTTCGAAGAGAGAAGGCCAAATCCTGGCAAAGGCAACAAAAAACTGTTAACTTCTATTCTACTCCTATGATCATGGGTTAAGAGGTAACTTCTTTAGCATTAATCCCATCTCTAAGGGAGTTCCCTGGTGGTCTAGCAGTTAGGATTTGGTGCCTTCACTGCTGTGGCCCCAGGTTCAACCCCTGATCTGCAATTGAGATTCCAAAGCATGACAAACAAACAAAAAAATCCCATCTCCAAATGTATGCAGCTAAGCAGATCATCCTTGATATTCCCTCTACTTTACATCTCCCATATCCAATCAGTCTCCCAAATTTGAACTTTTTCCTGCCATGTGTCTCTTGAATTTACATCCTTCTCTCTGTCCTCCCCACCACTGCCCTTAGAACCATCACCATCTCTCTTCCAGATACTGCCAAAGCTTTCCAACTGCCCTCTACTAACTACAATTACCTCCTAATCAAACTATTCTTTATGATGAATGATTTTTTTTTTTTCAAAATACAAATCTGATATCATTCCCCACCTCAAACCTTTTAGTGGCTTCCTACTGAAAATCCTCACACTGGTCAATGGGGCCCTTTTTAGTATCTAGCCACTGCCTGCCTCTTCAAAACTGTCCACTCCTCATTCCCCATGCTCTAGGCCACAATGGCCTTTTTCCATTCCATGAAAGGAACCATGCTTCCTCCTACCACAGGGCATTTCACCTGCTGTTCCCTTCACCCCAGAACATTCCTTCCAACCCCAGCCTTCATCTCTTCATTTTTCCAATTCCAGCTGAGAAGCTTCCTCTATTTCCCCAGACGAGATCTGGCTGCCCCCCAAAGGTTTCCACAACACCATGACCATTTTTCTTTTTCTTTTTTTTGACCTCACTTGACAGATCTTAGTTCTTCCTCAGCTTGAGGGAGCTTAGTTCTCCCACCAGGGATTAAACCCAGGGCTACAGCAATGAAACCGCTGAGTCCTAACTATTGGACCACCAGGGAACTCCTTACCATGACCCTTTTACTCAATCATACTTATCACAATCAATAGTTATATCTTGAGTTTTTTTATTTATTTGGCTAATAAAAATGCTCACCATTTTATTCTCAAGGTCTATCATATATCCGAGCATATGGTAAACCTTCAATAATTGTTAAGTGAAAACTAAAAATGGACGCAAGAAAATCCTAGCATTCTCTAGTTGTATGAGGAAATGACAACAAAGATTTTCACTAGGGCAAGTAGATTCATAATAATCAGTAGTCATGTTGGTAGTTATTTTTAGTAGTAATTTATACTAATACCAGTAATAATGATAGTAACAAAAATATCTTGAATTTTCAGACTTTTGATCAAAATTAGAAAAAAAGAAAGAGAAAAAGTACATGACTTTAAAAGTTCAAGAAAATAACAAGTTAGACTGTGCTAAACTGGCCAAGGAAGAGATTAAGATTTCATGTGAATCAATTTATTTTATTTGGGGAAAATTCCAAAATTACTCCCTTCACATAAGCCACCACAGGGGGCAAGAGCAACCACAATAACATTAACTTAAAATATAGGTTACGCTCATTTAAAATACATGAAACCAGCCATGGCAGCAGTGGCAGAAGCAACAGAAAACACAATATTTCAAATGTTTCCACCCCACTGGGAAAAAGGCCAAGTTAGAGAGAAAGTGTGATCTGACTTGCTTCCTTCTAGGGCCTCTGTGAAGGGAGCAGCAATACTGGAGAAGAACGGAGCAGAGGCAAAAAGTCACCAGATACACTTAAGGACTGGGAGGTAGAGGAGAAGGGGATAATCAGAAAATAAAACAAGAACCCAGAAAGGCAAAAAAGCCTGCAAAGCCTGCAGTGTCTGTTTCTCTAACACTGGCTCCCTGAGGGGAAAAAATATGAGTGGTAGATTGTATCACTGTCACCAGTTCTGTTCCATCCACCCCCTGTGCTGTGTAACCTCACAGTCACTCCTAGTAGTTGGTGTAGCTTCTCACCCTTTGACTTTGGACTTGGCCTGTGACATGCTTTAGTCAGCAGGATGTTAGCAAATGGGCCACAGAGGTTTGAAATGTGTTTGTGGGTTTGGCTTGTCTCGGAATTGTGTATCACTGTGAGAAGAACATGCTCTACAAGCATTCTGAGCCAAGAGGGATGAGAGACCCAAGGAGCAGACCTGGATCCAAACTGCAGACTGGAGCTGAGCCCAACCATGGTCAGCCGACTCTAGCCCATCTGCAGACATGCGAACAAGAATAAATGACTGGATATCTTTTTAAAACCTTTTAGTTTGAATTACTTTTAAACTTACACAGAACTTATAAGAATAATACAGAGAGTTTCCATACATCATCAGTCATACACCTTTTCCCAATGTTAATATCTTACACAGCCATAGACAACTACTGGGAAAATAATACTAGTAATCAAACTACAGATCCTTTTCAAACCTTAACAGTGTTTCCACTAAGGTCCTCTTTTGTTCTGTGATCCCAAATGGCCCATGGTTGTTCTTTCTCTCTAACTTCTTCCTGCACTTTGCAACAGTTCCTCAGTCTTCCCTTGTCTTTCATGACCCTGACACCCTCAAGAAATACTAATCAGTTATTCAGGATTGTTTGGTTTTTGTCATGATTAAACTCAAATCATGCCACCTTGACAAAAGCACCAGAGAAATTATGTCATGCTCTTCCGAATGCATCATATCGAAGAGTTCATGATGTCAACATGTCTTATACTGGTGATACTGGTCTTGATCAACTAACAAAAGCCATCTCTGCTGACCTTTTCCATTGTGGTAAACAAAAATCATGGCAAAATGTGGAAAATAGCTTGGCAGTTCCTCAAAATGTAAGACAAAGAGTTACCAGATGAACCAAGCAACTCTGCACTTAGGTGTATACACAAAAGAACTAAAAAAATATGTTCACACAAAAACTTGTACATGAATGTTCATTGCAGCATTATTTATAATAGCCAAAATGTAGCAAAACAACCCAAATGTCCATCAAATCTAAGGAATGAACAAACAAAATGCAGTCTAGCCGTTCAGAAGAATACTATTCATCCACTAAAAGAAATGAAATACTTTAAATCATTATGCTGTATCCCAATAAAACTAGAATAAAGAAGTAAATCAATAAAATACACAATAAATAAAAAAGGAATGAAATACTAATATATACTATAACATGGATGAACTTTGAATGCATTATACTAAGTGAAAGAAGACAGACACAGAAAGTCACATCATATGGCTCCTTTCTTTTTTTTTTTTTTAATTATTTTTTTTTTATTGTTTTTGCCATACATTGTCATGATATCACCATGGGTTTACATATGCTTCCCCTCCGGAACCTCCCTCCCTCCTCCCTCCCCCCCGGGAAATCTCGCTGCACCAGTCCCGAGCATCAATCCTGGGCTGGCGATTGATTAGACACATGACAATTAACATGCTTCAATGCCCTTCTCCCATATCATCCCACCCTTACCCTCATCCACAAAGTCCACGAGTCTATTCTATACATCTGCGTTCCTTTTGTTGTCTCGCATGTTGGGTTCTCGTTACCGTCTTTCTAAATTCCATATATATGCGTTAATATACTGTATTGTTGTTTTTGCTTCTGGCTTACTTCACTCTGGATAATGGGCTCCAGTTTCGTCCATCTGAGTAGAATTGCTTCAAATGAATTTTTTTTTAATGCTGAGTAATATTCCATTGTGTATATGTACCACAGCTTTCTTATCCATTTGTCAGTTGATGGGCATCTAGGTTGCTTCCATGTCTTGGCTATTGTAAACAATGCAGCGATGAACATTGGGGTACACGTGGCTCTTTCAATTCTGGTTTCCTCGGTGTATATGCCCAGTAGTGGGATTGCTGGGTCATATGGCAGGTCTATTTGCAGGTTTTTAAGGAACCTCCACACTGTTTTCCATAGTGGCTGTACTAGTTTGCATTCCCACCAACAGTGTAAGAGGGTTCCCTTTTCTCCACATCCTCTCCAGCATTTATTGCTTGTAGACTTTTGGATGGCAGCATATGGCTCCTTTCATATGAAAGGTACTGACTAGAAAAATCATTAGACAGAGTAAATTAATGGTTGTCACGGGCTAGAGGAAGGAAGGAACGGGGAATGACCACTCACAAGAATTATTTCTTTTGAAGGGGATGAAATGTGGTAACAGCTACATGATACTGTGTATATACTAAAAACCTCTGAATTGTTTAAAGAAAATCATGGGGGAAACACTCTGAGATTATACAAATTCCCTTTTTCCTCAAACCTTTGTACACAATTAAGGGGATCCACTTGCAACAATTATCACTGTGGTGATGGTCTAATAGCAATTTTTTTGTAATTAATTTTTTTTCATAATTATATTTATTTACTTTTGATTGATGATTGCTTTACAATATTGGTATGATTCTTATCATATATAACCATGAATTAATCATATCTGTACATATGTCACCCCCTTTTGAATCTCCCTCCCACCTCCTACCCTTTCCCACCCCTCTAGGTTATTACAGGGTCCCAATTAATAGCAATTTTCTACTCCCTTCGTTACACATTTATGAATTGAAATTTCACTATAAGGAAAAACCATCACTTCTGCATATACTTAATTACTTATCTTATCAATATGTCCTCATAGATATTTTATTCTATGAGTTATAGTCCAACATTATCATTATTTTGCTGCTCAAATTATTTCAGTTTGGCAACTAGGAGCTTCTTCAGCTTAACTCTTGTGTTCCTTTTACAAGTCCCTTTGGTCCATCATTTTCGTTTTTCAAGTATTTCCTTACTTTCTGGCTCCCTAAGAAGCTCCAAGTTTATTTAAATTTTCCTTTCCTCGGTCTTTGACTCAAGCATTTTTCGAGGAGGTCTAGTTTTTCTTTTTACTGAAGAACAGTGTTTAGAACCCAGTATCTGCATAATATTTTGTCAACAAATGTCCGTCTAGTCAAGGCTATGGTTTTTCCAGTAGTCATGTATGGATGCAAGAGTTGGACTGTAAAGAAAGCTGAGCGCCAAAGAATTGATGTTTTTGAACTGTGGTGTTGGAGAAGACTTTTGAGAGTCCCTTGGACTGCAAGAAGATCTAACCAGTCCATCCTAAAGGAGATCAGTCCTGGGTGTTCATTGTAAGGACTGATGTTGAAGCTGAAACTCCAATACTTGGGCTACCTGATATGAAGAGCTGAGTCATTTGAAAAGACCCTGATGCGGGGAAATATTGAGGGCAGGAGGAGAAGGGGACGACAGAGGATGAGATGTGGATGGCATCATCGACTCAATGGACATGAGTCTGGGTAAACTCTTGGAGTTGGTAATGGACAGGGAGGCCTGGCATGCTACAGTCCACAGGGTCGCAAAGAGTTGGACACGACTGAGCGACTGAACTGAACTGATCTGCGTAACAGGTGTGCTCATTACCACTAGGTTGTCATTGCTTCTGGGGTCTGTCTTTGAATCAGAGATAAGAAATTTATGTATGTGTATACACATCTATATTTCTGTATCTATTTGTCTGTGGACCTATTAAAAAGTGGGCTTCCCTGATGGCTCAGTGGTAAAGAATCCACCTGCAATGCAGGAGACAAGGGTTTGATCCCTGGGTTGGGAAGATCCCCTGAAGAAGGAAATGGCAACCTACTCCAGTATTCTTGCCTGGAAAATTCCCTGGACAGAGAGCCTGGTGGGCTACAGTTCACAGGGTTGCAGAAGAGTCAGACACAACTTGGCAGCACAACAACAACTATTAAAAAGTACAAGCTTATACTGATACCTCAGACGAGATTGTGCGCATTCAGGGTGATATGGCCGTAGACTACGCGGACACCTGAGATTTCAGTCAACGCTACAGGGTTCATTTGCCTCCCCCCTCTTCCCTTATTTGCAACTTCTTTCTCCAACAGTAAGAAAGCTGGCTCTTTTTATCTGCAATGTTTTATTTACTGTTCAGTCCTAGTATACATACAAAGTAGTTTCAAAATTGCTAACCATACCACTGTCAGAAACACATTTACCAATCTAGATTATAGCATTTATATACAGCTCCATAGTCTTTAGTTTTACAGTATCTAGCCAAGCTATCATTTCACAAGGCCGCTTAGTTTAGTTCCACTCTCCCCTACCCAAGTCAGTATGATTATGTTATCAATTTGTAATACTTGGTTCATTGGTTAGTGCCTGTATTCCATTTTGTTGCTCCCATTCCTCCACATCCTGGCTGGTTTAATTTTTTTATTTTGGGGCATCTGAAGGGTATGTGAACTATTACTATGGTTCTAAGAGAGCAATACAAAAAGAAATTACAATCATTTTTAAAATGAGTTTTGAAGTGGTTTGTTTATTGTCACAATTCATTCCAATGGTCCTGAAACAAGGAATTTAAAAGTGTACAATATAAAGAGAGGTCCTTTTTTCTGAAATTATATCAGTCTATCTTTTTAGTGTTAAAACATCCTTTTATAAAATGAGATAATGCTGATGATGGATGAGAGTGGGTTGTTTCTATGTTAAGGTCCTTAACTTAGAAAAGTAAAAAAGCTGGCCTTTGGTCTCCAGGATTTTCTTTTAAAGTTTTCTGGCTCATGAAATACCCTAGTTGGAAACTACTCATCTATTCTACCAATGTTCCCTAGGACATTTGAGAATTATTCCCACTGTACACTTTAAATGAGTGAATTTTATGATATATAAAGTTTCTCTCAATAAAGTTGTTTCTAAATTTCATTTCTTTGGATAAAGCAGTACTTCTTTTGAATCCCAGAACAGTAATTAGACTATCAAATATAGTCCAAGGTGACAGCAAGTACTACTAGAGGCCAAGAAAAAGCTAAGTCCAAAGCCTAAACACAAACCCAGAAGGACAGTTCTAGGTAGGGTAGGAAAAAGAAAATGAGCCTAGAAAGCCTGAGGCCATCAAACACCTGGGCAAGAGGAATACTGGCAGAAGGGCAAGTAAGAAATATTGATCTGAGATGTAGACATCAACTCAAATGCCCATGGGAGACAGGCAAGTAAGAGAGATGAGTGAGGAAGGCCATCTGTAAGACAACAGGGAATGGTGAGGGCTGAAGAAAAAAATGCCCTCTTTAAAAGCATTCAAATTTTTAAATATAAAAGCCAAACGAAACATAACTATATTTGGAATTCAGCCTACAACCAATTTGCGACTACTGGAAAAGATGCTTCACCTATTGACAAATCTTGCCTGACTCAATATTTGTCCCCATTCACCTAACTGCCCAGTAATTAGAAAGTTAGCCTTCCTGGGCTCAGAGTGGCAGCATCTTCCTTGGGTAGTGCACACAAGGAGCCCTCTGTATAGTCTGTTGCCCTGCTTCAGGGGAGCCAGGGCCAGCTGAGATGGATGCCACAGTGTCCTGATTTCTGCGATGGCATCAGATGCCTAGGAGTAATATGTTTTGGGGAGGCATAAGAGGTATGGGATGTCCTCTGTGGGCTTCTATCTGGGAACATCCCCCTCCAGGGACCCCGGGGCTCTTTCAAGCTAAACATGGATACAACGGCATAAAAATCTCAGGCTGCTCCAGCATGGCCGGCTTGGATGAGAACTGGCTATCGACCCACTCGGCTATTTTTTGAGAGCCAGAACAATCAGCCAAATTCCTTTTGTTTTCTGAATCTTCATGACCTTATGTGTCAAATAACAAGAATCTATTGTGCTTACTTTCACTAATGTGTTAGATTGTTGTGAAGAATAAATGAGAAACACTGTGTCAGAGCTCAGCAGTTAAAAAGTGCTTCAGGAAGCACAGTCCCCAAAAGGTAAATGTCAACCAAAATGAAGCAAAGACATTTTATTTATCAAGTTCTGTAGGTATATATGTGTTAACAGAGTGAAAACTCCCAATTATGCCGAGTTTCTGAGGGGCAGGGACCAACTGACCCCACAGCTCAGGCTCAACTCTAGGCACACAGTAGGCCACCCAAAAATTCAGCTTGAATGCCAGCTCCCTAGCCCCCACTTCCAAGACCAGAATTAATAGAAGGAATACGGGACAGGAAGCAATGCCACTCACCTCCAAGCTCCTAACCAGGGCGAGTCAGAGCTGAGACTTCCTAAGCCCGGTTGCCATGACTACCACAGCCCTCTCCTCCTGCTTTTTTATTCAAAAACCCCAAACAAGTCCTGGCAAGATCCTGGCTTCACACAAATGAGCATCTATCCTGTCTCTAAGGCAGGACTTGAACTAAACCAGTAACAACAAAAAAATGTGCACAAACTTCTCTAGGGTGCTGAACCCTGAACCAATGCTTAATGTTTTTTGAAGGGAAACACAAATGGAGATCTTTTTTGTAAGCAGCAAAACACAGAGTGAACCAGTCTGTCTTATCATTACATTCATGCATTTCCTAAAAGGACTTAACAATGGCAAAATAAGAAAAAATAAAAATATTCTCTAAAGTGATTTTTTTTTACTCTGCCACATAATCTACAATCTACCTTAGAAGAGTTCTCTGGCAGGGCTTTCAAGCAAGGGTGGAGATCCATCACCTGCACTAAAGCCCTTCAGATCAGGAGACTCTGCAGTCTTCCTCTGGGAATAGCTATCCTGAGAGCTCCCACCACATTCCAGAACTACCCTCCAAAGTTTCATCTGCTGTGATCCAACCAATGTCTCCTTTCCAGTTCCAAGAAGAGACAACAGCTGTTCACAAATCTCTGCCCACAGAATTCACAACAGCAGTGCTCTTCAAGTATAACGACTAGCTGTGCTACTTAGAGGATTTCCTATGTTTCAGCTGGAGAGGTACTCTGAACAGCCATCAGGACAAAGGCTCAAAGTAACCATATCTAGGACACAGTGAGTCTCTGTCCACCACTGGTTGCTCAACAAGCATATACTGAGGATTAGGTAAGAGCCTGCCTGCTCTATTCCAGGCATTCCTTCTACCACAGAGTACTGTGCATCCACTGAAGAAAGCCAACTGCAGTGTTGGGCACTGGGAAAGACACCACATCAACAAGACCAATAGCTGCCATTGAGGAATATGCAAGGCGATCCAACCAGTCCATCCTGGAGGAGATCGGTCCTGGGTGTTCACTGGAAGGACTGATATTGAAGCTGAAACTCCAACACTCTGGCCACCTGATGCAAAGAGCTGACTCATTTGAAAAGACGCTGATGCTGGGAAAGACTGAGGGCAGGAGAAGGGGACGACAGAGGATGGGATGGTTGGATGGCATCACCAACTCAGTGGATATGAGTTTGGGTGGACTCCGGGAGTTGGTGATAGATAGGGAGGCCTGGCGCGCTGCAGTTTATGGGATTGCAAAGAGTTGGACATGACTGAGCGACTGAACTGAATTGAAGAATATGAAATAAATGAGGAAGAGGAGTAACAAATTCATAGTTCCAGTTTTCTGGCGAGCAAAGAAGTGGGCATATTCTGGGGGTGATGCTGAAACTCAGCATATAACAGAAAGATAAAAAGTAAGGAGACTGGTTAGAAAAATATTATACTTGACCTAATTAGATACAATCAAGCCTGAATAAGACAAATGGGTGGGGAATGGGAAGCATGAGACAGCAGTAAGGGATGACAGTATTTTGACCAGAAAAACAAGGAATTCTCCTGACAGTGGTCAGTCCTCCTTCCTTCAAAAGCACCAGACCTTTAAGCATGTACAGTGCCTCCTTCCACTAGTTCAGGAGACCTGTCAGAGCCCCACAGTTTAGTAAATCCAGGGGTAAAGGAGAACAGATTAAAGGACAAGAGGGGCAGAGGGATACTTTCACCCAGAAATCCAAGATGGGCATCCCACACCTGTTTCCCAGCCCTCTGGTTTCCTCTGTTCCCCTTTCAGCTCTACCCTCAACATGTTTCATGTTCCTCTATAGCTCAGAAGACCCAGTGAGACTAACAGATAAAGCACAGCCCCCTAATCAGAGCACTTGAGCTTTTACATCCATCAATTACATCAATAGGGTTTTTAACAACCCTATTGATTGCTAAAGCCTACTACTTATTGTCATTTCTTTTTTTAGAGAGATACTCCCCACTGAGACATCCCAAGGAGCTCAGTAGTGAAGCATCCGCCTGCCAATGCAGGAGATGTGGTTTGATCCCTGGATCAGAAAGATCCCCTGAAGTAAGAAATGGCAACCCACTCCAGTATTCTTGCCTGGAAAATTCCACGAACAGAGGAGCCTGGCAGGCTATAGTCTATTAGGGTAGCAATAGAGGTGGGCAAGACAGGGGCACACACACTTATTCCCCACCTATTCTCTCAAACCTACAAAATCTTGAATATATGCAGATTTCACATTTTCGACTGTGCATATGTGTATGCATATCTGTTGGGGATGAGGAGACTGGGTAAAGACTCAAGAAAATTAGAAGAAGAAAGGAACCATTAAGAGACCAAAGGTCAGGCAGTTGGAAATAAACCGCAAATAAAATAAACAGCAAAGCTACAGTTCTTCCAGCTCTCCGATCCCACCACTTAGCAATTACTGAGTCAAATGAAACCATATTTTAAAAGTCTCACTGCAGTTGAAGTTAACTGTAAGATATTGACAATGAGCTTCATTTAATAATGAGGAGGGGAAAAACAGCAATTGGGAGTGAAGAAGTTAAATGTGCCCTTTCCCCAGAGGTCAGGGACCGTAATTTCACTACAGCTCATTTTTTGGAGAAGACTCTTGGGGATTCCAGAACGCCTGCCTGCATTTCCCACCCAGGCACAATTTCATTAGCAGCTCATTAACAAGAGTGGCAACCATTTCTGACTCTTATTTTTCATAATATTTATTGGTTAATTGACACTTTGAACACAAGTTGACTAAGAACCAAATGAAAGTGCTAAAACCATTCATTAGTCAAATTTAAAACACAAAGATTGTATTCTAAACACACCCTTTATTCTCATTTATTTTCCACAAACAGAAGTCATAATTTAATAAGGGGGCTAAGAAGCAAAGTGCCAAGATACTGCGCTTTAATTTTTAATCCTTTTTTTCCTACCCCATCAATCCCCAGGGATCCTGACATCATAATTGGCTCTGTTTATTCTCTTCAACAGCACCTGTTACTTCCACAGTCAAACATGGTTGTGTGAATAATTTCAAAACAGTACCGGCTACTCCTGACCTCTACAATTTCCTCAGTGTCTGCTGCAAAAGCTCCCCAGTTTGGATTCTCCCTACAGTGGAAAGAGAGGAAATCCATAAGTATGAGGGGAGCAAAATTCCTAGAGCTAAGTTTCTCTCTAGATCAGTTCTAAAGGAAGGGACTCAACTCCCTTCCTTTTTGAGGGAGGGGGGCAGAATGCAAAGGAGAAGGTGAAAAGATGCAGATGGAGCAATGGATACAGTGCAGAGAAGGCAGTCAAAGAAACAACTGTTCCCAAGTCCTTGCCCCTGCATTATGAGAGGGGGCCCCCTTAAATGTAGACAACTTGAACAACAAAATGAGGTTAGTTACTGGAGCTTATTACATTAACAAAATGTACTAACAATCCCAATTTGTTACCTCTCAGCTTAAAGTTTGGATCATGTGTATTAAGAGACCTACTAAGTGCGCTGTGTTTTGCTTTCTTCATCTGCATTGCTAGTTTCACCAGAAGGAGCTACAGCCTCTAGCACTTGGGTTACCTAGGCTGTTATCCAGTCAAGAGGTAGAGGGCATAGGCTAAAGAAGACCCAGGTTCTAGGTCCACTTCCACGACTTAATAGCTTTAAGATCTTGGGACAATAAGCTTTGTGGCCATGTAAAGAATGGGGTTCCAAGTACTCACTTCAGAGAGTTCACAGAGTTCACTGTGAGGAGTAAGAGATAAAGCAAGCAGGATGCTTAGGGCTGACTCCAGAGAACTCTCAATAATGGTGTTTACAGACTTCTGTCTCTCTGTGACTTGTTCAGTTTTCCCAGCTATGGGACAGGGACCATTACAGATGGTTAGACTGAGTGTTAACAGGCTCTCAGTACGTATCTGACTGAATTCTGTAGGAGATAAGCAAGTACATGATTTTTGTAGAATTTTTCAGGTCGGATTAAAGCCAGTTCAGTAACAATGAAGGCTTCAGGGCATACAAATTGAGAGGGCAGATGGTTAAACCAGGCCTCTACCACACTGAAAACACACACTACAGCATTCCTTGGCTGGGGCCAGCCATAGGCCAACCAAACCCATTTAAGATGGAGCAGTTTCAGGCCTTCCTGGTGGTCTAGTGGTTAAGAATCCACCTGCCAATGGGGGCAACACCAAAGAGTTCAATCCTTGGTCCAGGAAGAACCCAAATGCCAAGGAGCAACTAAGCCCGTGTGCCAGAACTACTGAGCCAGGGCTCCAGAGCCTGTGAGCCACAACTACTGAGCCTGTGTGCTGCAACCACTGAAGCCTGAGCACCTAGAGCCCATGTCCTGCAACAAGAGAAGCAACCGCAATAAGAAGTCCATGCACAGCAACGAAAAGTAGTCCCCATTTACCACAACCAGGGAAAGCCTGGGCACAGCAACAAAGAGCCAGTGTAGCCCAAAATAAATAAATACATTTTTTTAAAAAGATGGAGCAGTCTATATCTATATCATTCCCCAAGTTAGAATAGAAATCAGAAGCCATATCCATAAGTGTAACTTAAGCAAACGTGGGAGGGATTTAAATGAGAAAAACTGCCCAGCCAGCAACAAGGGAAAGGGTTTCTGGTTTCCCGATGAACTTAATTCAAATACAGGTTGAAGCCAGTTCTGTACAATGCAACATCAGGCTTATACAAGCAGCTGCCCTGCTCTGGCTTCGTGTTCCTTGGGGGATCGTCCTTGCAGGTGCCCATCCAAGCATGGGTGAGGAGGTTTGGATGTTCCAGGCCACTGGGCACAAGGCTGGTGCTTCAGCAAACCTGCTGATGTGTACACTTCTGACAAGCGGCCTGCTTCATACTTCCAACCCGTCACAATAGCTGATGCTGCCCCCAGCTGTGCCTCCCCACAAAGCTCCCAATCCTGAGCACTTAACTCTGCAATTGTCACTTGATTACATGCACTCTACCTGCTACACACTCTCAAGTCCCCTACAAGTACCCAGGCAGTGCCTGGAAATTTTGGCCTTGGTGCTTACTACCATTCAAGAGTGAATTCACTCCCTATTGAGGGATTCTGGTTTGGATCCCTTTGGATGGAAGTCATCTCACAAAAAGCCATCTCCAAAACACCCTCTTCCCCCTGACATTTTAAATTGATGAGAGAAGGCAAACCCTTCACAACTCCAGGGTCATGAGTACCACGAGCTAGAGATCATGAGACCGACCTAATCTCCACTGGAAAGACACAAGATCCTTCCTTGAGTCATGCTTCCTGCCACTACAGGCAGGAGGAGCATCCCTGAGGAAACTGTTGGCACTCCCCTTCTTGAAAACCTTCAGTGATTCTTTGCTACCCTCCCAAGTACCAATACCCCAGCTGGTGTTCAAGGTCCCCCTAATACAGCAAAGTCCCTGCCTGATAACTCTCTGCATTATCTCCCCTCATCCACAAATACCCCACTCTCTGGCCAAATTCATCCACACTTACTTTGGTCCTTGATTCTGCCCCTTTACTTGTGCTTATTCTGTTGAATTTAAATCCATTTTTTAAAGGCCTAGCTCAAACAATGCTATGCAACTTTATACATTGTTTTTCCTCCCTTTCAATCTTGAGTATCCTGCTTATTCGTCTCTAATGGCATATCCTCTATTCATTTTTTCTTTCTCATTTGGATTCTTTGATACTTATTCAACAGATATTTACTAACTACCTACAATATGGTGGGTTTTAGGGAAATTAAGGATGAGACATGGCCTGTCTACACTTAAGGAAATCACTGGGCTAGTGAGGGAAACAAATATATAAAAACATGATATTTGTCAAATTTTCCCCGGTAGGTTAAATTCCCCCTGAAGTCAGAACATCTTTATAGTCCTACATTACTAAACAAGAGTGCCTGGTAATAAATGTCCACTGTGTATATATTTCAAAACAAAAATAATTTAACTTTATAAGATGAAAAACAATTTCCTCTTTCTGAAATGTGGGGAAAAGGGATGTATTGCTGCAAAGACAGTCTTTAACATGGGATCATCAGAAAGTAAAATCTACTAAATACAACACATATTTTTGAATGTGTTTTAATTCTACAGCATCACTCCTCAACCCACAAGTTAAATGAGATAGAGGTACAAAGACTAATTGCACAAAGAATTGCACAAAGAGGCACATCCCTGGCATTCCGTTGGTTAAGACTCTATGTTTCCATAGCAGGGGGCCATCGGTTTGACCCCTGGTCAGGAAACCATGCTGCATGGAGTGGCCAAAAAAAAAAAAAGGATTGCACAAAAAGGAACAGAAAGCAAGAAATCAAAACAGAATGAGAGACCTACACTGTTGGTGGGAATCTAAGTTGGTAGATGCACTATGGAGAACAGTGTACAGGCTCCTCAAAAAACTGAGAACAGAGTTTCCATACGATCCAGCAATCCCACTCCTGGGCATATACCCAGACAAAACTATAATTAAAAAAGAATTATTATCTTTATGGTCATAGCAGCACTATTCACAATAGCAAATACACACGAGTAATCTGTATGTCCATCAACAGATAATTGATAGAAAGGATACACATACACACACACACACATACACATACATACAAGGGAATACTACTCAGCCATAGAAAAAGAATGAAATAATGTCATTTGCAGCAACATGGATGAAACTAGAGATTATCACACTAAATGAAGTCAGAAAGAAAAAGACAAATACTGCATGTCACTTATACGTGGAATCTAAAATACGACACAAATGAACTTATCTATGAAACAGAAATGGACCCAGAGACATAGCAAACAAACTGGTAGCTGCTGGGAGGAGAGAGGAGGATGAAGTGGGAGTCTAGAGTTAGCAGATGCAAACTGTTACATATAGAATGGATAAACAACAAGGTCCAACTGTTTAGCACAGGGAACTATATTCAATATCCTGAGATAAATAATGGGAAAGAATATGAAAAAGAATGTACACACAGGTATAACTGAATCACTCTGCTTTACAGCATAAATTAACATAACATTGTAAAGCAATTATACGTCCATAAAAAATTTTTGAAGAAAAAATGAATAACCACCACCAACAACAAAACAGAATGAAAAATAAGTGCAGTTGAGCTCTTAACTGTTAGTAAACTACACTTATCAGAGTTCATTGTGGACTTCAGAGTATCATAACCTCCAATTACAGGCTTCAGTGAATGAATACGGGCCAAAGCTCTACAACTGCTCTTTATCCTTAAACTTTCAAGTACTCCCAAGTCCACCATACAGAAGCAAGAGAGATCTGATGGCTAGGAAGCCAACAACAAGAACCATGTCACCTGAGACCAGTTGGTGAAGACTAAAACTGTATGTGAAATATTTAAGTATACAATTACATTTTTCTGCGATGGTTTATTGCTTTCACCAGTTTCCTAAAGAGGTCTGTAAATCTCTCTCCCAATACACATACAAACATGCATACCTTGGAATGCTTATAGGCCAATACCAGGAAGGCTACACAGTAAGAGGCTTTCTAATACACTGTAGGTAAAGATACAAATTTGTGCAATGCTTTGGGGCATCTGGCAACATCTATTAAAACTGCACCCGGTGGATTCCACTTGTAGGAATGTATCCAATAGAGATAGTCACTGAACTGCACAATGATATATTGACAGAATGTTCATTATAGCATTTTAATAACTGCAGACAATGAGAAACAAAGCAAAATATCCATCAGTAAGGGATTTATTATACAATGCAGCTTACACCTTCAATGGAATACAATAGTCTCCAACAAGGCGGAGAGAGAATTATATTGACACCATAAAGAGGACTAGGATTTCCTGGTAGCTCAGCTGGGAAAAGAATCTGCCTGCAATGCCCTGTTGGCTCAGATAGTAAAGAGTCTGCCCACAGTGCGGGAGATCAAGGTTCAATCCCTGAGTTGGGAAGATCCCTGGAGAAGGAGATGGCAACCTACTCCAGTATTCTTGCCTGGAAAACCCCATGGACAGAGGTGCCTGGCAGGCTACAGTCCATGGGGTCGCAAAGAGTCAGATATGATTGAGCAACGTCACTCTCACTTTCAAAACTATGACTAAGACTATGCAAAAAGAACAAGCTGCAAATACATGATTTTATCTTTCTTATTAAAGAATATATATGTTTAATATGGCAGCAGTATGAGATTTTAATCTATTCAAACCCTCACAATTTAAACAGACTCAGTGACTAGATAGCCCTACAGGCAATATTTGTATCAAAATGAAGTAAAAAGACACCTACAAACTCCCAGACAGAAGTGAAGCAGGTGAAGACAAATCACCAGATCTACATGGAATCAACAAACAACAGGTGTCCAATAAATTTGAAAAAGGAGAAGCCCAAAGGAGGTAGGTAGTCAGTAGGAATTCACACACATACACACACAACAAAACAGGCCAATGGGAGAATAGTAGTTGAACCTAGGAGGAATTTTCCCCAGTCTAATAATAGGTACAAGTACAAGAATCCTGGTGGTAAATAATCAGTGGCTAGAGCAATATAGCCCTACTGAACTCTCAAATTTAATCAGCCAATGCTCCCTATAAGAACACTGAGAACAGAGACACTGAGACACTGAGAAGACACTTCTGTAAGAGATATCAAAAATTAAGCAGAACTGAAACAATATCAATAAAGGAAAGAGAAGGTCCAAATAAAAATGTTGGAAGAAAACAGAGCCAGGAATCCTCATAGAGCAAACTGCCATATTTTTAAATACTACAAAGAAACAGAAAAGGGGACACTGTGAATTTTCTTTAAAGGTAATTAAAGCCTTTTCTAATAATTGCTTCTTTTCTAATAATTCAAGAAATCTAACTTCACATAAAAAATGATCCAAAAAAGACTGAGCTCAAATCCTATAAAGTTATAAGAAAGAAAAATACAATTAGGAGAGGGATAACATCTCCATGGAAAATAAAAACAAGTCAGAAAAACAGGCCATGAACAGACCTAAACTGCAACTTTCTATTTCAAAAGGAGCTAAATACATGTTTTTGATTATACAAGATATTCAAGAATAAAAATAAGAAATGAGGTGCCAGAGACTAGTCTCGGGAGAGTTTGGCTGTTACTCCGAACGTGGGTGAACCGAGAGGTGATCCAGAATGGCTACTCTGATCTATGTTGATAAGGAAAATGGAGAACCAGGCACCCATGTGGCTCCTAAGGATGGGCTGAAGCTGGGGTCTGTGCCTGCAGTCAAAGCTTTAGGTGGGAGATCTCAGGTTTCAACACCCCGAGTTGGCAAAATGTTTGATGCTCCACCAGCTTTACCAAAAACTGCCAGAAAGGCTTTGGGAACTGTCAATAGAGCTACAGAAAAATCAGTTAAGACGAACGGACCACTCAAACAGAAACAGGCAACTTTCTCTACCAAAAAGATTACTGAGAAGACTGTTAAAGCAAAAAGTTCTGTTCCTGCCTCAGATGACACCTATCCAGAAATAGAAAAATTCTTTCCCTTCAATCCATTAGATTTTGAGAGTTTTGACCTGCCTGAGGAGCACCAGATCGCACACCTCCCCTTGAATGGAGTGCCTCTCATGATCCTTGATGAGGAGAGGGAGCTTGAGCAGCTGTTACACGTGGGCCCCCCTTCGCCTCTGAAGATGCCTCCTCCCCTGTGGGAGTCTAATCTGTTGCAGTCTCCCTCAAGCATTCTATCGACTCTGGATGTTGAATTGCCACCTGTTTGCTATGACCTAGATATTTAAATTTCTTAGCACTTTATAGTTTGGGTATGTATTAATAGTTTGTATTAATAAAGCAATTCTTTGTTTAAAAAAAAAAAGAAATGAGGTGCCAGAACTCAATGAAAGTTAGAAATAATAATCAAAGCAAAAAATGTCATGAAATAAGTAGAAGGCGAATGGAGGAAAATCTGAAAAACCAAAAATGAATGAAGGGAAAAAAGTAAAACTTATCAGAAACTGACAATAAAGATAGACAAAAAAGATCCAACATTAAAGAAGAAAACTCAAAAAAGGAAAGAGAATACCAAAAACTGTAATTCAAAAAAATTTCCCCTAAAATAAAAAAAGTTTTAAAAAATTATGTATTAAAAGAACACACTGTGTACCTCATAGAATATTGATCAGGAATGTCCAACAGCAAACATAATCTAGTAAAATTACTGGATTTTAAAGGAAGAAAAAATCCTTAGGGTATCTAAGCCCAAAATTAGATTCTTAATTAGTGTTTTTGCCAGCAAAGCCTACTGCCATAAGAAAATAAATTGAGGTATTTTAGATACTCAAAAGAAAAATGTGAACCAAAAAGTTTATGTCTACCAAAGCGGCTTCTGGGTAGTCACTTCATATTTAAAGCATAAAGACCACAGACAAATTTATCAGTATCCAAGAACTCAGAGAATATTGTTTCAAGGAGTCCTCCCTGAAGAATCTACTAGAAAGCCCATTTTAGACAATCAAAATAACTATGAAGAGACACTGTCATTAAGACTGGAGTTAAGTATCAAATCAGTTCAGTTCAGTCTCTTGGCCCTGTCTGACTCTTTGCAACCCCATGGACTGTAGTACGCCAGGCTTCCTTGTCCATCACCAACTCCTGGAGCTTTCTCAAACTCATGTCCAGCGAGTTGGTGATGCCATCCAACCATCTCAACCTTTGTCGTCCCCTTCTCCTCCCACAGGAGGAGGAAAAGTATCAAATATATATCTATATAATTATTTGTAGAAATAAGACTAAATGAATGTTAAAATGATGAAGTTGCTATACGCTCTGACAGTACAGCTGTTTACAAATGATGAGCAAACACATACAAAAGAATGTTTTTAAACTTTTTTCAGTAATCCTAGCAGGGTGGTTGTACTGCCATTTTGAAACTATAATATGTATAATATGACATAGGACAAATGAGTAATTATTATTCTAATTGTATGCTATTCTATTCCGGAACCAGAATTCTTAGTGTAAAATAAAAGATACAGACATAATACCAAAAAGCTAAAAAAAATCCTGTACTCCTGAATATGAGTATCTGTTTAAATGTATGAAGTATATTATCAGATATATTTCCTAGCTCTCATCAACTGAAAGACCTAGAAACAATGATCAGAACAGTATCAGTGAGCAACCCTAATGGCTGGAACATGGTCTTAAGACACCATTCCCTATTAAAAGAAACCAGGGCTTCCTGGAGCAAAGGCTGATTTCAGAACTAAGCAGGAAATAAACAGTATGAGCCTAGACTATCTTGTCACACCAAATAGCAAAAACGCTATCAACAACTACTATGATAATACTTTGATTCAAATGACGAAAGACGATATAATTTCAGTTTCAGTAAAAACAGTCATTGCAATTGGGTTGAAACTTACTAAACATTCTTAAAGAAAAAAAAATCTAATCACTCATTAAAACTTGACTGAGAAACAATTCATTATCTTGAAAACTGATTAAGTTTAGGATAAATTAGGAAAAAGAATCAAGCATTTCTCCTGTCTTTCCTTTATGAACTGAACCACTGGATAACCAAATAGCATATGATAGGCAATGTCTCTATAAAAATTATACAGAGACTGCCCTGGTGGTCAAGAGGTTAAGAATCCGCCTTGCAATGCAGAGGATGCAGATTGGATACCCACTTGGGGAACTAAGATCCCACGTGCTGTGGAGCACGTAAGTCCATGCTCCGCAGCTTCCGAATCCACACACTCTGGAGCCCATGTGCCAAAACCAGAGACTATGTGTACCACAAAGAAAAGAACCTACATGATGCAATGAAGATCTCTCGGGCCACAACTAAGACCTGATGCAGCCAAATAATTTTTTTTTAAGTTATACAGCTAAAAGCAAAAAGGAAATGATAACTTTGAATATCACCACCTTGTAACCCCACAAGTTGTAAAGGCAACTAGACATTATGTACTCCCCAACACAAAAACCTAAATCTATTTATAACTTTGTGATAGGGACAGAACCTGAGTCTGACTGAGCCTCTGGATCCAGTTGACAATTTATAAGAAATATTGATTTGTGAGGATCATGACGAACTGCGTCATGAGTATGAAAGCAGTAAAATTCAATCTGGGAAATGGCTCAAGTTCTTCAACAGACAAACTGTAAAGATAAGGAACAGAAAAGGGAATAACCTGTGGATTCAAGGAAATTTAAAGGATATAACAATTTTTTTTAATAGGAAACACTTTAGAGTGTAGGGTGCACACTTGGGTAATATGCTATTTTAAAATGCAATGAAGCAACTACTATAAAAGCCAGGAGAACAACTGCATTTGGTGGGAAAGAGATGGTGTAGCCAGGATGGGACACAGGAGGAGCTTCTGAGGTGCTTGGTAAAGTTCTATTTCTTGACTTGGGTAGGATTTCATGAGTGTTCACTTTGTAATAATTCATTAGGCTATACATTTTTATTTAGTTTTCTGTATCTAATTTTATAATAAAAATGGTTTTAAAAGAATATATTAAATATATGTTATTGAGAGGGGAGGAGAGGGTGAGATGTATGGAAAGAGTAACATGGAAACTTACATTACTATATGCAAAATAGATAGCCAACGGGAATTCGCTGCATGGCTCAGGAAAGTCAAACAGGGGCTCCGTATCAACCTAGGAGGGTGGGATGGAGAGGGAGATGGGAGGTAGGTTCAAAAGGGAGGGGATATATGTGTACCCATGGCTGACTCATGTTGAGGTTTGACAGAAAACAACCAAATTTTGTAAAGCAATTATCCGTCAATAAAAAAAATAAATTAAAAAAAGGACTTCTACTTCCTATATTACATCTTTTGACTTTTAAATGGTGAGCATGTATTACTTTTAGTACCAAAAAATTAAATAAAGATTTATTTTAAAAAGAAAAAAGAAAGGGAGCTGGAATAAAAACAAACCAACCATTTGAAATCTCTTACTATAGATTGGGTTCATTTGGGCTCCCTTGAAATACACTGTTATAACTGGGATCTATCTACAAATTACATACCAACAACAAACACATTCTAAACTGAGAAATAATGACTCAACAGCATGTATTACTCAGATACATTCTAACACATACTGCTAAGTAGACACAAGTCCAACCAATCAAATGTAAATTGCAATAAAGTACCTGAAAGGTATTTTGCTAGGGTTATGACTTTACAAAAAGGTGGTCCCAAAGGCTGAGAACATGGGCCTTGCTCAAACACAAATCAATAAGATAATGGGTTCAACCTTAGTGCTTTTATTCCCATATGACCTCGATCAGAACCCTCACCCAATCAATCTGCCCGTCAAGGCAAAGGAAACCAAACAATGTAAGAGAAGGGGCACTTCAGAATTTGTATGCATGTGACAGTGGTCGGACAGGTGGGAGTAGAAAGGATTAAAGAGCTTTTTTTTTAATGAGAACTCAAGTCCCTTCAACCCCTCTTGCCTCCAGAGCTAAGCATCTCTGAGTTATGTTTAATGCTTGCTATGGAGTGAATTAGTCGTAGGATTACTTTTCCAGTAGTCATGTATGGATTTGAGAGTTGGGACAGTGAACAAAGCTGAGGGCCAAAGAATTGATGCTTTTGAACTGTGGTGTTGGAGGAGACTCTTGATAGTCCCCTGGACTGCAAGAAGATCCAACCAGTCCATCCTAAAAGAGATCAGTCCTGGGTGTCCATTGGAAGGACTGATGATGAAGCTGAAACTCCAGTACTTTGGCCACCTCATGTGAAGAGTTGACTCATTGGAAAAGACCCTGATGCTGGGAAGGATTGGGGGCAGGAGGAGAAAGGGACGACAGAGGATGAGATGGCTGGATGGCATCACTGACTCGATGAACATGGGTTTGGATAGACTCTGGGAGTTGGTGATAGACA
Organism: Antilocapra americana; assembly: GCA_007570785.1. NCBI lineage: Eukaryota > Metazoa > Chordata > Mammalia > Artiodactyla > Antilocapridae > Antilocapra > Antilocapra americana. The sequence goes on along the minus strand of ML661896.1, from coordinate 1,441,255 downwards.
GGGAGGCCTGGTGTGCTGTGATTTATGGGGTCGCAAAGAGTCAGACACAACTGAGCAACTGAACTGAACTGAACTGATGGAGTGAATGTTTGTGTCCACCTCTCCCACAAAATTCATATGTTGAAACCTAATTCCTATCATGATGTTATTTGGAAGCGGGGCCTTTGGGAGGTGATTAGGTCACTTTCTATGGGGTCTGTGCCCTCATATAAGAGACCTCAGAGAGCTCCCTTGCCCCTTTCACTAAGTGAGGCCAGAGTGAGAAGACAGACAGCTATGATCTGCAAGTGAGCTCTTATCAGACACTGGGTCTCTTGGTGCCTCGATCTTGGACTTTCCAGCCTTCAGAACTGAGATATAAATTACTGTTGTTTATAAGCCACCCAATACATGATATTTTGTTATAAAATTGCAAACAGACTAAGATGATACTTTGGTTACCAACGAGGAAAGGAGATGGAAGGATAAATTAGGAGTTTGGTATTAGCAGATACAAACTACTATAGGCAAACAAAACAGTCCTACTGTATAGCACAGGAAACTATATTTAACACCTTGTAATAAACTATAATGGAAAAGAAAAAATATATGCATAACGGAATCACTTCACTGTATACCAGAAACACTGAAAGTTAACTAAACTTCAATTAAAAAAAAAGTTCATGCTAAATGCCCACAATGATTGAAATGCACAAATTGGAAACCAGAGTTAGAAAGCATAATTATCCACAGAAACTGCTGAAGGAAGGGTGTGCAGACCAACCTACACTGGGTTCTGCCTTGAGGCAGATGGATGGAAGCCATTACTTCTTAAAAATTTCCATCGCCTGGAACTTGATTTTCCCTCTGCAGCACAAGATATCTCAAAACAAGGACATCAGTTCAAACTGCTCTACGGAGTAAAAGTTATACTCCAAGGACTTTTCTAAGTTTGTGGAAGCCACTGAGAGGTATGAAATGATATGTGTGCTTATGTCCAGTCCCACTAATTCTACAAAATGGAATCCCCTAAAAACAAAGTATACTAATCCCCTAAAAACAAAGTATTCTGAGATGCACTAAGCAATCCCCACCACGTCCCCTGACTCTGCAGTCATCAATAACAGAGTGTGTGTGTCACAGGGAATAAAACATGATCACAAGATAATGCTACATAAACGCCGGCGCATTTATGGGGAATAAACATCAAAGTAAAGCAGGAATATTTATTTTCCATGAGGGAGATGGTGATCTTGTGTGTCAATGCCTATTATGCTGAATTGATTTCAGTTTTTACAAATCACTAAAATAGTTCACATACGGTTATGGCAGTTATAGTGACAGAACATACAATGACCTTCCACAAGGTCTAGCTTCCAGAAATCTAGACTTCACAACCTCCTCTAAAGTTCCATTTTCCCAGGACATACATAGTGAGCATGTAGAACAGGCAAGTTTTGATTCAAAGTAGGACTTGCCACAAGCAGGTCCACTCTCTTGGCCTCTTGGCATTCCAGAGAAGCGTGCCTCCAGGTCTTTCCAAGGATCTTAATGTTCTGTTATCTAGCCCCTTCTGAAAGTTGCTTAAAAGTGACATTAAGGAAGCAGCTAATTTACAGCCCTATTCTTTTAATCTTGGTCAGCCAGATTTTCACAGACATCAGTTTATTTCGCCTTATAATATATTAGACAAAACAACAGTACCAGAGTCAGCTCCAAGGCAGCAACTCACTCTCAGGGGTTCTGCTGACATTTATAAACTGATCCTATTTCTCTCTTGTGTTTTATGTTATCAGCTAAACCTGTCAACTTAAATTATTGCCTTGTAACCAAATCAGAGTTATCTATTACTCTGGTATGTGTACATTTCTGAAGCTTTGTACCTATATCAAGTTTTGCAAGGGTAAAAAAGAAGACCATAAATAAACAAATGGAAAACAGAATATGTTACCATTACTTTAGCAACAGAAGCTAAAAGTCAAATGCATTACATGGAAAGCCACTAAAATGGCTGAATATATACAGACCTTAGAAACAGCAAAAGCTTGATACTGATACAGTCACTCGTACATCCTGAGATCAATCTCTAGGCTCTGATAACTCAGAGCATCTCCATTTAGAAGAGTAACTAGGTATCCCTAGGGCCTGTGACAGATGGGTGGACATTTGAAAAACTGGGGACATGATGTCAAAAAGTTCAGATTTGTAGCCACTCCATTATTTCACCAGCTCACTAACAAAGAAACCAATTTCCTTTCAACTGGTATGGCTAATGGTCACTCTTAAAGACCACTGTGACCCAAATCAAGCAGTAAAAGAGATTCCAGTAAGACATAAAAAGCTATTCCCTTCTCAGGATTAATTCTGGTTCTTTAACCATACCCTTCCCCTCTACAATCTAAAAACAATATTCTCCCCAATTTTTCTGAGATTTCATGGTGCTAAATGCGTTATATTTTACGAACAAAATTTTTGCCAAATTTCTATTATCCAATACCCAAGATTTTTTCATTATCTCAAATGTTTTATACTGTACATATCTCGTCATAAGCATTAGTTAAATATTCTCCATGATTTTCAATTACAAGCTCAGTGTCCAGAGATAGTAATTTTTTAACTTGAATTCCTTTATAGTTCCCAGCATGACAGCATATCCCTAGAAAGGACAGCGCTGACTGCAGGCTCAGTGGACCAGAGAGGCATGCTATGATCTACAGAGAGATGCTGAGGCTTAGAGGACAAACGACCACCTGAGACACCATCAAGTGGACTGATGCTTCTCTGAGTTCCCATCAGCTCTCATACTGAAATTCTAACAGGCCCAAATACAGGAAGAGGAGGCCAGAGTCCCTCCCTATAACAAAACACTCCATCTCCCCAAACTTTTATCTAGTATATAATTTCAGTCTAATAATCTCCTCATTCTCTCTGGGAACTTATCATTTAATCTACCTTAGCTTTTCCTAATAGCTAACCACCATACTCCCCAAAGCTAGTAACTGAGGCGTTGCCACACATCACAGGTAAGTTTACCCAAAGCCCTCCCTCTGAATAAACCTGAAAGGGGAGAGCAGGGGGCAAATATGCAGAGGCACCAAAAGAGTCACTGATGAGCTGGGATTTCAGGGCTACCAGAAAGACACTATAATCCCAATATCACCTAAAATCCCACTAATCAAATTCCACTGTTAGAGAGCTACCTTTCAAATCAAATCTTTAGCTTATCCTAGGACAAATCAAAAGATTTAATGTACATTAGGAGGAGGGCATGGCAGGAGTGGTATACATGAGTGTGCCTTTACTGTCCTCATTCCCTCTAACGCTGCACAGACAAACTAAAGCACTGATTAAGGAGGCATATATCTAGCTCTGGGATCTAGAAAGATTTTGTATGAACCCAGGGACCCTCAGTGCAGCAAAAATGTACCTCCGGGGTCACTTATGCAATGTGGCTATATTTTTCCATGTTAAAATCTCACATTCATCTTTCTAAGTACACAACAAACAATATTTGGTTACCATACACTCTTGTGTCTCTAATATTTGGTTAACCTCACCTTGCCTGAAAAAAAAAAAAAACTGCAAAGAATTATACAATTGTGGACAAAATTGTAATTGACAAAAACACTTCCTGATCTGTCATTCAGGTGTCTGGGAAATTTGTTAAAATCTTCATTTTGGAATCATCTTAACTCTTATGGAACTCTCTGGACTTGATTTACACACTGTAGGTCCGGAAAGCCAAGCATCTTCCCACCTGATCCTCCCAATTTCACTAGATCTACCTTCTTTGTGACTCCCTGATGGGGAGTCAGAGCAGCAGGAGAATTCAAGTCCCAATATGCAAAGACCACCCTGAGAGGCTGAGAAGCCTCGCCTCACAATCTGCCTGTCAACTCTGCACCATTCCCACTGGATGGAGAACCACTACCACATGGCACGCATATAAAATGCCAGGCAACAAGAGGCAGAGAACTCAGGATTGCCGCCACTGGCTTTAGCTTGCAATATCTAGCACTTTCCACTTGAGAATTTTAAATTAATAAAGAAGCAAAGTAACAATGACCATGAAGCAGCTATTTAAGATACAGTATAGCAAAGGATACAGTACAGAAAAACAGGCAAGTGTGGCCCTAGAGTACAAAAGGAAGCCAGGCAAAGACTAACAGAGTTTTGCCAAGAGAATGTACTGTTCATAGCAAACACTCTCTTCCAACAACAAGAGAGACAACTCTACACATCGACATTGCCAGATGGTCAATAGTGAAATCAAACTGATCATATTCTTTGCAGCCGAAGATGGAGAAGCTCTATACGGTCAACAAAAACAAGCCCAGAACCTGACTATGGCTCAGATAATAAACTCCTTATGGTAAAATTCTGACTTAAATTGAAGTGAGGAAAACCACTAGGCCACTCAAGTATAACCTAAATCAAATCCCTTACGATTATACAGTGGAAGTGACAAATAGATTCAAGGGACTGGATCTGATAGACAGAGTGCCTAAAGAACTATGGACAGAGGTAGGCAGTGATGAAAACCATCCCCAAAAAAAGAAATACAAGAAGGCAAAATGGTTGTCTGAGGAGGCCTTACAAAGACCTAAGAAAAGAAGAGAAGCAAAAAGCAAAGGTGAAAAAGAAAGATATATGAATGCAGAGTTCCAAAGAATAGTAAGGAGAGATAAGAAAACCTTCCTAAGTGAACAATGCAAAGAAATAGAGGAAAATAATAGAATGGAAAAGACTAGAGATCGCTTCAAGAAAATTAGAGCTACCAAGGGAACATTTCATGCAAAGATGGACACAATAAACAACACAAATGGTATGGACCTAACAGAAGCAGATGATATTAAGAAGAGGTGGCAAGAATACACAGAACTATACCAAAAAATGTCTTAATGACCCAGATAACCACGATGGTGTGATCACTCACTTAGAGCCAGATATCCTGGAGTGTGAAGTCAAATGGGCCTTAGGAAGCATTACTATGAACAAAGCTAGTAAAGGTGATGAAATTCCAGCTGAGCTATTTCAAACTGTTAAAGATGATACTGTGAAAGTGCTGCACTCAATCTGCCAGCAAATCTGGAAGACTCATCAGTGGCCACAGGACTGGAAAAGGTCAGTTTTCATTCCACTCCCAAAGAAAGGCAATGCCAAAGAATATTCAAACTACCACACAATTGCACTCATTTCACATGCTAGCAAGGTAATGCTCAAAATCCTTCAAGCTTGGCTTCAATAGTATGTGAACTGAGAACTTCCAGATGTACAAGCTGGGTTTACAAAAGGCAGAGGGACCAGAGATCAAATTGCCAACATCCACTGGATCAAAGAAAAAGGGAATTCTAGAAAAACATCTACCATTGCTTCATTGACTATGCTAAAGCCTTTGACTGCATAAATTACAACAAACTGTGGAAAATTCTTCAAGAGATGGGAATACCAGATCACCTTACCTGCCTCCTGAGAAACCTGTACACAAGTCAAGAAGCAATAGTTAGAACCAAACATGGAACAATGGACTGATTTCAAACTGGGAAAGAAGTACGTCAAGGCTGTATACTGTCACCCTGCTTATTTAACATATATGCAGAGTACATCATGCGAAATGTCTGGCTGGATGAATCACAAACCAGAATCAGGTTTGCACGGAGAAATATCAGTAACTTCAGATATGCAGATGACAATGACACCACCCTAATGGCAGAAAATGAAGAGGAACTAAAGAGCTCTCTTGAGGAGGGTGAAAGAGGAGAGTGAAAAAGCTAGCTTAAAACTCAACATTCATGTGTACCCCAATGTTCATCGCCGCATTGTTTACAATAGCCAGGACATGGAAGCAACCTAGATGTCCATCAACAGATGAATGGATAAGAAAGCTGTGGTACATATACAAAATGGAATAATACGTTTGAATTAGTTCTACTGAGGTGGACGAAACTGGAGCCTATTATACAGAGTGAAGTAAGCCAGAAGGAAAAACAACAATACAGTATACTAATGCATATATATGGAATTTAGAAAGATGGTAACGATAACCCTGTATGCGAAACAGCAAAAGAGATGCAGATGTATAGAACAGTCTTTTGGACTCTATGGGAGAGGGCAAGGGTGGAATGATATGGGAGAATGGCATTGAAACATGTAAATAATCATATGTGAAATGAATCGCCAGCCCAGGTTTGATGCATGATACAGGGTGCTCATGGCTGGTTCACCAGGATGACCCAGAGAGATGGAATCGGGAGAGAGGTGGGAGGGGGGTTCTGGAAGGGGAACACATGTATACCCATGGCGGATTCATGTCAATATATGGCAAAACCAACACGATAATGTAAAGAAAAAAAAAATGAAGAGCATGGCATCTGGTCCCATCATTTCATAGAAAATAGATGGGGAAAAAATGGAAACAGTGACAACATTTTACTTTCTTAGGCTCCAAAATCACTGCAGAAGGTGCCTGCAGCCATGAAATTAAAAGACACCTTGCTCTTTGGAAGAAAAGCTATGACAAACCTAGACAGCGTATTAAAAAGCAGAGACATTACTTTGCCGACAAAGGTCCATCTAGTCAAAGCTATGGTTTTTCAGTAGTCATGTACGGATGTGAGAGTTAGACCATAAAGAAGGCTGAGCACTAAAGAACTGATGCTGGAGAAGACTTCAGAGTCCCTTAGACAGCAAGGAGATCGAACCACTCAATCCTGAATATGAAAAGATATTGAAGAGAAATCAACCCTGAATATTCATTGGAAGGACTGACTGCTGCTGGAGCTGAAGCTCCAATACTTTGGCCACCTGATGGGAAGAGCAGACTCATTGGAAAAGACCCTGATGTTCGAAAGGACTGAGGGCAGGAGATGGGGATGTGTGACAGAGGATGAGATGTTTGGATGGCATCACCGACTCAATGGAGTTTGAGCAAACTCCAGGAGATAATAAAGGACAGGGAAGCCTGGCGTGCTGCTGTTCATGGGGTCACAAAGAGTCAGACACAACTGAGTGACTGAACAATAACAAATATACAAGGAGGTTATGTTTCCACATCAGCAGTCAACTAAGGCAGACTAGCATTAGCCACTTACTTTCTAGACTAGCATTGTTCAATAGAACTTTCTGTTGTGATGGAAATGTTCTAAATCCATGCTGTCCATTATAGCAGCCCTTGGCGACATATGGCTATTGAATAGCTCACATGTGACTAATGAAACTAAGGAAATGAATTTTAAATTCTATTTGAATTTAAATAGTCACAAATGGCTAGTGACTACAATATTAAACAGGAGAGTAGATCCACATTTCACAAATGGCACATCCCTGGAGTACTGTGAGAGCCCAGTCAAAGATTGCCTGGAAAAGGGCTTGGAGAGGCATGATGGGCAGCACAAATACAAGCTGAAAACCTGAGCCGTGCAGCAGAGGCTCCTCTAGGGGATTCAAATCTGATTTACAAAACTGAGTAACTCTTGCCAGTTCCACTTCAGGAGACCCTAAGCCAAGGAGTAAATAAGAGTAGTGGATCTCCAGAGTCAGACAGGAGGCCAGGGATACATTAGTACCACATCTCCTCTGAGGACAAGAATTATGGTTAATTCCCTCTCTCCAAGCTAACTGTTATAACAGACACCTATTCCCTGAAACAAAAATGCTCAAGGGTCATCTCTATAATTGAAAGGAAGGCTGAGTATAATTGAATGCAAACAAATAACAGATGAAAACAGATACAGAATACCCAGCCCTCCCAAACAATTCAGATAACCCTTTCAGAGATGGAGGGAGGCTGAATGGGAAATAACTTATGAACTTACAAAGGAGGGGCAAAGGGATAATGAACTGCCCTGGATTTCTTTAATTCAAGTGGTGGCAAAAAAGAACTAAATGACAAATTAAAACTCTACTGAATAGTATCTTATAAGATTAATTGAAACAAAAAGGTTTAACAAAGTAAGAAAATAACTTCATAATCACTTTATTCATATACACTCTGTGGCTTTCCTCCATTTCTGAGGTCTAAAGGAACTGTATACATTAGCAAATCTTCACTGGCTACCAACATTTTACAGTTTCCACTTTTTTTCCTCTCCATGCCAGCTTCAAAGTCCTAAGAGGAAAAAAGCCAAAGGAAACAGATAGGAAAACCTGGGATTTCTACTTTCTCTTACATAGCCAGAACTAACATCTCTCAGCAAATCTCCTAGGCCTGTATTTACTTCTGATCTTACACAAAAGCACTGAAGGCTACCATCTTCAGTGGGGGAGAGGGTGGATGCCTGTTACTGCACTTGGCAACAGACTGTAAGTGATTTACTTTTCTCCAAATAAAACTATACACAAACACAAAATTTGCTGGACACAGATTTTTACCACCCCCTGGATATCCTAACAAAAACAGTTAAACAATGCAGTATAATTTTTATTAAAAAGTCAACATGTGTCCAATCATTTTTATATCACCATAAAGCAGAGAATGAACAAAAATGGATCATTCCAGATAAAGCACTGTCTTGAAAGATGAAAACACTGACCAGTTAGATTGTACCAAGTCCTGGCCAAGATTTCCTTTTTATTTATTTACTTTTCCATTTATTTTTGGCTATACTGGATTGTCATGGCTGTGCTGCTCGGGCTTTTCAATCTAGTTACAGCAAGTAGGGGCTACCCTCTAGTTGCAGTGCAAGGGCTTCTCATTGTAGTAGCTTCTCTTGTTGTGGAGAAAGGGCTCTTGGCACAAGGACTCAGTAGTTGTGCAAAGGCTTAGCTGCGCCACAGCACATGCGATCTTCCTAGATCAAGGATCAAACCTGTGTCCCTGCACTGGCAGGCAGATTCTTAGCCATTGGACCACCAGGGAAGTCCAAGTCCTGGCCAAAGTTTTCAATATTAATCTGACCACTATTCAAGTCCCTACCAAAAACCAACCTGACAGAGCAGATGTTTGAGGAAAGCAATCTAAAATACAAGCTCTCTCCATTCTGCTAAGGGGATTTTATATTGTATCCTAGTTAAAACAGAAGAATGCTCACTGGATTTGTCCCCTATAAAATATTCACTGAAATCTGTTCTTTTGTGTGCCCTCAGGTTCTATATAAGGAACAGACTGAAAAAAAAACTCTGCATTTTCTGAAAAAAAATCTTATTAAAGACATTGTCCAGTACATGATTTAATGTCTATTATAAAAATGCTTTTAGATCAGTTTTTACTAGTACCAGGAAAAAGCTTCTTTCTCAGAAGACAACCTATTTTATAATTTTTGGCTATTTTACTAGATGATAATTATGTGATTCATTGTATTTCCCTTTTTCTCTTGCCTGCCAGGACATTCAGATTTACATTTAATGTTTAGATCCTGTAACCAACTTAAACAAGGTGGTTATTATGTCTGTTTTCCCCAATCCCACATCCATAGAGTTTAAATTTAAATTTATATTTAAGCAGTCCTACATCTTTTACTAAAAGCTACTTAAAGTCCTTTTAACTAGCAGACAGCCTCATAAAAGTTGTACTGAGCATATGTAAACCCATGGCGATATCATGTCATTGTATGGCAAAACTAATAAAAAAAAAAAAAAAAAAGAGTTGTACTACCACACTAGGAGCACAGCATTAACCACTGTTATCACAATGTGTTGTCAATGATCATTCACTTGGTAAAATCCTGTCCTAAGATAGACATTCAAGAGAAGAACAGTGAGTACAGTCAGAGCAACAAGAGGGAGGCATATCCTTCAGGACAATGGGGGTAGGGGAATGCTCTCTCAGAAAACAGACTTGAACTGCAACATAAATTCTAGATAAGGCAAATATTACTTTTTTGCAGATAAGAAAACAGATGATGAGAGCTCAGGTATTTGCCTTAGTCCTTGGGTCTCTCTACAGCACTCATGTTGTGCCATGAGTCACTGATGTGAATGAAGGCTTCACAGACCATGTGGATGGCTACAAGGACCACAGAAGACAACCTAGATGGAGATAAAGGCCATACTTGCTAAAAATGAGATATCTTCAAACCCTTCTCAATGTAGTCTATTACATATGAACATAGTAAGTCATATCTAACCTTTAGGGTGTAAAAGGGAAGGTGGCAGAAAAGAAGAAATTAGCAGTTACCAATTACTTCTTGATGCTAGGCATTAGAATAACTGCTATATATACTTACTTCACTTTCAGGACAACTCTAGGGGGGAGGTAGTCCCATTTTACAGAAGAGAATGCTCTGATTATACAACTACCCCAGCTCAACAAATATTTACCAAATATCAAATCACCAGGCATTTTGATTCTGCAAACTACAGTGGTTCCTTCAAACTGGTAATAGAACCAGGCCTCCAGCCCAGGTCTGTCTGAAGAAGAACTTCAAAAGCACTTCTTCCACAACCAACATTGCCTCACTCTGTCTCTGCGCCAGATTGAAGCCATGCTGAGCCAGACAGTATTTCAGGAACAACCAGATCCTCCCTCAACAACCTCTGCTGCCTACCCCTCCCCCCAAGAAAGCTAACTGAGGTCAAACAGAAAAGTCTCTCACTATGTGGTATAAATCCTTTGATGCAGAGAACAGAATCTATGCTGATCTGGGACCTAGATGCACCTACAAAGCAGACATCATTAAAGCTCAAGAGAAAGATTGGTGAGCTGGAAGAAAAATAGATTCCCTAGAGGCTGGACAGCTCAGCCCCTTTGGCCCAAAACTCTTCCATCATTTTCTCCTGCCATTCTTGGCAGGCACTAATCCACACTTCAATTACTTTGTGTCTTGATGGATTGCTGAATTGAATTTATCTAATGCTAGGTTAGGGCCTAGGTTGCAATGTGGAAATGGATTCCTCTAGGGATCAGTAAGAACACAGATGAGATTTCCAATCACACCCTTATCAATCATAATCATCAGGATCTTAGTCAGGAAGCTGGTAATAAATTAAAGGCCAATCGATCAGTCCCATCAAGCATACAGCTCCTGCTGTTGAAAAAGCAGGGCCTTTAGTCCCTCCCAACACATAAGAGCACTAAAGCCCCAGTATGCCCAGATATGTCTGGGGCATGGTAGCCCAGCTCAACAAAGATGGAGCAGCCACTGAGCACAAGCACCCAACCAGACCCTTACAGGTATTCAAGAATTCAGATGATACCAACTCCTGGTTCAGGAACAGTAAGTGGAGAATAAGGCAAATCCAAAAATTACTGCAATATGAAGCTCAATGCGAGATTCAAGGGAGAGTTTGTGTGTGGGGTGAGGGTGGGAGCTGAGGGAGTGAAAAATGTATTCACCTGCCACTGGGGGAAATTAGGGAGGAGAAAATCTGGATGAACTCTGAAAGTTGGGGACAACTTTTTTTTTCTCATTTTTCCTTGCTTTATGTTTTCTGACTACTACAGAAATATACAACCATTTTAAAAATCAAACATTAGATGAATATATAATCATCTTACAATCCCTATAATCATTACTTTTCTTCAAGAATTATCACTAAAAGGACAAAGTTTTCCAATTTTTTATATATGCATTCATATACATTTACTGTTAATAATTTTTCAAGAATGGGATCCTATATATTGTCATACATGTTTTTTAGTCATCTAGCAGTATACCTTCAACATCATGCCATGTCAGCACATATACATCTACTTAATTTCTCAACAGGGTCACAATATTCCACTGTAATGTATATAAATCAACATGATTTTAACAGGGAGAAATTATGTAGGCTAGGGAACAAGGGAGAAGAGAAATTGGAAAGTGGAAAAGACGCTTCAGGATGAAAAGAAACATCAACAAAGGCAGCAAAGAAGGAAAGTCCAGGACATAACGCAGGAAACAGAAGCAGTCCCATGGCTAGAAAATGAGGTAACTATAGGATCATAGCAGGAGGTAAGGAAGAAAAAGGTTATGGGCCTTCACAACCCACACTGAGAAGTTGGACCTTAACTCTTTAGGCAATGGGGAAGCATTTCAGTTTCTTCATGTTCTAATGGCTTAGACAGACTGACGCAGTGGCCAGTTATGTACATGATACACCTGAAGGCAGATACACAGGGAGTTAGCGAAACTGGGTGAGGAGCCACAGCTCAGTAAGAAGTCACAGGGGTGGGAAAACAAGAGGGAGAAGTGGAAAGAGAAACAAGTGATGAGGCACAGCAAAACAAGGTAACTGATGAGAATGGGCTGAGGGGACAGGAAGAAGGGAGATGCCAAAGTTTCAAAGTAAGGCAAATGGGAGAATAATGACACCATGATTAAACAAGAAGAAGAATGAGTTTTAGAGGAAATTATTATGAGCTTGGTTTTAAAGAATGTGAAGCACCAACTGGACAAGTAGATATATACCAAGCAGCTGAAAATATGGGGCGGGGGTTCAGGAGGCAAGGCTGAGGCTGGCAACACAGGTTTGGGAATCACCGCCATGGCAAAGAGGACTGAAGCTAGAAATCCCTGAGGCAGAAAATGAAGAGAGAAGAAACAATACTTTTCATCCTGGACAGCCCTGGTAAATGGCTACATCTGAAAGATAGGAAGGAGAAAAGGAGTCGGAAAACAGGTAAGAATGGACCACATTACAGTAACAGATATAGAACCAATTTGCCAAATTTAACTTCTTTCTACATAAATGAGTTATGAAAATAATAAACTATACTTATAGGCTATCTTCCTTTTTGCCTCTTCCAGCTCCAACTCTACTCCTAGAACTAGCAATTAGTCGATTCCAGCCCAGATCCCAGGACTCTAACTCCCACCCTACAGCCATTCTTCATTCCTAATCCAACATCCTACAGTGGTCCCACATTTCCCCTATATGACAACAAGGAAAGAGAATCAAGCGGGCTGACAATAAAGTGTCTTGGAAATGACAAGTGCCATGAGGTTCCATGTCATATCACTTAGAGGACACAGGGACACTGAGAGGCTCAGAGAATCAAGATGGGTCACAGGCCTGGCTCTCTGGGGTAAAACAACAGCCTAACGGATGTGGGGGCAATCAATGGACCAGAGAGGGGGGTCAGTCATGTTGTTTTAAATTCTTGGTGACAGTGTGGGTGGGGCTGTGAGGCTATGGGAGGGTACTACTAGAAGCAGAGAAAAGCCACATAATTATCAAACAATGAGGAGGGGTAAAGCGTCCTAAGAGAAAAGACAACCAGACCACTCCCAGCATTTACCGAATGACTACCCGTGGCAAGTATCCAGCCACCTATCCACTTCCAGGTACACACTCTCTCTTCCTGCAAGCCAGCAGAGGCAGTAGGCACCTGTCTGCCATCACTTGGGAATCTCCCTACCCAACCACTGTGCCTCTGTTTCACACTCTATCCCTCACCTTCTCTTTCCATGTTGAGCTATTATTAAGCCTGTCAAGCTGCTACCTCTGGAGTACAGATTCCTCTGAAGAGATGACACAGAATTCTGACCCCCCGCTTCCTGCTGCTGCTCTGCCCACAATGGTTCTTTCATTCACTCATCTAGCAAACATTTGCTGACTGCTGACTAGGTGCCCTTCCCATTTTGTTATTTTTCTGACAAAGAATAGTGAAGTCAAAAACATCATGAAACATTTTCAAAATCCAAACCATTCCTGGTTAGTTGATTGGCTGAGAACAAAGACTTTCTGATAAGTGAGATTTGATTCCCCATGGGAACTTGTACCCAAGTCTTCAAATGCCACAGCTCTACCTAAGAAGTTGAGTGCAATTTCTGATGCCAACTCTACCTGCCCACCCAGCTCCTGTCCATCAGCTTAGTTTCTAAGAACACTTCCTGGGAAACAACAGGACTTATCCTGAGAAAGTCAGCTTCCTGTATGCCTCAACTCCAAGCTGTTTCAGCAAGGTTCCCAGCTATTCTGTAGCAGATATGCTCAGATGCCCCTTTCAAAGAAAGACATGCATAGGTCAGCAGGTTACCTACAGTGTTAGCTCTTTCACGGCTTGTCTCAACTGCAGACAGCTACTTTGGTCAAGGTCATGACGTTCAGGGGCAGCCTGTTAACTGTTGACTGAGATAGGAACAGGTATAAAAATCTAACCATTTTGTTATAATGTAGGGCAATCTGAAAAACAATACCTACTCCAAAATGCCTTGCTGGGATGGCCATGGCTTCATCAAGGTTGTATCACAAGTTGACTTCATCCTCTGTCCAATCCTACTCCCTTTCCCCTCCTATCCCAGATGTTGACCCCTTATACATATAGTGCATCCCATCATAAATCTCAGTGTCTGCTCCAGGAGAACACAACCAAAAACTGTTCATACCTGTGAAGCTGCTACAAACTTGTGGGTCCTTATTTATGGCAGAACCCCAAATTCTGGTATGGCTATAGCACTCTTTTGGAAGAAAGAAGCAGAAACAAGAGTCCCTCTGTAATCTGTAAGACGAACTTGCAGATGGCAGAAAGGGTTTACACTAAGACCCAGAGATGAGACTAAGTCAGCTTTGCGAGACCTTAGGCCATCTAGTTCAGCTAGACGGCAGGTAGGCAGAGCTAGGCACTTGGAAGAGCTAAGGCTCTTGAGGCCCACTTCCTCCAGCTGACCATCCTCTGAGGGTAGGGGAGTGGAAGGTGAGGAAGAAGGTCAAGGATGGGAAGCCCCTGGCAGGCTGCATTGCTGGTAAAGAGCATATGATCACTCAAGACTTTGATTCACACTCAAGAATCTTTAAGTACTTGGTTTCTTTTTCTTTCCTTCCTTCCTTTCTTTTTGCTTCCCCTCTCTCTGGACACTCAGACTTTAAACCAGATAGCCTTGAAAGAAAATTTTTTTTAACAAAAACGTAGCCTGTTATTTGGTACAAATGTATCCTTTGTAAGTTTCCCCTTTATATAACTCTATTTCTGCAGATAATTGAACCCAACTGTGATATTTTAATACTTTTAAGAAGGTACATTCTGCTCTACTTGCAAAGGGAGGGGACCCCTTGGCCTCTTCCTTAAGATAGGCAAAATGGAAGGGGATGCAAGATGCCCTGCTTATTTGTATCCAAAACAAATCTACCCTAGACCCAGGCCTGGGGCCAATTCCTGTACCCAGCAGAGAGCAGGCCTTTGTTCAGAGAGCACCACAGGTGTGATGGGCACAGCACCAGAAACAAAGCAAAATCACTATATGTTCGGGCTCAAGACAAGGGAAACATGAAAGCAACAGGAGATGGAGAATACCATGCACAAAGGAAATATCTTTTACCCTACAGTTTTTTTGTTCCTGATGACTTTTGTTCAGACCTGAAATCAACGTGACTCCATTCTTTGGGAAGTATGTCCTATGGAGGCTTAAAAACATATTATGAGATATTTCCAATGCAGGAAAAACTTGACTGAACAAGCACTGCCTGAAATCTTCCAGACCTCAGTCAGGTCCATCTGACAACCAACATTTCCCCACTTCTTGCACCTGAAAGATGCTGACCAGGACAATTTTCCACCATTTCCATTAACGCATCAGAGGAATGCACAAGACCTCCTGCCATGGAACTGAGTGTGGAAGAGACTGGTCCACTCTCTTCAATGATGGTCCTCAAAACTCTGTCCCTTGCCCATCACACTTCTATCAGCCACACATTTTTCTCAAACATACTTTTAACCACGTATTTACTACTCATTGTATGAGGCATGTTTGCCTTAGTTCATCCTAAATTTAGCTGCCTTAAGGTCAAGCAATGTTGTCAAGTTCTACAGACCAAGAACTACTGAAACAGTCCAACTTTCCACCATCTCTGTCCTCCAAATGTTCGGTGATTGTCACAGAGAAGTTTAACATGTATTCACGAGCAGATCAATTTTCTTGCACTGGCTTTACTTCTCTAGGTCAAAGTGTCCTACGCTTCCCTCATTGCCTTCACTATCCATACATATTTCATGTTTGTCATGCTGAACCAGCCAGTCCTGGAACACAGGTTTAAACATGGGGGAAAGAGTGTAGGGCAAAGAGTGTCTCTCATAAACCAACCCTCACCTTTAAGAGGAACAATTTCAGCCAGGAAAGTAGTAAACAAGATCATTTACTTGTTCTTCCTGCTGATGGGTAAACACACTGGATGCACACAACCCACTTCTGACATGCTTCTCATTTCCATGTGAACTAAAGTAGAACAGAAACTACAGGTGTCATTTCATCCACTAAAATGGGACACCACAGGAGAAATCTCAAAAAAGAAAGGGAACCCCAAACACAAAATCCTCATGTTGTTTAAGGACAAAAGGGTGATACAGAGGAATTCATTATTTCATTCATTAACAAATATTTCTTAACCACCTGTTGTGAACTAAGTATAATTTTGAGCCTTGAAGATCCAAATATGAGCAAGACAGGCCAAAATCCATGTTCTCTCAGAGTTTTATAGTTTGGAAATAGACAATGAACATTATTAGTAAAACATATAGTATTAGGCAAGCAAGTACTAAGGATCAAAATAATGGAGGGAAAGGATATTAAAGGACAAGGAGGGAAGAACCTTGTTTCAGATAGTGGCCAGGGAAGGCCTTGTTTGAGAAGGTGACTTTTGGGGGGGGGGGGGCGGGGTAGTTTTAGATTTATGGAAAACTTATGATCATAGTACAAAGATATTGAAATATTCTTGTACACCTCTCACCCAATTTCAGTTCCCCTAATATTATGATCTTCAATACTGTAATAAACTTGTTAATTTAAAAAAAATCAACATTGGAAGTATACAGTCAAGACAGTGCAAGGAGGAAGACTTTGACAGAACCCACCTTCTCCCATTAGCCCATGAAAATTTTTAACTATTTACAGAGCAACTATCAATGATCTGAAGACCAGCAAAAAAATTTTCCATGACTGAGGATATAAAGAAGGAACCACAACAAGACTGGTAGGAGGAGCAGTAACACACAGAGTCAAGACACACAGCCTTGGGTAGGCAACCCACAGATGGGAGGATAATCACAATTGCAGAGGTTCTGCCCAAGGAGTGAGGGGCCCAAGCCCCACACCAGACTCTGCAGCCTGGGGGTCCTGCACTGTGAAGACAAGCCCCCAGAACATCTGCTTTGAAGGCCGGTACGCTTGTGTACAGAAGAGATGGAGAGCTGTAGGAAAAAGAGACCCTACTCTTAGATGGCATACAAAAAATCTCACATACTCTGAGACCCAGTGCAGAGGCAGAATTTGAAAGCAGCCTAGGTCAGACCCACTTGCTGATCTTGGAGAATCTCCCACGGAGGCAAAAGGATGCCCCTTGGGAACAGAGAAATTGGTGGCAGCCATTTTGGGGAACTCATTCTACCACAAGGATACTGGTGCTGGCTAGCACCTTTCTGGAGTCCTCTCTCTAGCCTACTAGACCTAGAAGATAGCCATCAGGGACACTCTGAGACCTGATGCCAGCCACACTGGAATTGGCCCTGCCCACTGGCAGGCTAGTACTAGCCCCAAGATCTCCTGAGTCATGAGCCAGGCATGAAAAGACCCAGCCCCATTCACCAGAGGCCAGTAGCCTCTAGACAACATAGGCCCTGGAAGCCAGGTAGGCTGAGGTCTAGTACCACCTACAAACAACACATCCACAGTAACTGGTGTTACCACAAAAGGGCATATGAGGTCACATAGGGAGCACCCCTAGAGCATACAGTTCTGATGACCAGGGTGGAGTGTGCTGCTGGGCCCCACAGGATGTCTCTTACATAAGGCCACTTCTCCAAGATCAGTAAACATACACGATCTACTACTACACACAAACAGAGAATTATGCAAAAGGAGGCAACAGAAGAATACATCCCAAATGAAGGAAACGATAAAACCTAGGAAAAAGAATTCAGCAAAGGGGAGAAGAGCAATCTACCTGATAA
Organism: Antilocapra americana; assembly: GCA_007570785.1. Classification (NCBI taxonomy): domain Eukaryota; kingdom Metazoa; phylum Chordata; class Mammalia; order Artiodactyla; family Antilocapridae; genus Antilocapra; species Antilocapra americana. Next base: position 1,423,473 of record ML661896.1, on the reverse strand, counting down.
AGAGTAAAAGGTAATGATCATAATGATACCCAACAAACTCTGGAGAAGAAAGGATGAACACAGTGTGAAGTTTAGCAAAGAGTCATAAAATATAAAGAGGAGTCAAACAAAGATGAAAAACACAATAACTGAAATAAAAAATGTATTAGAAGGGGGACTTCCCTTGGGGTCCAGTGGCTAAGACTGCACTCCCAATGCAGAGGATCCAGGTTCAATCTCCAGTCAGGGAACTAGATCTCACATGGTACAACTAAGAGATCATATGCTGCAACTAAAGATCCCACTCTTCACAACAAAGATTGAAGATCCCACATGCTGCAACTAAGACCCAGTACAGCCAAATAAAGAAAAATAAATACCATCAAAATAAAAAGAAGAGAGACGGCCCAAATCAATAAAATCAGAGATGAAAAAGGAGAAATTATAACCAACACCAGATAAATGCAAAGAAGAATAAGAGATTACTATAAACAATTAAACACAAATAAAATGGACAGCCTAGGAGAAATGGATAAACTCCTAGGAACATATAATCTTGCAAGACCTAATTGAAAAGAAATAGAAAATATGAACAGACCAAATACCAGTGAAGAAACTGAATCAGTAATTTAAAAAAAAAATCCCAACAAACCAAAGGCTTCACAATGAATTCTATCAAACATGAAAAGAAGCATTAACACCTATCCTTCTCAAACTATTCCAAAAAAACTGAAGAGGAAGGAATGGTTCCAAACTCATTCTACAAAACTAGTATCACCCTGACACCAAAACCAGATAAAAATACCACAAAAAGAGAAAATTATAGACCAAAATTATAGACCATCACTGATGAACACAGGAGCAAAAAACTCAACAAAATATTAGCAAACCAAACTAATCAACACATTAAAAGGACCACACACCATGATCAAGTGGGATTTATCACAGTTATGCAAGGATGGTTCGATGTTCACAAATTAATGTAATATAACACACTAACAAACTGAAGAATAAAAATCATATGATCACCTCAGCAGGAGAAAAGACTTTTTCCCAAAATTCAACATCCATTTATGACTAAAAACTCTCCACAAAGTCAAGCAGATACACCAAGAGGGGACACAGCTCAGCACAGTAAGGGCCACGTATGACAAGCCCACAGTTAATGCAACACTCAGAGGAAATGACTGCAGTTTTCTCTAATAAGTTCAAGAACAACAACTTTTGTCCAACACAGTAGTAGCAATCCAACCACAGCAAGCAGATAAGACAAAGAAACAAAAATCCAAATTGGAAAAGAAGTAGTAAGACTGTCCTGTTTGCAGATGGCAGGATGCTATATGTAGAAAATCTTACAGACGTCACCAAAAAACTATTAGAAGTAATAAAAGAATACACTAAAGATGCAGGATACAAAATTAACATACAGAAATCTGTTGCACTTCTATGCACTAACAATAAATTGTAAGAAAAAGGCAAAACAATATTATTTATAATTGCATCAAAAAGATCAAAATACCTAGCAATAAATCTGAGATGGAAAAAAAAAAACTGTACTCAAAAGCCTGTAAGATACTGATGGAAGTCATTGAAGATGACACAAGTGGAAAGATATATGGTGTTCATCAACTTGTAGAATTAATACTGTTAAAATGACCATACTCCCCAAGGCAATTACTTATTAAATGCAATCCCTATCAAAACACCAATGACATTTTTCACAGAACTAGAACAAATAATCCTAACATTTATGGAAATTAGGAGATAGGGATTAACATATACACAGTATTATGTATAAAACAGATAACTAATAAGGACCCACTGTATAGCACAGGGAACTCTACTCAATATTCTGTAATAAATGGGAAAAGAATCTGAAAAAGAATGGAGATATATTTTATATGGATAACTAATTCATTTTGCTGTACACCTGAAAGTGACACAACATTGTAAGTCAATTACACCCAAATAAAAAAACTTTTTAATTATACTGAAACATGTAAAGCAAAACAGGATAAAAAAAACACTGAAAAAAAAATAAAATAAAATTTCTATGGAAACACAAAAGATTGCAAATAGCCAAAATAATCTTAAGCAAGAAGAACAAAGTTGGAGGTATCACATTCTCTGATTTCCAACTATACTACAAAGCTACAATAATCGAAATAATATGGTACTGGCACAAAAATTAAACACATAGGTCAACGGATCAGAACAAATTTCCTAGAAACAAATCCATCCTTATGTGATCAATTAATCTATGACAAAAGAGGCAAAAACATACAATGAGGAAAACATAGCCTCTTCAATATATGGTGTTGAGAAAGCTGGTCACATGCAAAAGAATCAAACTGGACTATCTTCTCACACTGTATGTATATTAAAAAAAATACTCAAAATGGATTAGAGACTTATATGTAAGATCTGAGACCATAAAACTCATAGAAGAAAACAGGTAGTACACTCTTTTATACTAGTCCTAGCGGTATTTGGAGGTTTGGTTTTCTCGGGGAGAGTTTATTTTTTCTATTTTTTGGCTACACTGAGTGCCAAATGGAATCTTAGTTTCCTGAGCAGGGACCAAACTCACACTCTCTGCCGTGGAAGCGCAGCATCTAAACCAATGGATCATTAGAGAAGTCCCTTAGCAGTATTTTTGGATCTCTCCTCAGGCAAGGGAAACAAAGTCAAAGATAAACAAATGGAATTGCATCAAACTAAAAAGCTTTTACACAGCAAAGGAAACCACCAGCAACAAGAAAGGGCAGCCTACTGAATTGAAGAAGATATCTGCAAATCATGTATCTGATAAGGAGTTAATACGTAAAATATAAGGAGTTCATAAAACTCAATATCAAAAAAAACTTTATTTTTTAAAATGGGCAGAGAACCTTTGCCAAGAAAGACACACAAATGGTTAGACACATGAAAAGATGCTCAACATCATTAATCATCAGGGAAATGCAATTAAAACCACAATGAGATATCACCCCACACCTATTACAATGGCTATCATCAAAAAGATAGAAAATAAAAAGTTTTAGCAAAAATGTGGAGCAAAGGGAATCCTTTTGCATGTTGGCGGGAATGCAAATTGATAAAGCCACTGTAAATTGATAAAAAACACTACAGAGGTTCCTCAAAAAATTAAAAAGAGAACCACATACTACACAATCCAGCAACTCCACTCCTATTTCCAAAAAAAACCAAAAACACTCATTTGAAAAGATATATCCACCCCCACGCTACTGCATCATCATTTACAAAGCCAAGATAAGGAAGCAACCTAAATGTCAATAGATGAATGGATAAAGAAGATGTGGTATGTATGTATGTATTATATGGTATATAATATTCCATTGTATATATACATTCCGTTGTCTATATACAATAGAATATTAGCAGGAGAAAAGAATGAAATCTTGCCATTTTTTACATGAATGGATCTAGAATATATTATGCTAAGTAAAATAAATCAGGTAGAAAAAGACAAATACCATATGATTTTACTTTTATGGACTCTTAAAAAAAAAAAAACAGATATAGACTCATAGGTTCATAGATTCAAAGAACAAAGAGGTGGCAGGAGGAGAACAGGAGGATGAGTGAAATAGGTGAGGGAGATTAAGAAATACAAACATCCAGTTACAAAATAAATTAGTTAAAAAGGTGAAATGTTCAGCATGGGGAATATAGTCAATAAAATCATAGCAACTTTATATGGTGACAGATGGCAACTAGACTTACCATGGTGATCATTTTATAATGTACAGAAATATCAAATCACTATGCTGTATATCTGGAAAATGGTGCTATAAGTCAATTATATGTCAATTTAAAAAAGAAAAAGGCAACCAACATTGTTACATTCAGTTCAGTTAAGTTCAGTACTCAGTCCTGCCCAACTCTTTGCAACCCCATGAACCACAGGCACACCAGGCCTCCTTGTCCATCACCAACTCCTGGAGTTACCCAAACTCATGTCCACTGAGTCGGTGATGCCATTCAACATTTTATGCTCTGTCGTCCCCTTCTCCTCCTGCCATCCATCTTTCCCAGCATCAGGGTTTTTTCAAATGAGTCAGCTCTTTGCATCAGATGGCCAAAGCATTGTAGTTTCAGCTTCAACACCAAGGACTGGTCTCCTTTAGGATGGACTGGTTGGATCTCCTTGCAGTCCAAGGGACTCTCAAGAATCTCCTCCAACACCACAGTTCAAAAGCATCAATTCTTCGGCGCTCAGCTTGCTTTATAGTCCAAGTTTCACATCCATACTGGACTACTGGAAAAACCAAAGCCTTGACTAGACCTTTGTTGGCAAAGTAATGTCTCTGCTTTTTTTTTTTTTCCTTTTTTTTTCCTTTTTTTTTTAATTCTTTTTTTTTTCCTTCTTTTCTCTTTTTTTCCTCTCTCTCCTCCTAATACACACTTTTTTTTTAGTAAGGGGAATACCATGATGTCGCTCTAGCCCAGCCCCTGTAGACGCGACCCCGGGGCCTGCTGTTAAAACCACTGTAGAATCGAGAGCGGGAACTGTTGTAGTTGGTGGTTCGGGCACGGTATCGGGCTCGTGGGAAACCTCGGTCTGTTGTGCTGATGCCTGGTCTGTTGGTTCGTTTAGGGATCACCTTGATCTGTCTTCCTCTAAATAAGGATTCATCTAAGGCCAGGGAAGTCCTCACTGACTCTTTCTCTGAGAATTCTATATACGCAAACCCTTTGGGATGGCCACTAAATTTGTCACAGAGTATAGTAACGTGGTTGACTGAACCACAGCCATGAAAGTGTGCTTCCAGCTCTTCTGCTGTTGCACCATAGTCCACATTGCCAACATAGATGAAACGGGCATCAGCCTCCATCTTCTCCTCAATGGACATGATCACTGGGCCAGCATTGCCCGGAGGTGGACTCATATTCATCTGCTTCTCTACCTCGTTCTGTAGCTCCTTTAGCTTCTCAGCTTCTTTCTCCATCTCCCTAACTCGAGCTTTGATCCCTTCCAGCTCCGGGTCCTCAATGGCGCCGTTCCCCGGGTCACCCTCGACTAGTCCCGGCTCCTCCTCCTCCTCCTGGTTGCCGGAACTCCCGGGGGGGGGGGGGGGGGGGGGGAGGGGGGGGGCGGGGCGCGCCAGGGCGGCTCCTCTTCGGGCTCGGGCTCCGGCTCGGGCTCCAGCAGTAGCTCCTCAGGCTCCAGTTCCTCAGACTCCAAGCCATTCCCGTAGTCCCCTGCGCCCCCCGGGGCCCCCTCCCCGGCCTCCCCACAGGCCCCGGGCACAAGATGGCGCCGCCGCCCCGGCCCGGAGCCCCGACCGCCCGCAGCCTCCGCTGCTGCTGCCGCTGCCCATGTCTCTGCTTTTTAATATACTGTCTAGGTTGGTCATAACTTTCCTACCAAGGAGTAAGCATCATTTAATTTCATGGCTGCAATCACCATCTGCAGTCATTTTGGAGCCCAGAAAAATAAAATCAGCTACTGCTTCCACTGTTTCCCCATCTATTTGCCATGAAGTGATGGGACTGAATGCCGTGATGTTAGTTTTCTGAATGTTGAGCTTTACGCCAACTTTTTCACTCTCCTCTTTCGCTTTCATCAAGAGGCTCTTTAGTTCTTCACTTTCTGCTATAATGGTGGTGTCATCTGCATATCTGAGGTTATTGATATTTCTCCGGGCAATCTTGATTCCAGCTTGTGCCTCTTCCAGCCCAGCGTTTCTCATGATGTATTCTGCATATAAGTTAAATAAGCAGGGTAACAATATACAGCCTTGATGTACTCCTTTTCCTATTTGGAACCAGTCTGTTGTTCCATGTCCAGTTCTAACTGTTGCTTCCTGACCTGCATACAGGTTTCTCAAGAGGCAGTCAGGTGGAATTAAAGAAATTCCCATCTCTTTAAGAATTTCCACAGTTTATTGTGATCCACACAGTCAAAGGCTTTGGCATAGTCAATAAAGCAGAAATAGATGTTTTTCTAGAACTCTCTTGCTTTTTCAATAATCCAGCAGATGTTGGCAATTTGATCTCTGGTTCCTCTGCCTTTTCTAAATCCAGCTTGAACATTTGGAAGTTCACAGTTCACATATTGCTGAAGCCTGGCTTGGAGAATTTTGAGCATTACTTTACTAGCGTGTGAGATGAGTGCAATCATGTGCTAGTTTGAGCATTCTTTGACATTGCCTTTCTTTGGGATTGGAATGAAAACTGACATTTTCCACTCCTGTGGCCCCTGCTGAGTTTTCCAAATTTGCTGGCATACTGAATGCACCACTTTCACAGCATCATTTTTTAGGATTTGAAATAACTCAACTGGAATTTCATCACATCCACTAGCTTTGTTCGTAGTGATGCTTCCTAAAGCCCACTTGACTTCACATTCCAGGATGTCTGGTTCTAGGTGAGTGTGAGTGATCACACCATCGTGATTATCTGGGTCACGAAGATCTTTTTTGTTACATTATTAGGAACTATACTTTCATCAGTTTGTCCACTTTTTTCTGTTCCAGCATATCATTCAGAATACCTCATTGCATTTAGATGTCCTATCTTCTCTGGTCTATGATAGTTTTTTGATCTTTCCTTGTTTACCATAGCCATGACAGTATGAGGTATACTGGTCAGGTATTTTGTAGAAAGTTCCTCATCTTGAATTTGTCTGATTTTTTTTCTCATGATTGGAATGGAGTTACTGGTTTCAAGGAAAAACACCACAGAGGTGAAGAACTCTTATTTTCACATCATATCAAGAGACCTATCATATCCACATGACAGCACTGGTGATGTTACCCTCAATCACAAGTAATGCTTACCAGGTTCTCCACTGTTAAGGTGTTATTTCTCTCTTTCCATAATCTACTCTTTAGAAGTAAGTCACTAAATCCAAATCACACTTTAAGTTCTACCTCCTGGAAGGGGGAAGAATCTATATATACTATTAGAATTCTTCTGTAAGAGATTTATCTTCTCTCTCCCATTTATCTAGCTATTCATTCATTTATGTAAGTTCACACTCATGTATATTTATTTTATACTTTGGGTTGTAATCGAATACTGCATTATTTTGCTGCTTAGACCATTTCAGCTTTGGTCACTGGAAGAGAAGGTCACTTCTGAGTAAAGATCTCAGAGAAGTAAGGGAGCAACCCACAAAACTATCTATGAGAGGAGCATTCTAGGTCCCAAAGCATGATGGGCCTGGTGCATTCAAAAAACATGAGGAAGGCCAAGGTGTCTAGAGGAGAGGGAATGTGAGGGAGAGTAGTACAAGATGAAATGACAGAGGTAACAGTGGTAATACACAACACAAGGCTACGTATACCACAAAAGGGACATAGACTCTTCCTAAGAAAAGAAAAGCCAAAGGATATTTTTTGAGCACAGGAACACATAATAAAAGGATCATTCTGCTTGGCTGTGTTGAGAACTGACTAGAAGCATTAAGGGCAGAAGGAGGGAGGCCAGTTAGAAGCCTACTATAATAACCCAGGGGAGAGATAATGGTAATGACAGGGTTAATGAGGAGTGGTCAGATTCTGAATATATGTGAAGATAGATTTGTTTAGGACTTGCTGAAAGACAGAATGTGGGTGTGAGAGAAAGAAAGGAGTCAAGAATGGCTCTGAGCGTTTTGGCCTCTGAGTAATTGAAAGGATACACTGACCATTAACCAAGATGGAGAAGGTTACAGGAGCTCAGTTTTAGACGTGTTAAGGATTAAACACCCACACAGAGGCAAATGGACAGATGGGTCTGGAATTCAGAAAAGTATAGACTGGAGATTTTAAAAAACCTGGGAGTCATCAGCTTACAAGTAAAATGTAAAGTCATTAGGCCAGACAAGATCACCAAAGCGTTAAGAGCAGTTAAAAGAAGAGTAGGGGGTCCAAAGACTGCACCTGGGCACTCTGGCACTGAGCAAAATCAAGGCCTTGCTACCTGCCCTATAATCAGAAACAAATTTAGCAAAAATTTTCCCATCTATTGTGTACCTAATACTGTTCTGGAGCCCATAATTCTCAGGTATCTCAGTATGCAACCTGAGCTCTCATCTTTCGGCAATTTCCTGCCCCCAATCTGCTCCTTGGACTTTCCTGGTGGCTCAGGAGGTAAGGAATCTGCCTGCAATGGGGAGACCCAGGTTCCATCCCTGTGTCAGGAAGATCGCCTGGAGAAGGAAATGGCAACCCACTCCAGTATTCTCGTCTGGAAAATTACATGGACAGAAGCCAGGTGGGATATAGTCCATGGGGACACAAAGAGTCTGACAAAGCTGAGCAACTAACACTTTTACTTTCAATCTGCTCCTCTGCTGCTGTGCAACTGGTCTCCATTATGATATAGTCATTACTGCCACCATCCCTTTGCAAGCTGTTCCTCCCATCTGGAAAACTCTTCCTGCCCCACCTCATCAAATTCCAATGCTTTATCAAGCCCTAGCTGTCCCTCTTTCTCTCTGAGCTTCATGTATCTATTCGGGTTAATAATAAATGACATTCTGCTTCACAGCAGCCCATCTCTGAATCTCTGTAACACCTGCTATCTGTACAACTAGATATTTATCACTTACTGATTTGTATGGCTACTTAACTTTACTTATAAATAACTCTTAATCATACGTACTGAAGCTTCAAGAAGAAGAGCATCTCAGTCTTTGTTACCCTCTCCCAACAGTAGTCTAGAGCAAATACCTACCACAGAGCAAGTGCTTGATAAACACGTGTGGATTATTTCATGTCAGTTCTGTTATCCAGTCCAGTTCAGTGAGCTCCTTGAAAGTAGGGGCCTGTTTTATATACCTCCCTCATCTGGCACTGAGCTGGACACAGGTGGGCAGGCACTCAACATCTGTTTACCATCAAAGAGACTGATGACAATGTCCCTGTCCTGGGCATCCCAGTCTTGGTACAAAACAATGAGAACATGGGTTCTGTGCTTGCTGCCCTGTCTTCCCTGAAGCCAGCTATTTCCTAGTCAAAGGAGAAGTATCTAGGGACCACAGAGAACAGAAATCCCAGGGCATCTGATGTGTGATGCACAATGCGAATGAGAGATACTCAAAACATGGTGTTATTTTAACAGCCCAGACAAGAGGTTGCCCCAGCTGAGACGCCGGGCAAAAGAATCAGAAAACATAAGCAACCTCTACTTTGGTGAATTTCTTCTAAGAACATAAAGAGCACATAAAAACATACAGAATGTTTTTGAATGTTTATTGTAGAATTATTTATAATAACAAAAAACTGGAAGCCACCTAAATATGTAACTATAATAATTAAGCATAATTTGGTATATTCTTACAAAGAGCAGCATCTGGAAAATGTTCACTGTGTGCCTAATTATGTGCTGGAGGCTCTAGCTTTTAAAAACCTATAATATTTGGCTCCCAATTTCTAAATGGAAAATATAAGCCTCCAAATATTATGTAGAGAATAAAAGCACTTTTATAAAAACAACTGGAAGAATATAAACCATGTTATTGTTACATCTGGGAAGCAGAGTAGGGATGGTTTTGTTGATGTTTTCTTTTGTGCTTTTTTGTGTTTTCCAAGTTTTCTGCTTTGAAAACATATTACTTTGTCAGCAGGCGAGGAAAAAATAAAGCCATTTTAAAAACAAACACATAAGAGCTAAATTCTCAATCATCTAAGCATCAATTGCTAGAAGGTTCCTACTTCTGATGTAAAATGCAAGAATCAAAGCTTGAGCCCTTCTCTTATCCTTCCCCCGCCCCCGCCCTGCCACACTGCCACCTACACACCCAAAAGAGCAAAAAAAAAAAAAAAACCACCCATGAAACTGTAAGACTAAGAGCTTCTTGAAGGTAAGATCCTGTTTTATTAACTTTTGGTATCCGGTGCCAGTTTTCAGCACCCAGTAAGGCACATATTTACGTGCTCAGTAAACACAAAAGGGAAGGAGAAAGTGTGGTGGACTTGTAAGGCAGACATGCAACAATGCAATGATATTATCCTACGTTCATACTACCCACTGCACGCCATTCCCGGTCTCATTCCTTCCTCCCCTATCTCGAGGTACTGAACAAGCTGGCCAAGTGGCTTTTAGAACGAACTGCTGACTGTTTGCACCACAGCATTCAGCTTTTGCTTTTTTCCCCCCCCTTTCCTTTCTCCCTCTTCTTAAAAGGTGATCCTGCCTTTCAGCTAGTACTCTGTGCCGCACTGAACCAGCATGCCAGTCTGCAGAGAATCATTGAGAGAATGAATCTGAATAATAAAAGCGAGAACAAGGAGATACCTTGGAGAGAGACTTGGTATAGTACCTTCAATTTAGAACCTCATTTCAGTGGCTAATGCAGTCATTCGAGACATTAGCCTAATTTTTGCCAGGAGAGTCCAGCAACACAGCAGTACTAAAGATGGGCACAGAGGAGCCTGCTCATCTCAGAAAAAGAGTGCAGAGAATAAAATTAGCAGCACTGCATTTCTGGTGCAAGGGAAAGCAAATCCCCACACCCTTCTACCAATTCATCACCAACCACGTTTAAAATGAAAACACAGGAATGAGTGTGGGAGTCAGCAGGAGCATGAAGTTCAAGAGAGGCTGAGACCCCTGAAGAGGCCCCACATGCACTTACAGACTACAGGAAAGTTAATTTCAAAGGACATCCAATAAAGGCAGCCCTACAACAGACTCTGTCATTGCTAAGCCCCATATGCTGCAATGGCTCCATAACTTGCCAGCAGGTCAGCTTGCTGAAGCCAGAAATAGGGAGGAAAGCCCCAAAAAGGTCAGACTGGAAGGGAGAGGCTTAGCTCCAGACATGGCTACACAGACTTAGGGGTTAGGGAGGTTGTTCCTAAAACAAGAGCTTCCCACAGGCTAGGCTAAAAAGAAGGCACATCTGGTCTAGTCCAGACTTGCCCTAAATCTCTCCCAAGTCAGTCTCCATGCTGCAAGAGCCACACAGCTCAGGACCATGCGCTTTCCTGTGGCTACTCAAAGAGGGGAGCAGGAGCCTCAGAGGCAAAGGGTCTGCTTGGGAGGAAAAGCAAAAAGGATGAAAAGCTGGACACCCCAGACTCCACCCAAGAGGCATACACAATGAGGGGAGCAGCAGTGCAGGCACTGGGAGACAAGAATCAATCTCCATTTACACTGCGTGTCTGCCAAAATTTACTGGATGGCAGGGATCCTAGATCTGTGGGCGAGGAATGAGTCATGCGATGAATCCCTTTTTTCTAAGCAGCATGTGCAAAAACTCCTCCATCTCAGGAAGGGAAAGTGGTGGTCTACAACTGGAAGCACAGACTTTATTCTACTGCTGGAGCAGCCTCCTCAAACTACAGAGTCCATTCTCGAAGACGCCAGGAAGGCTAGACTGTGGTTCTGGATAGAGTCAAAATACCACTGCCATGAAACTATCATTGCAGTGTTGATAATTTCCCTTTAAGAAGCAAATCTTCCTTTAACTGTAAATCAATCCCTCACTGCAATTTTAGAAATGTATCAAAAAAAAAAAAAAAAAAAAACAGCTATTACCAGAAATCCTAAATGCTTGAAGCTAGGAGCTGAGTTCCAGCATAATTAGGGGAAATTCTGAATGGTGCCCTGAGGCAGACTATACTAGAACAGAGTTGAAGGGAATTATATACACTTAGAAAGCTCATTTAGGGAATAGGCTGTGCATAATACATGTAGGCCTGGGAGTGTAGACACTCCCTCCCAGCGGCACCTCAAAGGCAGGCTCTGAGCTGCGACACCAGCAGATGGTTGCCTCGGTGGCAATTGTGCACACTTCAATGGCCGCCTCCTCCCGTCCACCCTCGAGCCCAGGCTCACGCTCCCACAAGGCTTGGGGAGCACCAGCAGACATTACCCAGAAAGAATGGTGCCTTTCCCTAGGGAAGGTAAACATTTTCATCAGAAGGCGGAAGCTGACACAAGGCAGTATATCTCTGTGCAGGGAAAAGAAGCCACAAACATAAAGTTGCTCATTCAAAAGAGACAGATGATCTCTGCAAGCTGAGCAGTACCAAACTGTTTGCAAAGAGTTTGCACATCCATCAGCCTAAGTGGCTGCGTGGGGGACAGGAAGCAGAAGTGTAGAAGGCCCACTGAGGGTACAAGACTCTCTGGCCTCAGACCACTTGTTATCTGACTGAAGAGAAGCCCCAGGAGAAAGGAAACTGGTCATCTTTCCACTGGGGACCCAGTCTGAGCAAAGTTCTGATTTGGAATATGTCTCTCTCCTCTGGCCCAGATGTTCCCAGTCTTCCCAGTCCACATCCAAGGTGTGTCCACTTCAAGTCTCTATATTCACAAGCCTTCATGGGTAGTTTACTGTTCAGTCTTGAGCCAGATAATTCTCCCTTCTACCACCATCTCCTATCTCCTGTTGTTGTTTTTTTTTTAATCACATGGAAACGATAGTTCACTAGTCTTATGCCTAAAATAACCTATAGAGAAATATCGTTTACAAACTCCCCCGTAATACAATACGTAATTCAGAGCCTAGCCATTTGTCATATTATTGAATAATCCACACACATCCCCAGGGTGTGACAATAAAATTTGTAAATCAATAGCAAAAAGTGGTACAGCATGGCCAGTGAGTTAAAATACAAAGAACATTTTTTAGCATTGATTTTTTTTTTTTAACTTAGAAAATATGGGCTTCTAGAAAGTAAATACTGGCGAGAGAGCTGTGTGCTAGAATGGAAGACTTTATACATTTCAGACCCCCTCCCCTCACAGCAGACTTCAATGAAAAAAGAAAAACTCCAAGATCCACATTCTCCCAATGATAATAATGGCTTTCTTCCACAAACCCTGCTATTAGCATGACAGAGATGGCCACATCAGTCATAAGAAAAGCATAAGTCCCTTCTGCACCCAAGAAGAGCAAGCAAAGTACCTGCTTTGTGTAAGAGAAAGGCACTTAAAACAGGAAGGAAAATAAATTATTGCAAAGCATGATTTGAACTGATTTTTCTTTCTTCTAGATGATCAAACAGTGAGCATGAGCGTAGGGGTAGGCATCGAGATCTACAAACATATTGCCATAGTGATTAGAGCTTAGATAACAGGATAAAATAGGCAGTATTTCATTTATATTCCAAGGAACAGAGGCAAATGCCCTGATCACTCAGCCTAAAGCCTAATGAGTGGCTGCCACCCTAGTAGCTATGGCACTGTTGCAGAATCAGAACTGGAGCAAGTGTCTGGGTCATCATCTGACCAGTTATCTGCCTGACCTCTACTCAGGATGCAGCAGGTGTTCAGGAACTAAAGGCCAGGCATCAGAGCCCCTTGGCAAGAGCCCACTCGGTGACATAGGAGGTAAGGCTGAGTCAGGTATGATCTGCTATGTATGGTTCCACCCTGGTTAGTTCCTCCTTTACCTAAAAGATCACTTGGACTTGATTTATCTTTTTATTCTGACCTAGAGAAAAGTTGCAAAAACAGTACAAAATTCACATATACCCTTCACTCAGCTTCCCCTAATATTTACATCTTACGTAACAATTATCAAAACTAAGAAATCAACATTGCTGCAATAGTAGTTAACTAAACTACAGACTCTCTGCATTTCACCAGTTTTTTCCTCTGTTCTTTTTTCTGTTACAGAATTTAATCTAGGATATGACACCACAATTAGTTGTCATGTCTCCTTAGTCTCCTCCAATCTGTGACAGGTTCTTAGTCTTTGTCTTTCTCAATCTGGACATCCTTAAATACTGGTCAATCTTTAGATCATGTCTCAATCTGAGTTTGTCTGGTGTCCACTCATTTTTACAGCAGAAACAATAGTAGCTAACATTTATTAAGCTATCCCTATACTCTTAGCACTGGGCTTATCCAGTGGCTCAGATGGAAAATAATCTGCCTGCAATGCGGGAAACACGGATTTGATCCCTGGGTTGGGAAGATCCCCTGGAGAAGGGAATGGCTAACCACTCTAGTACTATTCTTGCTTGGAGAATTCAATGGACAGAGGAGCCTAGCAGGTTACAGTCCTTGGGGTTGCAAAGAGTCAGACATGACAAAGCAACTAACACTTTCAATTTTTCATAAACCTGGTACTATGGCAAACACTTCTGTACTTCCCTTATTTACCCACTTACAACAATCCTCTGAAGTAGGAATTATTACTATCCTACTGAAATGATATTTCACTTCAGGATATTTCAACAACCCTTAGTGGAATTAAATAACTGGCCCAATGTTAACCAGCTGTTCAAGGCACAGTTGAACCTGGGTAGAGTGACTCCACAACTCTCTGCTGTCTGCTAATTTCAAGGCACTGTGACAACAACCAGATGCCAAAATGCAGGCTGGACTTTGCCCTCTGGCAACTCCCTCCCCACAAGGCCCATCTCTTTGAAGAGAGCATTCTAGGCTTCTGTCTTTTTTCCAAGGGAGATAAAGTATCCACTTTAATTTCTAAGTTATGCCCATACAACCAGAAACTTCTTTCTCTTCACAGAAGCATCTTCCTGACCTAAGGACAAAGAAGAAGCCAGTGTTCTCCTGAGACCTCACCCTTGACCAGTACCAGGAAAGGGTGAACATACAAACACGTAGGTAGGTATGCTAGAATCAAGGGAACTCTCTTCCAAAGGCCTCTGCAAATACATGGAGACAATGCAGTAAAAGGACAAAAAAGAAACCTTTGGGGGTTGCTTCTTTTCCATGTCATGTCCAGAAATATCCAACGATGGGAAATACAGCTGACACAAGCCTTCTCTTTATCATCAGGTTCTTTGGGAAGGTTGAAGCACAACTCATTGGTGTAGCACAGGGCAGAGCGTCAAGGGACACAGCTGTGGGAGTTGGCCTGGGAAGAACTCTAGCTACACTCTAGGATTTGCTCTTAATGATTATGACTTTAGATCACTTAGTTCCAAAGACTTGATTTTTCCCAAACTCCCTCTCTGGCAATGCTAATGTGTTTTTCCTCTTGTTCTCACTAATCAGTGAACTACATGGCTGAAAGGATTGGCTTGGAAGTCATTTCTTTGATGCTGAGAGAACTGAGAAAATACTCCCCCAACTACACACCCACACATCTATGCACCCCTGCCATCTGACTCTCAGCCACAGGTAGAGGCCATTACAGCAAGGGAGAAAAGAATGCAAAGAGAGCAGGCAGTGAGGGAGGAAGACCTGAGAGGGTGAAAAGGGAGGAGAAGACAGAGAAAAAGAGACTTTGGTTCAAATTCAGCCACTATAGAGCCAAGACTTCCACTGACACGCATAAGCAGGGTTAAATGACGTCAGTAAACACGTGAGAAGACTCAGCCTTCCTTTGATTTGCCTTTCTCCTATGTCTCCCTACTTTCCTTCACCCCCTCAAAGGGCACCTCCCAACCCCATCACTTAGGTTCCTGTAAATCAAACATTGCATTTGGCTACCCTTATTACTGCCAGCTTTGTGCAAGAAAGAGCTCCTCTCCTTTGAAGTCTATCATTTTACATCTAACTCCAAGGTATCCTCAGCTAGCTATTTTGATCAAATATTGAAGGTTGAAATGTTAATGGTCTTTAGGGAACAATCCCTCCAGCCTCTCCATCTGCAATCTAACCCAGTGGGACTCTAAAGCCAGCTAACAGCCCTCCAATCACACTGCACACAGGGCTACTTACTCCACTGTGTTTATGAAACATCTGGATCGACCCCTAAGATCTAACCTAGGAAACAAAGATGGAGCAGCTTGAAAAATTCTTCATCCTCTTGAATAATTTCCCCTCTCAATGTCAACAGCCTCCAAAATTCACATTATTTTGTTCCCACAGAGACTTGAAATAGCACTACTTTCAAGCAGTGATCCTACAGTTTCTATCTTCAGAAGAAAGAAAAAAAATCCTGGGAAGGGCAATGGGACCTGAGGCCCTTTCATTGGACAAATACAGGCTCCAAGAGACCAAGAGATGAGATAAACACTTCTTTACAGGAAGTGTTGTGTTTTGTGTGTGTGTGTGTGTGTGTGTGTGTTTTTAATGGAAGTCTCCCTTAAATAACATACACAAAGCAACAAGGACTAGGGGGGTTTCCCCAAAGCGCTGGTTTTCCTCCCTTCCTCATCAGCTAGACTAGAGTTCCTGGGTCCTATTCTGCCTCAGTCATTCTTGGCCATGAAATACTAAATAACTTTCTCATTCTCTGTCCAAAAGCCTGACTTGGCAAAACCAGGATGACAGAATGGAGATTAACAACACGATGCTTATGCAATATTTATAGGGCTGCTTTTGGTGGGGGGTGGGTAGTGTTTCCCCCCCCCAGGCAAAAAAACACACACAAAAAACACTTGACAAAAAGATCATATTGCTACTCATAAAAACTCACCACCTCTGCCCAGATAAACTAATTATGTACCATCTGAGCCACCAAGGAAGCCCAATTATGGCCACAGGTAATCAAATCTGAAAGCTTTTTAATTCAAAGGAATGCTTCTGTCCTCTCAAACAACTGCATTATACAAACCATAAACACACTATTCTGAGAACTAAACAAATTAAAATACAAATCAATCTCTGTTTGTCTCAAATCAACATATTATAGGAAATAAGGCAAGATCAACAACTTCCTAGTCTACGAAAAGTAACAAAGCAAGACACAACAAGGATAGAAACAAAACCAGACTGAACAGAATACAAGGAACACAAGCTTACAGAGTCTGTACACAAGCTCTGCTTCATTCTGGTTATTTTCAAGCCTGCCTAGAAAATCAGTAACCAGTGGGATACCACCCCAACTCTGACCTTGAGCACTTCCAAGAGTCTTGATAATCCCTGTTTCAGAAGAGAGGAGGTTGGAGTAGGTTCAGAAAAGCTTCCACTAATGCTCTCCAGCTTGCCCCATAGGTCAGACAGACAAAGGTCTCTCTCTCATCAATCCCAAAGACAATCCAACAAATCTCCTTAATGATCTGCCCATCATTTCTCACACTCCAGCTATTCAATGTCCAGGGCTCACATTGCTCTGGAATGTGGCCAAACCCACTGGTCCCAGACCACCACAATGCCTGGCTGTCAGATGTCAACTGGGCCCTGATGCTGAGCAATGCTTAGTTCTAACCTCTTGACTGTCTAAACAGCTTCTTCACGGTGGTTCTTCCTTAACCTCTCCATTCCTTAAACAACCAATCAAGCCCTTCTCGTGCATCATCCAAGGTAAAAGGCTCACCCTTGTCTGGACTCAGATAATCAGACTTCTATGGGAAGCTTCCTCCATCTCCCTCTATATCTCTCCCACTTTTCCTTGTTTTTGTCCAAGTTCATCACATTCATGAGGCCAAGACTTTCCATCTGCCACCTAAACAACTTTGTCTCATCAATGATCTGCTCTCTGGGATTTCAAATCTCTGTCAACAGTGCCTCCTTTCCCCTTTGCCTTCCAACATACACAAAAGTTCTCTCCATTCAGCTTCAGTGACGCTGCCTCTGGAAAGATGTTCCTTAAGGCCACACCTCTGTATTCTAATAGCATTATATTCCTGTCTGGGATCTTCCTACACCATAAGCCCAAGCAGGCAAGCCTCTGTTTAATGCCCACCATGGTATCTCCAACATCAAGCACTGTACCTGGAACATTATAAGAGTTCAACAAATGTAACGAGAAATAAACTTTTTGGTATGGCTGTCTCTGAAGTTACTATTTTCATTCTCTTCTTCCACTTATTTTCAAACCCCCAAACCCACGAGTTTATATCACCCTTCTTAATTTCCTCAACTCTCATTCACAGCACAGCCCTGAAGGGACTAAACTACACACTTATTTTCACATAGTCAGATCTACTATATTTCAACTCTCTTTCCTCCCACCACCCCCTACCTGACAGAAGGGATGCAGCACACCACTACCATCCCGTTATTCTCCTACACATCCCTGACTCTCCAACTAGATCAATGTAGTCTCACATTTAGAGTGAGAGTTCATGTTATCCTCTCTTCATTCCTGCTCCTTACCTGTCCTCTTCTCGATCTAATTGAATATTATCTCAAGTTATCAATCAATTCCTACCTCCAGTACTGTGACAAAGCTAAGAATGGAAAAGGCTCTGGAAAAGGGTCTCTGATTTCAGCTCCAGGTTGGTCCTTGAGAGCTATTCCCAACCCTGGTTAATCCCAATCTTGGAGATGGCCTAGATAGTCTTAGCCAGTCAAGTGAGGTCAACATGAGAGAAAGAAGGGATGTTGAGACTACAGAGATTCTCTGAAATAAAATCAAGCCCTGGGTATAAGGGCTGGGACTAGTTTTGGCAACTAGTTTTCCACTATCCCTACTCCAATCTAAGTTTTTTATTTTAGCCAGTTTCGGGGGAGGGGGTCCTCGATCTTTGAAAGCTGAGGATGTGCAACTCTAAGGACTCTTAAGTCTCAAAGAGATCAGGTAGATGGAGGAAACAGAAGAGGAAAATAAGGGCCTAGGGTGAGTATTAAGATACCAACGCTTGTTAGAAAGTGGATATCCAACAGCTGCTCTTTATCACCCCCCAAGTCCACAGAATGAAATTGGACCCTGGCCTGCCTCATTCATACTTTTGTACTTAAAGGCAAAGCCCAGGTAGAGATGCTCTGGGCACCTCCACAGCACAATGCTCAGCCAGCTAGTCTCAAAGTGGCCTCTAGCCTTGGCAGTGGCTACCATGGAGGTCACAGGCCTTCCTGCCCTGACCTCTACCTGCTTTGCCAGCAGGGTGTGGAATCTAGCTGCTATTAGAGCAGTGGTCAGCCATGCTGGAAGAAGTTCACATATGGGAAACGGTGTCTCTCTGAAATGAAGAGCTCTAAACTGTCCTTATGGAGCCTGGTAGGGACTGCATGTATTCCAGCCCACCATCACTTTCTCTCCCAGCACAGAGTATTTTGGACCCTCTGACAATGCTCCCACAGGCCTCAAGAGACCTGGAATCCAGCTATGCCCTGAGCAGTAAAGGAGATGCTCACAGTGGAGACACTTAACAAAAGCTAGGGAGGTGGCAGTAATAGGGGAGGATGGATTAGAAGTATAGGTAGCAAAGGGATAAATGAAGTTCTCAAGGAAATCTCCTGAAGACTTGAAAAGTTTCAAAGTAGGGGAGGAAGGCACTGTTCAGAAGAAGGTAGCACCAAAGATAAGCTCTGTTGAACACGTCATCCTCAAATGTTGTTGGAGACAGCAACTTGTGTTCAAGAGAGGAGACACTGCCAATACACCACACAAAAACCACACAGTTTCCTCTACCCAGCCCTTGCTCTACATTTCCAGCACTGCTCTTGAGCCAGGGTGAAAGATCATCCAACAGAGGTCCCCTGCTATAGCCCTCCCTCAGGCCCCTAGCTCCTGGTGGCAGCCAAGAAGTCCCAACTGCCTCACTCTCATGAGCCAGAGGAGCTGAGGTATGAACTGCCCTTAACCAGTACTCCTACTCTCACCCACTGCTCACAGACCTCAAGGTATACGCGTGCCTATGTGCAAATGACAGGGCATACACAGGTCATACTCTTGTGGACCATCCTAGGGAATGAAATAACCCATAAAGAAGATCCTCCTCACTAGGGGAGAAAGGGAGGATTACCCGCTTCCCAATCACTGAGCTGGATAGGTGGCAGAGGCACCAGAGCTTTGCCCCTTAGTCCTACCTCAATCGTAGCCTGTGGTATTTAAAAAAAAAAAGTATCTGATCTTTATCCTTGGTTCCTGAAATGACTCTGGTGAGGGACCAGGGGTAGAATTAGGTAATTTCCAAGACAGGGGCAGGTCACCAGAAAGATGAAAGCTTGATTAGACAGTAGGAACTTCTAGCCCCACCAGGGAGGGAAGTAGGGCTGAAGACTGAGTTCAATCTCCAATGGCCAATGACTTTATTGATCACACCTAATAACAAAAACTCCATAAAAGCCCCTGGAGGGCTTTCAACAGCTTCTGATTGGTGAACCTTAGTAGTACTGAGAAGGCAGTGTGTCCAGAGAGGGCAGGAAAGCTCTACACCTTAGCAACCATACCTTCTTTGCATCTCATATGTCACTACTCTGAATTGTATCCTTTATAATAAACCAGTAAACATTAGCAAAATGTTTTCCTGAGTTCTGTGACCTGTTCTAGTAAACTTGAGGAGGGAATTTTGGGAATCTCCAATTTATAGCTGGTCAGTCACAAGGCCAGTGGTTTAGGACTCGTGATTAGCATCTCAATTAGAGGCAGTGGGACTGAGTCCTTTAACTGGGATCTGACACTAACTCCAGCTAGATAGTGTCTAAATTGAATTACTGGATATGCAGTTGGGATCCAAGGACTGGAAGATCACACGGCCTCTTCTAAGCTGCAAGGCGCAGAAGACCTCAGAGAGACAACCCCATAGTCACCCAGATCAGAGTCAGGTGCTCCTTCAGACAGATGTCCAGAGCCTGCAGGAAATCAGACTCCTCCCTTAAATGCTTGCAAGAGTGTAGTTGGTCTACCATAAATGAGGTTTTTAAAATTCAATTCCCTCCTATCCCTCATGCAGTTCTGAAGTGATCTGACCAGATGGCTGGTGCTCTGTAATTCTTGGATTGCTCTCATCAGTTGTTGATGATTTAGATTTTTTTTTTTATACCCCCTCACATGAGTGTGTTCCTGCACAGGCTTCCTGTGTGCTCCCATCAAGTGGCTCTTTGTAATAATGACAATATTTCAGAGGCTCTCACACAGCATTTCAGATCCTGGAAGTTACCTCAGGTCAATAAGCCACCCCGGGTCTAAGGTTCCATGAGTCCATGTGGGACCAACGTACAGCACTGGGTAACAGGCAGAACAAGAGAGGACTTTGCTCAGACAGCCTCATCGCCTCCACTTTTCCTTCAGGTCCCAAGGAAAGGAAGGCAGCAGCAAAGGTATATTTTTAAAATGACAACTATAGCCATTTATTGAATATTTCCTACGTGCCAGGCCATGTGTGAAACATTTTACATATGTTAATCTTGTTTCAGTCTCACACCATCTCTGTGAAGTAGGTATTTTCATCCCTGTTTTCAGATGAGGAAACTAAGATTCTGAGATTTTCATCAACCTGACAAGGCCACAGAGCTCAAAAAGAGAACAGAAAGTGGGTTTGGAGGTTTACCATCATAAAATTTGACTCAAAGCTCCACCAAAATCTCAGGGATAGAGAGAAGGCCCTGGCCTGGCCGCCTTACACCCTCCTTTGTGCCCTCACTGAGCACAAGGCACTTTCTCCAGGACAATGGATGTTTGCATTTCTCCATTGCAAATGCAACTTCTTCTTTGCAATATCTTTTTCTCTCTGTATCCTCTATGAGATTATGAACTGCTGGAAGGCAGGGGTCATGTCTCATCTGTTACCCAGAAAGACAGTATGGATAGATCTGAATTCTGTCTCTATCACTTGGTTGTTTGGCTAAGTCACTTCTTTTGAGGCTCAATTTTGTCTATAAAAATGAGGGTAGTTATAGTACCTACCCTCAAAAGATGCCTGGCACTGTGGATGCTCAGTAAATGTGAGCTATTATCTGTCTCTGGCTACCAGTACAGTGCTTGGCACAAAGCAGGATCATAGAAAATGCCCAAGGAGCAGAAGGCCCACCATATCTAGCTATGACCAGTTTTCTCTAATAACAAGTACACAGGTAGAAAGCCTGGGGTTCATGGGTGCTCAGCCTTAGGACAAATTTCTGAGCTCCTTGCCCAGAACCGACAGGACCTGCCAGCAAACAGCTTTCCTCTGCTTGCTTGTGAACAGCTGATGCTGAATCCACACTCAAATGCTTGCTGTGCCTCCGTAAGGTATGACAGATCCCAAAATAAACCGAGAGAGAGAGAGACAGGAAAATCACTTCCAGGAACAAGTAACTCACAGCAAGGATGCTGACAGTAATAACAAGGCAGGGAGACTTCAGGGGAGTGACCTGAAGCTGCTCAGGGCAGGGTGCCTAGGGCCCAATTCCCACCTGGCCTGGCAGAAAGGTTCATGAAGTTACAAGTTGGTCTCCTGGTATTCCAGGCTACAGCAGGCAGGATATCTGCCTTCAAATGAGCCCAGATCGTGTAGCTCCTCCTTGGAGACCTGAGGACAACACAGATGAGGTCCTACCTTCAGAGATCTAAGGAGACAGAAGGTACTGCTTTAGGGGGTGAGTGTAGGTGAAATGAAAACATTTTTGGAATATGGGGCAAGCACAACTGGAACTAGACTTGCTTTGCCCTCAGAGCTGTGGGGCCTGAGTGTCTGTGCTCAAACACAATTCACGAGCTTTTGGAGTAGCTTCAAAGAAACTTGGGGCAGAACAATTTATAAGGAGCCTTAAGAAACTAGAAGGCAGAGGATGATGTCAATGGGGCAACAAGTTAAATGTAAAAATTAGTACTCCACTCTAACCCTCCAAGAGACACTTAGAGCCCTCAGCCTGCCCTCAGCCTGCCAGCCCTCCCTCCCCAAAGATATAAAGAGAGGTTCTTTTGCTTCACCATTATCAGCAACCCCACTGCCCAGAGGCTGGGCAAGGGCCCTGGGTCAGAACTTTCAGGCTTGATCTGCAATGTGGACTGAAGCCTTAAAGGGTGCCACAGGAAAAGAGGGTAGAGGTAGGGACACTGACTTCCATGTGCTCCAGGCATTTGCTTGGTTAAAAGTGGTATAAGCACTTTTAGTCACATAAAATCAGTGAACATAACCCACATCCTCCACTTTCCACACCCTGAGAGTCCCTCTAGTTTTAGTCCTCAGAGACCAGGGGACTCAGTTCTCAGGGAAGGTGGAGGAAAGCAGCCAGAATTTGAATTTGCTGAACCCAGTACCTCTGCCCCTAAAATCTCCCTCTACCCAACACCATTAGCACCTACTTGGTTTCCCCGGTGGTTCATCACTTTTCTGTGGCAGTAACTACCTGCACTCAAGCCCAGCAGAGGCAATATTGCTATCAGAAAGTTGGCTGGCAGAGCAAATGCTGCCCCTCCCAGCACAGCAGCAATGCAGCAGTGAGAACATGGTGATGAATATCGGCAAGGAGTTGATGAAACTATGCTCTGGCAGCTGCCAGGGCTTGTCATCCCACTGCAACAGTGGAGAACACAAACAGCCTATTCCTGAGAATAGGCCCAGTCGGGCTCCAGGCAAGGACAAGTGGGAGGAAGATGGGTCCAGGTTGGCTGGGGTCAATGATATTGGACAAGTTAGCTGGATGACATAGGTCAAGTCACCTACTCTCTCTGAGCCTCAGTGTTTTCATCTGAAAAGAAAGGCAATAATAGCTCCTATTATTGTGAAGACTGAACAAGCTTATGCACATGAAGCACCTAGCACAGTATCTGAATATGGTAAACACCACAACTGCTGGCTTATTTCATTATTATTTTAATCCCTGGGCCCAGGGCCATAAAAGTTGTCCCTTCTGGGGATGCTCCGTTCAAAAACCAGGCCAGGATCAGCCCCTGTTTCTTGACACAGGCTCCTTTAACAACAGAAAACTCCTACCCTGCAGCGGTGCACAGGACTCTCCCATGAACAATATTTCAGCAGCACTGAGCCAAGCAACAGAGCCCAAAATAGCATTTGCAGAGTGAGGCACATGTCACTGCCTCTCCTGTGCTTCAGAAGTGCAAGGAAAGAAAGTTTTCAATCACTTGCTCAGAAAGCTCGGCCACCCACCACCTCCCTGCCTTCCAGGGCACTCAGACACGGCAATCTCTGTTCTATAGGAACATGAAGGTCCCTGAGTCCTACAGCAGCAGCCACCACTACTCCCCTCCGAGGAAGCCAGAGAGGGGCTGCTCCTTCAAAACAGCCCTATGGAGACAAAGGACATGCACATTTTAAATTTCAAGTGTGTTTTCCTGGAGACAGGGCTGGACCTGGTACCTGGATGAAGTGCCTGCCATTCATGGGTCGGGTGAAACACCTCCAGAATCTGGGGTTCCAGCTCCTCCTCTGCTATGGCTTCCTTTCTCTCTGTTTCTTTGGTGCTGCTCTTCTCTGGGTTGGTCAGTGCAAATCCCTTCAGAAAAAGGAAAACAGGGCATGAACCACTACAGGTGGGTAGCAAGCAAGCAGAAAGAAAATGGCCTGCAGGAGTACACTCTCCTCCTCCTTGCCTTTCCTGCCCTCCCCAGCCATGTTTGGACCTTTCACAAGATTAGTCTCAGAACCAGTACAACTGAAGTGATATGATGAAATTAACAAAGCAGGTGTTGTGTGTATATGGCACTTTTGTATATGCACTGTTTAAAAAGTCCAGAAGGTTCCACACTATCGTGAGGGGTTTAAGGGAATATACTGGGGAGAGGAGTCAACAAAATGAGACAATAGAAGACTAACTTTCTACTTGATAAGCTCCTATATTGTTTGATGTTTAAAATTCCTATTACTCTTATAATTAAAAACTAAAGATATTTATAAAAAAGCATATAACTGAATAGAACAGTAAGGCCTCAAATGGTCAACTCAGATGTACAAAAGCTGGTAGCTAAAGCCCAATTAATTCCGAAGCTGCCCAGCAGGGCAGAGTAGGGGCCTGGGTACCTTAATTCCCCAGGGTACCTATGGGGCATATATGACCTCTTGGGACATTCCAATCCATGGAGGAAGGGGTGCAAGTGAGAAGGTGCAAGTCCAGCTGGGCTAAAGGAGGAAGATGGCCAGGTTGGAAACCTCTTCCTAAAACCTATTTCCTTCCACCCCAGGGAGAGTGTGGAGGATTAATGAGATGGGGTCTGTCAAGCACTTTGAGCTCAGGAGAGAAAGATGTAATATAAATACAAAGTATTATTAATCTTATTCCTTCCCAGCCTCCCATCCTTCCTGTCCCATTTTTAAACCTGTTTGTGTATAAAAAAGAAGGCCTCAGGAAACTGGAACCAGAGGGTTCCAGAGCTCTGAGAAATTACATCTGGGAGGGCAAAGAAGAACCCACATTAGCACACTGGAAGATTATTTCAGCACTCCCACCTCCCCTGCCATCACTTTTCCTCCACCTCCCAATTCTTCCCCTAAGAGTATTTTTCATGGATTCCTCCTATGAACCCAAACTTGTGCTAGGTACTTTATGTAGGTATCATTTTGGTCTCCCAAACAACTTTACTTCTACATAGCAGGTAACAGTGTCATCTCTTTCAAGCAGTGTCCCAGGTCCAGATAGGAATCCTTTCCTCCCTGGGTCCCTTAGGGCCTGATCTTTAACTAGCTGACAGAGGAAAGATTAAGGGGTTAAGGTGCTGATGATGACAATGTAAAGCTCCTCCAAGGATTTTTACATTTTAACAAGAAATAAAAGCATGAGATTCAGATGGCAGAATTTCACATCTTCTTAAGGACCAATAAGGAAAATTATCTTGGGAAGAGGCCCTTAAATCATGTTACAAGTAATGAGGCGCACTGATGATAGAATCCTGGTTTAAAACTGAAGCTCTGCTTCAGGTAATCCAAAGTTCAGTTCCAAGTTGCTTTTGACTCCAGGAAAAGTTACTTAACTTTTTAAGCTTCAGTTTCTACACTTGTAAAGAGGAAATAACATCTCACTCATATGTTAGAAGTATTACCCTGTAAACCACTAGCCCTGGCTACACAGTAGCCATTACACCTATTACTTGTAAAGGGAGTCATACGTAGGGACAGGTCAGATGAGTCTGTGCTGTGACATCTAGCAGGGACTTCACAAAATGGCTTCACTCAGGCAAGTCAGGTTTGGATTGTGGTCACCTGTGCAGCCTGGTCCCTCAAACTCCTCCTACCCTTTCAACTTGAAGTCTGCACAAATCTGAGCTCAAAAGAAAAACTAGCAACAGAAGAGTAGGTGTGTGTGAGACTAATGAGAAGACAGACTGGCAGGAGGCTTCCTACATTCTGAGGGCATGGACATCACACTTCCAACAGCTGAGTTTCCTGAGGGCAGGCATTGTGCCAGTCTTTTCCACCACTGTATATACCCCTTGCCCAGCCCAAGGCTTAGTTTGTAATCACACAACAAAGGAATGAAAGAAGCGCTTCCTCCTACAGGCAGGTGTATCTTTTGGAGACAAGCCCAGAGAGTTTGCTGGCAGCCAGGAACTAGCCCCAAACTCCAGAACAAAGACCACCTTGTCCACTAAGTACCTGGAGCCTATATACCCCAGGGCCCAGCCATGCTGGTCAGTCTCCAAAAGTGCTGTACAATAGACTGCGGGGCTAGAAGACCATTAATAATATTCACCTCTGAAGTATGTGGATTAAATGCCTCCAGAAGCCAGGCAGGAATGGATGAAAATGTGCTGTGTGCCCAGTGTAAAAACAACTAGGAGTAGTGGAACTGTGAAAACTGGAGTCCTCCTGCCATGACCAAGAAACATAGCTGTTACTCAGTTGCCACTGCCATGAAGGCAATCAACTTGATGAGAAACAAAAATCAATATTTTTCTGTGATATTTCTTACTTTCAGAACACAAAGAGGGTCAAACTAAACATCTCAAAGCTTTACATTACAACTCTTGCTTTAGTATATCTATTAGCCAGGTTAACTCCTAGCAGGTATAACCCTAATCAACTAGCCAAATCTTCAATCAATATCAAGAGAAGCAGAAAGTGGCAAGGGTAATTGTGATGATGAAAATATGACCCTTCAAAATCCAGGCAAGGCTAGTGTTCATTTTGATGAGTAGAGGCTAAGAAAGCCCTTTTCCCTAGATCTTTAATGAGACTAACAGAGTAGGTTCAAGAAGAAGGATTACAAGATATGAACCACTGAGACACATACTTGTAGCCTTGGGAAAGCCCCTTTTGCCAACAATCCCATCACTCCTCATAATATTTTTTTAAGTTTCCCCTTGGTATCATTTTTTGAACCATATTTTAAGCGATACACACACTCTCTCTCTCTCTCTCTCTCACAATCTGCCATTATTTTACAGTTCACCTGTTTTTAGCAGAGGTGACATAAATTTGGTGCTCATCTGTCTGATCAGCTCACCCTGTTCACCAAATCTGGCTCTGAGTGACTCCAGCAAGCACTGAGGGAGGCTTAGTCACACGAACATACTACAGGCTAGACAGTCACTTTGAAGGTGGAATTCCAGAAAAGGTTTTCAGGAAAAGCAGCATCATGGAGATGGGGTTGTAAGGAAAACAGCAGCTACCATTTATGAAGCCCCTACCCACACGTCCAGTACTGGTCTCAAGTGCCTTCCATGCCGCACAACTCGTCCAAGTTTCACCTATGAAACACACACTTTTAATCCCATTTTACACACACAGGACTTGTGCAAAACCACACTGCTGAGAGAAGAGCAGAGATTTAAGTCCAGAACTGCCTAAATCCTGACTCACTTCTATGTTTCTGTTCTTAGTCAAGTGTTCTATTGGTTGTGCCTTGGACGCTAAGGGAAGCAAGCAGGGAGGGATGAGATCACCCCAGCACATTTATCAGCACAGCTCCTGCCCTTTAATGGACAAGGTGAGAAACACAGTTGCAGAGAAAGGGATGACCCTCCCTCTGTTCCAGCAGGGTCCGAAACAGGAGACAAAGACCGAGAGGTGAGGGAGGCCAGCCAGCCCGTGGTCAGCTCTGAAGTAAATCTCACGCTCTGGTGCCCTCTCAACTGGCTTTTCAGGGCTCCTTTCAATGCTGAATTCTCTCTTCTCTCTACAGTATTGGTATTTCAATACTGTAAATACCAATTTCCTCTGAAATGGCAAGAAATCTCAGCTAAGGTGTTAACTGACAACAGCTTACCATGATACACTTCCTCACACTTGCAACTGAATAAGAGATTCTTAAAGACCAAAGCCTTCAAGATCTAAGAGAATAAATGAACCTCTCAAGGTAGGTGGATTGCTGTTGTGACAGAGACAGACTGAGGGGGCAACATTTTGGGATAGGAGCCTGGCTGACAGAGCCATAAATTAAACAATGGAAGCAGCTACCCCACACTAAAAAATAACAGCTGACATTTATTGACCATCCACTAGCCATACAGTGCCAGTCTCAATTCTAGGTGCTTTATATCTATAATCACATTTAATCTACACTAAAACTTAAGAGGGAGGTGCCTGTTTTACAACTCTGTTTTTTACACATGAGGAAACAAAGCTCAGAAATGGTCAAACTGCCAAAGTGGGAGGCAAAAGAGAGCTTACTAAGGCTCTGTGCTCCTTTATACTGGGTTCCACTATCCCACTCATCATCTACCATCTCTTGAAGGTGAGTATACCACACAATACATCCCTTCAGCTTTCATACTGCTCCTTAGAAGTGACGCACGCCCCTGGAGAGGCGCCACAGCAGGAGACAGGAAGGGAGGATGGCTCCAGATCATAACCTGATACACACAGCCAACCTCTGCTGGGTGGCCATTAACCTGTAACAAATGCCCTTGGGGAAAACAATTTCAGGTCACCAAGAGCATTTGTCTGGACTCCAGGCTCTGAACAAAGGATCATGACCACTCCCATCTCCCCCACCACCCATTTCCACTGTTGTGAAGGTGGCTGGTTGCATAATTTGGATTTTAAATGCCATCAGGGCAGCAATTTTTATGGTATGAGAGAAAAGATGTTTCAATTCCTACTTGTACTTAGCACATGATGAAAGATTATGACAAATGGATACAGCTTAGGAACAGACATAAGGATAAAAGCAGCTTCTGCTGATGAAAGTCAGTATTAACATTTTTCTGAAACTAGGCTCAATAGAGCTAATATAAATGGGCCAGAATAATTATGGCTCTGAAAGCTCATCTATTTGGTTGAACTATTATCCAAAAGGGACTTACTAACACACCGTCCTTAAGTAAATTCATCAGCACGCTTTTGTTAATTGTGCATCTGCTAAAGCTCATGATGGGGAGTACCCAGATCCTCAAGAGCTGCAAGCTAAAGGGGACACAGCCCTAATCCCTCAGGAAACTTGGGTGCATTTCTGGGCCAGCTATGTCAAAGCCAGCCCCAACCTCATGCTGTGGCCAGTCCCACCCTCTGGGGCCAACGGGATTCCAGTCTTACTGTCTTTGAAGAGGAAACCAGAAAAATGACAGCAACAAGATCTTAGTCAAAGAACATTAAAAGCTCAAAAGGATTCGTGACTCCTAACTGTACATTCTCTCCTGCTCCACAAAGTAGGGAGAAAGGCAGAGAGAAAACAAATGACTTCAGAGGGAAGGTGGAAGTTTGCCATGAGCCAGAGGTGAACCTTAGCTGAGCTGAATTGCTATTAAATTCATCACAATTGTCATTTGCACTTCAAGGCCCTCCAGTTCCAAAGCCTCCAGCACTTTACCCAACATTTAAGTAGGACCCCTGGGGTTGGGGAAGGTGTCCAGGGGAGGGTAAAACTGTCAGAGAGTTGACAGTCTCAGGGCACCTCAAAGAAGACGAAAGAGAGGGCACTGGGAGCTGGTCAAGGGCAGGCTGTTGCTGGGGCAGGCCAGGGAAATGGGGCCAGGACACCCTGCAGCCAGACCAAGCTCAGGGCCTTCTCAGGCATTCTGCCCCTGCCTTTGTCAATGACAGAAACCCTCAGTAATGAGATCTAGGTTAATGAAAAGGAGACTATAAAGAATATGCAAAAAAGGACAGAGGGAAAGAGGACACAGAAATGGAAGAGGGGAATAGAGGAAGCAGCAGTCTTGGTGCTCACCACACAAGTACCCAGTCCTTGGGGAAAATCCTGACCTTCTCAGCTCTGCCACAAACTAGCTTTATAATGTTGGCCAAGTTACTTAGTATCTCTTAGTTCTCCTCCTTCTCAAAATGAGGATAATAACTTCAGGTGTCTACTTAACAGGGTTGTTGATGGGATTAAGTAAGAATACATATAAAAGCACACAATACAATGCTTGGTTGGATCATAAAAAAAGCAAGAGGATTCCAGAAAAAATCTACTTCTGCTTCATTGACTACCCTAAAGCCTTTGACTGTGTGGATCACAACAAACTTGTGGAAAATTCTGAAAGAGATGGGAGTACCAGACCACCTTACCTGCCTCCTGAGAAATCTGTATGCAGGTCAAGAAGCAACAGAACCGGACATGGAACAACAGACTGCTTCCAAATCAGGAAAGGAGTACGTTAAGGCTGTATATTGTCACCCCGCTTATTTAACTTACATGCAGAGTACATCATGCGAAATGCCGGGCTGGATGAAGCACAAGCTGGAATCAAGATTGCTGGGAGAAATATCAATAACCTCAGATATGCAGATGACACCACCCTTATGGCAGAACTCTTGATCAAAGTGAAAGAAGAGAGTGAAAAAGCTGGCTTAAAACTCAACATTCAAAAAACAAAGATAATGACATCCAGTCCTAACACTTCATGGCAAATAGATGGGGAAACAATGGAAACAGTGACAGAGTTTATTTTGTTGGGCTCCAAAATCACTGCAGATGGTGACTGCAGCCATGAAATTAAAAGATGCTTGCTCCCTGGAAGAAAAGCTATGGCAAACCTAGACAGCATATTAAAAAGCAGAAACATTACCTTACCAACAAAGGTTTGTATAGTCAAAGCTATGGTTTTTTTTCAGTAGACAGGTACGGATGTGCGAGCTGGACCATAAAGAAGCCTGAGTGTTGAAGAAATGATGCTTCTGAACTGTGGTGCTGGAGAAGACTCTTAGAGTCCCTTGGACTGCAAGGAGATCCAACAAGTCCATCCTAAAGGAAATCAGTCCTGAATAGTCACTGGAAGGACTGATGCTGAAGCTGAAGCTCTAACACTTTGGTCAACTGATGCAAAGAACTTACTCATTGGAAAGGACCCTGAGGCTGGGGAAGACTGAAGCAGAAGGAGAAGGGGACACAGAGGATGAGATGGTTGGATGGCATCACCAACTAATGGACATGAGTTTGAGCAAGCTCCTGGAGTTGGTGATGGACAGGGAAGCCTGGTGTGCTGCAGTCCATGGGGTTGCAAAGAGTTGGACACGACTGAGTGACTGAACTGATAACGCTTGGTACATGACAAGCTTATCATTATCATCATCATCATCTTTTCCCCAAAGAGAAAATGTGTCATAAGCTTTAAACAGAGGCCAGAGGACTAAGGGATGAAGGAAGAAGTGCACACATTCCATGACCCAGCACTGGTCACATTCCTATAAGAAACTCCCATAGCAGCCCTGGTGGCATGGAGACTTTCTTGGACTCCAAAGATCCCTCTACTTGTGTGAAAATACTTACTGAGTTCTTATGACAGCGGCAGAAGTTGAAGCAGGAGACCATCAGCATGCCAAGCAGCATGCACAGAGGAGCCATCCTAAAAAGGAGCAGGCCCTGGTGAGGCATAGTTAGAGCCCTGAGGAATATAAAGACAGAAGATAGAAGGTCAATAGGAAGCTGGTGCCTGACACCCCTCCCCGCCTGCTGCAACAGTGATTCCCATGATGTCACTTTTTTCACAGGTGTCAAACATTTCAGATGATGTCAGACATTTCTGGAATAGAGGTATCACAGGTCTCCTACCCCAGATGTAGAACAACATAAAGAAAGCCTCCATTCCCCTATATGAGGAGATATGCCTTGGCTGAAACTATCAACCTAAAGTAAGCCTCCACTCCCCCATATGAGGAGAGAGGCCTTGGCTAAAACTGTAGTCATCCAGGACCCTTGCACAAGCTATTCAGGTTGATGCAAAAGTAACTGCAGTTTCAGATCATGAATTTTAAATCTTTATAAGTAGGATAAAGATACATAATAACATATCTTTATTAATCTAAATAGGTACCTTTACAATCAACACATTTTTGCCAAAGAGAAATAAGCTGGTTTATTCCTGTAGTTTAAAAATCCATGCTTTAGGATTCAGCAAACTCTTGAAAAGTATTTTCTGCCTCCTGCTGGTTGTGGAAGCGTTTTCCCTGCAAAAAGTTGTCAAGAAGTTTAAACTAGGAGTTGGTTGGCGAGAGGTCAGGTGAATATGGAGGATTAGGCAAAACTTCATAGTTCAATTCATTCAACTTTTGAAGTGTTGGTTATGTGATGTGCAATCAGGCATTGTCATGAAGAAGAATTGGACCCTTTCTTGTTGAATAATGCCAGCTGTAAGCATTGCAGTTTTCGGTGCATCTCATCGAATTGCTGAGCATACTTTTCAGATGTAATGGTTTCGCCAGGATTCAGAAAGCTGTAGTGGATCAGATGGCAGCAGACCACCAAACAGTAACCAGGACCTTTTTGTAGTGCAAGTTTGGCTTTGGGAAGTGCTTTGGAGCTTCTTCTCAGTCCAACCACTGAGCTAGTTGTTATATAAAATCTACTTTTTGTCACAAGTCACAATCCAATTGAGAAATGGTGCACTGCTGCACAGAATAAGAGAAGACGATGCTTCAAAGTGATGATTTCTTTTATTTTCAGGCAGTTCATGAGGCACCCACTTATCAAGCTTTTTCACCTCTCCAATTTGCTTCAAATGTTAAATGACCATAGAATGGTCAGCGTTGAGAAGTCAGCAACTTCTCATTTAAGTTTTAAGAGGATCAGCTCTGACGATTGCTCTCAGTTGGTCATTGTCAACTTCCAATGGTCATCCACTGTGCTCCTCATCTTCAAGGCTCTTGTCTCCTTTGCAAAACTTCTTGAACCACTACTGCACTGTACGTTCGTTAGCAGTTCCTGGGCCAGATGCGCTGTTAACATTGTGAGTTGTCTCTGCTGCTTTACAACTCATTTTGAACTCAAATAAGAAAAACACTCGAACTTACTTTTTGTCTAATATCATTTCCATAATCCAAATTAAATATAAAATAAACAGCATGAATAATTCATTAGTAAAAAACATAAAGAAATGTGCATTAAAATGATGTATAATATAACCATATTAAGAAGGTATTCCAATATCAAATGGCAAATTTCAACAATGCAAAAACTCAATTACATTTGCTCCAACCTAAGATAATAGCTCTGTCCCTTCCTTCTTTATTATCCAGGTTGTTATCAGGTTGCACAGGGTGGTATTGGCTATGGTGAGGAAAGAAGGAAACTAAACAAATGATCTGTATGTGAACAAACACGGGCCCAAGTTCACATGAGCCTTTGTAACCATTCACTTTTTTAAAAACATTTTGTATTTATTTGGCTGCCTGGTCTTAGCTGCAGCATGCAGGATATTAAATCTTCATTGCAGCATGCAGGATCCAGTTCCCTGACCAGGGATTGAACTCTGGACCCTTGCATTAGAAGTGTGGAGTCTTAGGCACTGGACCACCAGGGAAACCCCTAAATGGTTATAAGTTATATAATCCCTAAATGGTTATAGTCCCTAAAGGTTAACCATTCACTTCTAAACCACACCTACTGTTATACCTGAAGGCAGATACCATCAGCATCCCCTAAACAAAATTCGATATTCCCAAGTCACAAAGCCTTTTACATCACTTTTCAGACAATCAAACAAACCGAAGTGCAGGCCCTCATGGCTGTTAAACTTTAAATGATACAAGGGTAAAAGGATATCCCATGCTCACAGATTGGAGGCTTAATATCGTTAAGATGACAATACTACCCAGAGTAATATTCATATTCAATGCAATCCCTATCAAAATCCTGATGGTGAGGAGTTTGCTCACAGTCCAGTGGTTAGGACTTGGCACTTCCACTGTTCAATCCTTGGTTGGGGAATTTAAGATCCTATTAGCATAATGTATGCTCCCCCTCAACCTCCGTCAAAACAAACAAAAAAATCCCAATACTGAAAAAGAAGAACAAAGTTGGAGGACTCACATTTCCTGATTTCAAAACTTACTACAAAGCTACAGTGATTAAAACACTGTGGGGAAAAAAACAAAAAAACACTATTGTATAGGTATAAGGACAGATACACTGACCAATGGAACAGAACTGAGAGCCCAGAAATAATTACATATGTGATAAATTGATTTTCAACAATGTTATCTAGACATTTCAATGGGGAAAGAATAGTTTCTCCAACAAACTGTCCTGGAACAATTGGATATCCACATGCAAAAGAATGAAGTAGACTCTTCCCTTATATCAAATATAAAAATTAACTCAAAATGTATTAAGAAATAAAATTCTTAGGAAAAAAGTAGAGAAAATCTTCAAAACCTCAGATTTGGCAATAGTTTCTTAAATATAATAACCAAGGCACAGACAATAAATGAAAAAACAAACAAAACTCCTTCAAAATTAAAAGTTTTAATTGTGTGCCTCAAATGATATTATAAGGAAAGTGAAAAGATAACTCAAAATATTAGAAAAATATTTGTAAGTCTTCTATAATGATTTAGTATCCAGAATATATAAATAACACCTATAACTCAACAACAAAAATTTGAATGGGCAAAAAACTTGAATAGATATTTCTCCAAAAAAGATATACACAGGCCAATAGGGACATGCAAAGATTCTCACCATTAATCACTAAGGAAATGCAAATCAAAGCCACAATGAAACACTGTACCATTTTATATCCACCATTATGGCTAAAGTTTATTTTTAAAAAAGGAGAGAGACAGTAACAAATGTTAATGAGGATGTAAAAAAACTAAAACCCTAGTACAATGCTGATGGGAATGTAAAGTGGTGCAGCTGCTGTGGGACAGTTTGGCAATTCCTCAAAAAGTTAAATATAGAGCTACTATATATATGATCCAGCAATTCAACCCAGGTACATACTCCACCTAAAAGTTCCAAAAACACTGACTCAAACAGATACCTCCATATGAATACTAATAGTATCATTATTGATAACAGCCAAAAAAGTACAAATAACTTAGGCATTCAACAGATTCTTTTTCAAATGTGGTACACACAAAGGAACATTATTCAGTCATAAAAAATGAAATTCTGATACATGCTTCAACATGAATAAACCTTAAAAATATTATGCTAAATGAAATGAACTAGACACAAAAGAATAGATATTGTATGGTTCTACTTAAGTGAAATATCAAGAATAGGCAAATTGGAGCAGTGAAAAAATTTTGGTCAATAAACTAGAGAGGGAGTCAAAGAACTTAACCCAAACAGGTAAATTACCCCAGAAAGAAAGGCATAAAGAAAAAAATAATAATAAACTTAAAAAAAAAAAACCTTAAAGGGACTTCCCTGGTGGTCCAGTGGCTAAGATTCCACACGCCCAATGCAGGAATTCAACCCCTTATCAGGCAGCTCGATCTCCACATGCCACAGCTAACAGTTCACAAGCCACAACTAAAGAGCTTGTATGCTGCAACTAAAAGATCTCCCATGCCGAAACTAGAAGCTGGGGCAGCCAAATAAATTAATTTGGGGGGAAAAAAAAACAAACAAACCTCAGAAAACTTCAGAACCTGTCAGTATCAGTCCAAGACCCTTATAAAAGGTTTGTATGTTGATCATTCAGCCCCAATACATCTCATTAGGCAGTTTACTCAATAAAGTCCTAACTGAATTAATAATAAGGAACACCTCTGGAGAGTACAGTATTTTACCTTTTCTCTTTCCTACTCCTGCCACGTTCCATGTTCCACCTCAATAAACCAGTCCTGTGACAAGACTGCAGTGGAGCCCAAGGCTCTGCCTGAACCCACTATCAGAAGTTATTACCCTGTGCCCAGCCCACATCTTCTGAGGAGCAGCCAGAAACTTTCCCTAAAGACATCTGGAGCCATGGAGGAAAACAGCCCTACTGGACTGACACTGTGCTAAAAAAGCACAGCCAAATGGAAAAGCAAAGGCTTAGGAGCTAAAAATAGCTGCTAAACTCACCCAGCAGCAAAAGCCTTTGCTTTCTGCCAGTTTCTCCCCTCTTTTTTTGGAGACAAAATGGAATGGCTGAATGCCACATGAGCTTTCCCCAGAAACCTGGCTCCCTAGGGCACCAATCACTCTGAAAGACATGGAGTGAGTTCACAGCACAGCACTGGGATCTGGACAAGCGCCTGGCCATGCCTAGGTGTGCAAGGGAGTGGGGTGCAAGGCTCAGTGAGGATGAACAATGGGCAGAGCAATCAAGAATGAGAAGTCTAGAAAGGTCCAGGGAAGATAGGTCCCTAGGGGACACGGCCCTGAAGCTTCCTGTAATGTCCCATATCTTTTATTTCTGCATCCTTGGCTGTGGAGAAAAGAGGAATAAAAAATCAAAGCAGTGGGGTCACAGCACTAGCAGGACAACATACATTAAGACAGAAAAAGTTTATCCCAAAAGACTTCCCTTCCCCTACATGAGACTGTTCATATGTATATGCATATACACACAGAGAGAATTACATGCTCCCTTCTTACAGCCAGGGTTACACACTTGGAACTGACGCTGGGGACAAAATGAGGAGGAAGAGATAAATAAGAATGAAACCAAGGGCAAAAAAGACAAATGAGCAGGAGGAGGCCCAGAAGGGACTGAGGAAGAGGCTGCGGCAGCTGATGTACAAACAGCAGCTTACCAACCTCCTGCAGTAGGACTGGGTGGTTGGGGGTACAAGAGAAATGGCAACTCCCACAGGGCTCCCTACCACCTCCATCTCCTGCATACACACTAACACTTCAGAAGCATTTTCTGCCAATACCAAGAATAAGAGATCGATTTCCAAATGGTCCTTCATCTCTCCCACAATAATTCCATGTGGACTGCACAACTGACCTCCATATATTTTTCCATGAATGAGAGAGAGAACATGGTGGGGCCAGGGGTCGGGAGCCCTAGGAGCCAGGGCCCTAGGAGCAGTGAGGCTGGGAGAAAGGGATGAGACAGTTTTCCAGGCTTTGCAAGGGCACCCAGAGAACAACTGCAAACTCTGCAGCATGCAGGCATGGGTAATGGTATCTTCTGTCCTCTTAAGGCTTGGCCTCCAACTATGTCCACCTGGCCTTTGCCCTTACTGAAGAAGTGGCAACAGGAGAGCAAGTAGGCAAGTTTTCCCTGGGCTTTACACAGAGGCTGGGAGAAAAGAAAGGGACAAGTAGCCCACAGTTTGGTTCCACCATCACAAACAGAGACCTAGGCAGTGGCAGCAGCAAAAGAAAACCTCAGGCCGTGACATAACTAAAGCCAAAGTCACAGAATCCCACTGAGGCACAGTGTGGCATAACTGACCTGAGGTTAGTACCCTTTCCAAATCACTTGCCACCCACTAACCCTGGGTTCACCTCATCACTTGCTCCTGTACACCCTGCATAACAAACCTTCCCACCATCCCTGGCTCTCAAAAGAAGACAGAACTACATCTTTACATTTAAGGCCTTCTTCTGACTTACAATACCATCAATTCAGTCCAAGAAAGAGGAAAGTATTTCAGTGTTCCACCAGTAACTCTTTCCTTAAGTATCCTTGGGCTTTGGGACAAAAGAGATAATAAGGTACTTAAGATGTCCATTTTTCTATCAAAACTGGCCATCTGTAGTCTGTACTTCTACTTAAATAGAGGCTGGATGCTCTCAGCAATCTGTATTGCTAACTTGACTGCTGCCTGGAGCAGCTGCTGAGGGCACAGGTGGGAGGAGGCCCTTGGACTCAGCAGCCCACGCCTCCCTGGTGCTTCATGTTCTCTCAGTTCATACAGGACTGGGGAGGGGACTGGGCCCTACATAAACATGACAGCTTCCCACAACTTTTACCTTCTCCCAAGGAAGGAAAACAAAAGAATGCCATGATGGATGGCAGGAAGCCAAGAGAAGGAGTGAAACTGTTGGACCTCTGAAAACTTCTGACGTGGCTGGTAGGCCCCATGGACACTGGCTGCTCTCCAGTTGCAGGGCCAGAGCACAGGGAGAAAAGGTAAACGTCACAAGTGTTCTTGGCAGGAAGAGCCCTCCCTGCCTGGTAGCTGCCTGCCTGGTAATGCCAGGAACTCCATCTTATAAAATGCCCAGGTTCTTAATCTATAGCGTATTGTCCATGTATTTGTTTCCCCAAATCATCTGGAAAAAGTGAAAGATCAAGAATTTATATTTCTATCTTACAAGAAGGAAATTAAAGCAAAGAAATTTAAAACATTAGGTTGAAAGTATAAATATACTAATTTAGAGTCAGACACATGTAAAGCCAAGTCTTGGCTCTGCCAATTTCTAACTATGTGATCCTGGACACACACTTCACTAGGCCTCAGTTTCTTTGTCTATAAAATGGGCATAATAAAAGCTCCTACTTCAAACAATATTAGGGAGGATTAAACAAAACAATGCATGGAAAGTACGTGGTACAGCACCTGGTGCCTAGTTATCACACCATCATTAGACTGGAGATGAGGACTTGCCCTTGGACCCACAGGCAGCCAGAGCCAGGTCAGGCACCCTAGAAACACTCTCCAGAGCTCCTGCCTCCTGCTGGATTGACATACCCTCTAGCTGACCCTACATCTCAAAATTCAGGACCAAGGCCTTTTGTTGGGTATCTACTCTCAGGAGGTGAAGGAAACAGATGTTCAAAGGAGCCCTACAGCTAAAAATGGTGAGACCCAGGCCAATTTTCTGCTGAGCACTGAGGCAGACCTAGCCCACTCAATGCTTTTCCCAGCATATTACTGCCCAGAAAGCCAGGCCACCATCATGAAGAACTTTCATTTGCAGGAACAGCTATAAAACAGTCTTCTGCTTTACAAACTGAAAGAGGATGGGCTCTTCCCACAAACACATTCATTACTATTCATGTGCTATACAAACTCATACATGCACACACACACACACACAATCACCTCTCCACAAACAGAAGCTCACCACCTAATTTAGGCAAACAAAAATGAAGCTGAAAAAACAATGCAGAGAGAACACTGAAAGGACAACCCTGACAAGGGAGAACAACGTGCAAAGGCTTAGGAAAAGAAATGGATTTTTCAAGAATAATTTGAAGGACAAGAGAAGTAAGTTTGAAGAGGTCAGGCAAACAGGCTTTTCCCCTAAGACATAAATTAAGCACAAAGTCAGGAGGTAGACAGCAATTAAATGAAAAGAGCTTTTGAACTGCAAAAGAAATACGGCTTCTAACACCAGTCTAAACCGTAACTGGTAGCAAGCTGGACTTGGAATATCCTTAAGCCACTGACCATTTGTGTAATGACAACAGTGTGTGCCCCCATTACTGAAGTCATGCCTAAGGCCAAACAAATGGGGACTGCTCTCAATAAAACCCAAGGCACCCTAAAAGTAAAGTGACTGGATGAAGCTACTGGAAGGTAGAAAGTGCACAATGGACCTAAGCCTCTGTCTGACCAGAGAGGAGTTACAAGGCCAAAACCCACTTGTAAAGCCTGCAACGGAGAGACCTAGTGAAGCCTTTCCAGAGGCAACACAGAAATAGGTGCTGGCCCTGCCAGAGAGCACATGGAGCCAAGAAAGGCTCCATAGGCCCACTGGGACTGCAGCTCTGGGAGGAAGACAACAGGAGGGATGGAATAGGAAAAGGCATCCCTAACCCCTTCTCAATACTCTGTACTCCAAAACAAGGGGTACATGACCCAGCCCATCCCTACCCTACTTGAAGAGAGCAGATCTTCAAGAAGGTAGTTAAGTTGCTACTACATATAAAACAGATAACCAACAAGTACCTACCATACAGTACAGGGAAACATATTTAGCATCTTGTGTGTGCTAAGCCACTTCAGTCATGTCCGACTCTGTGCAATCCTATGGACTACAGCCCACCAGGCTCCTCTAGAGGTTCATGGGGATTCTCCAGGCAAGAACACTGGAGTGGGTTGCCATGCCCTTCTCCAGGGGATCTTCCCAATGCAAGGATCAAACCTGGGTCTCCTGCAGGCCTGCAGGCAGATTCTTTACCATCTGAGCCACTAGGGAAGGCCTCAATATCTTGTAACAACCTGCAATGAAAAGGAATCTGAAAACAGATAGATAGATACGTATAACTGAACCACTCTGCTGTATATGTGAAAGTAAAGCAACATTGTAAATCAACAGTATTTCAATTAAAAAAGATTTTTTAAGGTAGCTAAGCATATTAGCAAAAAACTGCAATCCCATAGATAAAAAGATAGTGGCTCCATCAAAAAAAAAATCAAGTGACAAGTAGAGTGACTGAGTAAAATGGAGCCCAGCCCAGCCCTCTCTGAACCTATCCTATTCAGCCCCAGCCTTCAAAGAATCTAATGCTAGAAGGGAGCTTAAGACTCAGTCTTCATTTGGCCTGCTAACAATACCTACACACAGAATAACCAGAGTTCAATGCCTTTAGGCATGGGCTTGTCATTGCATCCAGGAAGGCTCTGGCAACTTCATGCCTGTTGAAGACAGAGAGGCAGATAGGACTAGAGCAAGAGAAGAATTTTGGTGCCATTATCCAGAAGTGACAATCAAAGCAATAAGAAGAGTCCTTCTATTAGGGAGAAAACTTACAAAGAAAGGAATAATGGACCAAGAAGAGTTTTCCAGCCATGACTGGAGGTTAGGAAAAGAAGAAGAGCAATCCAGGGGACAAGATGAAAAACATTAACAATAGTGCAGAATTATAAGGTCAAAAGAGGAGAGAATCCTGAGAAAATCAAGTTGTGGACGACAAAGTCAACAGGTCAGTCAGAATGAGGATGAGAAAAGCCACTAGATCTGGCAATGAGACAGCCAGAGGGCCCTTCTAAAAAAGAACTAGAGGCACAAGGGTAGTACATTTGGAAAGGGTGAGTAGGTCCAATGAAGTCTGGAGATTTGGGGCCACTTCCCTAAGTCCAGTTTTTTCAACATTTTTCCTAAAGTTACAATGATAACAGAGAAAATACTAGCCCCAGTGGTCCTATAGAGAGATTCTCTGATGCTATACAACAGGTTCCCATGATGGTGTAAAGCTTCCCCCCCAACATACACGTCCTCAGGATAGTGAGGAGCACAGTCACACCAGTGGAGAAAGGAGGAAGAGAGACAAACTCTTCAAGAACAAACTCTGGTCAGACACAACTCCACCTCCTCTGAGTTCTCAGATCACTCAGAAGCCTTAGTCCTTACACTCTGTAGAGCTGTAATAATCATAATTACAGCACTTGGACTGAAGGATAAATTAAAGAGAAATACCCCAGTGACACCCAATCCTCCAATATTCAAATGCAATATTTGGGCAGCCCAGAGGAAAATAAATTTTACTTATAGCCAATATTTATAAAATACTCTTTATGTTCCAAGCAAAGTTCTAAGCTCATTTATTCTTCACCACAACCCTATGATGGGGCTCTAATATGCTGTTTATTTTGCCCATAATGGGACTAAAATTCAGAGAGGTTAAGCAATTTGCCCAAGTGCACACAGCCAGAGAGTAGTAGAGTCAGGATTCAAAGCCAGTTTGGCCCCAGAACCCATGCTGTTTCCAGACCATGCTGCTTTTCCAGTGGTAGATGAACTCAGCCATTCTGTTGTTTTGCAACAGTGTGGATACAAAAGCATACATTCTGTGTCAGGAGAGAAATTTTTTTTCAATGAGCCTGCTGTGGAGAGGACACTTCTACCACGTCTGTATTTCTGCACCACATATACACACACACACACATTTCAATTAATGAATGTCCTTGGCACAGCACAGCCCACAGGAGAGGCACAGACACTCAAGAAGAAGAATGCCTTTAACTCAGGCTGCAACCAGTTCACTGTCACCCTATATGAATTGACCTCATAACCTCCCATAACTTGGGCTCCCCAGCTGTCCAAGAACCAAAAGCATCCTTGCTCTCCCTTACAGTCCAGCACTAAGCACTACCCTCATACACACTCAACTGTCTGGAAAGAACTCAGCAGAGGTGAGGAGAGAGCTCTATTTCGTAAAAGTTGGTTCAGATGATATCCAGACTCACCTACCACTAGTCTTTGATCCTATTTCCCACACATGGCATACATAGGACAGAATTATTCTATACAGCAGATGAAGAAAATAGACACCAAAAAGGTAAATGGGGCTTGCCTAAGCATACCAGCAAGCAACAAGGCAAAGTAGAGAAATACCCCAGCCAGGGTGAGTGTACTTTCTACTAGGCCCTAACCGGCAAGTTTCTATCTAGCAGGCTGTGGGCAACGAGATCTACTCCTTATACTTGCTTCCTCACCATCTGTGAGATCCTAGGAGTGATCAACCTGTTTCTGATGAAAGCAGCCAACTCCATCTCCACTTCGATGTAATGAAAAGAATGTGGGGTATGGATTTCCACTCAGGTCTCCCCAGTTAGTTGTGGGACTTTGGACTAGCTGCTTACCCTCTCTCCAAATTTCAATTCCTGCATCTAAAAAGGAACTTAACAGTAACTATTTTGTAGGATGGCTATTAGCATTAAATGAGATGATGTGATGATAGGAAGCATACAGCACAATGCTTGACACAAACCAAGAGCCTGAGAAGCTTGTAGCTCTCACCAACCACTACTGTTAGAGAAACGGGCAGGATAAACAAAAGCTGTAGGACTGCACCCCCATAAAGAAATGTATTCTGACAATCAAGTCTCTCCTTAGAACTAACTTCCCTGAGCTGCAAATCTGCCCACACACCTGGACTACACTCTAGTAGCTACAGAGGCATTTCCATTGAAAGCTTCAAACAATATTGGCTGGCTCTGCATCAGTGCCCACTGAAGAATTGACTAAGAACAGCCACTTCAGAGCCCAGCTTCCTGGTGACTCGGGCCTGTCTTCCCGCTGCTGCTCTCCTACCTCTAAGGGAAAAGAGGGAGGGCAGGAGCAACATGGGCAATTTCAGTAGACAGACTGCTTGGACCATGCTAGACAGGGTCAGCTGCTGTCCAGGGAGTAAGGGCCACCTCCTCCCCTCTCCTTTTAAACTAATATCTGCTAACAGTTAGCATGATGGGCTTTCTTTATAGCCTGCTCCTCAAGAATACCAGAGACTTTCATACTCTCATCTACACACCACCAGCTCGGGCTAGGGAGGTATCAGAGTTCATCTACTCTTTGCCTGCTGTCTCCAAATTTACAGCAAAGGTCAGGGCCTCATTGTGGGACTATAAAAGGAAGGAGGGTATGACTTCTATTCCATCATTACAAATGGACTATATGTGAATCAGTAAGAACAGTAACCCTTATTCTGTGTCAGCTACTCTGGCACTTTAGACTATAAGCATTCAGTATTCACACTCTAGAAACAGGTCCCTCGCACCTCAGGTCCCCTGAGCACACTGGGAACCTTACTGTGTAACAGAATATACAAAAGATACCATCACTGTCCTCAGGTGCTTTCTGTCTTGCTCACAATCAATGACTTGCATGGTTTTCCACATCTGAGTCTCAGACAGTACAATTAAGAAGAAAGCTCTCTTAAGGAATATGCCATGAAAAAATAGATACTGTTATGGGCAACTGGAGACACAAATTACAACTTTGAAATGAGGAGAAAGGCAACAATTAGGGTGATCCTTAAACTAATTGAGGAACCCCAAGAAAACAGCATTTACTTACAGAAATACTTAGCACAAGGACAGGTCACCAAGCACTGAACTTCCTACTATCACACTGGCCCTGGTAAGTCAGCAACTGAAACATCATATTTTATT
This sequence comes from Antilocapra americana, assembly GCA_007570785.1. Classification (NCBI taxonomy): domain Eukaryota; kingdom Metazoa; phylum Chordata; class Mammalia; order Artiodactyla; family Antilocapridae; genus Antilocapra; species Antilocapra americana. The sequence continues at coordinate 1,380,172 of ML661896.1, read as the reverse complement.
TTTAACATGCCTGAGAGTCCAAGACTATTCATAATCCCAGATTCTTAAAAACTTGAAAGGAGGATGTGTTTTAAAATGTATACATTTACATAAGTGGGGAGAAACAAAAAAATCAGATGCTTCTCAACACAGCTCAGGGAGCCATAACTCACGGCTTTCACAATCCCACCAAACACCCAGAGAAAATCTGGGTGCCTTCTCGGAGAGATGGTGGGAGGCTGGGTAGGTAGCCAAGAAACAAAGAAACCTAAACTCAGCACTTGGCAAGACAATTAAGGAGCAGAGGATTTAAAACGCATTGTTTCTGACTCTAAATATGTCTACATTTATTACCAATTTGGGATCAGAAACCACATTTAGTTCTGCCATGACCATGCACTAAAAATATTAAGCAGAGTATCGCCTAGGAAACAGCAGTTCTCCCTGCTGCAGCAGTCCCATTTCAGAGCCGACTCTGCCATGGTCCCAGGGCTCCCCATCCTGGGCTTCACGGAGATCCCTGCCACAAGTAGAACTGCCACTGCCCTGACAAGGTCTCACTTGCTTTTTAGAAGGCAGGAATAGGAGCCAGGGCTAGAGACTACACAACCTCCTCATCCTCTCCAAAGCTGTATTACATGGTGTGTGAAATTTCATTTCATGAGCCTATAACAATTACCACCCATCTGACTGGGAGCTCCTCAAGGGTAGGGACCATTGTCCACTTAAACCACTGCTGGATCCTCATTGCCTAGCACTGTGCCTCAAAAAAAATCTGTTAGTTGAATAAAATCAATAATCTAAAAAGAAGTCATGGGGAAATGGACAATAATGTCAGTGAAAATATGCACTATAGTGAAACATGAAAACAGAATGCACAAAATACTGCTAAGTGTTGCTTTTGAACTGTGGTGTTGGAGAAGACTCATGAGAGTCCCCTGGACTGCAAGGAGATCCCTGGACTGCAAGGAGATCAAACCAGTCAATCCTAAAGGAAATCAACCCTGAATATTCATTGGAAGGACTGATGATGCTGAAGCCCCAATACTTTGGCCACATGATGTGAAGACTCAACTCATCAGAAAAGACCCTGATGCTGGGAAAAGACTGAAAGCAGAAGGAGAAGGGGACGACAGAGGATGAGATGGTTGGATGGCATCACCGACTCAATGAATATGAGTTTGAGCAAGCTCCAGGAGACGGTGAAGGACAGGGAATCCTGGCATGCTGCTGTCTTTGGGGGTCTCAGAGTCAGAAATGACTGAGCAACTGAACAAGAACTGCTGAGTGAAGCAGAACATAATGGCAGATGTGTATGAAGTACCAGAACTTTGAAAAAAGTACCTGTAGTCATCTCTGTGGTCAGATATGAAGTCAGAATTATGGGAAGCTATGTTCAATGAAATCTTTCTTCTTAAAATGTTAGACATACTTAGAAAATATGCTATTTTCAACACAGAAATTGTTCCCTTATCTACTAATTTGTTCTGTTGACTGGGATCACAGAGGCCTTGTTCTTATTCAGCAAGACCATCCACCAACTAAGGAAAGAAAGAGCACAAGGAAATAACTGCAGTTTTAAAAATCCAACTCTCAGGTTCACCTTTTTTCTTTTTTTAACCAGACAACTTACAGTCTTCCTCACCATTATAACTGGCTCCCCAGACAGGGGGCCAAGATGAAGGTGCAGAGACTCCCACCAAAAAAAAAAGGATGCCAGAGCTCCAAATTGGTACCCCCATGTCACAAAGCCCATGGCCTATTACCCAGCAACATGCCTATTCAGAAGGGTAGCAGATGCCAATCCTTCTAAAATTTTAAAAATAGAAAAAAAAGGAACACTTCTTAATCCGTTCTGTAAGACCAGAATTACACTGACACCAAAGCAAAACAAGGACACTATAAGAACCAATATCCTTATAAACATACATGAAAAATCTTTAACAAAATACTAGCAAGGCAAATTCACCTGCATTTCAAAATGATCATACAACATGATCAAGTGGGAGTTATCCTAGGAATAAAGGGTGGTTTATCACATGAAAATTAATCCATTTAGTAAATTACAGTGGTAGAGTAAAGAAAAAAAAAAATCACATAATCATCTCAATTGATACAGAGAAGGCATTTGACAAAATCCAACATCCTTTCATGATAAAAACAATAAACCAGGGATAGAACAGAACTTCCTTAACATAAGTAAGGTCATATGTGCAGAACCAACAGCTAATCATACTCAGTGATGAATGACTAAAAGTTTTTCCTCTAAGATCAGGAATAACACAAGGATGCCTGCTTTTGTCACTGAGGTTCAACATGATACTGGAAGTTCTAGCCAAAGCAATTAGGCAAGAAAAAGAAACAAAAGGTATCCATATTAGAAAGGAAGAAGCAAGACTATCTGTTTACAGGTGACTTTATCTTATACAAAGAAAATCTTGAATCTACAAACAAAAACTATTAAAGTTAATAAATTCTACAGGTACAAAATCAAAACGTAAATCAGTTGTATTTCTATACACTAGCAACTAACAATCCAAAAAGGAAATTAAGAAAATAATTCCATTTAAAATAATATCAAAAAGAATAAAATATTTAGGAATAAATTTAATCAGAGGAGAAAGATTTAACCAAGGCAAAAGACTTATACACTGAAAACTACAACAGAAATAAAAATACCTAAAAGAAATTAAAGACCTAAATAAATATAAAAATGTCTGGGTTCATGAGCTAAAAGACAATTTTATTAAGATGACAATGCTACCCAAAGTATTATACAGATTCAACATATTTGGTCAAGATACAGATTTAACATTCTATGAAAATCCCACAAGCATTTATTGCAGAAATGAAAAAACTAATTCTAAAATTCACATGGAATTTCAAGATACCCTACCCAGGGAATTTTCTGGCAGTCCAGTGGTTAAGACATCATGTTTCAAATGCAGGGGGACATGTGTTTAACCCCTGGTTGGGGACTAAGATTTCACATACCATGCAGCCCAACAAAAAATAAAAATAAATCAAGGTATTCTACTCAAAATAATCTGGAAGAACAATAAAGCTGGAGGATTCACACATCCTGATTTCAAAACCTACCACAAAGTTACAATAATCAAAACTGCATGAAAATCACATAAACATATAATCTTATATGGATATAAGAATAAACATACACTCTTACACCATTACATCAATTGATTTTTAACAAGGGTGCCATTGGCTAAAATGAATCAAAGACCTAAATTTAATAGCTAAAACTATAACATTCTTGGAAGAAAAGGTAGGGGCCAAAGTGCTTGACTTTGGATCAAGCAACAGTTGCTTAAATAGGACATAAACCACAGGTTGATTAAAATAAACAAACTGAACTTCATCAAAATTTTAAAACTTCTATAAACAAAGTCCTACTATAGAGCACAGGAAATGATATTCAATATCCTGAAATATACCATAACAAGAAAGAATATTAAAAAGTATATGTACAAGTGTATCACTTTGCTGTAGAGTAGAAATTAACACATTATCAACTATACTTCAATAAAAAATTAATTTTTAAAAATTTTTTAAAACTTTTGTGCCTCTCATTAGCAAGAGAATGAAAAGATAACCCACAGAATGAGAGAAAATATTGTCAAATCACATATCTAATAAGGGTTTAACACCTAGAATACATAAACTACTCCTACAACTCAACAAGACGCGCAATCCAATTTAAAAATAGGCAAAGAACTTGAATAGATATTTCTCCAAAGATAGTATACAAATGGCCAATAAGCACAGGAGATGATGCTCAGTATCAGAAGTCATTGTGGAAATGCAAATCAAAGTTACAGTGAGATATCACTTGATACCTATTAGGACAATTATTTTCTTTAATGAAAATAACAAGTACAGGCAAAGATGTGGAAAATTAGTACACAGCCACTGAAAATGTAAATGATGTAGTCACTATGGAAAAGTCTGACAATTCTTCAAAAGCTAAACATAAATTATCATACAACCCTAGGTGTATATCCAAATAACTGAAAACAGTAATTCAAATAGACACTAGCATGTGAATGTTCACAATAGCCAAAACATGGAAATAACCTAAGTATCAACAGATGAATAAATTTTTTAAAATAGATTTTTAATGTGATATATATACACATAATATTATTCAGTCATAAAAATGAATGAGGTTCTGATACATGCTGCAACATAGATGAATCTTGAAAACATCATTTTAAGTAAAATAAGCCAGACACAAATGGACAAATACCACATAATTTCACCTATATGAAATATCTAGAACAGGAAAATCCATAGAGATGAAAGTAGATTAGCAATCACCAGGGGTTTCAGGGAGGAGGTAGGTAATGGGAAAATATTCTTTAATGGGTTTATAATTTCTGTTTGAGGTGATGGAAAAGTTTTAGAAGTAATAGCGGTAATGGTTGCAAAGCACTGTGAGTGTACTTAATGTCACTGAACTGTACATTTAAAATGGTTAAAATGGCAAACTGCACTGTAAATATGAACTCCCTGAGGAGAAAGACTCCTTCCTTATCCACTGTCTCATCTTAGCTGGTGCAGGATCTAGGACACAGTAGACTCTCAATAAAAGTATGGCTGATAAATAAATAAAGAATGGGTGGGTGGGCACACTAAAGCTGTAAACACTTGACATTTTGTCCTGAAACACTTGGTTCAATATACGCTTATTTGTTTTAAAACATGTACCATCAAACTCTCTCTAGGTTTAAAATGCTGTTGAGTATGACACTTTTGAGGAGAGAGTGGGCTCAGAATTTAGGAAGGATATGGTAGGCCAAGTATGCTAAGTGTATATTAAATTTTCTAATTTTACACCTATGATAAGGAGATGAGGTCACTGAAAAATAAACATATATGTAGGACTTAATGTACTCTAATGTACACTTGCTTTGTCAAGCTGTTTGCTATAGTTTTTAAGATCATAATGTTACTCTAACTCTGAAAATTGATGTAATCTGGTAGTGATGTATTAGTTCAAATAAAGGCATTTACATAAAAAAAAAAAAAAGAATGGGTGGGTGGGAACATGAGCGGGTGAGCAGATAAACACCATAATCCATAACAGTGACACCCCAGAAGGTGTGCAGAGTAGAGTTTTCAGGCAAGGAGACTTTCTGAGGGCTCACTGACCACTCCATAGCGGCATCTTCTCTACCTAAGGGCATCTCAGCTTATCTGCAGCTCTATAAGCTGAACCCTAGCCCGAGACTCTCATCTCCCGACTTAACCTCATTACCCAGTCAATAATGTCCATAGTTTCAGTACCTGCTTTCACACAAGCTGCAGCCCTCATACCAAAGCATACCCCAAAGCTCAGATCCTTTGCTGGGATGAAGGGGGAATATGGCATTAGTTTCAAATATAAAATGTTCCTCCCAATCTTATAGTTGACTTCCAACAATCAAAAAGGCCTCATCCTAACCCTGACTGGCACAGCAAGAGCCCACCCCATTAAAAATTCACTGCATCAGCAGCACTGAGGAGGAGAGCAATCAGCAAGAGAAACAGCTGAATTATTTCAACAGCTGTTAATTATGTGTTCTCTCTTCCTCTCCTCCAAGTCCATGTTCAACTGTGTCCCACGCCTCCACAGTGACTTCGGTTTGTCAAGTATCTATGTCAACTGTAATAACCAAACTTGAGTTCAAGAAGCAATATTAAAAAGCACTAATTAACTGATATTTAAATAACTCTGCTTAATGTCAACAAAATCACACTTTAACTTTAAACATCCCCACGTCTATTAGTTGCTTAATTAAATTCCTTAAGATCCCTGGACACTGGCACAGAGCACACCTTGGGGAGCAGTTCCCAGGCCCTGGCCCCAGCAGACTGTGGAAGGGGAAGGGCTCAAATCCCTGAGGAAGTGCCAGGAGAGCCCAGTTTTCTTCTAGAGTCTCCTAATGAAGTGGTTTCTCTTCACAGCTCTGCTGCTCTCCATACGGCAATGAGAACATAACAAACACATCCTGAACCAGGAAAATTGCCAAACCAGGCTACAGTCTTTTTAATGTATTATCATTATTTAAAGTGAAAAAAGTTCAAGTCTCTCAGTCATGTCTGACTCTTTGCAACCCCATGGTTGTAGTCCACCAGGCTCCTCCGTCCATGGGATTCTCCAGGCAAGAATACTAGAATGCGTTGCCATTCCCTTCTTCAGGGGATCTTCCCAACCCAGGGATTGAACCTGGGTCTCTCTCACTGCAGGTAGATTCTTTATCATCTGAGCCACCAGGAAATAAACCCAAGAAAGACAATTTTCCCATCTGCTATCTGTTCTTAAGAGTGGTATATCATGAGATGCTGAAGCAAGTATACAAGGGGGATACAACAGGATTCATGACAGCAAGTAGGGTCATAGGGCCCTTCAAGATGCCACCAACCACATCCAAGCCTGTCAGGAGTCATCAGCCTGCAAGTGACAAGGGTACAGCTCAACCAACAGCCGTATCCCAGACTGGAGCCTGCAAAGAGACTCTGGGTTCCAGTGAGTGAGCTTGGGATGCCAGTGGGACCCCAGAAAAGTCTCTCCTGCCACAGTAGGCTCCATGAGGATGACTTGCCAGCTAGTCTTCTCAGAGCACCAGATCTGCTTGAAAGGGAATAACATACCAGCTACCTGCCCAGGTAAACATACCCTAGAAACAATCAGTCTCACAACTGGCCTCCAAGTGGAGCACATTCAGCTAAGGATTAGTAAGCATTTGGAACCCACATTTTGGGCAGCAGATGCTCTGAACCCAAACCAACCGGGTCATGAGTAAGACAGAATCATTTCCAGAGTACTAAGGGTATGTCAGATGCCAAGTGTCCCTTGCTTGCCTCACCCTTAGAGCAGGGACCCCAGTTCTTTCTAGTTTCCTTACAAAACTACCCCTTTACTTCTCAGTTGGTATTACATTTTTATTTCTGTCAGCCAGCACCTTTTCTTCTCCTTCTATCTTGCCTGAAGGGTCTGATCTGACACAAAGTAGGAGGCATTTCTTTCCAACTATTCTATCTCTGTTCAGTCTCTCACTGCTCAGGGATTCCTCTTGTGGCAGCTCTCCTTACAACAGCCACCACAGCCCCTGGTAATGCCAACAGAAAACACTGTAGAAGAAGATTGGCTGATACTACAATCTCTTACCCTGAAAGGCAACCACTCCCATCAACAACCAGGTACAAGCCTTGGCTTCAGAGAAGTTGAATGTTTAGGTGGCAGCTCATGGAAATGTGGAAAGCAACCAGAAAAACACAAGAGCACTACACTCACGCAGCCCAGACAAACCATTCACTTACTACCTGTAGCTTCACACCCACACCAAAGTCATTTCAACCCCAGGTGAGCACTCAACAGCCACACTAATCCAGAAACATATTTCTGCAAAGACCTTGTTCACCTTCCCATACAGAAGAGCTATCAAAAAATGAAAAACTTTTTCACTATGAAAGATGCATAAACCCTTACCACCTACTAGGGAACATATATCCAGTTGCCACCACCCAACACATCCAACTAGCAGATTATTCACCCTTCAACACGTATTTATTGAGACCTGCTACATCCCAGACATGTGCCAGGTGCTGAGAATACAAAGACTAAGTAAAAAGGGGTCCTGCTGTCCAGGAGCCTCCAGATGAGCAATGGAAATAGATGAGTAAATCAGCAGTTATAGTAAGTACTGGGTTGATGGCCCTGAAGGAGCCAGCTAGAAGGCTCTGGCAGCAGGAAAGTACAGGCATCTCCTTCAAGAAATCGGTATCAGAGAGCACAGGAAAAGGAATTAACCAAAGACAATGAGAAAAGCATCCCAAACAGAGGCAAGACTGCTTTTTTGAAGGCTTGGAGGTCTAAAACTCAGAACATGTATTTATTTCAACAATGCTGGAGGAAAGGATTTACAGAGGAGTGGCGTCATGATATGTTAAGAATCCACTTTGTCAGATGGGTTTCAAACACCTAGCTAGGTTGTCTAAGCAACGCTCTGGAATCTCTCTCCTTTTCAGAATTGCCCCACAGTGACAGGGAGACTAGAGAGAGGAAAAAGGAGATAGGAGGGTTACCACTGTTTATGAAATCTGCTTAAGAGCTCACTCCTTTACCTTGCAGTTCAGGGTTTGTTAGTTCTCGCAAATTCTCAACATCTATTAATAGGAGTTAGTTTGTAAACAAAATTTGGATTTGGGCTGTATTATCCCTCACTACGTGGCCCAAAACCCAAGTGGGTAATTTGAACAGGAAATCAGCCTGAGAATCTAGGCACACTCTCCCCGAGGATATGCCTTGCTCTATTCTCCTCTGTATTTTTCACGCTCAACATGCCCAGGGATACTGTACTGATCCTCCTCTAGAGGTTTCTGCACAAGCCAGAAACCCAGAAGGCCTCAACACCTCCCTCTCCTTACCCTACTTCCTGTCTACCCCCATCTATCATTAACTACCACCTATTTTATCTATATGCCTTCAAGTTCACCTGCCCAAACTACTAACACCACCCCCAACTACCACCTCTCAGGTGAGGGCAACTCAAGCTGATGAGCACAGTGAGGAAGCATAAGGTGAACAGCTTTCATGAATCTGTTACTTTTCTCAGCCCAGGGTTTCTGGAATAACCCAAATCCAGTCTTCTGAACCCCTATGAAAGGCACTCAATAAAAGCCACTTTCTTCCTCAGATGAAGAGCATCTCTCAGGAAACCCATTCAATAACAATAGCAAGCTGGAATATGTGCTGCAGAGAAGGTTTGGTGCCTAGAGTCCTCTAGAGGTACCAAAGCCTTGGGATCCCAGAGACCAAAGCCAAACCAATGATTATGGGAATCAAATCCCAGGCAAAGCAAACTTGCCCCCTCACAGCCCCACCCCTCATAGCCCATGGAGACTTATAAATGGGGATAGCCACTAAGCTAGAGTCTTCATACCTACTCCATCTGCCCTAAAAGAACCCATTTCCTTCCACCAAAGCAGGTAGAAGAAAGTAACTTTCAGGAGGATGATGTTGGTGCTGAAAGTAGCTTAGAAAACAACATCCCCAAAAAAAGGGAAAAATGCAATGAAGAAGAAGGGGACATCTAGCCTCAATTCATTGGGAACTTCCCTTCATCTCACTCCTTACCAGTGGCCCACACAAAAGTCCAGAAGGAATAAATGTATACTGAATAAACGAATGAAGGAAGCAATGAACAAATAAGCAGACTGAGAGGCTAGAGGGAGGCGGCAACAAGACAGAAAGATGGTCCTGCTCAAAACCATCCCTCCAGTCATTCAGGTGTCCCTGGGATCTCAATGTACTAGATACCTGTGCAAGCTGCCAGGCACATACAGGCTGCACAAACTATGACAAGAGGGTAGAGAGAAAAGCACTCTCCCTCATCTCCCTGAGACAGCATATTTCCAAATACTACTTTAACAGCACTTCCCATTTGTCTGACATTAAAGTCATGCCTAACGGCACACATGCAAATAAAAACTTCACTTTTTACTGTTTCCAGTACTTTGGAGCCTTGTGGTTTCTTTTCTAAAGAAAAACCCGTCATTCATCTCATTGATTAAAAACTGATTTAATTTGGCTTTCATTAGGTAGGTACAAGGGGAAAACATACAGATTCACACAGATACCTTGCCCAGCAACAGGACTGTGATGAGCTCTAGTGACTGCACAGCTGGGTCCCAACCCACTGCTGAAAAAAGAAAATTAAAAAGCTCACAACGTGGAGCTTAAGCTGCAGCCAAAAGGAATTATCTTCCCACAAGCATCTCTGTCGGATTTTTGGTTAATGTAAAAAATTTTTCAAAAGGAAAGGAAACGAAACCCCAAGGATATTTAACATATAACTTAGAATTTCTATATTTTTCAAATTCCTTTGCAGGGAGAAAAGGGAAATAGGTCTTTATTTCTCAATCCTACTTTTCAAAACTTTTGCCATTGATTTGACATTGTCATAAAAATTTTCAATTTGTAGAAAGCACAAAGCTGAGGAAGGTACAATGACTGAGGAATTTTAAGCTGCTGTGAGGGGGACACCGAGGTGAGGATGGCAGGAGCTGCAGAAGAGGTGGGAGCTACAGTCCTGAACACCACATGCTCAGCCACACAGCCTGGGCTCCGGGTCCAAACATCAGGAACTCAGGTCTGGAGCAGGCCACACTCTCTTCAGGTTCTTGCCCTTAGTGATTTAGAGCAAACGGACAGACTTTACTGCTGTATCAGAGGATAAAAGATCAGCAAATTACAAGTAGACATCTTGATTAAATGTTAGATGGATTATTCTACAGCCAGACTATGAATCTGATCCTACCCTCCCCCTGCTTGAAACCATTCAATGTTTTTCCAGGGCCCTCAGGGAAAAGGCCAAATTCCATACCCAGGCCTTCCACCATATCAAGCCCCAATCAACATCTTCAGCTTCTCTCTTTTCTCATCCTATCTACAGCTGGCCTTATGGAATTTTCTTCCCAGTGCTCTAAGACATCCTGTCTCCTACCTCCAGACCTTCGCACATGTCTCCTTGGAGTTCTATTCCCTCTCTTTATCTGGCAAATTCCTACTCACCTTAAAGGTTTGCTACTCACTCTAAAAGACATTTCATCCAGGGGGCCTTCTCTGACCCTCCTCACTAGACTCCATCAGGCACTGATAGAGCACTCATACTTTTCGTTTCATTGTACCTACTACACTTTCTCTTATACAGTTTTCCTCCTCCACTGCTAGGCCTTAAGCATCGTAAGGAGAGGGACTATGCCCACCTGCCCAGATAACTTGACACAGAACAAGTATTTGGTAAATTCTTGAAAGATTTAGATTCTGTGTCAATCTCACTTTTCATTTCTATCCCACTCACCCCCCACAAAGTGAGTTACATGCTCATGTCCCCTCTGCCCCATCTCAACCCACTACATTTCAGTTCTTAATGGATGGCTCGCCCAGGCCTTAACCTCAAGAATGTTTGTCAGTTACTTGTGCGTGAGCACGTGCTGTGTGATGGACTCAGTGTTAGATAACTAAAATACAGAGATGACTGAGCCCCTTCTATCTTCTCGGAGAAGAAAAAGCACATGAACAAATAATTCCCAGATAGTATGACGAGTGCCATAAAGGAGAGACACACAGGTGTGTGGGTGGCACAGAAAAGAATAAAGCCACTCCTCCGAGGGTCCCCTTTCCCTCAGGGTCACAAGCTAACTATACTCTCTGTCCTTCCTCTTCATTGTTCTTTCCCTGAGTATCTATCCCAGATCAGGCTTCTCTATACTGGGCTCCCATTAAGTTCCAGATTAATTCAAATCCTTTCCTGGCTTCTGCTTTCTTCCCTCCTTCATTTCTTTTCCTGGGCATCTAATTCACTTACATCTCTGCCTCTGCCTTAGCCTCAGCCAACTTGTCTCAGCTACTACTTTTCTATCTCCTCCCTCAACTGTCTTGGGTGATCACTTGACCTTTATGAAGCATCTGCATTTACAAGGAACATATATAACAGTCCCTGTCTACAATGAAAAGAGGGACTCATGAAACCAAAATACCAGAAAAAACTAAATGTAAAATAAACCATCCTCAACACAGCCTTTCTCCTCTACTGCTTCCTTTTATAGATCCAAGTGCTAGGGCATCATGGCCCCAATAGGATGCTCCCAATTCTGTTCCCAACTTCCAGGGAAATTACAGCACACTTCATCCACTAGCCCCCATCCAATGAAGCCCTGCCTGCCCCTTCAGTCTTTCTGAAGGCAAAGACCACTCTATCTAGCCACACATTCACTTAGTCAACATGTACTGAGCATCTCTGAGTGGAGAAGCTTGTTTCCCACAACGCTATACACAATGTCCAGTACAAAACACATGTTCGGTTAATGTCTATGACTGAATCTCTGAAAGGAAGAAAACCAGCCTCTCCTGCATTAGCTCAGGAATATCCAAGTGCAAAAAAAAAAAACAACCACTCTGCAATGAAGCCTGAGGTCAGAGGTTTCCCAAAAGCCTCTTACTCATCTGAGTCCAGACCAGGGAGACCTTCAACCACAAGTAAAAAGATGCTTTCATAGCCCTCCATCAGTATGCCAAGAAAGCTGGAAAAACCACTGTCGTAAAACACCCTTTAATCGAGTGACTTGTCTCCACTTAGTGTAGATTTAGATAAAAATTTTCTCAAGAAACCAGTAATAAATGGAGGGGAGAAAAGAACAGAAATTAATGAACGTAGTAATTATCCCCCAAAGTTGCAAATCAGAACAATTCCTCACTTGAAGACAAGTATGAAAAACAAGATTAGGATGCTTCAGGGATATGTTTGTGAAACAGCAGGTAATGGAACAGATAAAATGTACTTATAGTACCTCGCTGGGGACACGTACCTTTCGGCTAACAGCTATCAGATACTAAATATCACTGTAAAAATAATATTCTTCTATGCTTCATTATGGAGTTACAATTATCCATGGGAAAACAGCAACACAGCAAACTGTTTTGAATGTTAACTGGGATTTCAAAGCCCAAGCTTCTCCTCAGGTATCTGAAAAGAAGCGGGTGTGAACCAGATTAGTGAAGTCACTCAGTCGTGTCCGACTCTTTGCGACCCCATGGACTGTAGCCCACCAGGCTCCTCTATCCATGCAATTTTCTAGGCAAGAGTATTGGAGTGGGTTGCCATTTCCTTCTCCAGGGGATCTTCCCGATCCAGGGACTGAACCTGGGTCTCCCACACTGCGGGCAGACGCTTTATCGTCTGAGCCACCGGGGAATCCCTATGAACCAGATTACACCCCCACCCCCATATTAGTCTGCTAACACTATCATAACAAAATGCCACACAATGGTTGGCTTAAACATGGGAAACTTATTTTCTCCTAGTTTTGGAGACTAGAAGACCAAGATCAAGGTTCTGGCTGCTACTGTTTCTAGTGAGAGCTCTCTTCTAGGCTTCTACACAGTGACCTTTTCCCAGGTCTCACATGGCATCTCAGTGTACTTGAATGATGAGGAAAAAAAAAGTTCTCAGGTATTTCTTCTTCTAAAAACCATAATCCTATCAAATTAGGGCCCACTTCCCTGGTAGCTCAGATGGTAAAGCATCTGCCCGCAATGCAGGATACCTGGGTTCAATCCCTGGGTCGGGAAGATTCCCTGGAGAAAGAAATGGCACCCCACTCCAGCACTCTTGCCTGGAAAATTCCATGGATAGAGGAGCCTGGCAGGCTACAGTCCATGGAATCGCAGAGAGTCAGACACGACTGAGCAACTTCACTAGCACATAACTTACTACCTCATTTAACCTTAATAAGTGCTTCCAAATTATGGATTGGTCAAAAAGTTCATTTGGGTTTTTTGTACCAACTTATGGAAAAATTCAAATGAACTTTTTGGCCAACTCAATACTTATTTATTCCAAGTAATGCCACATCAGGGGTTAGTGCTTCAACATATGAATTTTGAAGGGTGAGGCCTGTTCCTAAAGATTAGCACATGCACTGAGAAAGGATAATGGAGGACTGGTAATAGAGTGGCCTTGAGGACACAGCTGCTCACTATGGTGGATGATGGCCAAAGATCCCAGGGATATAGGGACAATGACTGGGGTGGGATGAATGTCCAAAGTCAAAGTCTTAAGGAACTATTCATCTCTTTCACACAAGATGGCTAAATAATAATAGTAGTAAGATATATGTACATAAATAAGAATATTCACTGGGAATGTGGGGTTGGTAGATGCAAATTATTACATTTAAAATGGACAAACAAGGTCCTATTCTATAGTGCAGCAAACAATATCCAATCTCCTGGTGAAACAGGAGGGAAGGGGTCAGAACACAACCTTTAAAAGAATGACACAGCTATAAGTTGTAACAAAAACTGGTTTGAACCAATTAGGTCCAAGATGGCAGAAGATTCGACTTTCAGAAGACCTTGAGTCTTATTATACACTCCTTGTAATACATTAGCATATGCTAAATGATTCACCCACCAGCGCCATGACAGGTCCAAAACCAACCAAAGATCAAAAACTGGGCAGTGGCCTAACTCCTGGAAATCTCCACCTCCTTCCCCAAAACAGCTGGAATAATCCTCCCCCTCATTAGCCTATGAAATTACCATTTAGCCTCTGAATTTTTTCTGTGGTGAGATATAAAGAACCTGAGCTTCATTAAGTCCTGAAACCAGGTATGTGATCTCAATCAAAAGACCATGGGTTCAAGCCTCAGTCTGGGTTTTGGCCGGGTTCAAGTCCTGGCCCATGGGTTTACAAGTCCCATATTTGAGCTGTGCAGTTTCACTGGGTAAATCATAACGGAAAAGAACATGTAAAAAAAAGAACATAAATATATATATACACACACATGGGTATATAACTGAGTACAGCAGTGCCTGCACTGACCTTTTGAAGGAAGTTGCCCTTATCTTCACTACCTCGAGCATAGTTTGGCCTCAGGTCAAACAGGGGGGGAACACAGCCCGGAACATCAACAAAAAATTGGATTAAAGATTTATGGAGCACAGACCTGCCCATCAAAACAAGACCCAGTTTCCCCTTCAGTCAGTCTCTGCCATCAGGAACCTTCCATAAGCCTTGTATCCTTATCCATCAGCGGGTAGACAGAATGAAAACCACAATCACAAAAACTAATTAAGCTGATCACATGACCACAGCCTTGTCTGACTCAATGAAACTATGAGCCATGCTGTGTAGGGCCACCCAAGACGGACAGGTCATTATGGAGCGTTCTGACAAAACAAGGTCTATTGGATGAGGGAATGGCAAACCACTTCAGTATTCTTGCCTTGAGAACCCCATGAACAGCATGAAAAGGCAAAAAGATAGGACACTGAAAGATGAACTCCCCAGGTTGGTAGGTGCCCAAATATGCTACTGGATAACACTGAAGAAATATCTCCAGAAAGAATGAAAAGACAGAGCCAAAGCAAAAACAATACTCAGTTGTGGATGTGACTGGTGATAGAAGTAAAGTCCAATGCTGTTAAGAACAACATAGCATAGGAACCTGGAATGTTAGGTCCACGAATCAAGGTAAACTGTAAGTGGTCAAACAGGAGATGGCAAGAGTGAACACTGACATTTTAGGAATCAGTGAACTAAAATGGGCTAGAATGGGTGAATTTAACTCAGATGACCATTGTATCTACTACTGTAGGCAAGAATCCCTTAAAAGAAATGGAGTAGCCCTCATAGTCAAAAACTAGTCCGAAATGCAATACATGGATGCAATCTCAAAAATGACAGAATGATCTCTGTTCATTTCCAAGGCAAACCATTCAATATCACAGTAATCCAAGTTTATGCCCCAACCAGTAATGCTGAAGAAGCTGAAGTTGAATGGTTCTATGAAGACCTACAAGACCTTCTAGAACAAACACCCAAAAAAGATGTCCTTTTCATTATAGGGGACTGGAATGCAAAAGTAGAAGTCAAGAGATACCTGGAGTAACAGGAAAATTTGGCCTTGGAGTATAAAATGAAGCATGGCAAAGGCTAACAGAGTTTTGCCAAGAGAACGCATTGGTGATAGCAAAAAACCCTTTTCCTACAATACAAGAGAATACTCTACACATGGACATCACCAGATAGTCAATACCAAAATCAGAATGATTATATTCTTTGCAGCCCAAGATGGAGAAGAGCTATACAGTTGGCAAAAACAAGACCGGGAGCTGACTGTGACTCAGATCATGAACTCCTTATTGCCAAATTCAGATTTAAATTGAACAAATTAGGGAAAACCACTAGACTATTCAGGTATGATCTAAATCAAATCCCTTACGATTATACAGTGAAAGTGACAAATAGATTCAAGGGATTAGATCTGATAGACAAGAGTGCCTGAAGAACTATGGACAGAGGTACATGACACTGTACAGGAGGCAGTGTTCAAGACCATCCCCAAGAAAAAAAAAGTGCAAAAAGGCAAAATGGTTGTCTGAGGAGGCTTTACAAACAGCTGAAAAAAGGAGAGAAACAAAGGTAAAGGAAGAAAAGGAAAGATATACCCATTTGAATGCAGAGTTCCAAAGAATAGCAAGGAGAGATAAGAAACCCTTCCTCGGTGATCAATGCAAAGAATTAGAGGAAAACAATAGAATAGGAAAGACCAGAGATCTCTTCAAGAAAATTAGAGATACCAAAGGAACATTTCAGGCAAATACGGATACAATATAGGACAGAAATGGTATGGACCTAGAAGAACCAAAAGATATTAAGAAAAGATGGCAAGAAAACACAGAAACTGTACAAAAAAGATCTTCATGACCCAGATAACCATGATGGTGTGCTCACTCACCTAGAGCCAGACATCCTGGAATGTGAAGTCGTGGGCCTTAGGAAGCATCACTATGAACAAAGCTGGTGGAAGTGATGAAATTCCAGTTGAGCTATTTCAAATCCTGAAAGATGATGCTGTTAAAGTGCTGCACTCAATATGTCAGCAAATTTGGAAAACTCAGCAGGGATGACAGGACTGGAAAAGGTCAATTTTCATTCTAATCCCATATAAGGGCAATGCCAAAGACTGTTCAAACTACCACACAATTGCACTCATTTCACACACTAGCAAAGTAATGCTCAAAATTCTCCAAGCCAGGCTTCAACAGTACGTGAACCAAGAACTTCCAGATGTTCAAGCTGGATTTAGAAACGGCAGAGGAACCAGAGATCAAATTGCCAACATCCAATGGATGATAGAAAAAGCAAGAGAATTCCAGAAAAACATCTGCTTCACTGACTACGCTAAAGCTTCTGACAGTGTGGATCATAACAAACCATGGAAAACTCTGAAAGAGATGGGAATATCAGACCACCTTACGTGCTTCCTGAGAAACCAGTATGCAGTCAAGAAGCAACAGTTAGAACCAGACATGTAACAGACTGGTTCAAAACTGGGAAAGGAGAATGTCAAGGGTGTATTTTGTCACCCTGCTTATTTAACTTATATGCAGAGTACATCATGCGAAATGCTGGGCTGGATGAAGCACTAAGCGGAATCAAGACTGCAGGAAGAAATATTAATAACCTCAAATACACAGATGACACCATCCTTATGGCAGAAAGTGAAAAACTAAAGAGCCTCTTGATGAAAGTGAAAGAGCAGAGTGAAAAAGTTGGCTCTAAACTCAACATCAGATAAGCGAAGATCATGGCATCTGGTCCCATCACTTCATGGCAAATAGAGGGGGAAACAATGGAAACAGTGACAGACTATTTTGGGGGGCTCCAAAATCACTGCAGATGGTGACTGCAGCCATGAAATTCAAAGATGCTTGCTCCTTGGAAGAAAAGTTATGACCAACCTGGACAGCACATTAAAAAGCAGAGATATTATTTTGCCAACAAAGGTCCATCTAATCAAAGCTATGGTTTTTCCAGTAGTCATGTATGGATGTGAGAGTTGGATGGTGAAGAAAGCTGAGCACCGAAGAACTGATGCTTTTGAATCGTGGTGTTGGAGAAGACTCTTCAGAGTTCCTTGGACTGCAAGGAGATCCAACCAGTCAGTCCTAAAGGAAATCAGCCCTGAATATTCATTGGAAGAACTGATGCTGAAGCTGAAGCTCCAATACTTTGGCCACCTTATGCGAAGAATTGACTCAGTGGAGAACACCCTGACGGTGGGAAAGGTTGAAGGCAGAAGGAGAAGGGGTTGGCAGAGGATGAGATGGTTGGATGGCATCACCAACTCAATGGACATGAGTTTCAGTAAGCTCTGGGAGTTGATGATGGACAGGGAGGCCTGGAGTGCTATAGTCCATGGGGTTGCAAATAGTCGGATACAACTGAGCGACTGAACTGAACTGATAACTGAGTCACTTTGCTGTACAGCAGAGATTGGCACAACATTTAAAACAATTATATTTCAATAATAAAATTTTAAAATACCCCCCCGATAAAAGAATATTTACTAGGTACTATGCACCAACTATGTATTCAGCACTGTGCTGAGTGTCTGGCAAGCAAGATTTCATTTAAGCTCCATGGAAATTATTTCAGAAGATACAATTACCATTTTAAAGATAAGGAAGAAAACATATTGGTGAAAGTCTAGAAGCCCTCCAAAGATATCAGGTCCTAATTTTTGGAACCTGCAAATATACCTTATAAGAAAAAAAGGTCTTCATAGCTGTGATTAAGCATCTTAAAACAATTATCTCAGATTATCTGAGTAGACCCTAAATGCACAATCACAGTGTGATTCCTTACAATCACAATGTTCTTGAAAGAAAGAGACAAAGGGAGGTTTGACACAGGTATGGAAGAGAAGGTGATGTAAAAACAGAGCAGAGGTTTGAAGATACTGAACGTAAAGAATGGAGTGATGTAGCCACAAGCCAATGAATGCCAGTAGCCACCAGAAGCTGGAAGAAGCAAGGAACAGATTCTGCCCTAGAGCCTTTGGAGGGAGTGCGGCCCTGCCAACACACTGATTTCAGCCTAGTGATACTGACTTCAGACTTCTGCCCTCCAAAACTAGAAAGGAATAAATCTTTGCTGTTTTAAGTCATCAGGCTTATTTTAACCTTTTACAGCAGCCACAGGAAATTAACACACCCAGCTCATAGTTAACAAAGTCAGCCTGTGAACCTGGGTTCTTGTGACTCCATGCCTGCACTTGAGCACTGTGCCTTGCTCCTTTTCTGCACACAGCTTCCCCAAGCCAGACCTGTGCACTGTCTGACAGGAGACCCTGCCCAGATTTGAAGCAACGGGCACTGACAGCTCCTCTACAGCAACGCCCCCAGAAAAGCCTCTCTTCCTCCTACTCCCATGTCAGAGCAAACGCTTTCAGAGGCAAAACGAACATTTGTTCCAATTACCAGGAATGAACAGAAACAGCCCACAGTCCAATGTTTTGATGAAAATGCAAACCAAAGTGTCTCACAAAGGTTTTCATCTAATTGATTTGTTTGGACTTGACTGTTTTCCAGAACATCGAGAAGCTCCTAACCTCTGTTGCTCTGCTCCATTCAGCCCATGATTTGTTCTTTCCCACACAAACACATTTGGGGAAGAGTATATCAGCTGCAAGAACTGCTCTCTGCTTCCTTGTTCACCACTTGATGACTTCTCAGGGACACAGGAAAAAGACCATCACACTGAGCCCCTCCGCTGAAGTCTTCAAGATGACCGTTGGTTTAAGTAGGCTGGCACAGAGGTGCCTCAACTTAACCAATCCTGGAATGAACAAGGAAGCTTATAAACAAATTGTCAAGGCAAAGGTACAGCATCCCAAAATGCACTTTTTGAACCTATTCTGACACGTGTGGTGAGCTTTAATTATTTATAACATTGCAAAGTGCAGGTGGCGAAACAAAGCAGTACGTTTTAAAAATAATAATATCCTGGTAATGGAGGACATTGTGACCGCTGTGTCTATTAAATCTTTGCAGAGGAGCCAGTAACAAGGCTGGGTGTTTCTGGGAAAACAATCAACTGACTGGATTAACAAAGGGGAAGACTTGGGATTTACTAATGTAGCAAAACAGGTAACTCACTACAGTACTCAAAGTTCTCCTCCTTTTCTTTTTGCTAAATGTTTTTTCCTCTCCCTCAACCTATCTTCCTTCATAGTTTTTTTTTTTTAGCAACTTCCTACCTATTGTCTCTTGCCAAGAAATTTCAATCTAATATTCTATCAGTATCTTAAAATTACAATTACAGCTAACGTTTTACAAAGTATTTATTCACCAGACATTGGACTCACAACAGTCCTATGTCAGAGGCACCATCATTACCCTCCATTACGTTTCAGAAAGCTAAGACTCATGGGGTAAGGTCACTTTTCTAAGGTCACAAAACTAATCAGTGGCAAAGTCAGAATCTGAAAGTAGATCTGACTCCAAAGTCCAAGCTCTTACCTATACCAAACTGCCAGCCTCCCCAAACAAACTGGGGGCCTACAGAAGATCTTAAGAAGATAAGCCCATGTATCTTTGGCATGATGCTCCAAGTGTTCAGAAAGCCTGGCAAAAAACTGTCCAGAAAACTTCCTCTTTCCCCATTTCTCAGAGAGAATCATCTGGAAAATACAGGCAGTCCCAAAGAATCCTTGGGACAATGTAAAGGAATATCAAAATGGAAAGTTTACCCCTTCTCTAGACAACCCAAAACTCCTGGATTTAGCAGTACCTGAAGGGAGCCCACCTCAGCTCCTTCTACCTGCCTGAATATCAGCAAGCTGTCACCAGGAAGATCCTCATTCCACTATATCAAGGGAATAACAGAGAGTCTCTAAGTCTTGGGAAGGAACCAAAAACAAAGGCAAAAAGGGATGGAATAAGTAAGAAGAGAACAAAACTCAAACAACTATTTATTATGTCTTAGCAGGCTCTGTTTTTTTAAGCTTCTTTTTAAACTATTCTGGCTCCAAATTTATTTTCCTTGCTTAGTCCTAATTATTGCTTCAGCTCTCTTCAAATGGGCCCCCAAAGATATTGAAAAAAATAACTGAAAGGTCACCTCCTTCCATGGGAACTGCAGGGAAACTCCCTGACTTCTTGCTCTGAAATGCTATTTTGTAGCTTCATAAGCTAATACACTATTTAATTGGGTAAAGGGTTCTCTCTTCCCCCTGGCTACAAGGCTCACCAGGACTAGTCAGGTAAGGGGAAAGAAAGAAGGTACCAAGAGAGAAAAGCCCCATTTCCTTATCTAGCAGCACATGCACAAAATGGGCTGCCAAACTACCCAAATCATTACACTAGTACTGACAACATCAAATTCCAAAGCTACATGTCACTGTTATTCTAATGGGGGTAGGGATCAGTAAGGTGCTGGGAGAAGAGGAACTGGGGTGGCCAAGAAAGAGAATGGAGAAGAAATATAAACCATAAATTAGGGCCAGAAGCCCTGCTGCTTCTCCTGCTAAGAGCTGGCAATGAAGGACTGACTCAACTTTCTAGGTAAGACCATGAAAGAGGATGTTAAAATAAATTGAGAGAGAAAAAGGAAAGAGATCAGAGGAGAGGAGAGTCTCACTGCACCAGGTTTGCAATTTGTTCTCAGAACTGAGGCTGTGAGTAGCAGGTTTTCTAAGGTTTATTTTAAGAGCTTTGAGGTCTTCTGGGGAAAAAAGGAAAACTTGCTAATTCTACCTTTCTCAAAATCTGTCTCCTGAATTTTGCTGTAACGGAAATTATTTGCATGAAACAAGATGAATTCCTCTTAGAGAAGTGTCCATTCCTAAGGAAAAAGAATGTGTTCATGTGTGTGCATGTATGCATGTGAAAGAGAAGAGAGACGTTTGAGAGCTGTGTGCACAGCGGTTGATTATTCTATCAGATACACAGGTGAAGAAGGACTGGGAGGCCTGACCCTCTAAATCCTTGTGAACAAAAAGACTGGCAACTGGTTTTAAAAAGTTCTCACCTGGGATTTAAGGACAATCAATGCAAACCAAAAAAAAAGAGATATGAGTTGGTTTACTTTTTAACCAAAAAATAACAATAACAGCAACAACAACAACAAAAATCCTCAATCTAAAAAAAGCAAAGAAAAAGAAATAGGTAGCCTGATAAGCTACCTGAAACTTAGGCCATCATCACCACTCCTAGCATGGGGACTCACTGGCTGATGCACCTTTAAATGACTCAGGATTATGGATGACAGTAAACATGGGGTGGGAGAGCAGTGCATTTTACCCATCCCAACCACATTTCTACAATCACATGCACACATATAACCCTTATATAGCCTGGGGGGAAAGGAGATGGAGCCTAACATGTTACCTACAACTCTGGCCAGAAGAAAGCTGTTGAAATTCTGAAAGAAAATACTCCTTTGAACAAGAATTGTGGAAACAACAGGAGGACCAGGAAATAGAGCAAGTGAGAGTAGATTAAAGGAACAGAGATCATTTAGCTCAGAAAAGACTGAAGGCAGAGGTGAAAGAAGTGAGGAGTAATAATGATTTCTGAGCCCAGAGAAAAAACTACCTTTTGGTACCAGAATATTCAAATAGTTGTCTTGCTGACATATAGCTGACATTCTTGCATTAAAACAACAACAACAAAAAAAAAAAAGTAAAGAGGAATTCACTGAAAGTGGACTTATAAATAAATCTAAACATAAAGATTATCCCAGATGAATAGAGGATGATCAGTAATGATAGCAAGTTAAGATTCTGACTTAAGTAGTAACAAGTGTCACCAAATACCCGAAATTAACCACAAGTCTAAGTCCTTCAAAGAAGGAAAATAAGCAAAGGAGAAAACTGACAAAGAGCTATCCAACGTCTTCCTTTTCTGAGCTTTATAAATAGTGAAGAGTCAACAATATCTAAAGCAAGGTAAGATAACCATGTACTTAGAGACAAGGAGAAAGAAAAGGCAGCTTTAGCTGGGAGAAAGAGAATCTTGGAAATGAGTAGAGAGACCAGTACTTGTAGGGTTACCATCCTCAATAAACAGAGAACCTTTTCTGGGATGTAAGCCCAAGTCTGCTGGCTGACTCCGCTCCAGACACCCTTTCCTGCTCATGTTCATGCCTGTGATTTCATTCTCTAATCCAGAAGCACTCTAAAGCTTTGAGCACTAGTAACATTTAGGACCCAAACATTTACAAAGATGACTGGATTCCTGCTCCTTTCTTACTCTAGGAGCTTGGAGAGCATTCTTAGCAAAGCAAAGCAGGACTCTCCAGGACTTACCAGGTGGGCACACCAGCACTGAGCCACAGTCCCTGCAGCTCTGCAGGCTACAGGCTGTCTGCAAGGGAAACAGTTAACTGGTCCAGGTCTCATTCATATCTCTAATAATTGCCACGAAAAAAAAAAAAAAAAAACAGGCCACTGTCAGAAAGGAAAAAAGCACTATCCCCTGACTGCTCTGCCTGCTGCTTACTCACATTCTGTGAATTTGTATCTATCTGGCCATCATCAATTTGTCAATTCTTGCCTAATGCGCCTGTCTAAGTACTTAGGTAGTATTGCAAAAATTGTCAGTAGAAAATCAAAGTGAGATAAATTCACCATCCTGGCAAGCTTCTGTGTTTGTTTTTACTCCAAGCAAATGCACTAAAGTCTGCTTCCTTATAACAGAAAACCTAAAAATCAATGCCCAAAGCCCAATAACTACAAACTCCTCTTTCCAATAACAAACTGCCAGAAAGAAACAAAGCCACATAAAATGAAGCCAGAGAAAAACAGCCTCCCTCTAGAAGGTTCCAATTAATGGTTGAGGGGAAGTGGGAAGACACTTAATAAGTAATGAACAAGAAAGAAAATCACCTTGATTACATTTACTTTGGAAACAAAGCAGTATGAACATGAGCACCTGTGTACCCAGTCAGCGTAATAACAAAATCCATTCTCATTCACAAGCTCATTCGTTCAATAAATGTTGTTTGATCATCTATTACTATATGCCAGAAACTATTCTTACCACTGGAAATACAGCTGTGAACATGACTGACAGCAGCTGTTCTCATCTGAATGCAGAGGTCCAAAGAATAGCAAGGAGAGATAAGAAAGCCTTCCTCAGTGATCAATGCAAAGAAATAGAGGAAAACAATAGAATGGGAAAGACTAGGGATCTCTTCAAGAAAATTAGAGATACCAAAGGAACATTTCAGGCAAAGATGGACACAATAAACAACACAAATGGTAAGGACCGAACACAAGCAGAAGATATTAAGAAGAGGTGGCAAGAATACACGAAGAACTATACAAAAAAGATCTTAAAGACCCAGATAACCACAATAGTGTGATCACTCACCTAGAGCCAGACATTCTGAAATGTGAAGTCAAGTGGGCCTTAGGAAGCATCACTATGAACAAAGCTAGTGAAGGTGATGGAATTCCAGCTAACCTATTTCAAATCCTAAAGGATGATGCTGTTAAAGTGCTGCACTCAATATGTCAGCAAATTTGGAAAACTCAGCAGGGACGACAGGACTGGAAAAGGTCACTTTTCACTCCAATCTCAAAGAAGGACTATGCCCAAGAATGTTCAAACTACTGCACAATTACACTCATTTCACACACTAGCAAAGTAATGCTCAAAATTCTCCAAGCCAGGCTTCAACAGTACGTGAACCAAGAACTTCCAGATGTTCAAGCTGGATTTAGAAACGGCAGAGGAACCAGAGATCAAATTGCCAACATCCAATGGATGATAGAAAAAGCAAGAGAATTCCAGAAAAACATCTGCTTCACTGACTACTCTAAAGCTTCTGACAGTGTGGATCATAACAAACCATGGAAAATTCTGAAAGAGATGGGAATATCAGACCACCTTACGTGCCTCCTGAGAAACCAGTACGCAGTCAAGAATCAATAGTTAGAACCAGACACGGAATGAAACTGGTTTCAAATTGGGAAAGGAGAATGTCAAGGGGGTATACTGTAACCTTACTTATTTAACTTATATGCAGAGTACATAATGCTAAATGCCAGGAGGGATGAAGCTGGAATCAAGGTTGCTAGGAGAAGTATCAACAACCTCAGATATGCAGATGACACCACCCTTATAGCAGAAAGTAAAGAGGAACTAAAGAGCCTCTTGATGAAGGTGAAAAAGGAGAGTGAAAAAGCTGGCTTAAAACTCTACATTCAAAAAACGAAGATCAAGGCATCTAGTCCCATCACTGCATGGCAAATAGATGGGGAAACAATTGAAACAGTGACAGATTTTCTTCTCTTGGGCTCCAAAATCACTGCAGATGGTGACTGCAGCCATGAAATTAGTAGATGCCTGTTCCTTGGAAGAAAAGCCATGACAAACCTAGACAATGTATTAAAAAGCAGAGACATTACTTTGCTCACAAAGTTCCATATAGTCAAAGCTATGGTTTTGCCAGTAGTCATGTATGGATATGAGAGTCGAACCATAAAGAAGGCTGAGTGCCAAATAATTGATGTTTTTGAACTGTGGTGTTGAAGAAGACTCTTGAGAGTCCCTTGGACTGCAAGGAGATCAAACCAGTCCATCCTAAAGGAAATCAAGCCTGAATATTCATTGGAAGGACTGATGCTGAAGCTCCAATCCTTTGGCCACCTGACACCAAGAGCCAGCTCATTAGAAAAGATCCTGATGCTGAGAAAGATTGAAGGCAGGAGGAGAAAGGGACAACAGAGGACCAGATGGTTGGAGAGCACCACTGACTCAACGGACATGAGTTTGAGCAAGCTCCAAAAGATGGTGAAGGACAGGAAAGCCTGGCATGCTGCTGTCCATGGGGTCTCAGAGTCAGACACAACTGAGCAATTGAACAACAACAAACTTACATTCTGGTGGAGGGAAAACAGACAGTCAACAAGAAAACAAGAAGAATATCAGATACCTATGTTACCATGACGTGAGAAGTTACTTAATACCAGACAAATGGAAGAGCCTCTCTTTTAAGTAACAGCAGAACTGAGATCTGAATGACAAGGAGTCAATGGAGAGAACATGGGGGAAGAGTATTCCAGCCAGAGGGTATAAAGGGAGCAAAGGTTCTCTACGTGAGGAGCAGAAATGTCAGAGTGACCAAAACACAGAGAGCGAGGAGGAAAGTGCAGAAAATGTGGCTGCCAATTCAGGCAGAGGGGGATCTGCTCAGTAAAGGCCAATAAGTAGGGTAGAGAGTTTGGACATTATTCTCAGTATGATGGTAAGCCAACAGAAACTGAAGGCAGGGGAACTACGTTCTCCTTATGAAGAGTTTCATTTCCCAAGAGATATACAAGTCACTGAATATGTACTATTTCAAGGGCACTTTGCTAACTGCTTTACATGTATTATTTTTATTCAATCCTCAACCAACACCATGAGTAAATATTATCATTTCCATTTTACAGATGAGGACACCAAAGTTCAGAGAGAAGGGGAAGTGACTTGCCCAAAAACCATACAGCATGTACAAAACAGAGCCATGGCTGGAACCCAGGTCAATCTGACTAGAAAGAGCCAGAGCCCCCAGCCACTTTGCTCTAATGATTCCAACCCCCTTCTGTTTGAGGACAGGGGGTAGGGGGAAAGACAACAGTTCTTTCAGGTAACCACATAAACCTTCTGACTACTGCTTCTCTTCAAATTGAAGCAGTTTCTCATATTGCCCAATGAGGAACACAGATTTGAACACAGACTCCAAGTATCTTCCCCAGGAACCTTCCCTAACAAACCAAATCCATTCTCACTGGTCTGTGCCCTTGACCAGCCTTTCTCAGAACCTATGGTCTCATCTATGGCTTCTCTACCTGATGGGGTTTGAATTCTTTGAAGGTACTGTAAGCCTCATCAACTCACTGGGCACCTACCACACATCAGGCGATGATATACATTATCTCATTTCATCCTAACTGTCCCAGCAGGTGGATATCAGTATACCTTATTCAGATGAGGAAACTGTCATAGAAGTACTAGGACAGGGAGAAAGAACTCTCAATTAACAGAAGCACAATTATCTTTCTTCCTACAGAATACAGTGCATGAGTGAAAGAAGGGACACACAAGCTCACTGTGGCAACCCCTACCCCCATGAACAAGGAAGAAAGCACAGGCACAGGTTAGGGCCTGCACTCCAGCTCCAGACACTCTAGACCAACATATCTCACCTCCTCAGCCAATAAAGGCTCCAATTCAGAGAATGTGAAAGGCTCTGACCCTCCCTTACCCTCACTTCCACCCCCACAGGAATCAAATAAATCAAATTAACTTTCCCCAACACCTCCACCAAATACAATCCCATTACAAAGATCATTCCCCTCCCCAACCCCAAGACCACTGGGGAATATTTTATTTTACCCAATTTGGTACTGAACAAACCTTTACAGAAAATACAACCCAGGTTATTTTTCGTGGTCTCTTTTATGCCAGCCACCTTACATAGCATTTCACAAAGAAAGAGTAGCAGCAACAATAGACTGTTTTAAGAAACAAACAAAATAGCCCAAGGATGTGTTCACTACCAGAAATGGAAACTCAGAAGGCAGCAAAAAGAGACAGCTGCTCCAGACGGTGCAGTCCCAGCAAGAAGCAGGGCTACACCTCACCAAGAACATATCGCTCGCAACCTCAAGCCACGAGCAAACAGGAGTCAAGGGATGCTGGAAGCCAGGGACCACAGGAGAAGGAAGAGGCCCACAGGAAAACAAAGTATCACCAAGTGGGCATCTGACCGGGATCCTCTCCAGGAGACTCTTTGTTTCATTGAAGCATGACCACACAAAAGGTGAAAAATAGCAGAAAAAGTTACCACAAAACTGAGTACCTCAAAGGCAGGACATCTTTATGCCATGCCCAGCAAGGAGTCCAGCATATACCAGACATGCAAAACTAACAAAATCAGCCAAATAAACCATAACAACAATCATAACCACTGTTTATTCATCATTTAGGCTGTGAAGAAGCTAACTGCCTTTCATATATTCTCACTAATACTTCACAACAACTCCCTCGTGAGGTGGAAATCTATTATTATCTCCCAGTTAGAGGTAAGAAAACTATGGGTCAGGGAAGTGAAGTAACTTGTCCAAGATGACACAGCTTATAAGTAGTTAAGCAGAGATTCCAGCTACCATCTGCTCAATTCCAAGGGTCACGCTCCTAACCACTATATGCAGCCTGGCCTTCCAGCTGAGTGAGTGAGGAGCAGTGGCCAAGGCCACAGTACTGCTGAGGACAGGCTCTGATCTGGGGTCTGGAACCACCTACCACGCGTCTAACACTCGGTCTGACGGCGTGTGACACTGACCCAGGCTTCTTTATACCATGGGTCCCTCCTGCATCTCAGTCTTCCTGGCGACACAGTAGGAAGTAGGATGACAACCCATTTCCAGCCCTCCAGACACTGGCTGCTGCCAAGAGAGAACATGTACACACCAACATCAACCAGAACTGAGCGGTACTCAAACCGCAGGTGCTGGCTTTGCTAACTTGGCACATCATATTTCAGGAAGGTACCCATGTCAGTGGCTTAAGCAGTCCAAGGTGAAAGGCGTAGCCCTTGCCTAATTAGTGACAGCCAACACAGAGATGGCAAGTCAACAGGTTACAAAGTGTGTTGTTGCTGTCACATGTTAACAAGTGACAGGCATGAAACCTCTAGGTCTTTTTCTAGGAAGATGAAAAAATGCCAAATGCCAACACTCTGAGCCACCATGTCTGCTGAATGACCAGGTGGCCCCAATAACACACTGACGGTAGGCACTGAGAGAGGACTTGACTCAGGAGGAAGAAGGCAACGTGTCATGGGGTCGATATCAACAATACCATTCGGTTGACTGAAGGAAAGAAAGTAACCCATTATAGTACTGTTCCTTCTCTAATCTTCATTCTCACTCTCATCAAAATGCACCTAACGTACCATCTAACAGAGTGATCTGTTCATACTGCAAATTCAGTCATCTCACCACCACAACTAACAACCCTCCAAAGGTCTCCCAGATCTTCTAGTACAATCAAAATGCCTTGCCATGTTGAACAGGCCTGTCCTTTCCACCCCCTCCAACCTGACCCTGTGCCTATCTCCTCTCACTCTCTGTGCTCTGGCCATATTTTGTTTCAGCTCCCCACAGAAGTCACGTTTCTTTGCTCCCCACCGTGCCCCCAGGAGGCTTTGTAAAAGTTAGGCCCTCAACCAGAAATGCCCTTCAACCTCATGTCACTTCACTTAGTAAACATCCGTTTGTTCTTCACAACTCAAAAATCACTCCCTTAACGAAGCTTTCCCTGATACCCTCTTAAACCCAAGATCAAGTCAAATCCCTGTCAAATACTCTCATGGTACCACATTCCTTTCTTTCCACACACTTATTATAATCATAATTTCACATTTATGTATGAGATTATAATTTGATTAATGTCTATATTCATCAGCACTATGAACAGGAACTGTATCTGACTTAGTGACAAGTACATAAAAGGGATAACCACAGTGTCTGGAATGTAACAGAGGCTATTAATGTTTCTATTGACTGAAAGAAAAATTCAGAGAGAAGGAAAATGAAGCTCTGTCCAAAACAAAATGGTTCTGCTTAGAGAAGCTATTCTCCTCTTGTGACCTTAGAACAAACTATTCTTCCCTTCCCCCCTCCTCTTTCCCAAATTTCTTCCAAAAGTTACTTTCTGTATCCTGCCTTTCTCCAAATGAGTGGTAGCCATAGTGATAAGCTGGCCTACAGCCAAAAATAGTCTAAAAAGATATGGCCTTGTCTGAGTACTCCAGGCTTCCAAAATAAAAGTCCACAGCAAAGGCCCAGTCATATAGAAATACAATAACCCTGGGACTTCTCTGGTGGTCCAGTGATTAAAATTCCACGCTTCCTCTGCTGGGGGCACAGGTTCCATCCTCCATCAGGGAACTAAGATCCCCCACGCCATATGATGCAGCCAAAAAAGAAATACAATAACTTTTTTTACGCAGTAAAGAGACTGAACGAGCAGCTTCTCTAAGAAACAAGCACTTCCGGAGGCAGGCAATGCTCCCAAGTGACCCACACAAACGAAAGAGGGGAAAGGAGCAGAGTGGCAGGGGACTGAGGCAGGAGTAGGGATACTGTTCCCCGAAGGGATTTTTAAACCCCATGTTTTACTCCCTGGATAAAGCAGAGATGCGCCCAAACATTAAATATCAAGTCTTCCCAATGAGTCAGCTCCAAAGGAGGTCTACAGGTTGTGGTTCAGAGAAGCAACACCAGGGCCTGAAGAAATTCACCTATTAATCTCCAATTGTGGCCAAAATTATCTTTGGAAACAGGAGGGTCTTGTCCCTGCCCTTCTACTCTTTAGGATGGGCAGGTGGGAGTGGGGTGGGAGAAGCAGAAGCATTCACTGAGCTCAACTTAGTGGCAGGCATACTAAGAAAGTTACTTCAGAGACAGGGCTCATAGTGAAGAACGAATGAGACACAGATGAGCACAAAGGCAGGGACATAGGCTCAGTGAAGTTAAATAACTTCTCCAACAGCCAGTGAGTGGCAAGGTCAGGAACAAACCCAGGTCTGCCTGAATCCAAACTACCCCAGTGCTGCCTTTGTGGGTCATCTACGAGCCCAGTTCTGCTCCTCACCCCTTCACCACCACCTTCCTAACCACGTGGGAATGCAGCTCCAGCAAGCTCTCTGGGTGAGGAGAGGCTGTCTTCTGCAAGCACAGCCCACCACAATTAGTATGTACACATAAAAGAGGTACACCACCACCCCTAGGTATGGAACACAGCTCACTGCAAGGAGTTGAGTTCATTAACTGTAGCTAAGAAAATGAGGCTGGATTTTCTGAAAATCCCAAATGAACCTATAGGAATAAACCCATTGCTGCTGGGTGCTAGGATGGTAAAACTTAAACAAAAGGATGGTGTATGCTCCATCACACCATGAAAAAGACAGTACCTGCAGGGCAGACAACCCCAGCTGAAGTTTCCATAGCTCCTCCAGCTATTGAGAGAGGGGGGAACGAATCAGTACCTGAATCACTTACATCAACAAGGCATCTCTTACAAGGTTAAGCACCAATTCATTGTGCTGTAGTTGAAGGTTAACCCTTCCCTTGCACTCATTATAGGATAGGCCTCTTATCAAATTCTATCCCAGCTGATTATTTTATGATAACTATTATGCCATTATAATAACATTATTGCACTTTTTTTCCTGCACTTGACATCTGTTGGCTGATAGGTTTAACTGGTACATAAGCAATAATTATTCAGTGCTCTCTCTTTCTTACAGCTAAATCCAACTGCAGCAAATGCCCAACCCCAGAAGCAGAGGGAAGCATGGCTCATGTGGGCTCAACCACTATACATCCAGTGGTCACAGTGTCAGAAACAGAGGTTCTGCTAGGTCCCCAATCGTTGACACACTCCTCCATTCCTGGGAAGGTGACAGAGTTAGGGGGAAACACCAAGCAGCAAGCGATTTATTGCTGAAAATCCCTACAGGGCCAGAGGAGACACAAACAGGCCTCAGTATCAGAGGGACAAGCAGTACCAAGTCACAGTGCTACACACCACAGCAAGAGGAGGAGAGGAAAATGCACTTCTCCACTGGAGGCTCTCAAATAAATGATTCCCAGAGAGCCATTCTGCCTGGTCCCTGTATACACTTCCTGGCAACTGCTGGTAAACTGGCAATAGAAAGAGGAAGAGGGAACAGAGAGCTAACTTCAGGCCCCTATTTTGAAACTAAGAAGTCCATCAACCTGGCTACTGGGCATTCTTTATTTCTTTATGCAGGAACCACTAAGGACCAGGATGCAGCATATAGTCTAAAGTGAAGAAGCAAGTTCCACTTCCTGTCAGCTGTCAGTCAAAGCCCCCAACATAACATATGTATGCGTGTGTGTGTGTATATGACTATTTGTCACACTATATATGACAAACAAGGTAGAGAAAGATGTGAGATTCTATGACTGAAGAATATCAGTATGCCTGAATTACACACAAGCCTTATTAAAGAAAAGGCAACCCATAGCCAGGCTGCATAAAAAACATGATATAACAAACCCTACCAGGAAACCCAGGCTGCCCCTCTTTGTTCTCTAACCTGTAACACACAGGGTTCTTTTTTTTTTTTTTAAGGAGGAGAGGAGGCGGAAGGTTATTTGAATTTAAATTACTCACGAACACTATATAATCTGTGTGCAGGGAGAAAAAGAACATTCGAGAGTGCCAAGTGCAAGCCTTTGGGACATGTGTGGCTGAGGCAGTAATAGCCCATGGGGCTTTCTCCTTCAGCCTCAGCTTGCTACTCTCATCACTTAGGGGCAAGCAAGCCAGCAGGCAAGGCCCAGGCAACATGAAGGGGCACTGTCTCCTAGGCTGAGGGAGAAGACTGCCCTCTCAAAAGGAAATTAGGATGAAGCAACCCAAAAAAGTGCACAAGACCAGTCATCCACAGAAGTAACCCATCTGAGGAGGGGATTTGGAAAGGTGTTTCTGTCTCACTCACCACTATATTCTCATGGCCAAGCAGTACCTAACCAATAGTGAGTGCTTGGCAAAGAACTATAGATTCAATGGTAACCAGAAAGACTCCTTAGGTTGAAACAGACAGAAGAGTTAGAATCTAGTTGTTCCTACTGTAAACTGTGGTAAAAGGAAGACTGATCTGCAAAGGATATGTAAAAAGGAAGCTAGAGAATGAAAGTGAATCTCTCCAATGCATCCCTGGTGCCCTAATAGACTGACAGGTGTATTTTGGTCAGAATATAGATATAGCCCTAGAAGAACAAGGCTGGAAGGAAAGAGCAGAGGGAAGGAGACAGGAGAATAAATAAGACAGTGTTTACTGAGTGCTTACTACACACATATCTGAAAATCCCAGGCAGTCGCAGGGAGTGGGGGTGGCCGCCAGGGGTTGGTTACAAATGAAGAAATCGGAGCAGAGGTTAAATAACTCAACTCAGATGTCTCACAGCTAGTATATGGTTTGAATTAGGGTATATCAATCTGTAGACAAGAGCTTTCCACCACGCTTCACCTTGACTTCCTCCAGAGCTGACTTGGCTCCCAGCTCACCTTTCCTGGAGTGGAGACAATGCTCCTACCTATCCTCACAAATCAATTTGGTAATCATGTTTCTTAGGGTTAATTAG
Organism: Antilocapra americana; assembly: GCA_007570785.1. Taxonomy (NCBI): domain Eukaryota; kingdom Metazoa; phylum Chordata; class Mammalia; order Artiodactyla; family Antilocapridae; genus Antilocapra; species Antilocapra americana. Next base: position 1,347,667 of record ML661896.1, on the reverse strand, counting down.
TTAACTGGAACTGTAGCTTGATGGTCTCATAAATTTCACATGCTTTAAGTCCCCACTGGGACTTAAACCTGGATGAACTAGCTGAGTTTCCAGACCTACAAAGCTGCCAACCAGTGAGGCCTTGACTAAGCCATCAGCTGGTATGTATCTCTATGACAACTCTCTTTGACACAGCACAGGTTAGGGCTAGGCAAGGAAAAGATAACTTGAGCATGATCTCTGCATGCCCCCAACAAGTTCTCTTCAGATACTGCAAAGGAGGTACCAGGAGCCTCTCCCACTCTGAGTGGTGTCATTAATGCACAGAATCCTCTTTGATGGCAACCTAATTCTGATTTACGTAAGAACAGAAAAAGTAAAATGTCAAAACATTTCTCCTTAATGCTTAGGAACAGTTGAGACTTCCTTCCATGGCGTTCACTGCCTCTCTGGAGCTTCCAGAGACTTTCCACACCATGACACCAGGGGAAACAGAGTGGAAAGGGTAAGATGATTTTTAATACTATATTCTGAAAAGCCCAGTGGTGATGATCAGCCAGTGTTTCTAAAGGAAGTGAATACCCTGGACAAACTCAGGGGAAACTAAGAAGTACTAGAACACACTGTCTCTCAGGGTTTTCTGTTTATTCTGCCTCCTGTATGAGGGCTTTCATCAGCTAAAAAAAAAAAATTTTCAGTGCTTGGAGAAGCTGACAATTTACCCAGGTGCATAACAGCTGCTGGGAAGACCTGTGGGAAGGGGCCACCCGGCAAAGGCGGGCTGTGCACAGTGAGGAGGGTCTCCCAGGAGTGTCCTACATGCCAAACCATATGTTGTCAGGATATTAATCCAAAGCCATCTTGCACACTTTACAATGTTCATTCTCTCTGGGATGTGGAGCATTAAATTATATCCAAGGACTACATGGGTCCTTCCAATTCTATTCCACATTTACTTCTTTGCTAAAAAGATTTGTAACCTGGAAACACAGCCCTCTGCCTAATAGCAGCAATAATATTCAGCAAAGAATAGGAAACCAGACTGTCAATTCAAGCTTCCGTAAAAAGTACTGCCCCTATGGAGCCTTAATTTACCCTACATAGAAAATGCAGAAACCTACTTCTGACCCCCTTTTTTTTTTTCTGGAAAAGACAGGTCTATGTAACTGAGAGTCCTAAAGAGAGAAAGACTAGAAAGAGGAAGGAGAAAACGCCACAGCTCCACCCTGCCCTAACTGAAACATTTCTGGATACCGCTAAGGGAATTCCAAAAAGAGAAGACAACTTCAGTGCTGTAAGAACTTAGAGTGAGGTGCACGAATGTGAAGTACGGCTACCCAGATCGGTCACAGCTCCACCCTGACCATCTGTATGGCGCCAAGTAAGTCACTTAGACTCTACAAACCTCAATTTTTCACCTCTAGAAAGTAGGAATGTTTTAAGGATCAGATAAAATAATGTTATCTGAAAGCCCTTTAAAAATAGTAAAATGTTGAACATACTTTAGGCCTGACTGTCATTCTAAAGACCCCTAAGTGAAAAACCCTAAAAGACTTCTGGAGAACAGAGAAGTGAGGCTGCCACCTCTGAGAGACAATCTACAGTGACTGGGTCCAGGTGTTTACAGAGAAACACATGCTTCAGGAAGAAAGTGACAACAGAGACTCTGACAAGGAGCTCCCACCTGGGCTTGCTCAGGTACATTAAAAAATAACAATATATGTACACAGTTCAAACCAGAGAAAGCACACCAAAGTACACAGCGGAAAGTCAGCCTCCCTCTTCTCCCATTCTCCAGCCACGCAGGGGCTCTCACCAAAGACAGCCACTCTTTTCAGCTTCCCATGTATTCTTCCAGATATTCCATCAGCTACTTTCTGTCACAGATGGGGAGACCACTGGTGGAAACACTTTCTGACCCAGAAGTAATACGAAGCAGTAAGCACTGCCAGGTGCCCCTAGAGATGATGCAAAGAACAGGCCAGCCAGGGGATACGATACGGCCCTGCAAGAGGTTCCACGGAGGTACAGATTTCCTTCCAGCTATTATACTGCTTTGCCCCTTGGCTGACATTTAGGCATTGATTTTGTTCAGTATATTTCACTTTTGGTTGTGCTTGCTCATCCAGAATCCCTTATCAGGGGAGCCTTTAACAGGAATGGTCTCTATACCAGCCTGACCACCAGGCCCTTAGAAGTTGACAGAGGCAAGAACCACTATCAAACCTGTCTTAGCTGAGACTGGACAAAAGAGCAAAAATCACAAAAGTCCCTAGGACAGCATCCTTCTAGGGACAGAATACGAGAGGATGAAGCCCAGACTATACATGGTCTCTACAGCACTCAACCCAAGAGAATTGTTTAGTCACTACACATAGAAAATTACAGGACACTCTCAATCAAAGCTAGGCTTTCACCAAAACTCTCTAAAAAGCTCCCTCAGTTTATGCTCTCCCCTCCCTTTCTTCTTCCACAAAAAAAAATGTGTGGCTAGGAAATTTCAGCCTCAACCCAAGGCCACAAAAGGCAAGCGAATAGGTCAAATCTGGACCACACATGCACTTTGGTAGTCCTTGCAGACATCACATTAGAGTCTGAATTTCTAGCTTCTCTTGTAATATGAGATGCTGCTGCTAAGTCGCTTCAGTCGTGTCTGACTCTGTGCAACCCCATAGACAGTAGCCCACCAGCCTCCTCCGTCCCTGGGATTTTCCAGGCAAGAACACTGGAGTGGGTTGCCATTTCCTTCTCCAATGCATGAAAGTGAAAAGAGAAAGTGAAGTTGCTCAGTCGTGACCGACTCTTAGCAACCCCGTGGACTGCAGCCTACCAAAGCTCCTCCATTCATGGGATTTTCCAGGCAAGAGTACTGGAGTGGGTTGCCACTGCCTTCTCCAATATGAGATGAGGAGGCCACTAAAGCCATACTCACCTGTGGAAAAAAATGGACCAAAAAGTGGCTGTTCCCCACAGAGCACATAAGCACTCCAATTTGACACCCCAACATTTCTTATTGCCTCACATTGTTTCCAACCTGGCCCTGGGAACATCTCTGAGTTGGAGACCCCTGGCCAGTGAGTGACAGAAGGGTGATCAACTGGTAGGCACAGCGACTGACCAAATGGCTGGACTCCTGGATTCAAACACGTGTATTAAACACCCTCTGTATTTGGGTGTTTAATAGAAACACCCAAATATTTGGGTATTTGGGTGTATACAAATATACCCAAATTGGTATTTTATATACCCAAATATTTGGGTATTTGGGTGTATTGGGGTTTTAATACAAAAGCTTGTATTAACACCCTCTGTATTTGGGTATATTTGGGTGTCACAATTCACAGCCAGGAATTGTGCTGGGGCCTGGTACACAAAGAAAAATGAGGGATGCAATTTGTGCCCTCCAAGAATTTCTAATCAAGGTGGGAAGACTGACTCTAAAGGATCAGACTGTTTCAGACACAAAGCACTCTGGGAGTTAAGTGTGCCAGACTCACTGTGATTAGGGATCAAGGAATGTTTCTGGAAAGAACTGGGATTTGAACAGAACTGCTAATCATTTCTCAGGCATTCATGTATTCACTCATACAAAAGCATTTATAGTGTCCATGTTACACAGCATTATACTGGAGACAAAATAAAGTATGCCCATGTCCTTGGGAAGCTCATATAATAACAGACAAAACAACAAACCAGGATAAAGTATGCTGAACTCTATATAATCAAAGTATTGCTATGGAGATACAGATGAGGAGGTATTAGGCAAGGCCCTCTGAAGACAGTGGATCTGCAGAATAAAGTAGGAAATTAAGGAGAGAGTACTCCAGACAAAAGAACTGGCTGAGACAAACATGCAGAATGCTTAGAGGACCACATGGATCAGTTTATCAGGAGCAAACAGTACTCCTATGTAATGACAGAGGATATAATTAAAGTGGTAGGACAGGGACACACTGTGATGGGCATGAACACCAGGACAACTGATACATAGGGAATTTATTTAGCAGTCAGTAGGTGCCACTGAAGACCTCCCTGGTGGCTCAGATGGTAAAGCATATGCTTACAATGTGGGAGACCCAGGTTCGATCCCTGGGTTGGAAAGATCCTCTGGAGAAGGAAATGGCAACCCACTCCAATACTCTTGCCTGGAAAATCCCATAGACAGAGGAGCCTGGTAGGCTACAGTCCATGGGGTCGCAAAGAGTCGGACACAACTGAGCAACTTCACTCAGATGCCACTGAAAACTTCCAAACATGAGTGTTCTCCAATCAGAAATGTATTTAGGAAGACCCTAAGAGCAGTGGTACACAATATCCTGGAGGGAGACAAGAGGAGACTTCTATAAAAACCCAGGCACATGGGGGAAAATTGATACACGTGTATGTATGGCTGAATACCTCTGCTATTTACCTGAAACTATCACAACATTGTTAATCAGCTATACCTCAACACAAAATAAAAAGTTTAAGAGAAAACACTCAGGTGCAGTTCCAGGAAACAGAGGAAGTAGTAAGACAGGATGAGAAAGACACAGCAGAGGCCTGCCCCAAATTGTAAGACAATAGCATCTCTGAAAACATTTTGTGTGTGTGTGAGGTAGTCAGGATTATTTTACATTTGTTTTAATTGGAGGATAATTATTTTATAATATTTCAATAGTTTTTGCCACACAGCAATTCATGAAAACACTCCTTGATTTCTGTTTTCCTACCTACTGGTCTTGCCCCTAAATAATGTGGTTTAACCCTACTTGTTTCATTCAGAAGTAAGGCACACACAATAGTTATGATGTCAGATTTTAAAACTCAGCTTGAAATCAATAAAATGGAGGTGGGGCTGGTTAGTAGCTTCAGGGGCTTTTCCCCCACTTCCACTCCCACTGCTACACTGAACCAGTTGCAAATCTCAAAGCAAAAGAGAGCCAACTTGAGCACAAAATCCGGGTCAGTGTAATTGACTATGCTTCTCTGAGCTCATACAAGGCCAGAAATGGGCATACAAATAAAAAAAAAGCCATGACAGAAGTCAAAGTTCCCTTAATGAGCTAATTGCTTCATGTCTGGCTGAAAAGTAGGAGGCCAGAGACAAGGAGAACACATTGTCTCAGAGGGCTGTAGGCAGGCTCTGGGCCAGCCAGCCCTGCTTCATTAAAATCACCATGTCAGATGCCCCTTGACTAGGTAGCCAGTAGAGAGAGCCTCAAAAAGGTGAGAACTAAGCCAAATAAGGATGGAGGTGGCAAAGAAGCTGCAAAGCCCTTTGCTGTTCACAACTTTTAGTTATTTAGCATAAGCATGATCAATGTAACTGACAGGAATAATAAACCAGCCAACAAAGACAGTGATGCGATGGTTAAGATCACACTTGAACAGTCAGCATAATTTATCCTCTAACCGGGTCAGGAACTGGAAACTATTATTGCTGCCACTATTGATAATATACAGAGCACCTACACTGTGCCAGTGAATGCACTTTCTACACTTCTCAATTCTCAAGACAGCTACAAAAGTAGCTATTACTGTTCCCATTCTACAGATCATGAAATCAAGGCTTAGAGATGGTAAGCATCTTGTAAACCATCTGAAACCTAACAATAGAAGATTAAGAAACCAAATGAGCTGATCCATGAGTGGGGCTTTTTTCAGTTGTAGTTCCCCAGTAGCATATTGGACACCTTCTGACCTGGGCAGGGGGAGGTCATCTTCTGGTGTCATGTATCTTTACTTTTTCATACTGTTTATGGGGTTCTCTCAGCAAGAATACTGGATTGGTTTGCCATTCCCACCTCCAGAAGATTACATTTTGTCAGAACTCCCCACTATGACTCGTCCATCTTGGGTGGCCCTGCACAGCATGTCATATAGTTTCACTGAGTTATGCAAGTCCCTTCACCATGACAACACTGTGATCTATGAAGGGTTGACTGAGGAGGCTTTACAAATAGCTGACGAAAGAAGAGAAGTGAAAAGCAAGGGAGAAAGGCAAAGACAAACCCAATTGAATGCAGAGTTCCAGAGAATAGTTAAGGAGAGATAAGAAGGCCTTCTTAAAAGAACAGTGCAAAGAAGCAGAGGAAAACAACAGAATGGGAAAGATTAGAGGTCTCTTCAAGAAAATTGGAGATATCAAGGAAACATTTCATGCAAGGACAGGTATAATAAAAGACAGAACAGTAAGGACCTAACAGAAGCAGAAGAGATTAAGAAGACATGGCAAGAATATACAGAAAAACTACATTAAAAAGGTCTTAATGACCTGGATAACCACAATGGTATGGTCACTCACCTAGAGCCAGACATTCTGGAGTGTAAAGTTAAGTGGGCTTTAGAAAGCATTACTACAAACAAAGATAGTGGAGGTGATGGGATTCCAGCTGAGATACTTCAAATCCTAAAAGATGATGCTGTTAAGCATCCAGTATGTCAGCAAATTCGGGAAACTCAGCACCGGCCACAGGACTGGAAAAGGTCAAGTTTTCACTGCAATTCCAAAGAAAGGCAACTAGCTCCAATCTTTCCATGAAAGCTGTCAGCTACAGCCGGCCATCTCATAAGAGGGCCAAACAGAGGAGAGGGACAGATGCCTATTCCTAAGGCATCTCCAACCTGGAAAAACTCAATGACCTCTTCAACAGCGGAACTATTTTCACATTTTTCATTGGGTTTGGCATTCAGTAGGACCTTAAGGAAGTAAGCTGAATGGTCGATTATCCTGATGATGACTGCAGACTTTTGAGGGGTGGGAATGGGTAGCAAACTGCAAAGAAGTAACTCTTAGTGATTAAACAGCAACAATAGTTAAGTTACAATGCTGTGTTAGTTTCAGGTGTATAACAGTGATTCAGATAAAGAATATATACATATATAAAGAAAATATATTTAATTGTATATAACATATATGTTTATTCTTTATAGTATAAATATATATACTATAAAGTATATTCTTTAGTGTATATATATACACTTATATATATACACTAAAGAATATATACATATATAAAGAATATATATTTAATTATATATAACATATTTATTCTTTATAGAATAAAGAATATATATACTATAAAGTATATTCTTTAGTATATATATATACTTTATACATATTAGAGTATATATAAAGAACATATATATACTACTAAAATATATATATAAAGAATATGGGCTTCCCTGGTGGCTCAGATAAAGATTTTGACTGCAATGTGGGAGACCTGGGTTCGATCCCTGGATTGGGAAGACCCCCTAGAGGAGGGCATGGCAACACACTCCAGTATTATTGCCTGGAGAATCCCCACAGACAGAGGAGCCCAGCGGGCTACAGTCCATGGGATCACTAACAGTCGGGCATGACTGAGAGACTAAGCACAAAGAATATATATTGTATATACATGCATAGCATGCAACATCTTAGTTCCCCAACCAGGGACAGAATCCAAGCCCCCCACAGTGAAACCACAGTCTTAACCAATGGACAGCCAGGGAAGTCCCTCCTTTATATTAATAGGTTATTACAAGATATTGATAGAGATCCTTGTGCTATACAGTAGGTCCTTGTTATTCATCTATTTTATATACAGTAGTGTGTATCTGTTAATTCCAAACTAATTTATCCCTCCCTCCCTTTCCCCCTTAGTAAACATAAATTTATTTTCTATTTCTGTGTTTCCATTTTGTAAATAAGTTCACTTGTATCACTTCTTTTAGATTCCACATATAGGTGATATTATATGGTATTTGTCTTTATCTGACTTCCTCTATTTAGTATGGTAATCTCTAGATCCATCTATATTGCTGTAAATATCATTATTTAATTCTTTTTTATGGCTGAATAGTATTCCATTGTATATATATATATATATATACATATATATATATATATACCACTTCTACTTCATCCATTCATCTACTGTTGGGACACTTAGGTTGCTTCCATGTCTTGGCTATTGTAAATAATGCTGCTATGAACACTGGACCCCTATGTGGTTTTAAACCACTGTGACATGCCATCCATTCCTTCACTTTTTCTTTTAGAAATGTTTCAAAGGTTTGCTTGGGTCACAAAATAAGGTCCACTGTTTCACTGGCTCCATTCTTTATAGAACACACAGCAGTCTGGCCTGGGCACTACTTTATTGTTTCTAAAACAAGTGGAAACTTCAAATCTATTTCCTTTGGGGTAAGAGCAAGAGGAAACACTTATAAATAGAAGAAAAATCAGTATGACACCCAAAAACCTCACCTGTGAGAGTTGTAAGATAATGAACAAGGCAGTCAATGGAGGCAGGGCCTTCTCCCTCCACAGGGATTTTTAACTGCAATAACATCTTGCATCTTGACAAGGCTCTAAATAATTCCAACAATTTCTATGGCCATGTTCTGCAAGCCCTCTGGCTTGAGTCTCAGCTCTGCCACTAATATGCTGGTGGCCCTAAAAAAGGTATATGGCCCACTTCAGGTGCCTAAGCAGTAAAATAGGAATATATCAAAAGTAAAACTGAAGCACTGGGTGGTGACAGAACTAGAAGGGTACCTTCTGACTCTTCACTCACCCAAGGAGCCTCAAAGAGCCATCCCTTGAATTTGAACCAGATTCAGTCCTGCTGTTTGCAATGAAACTGAATATAAAGACCTCCTAGGATGATCTCTTGAACACAGAAATAATGTGAATTTAGACTGACTATAATCAAAATCAAATCCCATGAGTGTGACATGCAGAGGGTCACAAAATCAATATTAAACTCCTTGCTAAGGAGTTGGCCTCTTATGCTTCCAATGGCTACTACTCCCTGGGTTCAAAGCATGATCAATCAATATTTCTATTGATTGTCCTACTTTTTCTTCCTCTTAACTGAAGCCTGCTAGTTTTCCAGTTTGGTCAGATGGATGCTACCTCCTTGGAAGCCTCACAGAGATAAGAGACATAAGCATGAAACTATTCACAAATGTAAAGAAATGTCCACTTAAAAGTCCACTGGCATCAGCCTTCCTCACCGGACCTTTGGGATGCATTTCTCATCTTCCAGTTTCTAGAACTCCTCTCTCTCACAAGACAGAAAGGGCAGACAACTTGCAGAAGGGAAGTGGCAAGACATGGATCAATTCATTGACTGCTGTATGTTCTTCTACCTGTGATGACAGTAAGCGGTAATTAAAAAGCATAATCGAGAATGCTTTCAGTCAAGACATAGCCAGTAGGAAGACCTCAGAAACATATCCCTTCCCATTTCTCTGTGAATTTGACATGTGACATGGGCTGAACAGACACTACCCAATTTTCAGTCCAAGAACATCTGCTCTCAGCTATGATAAATAAAGGCCAAGGAGGCACTAGAGAAACGGCAAATGCAGTAGCTGAAAACCCTTAAGATTTGGAAAAAACTAAAAACAGCAAAGAATAAACTCAATTCCTATTTGGAGAAGTCCAGATAAAAATATCTCTCCTACCTCCACTCATACTCCATTTCTTCTCCAATTCCCTTAACATCATTAGACTTTGAAGCAGACAATACAGAATAACTCCAGAAAGGGACAAACAACTTCTGCTCTCAATTATTAAGAATAGCAATAAGCAAAAAATAAACAAAATTCTTACTAATCCTCATGCTCACAAACATCTAATGGCCAACAAGTTTACTGGGCCCACCACACCCATTTGGTCATAATCTATACATGACATGGTCAGTGATTAGAAACAGCTCTACTGGTTGGAAAATGAAATTAGTAAGTACAAATCCACAGCTTTGACATTCCAACTCTGGGATCAGAATTGGATTTAAAGCCTGGCTACATCAAACTTTTTGACCTCGATCAAGTCACTTAACCTCACTGAGCTTCAGTTACTTCATCTGTAACATGGAGATAAACTATCTTACAAGGTTAGTGTGAGGATTGAATGAGATTAATATTCTCCTGTTTTTACTAGTGTGGTGTTTGAGGTATTGAAAAAGCTTATGGTAACAGCTGGAACTTCTAGATAAAAAACAAGCCCTGATGCACAAGAAAAGATATTCAACATTACTAATTATTAGAGAAATGCAAATCAAAACTACAATAAGATGTCATCTCACACCGGCCAGAATGGCTATTATCAAAAGAAATCCACAAACAACAAATACTGGAGAGTGTGTGGCAAGAAAGGAACCCACCTACACTGTTGGTGGGAACGTATATTGGCCCAGCCACTATGAAGGTTCCTTCAAAAAAAAAAAAAAAACTAAAAACAGAGCTACCAAATGACCCTGCAATCCCTCTCCTGAGCATATATCCAGAGAAAAACATGATCTGAAAGGATACATACACCCCAATGTTCATTGGAGCACTGTTTACAATAGCCAAGACATGGAAGCAACCTAAATGTCCATAGACAGAGGAGTGGATAAAGATGTGGTACATACACCCAATGGAATATTACTCAGCCATTAAAAATAATGAAATAATACCATGTGCAGCAACACGGATGAACCCAGAGATTGTCATACTGAGTGAAGTCAGACAGAGAAGGAGAAATATCATGACATCCCTTAAACGTGGAATCTAAAAAAAAAAAAATGAGACAACCTACCTACAAAACAGAAAGAGACTCACAGACTTAGATAACAAATTTATGGATTCTGGGGGGAAGAGATAATGAGTTTTGGATGGACATGTGCACACTGCTATATTTAAAATGGATAACCAACAAGGACCTACTGTACAGCACAGGGAACTCTGCTCAGTGTTATGTGGCAGCCTGGATGGGAGGGGGGTTTGGGGGAGAATGGATACATGTAGTTGTATAATTGAGTCCCTTGGCTCAAAACTATCACAACATTGTTAATTGGCTGCTGCTGCTACTAAGTCGCTTCAGTCATGTCCAACTCTGTTTGACCCCATAGACAGTAGCCCACCAGGCTCCCCCGTCCCTGGGATTCTCCAGGCAAGAACACTGGAGTGAGTTGCCATTTCCTTCTCCAATGCATGAAAGTGAAAATGAAGTTGCTCAGTCGTGTCCGACCCTTAGCAACCCCATGGGCTGCAGCCTACCAGGCTCCTCCGTCCATGGGATTTTCCAAGCAAGAGTACTGGAGTGGGTTACCACTGCCTTCTCCATTAATTGGCTATACCCCAATAAAACAAAAAAAAGTTAAAAAAATGAGCCTTGATGACCATATGAGTGAGACCATATAGGATAAGACCATGCATTCTCAATGAGGGCAAAATCACCCCCAAAGGGGTGAAAATTGATTTCTGAGGAAGAAAAAAAATCTTAGATATTATAACAGTTCGTGGCCCAAAGGGCCACAGTACATAAACAGATACACAGTATATCTGTTGTATTAAAATTCCAATTGATTGAAGGCAGAGGGGCAATTAGGGGAAAAAATGTCTCAAAAGGTGCTAATGAAAAAAAGGTTGAGAGACATCAGATAAGATGTCCAAAGGGACAACTCAGTTTCCAAAAGAACCTGATCATATTGGCACCCTAATCTTTCACTTCCAGCCTCCAGAACTGCAGGAAATAAGTATGTGTTATTTAAACCACCCAATCTATGGTGTTCTATTACAGCAGCCCATAATGGACTAAGTTACTTCTCAAGGCCTCAAATTGTTTCTAGGACACTATCAGGAGATTGAGGGCAGACATGACCAACCAACACAACCACACCCTTGTCCATCAGTCTGGGCTAAATATAGTTCAGTTGTTCCTGGATTCTGTCTCCAAGGTAGAAAATTGCACAAGTGAGGATGCCAGCTGTAAACTCTTCACAAATCAGGAAAATTCTAGCAGGTTCTTCACATGTGTCCTGAGTAACTTCCCTCTTTTATGTAGTTTTTATTCCAAAGACAAATTCAATTACTGTTGAAGCTGGTCATCAGGGGTCACCCAGCGACTTACCTAAATGACAAACAGCTGTGCTCCTTCCCTACTTGGCAGTAAAACCCTTGGTGGAAGTAAATGAAGAAAAGGGCAGGATATGCCTTCCTTACACCACATATAATTAAAGTAAGAAGCTCTATGTTGCAGAAGACTAAGACTTGCAGCTTAAAGCCGACTCAGAGAAGGATAAAGAATTCATCCTCGCTCAGAAAGAGAAAAGATTAGCTCACAAGGACAGGTCTCCAAACTGACTCCAAATCCAGGAGTTAGAGATGACTGTGCTACAGAGCATGATCCAAACACCAGCTGAGGCCCCACAGAAAAATCCCCAGGAATCCACAACCAAGGGGCTGGCATTGTAAGAATGTTCAGATTAGCTCTCGTGAAAAGAGGCTTACTTCAAGAGACTGGCAGACAGCCTCCACAGCACAGCATTACTCAGGAAAGAATAGAAAATGAATGAAAAAAAAAGACAGGAGGCAGGATGAGAAGGTCAGAGCATAAATCTACAAACATAATGAAATGACAATTAGAAGGCATCCGCCTATTTGGAAAAAGATACAACTTGCCTTTACAAACTCTCTTGCCTTTTTGAATATTTTCATTAATAGCAAATCTTTATTGAGGGTGAAAACAGTTACTGCATTCCTGTGTCCCAAAAGCTTCATACGTACTATCTCATTTAACCACTCTTCAAAGTATTATTCCCATTTTTATCCACTGGAAAACCAAACCTTAGAAGTGAAATAACTTGTTAGAGGTCATATTGCTAATAAGTGATAGACTCAGAATCAAAACTCATGTTCAGGGAATTCCCTAACAGTCCAGTGGTGAGGACTCCATGCTTTCATGGCCAATGCTTTCAGGTTCAATCCCTCATGGGGAACTAAGATCCCACAAGCCACGCAACATGCTCATCCCCATCTAAAAAGAAAAAAACTTCACATTACCACTAGGTCCACTTCAAATGAACTGTTAATTCATCTGAGGTCACGTGACAGGTTGCCTAACCATCCCATTTGTAGTTTAAAAAAAAAAAACAAAGAACAGCAGCAACTGTATGGTGTCATGTATTAATGAAACTGATCTCTCACATGGTTCAAAAACATCTCTGACAATTTCAAGATGGATTTTCAAAACTATTTTGTACAAAGGCCATATCAAAAAAAATTTTTTTAATGGGACTTCCCTGGAGGTCCAGTGATTAAGACTTTACACTTCTGATGCAGGTTTGATTTCTGGTTGGGAAACTAAGATCCCACAAGCTAAGTATGGAGGCAAAAAAGAAAAAAACAAAAGGCCATTATCAGGATGCCACCCTCAATCTCCACCACTTAAATATGCCATTCTAAAAGAGAACAATACTCACTGAGAATTAAGTTCTGGCATGCTTATTTTAAAACCATTTTGTTACTTAGCAGTTTTTTAATTACTCTTTTCTCCTGTCAATGAAACACACCAGGGCTCAAAATTGGCCTCTGCAGAAAAGTAATAGCTGGCATTCAAAAACATCAGGCAAGAAGAAGAGAACAGGAATCAAAGGACAAAGCTCATTCCTGGGCTACCACATCTCTACTAACATACTACCCATTCTCACCATCTGTGAAATGGGGGCAGTAAGTCTTATTTGTTGTCAATTTCACCCGAACAGCACATGTATTAATCTGCAGATTAAATCCACTAAACACCCAAAAGAACAGTAAAAATAAGTCTGATATGGCAACACCTTAAAAACCCAAGGCCCGGGCTTCCCTAGTGGCTCAGTGGTAAAGAATCCACCGGCTAGTGCAGGAGATATGAGTTCCATCCCTGGTCCAGGAAGATTCTCCCTGCTGCAGGGAAACCAAGCCCAAGTGCACCATAACTACTAAGGCTGTGTTCTCGACCCAAGTGCCCCAGCTACTGAAGTCCAAGCCCCTAGAATCCCTGCTCCACAGCAATGAGAAGCCAGCACACCACACTAGAAAGCAGCCCCCGCTCTCCGTAACTAGAGAAAAAGCCCATGCAGCAATGAAAACCAAGCATAGTCAAAAATAAGTAAAAAAAAAAAAATTTAATTCCATTTAGAAACAAGCCCAAGGACCAAGTTCTCAACTGAAGCCACAGACCAAGTCCTGATCCATTCCACACAAATATCAATCCTGATATCCTCCTGTCCTAGCTCCCATCAAAATCCTATCCAATCTCCAAATCTGGCTATAATTTTATCAGAAAGGAAACTTGGGTGGGTTGAGAGCTAAAAAGACACACAGATACAAAACACATCTTTCACACTGTCTAAACAAACATTGTGTTTATAAATATCAACTTATTCTCTTGGCAAACATGATGGATTCATTCTTTTCCTGCTTACCTAGTCTAGGTTTAATCTAACTTTCTAAATCCCCAAAAACAGTTTGTTGTTTTGTTTTATTTAGGTTGGAAAGCCAGTTGGACTTGAATTCAAGGCCAAGTATTCTAAAATATTTATTTAAAACACTAATCTTACATGTGAATCATATATTTTAAGTTATTTAAGGTACCAAACAGCCCTCTAGCTACTCTAGTGCAAAAGAAACCACCCACCCCACTAACTTCGCAGGTGCTGGGCATTTCCTGATTACCTTGTTTTTCCCACATGTGGCTCATAGTTCAAATGATTTTCTATTGCTTTCTGTAGCAGAGAATTTCAAAATGAAGACTCGGTACCACCTGAATCAGAACCACCTGGGGAGAACTGCAGGTACCCATGCCTCACTTTATCCAAAATGCCTGAAAATAATGCCCAGAGATAAACACAACCCTGTGGGTGATTTGAAACACACCAGGGATACGCACAACCTTCTGGTGATTTGAAACACACCAAAGTCTCTAACTCCGACTTTACAGGCAAGTATTTCATCTACCTAGGGCAAAGGAAAACACAAGACAGAAGTGGAAATACAACGCAGGTAGCTTTCAATTCCATATGGTGAAGAAACACCAGAATGTCAACCCTGGAGCATCTGGACAAATGAATAAACTGAGACCGGGAGAAGAGAATAGGGAAGGAAACTAAAACAAATTAAAAGCCTATCTCGGACCCCGACTGCCTCATCTCCTGGTATTCAAGCAGGTATCCTGGAGACGTTCTGAGTGGGAAAGATAGGGAAGACAGCCTTGGGCTGAGAGGCCAGGTCAGCAGAAAACTAGTGAGTCCAGAGCCCACTTACACGTCCCGCTTCAGAGACACTGGTGGGATGTGTAGGGACCCCGAACAGTGCTGGGAAGGCGCCAGGGCCGCTGGCGGGTAGAGACCGGGGCAGCGCCCTGGGCCGCCAGCCCAGGCCCAGGGCCGGGTGGCCTTCCTGCCCCTACCTTCGGCTTCCCGCCCGGCAGCCCAGGGGCAGACACAATCCCCACAATTCCAGGCGGCCGCAGCAGCAACCAGCTCCCCGTACGCAGACGCGACGGCCACCGTCAGAACCCGTGAGCGCGCGGCTATTATGTCACTTGCCTCACCCAATTGTCGCCTTCCAGAAGAGCCGACCGACGTCCCACCCCCCTGCCAGCACTCGGAGTTGTTAACCCCGCCCCTCTCTCTTCTGTTAAGTCCCGCCCCCTAGCGTCCACCTGCGCGAACCTCCTGGACCTTGTTTAGCCCAAATATCCTTCCGCCAGTGTGAGATACTCGCGGGACCAGTTTGCTTCTAAGTCAGAGAGAAATAGAACTTTGAAGGTTCGTCTCTGATTTCCCAACAGCTTCTTCTTCGCGGAAGAATCATCAGAAAGAAACTAGAGGTGGCACTGCACCAGAAGTCCAGTGGTTAAGACTCAGTGCTTCCACTGTAGGGGCATGGGTTCAATGCCTGGTCGAGGAGACTGCAAGCCTCGTAGCTGAGACAAAAAAAAAAGAGAAAGAAAGCAGAGGGATAGGGAGTGGAAAAAATCAAACTAGTGTGACTCAGCTGGGATAAAGCAGTAAATGGGCTTCCCTGGTGGTTCAGAGGGTAAAGAGTTTGCCTGCAATGTGAGAGACCTGGGTTAGATCCCTGGATCGGGAAGATCCCCTGGTGAAGGAAATGGCAACCCACTCCAGTAGTCTTGCCTGGAGAATCCCCATGGACAGAGGAGCCTGGTAGGCTACGGCCCACAGGGTCCCAAAGAGTTGGACACGACTGAGCGACTTCTCTTTCTTTTAAGTCTCAAACAATAAACAGTCATTTTAGAAAATTCATACAGAATAAGGCACCTGCAAGTCACCTATTTTGTATACGCATGTATTGTATGAATTGACAACGACCAATTATTTTAAAAATGAAAGTTACTTGCAGCTCTAATTCTGCTCTACCACCAAATGTCTTATTTATATATGCCAGGTTTTGCATATACATTATATTTACTTCTCATAACTTTTCCAAGATCAGAATTGTCACACACACACCCCTTTTCATAGATGGGGAAGCTATGGCTCAAAGAGGTTGAAGGACTTATGCAAAGTCATACAGTCACAAAGTGCTAGAACTGGGAATTTAAGTCTGATTTGGATGCCTGCGAAAGTCCTATTCTCTTTTCATAGTACCTTCTTGCCTGGAAGGGCTTAGTGTTAGTCGCTTAGTCCTATCTGACTTTTTGAGACCCCATGGACTGTAGCCACCCAAGCTCCTCTGTCCATGAAATTCTCCAGGCAAGGATACTGGAGTAGGTAGCCATTCCCTTCTCCAGGGGATCTAGGCTTCAGTGAGTACTGTCAGTTTATTAGAAAGACCTATGTAAGGCATTTCACTGGGACTGAGTGGGAAAGGACAGGGAACTGCTCACTTTTCCCATGGAACACTCAGGAGACCAGTGAGAGTAGCTGGACCCAGGAATAATTCTAGTTTGTGTCACTGCCTAGTACCATGAAGACAGGTAATAAATGTTCAACAAATATTTATTGCATCTGGGATACATTGCAGAGTGAACATATAAATTACAATTGAGCCTGGCACAAGTTATAAAAAAGATACTAATAAAGTACTACAAGAGTAAGAAGCTTAAAAATAGAATAAGCTCAAATCTCAGAATTCATACATAAATGCATGAGCCAAGAGAAGAGTCTAGCTGGACAGAGAGCAGCCAGCACTCACAGGAGCCTGGCTTCCTTCTTGGGAAAGATCTAACCAGGTCAAGTATGTACAGAAGGGAAATTCCATGTCCCCCAATCTCCAAACCTTTAAACGCTCTGTTTGAGAGCCTCCCTCCCAGGGGAATTAGCTCTGAGTTCAAGCCTTTTGACCTGCTAAAATCAATGTGCAGGGCTGGGCCTAAGTAGACTGTCTTTATTCTCATGGCCCCAAAATAAGGAGGACCACTGTAAAGGCAGAAAGTTTGAAATCCAGGGATCAGATTGGGTGGTAGGATCCCATTGGTCTCTTCTCTTTGTTTCCCTGTATTACTCTTGGCATTGAGCAGAAGTAAATTTTAAATTTCCTTTTAAATAAATAAACAACCACTAAAAATGCCTTCTGTCCCTTAAAGCTCTGTTGGAGAGTTTCTAAGTTCCTTCTTCTGCTCCCCAGAAGAGCAACACCTTTGAAAGGTAAAGGGCCTGAGGAACGCTCAGGAAAAAAAAAGAAAACCACAGCACCCACCCCAGGGCCCGAGCTAGGCAGAGATTTATATGTTTAACCGCCTTCCTTAACAAGCAAAATGCGTGAGTGGATCATTTCTCCTCTGAACAACCTTTTTCACTCCCCCAAAAGCCTGATACCTAGCTGTGTGAAAGCATCCTGGCATCAGGAATTGGCTCACTGGTCTCTCTGGGTGGCCTAGAATGTTGAGTGTCAGGAGTTGGAGCCCTAGCTCTCTGTCTCACCACCCTATTCTCCTGCTCCCCTCCTCTCTGTGTGCCCCTCAATCCCAGCTCTCACCATACACTTTAAATACTGCTGCCAGCAATCACTTCTGGACTCTAGACATTTTATTTACTTGAACATGAGTACCAAGCTACATGCCAGCAACTGGCTGTGAGGATACAGCTATGATAGTATCCCACCTGTTCTTACCCTCAAAGAGCTCTAAGTCAGATGAGAGATTCAGAAATGTAAACAGATCAAATCAACCCAGCAAGGGCCATAAAACAGAAATATTAACAAACAGCTATAAGAATAAGCCCACTCTGTTCACACTGCTGTCTATCTTTCCAGATCCCTTATGTGAATAAAACTCTCACATTCGTCATCTTGTTTCTTTCAGACAGCCCTATGAGGCAGATGGGGCCGATTTTTATCACCATTTTATAAATAAAAGAAAAACTTTTCTCTCCGAACTCTTCTGAGCTGTGCTGTCCAACACAGTAGCCAATAGCCATGTGTACTATTTAGATTTAAATTAATTAAAATTAAATAAAATTTAAAACTTGGTTTCTTAGTCACACTGGTCACATTTCAAGTGTTCAAGAACCACATATGGCTAATGTCTACCACACTGGACAGTACAGATTATGAAACATTTCATCACTGCTAAAAGCGCTATTGGACAACGGTGCTTTAGAGGTCCCAAGAGCCTGAGAGGCAATGCAAGGGCAGGAGTGTAAAGCAGAGAGAGCTCTCTGCATTCTGGAAAAGTAAATCAAGAGCCAACATGGAAGAAGCAAGAAGCTGATGGGGTACTTCCAAGGAGACAAGAGGAACTGGCCATAAGAGCCAGGGTTCTCTACTTCCTGGGCTGCACTCAACTGGAGTAGATGGCACAGGCAAAGCAGGGCAAAGACCAGATGACCTCTGCCCTGAGACCTGGCACACTTGAGCCCATAAACAGCTTTCTTGGTGGCAGTCAGAAATTTTAGATCTCTCTATCCCAGGAGACATGAAGAACCCCAGTGTCTGTGCTTTGCTCTATCTCTGATGCATTTCTGAAAAGGAAAATTTTAAAAACAGTGTTTTCAGCCCCTGTGAAAGGCTTGTGAGGCCTCTGGATAGCAGCCTCCCACCTGCTAGAAGGCTTTGGCATCTCCAGGGGGGGGCTGACCAGAAAAAAGGTCAGTAAATTTAAGCTGCATTTGCTTTCAGCTGAACAGGCCTCTCTGGCTCAAAGGGAGAACATGCAAAAGAAGAGACTTAGAAGACAGACAAGATTTCAAAGGGTTCTCACCAAACAACTTCCACTGAGGCCAAAGTTAAACCCCAAGAACCCCAAGGAACACCTTCAACCACACATCTACTGAAGTACACAGACATCTGACACAAATAAACTGCCTACAGTCACTCACAAAGGCATCAAATCACAGGAACACACACACACAGTTAGGGCAGACACAGCTATAGCTGCATAACAAAGCATCCACGTTTATTTAACAATTTGGGCAGGGCTTGGTAGGGAAGAACAGACTCTGTCTGTGCACTTTCCCCTGGGAGTGGCTCCACTAATGCACAGTGCTCACTCACATGACTGTCAGGTAGGACCTCAGCTAGGGGTGTCAGCCAAGACACTAATAAGTGGCCTCTCCCTGTAGCTGCTTGGCCTCCTCACAACCTGGTGGCTGGTTTCCAAGAATGAGCATTCCAAGAGAACCAAGCATTAAGGTGCCTGGTATTTTTATGATCTAGTCTCAGAAGTCATGTAGTATCATTTCTGCCACATTCCATTGGTTGAGGGAGTCACAGAGGTCTGCCTACATTTGAGGAGAAGGAAGGGGAGCCCACCTCTTGATGGGAGGAGTGTCACCATCATCTTGTAAAGAGAACATGTGGGATGGGATATATCACGGCAGCCACCTCTGGAGAATACAGTTGCCCACAAGCCCCATACCTTGGCACAAACACCCACACTCGTGCACCCAGATTACACATCCAGATTAATAATACACACTGCACAAACACATGTTTACATGTATAGATAAATTAAAACATCCTGAATTTACATATATGAACTCTGTTACATATTGATATGCACATTGCCACAGACACTTTTCTCTGTAGTTACACAATTAGACATATCTAGTGAAACATGCAAACATGTACGTATAAAGTAGCCTTGAAAGCCAATCAGAGACCCTAGGGAAACCAGACTGGTGACAGATGGAGTATAACCTAAATGTCAGGGGTCCCCTCATTCTGCTCCATTTCCCCACCAAGAAGCCATACTGCAAAAGCATCAGGGTGAAATGCAGGATATGGTGAAGGCATTGTAGGGTGATAGGGGAGTACATAAACACCACACACCCTGCAGCAGACAACCTGACAGACTACCTGAGCCATTCCTCCTCCACCTTCTTGTACATGCCTCATCTATGTCACCTCCATGGATCATATTTTACTATTTTCTTTCCCTTGCACAGTATTCAGTCATCTAGTTCACATCTCTGTCTCCTAGATTGTCCCTCAAGCTTCCAAATTCCTCATCCACCCCTTAACTATACACTTTAGGTTTTCCCAGACCCATAGTAAGGGACTGATGTAAAGACAAACAGGCAGGACTGGAACTGGAACCAAGTGGTCTGAAAATGGGCTACTCTTTCATCTCTCCTTCTCAAAGACCACTTGTTCTCTTACTCTTGACATCTGCATCATACTGAGATGTCTAACTGGCCAAGACAGTTTAACTGTACATTCCAAATCTGGGGCAATCCGGGTTGACTGTAATAGCTCATTGCAGTCTCCATGGCCCACCTCTGGAAGAGCCCTAAGAATCAGGCCACTGCAGGTCTGCTGTAGGGCAGGGAGCCCGTGTGGATCTGCTACTGGTCCAGTCTGTGCCTACCCCTATACAAGGGCCAAGCAGGGAGTTGCAGGAGGGATGGTGTCTGCTACAAGGGAATCCTGGGCATGGTGGGTACAGTGACTGACCACACCAACACAGACCTGGGTCAGCAGGCCAGTGATGGAAGAATACTTCCCTCATCTGACATTGGCCCCGGTGAAGGTCTCCAAGCACCAAAGCTTTGGGAGATCACATGTAGAGAATAAGTCCTGCCATGTGGCATGTCACAGAACACTGGATCATTAAATCCAATATGGTTGTTAGCAGAGAGCCTAGATTTGGGGTTGTGGAGTGATTTAAGAACAGACTTTGAAATCAGACAGACATTTTAAGTCCCGACTGCTCCTCACTAGCTCAGCAAGTTGCTTTAACCTTAACCAACATCAGGGATGTGTTTCCTTATTTGTAAAAAGAATATAATATTAGTACTCACCTCAATAATTGTTATGGATATTAAATAGGATAATATATATAAAGCATTCAGCCTGGTGCTTAGCACAGTAACTGCTGAGTAGTTCTTAGCTATTAGTACTATTCTTTTCCATGCCTGTTGGCCACACAGACATTGTGCTAGAGGCTGGGCAAAGTTAAATGACACAAATATATACTCATGAGTACTTATAGACTCACAAAGAGATCCTGCTTTATATCCTACTTATATTCTAAGTAATTATCCCACTCCCAGATGTACACACACTACACATGCATTATACATCATGCTCAGAATATACAGGCGCTTTTGTGGAAAGATTGGAAGAAGAGGTATTACTCAGGCAGACAAATCCTTCCTCCAGTCAAAAATGAGACACAAAAAATGAAAGGTATGGCAATGCCTCTGGGAAAGAGGGTTTCAAGAGGGCTCTTCCAGGGAAGAGGATACTGCATTTTCTGAGTTGGGTAAGAGTGACAAGTTGAATGTGATTTCTCTCAGCAGTGTTTTGATTACCCCATATGTTGGAGCAGACAACGGGCCAGCTCAGGTGACAAGGGGCTGGTCACATGCAACTAATCATTCTTATTTGTTTACCTAGTGTGGTTTCTCATTTCCCAACAGCCTCTGCAGAGATGCCTAGGGTGGGAGGAATTGGCACCAAGATCATTATGGAATTATGAGACCCACCATTAGAGCCACTATGGAGAAATAAATCTTCCCTGGCTAGAATTTCACTACATGGCCATGGTACACCCTTCTAATGTCTGTTCCTCAGGAACCGGGCTGAGGAATGGGGTAAGGGTGAGGGGTCCTTCCCCATCTCCTGGGGATCTAGGGGTTCTGGCCTTGTCCATTCCTCATCCTAAGGAACAATGACAATAATGACAACCTAAAGTTAAAAAGAACTTTACAGTTTTTTAACACTTTCTAAGATTCACTATACGATTTAATTCTCACAGGAATCCTATGAGATGCAGGATACATTGTCCCTCACTAACCAAAAAGGAAACTAAAGTTCAAACACTTTGAGAGATACGACACAGTAGAGAAGACTCACCGTAGTCCCAAAATGGAACATATGGAAAGGAGTGCTTCTAAGAGTTCAATTAGACCTCAGCCTTGATCAAGCTGCAAATCAAATATTTTTTATTATAAATAGCTCAGATTTTATCTACTACAGTATATCCATTAGTTAACTAACTTATTGAGTTAATATGCCAGGTGGTGTGCTAAGAGTTGGCAATACAATGGTGAGTGAGCTGACTTAGTCCTCAAGTTAATTAAGGAAAATCTCAATGTTTTTAAATTCCTGTCATTCAGAGGTGGGTTATATTTCCCCTCCCTTTGAATCTGGCTTGGCCTGTGACTACTTTGACCAATGGGGCATAGAAAAGGTGACACTCTCCAATTATAAGCCCTCTTTGAGAGTTTCCATTTTGGTTTTTTGGATATCTGACCCACTCTTATTAAAGTCCAATCACCCTGAAGGATAGACAGTGTGGACAGAGGCCCAGATGAACCCAGGCTTCCAGCCATCGTACCAAGGTACCAGATATATGAGTGAAGCCTTCTTGGACCCTCTCAACCACACTAGCTTCTAGCTGAGTGCCAATGAGCAGTGCTAGTTAATATCACATGGAAGAATCATCCAACCAAACCTCTTCTGAAGTCCTGATGCATAAAATCATGAGATGTAACAAAATGGGTGTTTTGGCAAATCTTTTCTATAAAGGGCCAGATAGTAAGTACTTTAGGCTTTGTGGGCCATGTACCATCTCTGTCACATATTATTCTTTTGGGGGGGTTTCTTTTAACCCCTTAAGAATGTGGGAAAAAATTCTTAGTTTTTCGGTTATACAAAAACAGGTGGTAGGCTAGATCTGGCCCCAGGGACCTACTAAGCCAGCCTCTGCTGTAGGCCATTAAGGTTTGGAGTTGTTTGTTAATTAGAAATAGCTAAGTAGAATAGTCCATTCCTTCATGAAGCTAGAAGACTTCAAGGAAGACAATGTAAAACAAAAAAAAAGTTACTAATTAATCAAATTGCTACACATGCTCCAGGTGCCATGGGACTTTAACATCACTAATCAATTCAGTTCAGTTCTGTCACTCAGTTGTATCCGACTCTACCACCCCGTGAACCGCAGCATGCCAGGCCTCCCTATCCATCACCAGCTCCCAGAATTTACCCAAACTCATGTCCATTGAGTCAGTGATGCCATCCAACCACCTCATCCTCTGTTGTCCCCTTCATGTTCTGCCCTCAATCTTTCCCAGCATCAAGGTCTTTTCAAATGGGTCAGCCTTTTGCATCAGGTGGCCAAAGTATTGGAGTTTCAGCTTCAACATCAGTCCCTGCAATGAACACCCAGGACTGATCTCCTTTAGGATGGACTGCTTGGATCTCCTTGCAGTCCAAGGGACTCTCAAGAGTCTTCTCTAACACCACAGTTCAAAAGCATCAATGGCTCCCCACAAAAGCAACATTTATACTGAGACTTGAAGGATGACTAGAAGTTTGCAGACAAAAAGAAACAAAAGAGAATATAATAGGTCCACCATTTTGGATCAGTGTGGGACTCTCTGAAAGGCAGTGCTAGTTTCAGAGCCCTCTCTTGGATTGACCAACGACTTCTTTCTCCATCCACTCTTCTTCTGCCTCCTTTCTTTCATAAATATTGTTCCCTAATAAACATCTGGAACCCTGAACTCTGTCTCAGTTTCTTTCTCCGGATAATCCAACCCATGACACTTGCTAAAACAAAAAGGGAATTTAAAGACTCATGTAAGTGGAGAGGCCACAGGTATACTCCTGAGTTTCAACAGAGGTAGACTTAGAGCTGCAACTATGGTGACCAATGTGGAACAAAGGATTTTCAGTCCTAAAACCAGGAAAATCACACGCAAACTCCAATGTATAACCAGGTCTTGAGGACTTCCCTGATAGTCCAGTGGTTAAGAATCTGCCTGCAAGGAGATCAGACCAGTCAATCCTAACAGAAATTAGTCCTGAATATTCATTGGAAGGACTGATGCTAAAGCTGAAGCTCTAATATTTTGGCCACCTGATGTGACGAACTGACTCATTGGAAAAGATCCTGAGGCTGGGAAAGATTGAAGGCAGGAGGAGAAGGGGACGACAGAGGATGAGATGGTTGGATGACATCACTGACTCGATGGACGTTAGTTTGAGCAAGCTCCAGGAGTTGGTGATGGACAGGGAAGCCTGGTGTGCTGCAGTCCATGTGGTCGCAAAGAGCAAGACACGACTGAGCTACTGAACTGAACTGAATATTGTACAGTTATCACCATTATCTAATTCTAAAACATCTTCAGCACCTCAAAGAGAAATCCCACACCCATTAGTGATCATTCCCCATTCTCCCTCCCTCCAATCTCTGGCAGTCATGAATGTACTTTCCATCTCTATAGATTTACATCTTCAGGATATTTCATATAAACGTAATCATACAATATATGGCCTGTCTTCTTTCACTTAGCACAGTGTTTTCAAGTTTTACCCACACTGTAGCATGAACTAGTGATTCATTCCTTTTTGTGGCTGAATAATATTACCTTTCTATGAATATACCAACATTTTGTTTATACACTCATCAGATGATGGACATTTGGGTTATTTCCATCTTTTTATTGTTATGAATAATGCTGCTATGAACATTCACATACAAGTTTTTATTTGAAGACCTGTTTTCAATTCTCTTAGGTATATACCTAGGAGTAGAATTGCTGGGTCATACGGTAACTATCCATGTTCCCATTTTTTAATCAATCACTGTGGCCTGGTCATAGCAAATACTCTCTTCCAACAACACAAGAGAAGACTCTACAAGAGAAGACTCTACACATGAACATCACCAGATGGTCAATACCAAAATCAGATTGATTATATTCTTTGCAGCCAAAGATGGAGAAGCTCTAGACACTCAGCAAAAACAAGACCGGGAATGACTGTGGCTCAGATCATGAACTCCTTATTGCCAAATTCAGACTTTGAAAAGAAGGAAAGTAAGGAAAACCACTAGACCATCCAGGTATGACCTAAATCAAATCCCTTACAATTATACAGCGGAAGTGAGAAATAAATTTAAGGGACTAGATCTGATAGAGTCCCTGATGAACTATGGACAGAGGTTCATGACATTTTACAAGAGC
Source organism: Antilocapra americana (assembly GCA_007570785.1). Lineage (NCBI taxonomy): Eukaryota > Metazoa > Chordata > Mammalia > Artiodactyla > Antilocapridae > Antilocapra > Antilocapra americana. Next base: position 1,322,528 of record ML661896.1, on the reverse strand, counting down.
CAGGGATCAAGATCATCCTTAAGAAAAAGAAATGCAAAAATGCAAAAGGCCTATCTGAGGAAGCCTTACAAATAGCTGTGAAAAGAAGAGAAATGAAAAGCAAAGGAGACAAGGAAAGATACATCCATTTGAATGCAGAGTTCCAAAGAATAGAAAGAGAGATAAGAAAGCCTTCCTCGTTGATCAGTGCAAAGAAATAGAGGAAAATAGAATGGGAAAGACTAGAGCTCTCCTCAAGAAAATTAGCGATACCAAGGAAACATTTCATGCAAAGATGGGCTCAATGAAGGACAGAAATGGTGTGGACCTAACAGAAGCAGAAGATATTAAGAAGAGATGGCAAGAATACACAGAAGAACTATACAAAAAAGATCTTCATGAGCCAGATAATCATGACGGTGTGATCACTCACCTAGAGCCAGACATCCTGGAATGTGAAGTCAAGTGGGCCTTAAGAAGCATCACTACAAACAAAGCTAGCAGAGGTGATGGAATTCCAGTTGAGCTATTTCAAATCTTAAAAGATGATGCTATGAAAGTGATGCATTCAATGTGCCAGCAAATTTGGAAAACTCAGCAGTGGCCACAGGACTGGCAAAGGTCAGTTTTCATTCCAATCTCAAGAAAGGCAATGCCAAAGAATGCTTAAACTACAATACAATTGCACTCATTTCACACGCTAGTAAAGTAATGCTCAAAATTCTCCAAGTCAGGTTTCAACAGTACATGAACCATGAACTTCCAGATGGATTTAGAAAAAGCAGAGGAACCAGAGACCAAATTGCCAACATCTGGTGGATCATCGAAAAAGCAAGAGACTTCCAGAAAAACATCTATTTCTGTTTTACTGACTATGCCAAAGCCTTTGACTGTGTGGATCACAACAAACTGTGGAAAATTCTTCAAGAGATGGGAATACCAACCACTTGACTTGCCTCTTGAGAAACCTGTATGCAGGTCAGGAAGCAACAGAACTGGACATGGAACAACAGACTGGTTCCAAATAGGAAAAGTAGTACATTAATCATCAAGGCTATACATTGTCACCCTGCTTATTTAACTTATATGCAGAGTACATCATGAGAAACGCTGGGCTAGATGAAGCCCAAGCTGGAATCCAGATTGCTGGGAGAAATATCAATAACCTCAGATATGCAGATGACACAACCTTTATGGCAGAAAGCAAAGAACTAAAAAGCTTCTTAATGAAAGTGAAAGAGGAGAGTGAAAAAGTTGGCTTAAAGCTCAACGTTCAGAAAACTAAGATCATGGCATTTGGTCCCAACACTTCATGGCAAATAGATGGGGAAACAGGGGAAACAGTAACAGACATTATTTTGGGGGCTCCAAAATCAATGCAGATGGTGACTGCAGCCATGAAATTAAAAGATGCTTACTCCTCAGAAGGAAAGTTATGACCAACCTAGACAGCATATTAAAAAGCAGAGACATTACTTTGTCAACAAAGGTCCGTCTAGTCAAGGCTATGGTTTTTCTAGTGGTCATGTATGGATGTGAGAGTTGGACTATAAAGAAAGCTGAGTGCTGAAGAATTGTTGCTTTTGAACTGTGGTGTTGAAGAAAACTCTTGAGAGTCCCTTGGACTGCAAGGAGATCCAACCAGTCCATCCTAAAGGAGATCAGTCCTGGGTATTCATTGGAAGGACTGATACTAAAGCTGAAACTCCAATACTTTGGCCACCTGATGCAAAGGGCTGACTCATTTGAAAAGACCCTGATGCTGGGAAAGATTGAAGGCAGGAGGAGAAGGAGACGACAGAGGATGAGATGGTTGGATGGCATCACTGACACGATGGACATGAGTTTGAGCAATTTCCGGAAGTTGGTGATGGACAAGGAAGCCTGTCATGCTGCAATCCATGGGCTGCAAAGTGTCAGAAATTACTGAGCAACTGAAATGAACTTTGACCTGGAGAATGGAATGGTATGATTGGTTTAAACCTGAGTCACGGGCTCTAATCCTGGTTCTGAGGTTGAAGTCAGCTTCACTAGAACAACATGGACTGACGAGAGAATGATGTTTCATCAGAAGGAAATGTGGAACAGCTAGCAGATGGAGGGTTAATAGGCTCTAGCAGCAAGTCTACAGATAACCCCTGTAAATAACTACTTTTTGGAAAGTTTAGTATGAACCAGGCACTGTGCTAAGTACATGCATTATCTCATTTATCCCTGATAGCGGCTTCATGAGGGCTCTACTATTATTCTTTTTTCACAGATGAGGAAACTGAGTCTCAGAAAAGTTGAGTAAGTTTCCCAAGTTTAAGTATCTGGGAGGTGGGAATTTGAACCCAGGTCTGATTGCAAAGCAAACAGTCAGAGGGAAAAAAAAGATTTTTAGTTATTTTAAAATGCATCTACTCAAGGCTCTTTTACTTCATTTGCCCAACATTTTTATAATCACTGTAGAAGAGTTTGTGTAACCAAAATTTTCCTTTTACATCAAGAACAGGGAAGAACAGGTTTTATAATGAAAAAAATCACAGTTGACAATTTTTTCCTTCAGATTTCCAAGTAAGCTTCCAATTTAGTCAGATACTGCATCACTGGCATTGAAATTAAGCAGCTATATTTCTCAGAAAGGCCCCATGCTTCTTGGAACCAACCATCTTTTTCAAATTGGTCTAGCAGAAATTCAGCTAAATTTTTCTTGTCATGAGATTAGGAAATGCAGAACTCCACATCATGCTCTTAATCTCTTTCAGACATGATTTATAAGAGTTCTTATCACAGGCTGTTCTGTCATCCTCATGGTGAGGACCTGTGGCCAAGGATCTCTGACTCCCTACTTGCTGCTCCAGTAGACCATGAGCTTGAACAGTGTGAGATGGGTGAGACAGATGACGTGAGATAGCTGAAGAGTTGAAGGGTTATATAAGGAGCTGCATTTCATCGCTCCCACAACCACCACCAAATCCAAAAGGCCAGTCTTTGGAATAGCAAGGCAGAATAACTTCATATTAAGCTGCAAATTGTATTAAGCTTCATACTAGGCTTCAGGCTTACAGCACCACACTGACATTTGAAGAGACCTCTTCCCACCACTTCCTCCTCCCCAGTACACACACATCCTCACCAAAGCAACTTGCATCCTAAGCCCTTGAAAGATTTACTGCCAGTACCACAGACAAATTAGTGAATGCCTGGGCAGTTGTTTCCAAAGACAGGATGCTTATTTGCATGAGGAGTTGCATGTCATTTGCATTATATTTGCAAGTAATTTGCATATCATGTCTGCCCTGTCAAAATGCACATAAATCCTTTATACTTTTGCTTTTTTATTTTCTAAAAAGGACTACGCCTCCACATCCTGCCCAGGCTGTCTGGTAAAATTACAAGTTGAGTATTCCTAGCTTGATTGTGAAAAGCCTCACATGCCATGCTAACAAGATCTCAAACTTAGTGAATTCCCAACAATATGAGAAACCAGTTTGAGATGCTTCATTCATTCATTTATTCACACCAAATCTTTACTGAATACCTATGATGTACGAGACACTGCAGTGGGTGTTGGTGATATATCTATGAACAATGAGATAAAAATAATTACAACATTAAAAGTTAAATGCTGTCATTTCAGAAGATCACTTGGCATGAACCCAATCAATAAGTGCAAACAAACACTAAAATCTCCAAGTGCTTGGTTAAAAGGTAGTCATCTAGGTATTACAGCCTATGCTTACATTTTTTAATTAATTCTGAAATTAAATAATAAATTTCTTAAAGAGTACTGAAGACCCCAGAGAATACATCCCCAGTGATCCATGAATCCCAGGTTTGAGACACATTGATTGGAGAGTTATTATTAAAAGATCTAAACAAGGAAATGACCTGGGTTTGTGTCTTAGATCATTCTGGCAACTACCTGGAGGGTGGGGGTGCTGGTTTCAGGTCAGACTAAAAGATCAGTGAGACACTTCAACAGCCTGAGTGTTACTCAGATGTGGCACTGTCCATACTGCCAGCCTCATGAACCCTGGATCTGACAATGGCATCTGTCTAAAATCAAATCACATCACTTACATCATAGCTTCATAAGTTTTACATAAAAATTCATGCAGTCTCAGAGAGGCATCACAACATACATCATTCACTTGAAAAGTCAGCTCTAGACGTGTCTATCCAAATTCTCATAGGTAGCCATACCATAAGTGGAAGATTCTTCTCAACTCTTCCATCACCCAGCTCTCAACTGACTCTAGTGTCTCTCTTCATCTTTTAAACTCTGGGACTCCAAATATATCATGTTTTAATTTTGTAGAGCAATTCAACTTCTATCTCAAAATGGAGTCTTTGAAAACAAAGGGCCCTTCAGTTTTATAACCTATCTTATGGAACATAATAAATAAATTAGAAATGAAAACCTGCCCTTAAGAAAAATCTAGTAACATCACAAGCACAGAAATTGAAACTTTAATCAATTTCAGCAAACAAACCTTCCAGCAAACAAAAGCTCAGGACCAGACAGCTTCACAGCTGAATTCCACCAAAATAAGAAGAGCTAACATCTATCCTATTCAAACTCTTCCAGAAAATTGCAGAGGAAGGTAAACTTCCAAACTCATTCTATGAGGCCACGATCACCTTAATACCAAAACCAGACAAAGATGCCACAAAAGAAGAAAACTACAGGCAATATCACTGATGAACATAAATGCAAAATCCTTAACCAAATTCTAGTAAACAGAATCCAACAACATATTAAAAAGATTATACATCATGATGAAGTGGGCTTTATCCCAAGGATGCAAGGATTCTTTGATATCTGCAAATCAATCAATGTGATACACCACATTAACAAATTGAAAGATAAAAACCACATGATTATCTCAAGAGATGCAGAGAAAACCTATGACAAAATTCAACATCCACTTATGATAAAAAAAAAACCCTCCAGAAAGCAGGAATAGAAGGAACATACCTCAACATAATAAAAGCCATATATGATAAACCCACAGCAAACATTATCCTCAATGGTGAAAAATTGAAAGCCTTTCCCCTAAAGTCAGGAACAAGACAAGGGTGCCCACTCTCACCACTGCTATTCAACACAGTTTGGGAAGTTTTAGCCACAGCAATCAGAGAAGATAAAGAAATAAAAGGAATCCAGATTGGAAAAGAAGAAGTAAAACTCTCACTGTTTGCAGATGACATGATCCTCTACATAGAAAACCCTAAAGACTCCACCAGAAAATTATTAGAGCTAATTAGTGAATATAGTAAAGTTCCAGGATATAAAATTAACACACAGAAATCCCTTGCATTCCTATACACTAACAATGAGCAAACAGAAAGGGAAATAAAGGAAATAATTCCATTCACCATTGCGACGAAAAGAATAAAATACTTAGGAATAAAACTACCTAAAAAAAAGAAAGACCTATATATAGAAAACTATAAAACACTGATGAAAGAAATCAAAGAGGACACAAATAGATGGAGAAATATACCATGTTCATGGATCAGAAGAATGACTATAGTGAAAATGAGTATATTACCCAAAGCAATCTATAGATTCAGTGCAATCCCTATCAAACTACCAACGATATTTTTCAGAGAACTAGAACAAAGAATTTCACAATTTGTATGGAAATAAAAAAACACTGAATAGCCAAAGCAATCTTGAGAAAGAAGAATGGAACTGGAGGAATCAACCTGCCAGACTTCAGACTATACTACAAAGCAACAGTCATCAAGACAGTATGGTACTGGCACAAAGACAGAAATATAGATCAATGGAACAAAATAGAAAGCCAAGAGATAAATCCACACACCTATGGACACCTTATCTTTGACAAAGGAGGCAGGAATATACAATGGAGAAAAGACAATCTCTTTAACAAGTGGTGCTGGGAAAACTGGTCAACCACTTGTAAAAGAATGAAACTAGAACACTTTCTAACACCATACACAAAAATAAACTCAAAGTCTCAAAATGGATTAAAGATCTAAACTAAGACCAGAAACTATAAAACTCCTAGAGGAAAACATAGGCAAAACACTCTGACATAAATCACAGCAGGATCTTCTATGACCCACCTCCCAGAGTAATGGAAATAAAAGCAAAAATAAACAAATGGGACCTAGTTAAACTTAAAAGCTTTTGCACAATGAAGGGAACTATAAGCAAAGTGAAAAGACAGCCTTCAGAATGGGAGAAAATAATAGCAAACGAAGCAACTGACAAAGAATTAATTTCAAAATAAAGAAGCAGCTTCTGCAGCTCAATTCCAAAAAAATAAACAACCCAATCAGAAAATGGGCCAAAGAACTAAACAGACATTTCTCCAAAGAAGACATACAGATGGCTAACAAACACATAAAAAGATGCTTAACATCACTCATTATCAGAGGAATGCAAATCAAAACCACAGTGATGTACGATCTCACCCCAGTCAGAATGGCTGCTATCAAAAAATCTACAAACAATAAATGCTGGAGAGGGTGTGGAGAAAAAGGAACCCTCTTACACTGTTGGTGGGAAAGCAAACTAGTACACTCACTATGGATAACAAAGTGGAGATTCCTTAAAAAACTGCAAATAGAACTGCCATATGACCCAGCAATCCCACTGCTGGGCATACACACTGAGGAAACCAGAACTGAAACAGACATGTGTACCCCAATGTTCACTGCAGCAATATTTACAATAGCCAGGACATGGAAGCAACCTAGATGTCCATTGGCAGACAAATGGATAAGAAAGCTATGGTACATATACACAATGGAATATTACTCAGCCGTTAAAAAGAATGCATTTGAATCAGTTCCAATGAGGTGGATGAAATGAGCCTATTATACAGAGTGAAGTAAGTCAGAAAGAAAAACACTAATACAGTATACTAATGCATATATATGGAATTTAGAAAGATGGTAATGATGACTCTAAATGAAAGACAGCAAAAGAGACTCAGACCTAAAGAACAGTCTTTTGGACTCTGTGGGAGAAGGTGAGGGTGGGATGATTTCAGAGGGTAGCATTGAAACAGGTATTTTTTTTTTAGTTATTTTAAAATTTTTAATATTTATATCCATTATCGTTTTGTGACTATAAATACATCTCCAGGTCTTTGCTGAGGGTCACATTGAGCCTCCAGCAACTTGAGGGGCATCTTTAGGAGTCAGCATTATGGCAGAAGACATCAAGACCAAAATCAAGAACTACCAGACTGCTCCTTTTGACAGCCGCTTCCCCAACCAGAACCAGACCAGGAACTGCTGGCAGAACTACCTGGACTTCCACCGCTGTGAGAAGGCAATGACCGCTAAAGGGGGTGACGTCTCTGTGTGCGAATGGTACCGGCGTGTGTACAAGTTCCTCTGCCCCATATCCTGGGTGTCAACTTGGGACGACCGCTGGGCAGAAGGCACATTTCCCAGAAAGATCTGAACTGGCTCCATCCTGCCTCCTCTGTCCTCCGTCCTTTCCCCAGGGTGGTGAAGGGGGACCTGGGTACATGGTGATCCCCACCCGGGGATCCTGAATCATGGTTTAACTAATAATAAATGCTCGTTGGAAATGTGTAAAAAAAAAAAAAAAAACTCCAAATTATTTATTTATTTATTTAAACTTTTTTTTTCTTTACATTATCGTGTTGGTTTTGCCATACATTGACATGAATCCGCCATGGGTATACATGTGTTCCCCTTCCAGAATCCCCCTCCCACCTCCCTCCCAAGTCCATCTCTCTGGGTCATCCCAGTGCACCAGCCCTGAGCACCCTGTATCAAGCATCAAACCTGGGCTGGTGATTGATTTCTGAAACATGTATATTATCATGTATAATATATATCTGTATAAATCTGTATATGTGAAACAGATTGCCAGTCCAGATTCAATGCATGAGACGGGGTGCTCAAGTCTGGTGCAGTGGGATGACCCTGGGGGATGGGATGGGGAGGGAGGTGGGAGGGGGGTTCTGGATGGGGAACACATCTGTGCCTGTGGCTGATTCATGTAGATGTTTGGCAAAAACCACTACAACATTGTAAAGTAATTAGCCTCCAATTAAAATAAATTAATCAATTTTTTTAAAGAAAAAAATCTAGTAAGAACCTTATCAAGAGCAATAGCTCTGTAATAGAAGAGACAGAGATAGCAGAAGGAGAATCAGGACTATAGGGAGGAAAGGAAGCCCATGAAAGTGAAAGTGAAAGTTGCTCAGTCGTATCTGACTCTTTGTGACCCCCATGGCCTATACAGTCTGTGGAATTCTCCAGGCCAGAATACTAGAGTGGGTAGCCTTTCCCTTCTCCAGGGGATCTTCTCAACCCAGGGATTGAACCTAGGTCTCCTGCATTGCAGGTGGATTCTTTACCAGCTGAGCCACAAGAGAAGCCCACCCTGGGTTTTTAACAGACCCTGTTTAGATATCTCTGAGCTTCTAAATCAAACAATCCACCCTAACCATGTGACCAAGACCTAAAGAGAGCTGTTTGTGGCCTACCTGTTGAATCTGTGTACTTTACACAGGGTAGGGACTTACCTGGCAGTCCAGTGGTTAAGACTTCATGCTGCTAATGCAGGGGGCTCAGGTTCGATCTTTGGTTGAGGGAACTAAGATCCCACATGCCCCACAGCTCGGCCGAAAAAAAGAGAAACAATCTAGGGTAATGCCAACCAAAAAGAGGAGAAAGATAATGGACAGGAGCCCAAGAAGAAGTACACAGCGGAAAACAAAAGAAAGAGGGAGCCAGCAATGTAGAACATAACAGAGAGGTCAAGTATAAAGAAAACTGGAGAAAAATCATTGGAACTAGCAATTAAGGTGACCAAAGGAGAAGTTTTGTGGGAGACACTGTCAATTACTCACCTCAGAGCTATTATCCCCACCCTTCTTCCTTACTGACAAGGACTATCTCCCACTATAGGCGCTCAAAAACATGCTGGATAATTTCTCAGTACATCTTCCTCCACTCCTTTAAACCTAAGGATGGACAAGTGACCTAGTTCTGGGCACTGGGACTTGAGAATGAGCCTGGAAGCTTATGGAAAAGATTATCCTTTTCAATAAAACAGATATCTTCAATTCCTTCTTTTCTTGCCTTCAAAGTTGTATGTGAGTTCATGTTGTTCAGCGCTGTGGCTGTCATCTTAGGACTATGAGAGGACAAGCCCAAGAATGGAACAAACACCCTGAGGAAGGCAAATGAAAAAAGTCTGGATATTTTTTCTTTTTTTTTCGGGAGGTGGGGGGCTGACGAACCAGGTGCCACAGCAGTGAAAGCACCAAATCCAAACCACTGGACCACCACAGGACTCTCCAAGGCTTGGCTCCTTCATGACATTATTGAGTGGCTAAATTACCCAAACCTAAAGATACTTCTCTCTGGATTTCTTGTTATGTGAGACAAATAAATGTTCTTACTGCTTAAATCACTGTTAGTCAACTATTGCATTATTTACAATCGTGATACACTGTGAAAATGGCAGCTAGAATTACATTTACTGAGGAGGGAATGAAAAACAAGAAACTAAAGATTCTTAGTGATGTCCAGTGGTTTCCAAATGCTAATTAATGAACTGGCTGCATTAAAATTACAGAAAGAGATTTCTAAAAATACAGTTTTCTGTCCTTTATTCCTAGAATGTTCTGATTCAGTAAATTCAGCACAGAGCTCAGGGTTCTTGCTTTTTGATAAGAGCCCCAACTGGTATACCATTTTGGAAAGTTGTTGACACTTTCTTATAAAGTTAAACATACACATATATACCTATCCTATAACCTACAATTCCACTCCTACATATTGACCTAGGAAAAATAAAAATATATGTCCACAAAAAGATGTGCATGAGAATATCCACAGTGACCTTATTCATAACAGCTGAAACTGGAAGCAAGCCCAAATACCCATAGCAGGAGAATGAAAGGGATCAAGGGCTGGGGATGATTACAAAGATAACCAAGGGACATTGGAGGCCTGACCACAACTGAAAATCAGACACTGGAGCCAATGAGCATGGTTCTGTGGTCTTCTCTAGTAGCCTGGAGGCAGGAGCAGAAAAAATTAATGTTGTCAAAGCTATGTGTAGAAATTAAAATGGTAGGGACAAAATGACAGGAGGCAAAGGAACTAGAGGCAGTGGTGAGAATGGAAGAAAAGTGACTTATCTTTGTGTAACAATGTTTTTTTGTTTTCTTTTTTTGCCGCACTTTGCCGCTTATAGGAACTTAGTTCCTCAAGCAGGGATTGAACCCACACTTTTGATAACGAAAGCATGAGTCCTAACTACTGGACCACCTGGGAATTCCCTGTATGAGACTGCTTATGAAACACCCCTGTCCAGGCTTCCCTTATTCTGTCCCCTGTAGCTCTGCCCGCCTCCTGTGCATTTCCTGCCTCTTCTTCCTTGGATTCAAAAGCAGGAAAAGCAGACAACCCACTTTGCACACTGGGATTGAGGCTTAGAGGAGAGAAAGTAGGAAAGGTCAATGTCAGTGTTGAGGAAAGTCAAGCAAAAGCTGAGGGCAAGGCAGAGATGCCCCTGAGATGTTCAGTCTACCTGGGGACCCCAGAAAGGGCACAGGCAAATCTGCAGTTTGTGTGGCAGCCAAGGAGGTTGACCCTACTCTCACTGAGGGTCTGAGGAGCTGTCATCTATGAGATAACTGGTAGCCTGAAAAATTAATTGGTCTGCTCCAGACAGGAGATAAAAGGAAAATTCTGTCCAAGCAGGTGTCACACTAATTTGGCAGAAGGCTGGGTGCTGATTTGCATATGTCAACATCCTCTTCCCATCTTCCCTCTCCCTCAGTCAGGCTGGTTTCAAGCTGTTCCCTGGGGAAGAGCATCAGAGAAGTGCAGCCTTGCATGGGTGAAAATGAGGCTCTCTGAGGAGAGAAGTCCTGGGAAGGAGTGGAGACGGCTGAAACCTTAGAGCTCTAACTGCCCTTCCTCTCTCTCCTTGCAAGATCAGTGGAAGGAAAGGGGAAAGAAACCAACGCGATCAAAGGTTTACTTTGTATTCAGCCCTATGCTGAAGGCATTTAACCTCATCTTCGTAACAACCCTGCAAGTCCAAGATCATACCTGAGTAAGGAAAGAGGAGTTTGAGTTTGGGAGAGAGGAAGTGTCATATAGCTAGTGAGAGGTCATACCGGGATCCCAGTGCAGGTCAGTCTGACTCAAACTCTGAACTGTTTCTATTATAATGAGCTGAGTGGTGTTTTCTGTGTGTGTCAAAGGTCAACTGACCCTGAACCCAGTATAGACACTTAACTGTAGAACACTGACTTGCAGGAGAGGGCTTCCCAGGGCACCTAGTGACATACATATGGTAATGACTGTCTGTTATCCATCAACAATAACAGCAAAATAACAATGAACACCACCACTTCTTGAGATTTAAGTACTAAGCATTACTGTAAGTGCTTTATAGGTATTAGCTAATATTTATCTTCACAATAAACCTGTGAAACAGCCAATGATTATTCTTTTAAGTACCCATGGAACATCTAAAAAACTGATCACATACTAGACAGAAGAGCACATCTCTTCAGATATTTTAAAAAATCAATAAACTACTTTCTTTAATAAGAATTGAACTTAACAACGAAAAGATAATAAGGATCCCATACATTTGGAAATGCTACTAGACTCGTGGGACAAAAAGATAAATCAAAATGAAGATATTTAGAAATTAAAATTAGCTGTGGGAGGTAGGTAAAGTAATACTTAAAGGGAAATGTGTGGATTAAAGTGCTTATATAAAAAAGCAAAAGCTGGAAAAAAGCATCCAACTCAAGAAATTAAAAAAGAATAGACTAATCCAAAAGAGAGTAGGAAGAAGAAATCACAAGACAAAGCCAAATCTTAATGAATTAGAAAACAAAGGCACTATAGAGGATCAAGAAAACATTTTGATAAGCTCAATCCAGAAAAAGATAAGGCATAAATAGACAATATGAAAAAATTTTGAAGGGGACATACCAGCAGACAGAGTAGAAAATTTTAAGTCATAACAGAATCCTGTAAAAAACTTTTAGGTCAATAACTTTTAAATTTTTCATGAGATGAATAACATGGAGAAACAATCCTGTAAATGGAGATATTATATTTCTTTTCAACAAGTAAGGAAACTAAGGAACAAAGAGGAAATAATTGAAATTCCCCATAATAGTAAGAGAGAGAGTCTGGATTTGCAGGCCTAGGCAGTAGACCTCTAATTCACCCTTCTTCCCTCCCACATTTATGGAGCACTTGCCATTGTACTAGGGATTACAGGAATAAAAGACAAAGTTCTCAGAATTCCCTGGTGGTCTAGTGGTTAGGACTCTGTGCTTCCAGGCAGGGCATCTGGGTTTGATCCCTGGTTAGGGAGTTAAGATTCCATTCCAGACAGGGGGGACTAGTATCAGCAAAAGATTGAACAGGGAAGCACCATGGTCCCTGGTGGGAGCTAACTGCTGTCTGGTATTTCAGAGGCATACAAATCAGTGCAAGGCAGAGAATGGCAGAGGAGAGGCTAGAGAGATGGTCAAGGTTCTTGTCATTGTAGAGGAGGTGCTAAGGAGTTTTGACTTGACCTTGAAGGGTTAAGCAGAGGGGTAACACAGGCAAAGTCATAGTTTAGAATGAGCCCTCTGGCTGGAATGAGGATGATGATGGGAGCTGGAACAAGGCTGAAGGCAGAGAGATGACCTAGAAGGACATAGCAGTATCCAGGCAAGAGATAAAGAGAGCCTGCTCTAGGGCAATAGCAGCTGGAATAAGAAACAGGAAACAGATTTACGAAGTATTTGAGATGTAAAATTGGCAGGACTTAGTGGTTAATTGAATGTGGGAGAAACAGGTGTGAAAGAAATCAAGAATGAGGCCCTTCACCATCCAGTTTCTATCATGAATAACTGGAGTGCAGGGTACTAATACCAACTTCTGACTCGTTCTTGATTCATGCATACATCTAATAATCTATTCATCTTTCTAGTCATTTATTCACTCATTTTTGACTCATACATCTATAAATCCATCCATCTATATATCTATCCTTTAGTCAAATCCTTTCAAGTGTCAAAGCACCATGAAGAATATGAGTATAAAAAGATATACTACTTGGGCTTATTTATTCATCCATTCTCTAAATGTTTATTGATATCCTTCTATGTGCCAGATAATATTCTAGGTAATGGAGACAGAGCAGTGCCTTTTGGCTAAAATCAAGTGTGGAGATAGAATAGTGAAAAAGCAAAAAAGGTCCTGCTTAAGTACATAATGTTCTAGTGGGACATACAAATAGAACGCCAAGAAATAATATAATTTCAGGTGGTCAAATTTCTTTGTAATAAAATAAACCAGAGTTCCTTGGAGAAAGGGCTGATTCTAGGGATGGGGCAGGAAATATACAACGTGAGCCTGGAGCATCTTGCAGTGCCAGAAACAAAGGAAGGACTCAAAAACACAACGATGGCAATATACTAAAGGGACATAAGAACCAATGTGAAAGGGTTCACAGTAAACAAAATTGGAACAATCTGAGCAACAAAATAAAGTATTGCTGGATTATAACCTCAAGTAAAAAATAAGTATTCATGAATGAATACTGATTTAAAATAATTTATTGAATAAACAAACAAGGGAGAGGAGACAATTCTCTCTTGAAGAATTTCAAGTAATTTATGTAGCTACTCCACCTTCAACGAGGTGGAGCACAACTATCTACTCCTTAAGTGTGGGTTGAACATAGTGATTTCATTTCAAAGAGTACAATAAGGAAAGGAAGGAGGAATAACTTAACAGTGGAGAAACCTAGCAAACCTAAACTCAGCCAGGTGATAAACAACTTATTTCTGTTGTCTATAAGTCATAAAGTCATACTTATTTATTTTAAGTAATAATTTTTTAGTTTATTACTTAAAATAAATTTTAATAAATACTTAAGTAAGTATTTATTATTTAAGTAAGAATTTATTTTAAGTAATAAATTCTGAAAGAGATGGGAATACCAGACCACCCTTACCTACCTCTTGAGAAACCTGTATGCAAGTCAAGAAGCAACAGTTAGAACTGAACATGGAACAACAGACTGGTTCCAAATCAGGAAAGGAGTACATCAAGGCTATACATTGTCACCCTGCTTATTTAACTTATACGCAGAATACATTATGCGAAATGCTGGGCTGGATGAAGCACAAGCTAGAATCAAGATTGTCGGGAGAAATATCAATAACCTCAGATATGCTATGACACAACCCTTATGGCAGAAAGCGAAGGAAAACTAAAGAGCCTCTAGCTGAAAGTGAAAGAGGAGAGTGAAAAAGCTGGCTTAAAACTCACATTCAGAAAACTAAGATCATGGCATCTGGTCCCATCACTTCACGGCAAATAGATGGGGAGACAGGGAAACAGTAGCAGACTTTATTTTGGGAGCTCCAAAATCACTGTAGATGGTGACTGCAGCCATGAAATTAAAAGATACTTACTCTTCAGAAGGAAAGTTATGACCAACCTAGACAGCATATTAAAAAGCAGAGACATTACTTTGCCACAAAGGTCTGTCTAGTCAAAGCTATGGTTTTTCCATAAATCATGTTTGGATGTGAGAGTTGGACTATAAAGAAAGCTGAGTGCTGAATTGATGCTTTTGAACTGTGGTGCTGGAGAAGCACCATCCATAGTTCATCAGGCACTCTATCAGATCTAGTCCCTTAAATCTATTTCTCACTTCCACTGTATAATCATAAGGGATGTGATTTAGGTCATACCTGAATGGTCTAGTGGTTTTCCCTATTTTCTTCAATTTTTAAGGAGATATAATACATAAATTAGTTTCTTATGACTGCCGTAACAAATTTCTATACCTTGATGGTTTAAAACCGCAAAAATTTATTTTTCCTGTCATAAGTTCAACATTAGTTTACATATACTATAATTCATTCTCTTTCATTGTTGTGTAGTATTTCATGAATGAATGTACCACAATTTATTTAGCCATTCTCCTGTTGATGCACATTTTGGTTGTTTCCAGTTTGGGGTTATTATGAATAAGGTTATTAATAACATTCTTGTACATGTCTACACATGCACTCCTTTAAGTTGGGTGTATACCTACAAGTGGAATTGTTGGATAATAGGGAAAGTAAATGTTTAACTAAGTAGAGAGTGACAGTTTACCAAAGGGCATTTCCCAGTTTACATTCCCACCATCGATGAATGAGAGTTCCTGTTGCTCCACATCCTTGCCTACACTTGTCAAAATTTTAGCATTCTGGTATGAATGTAATGGCTTCTCATTGTGGTTTAAATCTGCATTTTTCTTGGTTAATAATAATGGTGATCATCTTTCCATTGGACACCTTTGAGTGGAAGGGACATGTGACAATATTCTTAAAAGACTTCTCTGACTCTTGAGTTTAAAACAGATGAGTTAAGGGGAATTCCCTGTTGATCCAGTGGTTAGAACTCCGTGTTTACACTGCAAGGGGCGCAGTTTGGATCCCTGGTCGGAGAACTAAGATCCCACATGCCATGTAGCAGGGCCAGAAGAAAAAAAAGGGTGGGTAAGGATCTGCCAGAAAAACCGTGAGCATGTTAGTGCCCAGGAAGCCAAGTGAAGAAAGTGTTCCAAAAGAAATGTGTCATGAACTAAGTCAAATGTTAGTGAAACGCAGACTAAAGGACAACTGAAAATTGATAAACAGATTTGGCAAGTGGCTTTAAGCTGCTGCTTATCCAAGACAGAAACTAAGGAAAGTGAGGAAGAAAAAGGAGCACCTGTGTTACTCTGGGAAAAAAAGTCCTTAACCAAGATATCTGGGGGTGAGGTGGGGATAGTTAGAAAGATTAAACCCACCAGATTGTCAGCATGAAGTGCTTGCATTTCAGACCACCAGCCCAAATGGAGCATTTACTAAATCTTCAGGCTGGAAGGATCATCACTAAACACAAAAATCTCTCCTTGTCTTCCAGGGAACTATACCTAAACTTGCAAACAGAAGGGCTCGCTGGCTGAGGGACCACCCTAGGATTCTAGTCCTTCATTTATAAAGTATTTATGGAGCCCCTATTATGTGCCAGGTAGTCTATAGGCTCTATGGAAACAGCAAAGAACAAAACAGACTGAACTCCTAGCCCTCGGGAACTGACAGTCTCCTCCCTGTAATTTCCTGTAGTCTCACCCTCTTTGTTGGGCTTCCTGCTAGCTCAACTGATTAAGAATCTGCCTGCAATTCAGGAGACTCCAGTTCAATCCCTGGGTCAGGAAGATGTCCTGGAGGAGGGCATGGCTACCCACTCTGGTTATTCTTGCCTGGAGAATCCCGATGGACGGAGGAGCCTGGTGGCTACAGTCCATGGGGTTGTAAAGAGTCAGACACAACTGAGCAACTAAGCAAGCACCCTCTTAGTTACAAGCCCAGAGACCCTGAGGCTATAGGGGATAACTAGACAGATCTAGCCATCACCCCCTGAGCCCTGGTAAGACATAAAGCTCTCCTTTTCAGAAATAAGTACAGTGATCAGCCCCTTTGGTGGCGGGTGAATTTTCCCCAGGGGTACACCCAAGCTGGGAGCAAAGGCCCCACATCTGAAGTGCCATTAATTTGGATATCACTGCAATTATCATGTTGGCTCCAGACAAAGCCAAATCACAACTGAGGATGGGATTTTAAATCAGGACTTTCCAGAGTCTCATTAGATAATTGATGCTGATCACATTGCTTAATGGGGACCTATAAAATGCTTGCTATTTATATTACAATGGGCAGAGAAAAGGCTCAACTAACCAGATAATTGACTGATGATATGAGGGACTAGGGTGAAGGAGTGGGAAGAGACATAGATATGTGAGGTTTCCCTGCCTCTGGCTTTTAGTGTCTTATTGGTGATGATTGTTTGACTGGATTCAGAAGAGACTGTGTGCCCTGGTCTTCACAAAGCCCAAAGCTGCTCTTCCCAGGAGCCACGGACTAAGATAAGAATTGTCATTTAATAGGATTTTCTACAGCAGGCTAAATCGCTTGCTAAATGAGCAATTTCAGTCATCCTTTCCCATCCACTAGGAGGGAATTAAACTCACTTCTCTTCCAGCCTATACCCCCCACCTCTCACATCCTCATTCCCTCACCAGCAATTAGCAAGAAAGAAAGATGGTCTGGCTGGAGAATAGAAGGTACAAATTGCATCAAGATGTTTATGTTCACCAAGCCAGGAAGCTGTAAGAGAGTTGCAGCCCCATTCCCCACCCCTGCACTCCCCAGACCACCGTTAGAAATTCAGGCACACATTCCATATGCTGGTCTCCCTAGAACAGAGACCCCAGGGAAAGCAAACTTCTCCAAAACTCACCAAGAAGGAGCTATAACACTTCCTTCTGCAAAAAGAGGGGTAGGATGAGATTAATTTATTTCCATTATTGAGACTTGGGCCTTTTCAACAGGAAGTCTTGATTAAATCCCATCAATCAAGACATATAAGGCATTCTCATAACCTCCAGGTATTTGGAAGAGAGGTTAGAGAAAAGGAATGATCTTGGGAAGCAAGAAGCCATAACATCTTCCATCTATGCACTGAAATCAGATAAATGGAACATGTATCTGGTAAGGAAGAATTCAGTATTCACAAATTCTGCCTCTTAGGACCTCACCGCATCTGGATTCATTTCTACTTGCTCCAGGTGGATGACCATTTTCTCTCTTTCCCTCTCTCTCTCTTTCTCTTCCTCTCTCCCTCCTCTTGTAGGCTTTTTTGGGTCTCCTTTTGCATTGGGATTGATAGATGGCATGATATCCTGGTTAAGAATGAGAGTTTTCTCCACAAATTGATCTTTGGTTTCAATACAATGCTTACCAAAATCCCAGCCGATTTCTCTGCAGAAACTGACAAGCTGATCCTAAAAATCATACGGAAATTCAAGGGACCCAGAAGAGTACAACAGTCTCAAAAAAAAAAAAAGAAAGAAAAGAAAAAAAAGAACAAAGTTGGAGTATAATAATCAAGACAGTGTGGCACTAGGATAAGAACAGACATATAGATCAATGGAATAGATGAGACTCCAGAATAAGCCCTCGCAATTATAATCAGTTGATTTTCAAGAAAGACGTCAAGACAATTCAAATGAAAGAATAGTCTCTTAACAAATGAAGCTGGATATCCACATGTGAAAAAATGAACTTCGACCCCTTTCTCATATTATATATAAAAGTCAACTCAAAACAGGTAATAGACTTAAATGTAAGAGCTAAAACTATAAAACTCCTCAAAGGAAACGTTAAAGAAAATCTTCATGACTTTGGGTTAGGCAAAGTCTTAGGTATGACAATAAAAGCACAGGCAATAGAAAACAAAAAAACTAACTGGATTTTACCAAAACTAAAACTTTTGTGCTTCAAAGTATACCATCAAGAAACTGACAAGGCAACTCACAGAATGGAAGAGAACATTTTCAAATCATAAATCTGATAAAGGACTTGAATCTAGAATATATAAAGAACACTTGCAACTCAATAATAAAAAGACAAATAACCCAATTTAAAAATGTGCAAAGGATCTGAATATATCTTTTTCACTAAAGAAGATATGCAAATGGCCAATAAGCACCTAAAAAAGATGTTTGATATCATTAGTCATCAAAAAAATGAAAAGTAAAACTACCAGGATGGCTATAATTTAAAAAGAGAGATAATAACAAGTACTAAACAGGATGTGGATAAATTGGAACCCTCACACACTGCTGGTGAGATCATAAAGTGATGCAGCTGCTTTGGAAAACAGTCTGGCATTTCTCAAAAGGCTGAACATAGAGTTACTATATGTCTCAGCAATTCCACTCCTAGATATATGTATACCCAAGGGAGTTGAAAACAGGTGTTCATACAAAAATTTGTACACAAATGTTCATAGTAATATTATTCATAATGGCCATAAAGTGGAAGTAATCCAAACTTTCAACAACTGATAAATGTATAAATACAATGTGGTATTTTATGGCATAACCATAAAATATGTATACAATGGAATATTATTATTCCATTCCATTAATATTAATGGAATATAATTCAGCAACGAATACGCTAAAGACTTTTACTGTGTGGATCACAACAAACTGTGGAAACTTCTTAAAGAGATGGGAATACCAGGCCACCTGACCTGCCTCCTATGAAGCCTGTATGCAGGTCAAGAAGCAACAGTTAGAACCAGACATGGAACAACGGACTGGTTCAAACTTAGGAAAGGAGAACATCCAAGCTATATATTGTCACCCTGCTTATTTAACTTTTGTGCAAGTACATCTGTGAAATGCCGGGCTGGATGAAGCACAGCTAGAATCAAGATTGCCAGGAGAAATATCAATATCCTCAGATATGCAGATGACACCACCCTTATGGCAGAAAGCGAAGAGGAACTAAAGAGCCTCTTGATGAAGGTGAAAGAGGAGAGTGAAAAAACTGGCTTAAAACTCAACATTCAAAAAATGAAGATCATGACATCCTGTCCCATCACTTAATGGCAAATAGATGGGGAAACAATGGAAACAGTGACAGACTTTATTTTCTTGGGCTCCAAAATCACTGCAGATGGTGACTGCCGCCATGAAATTAAAAGACACTTGCTCCTTGAAAGAAAAGCTATGACAAACCCAGACAGCATATTAAAAAAACAGAGACATTACTTTGCTGACAAAGGTCTGTATAGTCAAAGCTACAGTTTTTCTAGCAGTCATGTATGAATGTGAGGCTTGGACCATAAAGAAAGCTGAGCGCTGAAGAATTGATGCTGCTTTTGAACTGTGGTTTTGGCGAAGGCTCTTGAGAGTCTCTTGGAATGCAAGGAGATCAAACCAGTCAATCCTAAAGGAAATAAACCCTAAGTAGTCATTGGAGGGACTGGTGCTGAAACTGAAGCTCCAATACTTTGGCCACCTGATGCGAAGAGCCAACTCATTAGAAAAGACACTGATGTGGGAAAGATTGAAGGCAGGAGGAGAAGGGGATGACAGAGGATGAGATGGTTGGATGGCATCACTGACTCAACAGACATGAGTTTGAAAAAGCTCCAGGAGATGGTGAAGGACAAGGAAGCCTGGTGTGCTGCAGTCCATGGGGTCACAAAGAGTCAGACAGTACTGAGCAACTGATCAACAAAATTCAGCAATGAAAAAAAAATTAAGTACCGATAAATACTACATCATGGATGAACCTTGAGAACATTATACTAAGTGAAAGAAGCCAGTCACAAAAGACCACATAATACACGATTCCATTCATGTGAAATGTCCAGGCTAGGCAAATCTATAGAGACAGAAAGTACACTAGTGGTTGCTTATGGCTGGCAATATTGGGGGGAAATGGGAAATGACTCCAAACTGGGTACAAGGTTTCTTTTAGGAGTGATGAAAATGTTCTAGGATTGACTTTGGTGATGGTTGTACAACTCTGTAAATATACTAAAACTATTGAATTGTAACTTTAAATGAATGGCATGGTACATAAATTATGCCTTGATAAAGATTTTATATACACATACATACACATACATGTATGAAGAAAAGCAACAAGCAAGTCAAAAATTAACTAAAACTTCTATACAAAATAGTTGCACTAAGAGGTCTGATCATTGCATTTAAAAAAATAATAAAAAAGTTCTTAAACCAAATTCTGAGGGCTTTGCCGACCAATTTCAGTTCTGGCATCTGCTGACTTTGTGACCTTGGATAGGTTATTTAACCTCCCCGAGCTGTTATCTCATCTGTAAAATAAGCACAAGGTCATTATGAGGATTAAATGAATTAACATGTAAAGATACCTGGCACATAGGAGATACTCAGTTAATGAAAACTATAAAAGGTCAAAGAATAGCAGTAACCAGAGAAGGAGAGAAGAAGAAAAAATAGTATTTATGGGCCAAGACCACTTTCATACATTTATGCCTATCCTCTGGAAGGACTCTAGGGACAAAGAAAAGTCTCTGGACTCTGAGGAACTGGAAGGCTAAGAGATCAGGCATTCCTGAAAAAAAAATCCAACAAAATGAAACAAGTGCTGCAACAGTGTTATAGACTAGGTGCTCAGGGACAGAGGAAAAGGCTTTTAAAGCGGAGGAGACTTAAAAAAAAAAAGTGGAGGAGACTTCCTACAAACAGTAAATGCTGGAGAGAGTGTAAAGAAAAGTGAATCCTCCTACATTGTTGATGGGAATTTAAACTGGTGCAGCCACTATGGAGAGCAGTATAGAGGTTCCTTAAAAAACTAAGAATGAAACTACCATGAAGTGAAAGTGTTAGTTGCTCAGTTGTGTCCGACTCTTTGCGACTCTATGGACTGTAGCCTGCCAGGCTGCTCTGTCTATGGGATTCTCCAGGCAAGAATACTGGAGTGGGTAGTCATTCCCTTCTCCAGGGGATCTTCCCGACCCAGGGATCAAACCCAGGTCTCTGCACTGCAGGCAAGTTCTTTACATCTGATCCACCTGGGAAGCCCAAAACTACCATTCAGTCCAGCAATCCAACTCCTGGGCATAGATTCAGAGAAAACCATGGTTCAAAAAGATACATGCACCTGACTGTTCACTGAAGTGCTGTTTACAATAGGCAAGACATGGAAGCAACCTAAATGTCCATCACAAATGAATGGATAAAGATGTAGTATGTATATACAATGGAATATTACTCAGCCATTACAAAAAATGAAACAATGCCATTTGATGAATGGATAAAGATGTAGTATGTATATACAATGGAATATTACTCAGCCATTACAAAAAATGAAACAATGCCATTTGCAGCAATATGGGTGGACCTGGGGATTATCATACTAAGTGAAATAAATCAGACAAAGAAAGATGAATATCATCTGTTATCTCTCTTTTTTTAAATTAAATTTTCTTTACTTTATTGTGTTGGTTTTGCCATACATTGACATGAATCCACCATGGGTATACATATGCTCCCCCTCCAGAACCCCCTCCCTCCTCCCTCCCGATTCCCTCCCCCTAGGTCATCTCGGTGCACCAGCCCCAAGCATCAACCCTGGGCTGGCAATTCATTTCACATATGATAATTAACATGTTTCAATGCCATTCTCCCATATCACCCCATCTGTTATCTCTTATATGTGGAACCTTAAAAAATGATACAAATGGACTTATCTTCAGAACAGAAACACAGACTTAGACCACAGACTTAAGTTTATGAGGGGAAACAGGGAAAGGAATAGATTGGGAGTTTGGGATTGACATGTACACATGACTATATTTAAAATGGATAACCTACAATGGAATACTACTCAGCCATGAAAAGGAACACATCTGAGTCAGTTCCAATGAGGTGGACGAACCTAGAGCCTATTATACACAGTGAAGTAAGTCAAAAAGAGAAATATAAATATCGTATACTGACGCATATATATGGAATCTAAAAAGATGGTACTGATGAATTTGTTTTCAGGGAAGCAATGGAGAAACAGACATAGAGAACGTAACTATGGGCATGGGGGGAGGGGAGGAGGGAGAAGGTGAGATGTATGGAGAGAGTAACATGGAAATTTACAATACCATATGTAAGATAGATAGCAAATGAGAATTTTCTGTGTGAATCAGGGAACTCAAACAGGGGCTCTATGACAATCTAGAAGGGTATGTTGGAGAGGGAGATGGCAGGGAGGTTTGGGAGGGGGCAGACATGGGTGTACCTATGGCTGATTCTTGTTGATGTATGACAGAAAACCACAAAATACTGTAAAGCAATTATCCTTCAATTAAAAAATTTTTAAAATTTTTAAAAGTGGATAACCAACAAGGACCTCCTGTATAGCACAGGGAACTCAGATCAATATTCAGTTATAACCTAAATGAGAACAAAATTTGAAAAAGAATGGATACTTCTATGAACATAACTGATACAATCTCATATAATCTCTGTGCTATACACCTGTAACTAATATAGTATTGTTAATCAATTATATTCCAATTATGATTGATTATAATCAATACATCATCATACATACATCAATTATGATTGATTTATAATCAATCATAAAATAAAAAAAATTTAAATAAATAAAGCAGAGGAGACGTAAAGATTTGGCCAGGTGGGAAAGTGATGCATGCACCCCTGTCCCCCCACCACTGTGGGTGCCAAGAGAATGTGAAGCACACCCTCCCCCACTCCACCCAATCCCTGTGGAGAAGGAAATTGGATAGAGTCAAACTAACACAGACAGAGATTATTTGTGGCCAGGATGGTCAATGAAGCTGGTACATGAGAGAGAAAGTGGCGCCTGCCTCCCTGGACTTGTAAGAGGTAGCTGACCCTCAGGAGCTCCTCCTCTCTCCCCCGTTCCTAGCTCCTCTCAGCCCCTAAGCCTCTGGATCTCCTTTTCCCTCCCACCAGTCCTCTTTTTCGGAACAGCCCGATGCACTGTAGGCAGAGCGTGATGCCTCCATCACTCCTCCCTCCAGTGACTCATCCCCAAGACTGGGGGTGGCAGGAAGTGCCAGGGCCCTAGAGCTGCAGTCCCATCCGGATTCTGGCAACTTAGAGACATCCTATCTTCTTCCCTCCTCCCCCTACCCCCGCCACCTCCTCTACTTTCAGCTCTGACTCTTGATGTTTCCATGTAAGAGACACCCACCTCCCCCAAAACTCTTGCTGCCTTTCCATTCCTCCTCTAGTCCCTAAACTCCAGCCCCCAGAGGTTGCTGGAATTTGGGGGGAATGAAACACCCTGATCTCTAGGGAAGCAGGCACAACCCAGACTTAGGGGCCTTTCATTGGGGGAAGTAGCCAAGTAAGAGCTATACCCCCACGAGCAGGCCTTTGAGGGGGTTCACCCATGATGTAGAAAGCATTCTGAGCAATGCTTAAAACAACAACAAAATTATTATACTACCTTCTAAGGACTTCAAAAGTTTTCTCATTTATTCCTCTCAATAACCCTATGAGGCAGACACTAGTATCCTTGTCATTTTGCAAATGAGAGAAGTAAGGGGAACTAATTCGGCAAAGTAGCAGACTGGGACTCAAATCCAGACTCTTAACCACCAGGCTTTTCTGTCTGTTTTGGGAACAGAGGGCAGTGTAGGCCTCCTTGAGCACAGCCTCTCAGTAACATAGGGAAGCATACATAATCCTGAGGTTCTTGGTACAGCTGCCCTGAGATCTGGCTGGGGCTAAGAGCTTTGACCTTAGCCTCCCTTCCTATTCCCATTGCCTCTGTGGACTTGCCCCACTCTCTACTACTGAGCAGTGGGACTGTGGAAAGCTGCTTCTAGGATTCTCGTCTCCCTCAGGAGCTTATCTTCCTATTAAACTTCTAGGACAAACAAACATCAACATGATTCAGGAGTGCCCAAGAGCTACTTCGAGAGAAAAGAAAGTGCATCGCTTATAGGTGCATCCAACAGAAGGCACTCAAGCATGGGGTTAACCCAGGCTTGCAGACATTTGACACCTCTTACACTGAAGGGGTACAGAGATGGCCCACGTGACAATAGAAATAATAACACCCTTGAATCATGTAGCACTTTATAATTTCTCAGGCACTTTACAAACATTTGATTCTCCAGATGACCTCCAGAGACCCGAGAAGCAGGAAGCATTTTTTTGTAAGCTGTTGCCACATGTTGGAAGAATTTTTTTTTTTTTTTTTTTTCCTTTTCTTTTTTTTCTTTATTTTTTTTTTTAATTTTCTTTACTTTATTGTGTTGGTTTTGCCATACACTGACATGAATCTGCCATGGGTATACATATATTCCCCTTCCAGAACCCCCCTCCCTCCTCCCTCCCGATTCCCTCTCTCTGGGTCATCCTGGTGCACCAGCCCTGAGCATCAAACCTGGGCTGGCAATTGATTTCACATATGATAATTAACATGTTTCAATGCCGTTCTCCTATATCATCCCACCCTTGCCCTCTTCCACAGAGTCCACAAGACTGTTCTATACATCTGCGTCTCTTTTGCTGTCTCGCATACAGGGTTCTCGTTACCATCTTTCTAAATGCCATATATATGCTTTAGTATACTGTATTTGGAAGCATTTTTTGTAAGCTGTTGCCGCATGTTAAGTTTTCCACTCAGAGGAGGAAAGGCAGGAGGCAGGCAAGGCAGTGAGTGAGTTAACTAAACTCAAGCCCCAGTGGGTAATTGATAGTTTTAATGGTGACTTTATCCTCAGACTCCTCGGATATATCACACTTACATAACAGTGCAGAGTGAGAGACCCTGATAAACCTTCTCTGCTTGGGGATGAATACAGTGCAAATGTACTTTGTTGACAGTGATTTGTTTTACTACACTCCTGCCCTTCAGTTTTGGGAGGAAAGAGCAAAGCTATTAAGAAGAAGGGGGAAAAGGAGGGGAAAAGGGAAAGAGAGGGAGGAAAATTGGAGATCTGGAAAGAGAGGAATGAGTGAGAGGGCTAGAGATGGACAGAAAGGGAGAGATCTGGGAAAGCTGGAAAAAGGAAGCAAGAAAGGAAAGAAGCCATTTCAGCAGTCAAGGGTTTCAAAGCAAAAGGGATGGAATGATTCTGTGCCCTGTGGCTAGCTGTTGGGGAGCAGTCTACAGTTCAGTTCAGTTCAGTCGCTCGGTTGTGTCTGACTCTTTGCGACCGCATGAACCGCAGCACGCCAGGCCTCCCTGTCCATCACCAACTCCCAGACTCCACCCAAACCCATGTCCATCGAGTCAGTGATCCCATCCAGCCATCTCATCCTTTGTCGTCCCCTTCTCCTCCTGCCCCGAATCCTTCCCAGCATCAGGGTCTTTTCCAATGAGTCAACTCTTGGCATGAGGTGGCCAAAGTACCGGAGTTTCAGCTTCAACATCAGTCCTTCCAATGAACACCCAGGACTGATCTCCTTTAGGATGGACTGGTTGGATCTCCTTGCAGTCCAAGAGACTCTCAAGAGTCTTCCCCAACACCACAGTTCAAAAGCATCAATTCTTCAGCGCTCAGCTTTTTTCACTGTCCAACTCTCACATCCATACATGACTACTGGAAAAACCATAGCCTTGACTAGACTGACCTTTGTTGGCAAAGTAATGTCTCTGCTTTTCAATATGTTATCTAGGTTGGCCATAACTTTCCTTCCAAGGAGTAGGCGTCTTTTGATTTCATGGCTCCTATCACCATCTGCAGCGATTTTGGAGTCCCCAAAAATAAAGTCTGACACTGTGTCCACTGTTTCCCCATCTATTTCCCATGAAGTGATGGGACCAGATGCCATGATCTTAGTTTTCTTAATGTTGAGCCTTAAGCCAACTTTTTCACTCTCCTCTTTCACTTTCAGCAAGAGGCTTTTTAGTTTCTCTTCACTTTCTGCCATAAGAGTGGTGTCATCTGCATATCTGACGTTATTGATATTTCTCCCGGCAATCTTGATTCCAGCTTGTGCTTCATCCAGCCCAGCATTTCTCATGATGTACTCTGCGTATAAGTTAAATAAGCAGGGTGACAATATACAGCCTTGATGTCCTCCTTTTCCTGTTTGGAATCAGTCTGTTGTTCCATGTCCAGTTCTAACTGTTGCTTCCTGACCTGCATACAGGCTTCTCAAGAGACAGGTCAGATGGTCTGGTATTCCCATCTCTTTCAGAATTTTCCACATTTTATTGTGATCCACACAGTAATGGGGTGAGAAAGACTCAGGGGTCTTTTGGGTGGCTCTCACCTTTGTAGCTAGTCAAGAGAGGCTGAAAGAAGGAGAGTCTCAGGGCACAGGACTCCTTTAAAGCCCACTTAAGCTATCATAGAAGACCTCTCTGAGCCTCTTCTTGTCACATTCTACCACTCTCCATCCCCCTATATCAGAGAACAGGTGGGCTTCTAGGGGCATGAGGACTGGGCTCAAAGAATACCGGGAGTCCTTCTGATCCAGAGGCTTGGATTTCAGTCCCTGCTCTGCCACTAACTGAAGTGGATGGTTTTAATCCCCTAAGATCTCAGCTTCAGTTTCTCTACTGGTAAAATGGGAATTTATCTTTATGTCCAACAAACATTGACTGATTTTACACCAGAGATTTTTCTTCAGAGCAGAAAACAAGGTAGATGATTGTCCTTTCCTTCAGGGCAAGACAATCCAATGAAGGTAACAATACTTCTGAGAAACAGGCCTATCTGAGAAACAGGCCCTGCCCACAACAGGATAAGAGATGACAGTTCACTCTGTGCCAGGCACTGTGCTAAGTGCTTCATGTATTAATTCCCTCACAGAAACCCAGTGAAAACACTCTTATTATTATCCCCATTGCATCTTGCATGGGATGACAGTGACAACACTTTAGTTGTCAACACACCCCATCCTGTAATACTGTTTGATTGTCTTCACAGCGTTGACCACTGTCTACAATGAATGTATTAACTCACTTGTGTGCTGATTGCCTTAGTCACACCTGTATCCCAAACATTTTAAGCAGTTTCTGATGATGCACAGTAGGCTCTCATTAACTACATGTTGAAGGGATGAAGGAACAAACGATAGGGAGCTCCTGGAGAGCGAGCGCCTCCCTGCCCTCCATGCAGGGTGGTGATGACAAGTCCCTGCCCTCTGTGTAGGGTGGTGATGACAAGGGGGATCTGAGGGCAGGTGCTTAAGATACTCCATCACTGCAGGGGGCTGTGATCAGCTTACTTTTCTTTGGGAAGGAAGAAGCATGTGTTCTTCTCTCTAGTCTTCAGCGGTCTTCTTCTTTGTAACTTCCCTCAGATGTTCTGCCCCTTCCTGTCCCATGATTCATTCTACGTCCTCTAATTGTATCCTCATTAATTTCTGTCTCACTCTCATTCTTGTTCTTTTTGCTCCATGCTTCTTTTTGTCTCTTTGAGAGAAAGCTCATCCAAATTGCAAATTGGTGATTTCAAAGGCCAAGTGGAAGTTCAGTCTCGTGCCAAAGCCTTCTTCCAATAAAAGGTATTTTTCTCCAACTCTAAAATGGGCAGAAACTTAAAAAAAAAAAAAAGAGGCAGTTTTTTTAATGAGTGCTGGTGGACCTGTGGGAGAGAGGTCTCAGGATCACAGCACTGACCTTCCCACATCCTCATCCAGAGAAGCCTCATCAAAGCCTTACCCATATGAGTCCCATAACCAACACATATCTATTTTCTCTCCCACTCTTTGTGTTATTTAAGTGTTACTTGCCGTAAATGTCAATCAAAGGAAAATAAGCCTGGCTTTCTCTCTCTCTTTGGGTTTTGTAAACTCCTCAACAAATTGCATAGCAGGTTCTGCCCAGGATGTAACCAGCAAGCCATGGGTTAAGTTTAGGAGAACCATGTCACTACATGGCTAACAATATTGTTACCAAAAGTGGAATTTGGCTGCTCACCGCTCTAAAGCCAATGAAGAGGCAAGTCTGGTGGAAAAAAAAGTTTGCCTTATTTCAGAGGCTTCCAACCAAGGGTGGGGCCGGACTCCTGTTGCCCAAAGTCAAACTTACCTCACTGACAATCAGTGGGCAAGAGATTTTTAGGCAGAGGAAGGGGGCTACATGCAGAAACAGTACAGTCAACTCTGTTAGGGTTAGGCATCTGTTAGGGTTATGCAGTGGTCTGGTGAGCATCATCTTGATTATTTTTACAGTTAATTTTCAGTTCCAGAGTCCATTTGTTCCATTTTTTTTTTTTGAAGGAAATTCTTGGAATCATGGGAACTTGGCCATGGCTACAGTCTGGTCATGATGGAGCTAACATCTTCCACCTTGTGGGGGTTTTAATATCTACAAGACAGCTCAGAGGAATATGGCTTGGAATATTATCTATAGACCTTGAAGAGGAACTAAAGGTCCTTGACTTTGTTTAATGACTAAACTATTCTTTGGTCTTGTTTGACTGTTTTCCTTTGCTTACACATTTTCTCATTTCTCTGATTAAACTTATTCCTTGGCTAAAGTTTTTCCAAGGACAATGTGCCAGCAAAAGTCTGAAGGGGAAGGACCATAGTATCCTACTCCATTTCGGTATATTAGAATGGTTGGGAAAGTGGGCCTGAAGATCCCCACAGGCCTGAGTCTGAAGCCTGGCTTCTCAGTGAGTAGACTATAGATGACAGGAGCAGAAGTTGTGTCAGATGAGTCTTTGGGTGCTTTCCTCAAATCAGGCATTCCTTGAAGCACCACCATAGTCCCCCTGTGTAAAGTCAGCTTGACAGTTCGAATTGGGGTTATCTCTTGCAGAAGTATCCAATGCACAGGACTCTGAGTGCCTCAAAAACTCAGCTTTTTCTTCTTTGCATCCCTAGAGGTAGGCTACATGTTGGACATACAAGAAGCACATTGTCCAGACCCAAAGATACACGTTTACTCCCTCTAGATACTGTTGTTCCTTGAGACTTTGTTATGCTTAGCACCTACTGTGTGCCAAACACCCTAAATATGTTATCTCATTTAATCCTATAATGGCCCTTGAGTTAAGGATTAAATGAGACTATAAGCATTATCTCTCACCTGGACTATGGAAAGAGCCTCCTTCTAGAACACTGAGTTCTTCCTCATATACCTATAGTCTATTCACACAGCAGCCACAGAGCCTTTTAAAATCATCTCACTCCTCTGCTCAAAACCCTTTAATGAACGTCCCCATTTCACTCAGCATAAAGTCCAAAATCCCTAGTATAGGATTCTGTAGTTCTGTAATTCCACATGACCCTCTATTACCTCCCTAACTCCAGGCCACAAAGTTTACGACCTCTTGCCCTACATTATCCCCCTCGTTCTCTCCTTCTCTGGCTTCCTGACATTCCTCAAACATTGCTGCATACACTCTTGCCTCAGACCCTTCACACTGACTATTCTTTGTGCCTGCAAAGTGCTTTTTGTTTTTAATTTTTGGCTGTGCAAGATCTTTGTTGCTCGAAGGCCTTTCTCTAGTTGTGGCAAGTGGGAGCCGCTCTACTTGCTGTGCACGAACTTCTTACCGTGGTGGCCTCTCTTGTTGTGGAGCACAGGCTCTAGGGTACAAGGGCTTCAGTAGTTGTAGCTCCCAGAAACACAGGCTCAGTAGTTGTGGCTGGCTTAGTTGACCCCTGGCGTGTGGGATTTTCCAGGATTGGGAATCAAACCCATGTCTCCCATATTGGCATATGGATTCTTTACCACTGAGCCACCATGGAAGCTCTACAAAGCTTTATCCTGATGTGTCCATGGTTTGCTCTCTTGCTTATTTCAAGTCTTTACTCAAGTGTCACTTTTTCATAGAGGCCTTCTCTGACTCCCATGATTTTTTTTTGTTGGAGGGGGCTTGCCATGTGGCATGTGGGATCTTAGTTCCCTAACCAGGGATCGAACCCACGCCCCCCTGTCTTGGAAGTGTGAAGCCTTAACCACTGGACCACCAGAGAAGTCCTCCCCACCCCATCCCTGTGGTAATTTCTAAATATGCCTACAAACTTAGGCATAAATTCTTCTGGTCTATCTAGGTCTGTCTTCTTCCCTTCGAGAAATAGAACTCAGTTCTCCTCCCTGTGAATGTTGGTCCAATTTAGTGACTGCTCCTAAAGAACAGAATATGGCATAACAGTGTGTGACTGCTAAAACAAAGTCATAAAAGGCATTATGATTGCCCTAGTCTGATCAGGAGAAAACATCAGACAATCCCAAACTGAGGGACATTTCACAAAATATTTCATTAGTACTTTTCAAATTCTCAAGGTCAGGAAAAACAAACAAAGACTGAGAAACTGTCACTGATCAAAGGGGACTAAAGGAACGTGATGACTAAATGCAACGTGTCATCCTGGATTGGATCCTAGAACAGAAAAAAGGACATTGATGGAAAAACTGGTGATATCTGAATAAAGTCTATAGTTTAGCTAATAGTAGTGTACCAATGTTAATTTCTAAGTTTTGACAAATGTACCATGGTTATGTAAGATATTAATGTTAGAGGAGCTTGGATAAAGTGTATATGGGAACTCTCTGTACTATCTTTGCAATGTCTCTCTAAATCTAAAATTATTGCAGCATAAAAAGTGGCTTCCTCATTGCTCTTTCTTGACTCACACACTGCCATGTCATGGGGATACTTAAACAGTGAGGACCATGTGGCGAGCAACTGAGGTCTCCAGCCAAAGCCGTGTGAGAAGCCACCTTGGAAGATCCTCCAGTCCTAGTCAAGGCTTCTTTCACTGCAGTCCTGACTGACCCCTTGAGTGCTTCAAAAGAGATCCTGATCCCAAACTACCCAGCTTAGCCACTCCTGAACCTCAGAAACCGTGAGAGATAATAAACGTTTATTGTTGCTTTAAACCTCTAAGTTTCAGAGCAATTGATTATGCAACAACAGATAAACTAATACGTGTCCTAATCTAAAGGTCTCCTTAGAGTCACACTCAACCCCCTTTCTGACCTTAATTTTCTTCATAGTACTTACTACAGAACAGTTTGTTTAACTTGTCTCCACACCAGAATATGAGTTACATGCAATTGAAAACTATGTCCCTAGCACCTAGAATTGTGCCTGACACCCAGCAAATGCTCAATGAAGGATAGTTGTCATAGATACTACTATTGGATAATAAAGGGTTAGGTAAAAATTCCTTCCCTTTGTCTTTACCTGAGGGAAAAAAAAAAAAACCTTCCCCTGAGGTTCAGGGTGGAGGATGAAGGCAATATGGCACCAGGAAATGTGAGCAGAGATGAATGTGAAACCCTGACTTCTAAGTCCAACTTCCTCATCCACCGAGATCCCTTAGACAAGCTCTTCCTCCCTCTGGGTCTGTTTCCTCACCAAAAAATTCTAAAGACTAGGATGACCTACAAGTCACCAAGATTTTTTCTTTGGCTCTAACAACCAATGATTCTAAGAGCGGGCTGGAAGAAAGAAGTGCAAAAGTTCAATTCTGGAGCCGGAGGAAAGGGGAGGGATGAAGAATGTGTTTATCTTCCACAGGGACCAGGCAGAAGCTGTGCCTACCACCTGGAAACCTTTTTGCAGCTGATAACCTACTCCTTTGCCCCAGGCCCCACTGCTCTGCTCCCCTCCTCTGCAAATCCTTCCTAGGGCCTGGGTTAGCAACCTGTGTCTCCAAGCTCCTATTTTCCTTCACGTAAGTCTTCATAAGGCACTTTTTAAATACTATAGTAATGGAATCTTTGTGTCCTGGAGCCTTAGCTTGTAACAGAAACAAGCAAGTCCCAGGAAATACTCTTAGTTCTTGCAATTCCCTCCATGGAATATGAACTCTAAAGGAAACAAGGAAAGAGAAGAGGGAGTGGGAGGAAGACTAGGTCTGTGCTGGGACTCCCCTAAACCCTTCCCCTTTCCCTCTTCTCCAGCTGTAGGCTCACTACCAAGCAAAGCATGCCTACCAGCATGCCTACCAGCCTTCCCACCCCTGTCTTACCTATGTACACTGTCAAATGCCACTTATGTGAGCAACGTTATCTTTACCTGCTCCTCCCTCCCTTAGTGACCATGCCCGTCCCACAACAGACTTACCCTAGGTACCTTCCTAGAGTAAGTCTCCAGATCTCCAAAAGCTTCCTGCTATTTGGTATAAAGTAATTTCTCTCTAGAAGAATAGCTCATGTAAAAGTTTAAAAAACCTAGTATGTTCTGGGAATCATAGGTAGCGTATGTCGTGTTTAATCATGTTAAGTGAGGTTGGAAATAGTGGAGATGGAGCAGGACAGGTAGGCAGGAAGTAGCACTGGTGGAGAATTTTGTCTCATAGGCCATGGAAGCCATTGAAGAATTCTGCACAGGTTGAAACTCACTCCTCTTATTCTCAGCCCTCTTCATTCACATCTCTTCCTACCTTTTTCTGTATCCATCTTGCCCCCTGCATTCCATTTGGCTCATATCACAATCTTAATAACATTAACAATGTATTGAGAACTTTCACTGTGCAAGCCTTCTGTTCACACTACCTCATTTCAACCTTTCAGTATACATGAGGTAGACATTATTATTGTCCCCATGTAACAGATGAGAAAAATGGTACCAGTGATTTGTCCAAAATTGCAAATCAAGGAAGAAGCAGAGCCCAATTTTTTAAGCGTACATTGATTGGTCCATGCTCTCTGTCTTTTTCCAAAATCTCTTCTTTGGGGGAAAAATTAGAGATGTCCACAGGAGGTTGTGAAGTCTGGAGACAGAACAGGAAAGAATCTAGAGACTAAATAATTCTGGAAGAGAGATTTCCAGGCTCTGATGGAACCTATCTTACCCAGTTGTACTGCCTGGCTGTGCTTGCCAGGCAGTCTTTTTCCATTTCTCCCACCCCCTGTCTTGGCCCACTTGCTTACTCCAGTTCCTACATCTTCCTTCACCTCCTTGGATTCTGCTTGCCCTTGTCCTTCAGATTCTGGGTAATGCATTTGTTCTGAACATACCTAGATGGACCAGGACCTTCTGGAAGCCTCTGGATAATTCAAGTATCTGGACAGGATAGCCGTATCTCCTCTCTCTTCCCCAAACTCTAACAAAAGGGGGCTGGCCTCATCCAGGGCTTCCAAGGCTCTTCAGCAAAGGCTAGTTCCTCTCTATCTCATCTCCCACCCCTGTGTCCTCTTACATGCTAAAAACACATAACCACAAGAGCTTCTCAGAACATGCCAAGTTTCTGAAATCTTTGCACATGTATTTTCTCTCTCAGGAATGCCAACATCTCCTCCACACCAAGTTTGTCACCAGGAAAACTCCTAAGTATCTTTAGTCTTGACTCAAACCTTGAACTTTATCCCCACCAACATCACCGTTCAGGCCATGATTCCTTGCATGGACTATTCCCTCACTGGGGCCCCACACCATCTATTTCCCACATTGTAACCAGAGTAATCTTCCTAGAATGTAACCTTAATCTTTTCACCTGCTTTCTTAAAACTTATAAAGGTTTCCCATGTCCTCAAAGTAAAGACATAATCCTTAACCTGGTTTGTGGCCTCTTCCACCCGACTCCCACCCTTTTCTCCAGAAGATGTGTCTTCTTCTGAGCCTACCACCATACTGGTACTCCAGTCAGATTTCCTGACACTTTTACTCAGTTCCTTGAAACTTCCTATTCTCTCTTGACCCTACGTGATGTTCCCTTGGCCTGGAATTCTCTTTCCCTTCTCCTTCCCCAGCTGATTTCCACCAACCTTTCAGGCAGGTCTCAGCCTGAACTCCCTTCACACTGAACCTGCCAGAACTCCCTAAACTAGGTGAGCTGTTTCTGCTTTTTTGCACCCGGTCCCATTATTTCCCATAAGACAGCATTTATCCTGTTTGTTATTACCTATGTATTTATTCATATCCCCCAAAACTCAGTTGGGAGCCTACCTTATCACCTGCTATAACCCAGAGTCTAGTACTAATGGGCTCTCCATGGATAACTGTTGCAGTGGTTAGTGAACAAAGCCTTCTCTGTCTTCCCAGTGCAAACTCAGATACCCACTGCAGCTTCTACCACCATCATCCACAGAGTTACTCTTATGGATTACTGCTTCTCCAGGTGTTCCTCTCTCTTTATGGACTGGCATGGCACCTTTCATGTTAGTACTCCAACACCTAATACAGAGCACAGCATTCATTCTTCCATCCATTTTCTCATTATTTTTTTTAAAATATTTATTATCAGGACTTCCCTGGCAATTCAGTGGTTAAGACTCCACACTGCCAATGCAGGGGACCCAGATTTAATCCCTGTTCAGGAAACTAGATCTGGGCATTCCACAACTAAGACCTGGTGCAGTCAAATAAAGTAAAAAAAAAATTACAGACATATACATAAATATATATATATATATATATATATACACACACTAGACACTTTGGATACGGCAGTGAACAAGATAGACAGGCCCTGTTGTCAAGTTCATACTCTAGTGCTATATATGGGTAACTAGACAGGAGGTTGAGTGGATCCCAGTCCTACTAGGAAGCTCCTGAGGAATTTCCTCTCCACAGTTACAAAGCATGGAGCATAGACTCTGATGGAGGAGAAGATGTTTTCTTGGTGACCTCTGGATCTTCCTTTTTCCAGGTTTCCTTGGGATCAGCCATGAAGCAGCAGCAGCAGAACCCAGGAGGAAGGGAATGAGGGAGGTTGGGCCGAGTGGAGAGGGTCCCAGCCTCTAACGACAGGCAATGGTGATGCAACCCCACGCTCATAAGCACTCTGCCAGAGCACTTTGGTAACTGGCTTTCCTTTCTATTCTGGAGCAGAGAAAGAAAGAGATCTGCAGAGGGAGAGACATCAGTGGACAGAGATGACAGAGGAAAAAGGAAGGACAGAAAAAGTGGAACAGAGAGGTGGAGGAGGAGGAGTCAGAAATACAGGGAGAGGGAAGGAGACTGAAGCATAAACAGAAGGCCTGCAGGACTGAGCCCTCCTTGTGTTGCTAGGAGAAAGCTTAGCTTCTCATTCAGGTCACTGGGGGAGGGGGGGGGAGATTCAGTTTTGAGCCCCTGGGATTCCTGAGATGCTTTCCTAAGACCTCTGATCCCTCAATTGTCTTTGGCCCCATCTGATCATCCCAGGAGCCTTCTGCCAAGGACCCATTAGCCCCCAAACCAAGATATACTCTGTGCAGACCCTGACAAGCAAAAGATAGGCAGTGATGGAAAAACACAGTTGCTCTGAGCACAGCAACCTCAGATTTTCATCTTTTTCAGAAAAGATCATAGTAAAGACCCTGCGTTCACCATCTGTTTCCTAACTGGGGGCTTCAGGCTCTGCTCACTGAGATACCAGCCTGGCCATATCCTAATCTGCAGGCACAGAGCAGACACTTCCTGAGCTGGGAGCTAGGGAGGCAGAGGCCCCAGCCCCAGGAACTCCCAGATGCCAAGTAGGAGTCTGAGTTCTTAATTGTGCTGCTGCTCTTGCCAGCAGTCTGGGCTGCTCGCTCCTGAGGCTGCGATGCCATCTGCTGCTCAACTGAGGAAACTGGCTGAACTCTGACTGCACAGCCAAAGCTGAACCTGGCAGGAGTCGGCAGGGAACCTGTCTGGGTCTCAGGAGAGCCCTGTCTTTGTCTCTGAACAGACTCAATACTGGGCCTCAGGGACTGAGCAAATACTCTCTTCCTTGTCATCAGTCTTTCTAGATCAGGCAGGAAGCCTTCACATGAAGGTACAGGAGAATGTGGCAGGGTAGGTGTGTCTTCATAAAAGTCCAGTGTCAACTCAAGGTTAAATTGCCCAGAGAGGTCCTAGCTTGCCTTTGAAGTTCTGCCGCTGCTGCCATTAAGTCGCATCAGTCGTGTCCGACTCTGCGTGACCCCATATATGGCACCCACCAGGCTTCTCCATCCCTGGGATCCTCCAGGCAAGAACACTGGAGTGGGTTGCCAGTTCCTTCTCCAATACATGAAAGTGAAAGTGAAGTTGTGTCCGACTCCCAGCAACCCTCCATGAACCGCAGCCTCCCAGGCTCCTCCGTCCATGGGATTCTCCAGGCAAGAGTACTGGAGTGGGTCGCCAGTGCCTTCGCCATTTGAAGTTCTACTGCTTTCCTTAAAGCATTTTTTTTCTTTGCAGGTTTAACTAAGATTAGGCCATGTTCTGTTAATTAGGTGAATGAAGTAGTGAGGCCAGGCCTAGAGGAAGTGGGGCTTTGATGAAAAGAATCATCCTCCTACAGAAGGATGAAGTAAGATCTTCTGACTCACCATGGTTTTCTGAAGCTCCTGCTCTGTGTTGGCCCTGTTCAGGCCTCAACCCAGATAGGGTTGTGAGCACCAGTATATTAGGGGCCACATGCTAATATCTGCCACATATTTGTTGAAGTAATGGTTATTTTAAGGGTGCTTTATTCCTCAAACTAGTTAGAGTAGCCAGCCTCCAAAGTGATCCCCAAAGACCCCCATTTCTTGATATTCACATACTCGCAGTCCTCTCCCACATAGTACCAGGGTTTATCTGTGCAACCAACAAATACAACAGAAGTAATGGTATGTAACTTTAAGGATTAGATCATAAAAGATACCCAGGTTACTTTCTCTCTGGTGGAAGCCAATTGCTACATAGTGAACAGCCCTATGGAGAGGTTCAGGTGAGGGAAGTTGGGGCTTCTTGTCAGCAGCCCCGTTACTGAGCTTGGAAGCAAATCCTCTAGCCTCAGGCAAGCCTTAAGATGACAGAAGCCCTAGTGGACAGTCTGACTATAGTCTCATGGGTGACTCAGCCAGTTCAACGGAGCTGCTCCCAGTTCAGAAACTATGTGAGAGTAACTTCTGCTGTTTGAAATTCTTAAAGTTTGGGGGTAATTTGTTATGTAGTAACAAAATAGACCTATCATATGGTATAATATACCTGTCGTATGACATATTATCTGCATTATATCACTTCATTTCCTTGTAAGAGCTGGCATCAGGACCCCAACCCTTCAGTTTCTCTAACCTCATCTTCTACCACCCCATTCTCCCCAATCACCCTCACCCTAGGCTCACTCCTGCCTGAGGCTCTGCACTTGCTTTCATATCTGCTGGAGACCCCTCCTAAACCATGCTAAACCTCTGCATGGTCACTTCTTTATCTCCTTCAGGTCTTTATTCAGATGTAAGGTTTTCAGTATAGCCTTCCTTGACTCCCTGCACCCCTTATTGGCAACTCCCACATTTGTCTATCCTTTATTCCACTTTATTTTTATTCTTAGCCTTTATGATTAAAATCCCATGGATGGAGAAGCCTGGTAGCCTACAATCCATGGGGTTGCAAAGAGTGAGATACAACTGAGCGACTTTACTTTCACTTTTTCTTTCTTTATGATTATAAGGCACATATATATATATTATGTAACTTAAGTAATAAAATATACTTTACATTTCTATAACTTCTATCTCCCCCACTAGAATGTAAGCTCCATGAAGGCAAGAATTTGTGTTTTTGTCTCTTTTGGTCACTGCTCTGTCCCCAGCAACTGAAATAGTGATAAACACATTGTAATAGTTGTGCAATACATATTTAGTTGAATGGGGAAAATGAATGCTGTAATTAACCAATTATATAGTATGTATGTCTTTTAGATCTTATATGTTATATGCCATATGTTGATGTCACATATATATTATGTTTAAACACAGTACAGGAAATGGCAAACTACTCCAGTATTCTTGCCTGGGAAATCCCATGGACAGAGGAGACTTGGTGTACCACGGGGTCGCAAAAGAGTCGGACACGCTAAACAGCAACAACCATGACATCTTGATGTTCTCTTCTTATTCTTTCAGTAACCTATTTAACTTTATACTTTGTATATTTGTAAGTCCCCAGTGGCTCAGTGGGTGAAGAATTTGCCTGCAATGTAGGAGACACAGAAAAAGTGTGTTTGATCCCTGGGTCAGGAAGATCCTCTGGAGAAGGAAACAGCAATCCACTCTAGTATTCTTGCATGAAAAAATGCCATGGACAGAGGAACCCGGCAAGCTACAGTTCAAAGGGTCGAAAAGAGTCAGACACAACTGAGCGACAAA
Source organism: Antilocapra americana (assembly GCA_007570785.1). Lineage (NCBI taxonomy): Eukaryota > Metazoa > Chordata > Mammalia > Artiodactyla > Antilocapridae > Antilocapra > Antilocapra americana. The sequence continues at coordinate 1,284,180 of ML661896.1, read as the reverse complement.
GCATGCACAAGGCAGTGCAGAGAGAGTATGCCCATAAATAAGAAGATCTAGCTTTTTGTTGCTTGCTGGTTAGCTAGGTTTCTATGAGCCAGGCATGTAATCTCTCTGAGTCTCAGTTTTACTTATCTATAAATTAAGTCTATTATAATTTCCCTATCCTATCATAGGGTAGTTGTAAAAATCAAATGATAACACATAAGTGTCTCTGAAATGTGTTCCAAAAACCACCTTCCCCAGGGGGTAATTTGTGGGGGAAAAAAAAAAGATCAAGAGGTTTGGAAAAAGGAATTCCAGTATTCTAAGCCCCCCCCCCAACTCCCCAACCCTGTGGACACTCACAATTTATTAGCACATGAAAAGCTCTGAAAACCCTTCTGCCTGAAAGGTTTTCCCCGAGTGCACCTGACTACACTTGGGGGAACCCTGCTCTCTAAATACAGAGAGCATCGCCTTTGTTAGCTGCTTAACAGTGTTACTTTAGACCAAGAAGGAATTATAAAGTTTTTGGAATTGAAATCCCAGCGTGGCAGGCGACGAGATCCAACAGCTGATATGGAGACTTGGGGGAGGAGGAATGGAGAAAACGAAATGGAGGAGGCACGAGAGAGGAGGGAAGGAAAGCAGTGAGAATAAGGAAAAGAAGGAAGAAGAAAAATGGTGGTAGAGGGAGGAAAGGACAACTAAAATAATGTCCTTTGAAAAGAACTCAGCAGAACAAAGGCAACCTGAAATTTCCTGGGGGGGGGGGGGGGGGAGCGAATCCAGGAATCCTGGTGCTGCGTGCTGAGCCAGGCTTATTCATTTGAGCGCTGCCTCTGCCAATTTCCGCAGTTAGAGCTCTGGCTTCCTTTTCAGTTTCAAAGAACCTCTGATTGAAGAGATTTCTTCTTTATCAGGGAGGAGGAATCAGGTAAACCAAATCAACAGCTTCTCAATTTGGTGTACTTATTAAGTGCCTGAAATGGCAGCTGCCATTTTTCCTTTCCTGTGAGCAATAAGCCTTCTGGCAGCATTCATCTCCCCAGAGCATGTCTGGCTTGGAAAAGGAAGAACAGCAATTTCTCTTGAAAAGATTCCCTAGGCTAAGTGGGATGTGAAGAGGTTAGCAGGTTTACCTCTGGATCAGCCTTCCCCAGCCCAGTCTAAACAGAAACTTTTAGAAAAAAAGATTCTGTAGCTGTCCTAAGCATCCATTTACATTTCCAGCCCTCACAGTCAGGAAGTTCTTTGTTACACCTTATTTCAGTCTTTTTGTATAATTTCTTTATTTTTACTGCCTTTTCTTTACCCCAGAATAGGGAAGTAATCTGTCATAAATTGTATGTATAGTGCACTTGTAGTAATTGATTTCTCTGGGTATACAAAGGGTTAATACCAACTAAAGAATCTCATTTCCCACCAAATGAGAGACTGGACTTTTTTTTTTTTTTTTTTTTAATTTTGAGATTCAAAGATGGGATAAGGAGGTAATAGGAAAGGAAGCAAATATGTTGGGCACCTGTCTGGTCTCTTATATATGCTCTCTTATTTAATCATCACAACAATCTAAAATGCAGAGATTATAATTTGCATTTTATAAGTGAGGAAACTGAAGTCCAGAGATCAAACCGCTAATATGTAAGTGATGGAGTCAGAATCAGATCCACATCTGACTGTCAAATCCATGTTTTCTCTACCCCAAGGGCTTGTATATAACACAGAGAAACCTGGGTCTTTGATTGTCTTGTATTCCTTATAATAAATGTGGTGTATTCTTTAACCCCACAAACATGCTGGGATCTGGCCTGTTTTCACAGGCCCATTTACTGCAGGTTAAACTTGGCATCAGAAAGGTGCTAATAATTCCCTGAAGGTTTTTCTGTGACCCAGACTGAACTCAATCTACCTGATGTCACCTGGCTCATTAGACTGTAATCTCCACAACGGTAAGGACTATGTCTGTATTATTCACTATTGTATTCTCCTAGTGCCTAGAACAGGACCTGCTACATGGTAGATATTCAGTATTTGTTGAATGAATGAATAAATGCATGACAAAGGCAGAGAAAGGACTCTATAATGGAAAATAAGAGAAACTAAGATGAAGATGAAAAAGGCCAACATTTATTTTAAAGAAGCAAGGAAGAGTAAAGATAGCCAGGAAGAGAATGAGAGACAGCAAGATAAGAAAACTCAGCACAAACAAGCAAGATAAAAATAGCCTCTTGCCACTGTCCTTTTAAAATTACTTTCTATATTTGACTCTAAGTGACAAGTGAAATCTCCTCTGTAATTTCCCATGTGTTCAGCTTAATGAATTTCCGGCACATGGTTTCAGTATTGGAGGGCCAATTTGGACACTGTGGGGGTGAGGGTGGTGAGAAAATGAGGGGTATGGAAATAGTCTAACTAATTGAGTCTAGAAACCAAATGAAGGGGGTGATTGGAAGCATGTGTGGAGGGAGCCAAGTCTTAGAACTTGCTCAAAATTAAGAAGGACTTGGAATTAGTCTTGCTCTAGCTGATGTCACCATGATATTTCCCTACATGCCATAGAGGGAGCCTCAAATCCCAGGATGCCTTGCAACTCTTCTTTGTACCACATTGCCTATTTTCTAAAGAGCTTTATCTGTTTATATACAGGATATTCTATTAAAAATTCAATTTCAGCTTTCTTTCTGCCTGTGGACGCCGCCAAGAAAGCATCACTGAAGTCTTCCCCACCTCCACTGCCGTCATGTCTAAATCAGAGTCTCCCAAAGAGCCCGAATGGCTGCGGAACCTCTTCATCGGAGGATTGAGCTTTGAAACAACCGATGAGAGTCTGAGGAGTCATTTTGAGCGATGGGGAACGCTCACAGACTGTGTGGTAATGAGGGTTCCAAACACCAAGTGCTCCAGAGGCTTTGGGTTTGTCACATATGCCACGGTGGAGGAGGTGGATGAGGCCATGAATGCAAGGCCACACAAGGTGGATGGAAGAGTTGTGGAACCAAAGAGGGCCATCTCAAGAGAAGATTCTCAAGACCTGGTGCCCACTTAACTGTGAAAAAGATTTTTGTTGGTGACATTAAAGAAGACACTGAGGAACATCACCTGAGAGATTATTTTGAACAGTATGGGAAAATCGAAGTGATTGAAATCATGACTGACCAAGGCAGTGGCAAAAAGAGAGGCTTTGCTTTTGTAACCTTTGATGACCATGACTCTGTAGACAAGATTGTCATTCAGAAATACCACACTGAATGGCCACAACTGTGAAGTGAGAAAAGCCCTGTCTAAGCAAGAGATGGCTTGTGCCTCATCTAGCCAGAGAGGTTGAAGTGGTTCTGGAAACTTTGGTGGCGGTCGTGGAGGTGGTTTCAGTGGGAATGACAACTTTGGTCGTGGAGGAAACTTCAGTGGTCAAGGTGGCTTTGGTGGCAGCCGTGGTGGTGGCAGATATGGTGGCAGTGGGGATGGTTATAACGGATTTGGTAATGACAGAAGCAATTTTGGAGGTGGCAGAAGCTACAATGATTTTGGCAATTACAACAATCGATCTTCAAATTTTGGACCCATGAAAGGAGGAAACTTTGGAGGCAGAAGTTCTGGCCCCTATGGTGGTGGAGGCCAATACTTTGCCAAACCACGAAACCGAGGTGGCTATGGTGGTTCCAGCAGCAGCAGAAGCTATGGCAGTGGCAGAAGATTTTAATTACTGCCAAGAAACAAAGCTTAGCAGGAGAGGAGAGCCAGAGAAGTGACAGGGAAGCTACAGGTTACAACAGATTTGTGAACTCAGCCAAGCACAGTGGTGGCAGGGCCTAGCTGCTACAAAGAAGACATGTTTTAGACAATACTCATGTGTATGGGCAAAAAACTCGAGGACTGTACTGGTGACTAATTGTATAACAGGTTATTTTAGTTTCTGTTGTGTGGAAAGTTTAAAGCATTCCAACAAAGGGTTTTAATGTAGATTTTTTTTTGCACCCATGCTGTTGATTGCTAAATGTAATAGTCTGATCATGACGCTGAATAAATGTCTTTTTTTTAAATAAATAAACAAATAAAAACTTAATTTCAGCCACTGGAAAGAATAAAGAGACTCTAGCTCTTTCAGGTCCATATACCTTCTATGCAGTAGGTACACTATAAATGTTAAACCAAAACAGTATGAGGGAGTCAACCTAGGGAGTGAAAGTTGTTCAGTCTTATCATACTCTTTGTGACCCCATAGACTATACAGTTCATGGAATTCTCCAGGCCAGAATACTGGAGTGAGGAGTCTTTCCCTTCTCCAGGGCATCTTTCCAACCCAGGAATTGAACTGGGGTCTCCTGCATTGCAGGCAGATTCTTTACCAGCTGAGCTATCAGGGAAGCAAGCTAGGGAGGGGGAATATAAGAATGTACAGTTTACCCATCTGCATCTGTTTGTGCTGTCAACCCTAACGCATTTTCTCTGTATACTGAGGAAGGAACTCTGAAAGGCCATAGCGCCCAGAATAAAAAGTTCTTTCTAGACCTTAAAATTGGCAATGATGAAGAAAGAATTCATAGGGCCCGATCTCCATTTCAGGCCTGTTCATGCTGATCATGCTCAGGCACCTCTCTAATGGACTCTGAATTCTGTGCTTACTGCCCGTGGAAATTACAATGGAGGGATAAGACCCCCCTCTGGACAGGGGAATCTCGAAGATTATATCCAGGATACTCAACACCTAAGAGAAAACATGCATTAATCACCCCTGGCTCCGGACAGGTCATAAACCCTGGCTCCGGACAGGTCATAAACTTTCTGATAGTAACCTTGGGCTTATCGACTATTAACTATTTGGAATGTAACCTTGGGCTTATTGATTATTGACTGTTCAAACACATGATACTTGAATGATGGCATTATTGTGATTGTATTTACCTTTCCCTTGTTTATGCAAGTTTCGGATGATTTGGGGTGGTGGGTTTGGACACATGCATATGGGTATAAAAGATCCTCACAAATGTTGGTCAGGGTCCTTGGCTAAAAGGAGACTCTGCCTTGGGCCCGCCGGTGTAATAAACTGCACTTCACTATCTGCATTGTCCTTCTGAGTGAGTTTGCTTCCCGGTGGGGGTGGCTACAACAATGACCATGAGGTCCACTATTTTAATCAGAATTGCAGATCTTTTAGGTCCCCAGGTATGCTCTCTATTGTTGTTTCAACCCCTTGATTGAGATATAATTCACATTCCATACAACTCACTCATTTAAAGTATACAATTCAATGGTTTCTATTATATTCACAGATAAGTGCAATCATCACCACAATTTTAGGACATTTTCATACCCCAAAAAGAAACCTCATTACTTTTAGCTATTCTACAGCCCTCCCCCTTGACCTAAGCAACCTCTGATTTGCTTTCTGTCTTTATAGATTTTCCTATCCTGGACTTTCATATGTATGGAATTAAGCAATATGTGATGAAAGTGAGTGAAAGTGTTAGCTGCTTAGTCGTGTCTGACTTTTTGTGACCTCATGGACTGTAGCCCACCAGGCTCCTCTGTCCATGAAATTTTCTAGGGAAGAGTACTGGAGTGGGTAGCCATTCCCTCCTCCAAGGGATCTTTCCAACCTGGGGTTCGAACCCTGGTCTCTTGTGTTGCAGGCACATTCTTTACTGTTTCAGCTACCAGGGAAGGCCAGCAGTTTGTGGTTTTGTAACCAAAAGTGATATCTGCTTGCTGCTCAAAAGCCAATAAAGAGGCCAGGTTGCTGGAAACTTTGTTTTATTTGGGATGCTGGTAACCAGGGAGATGGGGAGCAGAGGGACATCTGTCCAGAAGCCAATTCCCCTCTACCTCCAACAGTCAGGAGACAAGAGCTTTTTTCTTGTTGGAGGGAGGGGGCCACATGCAGAAACAGTATAGTCAGCTCTGGCAGTTATCTTAAAATTGGTCATTGGTGGTCTGACCAGCGACATCTTGTTTTCGGTACAGTTAATCATCAGTTCTATGGTCGGGTTATCGCATTTACTTGAGGCCAGTTCTCAGAGTTGTGACAGCTTATGTCATGGCTATAATCTGGTTATCATGTAGTTAACGTCTTCCACCTGGTGGGGTTTCAGTATCTACAAGACAGCTCACAGGATATGGCCCAGAATATTATCTACGCCCTTGAGAAGGAACTAAAGTCCTTAACCATTCTAAGGACTAAACTATTATTTAGTCTTGTTAGACTGTTTTCCTTTGTTTTTGCGTTTCTCTGATTAAACTGGTACTTTGGCTTAAGTTTTTCTGGGCTTCCCTGTTGACTCAGTGGTAAAGAACTGCCTGCCAATGCAGGAGATGCAGATCTGATCCCTCGGTTGGGAAGATCCCCTGGAGGAGGAAATGGCAACCCACTCCAGTATTCTTGGGGGAGAATTCCATGGACAGAGGAGCCTGGCGGACTACACTCCACAGGGTCACAAACGAGTCAGACACAAGTTAGGGACTAAACAACAATAAAAGTTTTTACACAGACTAAAGGCAGGTGGAGGACATGGGGAGCAAGGACCATAGGGTCCTACTCCATTTCACCCTGGCTTCTTTAACATAATGTTTTCAATGTTCATTTAGGTTGTATTGTGTGAATTAGTACTTCATTTCTTGTTATGGCCAAAATATATTTCACTGTATAGATATACCACATTTTATTTATTCATTTGTCAGTTAAATGACATTTGTTTCAACTTTTTAACTCTAATGAATAATGCTACTATGAACATATATGTGCAAATTTTTGTGTAGATTTGCATTTTCATTTTCTTGGATATATACCTAGGTTATGGAATGGTTGAGCCTTAAAGTAACTCTATGTTTACTACTATGAGGAACTGCCAGGCTGTTTTCCAAAGCGGTTGTACCATTCCACATTCCCATCAGCAGTGTATGAGGGTTCCAATTTCTCTATGTCCTTGCCAATCCCCATATGCTTTTGGGAAATAAGTACTACAGGGCCCCACTCTAACTTGGGTGGCTATTATAGAGCAGCAGCAAGGGGTACAAGGATGCAGGAGGGATCCCTCTTCTACTCTAAGCCTTTACGGACAGCCAGAGGGAATACTACTATCTTTAGTACTCTCCCTGATTCTGCAGGCTAGGTTAGCTGCCCCCTGACATATGCCCAAGGATACTTATTTTACTTATCTTTCTTCCCCACTAGATTGTAAGCTTTAGGCAGGCTGGAATCTCTACTCCTCTGACTTTACATACAGTACCTGCTCAGGATCTGGTAAATGGTAAATGTTCAGTAAATGTTGATTGGCTGATTGACTAATTGAACAAATGATTAAATATTTTTCTACTGGTAATTCTTGTCCAGAGAAGGGAGGAAAAGAGCAGTCTCAAGGGCAAAACACATCCAGTAAGGAAGCAAGATGGGGAGGATAAATGAAGGAGAAAGGGAAAGGCAGGCAAGAAGCTTGGAAACAAACAAACAAAAAGCTTGGAAACCTAGTGTCCTTCGGGGCCAGCTTTTCAATTATGAGGTCAAACTCAGGGCTAATCAGTTCAGCTCAGTTCAGCCGCTCAGTCATGTCCAGCTCTTTGTGACCCCATGAACCACAGCATGCCAGGCCTCCCTGTCCATCACCAACTCCCAGACTCCACCCAAACCCATGTCAATTGAGTCGGTGATGCCATCCAACCATCTCATCCTCTGTCGTCCCCTTCTCCTCCTGCCCTCAATCTTTCCCAGCATCAGGGTCTTTTCAAATGAGTCAGCTCTTCACATCAGGCGGCCAAAGTATTGGAGTTTCAGCTTCAACATCACTCCTTCCAATGAATACCCAGGACTGATCTCCTTTAGGATGGACTGGTTGGATCTCCTTGCAGTGCAAGGGACTCTCAAGAGTCTTCTCCAATACCACAGTTCAAAAGCATCAAATGGATGTATTCTAATCCATTTGCCTTTTATCTGGCTGCTTTTTTTCCCTAAAATTTTCCCTTTTCTTTTTCATTATTATTCCTAACAATTTTGTCTTTGCAAGAATAAGAAACAAACAAAAAGGTAAAAAAAGTAGTTGATAATATAATTAAAAGACCACATAATACAACTCACCAAAATGAATTCAGAATTTAAAAGGATGGAGATTAAGACTATAATGGATTTTGTAACTGGGAAATGAAGAAATCCTAATCTAGTTTTTCCTCAAAACGACACTGAATGGCCTATACCTTAAAAAGTTGACTCCATTTCCAGTACCACATGAGAACATGGCCCATCTCTCAGCCTTACTTATAATAACTGACCTTCCCTCTACACAAATCCTGCCTTCTCCTTGGACTTATCTGTGAATTCAGTTGACTCCAAGTCATTTGGTCCCTCTATCCCCAAAGGCCCTGGTATCTCTCTATTCCCAATTACTTCCTGTCTCTTCTCTGAAAGCACGCATGCACACTTTTACACAAACTTCATCTTTCCTTTTCATGAATCCTTAGGGTAGCTGTGCCTTCTCCATTTTGTGTGTATGGAACGAAAAAAAGCAAAATATATGAGATACCAATGCAATTTCTCCTTTAGCAGAGCTCTGCAGGACAATTACCCACCCAATCTGCCCAGGTTTACAGCTCTCATAACCATTCTTTATGAACACACTGTGACAGTGGGATGTGGGCACTGATGAGGGCAGCAGTCTTCAGCCACATTCCTATTTAACTGCAAAGCAGATCTCCTGCCTACCAGCCCAGCACTGATCATGTGACATTTTAATTACTGTATTTATGTAAGCCTTTTTCCTACCAGAGACTGTGTCCAATTCTATCCAAACTGGAGAGCATTTGTGTTTGCCACTTCAGGGCTCTCTATCCTTAAAACCTGAAAATTTTCCTGGAATCAAGGTAGGACTCTGGATTTTTTCAGCAGAGGTCTGGGAGGGTTGAGGTTTATAGGAAGCATAGTTTTTTTGCTATTATGAAATACCTGAGGAAATGGATAATAAAACATGCTGGCAGATGACAACGACTTTGGCTACTTCCAAGGGTTCACCTGACAAAGGTGCAACAGATGGGCATAGCCAACCAGATGCTGGGGGGTGGGGGCAGGGAGATGCTAGGAACAAAGTGGCTTTAGAATTTGGTTAATTATAGAATGGATTTAGGAATTACTGCTACTGAATCTTGCCTTTCTCATCTTCAGCTCCACCACAATGTTTAGCAGGAGAGAATCATACTGACTCCAAGTAGTGAAGGGAAGATTAGTGTTCAAAAGAAATGCTGACAACCTGGTGGGCAACCCGTCCAGATCAAAGATGTGGCCTCTGGCTGACTGTGCCACGGTGGAAGGCAAGCTTGGCAGAGTAACCCAGTACTCTTTAGCTGCTGCAGCTCAGCTAAAGGTCCCACTGCAGGGCCCCAGGGATGTGGTCCCGCAGGTTAGGCTGTAGGAGTGACAAGCATAATCCAGGCGAAAATCTCCTGGAGAGATCCCCAAAACCAAGGTGACCTGTGTGCGTGGGCGATCCGTTGGCTGAGTGACAAACGCTGAAGAAAGCCAGGAAGAGTATCTGCGTGGGAGGTGGAAAAACCGTGGGCTGAGCTTGCAGCAACCAAAAGGCGCCACACACGTGTGCTAGAAACCCGCGGCGCTTGGTGTGGGTTAAGAGGAAGCACCGCCCCTCTAGGACACGCCAAGTTTTCTTTCTCTTAAGCAGTTTCAAACCCAGCACGCCTTCCACGCGTCGGTACAAATGAGATGGGTGTCAAATAACCGTAGTGCTTGTTCGGATTTCTATTTTCTTCCTGGGTCTAGCTCCTGTGTAGAGTATGCCCAGCTCTACCACAGCTCTCCCATTTTCCTAACGCTTTCCTGGGCGGGGTTTCTGGGCCCCGCCCACCGAGGGCCCGCCCAGTAGCCGCCCCGAGGCGGGGCTCCTCTCAGCTCCCGACTGCCCTTTTCCCCTGCGGTCTCTGCCCGGGCTGCAGTGGCTCTACCGAGCTCTGGACACGTGCCGGTGAGTAAGGGCAAAGTGGGGAGAAGCCTTGGAGGTTTACTAGTCAGGGGCGACAGACAGTGGTTGGGAGGCTTCTTCCGAGGCACGGGACGAAACTGGGGCTCGTTCGCTAGTGACCCAGGTTTTGAGGGCATCTTGAAGAAATGCTGAGGGATCGTACCCCTAGAGTCACCCCCTGTTTTCTACCATCCCTGCTGTGCCTGGAGAGTTGCCGAGAGTCGGTCTCGGGGAGCCTTGGTCCCCAGGCACCAGGGCCACGGACTTGGGAAGGTTCGTGAGGAACACGTGGTCGGGTGGAGCTCCGTCAATCCCTACAACCCGTGCGCCGAAAGGGACAGGCTATTTTTAGATTCGTTTTTAGACCTGGTGAATGTACCCTCTCTATTTTCCTTTTCTTCTAATTGTTTGGAAGCGTCTTAGACTGAAATTAGAGGAAGGCTGGGAAAAAGTATCGTCTTAGGTACTCTCACCTTATGCAAACAAGGTAAATTGTAAGAGTGAATGGGTAGGAGTGTTTATTAACATTTTTGCAAACATTTTGGTTATTGTTTTCAACCAGTAGTTGGGGTCGTTGGCAGGAACGACTAACTGTTGCCCGTTTCTTTAACATCCGTTGCTGCATCCAGTTATTTTTTTAAAATGCTGCTTTTATGGTTCAAGAGATCACATAATTGAGGCCCTTCTCAATGTAGTTTCAACCAGCCTTTCCAATTTTCAGTGCCCATTGCTTTCCAAGGATAAGTTCCCCTTCTGCTCACCAATATTCATCATCTCTTTGCTTAGAGTAAGTTCCTGATAATAGCAAATGTTTAGTGCCCAGTCTATAGCAGATATTATCTTATGCACTTAATTTATATTCCATTTAAACCTCCCAACCACCCTGTGTACAACACCCCCATTCTACAAATCAGACTGAGATACAGAGGTTATTTGCCAACTATCACTTGGCTGTTAAGTGACAGCCAAGCTTCCTGATACTTGTTGTTCAGTACAGTTCAGTTGAGTTGTGTCTGACTCTTTGCGACCCCATGAACTGCAGCATGCCAGGCCTCCCTGTCCATCACCAACTCCCGGAGTCCACCCAAACGCATGTCCATTTAGTCGGTGATGCCATCCAGCCATCTCATCCTCTGTCATCCCCTTTTCTTGCCCTCAATCTTTCCCAGCATCAGGGTCTTTTCAAATGAGTCAGTTCTTCGCATCAGGTAGCCAAAGTATTGGAGTTTCAGCTTCAGCATCAGTCCCTCCAATGAATACCCAGGACTGATCTCCTTTAGGATGGACTGGTTGGGTCTCCTTGCAGTCCAAGGGACTCCAAGAGTCTTCTCCAACACCACAGTTCAAAAGCATCAATTCTTCGGCGCTCAGCTTTCCTCACTGTCCAACTTTCACATCCATATATGACCACTGGAAAAACCATAGCCTTGACTAGATGGACCTTTGTTGACAAAGTAATGTCTCTGCTTTTTAATATGCTGTCTAGGTAGTAAGCGTCTTTTAATTTCATGGCTGCAGTCACCATCTGCAGTGATTTTGGAGCCCAGAAAAATAGTCAGCCACTGTTTCCCCATCTATTTGCCATGAAGTGATGGGACTGGATGCCTTGATCTTAGTTTTCTGAATGTTGAGCCTTAAGCCAGCTTTTTCACTCTCCTTTTCACTTTCATCAAGAGGCTCTTTAATTCTTCACTTTCTGCCATAAGGGTGGTGTCATCTGCATATCTGAGGTTATTGATATTTCTCCTGGCAATCTTGATTCCAGCTTGTGCTTCATCTAGCCCAGCGTTTCTCATGATGTACTCTGCATATAAGTTAAATAAGCAGGGTGACAATATACAGCCTTGACGTACTCCTTCACCTATTTGGAACCAGTCTGTTCCATGTCCAGTTCTAACTGTTGCTTCCTGACCTGCATGCAGGTTTCTCAAGAGGCAGGTCAGGTAGTTTGGTATTCCCATCTCTTGAAGAATTTTCTACCGTTTATTGTGATCCACACAATCAAAGGCTTTGGCATAGTCAATAAAGCAGAAATAGATGTTTTTCTGGAACTCTCTTGCTTTTTCAGTGATCTAGCAGATGTTGGATCTCTGGTTCCTCTGCCTTTTCTAAAACCAGCTTGAACATCTGAAAGTTCATGGTTCACATATTGCTGAAGCCTGACTTGGAAAATTTCAAGCATTACTTTACTAGTGTGTGAAATGAGTGCAGTTGTGCGGTAGTTTGAAATTTCTTTGGGATTGGAATGAAAACTGACCTTTTCCAGTCCTGTGGCCACTGCTGAGTTTTCCAAATTTGCTGACATATTGAGTGCAGCACTTACATCATCTTTCAGGATTTGAAATAGCTCAACTGGAATTCATCACCTCCACTAGCTTTGTTCATAGTGATGCTTCCTAAGGCCCACTTGACTTCACCTTCCAGGATGTCTGGCTCTAGGTGAGTGTGAGTGATCACACCATCGTGTTTATCTGAGTTGTGAAGATCTTTTTTGTACAGTTCTGTGTATTCTTCCCACCTCTTAATATCTTCTGCTTCTGTTAGGTCAATACCATTTCTGTCCTTTATGGAGCCCATCTTTGCATAAAGTTCCCTTGGTATCTCTAATTTTCTTGAAGAGATCTCCAGTCTTTTCCATTCTATTTTTTTCCTCTATTCGTTGATCCCGGAGGAAGGCTTTCTTATCTCTCCTTGCTATTCTTTGGAACTCTGCATTCAAATGGGTGTATTTTTCCTTTTCTCCTTTGCTTTACGCTTCTCTTTTTACAGCTATTTGTAAGGCCTCCTCAGACAGCTGTTTTGCTTTTTTGCATTTCTTTTTCTTGGGGATGGACTTGGTTCCTGTCTCCTGTACAATGTCACGAACCTCCATCCATAGTTCATCAGGCACTCTATCACATCTAGTCCCTTAAATCTATTTCTCACTTCTACTGTATAGTCATAAGAGATTTGATTTAGGTCATACCTGAATGGTCTAGTGAATTCCCCCCACTTTCTTCAATTTAAGTCTGAATTTGGCAATAAGGAGTTCATGATCTGAGCCAAAGTCAGCTCCTGGTTTTGTTTTTGCTGAGTGTATAGAGCTTCTCCATCTTTGGCTGCAAAGAATATAATCAATCTGATTTTGGTGTTGACCATCTGGTAATGACCATGTATAGAGTCTTCTCTTGTGTTGTTGGAAGAGGGTGTTTGCTATGACCAGTGTATTCTCTTGGCAGAACTCTTATTAGCCTTTGCCCTGCTTCATTCTGTACTCCAAGGAAAAATTGGCCTGTTACTCCAGGCGTTTCTTGACTTCTACTTTTGCATTCCAGTCCCCTAAAATGAAAAGGACATCTTTTTTGGGTGTTAGTTGTAGAAGGTCTTGTAGGTCTTCATAGAACCATTCAACTTCAGCTTCTTCAGCATTACTGTTTGGGGCATAGATCTGGATTACTATGATATTGAATAGTTTGCCTTGGAGATGAACAGAGATCATTCTGTTGTTTTTGAGACTGCATACAAGTACTGCATTTCGGACTCCTGTTGACTATGATGACTACTCCATTTCTTCTAAAAGATTCCTGCCCACAGTAGTAGATATAATAGTATACTTGTTGATGAGACCATTAATTTGCTACTGTTGAACTGCTATGGTATGCAAGTAAGAATGAGGACAATAAAGCTATCCAAGGGAAAGCTGTTTGTTTTATTGTTGACTATTGTTTCTATGGTTCAGGCCTCACTAAGTTAAGGAGTTTTGAGGGTTTTGAGTTAAGGGAGTTTTTGAATGCCACACAAGTGGTCACTAACTGTTGGCTGTCTCTAACCTGGAATACTTTGATTGCAGAGCATCCAGCTGTGAACTTTTGAGCAGATGCAGCCCCAAGTAAGTACAGTTCCATTAGCCTACCTTTGGCCCAGCTGTAGGCAGCTGCCTAGGTTTCCGTGTACCTAGGCAAGTGTTACACTGCTGGGAGAACAGCAGCTGATAGCTGGTTGGCATTCTGGGCCTGGTTCATGCCTACTCTGTTGTTAACTATACCAGGATGTCAGCATAGTTATTTTTCCATTGAGGTTAAATCTGCAAGCATGTGCCTTTGCAGGGAGAAACCTTGGAGAATGGTTCTGGTCTGACAGGTTTGACTAGTATGAAGTTCTTTGAATCATACCTTGGAAACAGAAGAGATAGAGGGATATATAAGTAGAGAGGAAAAGTTGAACTTTTTTTTTTGAGTCTACCGAGAGCTCAAAGAGGGCCATGGGATTTTTGCAGATTTCACTGAAATCAAAGTTCATAGCTCCCCCTCCTTTACCAACACAGAGCTACTCAGGATAATCCCCTTGTGGAAGGATTTTACAACTGTAGTTATTTGTGAGAATGCCATACCTTACAAGGAATGTAAATATGAATTTGCTTTAAAATGATGAGCATTCTTTATCTCATTAATAGAATATAAAAATAGCAATTAATCGAGGGGCTCCAAATACTAGGCTTAGCTACAGCAATACTCATTTCTGCTTAAGGTTGACAGATTTCTACTTTTTGTTGATATCTCACTGGTTTTTGTTGGTATTTTCCCTTGTGGCTCAGCTGGTAAAGAATCTGCCTGCAATGTGGGAGACCTGGGTTCGATCCCTGGGTTGGGAAGATCCCCTGGAGAAGGCAAATGCTATCCACTCCAGTATTATGGCCTGGAGAATTCCATGGATTGTATAGACCATGGGGTTGCAAAGAGTCAGGCATGACTGACTTTCACTTTACTGATTTTTAGGAGTAAGCAGAGTTACTGCCTCTTTTGGAGCAGTGATTGAGTTCCCTTTGTAGTGATTTTGTTTTGGAATGCTAATTTTCTAAGAAGAGATGCTTCTCAGTTCTAGGCAAGAGTGATGCTGGAGGTTATCCAATGGGGCAGACTTAGTTGCTGCTTTCAGTGAAAAGTAACATCTTAGTTTCTACAGAAGGAATTGATGAGGATGTTGGGAGGCAGAGGCGTTATTTATCAAAGCTAGTTTTGTTCTATAGATTGGCTTTCCCTTAAAAGAATTTTCTTAGCTAAATGTTGGGTGCTATGTGTGAATACCTCAGATGTTCATTGTGAATAGCCTTTTACATATGGGTCCATAATACAAGTGATATCTAGAGAGCTTTAGTGGTAACAGGCAAGAAAAAATGGGAAATAATTGCTGAGGATATAAAAATTATGGTAAATCATAAATGGCAGACAGCATTCTGTTTCCATCTCTACAGAAAAGCAGCCTCAGAAGCTAGGATATTGAACACTGAAATCTTTTTTTCTTTTTAGGATGCCTCAAAAGTAGGGCATCCTTGGCCCTCCTGAAGAGAGGAAATTAGTGGCAAGTGGACCATCTATCAGGTAAATGTCCTTACTCATTCCGATGCTGACCATGTGCCAGGCCTATTAGTTGGAGACCATCAGAAAACAACTGGAAGGCAGAAACAATTGTATTTGTCCCTAACAAATTCAGTCTCTGGGCAGAAAAAGGCCTAATAGGATTTTGGTGATTATGGCCTAAAGGTATTTGAGATTATCTGTATCATTACATCTGAGAAAACTGAGGGGAGATTGTAAATTTCATGAGGGAAAAGGTAGTGTATCTTACCTTGTTCATAAATCCCAATCCCTAGATGCCAAGTACAGTGCCCAGCACATGGCAAGAACTCTCAGGGTTGGATAGAATGACTGAAGGCGTGGGAAAGGGTTTCCTGTTTCCTATTTGTTTCAAGGTTTTGACAGCAGGGTCTGCAATCAGTGCTTCCAGGCCTCTGTTTTGCAGTCAATGTTCAACTCATGGGGGATTCCTTCTAAACAAGTAAGAACTTTTTCAAGAATCATCCAACAGTTGTCAGCTATCCAGGCTAGCATGATGCCTCGGATGGTGTTACACTGTTGGAAGAGCAAGCACTGCCTTTACTGAGGTCTGACTTAAGCACTGTTTTGGTGTTGTGGCTGAGTACCTCTGGGCAGCGTTTTGCACCTCTTGAGAGTGGAGTAACTCCTCCTGTGGAGTTGGTCCTAGTCTGGGTGCAAACAGTTTTTTTCTGTTAGATAAAGACCCTATCTTATGGGCAGCCTGTCATTCGTTATCTCTTTGAATCCTAGATGCCTTTGCCTGATTGAGAAGCCTTCCTCCATTGGAGCCTTGGAGGTCTGATGGCCCTTTGTGACATCCAAATAAGTAATGTATGTAGTCCTTTTGTCCTGAAGATCCAGGAACATCTTTTGTTCTAATACTTGGTCTTTGAATCTGGTTCCTGACAGTGAGCTCCTAAATCCCTTAGAACTTCCTGGGTGATAGGAAAGTCTTTGTTCTAATAGGACTGGAATTTTTACACATACTCATGATAAACACTCATTATCCAGAGAGGGGAAGAGGGGTTGGAAATGATCATGATGAAGCCTCCATAAAAATTCCATTAGTATAGGGCTCAGAGAACTTCCAGGTTAGCTAACAACACATTGAGGTGCTGGGAGAGGGACACCCCTTCCCACATACCTTCTCTTATGCATCTCTTCCATCCGGATGTTCATTTGCATCTTTTATCATATCCTTTTGTAGTAAACCAGTAAATAGTAAACTGTTTTCCTGAACTCTTTTGAGCCCCTCTAGCAAAAATCAGTCAAACCCAAGGAGAAGGTTGTGGCAATCTCTGAGTTAGTCTTTCTGTCAGAAGTACAGGTTAACAACCTGGACTTGGGTTTGGCATCTGAAGTGGAGGAGGGGCAGTCTTATGGGACTGTGCCCTTAGCCTCTGAGATCTGAAGTTATTTCTAGGTGTAGATGGTGTCAGAATTGAGTTATACTGCAGGACACCCGGATGGTGACAAGACCCACACATTTTTGGTGTCAAAAATACTGAGAGGATAGCCAGAGTTTGAGACTGAAGGAAAAATAGGAGGAGGCATGAGGTTTTCTTAAAAGGTAGAAATACTTAACATTCGAAAAAAACTGTGGTGAGAACTAGAATTTTAGAAGAGAATGCTTAAAGTCCAAGACTTGGGAATTCCCTGGCAGTGCAGTGGTTAGAACTCTGTGCTTCCACTGCTGGCTTTGATCCCTGCTCAGGGAATTAAGGTGCAGAACAGCTAAAAATAAGTAAACCCAAGACTTAAACTAAGTCCTCATATTCTAGAGCACTGCTGCATACTACATGTGTATTTAAAATTGACAAAATCCATTTCTCCATCCCAATACTTAGTGACTACCTACAGGTGAGCTCAAGACATTTCCATCAATATAGAAAGTTTTATTATCCACTGCTGTTCTGGAGCAGGGGCTGGCAAACTTCATGTAAAGGAGCTGATAATATTTTAGGTTTGTGTACCATATAAACTTTTATCTGCTGCAGCTACTCAACTCTGCAATTGCAGTGTACAAGCAGCCACTTGTCACTTTGTAGTGTCAACAAATGAGCACTACTGTTCTCCAATACAGCTTTATTTAGGAACACTGAAGTCAAAATTTCATAAACTTTTCAGTGAAGGAAAAAAATTTCCCTTAACCATTCTAAGCTTGAGGGAGTTTCAAAAACATGGCAGGCTGGAATTACCAACCCCTGTATTGGGGAATGAAATTCAGGCCTTGGGAGTTTATAGCTCATTAGTAACAGATTTAGAGCCAGTACCAACATGTGTCCCTGAAAAATTGGATGTTATCAATACCTTTGCCTTATAACAAGCTTTTACCATCTAGTATTAAACTCTTCAGCTTTTAGAGTACTAGGGTGACTTCAGTAAATTATCCAGTAGTAGGACAGTCCTTATTTCTTATGTTTGGGGTTTGTTGTATGTGCTTTTTGAATGGGTTACTTATAATGTACACCTAAGGAAGAGGTCCTAAGAAAGAATAGCAGTGCTTGGTTTCCAGCAGAACCTGATCACAATCCTAGTAGTGAAGTAGAAAGAGGAAATTTTTATATATCAATAGCCAAAAGAAAGATAAATATTCTAATGCATATATATAGAATCTAGAAAAATGGTACTGAATTTCTTTACAGGTCAGCAATGGAGAAACAAACATAGAGAATAGACTTATGGACATCGGGAGAGGGGAGGAGAGAGTGAGATGCATGGAAAGAGTAACATGGAAACTTACATTATCATATTTAAGATAGCCAACGGGAATTTGCTATATAGTTCAGGAAACTCAAATGGGCTCTGTATCAACCTAGAGGAGTGGGATGGGGAGGGAGGTTTCAAAAGGGAGGGGATATGTTTACCTATGGCTGATTCATGTTGAGGTTTGAAAGAAAACAATTCTTTCAAAACAAAATTCTATAAAGCAATTATCCTTCAATTAAAACCTAGCTTTGAATAAAACAAATTATATCATAAAAACAAAAAAAGAATAGCCAGGGGGAAAAAAATCCAGGTTTTAAAATCTGGAATCTCAAGTTATTAGAATATAGATTGCTTTCCTGAGTATGATAAAGCTACCCAGGTGCAGGGAGAAGCCCCTATGTTGCTACTTGAAAAAGGAAAATTCATTTGGTGTTTATGCCTGCATTCAGTACCCCCAGAGGTTTCAGTGGCTTAATCATGCACATTAAAATAATTTAATGGGATTTCCTACTTGATAAGTGAAGTTAATTAGTCACCTACTACTCCCTGTCGGCTTGAGTTTTTTTCTCTTGGTGAGTCTTAAGATGAAGTAACACATTTCAGAGTAGTTTTAAATCCATGCCTTCTCTTTCTCCATCACCCTTTTCCCATGCTGCAATGAAAACTGAAATTGAACTGGCAGATATTGGTCTATAAATATCCAAGCTGCCAGCTCCTGCCATAGCTAGCAATTAGTAAACACAAGTTCCCCTTTTCATTGAGCTGCTCAAGTTCAGGACCTATACCATATTAAGAAAGGAAAATTAAAGCAGTATGGGTAGGGGGCCCCAAGTATTGAGTCTGTCACCTGTCAATGATTTATTTCCTTTCATTCAAGGTTGGAAAAACTATCATCAGTGAGCTTTTGCAATGAAATTTTGGATTGCATCTCACATTTTAATCAGGAAAACAAAACCCCAGAGAAAAATTCTGCAGGCCCCAAAGAGACACAAAAAGGTGGCTCAGAGCCTAGGAATTCACACTAAGGAAAACAACCTGGTTAGAGCAACTAATTAAGAACCTAAAAGAATGACAATGGCTCCTTTGAATCTTTTTGCTTAATTAGGGCTTTATGAACAGCTCCAGTTAATAGACCTGTCAATATTCTCTTGGAAAACAGTTTCACTGAATTAACAATTCAACTTTAATATTTATAATGTCTGTTTAGCAACACCTTGCTCTTTACAGTTATTTAGGAACACTTAATGAGCCCACTTGCTAGGTCATAGATATGTCAATTTAGGATCCTAAGGCCAGGTTCAAAAGAGCCCCTGTTACTTTGGCTCTCCCTATTCTCCATTACAAGCCCTTTAGGGTGTAAGAACATTTTATACTGCTTTTTTTTTTTTTAATTTATTTATTTTTTTTTTTATTATTGTTTTTGCCATACATTGTCATGATATCACCATGGGTTTACATATGCTTCCCCTCCGGGTCCTCCCTCCCCCCCGGGAAATCTCGCTGCACCAGTCCCGAGCATCAATCCTGGGCTGGCGATTGATTAGACACATTACAATTAACATGCTTCAATGCTGCTCCAAAAATCCATTTAATATATTGTCCTCGGATAGAGGACGTATCAAATATTAAACTGATAAGAACAGATACTACACTTGATCTTAGCCAAAAGGCCGAGAAGCGATTTTATACTGCTTTTTAAGGGTAACTTTACTACCTGGGAAGAGGTGATAAAATGAACCTTGAAATTTACTTCATTTTAGAATAGTTGTAGATTTACAGAAAAGCTATAAAGATAGTACAAAGAAATCCCATGTACCCTGCACCCAGCTTCTCCTAATAGTAACATATTAGTATAGTACATTTGTTATTAATTGACTAAAGTTCATGCTTTATTCATATTTCCTTATTTTTCACCTAATGTCCTTTCTCTGTTCCAGGATCCCATTGAGGATATTATATTTAGTCATCGTGTCTCTTTAGGCTTCTCTTGATTGTGACAGCTTCTTAGACTTCCTTGATCTTCTGCCCATTTTTTTATTGTTTTTTTTTTAATACTGAGTTGTATGAGCCGATCGTAATTTTACAAATTAAGCATCATTTGCATCCATAGCATCATTTGCAAATATCTTCTTCCATTCTGTAGGTTGTCTTTAATACTCAAAATGCCTAAATTAAAGCCTTTATTTTCTTTCATTTAGAATAGTGGTAGAGCATGTTTTTTATAGTAGGTGCTGTAGTCCCCAAATGACTGATTATTTTTACCTTATGAGCTCACAGTAGAGGATGGAATTTTGTATCAGCTGGTGGGAGAAGGGAGGAGCCAAGCCCAGGCCCTAGTGTAGGCCCAACTTCAATGAACTGAAGAAAAGTAGACAAATCCCCAAGGCACACAGCCTGTGAGTTAGATAGAACCTGGACTTCATCAGAATGGCAGGATGGTAGAACTCCTTATTCTCAATTGTAATTCTCTAGATGAGAACTCCAGGAGCTAATGGTTACAATATGCTGGCCACTCCGGGAGAGTTTTCTGTGCCCACCTATGCTGCCCCTATTCCAATGGCACTATACTACTACACTGGGCTTACCTTTCTTGCCCCTGTATAGTAGAGCCCAATCATGATCTGTTCATCCAGGAAACTCTTCATATTTAGTTTCTTAGGGCCCTAACCTCCCTCTTATTTGTACGTATAATATATCCAAGGCTGAGGAAGTGATAATAATCTATGCTATTTGCTCGTCTTGTCAGAAGACTAGTCATTTAACTCATACCCTTTTTATGGTTTTACAGCTTTTATTAACGGAAAGCTATGTTAGACATTGGTGATACGTGATGAACACGACACGGTCATGTTTACTACCTTCAGATTTCTTTCTAACCACGTTGGTTTCTTTCAGTCCTTTTGTGTCAAGATCTCTGCACATGCTATTTCCCTTTCTGAGTCCATCTTCCATTTCCACTTTGTATACTTTTATATCTCAGCTCAGATAGCACCTTCCCTGACTGAGCACCCATTTTATGTGTCATTGTGCTTTATTCTACCACAGAGCTAGATAGCCAGATGCCATGGTAACAGTCCTTTGAAAAGGTATTATTCACCAGTTTTTTAATGTTTATCTCACTCCCATATAGCCAAGCAGCCTCAATTACACCAATAGCTGGTAAATATTAGTATCAGTGTGTCATTATGTACCCAATACAGAGTAAGGTCATAGGTGTATCCTACTTTTTAACAATACCCTGGTAAGTAAGGATAACGAGTGCTGGTTTGGTTTTGTTAAATTTTGAAAAAAAATCATGGAAACAAGTATGTTGGTTTCCAAATCATTTGCTAGTGGACTCTATAAAGATATAACATGTATGTGTGTTAGTCTCTCAGTCATGTCTGACTCTGCGACCCCAGAGACTGAAGCCCGCCAGGCTTCTCTGTCCATGGCATTCTCCAGGCAAGAATATTGGAGTGGATTGCTGTTCCCTTCTCCAGAGGATCTTTCCAACCCAGGGATCAAACCTGCATCTCCTGCACTGCAGGCAGATTCTTTACCATTTGAGCTACAGGGAAGTCCATAAGATGTAACAGTGCCTAACTATTTGAAATCCTTAAAATACATATGGTTGATGGTGGTTGCCTTTAAGGGAATAGCAGTTGGGGAAAACTTCTGTGTGTGCTTTGAATTTTATTATATGTATTCCTTATTCAAAAACTCCCCCAAATTTTTAAATTTATTTTTGGCTGTGTTGCATGGTTTGCAGTATCTCCCTGACCAGGGATCAAACCCAGGACCCCTGCAGTGGAAGCATGGAGTTCTCTAACTACTGGACCACCAGGAAATTCCCCAAAATCTTTAAGCCTATTTCCCTCCCTTGCAGCTGCTAAAAGAGCTGCTGGTTAACAGTTTTCTGTTTTTCAAATAGCCTAAAGTTTTGAAATGACCTGGTTCTAGGACATTGCTGCTGCTGCTTAGTCACTTCAGTCATGTCCAACTCTGTGTGGCCCACCAGGCTCCTCTGTCCATGGAATTCCCTAGGCAAGAGTACTGGAGTTGGTTGCCATGCTCTCCTCCACTCCAGGGCATCTTCCCAATCCAGGGATTGAACCCTGGTCATCTGCATTGCAAGCGGATTCTTCACCACTGAGCCACCAGGGAAGCCCCTCCAGGGCATTATATCTATTTAAAAAGTAGATGGTGAACTGTCAGGAGACCATAGCCTTGCTGAAGGCAGTGCAATATAATGCTCAAACGCTCTGGGTTTGGATTTATTTAGAACTGACTTCAAATCCTAGCTAGGCAAGCTTCTTAATCTCTTATGTAAAATAAGAGTAATGGTACTTTACTCTTAAAATTATATTATCAGCTGCTTAGTGACTGTGGTGTGAAAATATATGTCCTCAACCAATATGACACCTCTGCTCAAAACTTTAGAAAGGTACTCATTAGCTTTATGGAGATTGTATCCTGGTGTTTAAAGTTTTACTCCAAATTTGTCACTTAGACCTTTCAAAGTCTTAGCAGAAATTCTTGCTTTGTAGTCTCTGTCATCCCTGGTGTACTACGCCCACTCCTAAGAAACCCAAATGTGAATGTAACTCTTGATCTATCTCTTCTCATAGCCAGGCCCATCTTGAGGCCAGCCTCCTTGTCCAATCTTCATCAGACTGGGATTCTCAAAAGCTGATAATCTTTCTTATCCATCATTATATGTGTATATGTGTGCTCAGTCGCTTCAGTCATGTCTGACTCCTTGCAACCCTGTGGACTGTAGCCTCCCGGGGTCCTCTGTCCATGGGATTTTCCAGACAAGAATACTGGAATGGGCTGTCGTGCCCTTCTCCAGGGAATTTTCCTGACCCAGGGATCGAACCATCCATCATGAAATAGGCATTTGACGACTGAAATTTTGTATTACCTTTGGTTTCCAGTGTGTCTTTTTGCTGTTGACCTACTAAGCAGATCCTCAATAAATAATTATTCAATTGAAAAAGTTTGCCTTTCCTTCTTTGTACAATCACCAAATTGCATCTGAAATAAGCATGCATTCATGTTTCTGAATCCAGAAAAGCAGAGCTGCTTTCATCTAAGATCTGGGGAGAACATAAAGTGAAGCCTTAGCCAAAATCAGTTGGAGTCAAAGACTCATAGTAGAAGTGAAGGAGAACCCAATATTCACTGAACAAATTTCATTCCAAAGTTAACTATGTAGTGGCCTTAGAGATGCCCCAGTTCTTGATGTATTCTACCAAATGCCTTCTCAAAGCCTGTAGAAAATCATGCAACATTAATGGAGATGTGGGATTACAGTTCCACGCTTCACAATGGCTATGTAAAATTTTTCCTTTAAGTAACTCTAGCCCTTTCCAAAGATGGCTTAGTCACAGAAAACTTAAATCACTTGACTAATTCCTAATGAAAATTTAGCGCCATCCTCTCTGTACCTATTACAGGAAAGGGATATCTCCTCTAGATCTCATCCTTTGAGTAATGTCTAATATGAATCTCTCCTTCTCTTGCTGCCTTTACCAACCAGTCCTTTCCTAGTATGACTCTTCAGCAAACATTTTAATTCCCCAAAATTCTCCTGTAGTAAATAAAATCTTCCCCAACCCTGCTTCTCATAGCCAGTTATTCTGCATTTGGTAGTTTGTTTTACTCTTTTCATATACTAAGCACCTCCCATCTGACATCCTCCCACTGAACTGGAAGTTCCTGTTGCCAAATCTTTTGCAGATGTTTTTAGTCCTAGTCTTGACCTCTTGGTAGCATTAGACCCTATTGATCGTTTAGTCCTTTCTGTGCCTTCCCCTCTGCTTTTCTCTCCCATCAACATGGTCTCTTGCCATTTAACTACCAGATTAGTTTCTCAAGGCTTGGTCCTAAGGTTTCTCTTTTTACCATATCTCCAGCTCATTTTTTAACTCTCACTCCTTCATTTATACTGACTCGAGTTTGTCACTAACCCACACCCTTTTCTCCTGCGATCAAGGTCAATAAATATAACTCCTTTAAAGCTGATGCCAAACTGAAGCCTTACTGCCCCCACCTCCCATTATCAATAGCACTGCTAAACAGTTGTCATTCTTACATGATACTTCCCCATCTTCCATATCCAATCAAGTCTTGCTTTTTGTCCTCAATGATTTCAAAAATTTTATACAGGTCTGCAGTTCATTTTTGCCCCGTCCACTATCTACACAGTGGACCCAGAATGGTTCAGCATACTCAACACTGAAAATTTTTGAGGGCTATTACTCTAACTTGTATTCACTAACTTACTAAAGATGTCAGGTGCGTGCCTGTCCCTCTGCATTTAAACTTCAAATCCCAGGGAAATGGCCCTTTTCTCCATCCTTATCTATACAATTTCTCAGGATTTTCACACGTGCTATATTTCTTTGCTTATGGGGTACTTGAAGAGTGTTCTGTATTCAAATTCAAATGCACCAAATAGTGGCGGCGGTCTTTTCAGTGGAATGGGTTTTAGCTATCTTTCTCAAAGACCTGCATAAAATTTCTGAAATTAAAACCACTCAAAATAGTATGTCTCCACTTAACTACCACTTCTCGGCAATTTATCAGAGAATACCAGAGAGGGTCGAAGTCAGGGAATCCTGCGACGCACTTCTAACGCATACCTTATTTAAATTTTGCACCAAGCAATATGGAAGAGTCGGGGGTAAAAAAAACCCTTTGTGGGGAGTGAGACTCGAACTCTGTAAGCCACGGCTCTCCATTTCCCGCCCATAGGCCAGCTACAAGATCAGAGAACAACAATCGAACCTGAGGGCGCGAGCGGCGTGCGCGCGCCGGGCCGGGGGAGGGGCCTGGCGCGCGCAGAAACGGGACCCGAGGTGGGTTGTCCGAGCTCTCGCGAGAGTGGGTTTGTTCTTGGGCTGCTGCCTCTGCTGCCACCTCTTACCAGCGCCGTTGCTGCGGGGGATTGTGGGAGCCTCCGCGTCCCGCTCGCTTGGAGAGAGGTACCTCTCGTTTTCCCTCTCCTTTTCTTCAAGGTAGGCGTGAAGCGGGTAAGAATCGGGGTGGGGTGGCCGGGGGCTCTCCGCGTCTGCCGGGAGGCGGCAGCGACGGCAGCAGGGACCGCGGGGAGTCGGCGGCGCGCCTTTCTTGCTCGCTCCCGCTCGCCCGCTCTGCCTCGCTCCGCGCTGCGTATGTGAGCCGCCTGGTCGGCGGCCGCCATGTTAGGAGCGCAGTGGCGGCGCAACCAGCTTCCTCGGGCGGCGGAGGTGAGCGGTCCCGTAGGGAGACACGCGGCCAGCAAGGGCCCAGGGTGCGGAGGCAGAGTCGAGGCGCGCCGAGTGCAGCTGATCGGCCGAGCTTCCTGCGTTCCGGGCTGGCTGTGGGCGGGGGCGGGACGACGAGCCCGTTACACGCGGGCTGCCGCTCTGAGGGAAAGGGAGGAGCGCTCGAGGCCTGAGGGACCGACTAACCATGAGGGGGGTGGCCTGCCGTTTGGGGAGGATAGTTAAGCTGACACCAGCCCCAGATATATTTGCTTCCCCCCGCCTCCCTTTGCGCCTGAAAACGTTCCCCAAAATGGAGGATTTCGTAGACTCCGAAAAGCTTAGCCGTTTGAGCAGCGTTTCTTGGTGTCGCGGCCTTCGCTCCTTTCCTCGCCCATGGTTTCATGGCGCCCCCTAATACTCCCCTGTCCCCCGCCCGCCCACAGGCGCGCGCGATTTTAGCCGGACCTCAGAAGCAATCCCTCCTCCCCCCCGCCATGGCGTAAAAATGGCCGAAAAATGAAACGTTAACGCTTGTTCATCGTGTTGCGTCGTGTATAAAGCCTTCTGCAGTACGCTGCGAAGGAGATTTGTTCTTGTTTAGAGAGGCACCTCACATTCCTTTCCTCTTTATAAAAATGCTATCAGTCTGTGCTCCTCTAGAGAGGATGGTGTGGTGTGGGGACCTTCCGGTTTCCAGACAAAGGGTTTAGAGTAGCCTGGTGTAGTCGCGGCATCGTTGTTCTTTTCATTGCCGGCGCTGTGCCACGTTCTGTGTTATACAAAGACTTTACTCATGCAGTGGAGTAGTATCTCCTAGGTATTTATCCTGCTCTGTGGCGCTATTCTGTGTAATAGTCTTATTGGATCAGTTACAGTTTTCCAGCCAGATATTTCTAGAACGGTTATGGCGATTCCAAAATTCTAGTCTTTCAAGAGCGCTGTAAAGTGTGCGAATTGTTGACTTCCCAGGCCGTAGTCATGAGATTTTGCATGGATGCTGCGTTCTCCGCGTTGAACAGAGCTTGGTTTAAGATTTTTAGATAGTCGACAAAACACTTTTCTCCCAGGTAAATTTAAACAGTTGTACTCTGCGGGCAAAAAGTATATTTCAGGCTATTTTCATACATGTTCAAAATTACGTTTTAAAAACTAAACGGCTCGACATAATGGTTTAACATTAGTATTGTTCTGGAAATCAAGAATTCGGATCTCTTTTCTTAGCTGTGTGTAAGTGGAGTTGCTTTTACGTAATATTTTGAACTAATTAATTCTAAAGTATTTAACTACCCTTGACGTAAACATTCTGTATGTTAAAGAAGTGTTTAAACATACTAATTTTACTAATGTTTTTAGGGAATGGTAAACGCTAAATACTAGTACAAGTCAGTGATATATAAAGACGTTTTAACAACTGAAGAATGCAAAGGAAAAATGTTTCATGATTTTAATAACAAGTAGCTCAAATTCCCAATTTTAAATAAAGAATTGAAGTCCAAGGAAGTGGTTGTTATGTAGGTAACCAATGGCAATGAAGCCAGTGTGTTTAGAAGGCTTACATTTTGATTAGATACTTGATTCAGGCTCTGCATGTTACAGTAAATAGGCTTTAAATGGAAGAACTACGGTTACAGAAATTTATCCTGTAAGGGAATAGTGTGTCAAATGTATGTGTACATAAACGTTAATGTTGGTTACTAAGCATATTAAAAATCCAAAGGATTCAACATTTGGAGAGCTGCTAATTATAGTGTATCCATCAAGTGATAATCTATACAGCTATTTAGAAGTATTTTAAAGAGTAATGATGGTGAGAAAATGTAATAAAACTCTGCTGATAACAAATTTGATGACTTGTTTTTTGAAGGAACATGTAAATAAGCGTAAAAAAATCCCTGAATGTTGGCTTTGTGGGCCATTTGTATTTCCTCCCTTTTTTTTTTTTTCTGAAATGTCCACAAGATGTGACACTTAACTTTTGTAATGAGAAAAATGAAACATTTTTTGTAAATGCTAAAACTGGTGAAACGACCAGAATCTCCCATTTTGTTTTTTTAGGATCTCACCTCTGTTTAAGGGAAATTGAGATGGAAATGAGCCAGCTACTTGAAATCACAAGTGCAGTTTTCAAATGTGACAGAAAGAAGTGCTTGTGTAAGATTATTATTATGTGTAGCACACAGGAATCTGAAGGCGTTCTCACATAAAATTGATAGGACTAATAATTATATGCACTGCAGTCATTAGCGGCTTATAAATGATCGAAATCAAAGAATTAATTGGACAATGGTTTGTTAAGTGGTCTTAGCAAATGTTCTAGTTAAAAGTCCATGCTTTTGTATTTACATACTGTTTTTAGTTAGAATTGCATTAAAATTGTCCCACACTGTGGCAATAGGTTCTCCGTATACCTGCCCGACTGAAGGTTTGGGATGGACATCACCAAATTCATGCTTAGTGAGGTGGAAGAATTGTGGACGGTGTAGTTTTGCCATTTTTTATATATGCGGTTATTCCAAGGTTAACGCTGTCCATGAAATTGCTTTAATTTAAAATTCGTAACTATGTAGTGAGTCTTCTCATTGGAGCATTAGGTCAAGGGCTGTGAAATGTTTGATAAAAGATTTTTAAATATAAAACTGTTTTAGTGCATAGTAAAAAGTAGAGCATAAGAAGCCCAGTGGATTGAGAAAACTGTGGGTATGAAGCCTTTTAAAGTACTTTAGCTTATGATTTGTTGCAGATCATATTGACTAAGCTAGAATAGAAGTTACATGATGAAGTGCTGTGTTCTTTCTCCTGACCCGAATATAATTTATTAGGTGGCAGGTCTGAATGGATGCAGTACCTTTGTTGTGTTGCAACTGCCATGTGATTGGTTTTTCCCAGTTGTAGGTCAAGCCCTAATGTATATCTTAAAAAGGCTCAGGAGTTTCTGACATTGAAATTGATAGGAAGTAGCAATTAGAACTTAGGTGTAAATTTTTTAGAATTATTTTTAATTTTTAATTTCAGGATTTAAAAAAACTTCCAGAACTTAAGACTAATTAATATAAAAACTTGCTCTTTTTCTGGAAAGTTTTTAAAATGACAAACTCTGCTTTTCTTTTGCAGAGTAGCAATAGCTTGTGGTTATTGGTGCCTGTCAGAAACAGATTAATAGGAGAACAAAGAGGGTTCCCATGGTGGAGGGTGGAATCATAGGTCTTCCCAGCTGTTGCCTTTGGAATAGCTGCTGGATAAGAAGAGCGAAGAGGAGGAAAATGTCTATAGAAGATGTCATGATGAGCAGTAAATGTAAATTGGAAGGGAGTCTGTTGATAATAGAATCTCAGTAGGATCTTTGATTTGTAGTAGTAGTAGTGTTAGTCGCTCAATTGTGTCCGATTCTTGGCGACTCCATGGACTGTAGCCTGCCTCTGTGGACTACAGAACCTTCTGTCCTTGGGATTCTCCAGGGAAGAATACTGGAGTGGATTGCCATTACCTCCTCCAGGGGGTCATCCCTACCTAGGGATCAAACCCAGGTCTACTGCATTGCTAGCAGATTCTTTACTGTCTGAGCTACTGGGAAGATCCACTGATGTGTAGTATCATTGGTTATTAATGAAATAGATAATTTTCTGGCCTTTAAGTGTGATTTGTGTAGTTTTTTCTCTCTGGAAATTACTAGAATATTAAACATCTCTCTTTGGTACAGTCACAGATAGAAGAGCTTTTATAGCATATGTGAAAGTTTAAAGTCAAGTGTTTGAACACCTGACTCACACAGTAGTTGGGAAAGGAACAGTAATAGCAAAGAAATAACAAACATTTGTACTTAAGACATTCTCACTGTGAAAAGGTGTGAAGCAGTAGAACAATCTTAATGCTTAACTATGTATCCTTGTGTGGCTTATGATATTCTTGAGAAGCACGGTGGAGGAGGAAATTTTATACTGAAACATCAGGAGACCAAGAAACACAACAGCATTCTTCATAATGACAGGAAATTAGAAACAGTCTAAATGTTCATCTTCTGGAAAACAGATTAAGTGTGTATGCCATAATGGTATATATATGAAAGTGTAGTTTTAATTCATGTGTAAATTAGTTTAAACAAGAGCAATATATATGTATATATATATTAAGCCCATTTGTATAAAATTAAGAAAAATAAAATTAACACTGAAAAGATACATGTCTGTTAAGTGGTAGGACTTAAAAGCAAGAGACTCCATAAGGAAAGGAAGAATCACTGGAAATAGATATCTGAGGTTTTATTGACATTGTTTCTGACCTTTGGCATTTATATACACTGATTTGAAAAATATATGATGTGAAGGGGGGGTTGGACCTTAAGAGAATTGCTAGTATTAAATGGAGAAAGGAGAGAGACATTCTAGCTAATAATATGTTTGAACGATTACTAAGCAGTCTGTATAACGGCTCATAAAATGAACTTTCACTTAAAGGTTTTGGCATGTGCCAGAAAATAGGTTTAGAGAAATAGGATGTAACCAATATATATGAAGGGCATTGAAAACCATACTGTGAGCTTCATGTGGTAAATAGTAGGGAGTAGTATGTTTTTGAATATAGAGTAGAATGATGAGTGGTGTTTTAGGTTTGTAGTCTTCTAAAGCTGACTTCTGACTTGGTAACAACCTTCAGGTTTTAAATCTGGCTTTGAATAGAATTGGATGAGACATTATAGTTCATACATGAAATAGTCCAGTTCAAGTGAAAGGTGTTTATGTCTCTAGGTCAGTCCTTTTACTTCTAGTTTGTTTTCTCATTGGTTATGAGGATCAGAGTGCATAAAGTAGATGATCACTGTGGTGCTTAGCGTATGCCAGGCCTTGTGAAATGGATGTTATTTTTATTGCCAATTTACATATGAGGGAATAAACCCAGATGTTAAGTAATTTGCCCAGGTTCATGCAGCTATTCTGTAGAAGAGATGGTTTTCAAATCCAAGCATTTGGGCTCTAAAAAAATCTCAATTTATGTCAAAGAGTTGTACAAATGTTTGTGGAAACCAAGAGAGCAAATCATGAAGCAGAGGGGAATATCATAAGGGTGCAGAATAGTGTCTTGAGGAGAGTTAGCCAAGTTAGTGTCTCGGGTCAGATCAAGAGTCAAAATTGTCAGTTAAATCTTTCCTGTAGTATGAATTTATTTGAAGTCACTAGGGAAAAAGGAAGAAGAAAAATGTTTCATGTCTGAATAATAGGAATCTTTTCTATGGATTACCATGAAGATTCTTTAGCAACTGAATCTACTGTTAACCTAAGGATTAAGAAGTGGGTTAAAAGTTGAATCCAGATCAGTAATATGAATTGACACCAATAGTTTTAAAAGCACTTCAGAATATTCTTTTTTTTTTTTTTCCAGTCTTCTTGGGCACTGCACTTTATAGTTTTTCTTTGTTGTGTGGTGAGGCACATTGGTGTATACAAAGTTAATAGAGCTGGATAAGCAACAATTATATACTGCATAGCACAGGAAATAATATCTGTGCATTATCTTACAATGGAGTGTAATATGCAAAAATACTGAATCCTATGTTGTACACCTGAAGCTCATATAGTATTATAAATCACACTTAAGTTAAAAAACAACCCTTAGAATGATATACAAGTTATAAAATATAGTAGAAAAAGATATAGCGATGTAAACTAACATTAAGATGAAAATTTATTTAATATTCTAAAATGTAAAGTATGTTGATAAAGTTATTTATAAAGCCATTATAAGGTTAATAAGTGAACTTTAAGGAATATTTACTTCAATTGAAGTA
This sequence comes from Antilocapra americana, assembly GCA_007570785.1. NCBI lineage: Eukaryota > Metazoa > Chordata > Mammalia > Artiodactyla > Antilocapridae > Antilocapra > Antilocapra americana. The sequence continues at coordinate 1,253,174 of ML661896.1, read as the reverse complement.
CCCTGTACTTCAGTTGGAGATTGGTTAGTCAAGTACTTTAAATTAGTGACCTGTCCTTGCCATCTGTTGGTGGCATGGTTAGGACATTTTTAATGTATTTGTATTGTTGGTTGCTGTGTATATTTGGCATATTTTTGCATTAATAAGTTAAATCACAAAGGTGTTTGACCTGGATAGAGATGGAAAAATCTCAAAATTTCTTGCACCCTTTTGTGTTACAATTCAGAAGCTGTTTTCTAGCTGTTGTATGTTAAATTTTATGTGAAATTAAAAGGTTGTTATGTCAACATGTGGATATTTCTTTCCTAAGTATCTCTACATGTCTTTATACTATCTTAAAATCAGTTATTTTTGAAAAGTGATTTATTTCACACAATCAAAGTATAAAGATATCCATATGGTGGTATTTAGATACCTTTAAAATATAGTGTTTTTAAGTTCAGACGCTGAAGGGTTTCTTCTATATCATCTTTTAAAGAACTAAAGTATGCTTATGCTCATTTTACTTCCTGCTAAGTAACCCTCTGAAATAATGAATATATAATAGATAATCTTTATTTTACACAGGAAATTTGAACTTTGTGTGTATTTAGCTTTCATTTGTTTTCTAAAATGTTTTAGTATTCCATTTCTTCTAATTATTGAAGAAAATAAAGGATATCAGATTTATGGAATGTGGGGGTTGACTATTATTAACTGAAGCTTATTTCTTAACCATACATATTTGTTCAGATGTTGAATGTGAAGCTAACGTTTTTAATAGAATGTATATAATGAACTTTGTTCATTGAGAATTTGAATATCAGTATAGTTAAATGGCATTTGTGAAGCCTACTTAGTTGTTTCTTTTCTAATGTTTTCTGATGGGGGAGGGTGGAGGCACTTTTTTTTGGAAGGGAAAGATTCTGTGTTGTATAAAGTTTAAATAGGATCTTAACATTACATTTTAGATTAGTTATCTCAAAGGAACTATTTTCAAACTTTATTAACCTCTGTGAAAATGCAGCTTTATGGAGAAAAAATATACAATAAAAGAAGCTAATCTTTTTTAAAAAAGCACTTTAGTAACTTAGTAAACCTCTCAGTATTGTGATGGTTTCATAGGCAGTAGGTCTCACTTAAAGGAGCCTTTAAAGTGCCTTGTTCATCTTATGTTCATTGACCAAAGATAAGATACTAAAGGAACTTTAATAAATGTTCTTGCATCAGTGCTATCTTATCGGATTTCTCTTAATTTCTTTGTTCTAATAGAAAATTTTTTAAGAAATTTGTTTCAATCAAAAAGTTTGACTTACGTTCTTTTTCAGTACTGCTACTCTCATGTCTTTGTTGTGGGACTGAAGTTGAAACTGAGTCACAAAAATATTAAAGTTATTCTTAAATTACAAGTTGTCATGGGATTTACATGGTTGTCTTTCTCTTTTTCTTAGTTTTTCTGACATCCATTTTCTGTTTTGTCTGAAGGTTATCACCTTTTTACCTTTACTTCTCTTAACCTTTCCTTTTTGCAGCTCCACCATTCATATATGTTGCAAAGCAAAGCAATTGAGATCTCTGCAGTTCAACAATCATTTCCTTAAAATATCAATGTTAAAAATTTACACATGAGCATAACCCATAGTATAATTTCTCTAAAGGGAAAGAATAGTTCTTTTGAAAGGCTGGCTTTTCAGTATACAAAGCTTTGACTCCTAAATGAAGGGCAAAGCTGCAATTAATAGTAACTTAGATACTTTGAAATTTAATTTTAAAAAAACCCTCTTAATGGTTTTGAGGTTTTTTTTTTTAACAACGTATGAAAGCATAAGAGGGTATTTCAACGGTATTTTAACCGCCATTCTGTATGGTATTTAAAAGTCATATCAGAGAAACCTTCATCCAATGATGTTCACTTACTCTTGTCTTTATTTTATTAATCTTAAGGTCTAAGTAGATTACATAATGGATCTCATCTGGAACTAGTTTCTTTGGTGTCTTTTCTCAAATTCATCTTTCTTGGTGTGCAAAAACATCTGTAGTTCCAGTCACCTCTGATAGCATTTCTGTGTCTTTTTAACTTTGTTACATCTTTCTGTAAAATCTAACTAAGTCTTGCCTGCAACTTTTTTTTATACTTCTACCACTGTTTTCGTCCAGTGTTTCCTTACTTTAATCTGTCATTGGTGGAATTGGTCCCATAATTGACTTGTAACTATTAAATATTGCCTGGTTTTTATGTTGATAAAGTTTAATATTTTAAACTAAGTGCTTAGGTATATGGGTGATCAAACTTACGAGTTAACTAAGCAGTGCCTCTACACAGTAGACTTATGTAGCGAACAATTTAAGACTTATTAAACCTCTGTGTGTAATTGTGATTATAAAATTGTTTCACCAGGGACAGTTATGTACGTCATTTAATACTTTATGAGATCATTCGTAAATGCTTTGTGGATTCTTATGTAAAAATTTTTGAGGTAAAATAATAAAATAAAAATGAAAGTAATTTCCTTACTATCACATCTTGGAGGAAACATCTTGAGAGATTGTATTCAGAATTTAAATTTTCCGGATGATGGGGCTATTCTTGTGAAAAAAATCTGTGTTTACAGAAATCTATGTAAGCAAGATCTCGTTTTCATTTTCACCTGTTTTGAGCTCTAGAGGTGTTATAGCTCTGAGCATTAAATGAATGTTCATGGCTACTACCTGGGGGAGCTTCACTTCTTTAAATCACCTATACTTACTGTACTTGTGGTTGTTCTTGGGGAGTCTCCTGTTTCTGTACTGACCATATTTGATTCTCCTTACCTTTTAAGATTAGAAATGAAATAAGCAACTGCCTGATAGAGGATGGAGAATAAGGCAGTTAATTATTTGGCTTAAATTTGTGCAGAAATCTGTAAACTGTAGGAAGTCACTTGTTTTTCTTCACATCTGTCTTTTACCTCGATTTGATTTTGCTGCCTAAAGATCTCAACTATAGTGTTTGGTCTTAGATCTTATACTAGGTACTTGACACTTAAGCTTCGTTACTTGTGATTTTACTTGGTTCTTTCTGATAGTGTTAATAGGTCTCATTTTCTAAAACAAATACAACTGATTCATCTTTGACTTGCTGACCTTGATTTTTTGTTTTGTTTTTAGTCTTCTGGAACTTAAGCATCATATCATAGGGTGTATTTTTCTTCTAAAAAAAGAGACCCATCTATATTTTTATTGAAATTTTGATATATTCAGACATCTGACCCTTCAATTGAAATGTTTTTAAATTCAGTATGAAATTCCCTTTAATAGTTAAACTTTAGCATGAAAGACTACTTTTTAAGTATATGCAAGCTCTGCATACATCTGAAATCTGTTTAAGTTATGTAATTTCTTGTAAGTTTGAGATCTTAAATGTTTTTTTTTAATCATGATGCATAAGTTTTTTTTTTCTAAAAAAAAACGGCATCTACTTAAAGGGATTTATGACTAAAATTGCTTATTTTTCTACAGAGTTGTCTGCTGGTTCTCAGCTTGAAGAAGATTCTGCAGTCCTTATTGATCCTTTTTCTTGGCGTTACCATTTTTTGAAGCAAAGTTAACCTAGTTTTCTAGTTGAGCTTTCTTTTTGGCCATCTTTAAAAAAATTTTTTTTTAATCTATAAACTAGACAAGAGATAGTTCTACAATGTCCAAGTCATTCCAGCAGTCATCTCTCGGTAGGGACTCGCAGGGTCATGGGCGTGACCTGTCTGCAGCAGGAATAGGCCTTCTTGCTGCTGCTACCCAGTCTTTAAGTATGCCAGCATCTCTTGGAAGGATGAACCAGGGTACTGCACGCCTTGCTAGTTTAATGAATCTTGGAATGAGTTCTTCATTGAATCAACAAGGAGCTCATAGTGCACTGTCTTCTGCTAGTACTTCTTCCCATAATTTGCAGTCTATATTTAACATTGGAAGTAGAGGTCCGCTCCCTTTGTCTTCTCAACACCGTGGAGATGCAGACCAGGCCAGTAACATTTTGGCCAGCTTTGGTCTGTCTGCTAGAGACTTAGATGAACTGAGTCGTTATCCAGAGGACAAGATTACTCCTGAGAATTTGCCCCAAATCCTTCTGCAGCTTAAAAGGAGGAGAACTGAAGAAGGCCCTACATTGAGTTATGGTAGAGATGGCAGATCTGCTACACGGGAGCCACCATACAGAGTACCTAGGGACGATTGGGAAGAAAAAAGGCACTTTAGAAGAGATAGTTTTGATGATCGTGGTCCTAGTCTCAACCCAGTGCTTGATTATGACCATGGAAGTCGTTCTCAAGAATCTGGTTATTATGACAGAATGGATTATGAAGATGACAGATTAAGAGATGGAGAAAGGTGTAGGGATGATTCTTTTTTTGGTGAGACCTCGCATAACTATCATAAATTTGACAGTGAGTATGAGAGAATGGGACGTGGTCCTGGCCCCTTACAAGAGAGATCTCTCTTTGAGAAAAAGAGGGGCGCTCCTCCAAGTAGCAATATTGAAGACTTCCATGGACTCTTACCGAAGGGTTATCCCCATCTGTGCTCTATATGTGATTTGCCAGTTCATTCTAATAAGGTGAGTTAATGCAACAGATACTTCTAATTTCTTTTACGTTGTAGTGCCTATTCTGTATTTACCTATATCTTGTATTCTGAATCTGTAGTCTGATGACATTGAGTTGATCAAGAATTTTTATACTTTTGAGAACACTCACTTTATTTGGAAGGTAATTGTTTTTGAGCATTTTAAACCAGGGCTTTACATTAATACAATCTGCATAGATTACTTCTGGCCACAAAGCTGTCATCCACTGGAATTATCTTGTTGGTTTTTGGCATCAATATGTTCTTCTTAATTGTATATAAGCAGGTTTTTTTGTCTGCTTTGTTGAATTGTTTTAAGTATTTTTTCTGTTTTTTTTGCAGTCAATGTGCTCTGCCATTCAGGATGCTAGATAATCAGCTCTCCATCTGTCTTAATTACTGATTCGTATGTAGTAAAGATACATTCTTGAACAATTCTCTTTTTTTCCTTATCTGTGGCCACAGGGAAAGAGTTAATGTAGAGCCCTGGTGTTTGTTTCAGTATATTTCATATTTTAGATTAGTTCATTCTTCTTTTTTAATTTCCCTTTAACACAAACTCTCATGCTGTAACTGAAATTTTTCATCATTTTTTTTTCTCCTTTTCCACAACCTTCTTAAACATACTTCAAAACTCACTTTTTATTATCCCATATTGCATCTATCCCTTTAGAGACTTGGGAAAATCACCTACTGCAGTATCCTGCTCTGTGTTCCTCATAAGATTATTCTTTTTCTGACTTAGACTTCTGGTATACTCATTTGAAGAAAAAAAAATCTAATTCTCCTTTGCTTTAATTATCACATCTGGCAAAATGGGAACTTTTTCAAAATGCCCTTTTAAGTATATTGTCCTTTCTCTTTCAACATTTTCAATGGTAATCATTCGCACTGTTTTTTCCCCCAAAACAAAATGCAATGCAGTTGACTTAAAGTCAGCATTATAGCACTCCACTAGCTTGATCTGTAATCTGACCATCCATTTTTCCTGATGTGCTGTACTTAATTGGAACATGTTGCTGCCATGAAACTGATTTGATGGTTGCCATTACAGGGTGTTTTCTTCACAGTAACATCTGGAAGGGTCATTTTCTTTTCATATCTATCCCTTTAAGCATTTTTAAGTGAGTTGATTTTTGAGTAAACTAAATCATGTAAGTGATTAGAGATTTTGTTTTTAATCTTTTTAAAAGTCTTTCCAATCAATCCCTTTTCTGTGTTTAGATCTCAGTATTTTTGTCTCACATAATTAATTAAGAGACTTCTTACATTGTTTGAATTTACAGAGTATTTTGAAAAATATCTTTTTAAGAGTGATTTCTAGCTAAAATTACATGTGTGTGTATATATATATATATAAAATACAAAAATCTTCTGAAGTAATAGTTTAAGTACACAAAGAATATTTTATTCAATCCATGTCACAATAACTTCAAATGGTAAATTTACATTCATAGATTAATTTTAATGTAAGACATGGAACCACAAACTCAGAAAAGTTAGGGAATTGTATTTAGTAGGTATTTTGGTGTTTCTTTTTTCAAATTTGTTGGATATACTTAGTGTATCATGGAATTTAGTTTTTGTTCAGTATTCAATTTCAAGGTTTAGATCTGGTATGAATTGATTTAATGAAAAGATCCATTAAACTCTGGTGACTCCAGATATTTTCTGTTACTTCTTGCCTGCGTGCAGAAATGACAGTATGAGAAATATTCTCAGATAGGTTCTCTAAATTCCAAGGAAGATAGCTAGTTACAGTGTCTCAAAAGAAAATGATTGTAAGGGACTTAATCTTTGCTACTGGAGTCATCATAAATTAAAAGCTGCTGTTGGAAGTCTCTTCATCCTGACTTTGAGCAGTAACTTAATGTTGCCACTTACCTATAGGAAAACAATTCAGCAAAGGAACACAAAAGGAAATCAAGCAGAAACAATCAAGTTTCTGTTTTTGTATATTATTCTTTTCTGTCCAGATGTTACTACCTTCTAGTTCCTGAACAGTTAATAAATAATCATAGTAAATGGATCTAAATTGGCCAAAGAACATTTTTTAATGTTTGAAACTTTGTATTCAAGAGTAAGGTACCTTATCTAGTACAAGAGATACTTTTAATCTGCAAAAATGCATGTACTCTAGCAAATTTGGAAACAGTTACTTTAGAGGCCCTTTGATTTTCAAAATTTGTAGTATTTGTAAATTGTACCAATTTTAAGACGTTTTAACACCTGGGTTCTCTTAATTATAGTTTGCTTAACATAGCTAATGTTTTCTAGGTGTCTTCATTATTGAAAAAATAAATGCTCACTTTTGGTAGGGATCTTTTTAATTTATAGCTGATACAGAATCATTGAGTTTAGAGAAAATTCTTGTGAACGTAGATAATGAAAAATTTTATAACATTTAATCCTGCTCTCTGGTATTGCTGCATAACTTGGAAAATCTGTTCTTTTTACTTAGTGGTAACATTAAATAACTTACATGATCAAAACTTCTTCTTACTATGAATAGTCTTTTAGGGGAAAAACATCTGTCATTATTTTTGATATTGTAAGTAACTTTTAGTGATGATGTTGCTTTTATTTCTTTCTAGGTCATTTTAGAACGCCAAGTTGCTTTTCTGCACAGCCTCAAACTTGCCTCAAAATTCCTTTCACTTAAAGAGAACTGGCCACTACAGCCCTTCTGCTGTCTTGTCACTTGAGTTCATGTTTTTCTTTTTAGTTTTCTAGACGCCCTTAAGTTATTCTTAACTTCATTTTGCCATTCCACATGTGCTTCTCCAAATTATCCTTTCTTTATATAATTTAGGTATCTCAATGACATCTAGGTGAATGTAGTTTTTCCTGCAGAACTTCTGAATTCAAGAAATGAATCCTTATTCTTTATTAATCTGAGTGTTGCCTCAATGTAGAATCCGAGGATACAGATTTTTTTTTAAAAAAAAAACCCATTATGGTAGAGCAGATTAGTAATGGGTGGGTTTGGGAGGTATAACTGATTCTTTGATCTTGGTTTTCCTTCTAGTACTTTGTAAGACCAGCCACACTTTCAAAAGTTTGAACCCTTAAAGATCATGGGGAATTGAATATAAATAACTTGTGGTCTACAAGATAGCTTTACCATCTCCTATTAATTAGAAGCATGCCTATTAGGGTAACTTTTACTCCTCTCTGAACACAGTTTCTCAAGGATATTTTAAATCTGAATAGTTTTCATTAAGAAAATTCTTGGTTAACATATTTGTTTAATCCGCTTCTGAATTTTGTGAACTTTGCCAACGGTGCCTCTTGATTACAGCCATTTTTAAAGTGGCGACCAACAAGTCGGTGGTCTGTTGCTTTGCAAATAGAAAATTTTTATACCCCAACCATTTGGTTATAGAGCCAGCTGGATAGATCTCTTCCAGTTCCTTAACTGTTAGCCATAAACACAATCTAACTTTGAAAGATAGCTCCCCAGGTTCTTAGAAGTACCATTCTGTTGAAATTTTCCGTTTTACCTCATTCACAGAATTTTAGTTAATGTTAGTGTAGGACAAAGAAATGTGTAAACGCTCAATCAAGCTGTAAGTTTTTAAAAATTAGATTCCATTTGTAAATTAACTTTTTAAAATTGCAGAATGGTATCTCGTAATTTGGTTCCTTTAGTTCAACTTTAAGTGAGACTCTCTTTTAAGGATATTCTAATGTTTCAGGTAGTATGAGTCTTGGAAAAATTGCCTTATTTTGTGAGGATTTGTGAAACAATAATACTTGTAAAGTGGGTATTGTAAAACAAGATAGCTTTATAAGCAGTGTAATAATAGTTGCTTTTCTTCCTTTTTAATTAAAAAGTTTTTTATTATTAGCACTTCTTACTTGCCCAGCAATGTTCCATAAACAGGTTACCTTTATTATTCATTTACTTTCCACAAAACCCTAGAAAGATATTGAACCACAGTGTTTTTAAATAACTTGTACCAAGGATTCATTCACATCTTGGTACCTTGGTAACTGAACCTAAGCAGTCTGGCAGCAAAGCCTACTTTTCCTAACTCCTCTTTTTATATTGCCTAAAATGCTAATCATTTACATGTGGATTTTTAAAGAAAGGGTAGTTTATTTAATAAAGTAAAGGAAAAAGTAATCCCTTCAAAATTTTAAGATAATCACAAATAATAAAGAAACAAAATGTTTTCCTTCCTAAAATTTAGAAATGGACATTCCTGAAATTTACTTCTCTAATTTTGGGAAATATAACGGGAGTTTAGGTTTTTGATAAATTGGAGAGTGTTTCCTAGAAAAATCACTCCTGTTGAATCAGTGTAGCTTTCTGTGGCTATAGTACACTTGCAACATACCTCAAAGGCTGGGTGAAATTAAAGATATTATTTAAAACTAATTATTCATACTTACAGTATACATTTTCTTAAAAAGTGATATAAGCATGGATATTTTATCATTTCTGTGAAAGCAATTCTAATAATATGTGAATAAAACTTCAGTTTTGTCTACAGCAGAAAATTAATATGCCTACTGATCTCAAAGTCAGTTACTACTCTTCATCTTTATTAACTCTATCTTTTCCCTGTCAGGTCTGTTAGTTTGTTAACCAAGTTACCAGTTTTTCCAAGAATGTGCATGGCGTATTTGAGGGCAGGATGAAGCTACAAGGATTCAGAGAAATGGTTTTAAATAAGTGTGATTAGTGAATGGTCAGGTGTTCAGTTTATGATAATTGCATATAGACATATAGATTAACATCCTAGAGTTTGAATGGTTGAAAAGAAATCTTAGTTTTGTTAATTCTACTAATTTACTTTGCTACAGGAGTGGAGTCAACATATCAATGGAGCAAGTCACAGTCGTCGGTGCCAGCTTCTTCTTGAAATGTAGGAGTTTGAAATACCTTTAAAGCATCAGTTAACTGTCAGAAACAGCCATTGATTGGTTTCGGGAAATTCATCGTTTACTTGTAATATCCACATTGTTATTACTGAATAGTTGACACTGTCCAGGCAATGCCAGTTGCAAACAATGTTTAGGTCTGGAGTTGTATATGGGGACTTTGTTATTTAAAATTGAAAGAATTTTAAGAGACCTAAAGATAGCTGTTGATACATAAAATAGATTCATAAGAGCATTTTCAATAACAATAATATGTGCTCTAAGAATAAAGAAAAGACTTATTTTTCTTGGAGAAAAGGGGGAAGTTATACTAGAAGTAACAAGTTTTCAAGCAAAACCCTTCAGGATGTATTTTTTACTTTTGAGACACTTGTGATGGAGTTTAAGCTGCTAGAATAGAATTTGTAAAGAATCTTCTTACCTAAACAACATGAAACTCATTGTTCACTGGAGTGGCCATTTTCACATACATGGTGCTATGGCTATCCTTTCTGTCGAGTGCCAGAACTCAGCTCTCTGCTCTTTGTTTTTAATGTTGGAGAAAAAAAATATCTGTGGTCAATCTTTGTTTCCCTATATAACCCACATTTCCAGTCCCTTGTATAGCACTTCTTCTCTTTGTGAATTAACAAATAAGGGAATTAGTGGAGGCTCAGTGGTTAGGACTCCATGCACTTTTTCAGTGCGTGGGCCAGGCAGGGTTCAGTCTCTGGTCAGGGAACTAAGATCCCACAAGTCGTGTGACCTTTCCCGACACCCCCCCCCCCAAAAAAAAAAAGCAGATAAGGGATTATTTTAATTGCAGTATACATTACTTAACATTTTTAAGCATTACAGAGCAACTTAATTCTCCTTCATTTGGATTAATTTGAAATTTTCCTTTGGAAGTATCTATATGACATGTTTTAAGCTGTAATATTTCTAACACTTAGACTGCCATATAACTTTACTAATAAATCTATTTTAAAGGCCAAACAAGGCTACTTTGTGAAAAGAGCAGTTTTATTTTAAAGTTAATTTTCTGGTCTTTTTAAAGCTACCCAGAATGGAATCCTGACACTGATACAGGACACACAATGTAAGTTAAATTTTTTAAGCTGTTATTTGTAAAGGAGATCAATGTAAGGAATTCAGGTTAAATTTTTCACGTTTCATAAACATTTTCTTAATTTCTTTATTTAATATGAGTTTGTTAAAAGTCACCATGGGTGAAAGAATTTTTAGAACTATTTTATGTAGTAATTTTTATTTTTTTATTATAGCTTTCCCCCTAGTTAGTTATTTCATGCATAAATGCCCCCAAATGTTGGAATCATAGTCACACAAGAAGTGTTTTAGCAGTAAATTTTAGTTACTTTTGATGGACCTCTTTATCATACTTTGTATTTTATGTTTTCACATTCCCAGGGGTGATCCATTCATGTTGCAGCAATCTACAAACCCAGCACCAGGAATTCTGGGACCTCCACCCCCATCATTTCATCTTGGGGGACCAGCAGTTGGACCAAGAGGAAATTTGGGTGACTATAAAATTCCTGTTACCTTTCCCTAAGAGCTTTTATCATAAAGATTAAATGCAGTGATTTTAGACAAAAGAAGTGTCATTGAAATGTAACTCGAAGATGACATTTCATGAAAATACATAATACTCATATGATATCCTTTTGCTGTTGGAAAGATGTCTGTTTTTCAATTTAAATAGCCTGGTAGGGCAAGTATACTTAATTTAAGACTGAAAATATACTTTTCCCCCATAAAGGTGCTGGAAATGGAAACCTGCAAGGACCAAGACACATGCAGAAAGGCAGAGTGGTCAGTAATAAAGTTCTTGCTTTTACTATATTAACTGTATTACTTTATTGGCTCTTTGGGGAAATGTGATTTGACTTGAATCCTTGCTAATTGAATCTGTATTGTAGTCCTTATTACAGAAAAGTTGCTTTAGTTTGAAAACCAACAGGCTTTTATATGTGACTCTGATAAGAGTTAAAGCTTTGTTTTCTTATGTCCACAGTCTAGAGATTTCACCTTGATTCAAAGTTAAGTTTGCCATCTAATTATATAATAGTAATTGATTTAAATATCAGTGCAGGCACTCTTCTGAAACTCTGAGGTTTGTCCCAGTGACAATTTTAAATACTTGCTTTATTTATTCTGATAGACTGTAGATTATAAAACATTTACTATTTTACTGTTTCGTATTGCTTCTAAACAAATTTATTTACTAACTTGGTTTTTTCTTAACGAATAGGAAACTAGCCGAGTTGTTCACATCATGGATTTCCAGCGAGGGAAAAACTTGAGATATCAACTATTACAACTGGTGGAACCATTTGGAGTTATTTCAAATCATCTTATTTTAAATAAAATTAATGAGGTATGAGTTAAGTGTGTAGTTATTTATCACTTAAGTGTATCTTAAAGAGAATACCTTATTTTGTATTAGAAAAAAGAATGTTAGCTTTAATCATCAATGTGGAATCAATGACGGAAAGGGCCAATAGTTTGAACTAATCAGCAATAAATTCTAGTACTAATAGATTGTTAGTAACTTCATAAATTGTGATTCTTAAGCAGTTACATTGTCTTTATTATACTCCTGCAACAGTAAGGACTATATAAGCATAATTATTTGGAAAAACATTTCAAACTTTTACCCAAATGGTGTCAAATTATTGTTTCAATTTCAGTAGGCATGATAAATGATAGTGTTAGTGTCATGAAAATAAAGTCTGAGATGATCTTTAATAAAATAGGAAATTAGAGATCTTTTTTTCCTCTCAGATTCTTGAAAATGCTTTCTATTTAATGATTGAATATTTGGGGGAAGACTTTGAACAGTGTGGAATTGGGTTGTTTTTTGGAAATGTAAATATATATTTTTTTCAATTTTAGGCATTTATTGAAATGGCGACCACTGAAGATGCTCAGGCTGCAGTGGATTATTACACAACCACCCCAGCATTAGTATTTGGCAAGCCAGTGAGAGTTCATTTGTCCCAGAAGTATAAGAGAATAAAGGTAAATAAAAATCTCTTTTTTCCCAGATTTGTATCACCAGTTAACTTAGTATATTATTTTAACATTTACTAACTTACAGCTATTTAAAATTGTTGCTAATATCTAGGATAATCTTGAGTAATAATTGTGGCATACTACCATTTGATTTCCTCTGTTTTTTTTCTTTTTTTTTAAACTCCTCTGTGTTAAAGAAACCTGAGGGGAAGCCAGACCAGAAGTTTGATCAAAAACAAGAGCTTGGACGGGTGATACATCTCAGCAACTTACCTCATTCTGGCTATTCTGACAGTGCTGTCCTCAAGCTTGCTGAGCCTTATGGGAAAATAAAGAATTATATACTGATGAGGATGAAAAGTCAGGTAATGTAGAAGTTTTAAAAAAGATTATTTCTCTAAGTTTTTGTTTTCTAACATCCTCACTTTTAGTGAAGGGGTGGGGGAGTAATTTGGTGGCCAAAGTGGATTGGTTCTTTCTTATCATAAAGTCATAGTAGATATTTAAGAATATTGAGTAAATAAAGTGGAAAGTAAAGATCTTTTTCTCTAGTTTGGCTAGTATTATTTCCAGAGTTTGCTTCCAAAGATCTTCCTTTATGTATATAGGTATGCTTTCCCCCTTTACTTCAAATGAGATTATATTAAACTGTTACTTTCCACTCACACATGCTTCCATTGAGTAAACTGTGATGAATTTAATTTCTTTAATTAATGGATATTAGCGATGCTAGTTTTTTGGCTGTGCCATTGATGCTCCTGTGGATTTTGTGGCATGTGAATTTATGCACATAATTGGAGGATACAATTTCAGAATTGGAAATTGTGGATCCTGATACTTCCTTTGACGGTGCCAAATGCTCTTCAAAAAATAGTACTCATATACAATCATGCTAGCATTGTAAGAGCTTTATAAACACTAGATATTACAGACTATTCAAATTATATGAATTTAAGTAATAGATGGGTTGAGTTATTTCATACTTACATTTCATTTTTAAAATTAATGGTAAGTAGAGCATCTTTTCTTTGTTAATCTTTTTGTAGCTTCATGAGTTTGTAACCTTCCAAACATTTTAATCAATTTTTTGTTTTTTTTTTCTTTCTTGCCCCAGGCCTTTATTGAGATGGAGACCAGAGAAGATGCAATGGCAATGGTTGACCACTGTTTGAAAAAGGCCCTTTGGTTTCAAGGGAGATGTGTAAAAGTTGACCTGTCTGAAAAATACAAAAAATTGGTACTCAGGGTATGTAGTGTTTGATTCAAAAGAAAGCTTATTTTCATACTTTGCAAGTCATGACATTTTTATAAACATTTTTACATGCTGAGAATATAGGATTTAGGAACTTCCCTGGTGGTGTGGGAGACACAGGTTCAATCCTTGATCTGGGAAGATCCCTTCTATGCACAACTACTGAGCTGTGCTCTAGCCTTGCTCGGTAACTGAGCTTTCCAAGCACTTCAATGAAGAGTAGCCCTGCCCACTGCAACTGGAGAAAGCCAGAGTGCAGCAACAAAGAGCCAGCATGACCAGAAATAAGTTAATAATACATATATAGGATTTAGTTATTGAAAGAGAGTGATCTTTTCTCTTTTTCTGGTCTTCATTAAACTGATGTCTGTATAAAGCATCTTTATTTTTATCTGTTTTACTTAAGGTTTTATTTGAACAGCTTTGTTAACAAAATTATTATTCACTGCTCTTGAAATGTTGGTTGTAATGAGTTAATAACTTTAGGGCAGCTTACATTCTGAGGTATGGTTTAAATAAGGTTAATTGATATATAAAGGATGGTCATCATTTATTAGTTCATTGGATAATTAAATACAAAATCTAATACATTTATGTAACTGGCAAAATTTTGTCTTTTAGATTCCCAACAGAGGCATTGACTTGCTCAAAAAAGATAAATCCCGGTAATTTCGTTTTGTGTGTGTGTGTATGTGTGTGTGTCTCTGTATACACTAGTATGTTAAACCTTTGTTTTCCGACTCAGTAGAATTAATTTAGGTGTATGTTTTGGTTTCAGGAAAAGATCTTACTCTCCAGATGGCAAAGAATCTCCAAGTGATAAGAAATCCAAAACTGATGGTTCCCAGAAGACTGAAAGCACTGCTGAAGGTAAAGAACAAGAAGAGAAGTCAGGTGAAGATGGTGAAAAAGATACAAAGGATGACCAGGCAGAACAAGAGCCTAACATGCTTCTTGAATCTGAAGATGAGCTACTTGTAGATGAAGAAGAAGCAGCAGCACTGCTAGAAAGTGGCAGTTCAGTAGGAGATGAAACAGATCTTGCTAATTTAGGGGATGTGGCATCTGATGGGAAAAAAGAACCTTCAGACAAAGCTGTGAAAAAAGATGCAAATGCCAGTGCTTCTGGAGCTGCAAAGAAAAAGCTTAAAAAGGTAAAAGAAGGTTTTATGTTGACTCTTTTCAGCAGAAACCAGATTAGTGTTTGAAATTATTTATCTTAGGGTCACATTGAATAGAATTAGTCACTTATATTAGGAAGAAATAGATAAGAATCACTTAAAAAAATTGAAATCTAAACTCTGCAATACACAGAGTGAATAGGACTAAACTGCAATAGAAAATTGACACTTGACAAAAAGGGAACTTTTTAGTAACAAAGGAGAAAGACTTAAAGCTATATATGATTCTGTTTGGTAGTGGTGGTGTGTAAATAGTAGTAGGCAGCCTTTATATGTAGTCCAGCTTGTTTTTTTAAGCATGGGGTATGGATTTTACAGTAAGTTAGCTGACCTGATCCAGGACACTTGAAACGTTGTGTCAAAAATGGTAGAACTTGAAAATTTTTCCTGTTATAGAAATGTAACCTTGATTAGAAAACTTCAATAGGTTTTAAAACATTTTTTCTTAGAACACATGTCACATATTAAAGTAAGGAAAATAGCAATATAAAAATAAAATACATGGTAGAAGAACAATAAATCAGTAGACCCATGGTGTATTTGACTATCTCCATTATAGAGCATTATAATGCCTTTAGAACCTCATAAGATAAATGAGTCTTGAAATGAGATTATTATAATCTTTCATTCATTTCCTTCTAAGATATACTCAACTACCAGAAAACTTAATATTTACCTCCAGATTTTGATGGCTTAGTCAAATAAGTTAGCCTTGAGGTTCTTTTTCTGGCTTAAATAGATGATAGTTATGTAGTACTATGTTTGTGCTCTTAAGAGCTGTTAATTACTGAGCATTTATTATGTGCCATCAATTTTCCTAATCTCTGTGTGTGTGCTAATTAACTGATTCTTGACTTTATGCCACAGATGCTTGTTATCCATATTTCATGAATAAGGAAATTGAGTCATGTTAAAATTCAGTAGATTGTGGTCATACTGCTTATAAATGGCAGAGCCAAAAGTTAAACCTAAGCAATTATGTTCCAGAGCTTGATTTTCCTCAGTATTAGACTCTAAACAAAAACAGTTGCACCATAAGATACCTTCTTCAAGGGACATTCAACTTAGCGATACTTCATGAAATCAGCTCTCTAATTATCTTGCAGCATAATAAGTCTCAAAGTATAGAGTTTGAATGTCCTCATTTATTTTCTGCTCTTTTTATAAGGGAAGCCTTGCATTACTTAGTTTTAAAACAAGCTAAGGTTTTTTGTTTTTTAGATTAGTAAATTTGGGGGGAGAGAAAGAAAAGTCACCTTTTTTTTTTTTTTTTGAGAAAATGAAGGCAAAGACGCTATCCCTTTCCCTTCAAGTAAAGCAAATGGAAGGGATACTGCAGGATAATTGTTGCAGAGTAAATTTGTCTTTCTTAACAGCGTCGTTTCCCAGGGAATATGGAAGGTTTTGTCACTCTAGATGAGGTTGGTGATGAGGAAGATTCGGAACTTCAAAAACTTCGTAAATCGGGCATGGCATTTAAATCTGGTGACAAAAATGATGATGGTTTGGTTGAAATTAAGGTGGACAAGATCGAGGAACTTGACCAAGAAAATGAAGCAGCGTTGGAAAATGGAATTAAAAATGAGGAAAATACAGAGCCAGGTGCTGAATCTGCTGAGAATGCTGATGATCCCAACAAAGATACAAGTGAAAATGCAGATGGCCAAAGTGATGAAAACAAGGAGGACTATACAATCCCAGATGAGTATAGAATTGGACCATATCAACCCAATGTTCCTGTTGGTGAGATTTAAGGCTTTGTTATTTCCCCTCACCCTCCCCAAACTCTTAACTGTAAGATTTTTTAAAATTGGTCTTACATAAACTCTGATAACATGAAGTTCTATGCAGAACAATTTGTAAATCTTACTTGAAGCAGTCTTTTTCCTCTTTTGTTACCATTCCATAATATGTTCTTTTTTCTCCTCATAAAATTTTCTGAGAATTTCACATTGCTTTTTGTTTTGTTCACCGTTCTATTTCAACATTTTTAAGAGAACAATTAGGTGTGGGCCCTTAAACATCAATTAAATACAAGCTCTTAACAATGTCATGGTTTTTGCTTTGTTTTAGCGTAGGCTATATTGGACATGTCACAACTGTTAACTCATTCAAATTATATTGACAGGAAAAAAAGATTTGAGAACACTATTAAAACCTTCAGTTTACTGGATTTGTAAGAATGTATGTTTGTGTTCTAGGTATAGACTATGTGATACCTAAAACAGGGTTTTACTGTAAGCTGTGTTCACTCTTTTATACAAATGAAGAAGTTGCAAAGAATACTCATTGCAGCAGCCTTCCTCATTATCAGAAATTAAAGGTAAGGCTGAATCTAAAAGAGGAGAGTTCTTTTGTGAAAACTAACAAGTCACGTAAGTTTATGGACCAGTACCATCTGTGGACCCAGCTCGCTTTATATCTGATAACATTCTTTATTGATGGGCCTTGAGCAGTTTGATGAACTCTGGAAACATCTGCTAAACATTTCTAGAATACACTCTTAACTAAATGATAATTCAGTAATTCCTAAATTTATAGATTAAAATGTTACAAATTCTGTTGTATAACTAAGAGTTATTTGAGTATTCTCAAATGATTATTAGACTGTAATTTCTCTAATTTGGAAGATACTGGAGGCCTGAAAGTCAAGTGAAATACTCTCAAGCCTTTTTCAACTTTATAAAATGCCATATCCCTTTATACTTAATGATTTTTACATTGACTTTAAATTATTATTTTATTAATAATGACACTTCAGTGAAGTTTTATGACCAAAAGGATATACAGGTAAAATGAAAAATTAATAAAGCACAACATAATAAAGAATAACAAATTTCTGTTTGGATATTTCGAAGTTTGGTGTTTTAGTTAGTGGCTTAAGGACCAAGTATTGAAATAGATGAAGGAAAACTTGAAAGTAGGAGTTAAAAAAGATAATACTGATTTATGATATAAAGCTGCTAGAGTATTAAGGACAGTGGTTATTTTCAGTGGTAGGAGCAATTTAATAATATTTTGTCCTTTTGTCTTAGAAGAAGGGGCATTGAATACATGTCATTTAACTAATCTTAAGTTCTTGGGGTAGCAGCAGTTATTCTATGTGCGTATTTTGGTCTTTGTTTTCTCATCTCTGTAAGTTAGTCTTAATTGCACATTGAAGTAACTTTTTCATATTTTACTGTTTCTTTTCCCATGCCTTACTGTGGTGTCCAGTTTAGTTTTATACCTGCTTGATAAGAATGACTGGATCTTAAAAATATTGACAAGGTTATAGTTAAATTAGACTCAGGTCCCTAAACTTGAATAGAATATTTTGTTTTGTAGTTAATAATCCATTTTTTATGTTTCACTAAGGTGACTTAATCCTTGTAACTTTTTCTTTCTTTCCAGAAATTTCTGAATAAATTGGCAGAGGAACGCAGGCAGAAGAAGGAAGTTTGAGATGTGCAAGAAGCTTAATGATTTCAAAGAAAATAATGGTTCTTTGTTTTTAAATGTTAACCTTTTTTAAATACAATGCTGATAGTTACAAGAAAACTATTGTACTCTTTTGTTTTAGTGGAAATAATAGATAATAGATGTCTGTTCATGTGTTAAGTGTAATAGCAAAAATACATATACGGTTAAGTTAATGAAGAATTGTTTTTGTTTTATCAAAATGGTAACAGACAGAAATACTTTGTAGAGACTGACTTCGTATGCTGAAGACACTTGCACCACTAAGAAAGATATGTAGACGCATTCAGAGAAATGAAATTTAGTAGTTCCAAGCTTCAAAGATATGTCAAAATTTTTGATTCCATTCAATAAAGAACAAAACCAATTGTATTTTTATTACTTTCATCTGAAACATTCCACATTTTAATCTGAGCCTTGCAGACTTTTCATTTGGAATTTGAAGCATCTTTGGTTTTGTTTCATTTTTGGAGAACTTCACTAATGTGAGATTGGTAATTAAAATGCAGGTGCAGTTTTCTTTCAATGTCATGTTGTTTAGGTAAGAAATATTAAGTAATTGGCTTTAGATTTTGTAATTTTTTTCCCTAAGTTCCTGCTAGATTTCGTATTCTAGAAGTCAAATGTATTTTCAGTGAAATGTAAAAATATTCCCCTTCTCTTTGACCAGTATTAATTTCTTGAGATCTTATTGCTTGTCACTTGAATCCTGTAGCTGTCATACATCATCTGGTATAAGCAACATTTAATTTTTGAAGTGTGTAGACCATCTCTTTGTATTTTCAAGATGTAATTTTACATTTCTGCATTTTAAAAAGTTTGGCCATAATCTTAGACGCACGCTTCTAATTCATATACTTGCATACGTGACCTTTGTGAACAGAAATTTGCATGTATAATCTGTGTTTACTTGTAACTTTCTGGTTATATACTGCTTATATCTGTGGATTCAAGTTTCTTAAGTGAGTACCAATAAAAAACAAAAACCTAGGCCATGTTCATTGGTTATACATGTTTGAGGTGTTAACCAATATATTTGTCACACTTGTGGGTTTTATTTACTGTTACACTTTCTTGCATGCTTTAACAAATTATTCCATTTTTAATCTAGAGTGTTGTAAAAACTGCTACTAAAAATCTGAGTTTTAAAGCTTTTGGTGCTGGTGGATTTCTTGTTCCTGTTACATAACTAAAAATTGGACTATTCATAGTTTTTTCAGACCTTAAATGCTAAGGATGACAAATGGCAAAAGTTCATGTTTAAACATGTCTTAAGTGTTAACAATAAACTTGGAAATAACATGGAATAACAAGAATTAGTTCTATCAGCCTTTTAAAATATGTTGGGATACTTGGTTTAAGAGATTAGTGTCAAGCAAATTTTTAATTTAAAAAAGAATTTAAGGGATTCTCTTTGAACCACTGATATCTATTAAAGGATTATCAAATGGAAGAAATTTTATGATCTACACTGAGCGGAAAATGACACTTTAATGTAACATGCACAAAAAATCCTTGCCAGTTTACTTCAGGTTAATTTTGGCCTTTACTAATTACCAACTTTTAATTCCAACTGTTAACTAACAGTAGCTATACAAAGCATTTCGTGTACAATGGAGTCCCTTGTTTTCTGTCAACTTTTTTTCATAGGTCCTACTTTGTTAGATATACCAAGGTGTAGAAAAGAATGTTTTATATCTTCATTTGCTAGGGTTTGGAAAGTAGAAATTCTCATAAATTGCTAATGCTGAATAAACCTGTAACAGCTATTTCCCAGATTATGACAAACTTTTGTTTTATAGGAATGTTTTTCACTTAACCAACTATAAAGTAGAAAATTTTCCCAACCCCATTTTAGTTTAACATAGACATTAATCCTGAGTGAAGGAAACTTGATGTTTGTTTTACAATTTTATTTTATTGCTAATAATATGGCCTATGAGAATGATTCTGGTAAGGCTTAAGTTGGCTAGCTGTAGTAGTGTGTATCCTAAAAACACTTGGTTGACCAAAAAGTTCGTTCAGATTTTTCCATAAGATCTTACCAACCCAATAATTTTATTTAGAATTGTACATGTGAGATGTGAATTTCTGGATATTGAGTACCGAACAAGTACTTCTAGAGATTTTTATATGGTATAGATTATAAGGAACTTCTAAAGCTTATATCCAGTCTCTGAATTCTTTTACCCCTTTTTCTTAGAGTAAAAGGGCTTCCGTGGTAGCTCAGCTGGTAAAGAATACATCTGCAGTGGGATTTGATTACTGGGTCAGGAAGATCCGCTGGAGAAGGGATAGGCTACCCACTCGTTTTCTTGGGCTTCCCTGGTGGCTCAGCTGGCAAAAAATCCACCTGCAATGTGGGAGACGTGGATTCAATCCCTGGGTTGGAAAGATCCCCTGGAGAAGGGAACAGCTCTACCCACTGTGGTATTCTGGCCTGGAGAATTCTATGGATGTATAGTCCATGGGGTCACAACATGGACTGAGTCAGACATGACTGAGTAACTCTCACTTGAGGGTGAAAAGGACATACACGCTATTAATAGTATGGCAGCGTTAGGTTATAAAAGCAGAAGAATACACATTTTTTTGCCTGACTTTGTTCACAGTGTACTTTTAGTGGCTTTCAACTGGAAAATGACATGAGTAAAAATTGTGATGAAAGAGGCTTGTATGTAGTGGAAATCTGTATGAATGCTGCATATTTTTAAATCAGACAAAATTGGTATACACAGTTTGTAGGGTAATACACGCTAAGTCTAGGAGTGAGCAGCTCTGTATTCCTCTGTATTGGTTTCCATAGAATATGGCTTAGGAATACATTTGAGGTATTCTCCAACCAGGACTTTGAGCTGAGCTGTTCATTAAGCTGGAGTTAAAATGCCTCTCCAATCATGCACGTCCTTTGCATGTCGGGTGTGAGACATGGTATACAAACAAAATGCTTCTGTGAATTCTTTAGAACTAGTGGTTCTCAAATGTTAGCATGCATCAATTTCCTGGAAGCTTCATTTAAACATTACTGGGCCCTATTCCTAGAATTTCTGATTTACTGGGTGTAGGGTTGATTTTAATTTTTTTTTTTTTTTTCAAAAACTAACCCAGGCCAGGTGATGATGTCAAGGGTAGAGGCCACACGTAAGAGAATGATTTACCTATAGCTGAAGTGTACTGCTAGACACTTGTGGTCAGATGCCTAATTTAGATACTGTTGATTGAAGGTTTTGCTACTGTTAATAAAGGTAAGGGAAATGTTGGAAAAGAATACTTGGGATCCTTCATGAAGCATTTTCTAAAGTTATAAGTGGAAGACACCCATTTCAGAGCCCTCAATACTTCTTTCCCTGGTGAACCCTTTATCTTTTGCTTGGGACATTAATAAAATGAGCAGCTAATTTACTGAAGTTTTAAGTGAATGGAAAAATGGAAGTAGATATTGTTCACTCCAGATACAATTTGCTGAATTATTAACTTTAGTTGATAGATGCTAGAGCTCAATTAAGGTACTAGTTATTAGGAAAAAATGTGAAGATACTAGGAGATAATAGGTTGAAGAAAATTCCACATGAGAACTGATAATACACGATTAGTTTTTAAAAAGCCATATTGACATTTATTAAAGCCTTTAGCTCTGGCCTTAGATTTATAATTTCTGTACATTTTAAGAATTCTATTAAGCCAAATGTACAATAGGGAACATGAAAAATAAGGGAGGCAGCCTTTTATGTGTGGTAGAGAAAAAACGTGTTAACAAACTGACAGTGAAAATTGTAGCCATTAAATGCAGGTTTAATGATCTTTGAGCTATCTTGTCATTGTGCTTTATGTATTGCACCATACATATACAGGTTTAATTACCTGATGCAAATGGAATATACCAAGAGCAGCAGGAATGTCCTGCCTTTGACAAGGACAGAATACTTCAATTTCAGTCATTGCACCTGACTGTCGAAAGTAAGACCAATTCCTACCAATTCCTATTTGCTCAGTTTTGCCAGGGTTGTTAAATCACTTTGATCAGCTACTTCCTTGGCAACTGCCAAGTCTGTTCTTTATATGTATACCTCCCCCTCCACTTGTATTAGGAAGACACCAGTTTATCCTGTGTGTTCACTTAATCTGCTCTGGGATAAAAACCTGTGGAAAGGAATTGGAATTTGGTCATTAGTATAGTAGATGATAAAAAGTAGTGAAAAAACTTAACTCATTTTCCTAATTGTGGCTAATTCTGCTCACAAGTCTCTGATCTATTTTATTGTAAGTAGCTAAGCTGCAAAACCAGCAAGGAAGGAAGGGCTTGACACTGCAAAAGAGGAATTTCCTCTGCCCTTACATTCTGCACATCTGTAGGTGCATATCACCCTTTAAAAAAAAAAACCTTTGCCTATTTATGCTTAACAGCTTTCTACAAATTTGACCCTTATAAGTCAGGCCAGTTTTTGTTTCCATACACAAAATACACTATCCTAGCCATTTTTAAGTAACATCTTACTCTGTTAATACCATAATTCATTTAACCAATTTCCTCTTGATAGGCTTTTCCATTTTGACTATTAACCCTTATCTTTACATCTTTCCAATTTCATCTATACATGGAGTGTTTGAGACAGGAGATTCACACATTTTTACTTTTGATAAAAACTCAAGATTAAGAGCCTGTTTATAACTGTCCCGTGCATTCATAATCATCCTCTCCTGATTCCTTCATCCTACTTCACCTTCCATCTCAAGTTAGAATTGTTGGTGCCTGAACAATACCTGAATTTCTGTAGCATTTTAAAACTCTGGACCTCTGATGATTCCATTGCAATGTCTTAGCACTGGCAAACTTAAAAAGCCTTCCTTCTTGTGACAGTTTTCCAGTCAGACCATCATCACCACTATCCAGGCAGCATCTACAGATTATAAACTATTTTGGTTTTATACTCCCTCTGTTCATGCCTCTAATAGCCTCGAGTTGATAAATTACCTTCCAGATTCCTAAAATTAATCATACTCCATAAACCAGTAAAACACCATCTTCCTTCCCAGAGCTGTTGGTTCAGCAGGCAAGAAAGCCAAGCCCTTCTTCCCTGGTTTAGGATTGTTCAGTAGCTAAGTCTGCTACTCCATGGGCTGCAGCACAACAGGCTCCTCTGCTTTCTGCAATCCTGAAGTTACTCAAATTCATGAACAATGATGCTATCTGCTGATCTCACCTGCTGCAGCCCCCTTTGGCCTTCTTTCATTCCATTCCCTGCTTTGGGTTGTTTTCCCATGAGTCAGCTCTTCCCATCAGGTGGCCACGCTTAAGTATTGGAGCTTAAGCCTCAGCATCAGTCCTTCCAACTGAAATTCAGGGTTGATTTTCCTTAGCATTTACTGCCTTGATCTTGCAGTCCAAGGGACTCAAGAGTTCTCCAGCACCACTGTTTTAAAGCATCAATTCTTGGGCACTTGGCCTTTATGGTCCAATTCTCATGCCCATACTGGAAAAATCATAGTTTGGCTATATGGATCTTTGTAAGCAAAGTGATGTCTCTGCTGTTTAATATGCTGTCTAGGTTTATAATAGCTTCCCTTCCAAAGAGCAAGCATCATTTTTAATTTCATGGCTACAATCACTCCACAGTGATTTTTGAGCCCAAGAAAATACCTGTCACTGCTTCCACTTTTTCCCCTTCTATCTGCGATGAAGTGATGGGACCTGGATGCCATGATCTTACTTTGTTTTTTGTTTTTAATTTATTGTGACTGCAAGGTGTCTTAGCTGGGGCATGTGGAATCTAGTTGCCTAACTAGGGATCAATCTTGGGCCCTCTCCATTGGAAGCATGATATTAGTTTTTTTAATGTTGAGTTTCAAGCCAGCTTTTTCACTCTTTCTCCTGCATCAAGAGGCTCTTTAGTTCCTCTTCACTTTCTGCCGTTAGAGTGGTATTAGCTGCATATCTGAGGTTACTGGTATTTCTCCCAGCAAGCTTGATTCCAGCTTGTGATTCATCCAGCCCAGCATTTTGCATGATGTATTCTGCATATAAGTTAAATAAACAGGTTGACAATATACAACCTTGTTCTCCTTTCCTTTCGAACCAGTCAGTCTTTCCCTCTCTGTCTCTGTTAGTAAATGTTGCTTCTTGACCAGCACACAGGTTTCTCAGGAGACAGCTAAGGTGGTCTGGTACTCCCCTATTTAAGAATTTTCCAGTTTATTGTGATCCACACAGAGACTTCAGTCAGTTTAGGATACAGATTTGCAAATGTGGCCAACGTGGTTGACTTGAGGGGTAACCACCACATTTTATTTCTTTGGAGCTTTGGGCTGACTCAAAGATTTGTAATGAATGACATAGCCCTAGGTAGAGAGAAGCCCTCTCAGATTCAGGACTTCAATGGAGGGAGCTTTTTTAAATTTTTGTCTTCAGTTTTAGCAGATAGAAAAGCTTGATTTTTTGTTTTAAGATTCAAGGTTTACAAGAGTAAAAAGAAACCTCTCATTTTACCTCCCCAGGGGGAAGAAGTTTTCGTGTGTCCCCTTTCAAATGTATATTCGGAGATTTTTTTTTACATATACTATACACTGTACCTTGATTAATATCACTAAAAACATACGTAGGACTTGCCAATGAGAAAGCAAGGAAGCACGGATTAATGTATGGCGGGCAGCGCATCCGAGATCATGGAGGAAGAAATTATTGGACCCTTAACTCACCTTCTGTCTTACCTCTGAACAGACTATTTTCTTTGTAACTTCAAAAGGGAGTTATAGATCTCAATTCCCAGCTCACACTGAGTTCACCATTGTGGTTGAAAAGGCCTGATTGACCAAGGGTACTTCCACGTTTTCACGCTATGTCTGGATAGTGGTGGTAAGATCTGGGTTCGAAAAGGGTGTACCTGGACGTATATGAGTGCAGGTGCTTGTGTAATATGCCTCTGCGAATTTGTCTTAGTTTATTATTGCTGTGTTATGTTTTCTGTGTCAGGACCTCTGGATATGATTTGGTACGTGTCACTCAGTGTGATGCTGTATATCACGTTTGGTATGTGTGTCTGGCTGTGTGACTGCACTAGATGTTCCTATTTGATGTCAATGTGTTTGAGGTAACTGTTGCGGTGTGTAATAGTCCACGTCTGTGTATCATGTCTGAGTCTCCTTCCTAGCTCCCCCACTCACTGCATCCCATCGTTCTTGAAGAATGGGCACGTGTGGGGACACTGGCCCAGCTCCACACCGGTTTTCCTAAGAAAACGCGACAGCGCTCCCAGCGTTCCCCGCGGTCACTAGGGTAAGGAGGAAAGGCCTTTGCGCATGCACACGTGAGCAGCTAGGGAGACAAGAACTTTGGGGGTCGCCCTTTCTCTCTCGCGCGCTCTCTGGTGGCCTCGGAGGGCAGCGCAGACAGAACGAGAGGCGGGGCCGGCGGCAGCGGCGGAAGTGAAGTCACTTCCGGGCTGGGTGTTTGTTTGGACTGGAGAAGGGAGGCTGCGGGCGAAGCGCGCGTCGAGCGGGGGAGCGGCGCTGCCTGTCGAGATCCGCGGAGGCCGACCGGATTCGTTGGCTGCCGTCCCCGCTGCCGTGCACTGGGTGAGGGGTTCCCTCGGGCGGAGCGGCGAGAAGGGTGCGGCGGCCCCGGCGATCGAGGGACAGCACCTCGGCGACGGCTGAGGGGCCTAGAGGGTCCCCTGGGTCGTTGGCCACCAAGCCCGTATGGCCGCCGTTGTTCCTTGCCTCTTCCAGTTGAGTCTGAGAGATGATCTTGGACCGACTTAGTCTCTTTCTTCTTTGAGAAATGGCCGTCGCTTTTTTTTCTCATTGTCATTATTATTTATGATTTGGATCTCGCAGCTCTCTATCCGGGTCCTCGGTGGCGCGCGATGGTTGCCGGGATAGCACTTTCTCGCGAGCCCCCACCCCCACCCCAGTCCCTTCACCCCCCCTCGGGTACCCTTTTCCCCTGCCCCCTGCTGCCGCCTCGGCAACAAAGCTCATTGTTTCTTCCCACTTTACGCCTGCGCGTCGCCACGCGCTGCCCCTACTTGCTGCGCTTGCGCGCTCCTCCTGACGCTTGGGTGGGGGAAGAGAAAGGGGCGGAGAGACTGGCTGGTTGCCTTGCGGACTAGTAGAGCGTTTTGTAAGCGTCCGCGAGCTTTTTGATCTGTTTTCTCCGGTTTCTTCAATATCGCCTACCCCTTATTTTTAGTTACATTGTATTCCTTGCTCGGGTTAGGAGGTCCTTGAGAGTACTGGCAACTTCTACTCTAGGTCTGTTTTGAACCAGTTGAACTTTTAAGGGCTCAGCCAATTCACGATTTTCAGTTTTGGTTCAGTTTCTCTATACTATGCTTATTCTGTCGCACCATCAAAAACACATGGCTTGTGGTAAAGTTTTTTGTTTCAAAACATTTGTTGAAGCAGCCAGCATTGGTATTTTCTGTAACTGCAAAAAGGGGCCTTTTGTGCTTCCTTTTGTTGTCTTGTTTTCCCTGATTCTGCAACGCTATCATCTCACAGAAACCACAAACTCTAGAAAGAACTTGGCATCCAGTGTGCCGTGGGAGAAGGTCTAACAGCTGACAGCCTTTGACATTTCAGCAGAAGACAAATTTCCATTTTGCATGTGCTGGCTAATCTTGTCTAATTAACCTGGTGGTATGATTTTTCAGTTTGCGTTTGAGCAGTTGGTCAGGTGTTGGTTTGAGTTTCCTTTAAAAAGCCTTTGAAATTTCGTGGGCTGCAGGTCATGTATGCAAATGCAGTTCTCTAAGGGTTTTAATGAGATTCCTAGTGTTTGCTGTTTTGTGTTTCTCTTCCGGTCTGTGAGAGAGGATATTTTGAACAAATCACGCTGTTTATACCACTTGTTAATTGTGAACTTGA
The DNA here is from genome assembly GCA_007570785.1 of Antilocapra americana. NCBI lineage: Eukaryota > Metazoa > Chordata > Mammalia > Artiodactyla > Antilocapridae > Antilocapra > Antilocapra americana. Next base: position 1,225,943 of record ML661896.1, on the reverse strand, counting down.
ACAGAACTTATTTTTTTCTCACAAGTAGGTGTCTTTGACAATATATATATATCTCCCAAAACTGTAGCCTACTTGTCTGTTTCTTTATGGGATGGAAAGTGATTTTCGTATTTATTTTAATTTGTGAAATAAGCAGGGAGAGTAAGTTTTATCCTGCCCATTTTGAAATCAGTAGAAACTTGAGGGATTATTTTATTAGGCACATACTTCTATAGCCCTTAGTAAGGCAAGGCATTGTTCAAAGTACTTTTACAAGTACTTACTCTTCAGTGTCTTTAGGCAGCAAGTATTACTGTAAAATAAAGATTATAAATGAAAGAGATGTGAAGTAACTTGCCCAATGTTACACAACTAATAAGAGCTGGAATTCAAATCCAAGCAGAGATTATGTGCTCTTAATCTCTGTAGCATGCTGCCTGTGATTTAGTAACATATTCAGAGTCCTCTAGGTGGTTAATGGCATATCTGGGGTTTGAACCCAATCCAAAATGAAAGTTGTCCAAGTTGACTGGGTGATGTGGATCACCCTGTTGCACAGATACATTAAGATTTCACGTATGATGCAGCCTGAGACTCACTATCAGTAACTCAGTCTTTTTTCTTAATTTCCTCATTGTTCATAGTGGTGCTGTCCAGTAAGATAGCTGCTGAGCACGTGTCTGTTGAGCGCCTGCGATGTAGCAAGTGCAACCGGTGCAACCGAAGAACTAAAATTTTGATTGTATGGAATTAAAATTGCTATTGTTGTTCAGTCACTAAGTTGTGTCTGACTCTTTGACCCCAGGGACTGCAGCACCCCTGGCCTCCCTGTCCTTCACCATCTCCTGGAGTTCGCCCAGGGTCATGTCCATTGAATCGGTGATGCCATCCAACCATCTCATCCTCTGCCACCCTCTTCTTTGGCCTTAAAATTAATTTAAATTTAGCAACAAGCAGCTGGTGGCTACCAAGTTGAATAGTGTGAATTTATTTGAACTGACTCTGCTTTTTTGTATCAGTTTTTATAAATAAGGATGGTATTTCTGATGCACTTTGAGCTTTTATCAGCAGTGTTGTAGCATCTTTGTTCTTACCTGATAACTTAGTTACACTATAGTTGAGATCAGGGTTATAGTCTTTGGGATTTTTCTGTGACAGTGTTTCACTCCTACAAGTGATTGGACCTGTTGTATTTATCTTATACTTTGCCCCAGCAATCTTAATTGTTCTACATGTTTAGTAATACTGTTATCTGCTAGGTTGTTTGCCTAGATACTCTTTATTATTATCCATTTTACAGATAGGGAACGTGAAACAGATTAAATAACCTGCCCACCCTCACATATCTAGAAAGGCAGCCTGGTTCCAGAGCCCATGCTTTTAATCATTATTTTATACTGCCAAAGATTAAACAAAAAAGTCAGTGCTGCTCACAGACTTCTGAATTAAATATAGAAGCTGTTGCAGAAATTTCTTATCTTTTCTCACTAACTAAAATACATATGTATACAATATATGTGTATTTAAACAACAAATAAGTTTAAAGAGCCTACAGTAGTTCATAGTAGAGTCCAGTGGAATAAGAAAAGGTGGTAAGTCTGTGGAGTCCGTTTCTTTTTGTTTTTTTTGTGGGAGTTCTGGCAGCACTACTCAGCTTGTGGGATCTTAGTTCACCCACCAGGGATTGATCCCTGATTCCTGGCAGTGGAAGCCCAGAGTCATAACCATTGGACCACCAGGAAATTCCTTGTGGGGTCAGTTTAATGAAAGAAGCAGAAAGAAAATTCTGTTTGAATTTTTATGAGACTTGTTAAGAGTTGATGTTTTTATTTTTTATTCCAGTTTTATTGAGATATAATTGAAATATAGCCCTGTATAAGTTTAAGGTATATAGTATAATGATTTTATTTACATACATCATGAAGTGGTTAATGACAGTTCTTAAGAGATGAAAAAGGGGGAAACTTTCTAAAACTTTAAAGATTTATTTTCATATTTTAAAATTTTATAAGGACTATAAATGTATGGGCACTGCTGGAAATCAATAAATGGCAAAAAAAAACCAGCTGAGAAAAAGAGTTTGTAGATTTAAAGTGCCAGATAGCAGGAAAAAACTGCTCTTACCCTAACCAAAATATGGTGAAAAAAAATTTTTTTTAATTAAAAATTTTTTAATTATTTTGGCTACACTGGGTCTTTGTTGCTGTGTGTGGGCTTCCTCTAGTTTTGGTGCATGGGCTTCTCATTGTCTTGGCTTCTCTTGTTGCAGAGCCCATACAGGCTTTAGTAGTTGTGGATCACAGGCTCTAGAACCCAGGCTCAGTAGCTGTGATGAACCAGCTTAGCTGCCCCAAAGGGTATGAGATCTTCCCAGACCAGGAATCTAACCTGTGTCCCCTACATTGGCAGGCAGATTCTAAACCATTGGGTCACCAGGGAAGTCCCTGGAGAAATATCTGAATATAAGGCTCTCAGCTAAACAGCATGTTTACAAAAGAAAGAAAATTCGTTGTCTACAATAGTGAAAGTTGGAATATTTGTAGATTAGATTTGATAGAAAGGACAAATATAAACCTATCCCACTTAATATTACTATTCAAATATGAAAGCAAAAGACAGTTTAAGATATGTAGTAGCCTAGAAATTTATCTATCCTCGGGTAATCTTTTGAAGAAATACTAAGCCAAAAACAAGTTTCGGCAAGATGATTGTCTATATACTCTAAGAGAAAATCTAATAGCGTAGCTCTAACAGTGCTAAATTATTTTTACAAAGCTCAGGATGTGGGGTGGGGCCAGAAAATGGGTAAATAAAATCTAAAGGTCTTGGCCTTGTCTGGAGCAGAGATTGGATTGGGTATATTGAGAAAGGAGAGGAAAGCATTCAAAATGTCTTGAATTGGTTGAAGCTGTATAGAGTATATTTTTAATAGATAGGAAACTATTCAAAGTATTCAACTTCACAGTACATACAAGTCAAGTCATTGTGCTGTACACCTTTATACTTACACAGTGCTGTATGTCAATTATATCTCAAACTGGGGGAAAAAACCAACTGAGATTCTGCGGTAGTTTGTAAATTTCAGAAAATATTTTTTTAATCTGCTTAAAGCAATGAAAATAAACACTACAGAAATAATATTTAAAAATCTATAATAAAGGTAAATATGAAGTTATGGTGGAAGACTACCAAACATCAGTTACCAAAAATGTTAATTCCCTATGAGACAGAGTCTCAGACTGGGTTAAGTAATCTACTTGGTATAATAGAGGACTTGAATACATCACTTTCAGGATTTAACAGAATTAGCCTGATATATATATATATATACACATCACTTTTTATGTTAGAAATAGAAATCACAACAGCAGAGTCCTAATGTGTAGCCGTGTGTATGTATAAGAGTCAATTTGCTGTACAGCAGATATTGGCATTGTAAAGCAACCATACTTCAGTTAAAGATTTTTTTTTGTAAAAGAAATTTTAAAAAGATAACAAATACAAATCACATTTTTCTCTTTAGGCCCAAAGAACATTTTGCAGCAAAAACAGTTGTCTGCAAACAGAACTGTAATAAATTCCCCAAAGTGAAGGTTTATGGGCTACATTTTATTATAACATAGTAAAATAAAACTAGAAATCAGGCATCAAAAGGTAACCAAAAGAACCTTAATCACTTGGAAATTAAGGACATTCTTCTGCATATAAATTAAATAATTTGTAATTACCTAAAATTGATAACTGTATTGTGTTAAAACTTCAAGGGAAAATTCATAGATACAAAATTTTAATTTGTAAAAGGATGAAAATGTCAACTTGTAAAAATGAAGAGCAACAAATTTAAGTTATGTAAAAAGGGAAGAAAGATAATGTGAGAAAACTAAGATTAATAGAATAAAAATAAGTAGAAAAGACCAATAAAACCAAAAGCAGGAATTTTGTTGATTAAAACTGAGTTTTTAGGTAGGTAATCCATCCTCCGAAAACAATACAAAACGCACCTGTAGCCATCTTGCTCTCCTCCCTGTGCATGCATGCTCAGTCTGAGTCTCTGACTTCAACAGTCTCCTCATGTGTCTGACTGCAGCCCATGGACTGTAGCCTGTCCCTAAACTTTCCCCAGCATAATAATAGAGTGGGTTGCCATACCCTCCTCCAGGTTCCCAACCCAGGGATCGAACCTGGGTCTCCTCTATTGCAGGCTGGTTCTTTACCACTGAGCCACTGGGGCATGTAGGCAACCATATTCTCAGTTTTGTTTTTTAACAGCTCTTACTGTGCTATAGTTCACGTACCATGCAGTTCACCCGTTTAAAGTATATAGTAGTCTTTAGTGTATTACCAGAGTTGTACTTCCATCACCACAGTCAATTTTAGAACATTTTCATTACCCCAAAGAAAATCTTATGCCCATGATCTGTCATACAACATGTGTTCCTTTGTGACTGACTTCTTTAATTTAGCATGATGTTTTCAGTGTTCATCCATCTATCAGCTGGTAGACCTTTGGGTTGTATCTATTTTTTGACTATTAAGAATACTGCTATGAACATTGTGCCTGTGTAAGTTTTTATGTAGATACATCTTTTCATTTCTCTTGGAATATACCCAGGAGTGGAATTGTTGGTTTATAAAGTAATTCCATGTTTAATCTTTTGGGGAGCTACCAGACTGTTTTCCATGTTAACTTTCCCACTGGCAGCGATTGAGGGTTCCAGTTTTTCCATATTTTCACTAATGTGTAAAGGATTATATTTGCATTTTCTGGATGGTTAAGGATGTTGAGCATCTTTTAATATGTTTTTGGCCTTTGGAGAACTTTCCAGATGTTTTGCCCATTTTTAAATTGGTTGGTTGGTCTTTTGTTGTTGAGTTGTAATAGGTCTTTATTCTAAATAAAGTTCCCTTATCAGATATGATTTGCTTCTGTTTCTTTTCTACCTTTCCAGAGATTGTGTGCCTTTGCAAATTGTGAACACACTTGCAAATTGTGAACACACACACACCCCTCTTTTATGAAGAGTTTATCACACTCACTATGTTCTGCAAATTGTAAAGCTGAAATTTTTTTTCCTTTACAATAAAATCCCATGTCAGCCTTATCAAGGAAAAGAGAGACATAGTCAAATTAGCTATGAAATAGGAGAAATTAGTTTCTGTTGTAACAAAATTGAAATTCTGGAGAAATGAGATTTTAGTGAAACAAAAATTAATTAACCAGAGAGGTTTGTTGTTGTTCAGTTGCTAAGTCATGTCTGGCTCTTTGTGACCTCGTGGACTGCAGCACTCCAGGCTTCTCTTCCATTCTCTCCTGGAAGTTTGCTGAAATCCATGTCCATTGAGTCAGTAATGCTATCTTACCATCTTATCCTCCGTTACCCCCTTCTCTTTTTGCCTTCAGCCTTTCCCAGCATGAGGGTCTTTTCCAATGAGTCAGCTCTTCGCATCAGATGGCCAAAGTATTGAAACTTCAGCTTCGGTCCTTCCAATGAATATTCAGGGTTGATTCCACTTATGATTGAATGGCTTGAACCAAGGAACTCACAGGAGTCTCCTGCAACACCACAGGTTGAAATCATCAATTCTTCAGCATTCAGCCTTCTTTATGTCCAACTCTCACATCCATACATGTAGAAAACCTGAATAGACCTATCAAAACAAGAGAAAATTAAAGGTTGTTAATAATGTACTAGTTTTAAAACTATCAAGCCCTTATAATTTTAGATTCGTTTGTCTTTGGGGATCCCATAATTCTTGTTTTTCAAACGATTCCTGAATATAAGGATGGGGAAGTTTCTAGATCATTTTTTTGAAAACTATTTTATGTAGGGTTCTCACAGTCTGGGTTTTCAGTTATTTTCTTTTGGAACTTGATAGTTGTCACTGCCGTCTATATTGTTTGAACCCTCTTGTATTTTTTATCTTTTTGCTGTTTTCTGGATACTTTCTTTTATCTTCATTTCTATTGTATAGATCTAGTCTGCTGCCAAACCCATTATGTTTTTGTTTATGTTGTGATTTTTATATATATCATTTGGCTGTTTTCCAGATCTGCTGTCTGCACTTTTTATATTTGGCTGTTTTCTGAAAATATTTTCAAGCTTGATATGTAATGATCATTTTGCCACATGAGTGGCAGCATGCTCCATGAGTTTTGATTATACTTTCTGTAAATTGCACTGCTTGCTTGTTTTATCTTTATTTTTGCCTTTTGAATTTGGTTATCTTTCATTTTGAGCTCTTCATTGGCCTTAAAGTTTTATTTTTTGAGGTTCTTAAGGCCTAGAATGAAGATGCCTTCCTCCCAAGGAATTTTACATTTGATTTTGCCAGGCTCTGGCACTAGGGACACTGCCAATTAAGGGCCACTTTGTACTCAGTTCATGACTTGGGATGTTCTGGACCTTGCAGGTGATGAGAAGTTATTCCTCCTATCCATGAGAGGTCCAGCCATAGTCACAGTGCCTGTGTTCCCTTCCACCTTTTCCTTTTGATTTGCTTGGTGGGGAGTGGGAGTTGTTTTTGGTTCACTCTGAGTGTAAAGCCCTTTAAGGTCCCAGCTTAGAGTGGGAGGATCTTCAGTTCCACCTTTCCTGTATGCCTTTTGCCCCACGAAGCATCTCAAAGAAGCCCTCAGTGCAGAGGCAGCCTCAGTGTTTAAAAGTTCCAGTTCTCTGAATTCCCACTTTATTGACTTTTCAACACTTTTAAGTGTTTCTTTAGGAATATGTTATCCAAAACTTTTAGTGGGAAGACTGTAAATAATCTAGTCTACCACTGTTAGTAAAAAGTTCTGATTGATTTATGCTTTAAGGAATTAAAACAGTTCCAAGTAAATGGATGTGCCATCTTCCTGGCCAGAGGGCTTAACATAAAAACATGATCCTGATTAAACTGCAGATTTTTAGTAAAATTCCCATCAGACTGTTGGGGACAATTCTAAAATTGATATGAAAATGAAAGTGCAAGATTCCCCTCTCCACCAAGGAAGTTGCTAAGGGATTTGTGCTACTGGGTATTCAAACTTACTGAAAGGCTACTGTATTCAAAACAGTATGATACTGTGCTGAAATATTTGATGATGAAAGGTCTGCAACTTAGCAGATGGTTAAGCCAAAAAAATTGTATAGAGAAAACAGCTGTGGCAAAAAGCTAATAGTTGATGAATCTAGATGACAGGAACAAGTGTTCATGATAGTATTATTACGACTTTTTTGTAAGTTTAAAATTCTTCAAAATAAAAGTTGGGGATAAAACAGTATACGATATACCATCATGGAACAAGGAAACAGTATAGTAGGAATTTGATCATGATAAACCTGAGGAACAAGCTTTCATTTAAATAATGATGAATATAGATCTTTTACATCATATTCAAAGTAATGCTCACATGAGTTAAAGATTTTTAGAGGACTTCGCTGGTGATCCAGTGTCTTAAGACTCTATACTCCCAGTGCATAGGGCCTGGGTTCAATCCCTGGTCAGGGAAATAGGTTCCACATGCTGCAACTAAAGATCCCATGTGCCTCGACTAAGGCCTGGTAAGCCAAATAAATATGTAAAAATATATTTTAAAAAATAATGGAAATAGTTGGGCTAAAAAAAAAAAGGTTTAAATGTAAAAAAGAAACTATAAAAATACTGAGAGAAAATAAAGGAAATAAAAACCTCAAGATAGGAAAAGACTTCCTAAACAAGATGAACATATCCTAGCAGCTGTAGAGGGAAACAGTGAGATTCTTCTGTGCCCACCTATTTGCAAAAGTGAAATGCCATATTGATTATATAGAGAGCTGTTGAGGATGCAGAGAAATGGGAGCACCCAGCTTATTATAGGAATGTACATTACCATAATATTTTTGGCAGATAATCTGTCTTTTAAAGCTACAAATGCACATGGCCTTTGACCCAGTTATTCTCACTTACCAGAATGTATCCTACAGAAAACACAACTAGAAAAGAATATGTGTACAAGGGTGATGAAAGCAGGATTATTTGTCATGAAAAAACTGAAAATGTAAATGTGCATCAGAGAAGAAATGGTTGAATAATTGCTGCTGTATCCATTAAAAAATAAAGTATATTTGTGCACATTGACTAGTAAGGATCTTTCATGTAATATATTTAGTTTCGCATGATTCTGTTAAAATATATGAATTCTTTATGTGTGTCTCTATAAGCAAAGAAATATGAAAGGACATATACTAAGCTGTTAACATTGATTATATCTGGCTAAGACTGAAGATGGAAAAGAAAAAACTTACTTAAGACCTGTTTAAGTAGGGTCTACTTTGTACATACAGTTTTTTCACTTTAATGGTTCCTTTTCCAACAAAATTGCCTAACTATATGCAAAGACCCATTATCCAGAATTTTTCAAATGATTATTGAAAACACTGATATATTGTTGTTCTACCATTCTGTGATTTTTGTTTAGGAAAATCTTATTAGATGTATTCTTACAACTACTAGATTTTTAGTATTAGTAATTTAATATTGCTTGTTCTAGTATTACTGTGTTGTTTTAGAAATCCTTTTATGAGATTAGGGCTAAAGATTAAAATTTTTGAATTACATTTTGTTTTTTAAGCTGTATTTGTCAAGTCATTATATACATTGTGCCCTCAAACATCACTCAAGCAAATTAGGTGCTTCTGTTTTGTTTTCAGGAGTTCCTGTTTAACTTTTTGTTGGTTTTGTTCTAGAGAGAAGCTTTTTATCAGTCTCAGGAGACTAATATATATAGATTTGAGCTCACTGACTTTAAGCTGCTTTTGGACTGCCTCTGAACTAAGATGATGATACATCTCAGCAGTACACCTTACACTATATATTTTTTTGGTGGTTTTTCCTAGTGGAAACCATTAGGAAATGACATTACAAATGTCATTACGTATGACATTACAAGTAACACCTTAGTTTGTAACTAGTGCGAAATAATGCTACTTTAGTTTTCATGTAGAGAAAAAAGAGGAGTTATAAAGCAAGAAATCTATTAGTGACTTTTGTATTTACTGTGTAGTTACCATTTCTTCCAGTAAATTCAAGTTAATGCTGGTATTCTTTTTGTTTCAATGTGAAGGACTCAGTTTAGCTCTTCCTGTAAGACAAGTATATTGGTAATGAATGAACTCTCACTTTTTTTTTTATCTGGGAATCCGGGAATGTCTTAGTCCCCCCCCCCCCCACCCCTTTTATCCCTTCATATGTGTTGTCCTGTTTTCTGGCCTCTAGTTTCTGATGTGAAATCATTATTAACCTTGTTTTGAAGATACTCTTTTGGTCTCTGACTTTCAGTAACTTGATTACAATGTGTCCATGTGGACTGCTTTGAGTTTATTCTACTTGGGAATTCCTTGAGCTTCTTGGATAGGTTTCATCAAGTTGGAGGAGTTAGGGGCCATTCTTCACTCTTTCTCCCCTTCTGGGTCTCCCATTATGCATATATTGGTACATGTAACGGTATCCTACTGATCTCTAAGGTCTGTTCATTTTTAAATCTTCGTTATTTTTTGTTTTTCAGACTAGATAATCTTCATTGACTTACCAAGTTTACTGATTCTTTCCCCACTCAAATCTGCTCCTGTATGCTGAGGCACACCTTTAACACTTGAGTACTTTACAGCTCTTTCTTAACCTTTTTATGTGCAGAGCCTGAAGCTTGAATAATCTTGTCAGGTCTTTTTTGAGTGTGCTGCCAGCACTGGGCATGCCTGTGGCCTCTTATGGTTCCCCAGAATATGTAGGAGCTGTTCAAAGCCTTTATTCCCAAAGCATCTCCTTCACCAGCCTTTCTTCCTTTCCTTTTTGCCCCAACTGTTGTTCTTTGCTGGCACTGGCTACTACATTTGCCTTTAACTGTTTTTGACAAATGCTGATTTAAAATAATAAATTTTACAGTATTTGAACTACCCAATTTTTTTTTAAAATTGCAAAACACATGTGTGTGTTAATCATTCAGTCATGTCTGACTCTTTGCAACCCCATGGACTGTAGGCCAACCAAGCTCCTCTGTCCTTGGAATTCTCCAGGCAAGAATATTGGGAGTGGGTAGCCATTCCCTTCTCCAGGGGATCTTCCCGACCAGGGATTGAACCCAGGACTCCTGCATTGCAGGTGGATTCTTTACCATCTGAACCACCAGGGAAGCCCCAGAACATACATAGAACATAATATAAAGTGTGTGGTCTTAAGAAGAATCAAGAACAGGTCATAGAAGAAAATTTAAAATCTGATAACAATACCTTGTATTAAAACACCTTACACTCTGATATTGTAGGTCTGTCAGTGTTCTGAAAGTTAAATGATCCTCACCCCTCTAGCTTTTCACTTGACTGGCTGTAGTAGAAATCTGGTCAGCAGTTGTTCCTTCCTCAGCTGTCTTAAGATGTAAGATTGGTGCCCGGGCTCCAGTTGGTATTACTGGTTCTGGTTATGATTTGTTTCCCAAATATTGCTTAATAATGAAATTTTATTTACTGTCCTTCATATACTTTGAGTGGCATCTGTACCAAAGCCACAGTTTGTTTGATGAGGTGACGATGGGCAAAAAGGTGACCTAGAGACATGTCACATGCAGGGCTTGGACCCTTTTTGCTAAGCACTATGTTTTGTTACAGGTTGGCATCAAACAAGGAGGGAGGGGTTCCCTTGAGATTCCCAGACTATAGAATTTGCTGATGCAGACTTTCATTGTTTACATAAGCTTATGCTCATGAAATGTATGGAAAACACTTTTCTTTAAAATACGATAGTAGTATATATGTATGTGTGTGTATATATATATATATATATATATAGTCACTTGAAGCATATTCAAAAACAAGTTAGTGGTATTTCTAGTACAGGTCTCACACATAATTGCTACTTAACTGTTCAGTTCTACTTGAATATTGAATGTCCTGAACTCTGCTAAACATGATTTTTATTTGCTATTTTTAACTAAAAGTATGTCACTTATTAATACTGTGGTCTTCTGAAAGGTAGGATTTAATGGGTATGAGTTGGGGTAGGATACGTGTTGGGAAAATAATGAAAGGCTATTGTAAATTGAGATGTCTTTGAACATAGTTTAATGATCGGTTCGTGTGCAGAGTAAACAAAGTTCCATCAAGTTGCAAAGCAGAATTGGCCTCCTTCTTTTCATAATATTTGAGTCTACTCTAAAATGTAATTTGTTTAAAGATGAGCATATAAATGTTTGGTAGCCTGTATATAAGAATGAGTAATTTACTTTAGAGGAACTGATTGCTGTTTAGTCAGAACTTGTTATCAAAATAAGAGGGTTTATTTAATCCAAGATTAATGATAAATAAAAATATCAAGGATATCTATCATCTGTTTTCTGTTGTGTCTGTTTTCATAGTGCTTCAGTTTCTTAACCCAAATCGTGTTTTCTTTCTACACCATGCTGTGCATGTGTTCAGTAGTATTCTGACTCTTTGCGAACTCATGGACTGTAGCCTGCCAGGCTCCTCTGTCCATGGAATTATTCTGGCAAGCATACTGGAGTGGGTTGCCATTTCCTCTTCTAGGGGATCTTCTCGACTCAGAATTCGAACCCGCAGCTCCTGCATTGGCCAGTGGAGTGGTTACCACTGAGCCACCAGGGAAGTCCTCTACCCCACACCCTAGCACATAAATCTCAGTCTGTCTCTGCCTTTCTTTCATACGCATACAGCAAAAAATAAGGCAGAATTCTCAGCAGTTCTTTTTGTTTTTTTGGCTGTGCTGGGTCTTTGTTGCTGAGTAGGCTCTTCACTAGTTGTGGCAAGTGGGGGCTGCTCTCCAGTCGCAGTGTGCCAGCTTCTCGTTGCAGTGGTTTCTCTTGTTTCAGAGCACATGCTCTAGAGCAGGCTCAGCAGTTGTGGCTCACAGGCTTAACTGCTCTGTGACATGTGGGTTCTTCCCAGATCAGGGAGCAAACCCGTGTCTCCTGCACTGGCAGGCAGATTCTTAAACACTGAACCACCAGGGAAGCCCTCTCAGTAATTCTTTATTCAGGACTTCCTAACAACTAAAAATGTTAGCGCCACAATATTATTGTCATTAGTATTCAGTATTGGGGGAAATGAATATATGCATCAGAATTGGGCCCACCCACCCCCACTGCTTCGAGACCACATTCATATTATATGAAAAGCTGTCAGTTTTTTTTAATACTTATGTCCTGTTAAGGTTAAGTTCATAAAATGAGTTTAAAGGACCAGGCAACATACATAGAGCAGGTCTGTCCCTGAACCTTACCCAAAGAAGGAAAACTATTTCTAGTATATTTTGGGTTTAGTGTTTAGTTTGATTATGACAACTTTGGAGTAAGAAGACATTTTTTAAACTTTTATCTTCATATTAGGTATGTTGTTGCCTTCCTTTGGTATAAATCACACTAATGTTTGGATTTATGTACAAGTCTCTCTTGCTTTACATAAACACATTTTTTAGCAGTTTCAGAGTTAATGAATTGGTAGACTATTATTGTAAGGGTGTCCCACGTTGCGCAGTGGCAGAGAATCTGCCTGCCACTGTTGGAGATGCAAGAGAGATGGATTCAGTCTCTGGGTTGGGAAGATCCCTTGGAGTAGGAAATAGCAACCCTTTCCAGGATACTTTGCTGGGAAATTCCATGGACAGAGGAACCTGGTGTGCTACAGTCCATGGGGTCGCAAAGAGTCAGACACAACTTATGGACTGGGCGGACACACACAGACAGACTAGTGTAGAATTTGGAACTTTAATGCTTCAGACTTTTAGCTTGCAGTATATCAATTAGGTTAGATCATGTTATCCCCTTTTGCGTAGAGTATAAGATTACTGTATGAAATTAGATGCCTGAAACTCAACGTGGGGAAATCCAGACATGGAGGGACTCAACTTGGACCCAAAGATAAAGCAGATAGAGAATGGGCTATGAAGTGGAGAGAGCCACAGCTATACCTTGTAACTAAAGAGCTAGGAGTTACTAAAAGTTTGTTACTTCCAGTCCCTGGGTTTTTTAATATCGATTTTCCAAGCCATGCTTGTTTTATGAAACACAGAATATTCTATTTTTTAAAAATTGGATGGTTTGGGGCTTCCATTTAAACTATTGTTTGCCTTTGTTTACTGTTATTAGAATCTAAGCTATTCTCAGTTATTCCTTAGACATTAAAATCATTTAGGAGAAAAATGAAGCTTTCCAAACGCTTGGTTTATCATGTACATTAATGTATCATATGCATCTCATACCTCACCATGATGGCTGATAATAATGGATGCTCACTAAGAACTGAAAGGACTGACTAAATTAACTGTATTGTTGTTTTAAGGTTAAAAACTACATCTTAACGCCAACCATGAAAGATCCAAGTCGCAGCAGTACTAGCCCAAGCATCATCAATGAAGATGTGATAATTAACGGTCATTCTCATGAAGATGACAATCCATTTGCAGAGTACATGTGGATGGAAAATGAAGAGGAATTCAACAGACAAGTTAGTTTTGTGTATAAGCAGTCTTTTTTATTGTAGCCCATGACAACCATCAAATAATATAATTGTACTTGTCCCTGAAATGTGTTTTTCACCTGGTCCCTTATATATGAAATACATGGATTTATGTGCCACCACTCCTATTTTATTTGGATGTTTATTACTACCAGGTTTAACTGCTCAATTGAAATAAACTTGGGAGCTTTTTTTGGTGTCTGACCCCAGAAATTCTGATTCAGAAGAGTTTAGGGTGGGACCTGGTAAACTTATTTTTTTTTAAGGTCTCAGGTGGTTCCAGTGAGCAGTAAGGTTTGGAAACCACTACTTTATACCAGTCAGATTATCCTATTGCAGTGAAAGTCAAGAGAATCCAGAGTAGACAGGCACAGGTACCAAAGTACCAGTTTTCACCTAAGGTTCTCGTTCTGACCAGCCTCCAAATCTGACACCACTGTTCTCTTTAGAGAATTCTCATACGTTGTAGAAAACTCTCATACATTGATAGATGTCTTTATTCCCATATTTCTTGTACCTGTTTTCATCTTTCATTTGTTTCTCTAATCCTGGCTTTGGTCATCAGTAGCCTTCTTGATTTGACCATATCTAGTTAAATATGTTTTTAAGAGTGTTAAAAAAAAAACAGTTAAGCGGTATAGTCTTCTATTTCAATGACAGTTAAGTTGCTGACCCTCTAAAGATTATTTTTCCAGTCATTTTTGGGTGGGTTTAGGGCTTGTATAGGTTTGGAGTATCATGGACAATTCTGATACCCAGTCCTGCATGAGAACACTTCTTTGTTACTTCTTCTCTGCCATCTTTAGTGGAAAGAAAGGATATTCTGCTATGACAAGTAAAGACATAGCAAAAATCTAAATAGATCTTTCCAGGTCTTATGGAAAAGATTTTTTTTTTTTTTACCTTAGCATAGATGCAGACAAGGAAGGTATGACATTGTGATTTTTAATGGTTTAGTTCAAGATACTCTAAGCCTTTCCTAGTGATGTCATCTTACCAAGTATGCTATAAGTTACCCTTTATTATAAATCCAGATAGAAGAGGAGTTATGGGAAGAAGAATTTATTGAACGCTGTTTCCAAGAAATGCTGGAAGAAGAAGAGGAACATGAGTGGTTTATTCCAGCTCGAGATCTCCCACAAACTATGGACCAAATCCAAGACCAGTTTAATGACCTTGTTATCAGTGATGGCTCTTCCCTGGAAGATCTTGTGGTAAAGAGTTATTTTTTTCACCTTTTTAACACCTAGATCATCTTTCTCATAAGTGGAAAAGCCAGCATCCATCTGTTTAAGAAGAGTTCTACATCTCTTTCCCTTCTGAAAGTCTACTGCTTCTTAACTATGGAAGCAGAGGCCTCCTGGTCTCACTTATGATATGGAGTGACTTTTGGCAGCACTCTGGAGCTAGTCTGAGACTACTAACAGACTTCTTGACACTACTTTTAGTTATGACAACCACGATGCCCTAGGATACGTAAATGTCTAAAAGCAGTCATTCAAAAGGGACAAATACGTTCATATGACTTGCCTATGCAAAAGTAGCTTGATGAATAGGTTTTGCTCTGTCTTAAATATTTGGTGAAATTACAAATTTTTTCTGAAAGGTAAAATTTTGGAGATTTTTTTCCTAACCCAGGATTTTCATTGAGTTACCCTAACTCCGTTTGGAATTGTGATTTAACAAAGACTTACAAACTCTTGGCAGAAAAGGAACACAAACCTATTTATATTTTTAGTTATTCCCAGTGTCTCATTGCTGATTGGTTATTTGTAGTGAAAAGTTTTTTCAGGAACTGTGATAACTAAGCATCAATACTAAAGTAAAATCTGATGATCCTTTCACTAAAATTAAGATAATTTAGTCAGAATGTTAAACTTTCTCTCCATATGGACAACCTCTAGTTGCTTCTGCAAGACGGTTCTTTGGAATATACCCCTAGACTCTGAAGTCATTTAATATAATTGTCTTTTATTCACTGTGCAGTGATTTCCTAACCTGGCTGTACATCACAATGACCTATGAAGCATTAAAAACAAATTTTCTCAGGAACGTCCCATCCATATAATCAATCATCTAGACATGCTAATTTTTAAAAGCACTCCCAGAGGATACTGCCAGCCTGCCCTTTCAGACATTTGGAAACCGTTTTTCTAAAGGGCTGTATAGAGAACACTGAAATGTACATTGTGGTATAGGTTTTGTTGCAGTAAAGGACAGTAACCCAATTAGACAGATATGTAATCTGAACAGTCTGTTGGGGTATGCTTGCTTATGGCTAGATTAGTCACTCCGCAAGTAATCCTGATTCCTCTGAGGAGAACAGCTCTTTGCTGGGCATAATATATAACTTTACCTGGACCCAGTATCATTCCACTGTCTAGAAACTGGTTTGTTTGACTCAGTCTATTTGAGATTAACTCCTTCTCGTTATTTTGTATCTGCCCAAAGTTTAGATTAATTTCCCCTGAGAGATGAGAATGATTATGTATAAATTATGAAAGTTAAATTATTGCTCCAATATGTTGTTTAATATGCTTTGGTCTTAAGTAATGTTGAGGGCTCAGATTTGATCTAAAATCCTGCCAGCATGCCTACATTTCATTTCAGGCCCTGGAATCCATCCTGTTTTCTTTTTGTCTTGATCAATTTGCATTCAAAGTGTGGTAGAGGAAACTTTCCAGCTATTCCCTGTATGCTAACATATCTACTTAGGAAAGTAAAGATTTAGAAATACAGAATGATGGTGGTACAAGCCTCTAAGGCTCTGAGAGGCTTTGGCCCATTCCTCCCCTAACTGATACAAAAACAGTCCCAGAGAGTGACTTATCCAGACCTATGTAAGAAGTTAGTTAGCAGAGCTGGGGTTCCAACTTAGATCTTCTGACTCCCCGTGTAGTTTTCTTTTCCTGTTAAATACCATGCTTCCTGTGGGAATTAGAATACAGCAGTTGTAGAAAGACAACTCCATATTTTCAAGGAGCATCATAAAGTAAAATTAATTCATAAACAATTCCCCAATCACTTTAGTCATCATTTCAACACTTGTTTAATGTTTGCTTAGTATGAAACTGTTTAAAGAAAGTCAACTATCATAGTTAAATGAATAGAATCCTGTGTTCTGAGACATTCCTTTGATGGATGTGCAGTTAGCTTCTGGTTACACTTAAGCAAATTTAATTTCAATTCCTACTTTCTGTTTAGGAAATTGATAAAATTTAATATAATATACATATTACATCTGGTTCATTCTTTCACTGCTATAGATGTTTTTTAATTCAGTTTGACCTTACCATCTGAATTCTTGCCTTTGTCTTTTATTTTTGGAAGATGTTTTTGCATGTGGATCTGGGTTGAATGCTTCTGAGTATCTGAAGCTATCTGTTAATGAATTTGCTTTTTTATGTACTTATTTTCCAGGTCAAGAGCAATCTGAATCCAAATGCAAAGGAGTTTGTTCCTGGGGTGAAGTACTAAAATATTTGAGTAGACGGGGCCCTCTTTTGGTGGATGTAGCACAATTTCCACACTGTGAAGGCAGTATTAGAAGACTTAATTGTAAAAGCTCTTTCTTGTCACTGTGTTACACTTATGCATTGCCAAAGTTTTGTTAGTCTTGCATGCTTAATAAAAGTGCTGAGACTGTTATTAAGTAAAAAGCTGTCAAACATTTACTGAGAATAGAATTGGCCCCATGGCTTGAAGTGAAGACAGCAAGGAAAGAAGCACCAGTCAAGTTGTGTTAAAGCACCAAATTAAATGATCTCTAAATCTAAATTAAATTCTAATTGTTAAGTGAGTTTCTCAGTTCAGACTTAAATTTGCCTTTGTTCCCATCAAAAAGAATCTCCTTTTTCTGAAGAAGGCTTGCTGGTTAATTGAAATAATTCAGTATAGACATTTAAGTATTATCTTTAGTTAATGAGGTTACAAGGTAGTAAACCTAAGTCTCCTGACTTTGACGGTGTGTTATCATGTAAGAAAATACTGAATTATCCTAGTGTTACGTCTAAGAAAGTATGTGATTTGAGAATCCCATCCTTTTCTAAGGAGTCATTGCATCATAGCTATTACCTGTGTAAAATCTAACTTTTGACCAACCCATAATTCAATTGAACAAAGAAATTGTTACATATGATTTGAGTGGTGCTTTTCCTTGCTTTGTTAACCATCACTACAATAGTCTGCAGCACAACTTTTCTTTTAACAAAGCTAGAACAGTTTTGGCTTCTTAAACTTCTTATTTGGGTAGGTTAAGCTGCCATACGTGTTCAGTGTGAATAGTGTTTAAGTTGAAAATATTGTAAAAAAATTATATTTTTTCAAAAATATTTAAAAAAATAAATAATAGTAGAACTGAGCTGCTGCTGTTTGTGTTTATTGGTGTTGAAATACTGACTCTCAAGTGGTGATACTCTAGTGTGGGCCCAGTCCCTCAGGACAACCCTGTTGGCAAGATTTGCTCAGAGAGCAAGCTTTATTAAATTCCGTAGTGTCAAATATGTTGTTATATAATATCTGTCCAAAATATAGCAATCAGATAAATCCCGTAGCTCCCTCCGTAGGCCACCGTGGTCACCTCAGGCTGCGGTGTCAAGGCAGTCATACAGATCCGTGTTAAAAGACTTTCTGGCTGGTCAGCATGATGGTGACCTTACTGTAGTGTATGAGGCTCCACTGGCTTCTGCCCTTCGCAAACCATTGCTGCTCTGATGGGCCTGGTTTGCTGTTTGGATTCACCTGGATCTTCCCCTTTTTCATTCTCACAAACGAATTTATAATCTTTATTTGGGATAGGCTGTCGTCAACTAGCAATTTCCTGGTTCCACATACAATTCTGCCTCGTGGCCCTATTCTTAAATTTGGAGGGCTCAAGATTAAGAAGGCCATCTAGACAGTTCTGGTTCACATTTTCCCTGTGGTCCTTTGATGTCAGTACCTGTGCTGGCTGTTTTTTTAATGACTCCCTTACTAAGCTAATAAACAGGCAGGTTTTTTAAGACTCTGAAGCAGATGATCCTGTTTGGCTCTTGTTCTTTTTGGAGCCGCAATACCACCAGCCCCCTTGGCAAGCTGCCAAGTATGTGAGTGTTCGAGAACACTTCGCTAAGCCTAGATGGGTGGGCAGATGAGTTCATTTCCACATACTGCCAGATGACCATCATGCAATATAATTAGAGGTTATAAACTTGAGTAACCTAATGATTATAAGAGCAAAGACTAACCAGACTTCCTGAATTTTAGTCCAGTGATTGTGGCTAAGTCCCTAAACGTTCTGTGCCTTAGTTTCCACCTTGTTAAAATGGTAGTAATAATAGTATCTATCTCAGGAGTGTATTTAGTTAATATACATCAAGCAATTGAGACCATCCCCTGGTACAAAGTAATAAATCACTTAACTAGAACTTTCTATTATGGAGTCATCTAAGCTAAGCTCTTGCCTTGTTGGAACTTGTCCGTCTGTTGCAATGTGCACATTAAAATTATTTTTTTAAGGCCTTGAGACATTATCACCCCATCAGGGCCTGTATGGCAGAGTTTTAGGGTAACTGAAATCATTCCATTTTGTAAAGGTTTTATTACAACTATTGAAACAGGGCACCTTATGTGAGAGAATTTTTAATGTTCTTATACTTTTGTCAGTCATTTCTCAACCTTTTCCATGTCATGAAGTATAATTTATCATACTGGAGTGCATGGATAAGGTTGCCTATAGCTACAGGTTATGGCTCACTGGCTCCAGTTGACCCAGTATCAGCTCAGATACCCAAAGGCCGAAGGGATCAATATTCAGCATACTTTTAATGTCCTACACGGTTAATGGCACGCACTTGTTCGTAAGTTCCACTGTCACTATAAAATGGCTAAGGAGTTCCAGATACATAGAGTGACTTTTTACCCAGTCTGCCTTTCTATTGAAAACACAAAAATGGAAGCTTGAGTAGTTGTCTCTTTGATTAAAGCATAAGAATGTTGTGATTTTCCAACCCTCCCACAAAAGCCATAGACTAACACACAAATCCTACCTTTCCTGGGAGTAATTTTTCAGACCTTGGTGTACATGGTTTCTGTGTTTTCTGGGCTATCTTCTGGAACTGGAAGCTGGTTCTTTGACCCTGAAGGAAATCCTTTGAAGACCGGGCAGATAGGAATGTATTTCAGAAAGGCAATTCTTTTTACCATGCTCATCCCAATGGGAAAGTCGTAGCTTTTCAGGCTGGAAGACATCTCACTGTCAGCATGGGCCCCAGCTTTCCACTGTATCAGACCTCGTTCCTCAGGGCTTCCTGCAAGTGGACAAAGGGGTCACAAGAGCCAACAATCCTCTGCTCCCTCCCCTCCCCATAACCTAGGGGGAAGAATTCCAGAGTTATCTTGCTTCTCAGTTCTCTGGTCCTGCAAAGTTGAATCTATGATTTCAGCTCCTAACTTGGCTAGAGCTCTAGAGACCCCTAAAAGATACTGGTTATACATAAATCAACATTTATTGTGTATCTACAGTGTGCCATACTGCTCGGTGCTTAAGTGCTTTAAGTTCATTGTCTAATTTCTTTGAAACATTGGTGGGAGGTGTATATGCACTATCATACAAGATTTCATGATGAAGACGGTTAAGTAATTGTCAGCCTTCACCTTGAGTATGGGACTGGTGTTTGCTGGGCCAGTGGGGACCAAGTAGTGCCCAGACTCCTGTGCAGGTAGGAAGGTATATTTTGAAATTCTGTAGTCAGTATTCAGTATTATGATTTCATATTTGGACAATAAACTCTGTAATACAAACCTCAGAAAGTCAAGCTAAGTAAAATCTTTGTTGGTGGTAGGGATACACAAGAGATTTTTCACAAATGGGGGGACGTAGCTATGGGAGGGATTTGAGAATTCTCTGAGGTTTTCACAAGAGAGATGTGGTTGAAGACAAAGAAGTGGAAATCTAGTGCAGAGATTTCCACACTGGCAGCCCAGGTTGAAAAACCCCATGAGTAGAGAAACCAGATGTGTTCCAAAATCTCAAGAGGAGAAGGCACTGAGGAAGGGCTGGGATGCTCGGGAGAGACTACCTGGAGAAGGTGCTGTTTGAGCTGCGCCTGGGGACAAAGAACAGGAAGCAGAGGAGCTGGAGCCGTGGCACCAGCCTGGGGCACCCCAACCCCACTCCCCACCACTGTGGGGACACAACCACCAGTGCATGCTTCCCCACCCCTCCCTGTGGTGCCTTCAACACTTGTCTACATTCCAGGCTCCTTGGCCCATCCAGAATCACCCAGGAAGCGCTCTGGATGACTCAAGCCCAAGCTTATTCACCTTTCTGCTCTAAATTGCTTTCAACCTGGTTTTCACTTTCTATCTTGTTGGCTGACTTTTTTGCCCCTCTAAGGTTGGTCTGTGGGTAGGTAAAGAGGAAAGAGCAAATACGAAGTGGTCTATCTGCAGAGTGTACGCATCCCACAGAATAAAGCTGTATGACTCTATTATTGACTGAGTTCTGAGCCAGCCAGACCTGGGTTTGAGTCCAGGTTGTGTGACCTTAGGCAAACAATTTAACCACTGTGAGCTTCAGATTCCTCATCAATACATATTGAAGGACTGTTATCTACTATGCAGCATAATACATATATAGTGATTGGCAGGGATGGATTAATGATGGGCATTTGGGTTGAAGGAGAGGGATGTGTGGAACTCTGACACTCTGAGGCTAACATCTTGGTAGCTTAATCCAGTTGCCCAAATCACAAACCCCTCTGTATAGCTGCCTACACAGATGCCCTCCATCTCCCTAGATTCCCTAGGCATCAAGGTTGCCACTCCCCTGTCTTCATATCCACAGGGTGAGCTTCAGGTCTCACCTCAGCTTCCTTTAGATGGTGTGGGGGTGGGGGGTACCATAATCAGGTACCACCCATCCATTCACTGGATAGCTGCTACCAGGAGCTCCCTCATCTGATGTTATCTAAAATCCCTGAAAGTACCAGGGAGCCTTGCCCCTTCCCTATGTAAACTCTAACCCACCAGCTGTGTACAGCCAGCCCCTGGTTCCTGTGCTCGGAGTAGACACTTGTGTCTTCAGAGAGGAGAAAGCAAGTGGAGCCAGCTATGTTTAGGCTGTTAAGTGGCAGCAGATGGAGAGCTATCATCTTGTTTTTCCAATCTCATCTCCGTGAACTAATGCAATCTAGCCCCCGTCTCTACTGAGCTTTCCTTGATCTTACACTTCCCCTGGAACTCTCTAGCAAAGTGGTAGAGTGGCTGGGACACAGACTGTGAACTAACTGCATTGGATAGACTTTATTTAAATCCCAAATTTGCAGTGTTTAAAACCTTCAGTGAGTCACCTAATCTCTGATTCTTTTTCCTCACGTAAAATGGTGTTGATAGTCTGCCTCACAGGATAGTTTTTGAGGATAAAATGAGACATTTATCTCCATGCCTGACCCACAGATATTTGGTAACTGCTAACAAGTCTTTATTACTAGTCAGAGCACCTGGTGATATTTAGTTTCTATATTTTCTGGGCACATAAACATGGATAGGAGGATTCTCAGGGACCCCACGAAGTATCTTCCATGACCCCTGTAAAAAGCCCTGATACCCAAGAGAAATGTTAAGAGCTCTCCTAGTAGCCATCATGACAGATCACTGGCATATCTGGAGTGGGTTTTGCCAACATTACTAACGCTACATTCCCACCTGTCTTACTCTAAGAAAACAAAGGCACCCCTCAATCCAGTGGCAACCAAGAAAACAGAAAGGAAACAATTCATGGGGCCTGGGAATGACTCTCCTAGCTACATTCTCTTTAAGACCAAGAGGAAACGTGGCCTCTATGAGGCCAGTGGTCTCTCCCTCCAGCCCATCTGCTCCTGCTTCTCCCTGCAGAACCTGCATTGCATCTGACCTGGCCACGGCTCCGGAGACATCTGGTGGACTGCCTATAAGTCCACCATGGTTCTCTGTTCCCCTCCGCAGGGCTGACCCATACCTGGCACTGTGTTGTCCAGTATGAAAGCGAGGCACCCACCCACGAACATTTCCGTGGTCAGCAGCACAGTCAAAATCTGGTCCACTTCAGGAACACCTGTGGAACAGGCCAAAGGCCAGTGAATGTGACAGCCTCATCCAGAGACCAGAGCTCAGAGGTGCTCCACACTTGGCAGGCTGCTGACTTCGTCGAGCAGGTGTGGAGATGGGACAGTACAAAATCCTGACATTCAAGATTATACCCTCCACCTCTCCCATCCTTGGATTCAAATCCCAGTTTGCTGGTTGCTGCTTGTCCTGCAACAAATCATTTAACCCCTCTCATCTGTAACATGAAGATAGTATCTGTCTCATGGAGCTGTTGTGAAAACTAAAAGAGCCCATGTAAAGCTAAGACACAGAAAATGTCTCAGTAAAGGACCGTTATTAGCCACTTGGCTGACTAGCATCCAGAGGTGGGGAGGATTTGTGGTCTGGCTGTGTGGAGCCTTTGAGGGAAGAGGCTATGCTCAGAGTCAAGCCCACCATACCTCCCCGACGCTGAGATGGGTAGACTCTTGGGAATACCTGTGTTAATGACGTCCGGGTTGGAGTCCAGGTAATTGGGGAGCGTGAGACCAAAGAACATGGAAAATCCAAGCACGAAGAGGTTGCGGGATGAGTTCATGTCCACGAACTGCAGGTTAGACAGCCCCACAGCTGTAATCATGCCTGAGGACACAAGAGAACCGCTGGAGGCTCCTAGCCCGCTCGCTGAGTGGGCTGCGACCACCCTGCGTCCTCAAAAGAATGCACAACACTCACCAAAAAGGGTGCAGAACATCCCCCCTAGAATGGGGTCAGGGAGCGAGGCGAAGAGAGCCGTGAACTTGCCAACGGTGCCTAGAACTAGCATGATGCCCGCACCATACTGCACCACGCGCCGGCTGCCCACCTGCCAGTGAGCCAGGGGTTGGGGCTAGACCCAGAGGATGAGGCTTCGGGGAGGGTTAGTTGCCGGAGGGGAGGGGTGTGGTAGGAGGGCGGGGCCTGTTACAAGAGCAGGGCACAAATGGGTCAGGGCAGGATATAGGGCGGGGCTTCTCAAAAGCAGGGTGGGTCTAGGCCAAAGTAGGACTAGTTTGGGGCAGGGCCTTGGGTGTGGGGACTGGAGGTGGGACTTTGGGCTGCTCTGGCTAATCCGGGCACCTTGGTAATCCCCAGGACACCAATGTTGGGACTGGATGAGGTGGACCCATTGCCCGTGCCCAACAGCCCGGCGATAATGCAGCAGATGCCTTCGGTGAAGATACCCCTGTAAGGAAAGGGCTAGTGGGGGCCTTGATCAGTGCTCTATCCCGCCTTGCGTCCTCCCATTGCCCTGGCCAGACCTCTTGTGTCTTTAGGACTGTGCAAGCTACAACTAACTGTCTTACTCCAGGCCAAAGTGGGTGTGGAAGCCAGGATCCCAGGTCTGAATGCTAGTCCCACTGTCCTGGCACTTAATCCTTGGGTGATTCTGGGCATCAATTTCCTCATCTGTAAGATGCAGACAATAGGAGTACCTGTCTTACGGAGCCATTAATGGATTGCACAAGAGAACGCATGGGCTAG
This sequence comes from Antilocapra americana, assembly GCA_007570785.1. Taxonomy (NCBI): domain Eukaryota; kingdom Metazoa; phylum Chordata; class Mammalia; order Artiodactyla; family Antilocapridae; genus Antilocapra; species Antilocapra americana. The sequence goes on along the minus strand of ML661896.1, from coordinate 1,201,914 downwards.
ACACATGGAAGGTTGTCAGTGACTCTAGTTTCTCTAAGACTTTGTTACCTCCTCAGCTATTCACAACAGTAAGTGATGGGAGCATCCTCACTTCATAAGTAAGGAGGACCAATCCTGGTGAGTTAGTGACTTGCCCAACTCCTTGTCCCCCTCTTCTGGGGTTCAACTCTGTCCCAGTGTTTGCTTCCCGAGTGACCCTTGAGGGGATCAGACATTAGGGAGGGCAGGTGGGCATACCTGTTGATAGCGTGTACTGGAGGGGGTGGTGCACCAGCCAGGCGGGCACAAGCATAGTAATCCCCAATGGACTCAATGATGCCTGCTAACGTGGCACTAAACATTCCCAGGACAGCTGCTGCAGTCACAGTGGGAAGCCCCCACTGACCTGAATCAACAGGGAGACAGGAGGATGGATGCAGTGAGTGTTCCTAGGTGGCTCAGGGAGTGGAACAGGCAGTACTTGGGTAGAGCAGTGGGAGGGGTAAAAGGATCTCAGGCTGGGATGGGAGCTGTACAGTTGCAGGAGCTTATTTGGGATCACTTAGTCATAAAGCTGGAGTGAGGCTGTGTCAGAATACACCGGCACTCTGCCTGGAACACTTTAAATGTGCAATTGATACTTATTATGTCATCAGATGGACTGGAGTCACCAGGGGCCACATTAATGGTCTCAGTTGGAGGCAGAGGGGCCCAGATGGGTTGCTCACAGGGATAAGGGATGCGGATCCAGGGAGCAATAGCCATGATGTCCCCTCGGGCATCTGTTCGTGCCTGGAAGCCATAGGCTTTGGGGTCTGAGGGCAGCACATCCGTCAGGGTCAGTACATAGCAGAGCAGCCACACGGTCATGATGGCAAGCACGATCTGAAGTGAGGGTGAGGTGAGGGGTGCACTGAGGATCCAGGAGAGCTCAGTCCAGGCTAACCAGCTAACCTTAGCCGAAGTCCCAGCCTGTGCCCCAGCCCTAGCTCAGACCCTGACCCCCATTCCTGGTTGGGACCTTATCTTTGCCTCTAGCTCCCCTACTGCCCCGGCCTTTTCCCCCAACCTTGGCCCTGGACATAGGTCCAGCCCCTGCCTCAGTCCCAGCCCGAGCTGCCTGTCAGCTCCTCACAGGAAACATCTTGAAGATCTGGAGGCGGAAGAGAGTGAGGCCCTTTCCCCAGCGGTAGACAGGCAGCAGGAAGGTGAGGTTTCGCAGGTACTGGGAGAAGAGGATGATCAGGAGAATGGAGCTGGGGGCAGAAGCACAAAGAGAAGATGACTGGTAGGCTGCGCTGGGAGCAAGAGCCAAGGCTAAGGGGGCAGGACATGAGGAAAGTGAGGGACTGGGGGCTGGGCAAGGATCAGGCCTGGTGCCCACTCACCAAGCTGAGATACCCCAGTGGGAGCCAGCTCGGTCGCCAGCAGCTTGGAAGACAGAGAGACCAATGAGGGAGACAGTGGGGGTGACTGTAAGAGGTCCAATGTAACTGAGCAGGGCCCCAGGCAGCCCCATCAGCCCAATCACCACCTCCACTATACTGGACACCATGATAGCACCCTGGACCTGGAAAAGCAAGATCAGCTGTAAGTCACTATGTAGAGGCCATGACATCTATGTTTAAAAAAAAAAAAGTTCCAAGGGGTTTCCCTGGTGGCTCAGTGGTAAAGAATCTGCCTCCCAATGCAGGAGACACAGGTTCAATCCCTGGTCCAAGAAGATCCCACATGCCTCGGAGTAACTAAGCCCATGCGCCACAACTATTGAGCCTGTGCTCCAGAGCCGGGGTACCACAACTACTGAGCCCATGTGATGCAACTACTGGAGTCTGCATGCCCTAGAGTCTGTTCTCTGCAGCAAGAGAAGCCACCCCAACGAGAAGCCCATGCACTGCCAAGAACAGCTCCCGCTCACTGAGACTAGAGAAAAGCCCATGCAGCATCCAAGAACCAACACAGCCGAATATAAATTAATTAAATAAAATTATAAAGAAAAAGTTCCTGGACCACATTTTCATATCCCCCAATTCAGCAGTGGCCTTCCCTCCATGTAGCCACACCCTCAAGTCCACGTCTCTTCTACTCCACATGCAAACCCACCTCTCGTATCCGTGGGTGCCAAATATGTGAGGTATTCAGGGGCAGACTCCAGTTACCGTAGATCTCCTCTGTGGGCAGAGATAGGAACATGGACAGAGAGAAAGTAAAGATGCTGCCCTGAACAGACATGGGACAGGCCCAACCTCCAGGCTCTGAGGACTCCCCTTCCCAGTGCAGACCCCAGAAATGCACCCACCTTCTGGAGGGCATTTCCATCTTTCTAGGGCCAGAATGGCTTTCGCTGGGACCAGAAATGCAAAGGCGCTGGCCTGGAACAGCGGCAGCCTGGAAGCAGAGGCACAGAGCCACAGGGACAGGATGGGAGGTGGGGAGGCAGGAACAAGAGACAGGGGAGATGGGGGGCGGGGGACCAGCACAGAGCAGGCACCGGGAGAATCACAGAGACAGAGACATAGAGAGACAGGGGACAGGGCAGAACAGAGGGAAGTCACTGAGGCCTCAGGCCAGACTCTGGGACATTTGGGGCACCTAAGAAAGAAAACAAATGGGGCCCCTAGCCCATAACCTGCTCCCTTTCCTTCTCAGCACCAGCTCCTGCACTGTGATGGGCCATGGGCAGGGCACAGGAGTGGACAGCTCGGCTCCTGCGTGCAAGCTCTGCTCACAACCTTCCTTCCCACAAACGACTATCCTTAGGCCACCCAGGCCTAGGACTGTACACAAGGGACAGGGGGCCCCCAGGAGGACAGGTCATTGAAGGGGCCCACAAAGGCCCTGGAAGCAGGAGAGAGAGTGGTCCCAATTACCCAGAGTAAGGCTTTAATAGAGGAGAGCCCAGCTAGGCACATTCCTTTTCCTTGAGGAACCCCCAGGGGTCCAGGGTGGGACCCCAGCTGCCTTGCTCTAAGTCTGGCCTGGAAGCCAAAGCAGCGGGTGGGCACAAACGGCAGCTCTTTGTGTCCCATGAGAGTCCTCTGGGACTGCTCCTGCTGTGTGGGTCACTGCGCGTGTGCCTATGGGAACAGGGTCGGAGGCGCAGGTGGCACATGGGGCAGCTCACCGGATGCCCAGTGTGGTCTGGATGAGGGTGGTGATGCCCACACAAGTGAAGATGGTGCCAATGAGCTGGCTGACCATGTACTGGTCACGGCCCACACACAGCGCCTCAGCCAGCAGGAAGGGCACAGCAATGGTGCCACTGAAGCAGGTCAGGTAGTGCTAGGGGGGAGAGCCGGGGGAGAGCATGTGAGGCAAGGGCCCAGGGAGCCCACTGGGAAGCAGGGGGCACCTCAGAGCCCTCATGCCTGCCTCAGTGGGCCCAGGCCACCCAGAGCCCAAGCCACCCCTGCCAGTGAGCCCACTTGGGACTGATACTCCCATAAGGGATTCCCACAGAGCGATTGCTCACCTCTCTGGGAGTTGCTAATCTGCCCCAAGTTACTCCCACAGCTCCTGTGGAATGGGCCCTCCTCCCTGTCACTGGCGCTCCCCCTGATAATGATAGGAGGGTGATGTGCTGTCCCTTTCAGGCCCTATCAAGCTTCTTCCCCACCGACTTGGCAACAAGTCACTGCTGCTGACCCTAGGTTTCCCTTCCTGTTACCCAGGACGACTTCATTGGCCAGGGAAGGGGCTGGGATCCTGGGGTGGGTGCAGGGTGGTCGGGGCCAGGGGGTGCGCAGGGGGCAGGCCCTGGGAAGATGCCCACCTGGAAGCCCAGCAGGACGCACAGGTACCAAGGCGGCAGGTCTTCGATCTTGTACAGCATGTCAAACTTGGGTTCTGTGGACAGGGACACTGGGGGGTCCCTCATGGAGGTCCCTACTGAGCCCAGGGACTCATGCTGGGGGCAGCATGGAGAAGAACTCAGCAGGGAGCGGAGACACCCAGAAAAGTCCATTCTGCTTCAGAATCAATCAAGTGCCCCAAGTGGCCTGTCCACTCCACAGATGGGGGTCCTTGCCCTCCCTCAAGCTTCACCCACCCAGCTCTCCCTTGGCCTGGCTACACCTGGCTCCCACCTCACGTTGCCTTGTGCAGGAATGAGTCCACTATGCTGGCTCCTGGAGCCCCCGGAATCCAGGCCTTCTAGCCCAGGGAATGGGCCCATGAGTCAGAAGCCTGGAGGTACCCCAGGAAGAGGCCAAGAGGGCTGAAGACCATGACGGACCCTCTTGAACCCACTCTGGTCCCACCAGTGCCCCGGTCCTTGGAGTGTCCGCTAGCAGGGTGGTAGCCTGGGCCCCTGCTGGTTCCAAGCTGGAGTCAGCCAGTCCCAAAGTAGAAATCTCCTTCACTCCCACTGCCACCCCCCCCCTCCCCCAGTTGCCACATTCCACCTAGGACAGTCACTCTTGATCCAGTTCATCAGAACTTTTCTCTCTACCCTCTCAGGGAGCAGGCTTGCACAGGGCCCCACCCCACCCCCACCATCCCACCCCACTCATCCCCCAGCACCTGTGTCTGGCCCTCAGCGTCCTCCCGGGCCCTCATCTTTGGGGCACAGGTGTGAGCTGTTCCTGAGGAGAAGGAGGGATGGCTTTACAAAGGCCAAGGAGGACTTTACTCCACATATCAGACATTGTTTGAAGTAAATCTGTAACCAGATCTCTAGCACTGATTGCGAAAGGAGGGCCCAGGCTGAGGTAACGTATTAACTCTGGCTGTAGTGGAAATAGGCCTCTCAAGCCTCTGCCACATGTACCTCCTGAGTACTCCCTTGCTTGCCCACACCTGAGCCTGGGCACAGGTCACGAGTTTTCCAAGAGAGGGCCAGGGTGAGGGTAAGGAGTAGACGACCTTGGAAGGGCACCATGCCCTGGATGAGGTGAGGAGGAAGGGAGTAAACCTGGACACATATGATGTCACACTCTGAATCAGGCTTTTCCCTACTTATTAATAAAAAGTTAATCATTATCATCATCATAATCCATCTTGTTATTGAGGAATGACTGCGTGCCAAGCAACATCTTTGTATTGTCAAGTCTAACCCCAAGCTCTGAGTGCTATTAACCTGTTTTACAGCTGATGAAACAGATTTAGGAGATGTGATCTGACCAAGGCTACACAGGTCACAAGGTTTTAGAAAACCATTCCAAAAATTAGGTTTGCCTTAACACCTAAACCCACCATATTTATTTCTACATTAAATGTCATAAAGGACTGCCCTCCCCACCACTACCGCTCAGGGATCCTGAGGCAAAATCAGATGGGCCCAAGGAGCAGCCAGGGCTAGCCCGGTCTTGTCTGTCCTCTGTGTCGGGACAAGGATTCCTTTCCTTCCCTCCCAGCCAGGACCAGCTGTGTGCTCTGTGGGACCCCGGGCAAAATGAAAACCTGGGACCCCTGTTCCAAAAGTGTTATAAATTTTAAAACAGCAACAGCAGAGCATTAAACCAAGCTGGGGGTCCTTTCTAAGCTTCAGGCCCTGTGTGATGGCCACACAGCCCCTGAACCAGCCCTGGGCCGACCATCTTCCCCTGGGGAAAGCCCAGGGGTTGAGGCTCTCGGCTGGCAGGGACTGAGCCTGAGGTCCCAGGTTCACCTCCCTTCTGTGCCTTCCCAGCTCCCTTAGGGTCCACCTACTTCTGGGTCGCTGTGCCCACGGCCAGGCCCTGCCTCGAGGGCTCCCAGGCAGCACCGCTGTCCAGCTGGGTAGCAGCTTCATGTCACAGCCCTGAATCCGAAGGCCTGTCCAGCCTCCAGCCCGTTGCTCTGCCTGCCTGTCCTCTCCTCTCCCTTCTTGGCTACTGCTCCCAGGTTTCCAAAGTTGTCTGACCAGTTCAAAGCCTGTACTCCTCAGCACTTCCTCCCCACCCTCTTTTCCTCAGTACTCCCTAGGGGGCTGGAGAGACAGCCCCACCCTTTCCACACACTGTCCTTTGGTCATTCAAGTCAACCCAAACCACACACACCACACACAGAGACAAGGCCGGAAAGTTGCACATGATCTCAGATACACAGTTGCACAAACGCACCCAAAGTCTGATGCAAAGTCTAAGTCACTCCACAAACACGGGACCACGTGGGTCCACATCACGGCTCCCAGCTCCACACCTGCTACTTCTGAAGCCTCAGCCAATGCCTCAGACCCTGGCTCTCCTTGAGCTTCGGGGCTGTCTCCTGAGGGCCAGGGGAGGGGCCTCAGGCAGGTGGAGAACAGGTGATGGAACACAGAGCCCTGGGCTGCAGGGCAGCTCAGGGAAGCCACAGTGGTCAGGGCCTGCCCAGGAGGCCCCATTCCTCCAGCACTATCCCTCCCCCACCTCCTAAATGTGAATTTCCTCCCAGCCCTGCCACGTCACCTAGGACTCTGCCTGAGTCTTTTTTGTTGTCTGAGCCAAGGTGTCAACAGAGTATTATAGTGTCTGTTCTGTCCAGCTCCCAGAGATACAAAGGAAACTGCAAGCTTGAGCATCACTGACCCCAGATACCCAGACTCAGCTGCAACCCAGGTGGAGCTCTTTTCTCTGCTGCTAAAGGAAGGGCCGCAGGTGAGAAGAATCTCTGGGGAGAGCAGGACGTAGAGCCAAGATCTGGAATACAGCCTGTTCTGGGAACCTTGCCCTGCCCTGCCCTGTCCCAGGGCCCAGTCATGCCAGCTGGGTCAAAAGCGGAGTCTAGAAAGTGAGCGGCCGCTGGGCGTAGACCCAGGGAGACTAGTGTTCCGGGAGGGGTACAGAAAGGGCAGTGGCTGCAGTGGGTGCGTCTGCAGGCGACGTGCTTATGGAGTTTTCCTTGGCTTTTGTTTTCTCTCGTGAGGGATCTGGGGTTCCAAACGTGCTGGTAACTGATTTCATGTGCCTTTGCTAGCTCGCTCACACTTTCAACCGTGACAGATTTCACTTACCTCTGGGAAACTGTGGGGCTTGTCCCTGGCCCTCTCCAGCAGAAACACCAATGTTTATCCTCCCAGCCCCCCAAGAACCTTTTGCAGAGAGAAGGAATCGAGGTCACTGGTTTTATTTGAGTCCAGAGGGAAAGGCCCTGGCCATGTCCCAGGCCCCCGAGGCTGGAGAAGGGAGGGAGAGAGGAGGAACAGATGGGCGAGGCCTCCCTGCACCCGCTCTCCAGGCCACCTGCAGAAAGTAGGGAGGCAGACCAAGAGGGAAGCCAGCTGTCTTCAGGGGCTGACCGGGAAGGAGGAGTTGGACTAGAGCTCTGTCCTTGTGTCTGGAGCCTTCTCTGAACAGGCCCCCCGGGGCCCTCCACACAGCAGTGCCTCCAGGGTCCCTCGACCTTGTTGGTGGGCTTCATAGATCTGGTCTTCTCCAAACTCCCCCAGGTAGTGAAAGCAGGTCTTGGAGAGCCTAGGGGAGCCCAGCAGGAGCCTCAGACTCTGCCCTGCCTACAACGGGCAGATCAAGGCTGCAAGGGCTCTATCCCACTCCAACCCTCCAGTCATCACCTGGTGGGCCACAGCCCCTCCATGATCATCACCATGATGCTCGGCTGCGCCCCCGTGCTAAGTCCTGGGCCCATGAGACGTTTCACCTGGTCTACTTCTCCAACTCCATAGCTGGAGGTGGAGGGAGGACAGGGAGATAGCATTAGTAGAGCCTGTATCTACCCGAAGCTGGGCACATGAGACAATTGCCAAGTTTAGTGCCCAGATTCTGGTCCTCTTTGCTGAAAAACTGAGGACCAGAAAAGGGAAGCCCCTGGCCCAAAGTCACACAACACCCTTACACCCTGGACACCCACTCTTCTGCTTGCTCCCAGCTCCAGAGTTCAGCCTCTGTCCCAACCAGTCCCTATCCTTGGGCCGGAGCCCTTGTGGGGTGTGTATGGTGTGAGTGGGAGGATGGGGACCCCCACTCATCTGCCTGCCCCTGGAGAAGTGAGGCAGGGGCCAGATTTTTCAACTCACCCCTGCCAGGTCTGGGAGCAGCTCTGGTCCAGGACATCTGTGTATACTGACTCGCTCAGCTCACGATGGCCCCCAGAGTCCAGTGGGAGAAGCTTGGCCTCAGCTTTTGTCAGATGTTGCCACATCTGGAACAAGAAAGGGTTCAGAATCAGGGTGGCAGAACTACTCAGTGTGGAAGGAGGGGCGGGAGAGAGCATAAGCCTGAGTCTCAGAGGAAGAAAGAGGCAATGAAGCCTTTTGAGCAGGAAGCACCTGTGAGGCTGACTTCGTGGCCCACCCCCAGGTCCAGAGAGCTGGAAACGTGCCAGCTGAGGAAGGATCCACAGCCTTGGGATGAGGTGGGTTGGTGGGCAAAGCTGAGCTGGCCTGGGCACTGGGGACCCTCCTGCAGGGCACACCTGCCCACTATCACCACACACAATGTAAAACCACAAGAACAAGGAAAGAAAATAAAACCACTCAGTCATCAGTGACACATGTACTCACAGCACTTACACAAACACACATACACAAGTACTCAGACACGCTTGACAGGTTTGTGTGTAAACTCAAGACACCCACACATGCTCATGGGCTCACGGACTCGACAAACATGCACACGTGCACACAAATCCCCGTGCTTCCCAGGTGTGTTTTGGGAATGAGTCTGGACTTCAGGATCGGCCTGGAAAGGGAGAAGTCTGAGAGGACTAGCTAGGGACTCCCTCATGTCCCAGAGATGGTCTGTCTGCTTTTTGTTGGGCAGACAGGTAAACTGAGGCACAGAGGTTCTGGTGAGGTGAAGATGGCAATATCATGGAAGGCTGAGTCTACCGTGATGCCTGGCGGTGGGCTTGGGGATCAAAGGCCAGTGGTGGAAGCTGAGGCAGGTAGAAGGGTCTGGCTTGAGAAGGGGCCTGTGTAGGGGCAGAACTGCTAGGGGAGAGGGGACTCACCTGGTAGGCCACCGCCCTGCAGGCATCACATCGCAGGTGAGTTGGCATGTGAGTTGAGAACTTCTCTTCATCGTCCAGCTCAGGGGCAGTGGCAGTGAGCGAGGCTGTGTCTCCGAGGCCCCCTGAGATGGCCCAGGCCCCAAGCAGCGGCAGCAGTAGCAGCAGTGACAGCCTCATGGCCGGTGGAGCCGACTCAGTGAGCAAGAGCTGTGGTTGGGGTGCAGGTGTGTGGGTGCATCTCTGTGTGTAGTGGGGGCTGCTTCAGAACACCTGGCCCAGACCAATGGGGAACTGACACTTCACCCCTCCCATTCTCTCCCTTCCCCCAGGGCCCTGGAGACTCCACGTGTGCACCTTCTCTCTTGGGACCCTGGCTCCAGCCAATGAGGCAAGGAGAGGGGCTGGGCCTGGGAGCTGATACATTTCATGACTTGGGACAGGCCACATGGCAGGCACAGTGCTAACTAAGCTCCTTGCGGGAGGAGATGACTGGTTACTGTTGTTTTAAATCTACCCCCAAAAACATAAAGGTTCAGAGAAATGTGACAAATTCAAGGCCACACAGCTAGAAGGGCTATGCTGAGACTGGAACCCAAGCCTGGTTGATCCCCAAGGCCCACTGACCACTCAGCTGCCAGAAGAAATGAAGTCACAGGCGTGACTGCCAGCTTAGGGCTCCCTCCCTGACAGGCAGGTTTGCTGAAGGAGGGATGCCACAGTGTATGAAAGACACATGTGATACTCTCTCCCAGGCCACACCAGGCATGGACGACATTGTAGGGGGTGTTAAGGGGCCGCAGCAGGAAATCACACACTTTACGCCAGTTGTTCCAGCCATTGGGGCCATTGGGTTTATTGCACATCATGATGAGGTGAGGGGCCCAGGAGTGGCCCAGGGCCCCCCTTGGCACCGGCATCTCTGGCCACAGAAAGATGTCCAGGTTATTCTGACTCATAGTTCTGTTTCCAATCCAGTGACTCCAAGAGATCCAGGTCCACCAGAGGCCTGGAATTTAAGAAAGGCACTGATCTCCATCCCTAACACTGCTTCTAATGGTAACTGTTCTTCCGAAAGTTCATCACACCACCTATCAGTCCAGCAAGGCTCAGCCACTTCACTCAGTACTCTACACAGACCCCCATGAACAGCACCTCCCACTCTGTGTGTCCCCCTCTGCTCTCCTGGAATCTTGAGGCAACTGGAACACACGCTGTGGGGCCCGTCCCTTCCTACGCTGTGACCAGCCTGCAGAGCCAGCCCCTCTCTAGGCATGGTTGCCACATCTGTTACCAGGCAAGTGGAACCAGCTGACAGCTCCACACAGGGGCATCCCTTCTTTCGCCAGCCCTAACCCACCCTCCACCCTATCCAGAGAGGTCAAGAGCCTCCTCTGGGACAACAGCTCAACCATCCTCTCTGCTTTTAAGTTTTTCCCAATGACCACTCATCTGTTCCTCCCTCCTCGGTGGGAAGGGCCAGAACCCCCACTTATAACCCCAGATGAGCCAGTTCAGTTCTGAGGGTTTAGACCAGCCAAATCAGAGGCTGGAATTGAGGGGAGGATGAGGGGCTGTACTCCCAGCTGCAGACTACAGTTACCTCCCACCTTTTCCCCAGTTCCCAGCCCCCCCAAGTCCCAGGCTGACCCTCCACAGCCCCTCCCATACTACTTCCCTGACCTACATCCTCCTCCTGTCCCGACAGCTCCCTTTCTCAGATGATCCTCGCCTAGGGCCTGCTCCAGCCACTTTCCCCCACAGCCTCCCAGGGCAAGACTCAGATCCCTTTCCAAGGAATAATGGACTTGATACCAGTGTCCTTCTCCCTTCATCCCATCATTGCTCACTAGCCTGCTTCACCTTAGCTGGGCCCACCTGCAGGGAGAGGCAGACATCTCCCTACCTCTAGGGGCAGCCCCTTCCTTGCAGCTCCCATTTCCTGCTGTCCTAATAAACCCCATCAGCCCCTCAGGTCGGTTCCTGGGGCCATGTCCTGGGACTTCTCACACTGCCAACTAAAAATTGTCACTTGTCACCTGCCTCTACAAGGATGAAATCACTAGCCACTGCAATCGCTGACCTTCAACACACCCTGAAAGTTCAGAGCAGAGATCAGGAATGAGGCCCTCTGGGCTCTGGGAGAAACTGGCAGAATAGGCCTTTAGATATTTATTTTCAGGAGAAGTTTTTATGAGCCCAATTTCTTGCATCTTCTCGTATCTAGAAAAGCAATAAAATAGACATCTGTTCCTTGTGACTAGCAGCAATCTTCTTCCAAAATGTGTGCTTGATTGCACTACACTCCTTCACCAAAATCACATATATACTGATCTACCTACCCCCACAGAGACAACCTATGTGAGAGGTTGTCTCCTAGGCTTATACTTTTCATTTTGCCCCAAATAACACTTAACTCACAAATCTCATGTTGTGCATTTTTTTCAGTCCACAACACACACCCACACACACACCCCAACACACCACACTCTGGGACTTGGGGAAAGGGTATAGGATTTTGCTGGGGGAGGGAACAGGCAACCATTTCCTGAGCTCCAGCTCCATCAGCCCCACCCCCACCCCAACTTGTCTCAGATAATCTGAAGGTAACTTCCCTTCTGAAGGAAAAAAAAAAAACCGGCATGAGATGAATAAAAGGAAGAGATGACTGAAGGAAAAGAGCGTAAAGGAGTGGATGCCAGAACCTTTAAGGCCATCACTGGCCCCAACATCATGTGGATCAGGCCCCGGGGCCTCACACCGGGAACAAGGAGCCCTTGTTGGGCTGCGCCGGACCCAAGCTGGAGGGTGGAGCACAGAGAAGCAGAGGAGGGGCGGGGCTGGGGGTCCCGCTCACTGGCAGGTAGTACATCCCGTCCAGGGGCCCCGCCTCTGAGGCCCAGGGTAGCTGCGGGCCGCTGAAGGTCGGCGGGCCGGGGGATGGGGGCAGTGAGAGGCCAGGAAGAGGCCCATAGGCTGGCGAGTAGAGGCCGGGGCCCAGGGCCAGCGGGGTGTAGACGCGGCGGGGTGGCACCGAGGGGGAAGGTGGCAGCAGTACCTCCACATACTGCCCGCTCTCGGGGTCGAAGAGCAGCCGCAGCCGAGGCTGCCTCGGCGCCTCCACAAAGTAATAGCGGCCGCTCTCGGGGTCCACCAGGACCTTCCCCGGGTTTGCGGCCCCCGGCGGCTTACGCGCCCCCTGGGAGGAACCGTCCGCGGACCGGTCCAGCGGAGGCGCGGAGGCAGCGCGGGGCTGGGCCCGGGCCGTTCTACGAGCCGATGCCTGGGGCTCCCGCGGGAGGGGCGACTGGGCCGCCACCGCGGGCTCAGGGGCTTTAGCGGGTGTCTCCAGTTTGGATTCTATTCCAGAGCTCGAGCTAGGGTGCGCCGGCGGGGAGCTGGGGCGGGGCGGTCCGGGAGGCTGGGTCTCTGCCGGCCCTAAGGGCGACTGCTGAGGTGAGGTGCGAGCGCCGCCTAGAGGGCTGGTCCGACCCTTGTCGTCCGGGACCAAGCGCTGGGCCTCTGCATCCCGGTTCTTTCCGCCAGGGCTGTGCGCCGCGACTCCCCGGGTTCTCTCAGGCCGGCGGCCTAAGGCCAGGGCACCAGGCAGGCGGATCTCAGTGCGCGCGAAGGGTTTCGCCGTGCTGTTCTCTGCCCTCCGCCGCAGGACCCCGTTGGACTGCGTAACGTCCCGGAGGACTGTGTCTGGGGTTGGCTCTGGGGGGTCGTAGGGGTGTGACACGACCGGCAGAAAGTCCTTGAGAAAAATGGAAGTATAGTGAGACGGGGCGGGGGGCCCCAGCGCCTGAAGCTCTTGTGTCTTGGATGCGCCGCCTTCCTCCCCGCGGGGTTCTGCAGGAGGGGCGGGGGGCCCTGAGCCTAGGGTGCTTGCCGGAAAGCTCGGCGCGTACGTGGTCTTCACCATCTTGCGTACGTCGCGGGGCCGCGGAATAGCCACGCGCGGGCGCCCGGAAGCCGCTTCTCCAGAGCCCACCGCTTCAGGGCGCGCGTCCGCATCCAGGGTGCGACTGAGAGGCAGTTGGGGTGCAGCCACCTCTGGCGACAGCTGGTTGCCTCGGAAGGCAAGATCCGGCATCTCCCGCGTGGACGGACTTTGAACCTCTGTTAGCTTTGGAGTCCCTGGTGCAGACGGCGTGGGCGGCACCAGTTCCTCTTGGGCCGCGCCATTTATAGCTTCCCGCGTAGCCACAACCGATGAGCTCTGCACTGTGGAGTTCCACGTTTCCTGGGGCGATGGGCTCCACGTTCCAACAGGACGATCTGGAGTCTCCCACGAGGGCAAGGTCGGCGGGGACGGGCTCCTACCTCCCTCAACTGCATCCCCAACTGCCGGATGCGGCACCTCCCACGAGGAGGGAGCTTTGGGGGATGGGCTTCTTGCCCTGGCTACACCCCGATTCCACTGGGAAAGGGTCGGAGGGGAAGGGCTCTTTCTGCTGATAGTTTCCGTGACAGCAGCATCCTGATTGTCCCATGTGGAGGATGCCTCGGGGAGTAATGGGCTACTCACCTTCCGAATAGTTCGATTCCAGGGGGACAGGTTCTGCGGGGAGGTGCAGTGAGGACCCTGCACGGTCCCATTTGGGGCTTGCCACGGCGGGGATGGGCTCCTCCGTCTCACAACCTTACTCGAAACTTCCCAGGGGAGCCTAGACTGTAAAGGAGGACCCTGTGCTCTCAGGACAGTTTGATCCGGAGTATCTCGCGGGAAAAGAGACTTCGGTTCTTTTTGGTGCACCTCCTCGGTCTTCTCCCCTGACTTCAGGAAGATGCTGGAACTAACTGGACCCTGCGGCTCGGTCCCGGGCGCGGGCTTGTCGCGCCGAATCGCGCGCTCCCGGAGGCTTGGCCACGGTTTTGGGGCCCTGGCTGGGGCTGAACTATAGTTCACACGAGGCGGCAGAGACTTGGCTTCCTCCAGGGCTACCCGAGTACTGCGAGGCGTTTCCGGGGTCGCAGGCTCCGGCGGCACCGTGGGTCCAAAGGTGGTGTTGCTTGGGGCAGGGGGCGCCGGGTTCAGTTTTCTGGCTAGCGCCGTCTGCACGAGGTCCGCGGCAGCCTGCAGGCGGCTCAGAGACTCGTCCAGGGAGCCGGTGCGCAAGAGCAGTCGCGGGCGCGGCGCATTGGTCTCCCGCGGGGGACTCCGGGGCCGAGGGCGCAGCTCGATCTGACGTTTGGGCACCGTCCGGGGCCTGGCAGGCGCGGTACGCTCCTCCAGCGCCACCTCCACACACTCGAACTGCGATGGGGTGGCAGGACTCGCCGCGCGGGGCCGCAGCTCCAGGTAAGTGGCCCAGCGGGAGCCACCGTTGGGGCCCTGGGGCTGTGGTTCCGCAGGGATGGGAGACGCGGACCTAGGCGGAGAGAGGCTGCGGAAGGCCCGCGTCGTGAGCTGTTGCACTTCTCTATCCTCTGCGTCGGAGCGGCTGAATAGGGGCCCAGCGCCGAAGATGACTTCCATCTCCCCCGACGGCAGCATGCGCAGCTGGGGCTGGGGTGGTCGCGGGCCGGAGGCCGGGCCTCGCGGGAAACCCGAGCCGGGCAGTAGCTGCTGGCGGCTATTCTGGGCGCTGACGGACAGGCGGGGCTGCAAGCCCGCCCCCAGCGCAGGGGCCACCCTGGGCCAATTCGCCCGGCCCTCCGCGTCCGGCCCAACGTCCGGGGGCTCTGGAGAACCTGGAGCAGTGTGGTAGGAGCCTGACGAACCGGACGAGTCCTGGCGCCGAGCGGGGGCCGCAAGCAGCCGCCCTGGGAACCCAGGAAGGGCTGGCTGGGCGAGCGCGGTCAGCATGATGGGGCCGGACGCGGCGCACTACCTCCCTCGCATTCGCCTCCGCTGGTGCCGCGGCCGCCCTCAATGTCCCCGCCCCGCCCGCGGGTGCCGTGGGGGTCACCGCGCCTTAAAGCGGCCGCGTCCGCTCCTAAGACAGCGACATAGGCAGCCTGAGGGCGCGGAGCACTACCCTCCTAGATCCCTGCTGGGGCGCGAACCGGAGAGCCTAGGGTGACATTCCAAGCTTTGGTTGACGGGAAGGTGAACGGAGGGCAAACATCCAACTTGGACCCAGGAGGCAGGCCCAACTCCACTAGTCCAGGTGAGGGAACTGAGGCTGAGGAGGGAACTGCTTGAGGTCAGGTATCCTGAGTGGATCAGTGTGAGCCAGGAGACCAGACAACCCGGGTCTGGCAATTTCATCTATCAACTCCCCAACGTCTTCCCATCACTGCAGTGCACCCCTCCTCTCTGGCCCTCACAAAGCCTGTCCCAGCCAGAGCTCATAAGGGAGCATGCATCACCTTCCTTGACCATCACCACCACGTGACCCCTATCTTTGATAGAGGAGCATCGCATGGAGGGCTCCCCCAACTCCAAAAGTTGTACTGGGGCCTCAGAAAACATGTCCCTGGCTAGACCCACTGCCTTTGTGGAAACCTAGGCTGGAGGGGATGGTGCTAACTTTTCAGGTTGTCAGAACAAGGCCCAGATGCTAATATGGCATCTTTTAGTAACATTTAGGGTAGCCGTGGTCCCTTCTCTAAAGGCCTATGGTAAGAATAACTGTGTTCCCCCAGGCACTCACAATGCCCTCATTTCAGGCCCCATCACTTCAGGACCTGTCCTGGGGACAACTGCTGATGGGGAAGCAGCCACCACCTGTTACTATCCTGGGACGATGACAATGGGCACCACTTGCCCTTAAACTTCTGGCTTCAAGGTCCTGCTATGACTCAGGCCCCAGCAGCTGGCCCTAGAGCAAGAGCACCAGCCCCTCCTACGCACTCAGCCTCACACTGACCCAGGAAAGGCTAGACCTGACAATCTGACTCAGCCTCCCCTGAGTGGGTCCCCTGCCTGGATGTGTCCCCTTGATCACCTAGGGCACATGAGTGATGGCTTCTGAGAGGACCAAGCCTGGCTATCACATTCAGCTCTGTATATGCAACTCGAGCAAGTCATAACCCCTCCACAGACTATTATCCCACCTTAAAAACAGATATAGCAGGGAAAAAAACAAAACCAAACCACCACCACCATAGCAGTCTTTTCCTCCTCCTTCATTTGTGCAAATAAGGTTCTGTTTGGGAGAAGTGTAAGAAGATGCAAAGGTGATTTACAGGTATAACATTCTTGTTATGTGATGGAAACTGATTTCCCAAATTCACTGTGGTCCTGGAACCCACCATCTTTGAACTCTCCAGTTGGGGTTTCTCAGACACATACACAGCACATACACACACTGCCCTTCAAGTTTGGAGTTAAACTCACAAGGGCACTGGGGTAACCAGGGCTGTTTACATAGGAAGGAATTTAATACCAAGAGTAAGAAGGGATAGTGCCTACTAGACAACCAAGTAGTCCTTCCCTAGGCTACAACCCCGTACCCTCTTGGTCCCCACTATCACCCAAGGGAGGGAGCCAGGGGAGTAGCAGGGGCTGGAGACTCGAGGTGCATCCTCAGACTTCTGAGCACAGGAACAGCCTGGCAGGTGGTGGTCCAAAAGGCAGGCAGGGAGGAAGGAAGGGGTGTCTTGCCTTTTACCCGGCCTCTTCCTTGGGGTCCACGCCACTGTGAGGCCTGAGGGAAGTACCCACAGGGACAGGAAGGGTCAGGATGGGGACCTCCAGAGCAGAGAAGGCAGAGGTTGGGCATTACAGCCAGATAACAGGAAGGCGACAACCATTTTATTTTTCCCTGGGACGCTGGCGGCTCCGGGCCTGACGCATCCCTGAGGCTTTCTTATGCTTCTGGTCCAGCACTTGGGCCATGTAGTTCTCTTGCTGCTTCTGGATCCGGAAGTCAGACATGTGATTCCTGCAACGGAGCCGGCTGGGTGTGGGCTGGGGACAGCCCAGGGTAGGGAGCAGAGGTCTGGCTCCCCACTTCGGTCAACAACCCCCAGCCTGGCCCAGACCCCTCACCTGAAGATCTCTTTCTGCTGGCTGATAACTTGCTGCAACTCCTTAATCTCATTCTCTTTGCCATTAAGTATATCTTCTTGCTTTATAATGTGAGACTCAATTTCTGTGGGGGAGAGAGGCAGGGAGGAGGAGGGGTTCCCATCCCATGGGCTCCTTCCTGAGATATGTCATTCCCTTGTGGGTCTTTTCAGAATTTGGCTCCCCCTCCCCACCCAGGGGTTGTCCAAGAGTAGTTGCTAATGCCTTTGTAAGGATGAGTTTATCATAGAGTCCTGATGGGGTGGGGGTGTGTGTCAGTGACTTCACAACTCTATTCTGGACCAGGTGGCTCCCATGTGGGCATGTGAGAGAGAGAGATGGTCAGCCCTGCCCTCAACTCCTGTGGCTCTTTACAGATATCACCTCCTTGGTGAGACCCTTCCTAGTCTAAAACTACAACCCTTCACTTCTCAATATTTGCTATCCCGTTTTCCTGCTTTATTTCCCTTTTAGCACTTACATCTCACAGACCTCATGTTTTGCTCATGTCTTCTCCTCTGCTAGAATATAAGGTCCACAAGGACAAGGATTTTTGTTTTATTCACGGCTTTAACCCTAAGGCCTAAAATAGTACCTGGCACATAGTATTAAATAGATGCACAATACATTTATTTGTGGAATGAATAAACAAGATGTCCCCTGGGAGTTTTAAGTCTTAGAAACATCACCTAGTTTAGTCATTGCAAACCACCCACCCACTGAGGGATAGCTGGATGCCCAGCCCTGTGTTAGGGCTTCAGGTGGGAAGACAGGACCCCAGGGAGATAGTGGTGGCAAAGCTTACCCCCAGATTCAGTGCTCATTAGATGCAAGGATGAGTTTTGTGTCTTGGCTTAAAATTCAATGAGGCTGTAGGGATCTGGGGTTGCTTCATTTACATAATGTCCCTCAGGGAGCCCTGAAAAATTCTGATCCTCAAAGGAAGAAAATCCTACAGCTTTTAAAGGCTAGACAAAGATTAACCAGAAAGTAAGCTCTGAAAATGCAAAAATGCTGAAGCAGTTAAGGTTCAGAAGAGAAAATCTGGTAAAAAGTTATATGTTGAACAGAGACATGGGTGAAGGAAAAGAAGGAAAACCTGGGCTCACTGGGTCACAGGACCAGCACTACTGAACCTCCTTCCCCAGGAGAGCCAGTGAATCCAATCCGATTGCTTATCAAATTCTTATGGGAAAAAAGAACCAGATATTTGTTTGAATCTTAAATGAGAGCTATTTAGAATAAACGGCACCCAATCAGAGAGTGGTTAGAAAAGACTTTCAGAAGAATAAGGAACTATGTAAGTGTAAAACCAATCTGGAACCACATAAAGGGAGGTGTGGGGGGTTAAAAGTCAGGCCAGGGGGTGGCTCAGGTCACCAGATCTGCTCAGGTGAAGGCTTGTTCCCTTCTGGAAGAATTCAGAACATTTTGAGGGTAGGCAGCCAGGCTCCTCCCCTATGACTCACACACACCTTCCACAAGCAGACACAGAGCCCTGAGGCCATGACTGATCTCTAGGCAATGTCCTAGAGGAAGGGCCTCACCACTAGGAAAGAAGCCTACGTTCCTTTAGGGAAGTGGGGGGAAGCCCAGGGAAAAGGGAAGGACTAGAGGAGCAGCATCTTTGGGTATGGAGGCAATGCCTGCCTGTTAGGCCTCAGGAGCAGCCATGAGGCCATAAGGTTGCCTTAGACAACCATGAGGCGTTGTTAGTCCACCTGGCCAGATCAAGATGGCAGCCTGCTGGCATCTTTCCAGTGAGAGTACTCACCAGGGCAAAGAGAAGGCTGCATTGGTGGGTAGGGGGTGCCCAAGACTCCAGGTGGGGGCCCATCAGGAAAGACCCTGAACCTCTTTTAGGCTTGAACTCTGGTCTACTCAAAATGAACACTGCAGTGAATGAAGGAAATGTTGCATATGGAATTCATATCTACTTCTTAAAGTAGGTAGGGGAGTTTAGCATTCTGGGAAAATGAAAAAGGGTTCTAAGGTCTCAGGACAATGAATAGCTGACCGAAAGTGCCCCCAAACTCAGAGCACTAACTGAGCCAGCAAGTGGCCACAGGCATCTGCATAGAGCAGAGGTGAAAACTAATGGCCCACAGACATATTTTCCTTGGCCCATACAACACTTTAAACATTCCCGAATTTTTAAATTTAGTGCCAACACGAAAAAGTCAGAAAAGCTTCCATTAGAATGTGCTTTTCTGTTTCTTTTTTAAAGGTCTGACAGTCCTGGGCCCCTATTCCCACAACAGAGGTGCTAGGCCCTTGGGAGGGAGTATGGCTCTCCACATTACCACAGTCCCCATTTCTCCCTGTTGGGCCCCCAACACTCAGACTAAAGGTCAGCTTCCATACAGGACTATTCTTTCCCTGGAAACAGAGTTATGAGTAAAGTACACTATTTCTATTAGTCACCAAAAGTGGGAAAACAAAAAGGTGCACTAAGAAGGTCGTATGTTTCAAGAAAAATGGGAGCGAGCCCGTTCCTTTATGGCCATGAAGAATATTGTACACCAACCACTTCCCTCATTTCCGTGGCCTGCCTGGTCCCTGAAGGCCTTTGCGAAGGTGTGGCCCGCTTGGGCTGGCCTGTATCCTCAGCCGGGGACAGAAGTTGGGGTGAAACCCTGCCCTGGACACAGGCACTGGGCTGTTAGGGAAGAGCCCGTGTAAGCAAGCGTGGGAGGGAGCGCGAGCCTCCCGCCTACCATTGCACTTGGTGATGAGCTGGTCCTTCTTGCTGGACTCCTGCAGGGCTCTGCTCTTGACACTGGAGAGCCTGAGTGGAGAAGATAAGGAAAGGTGGGAAGACTGATGGGCAGATGGGACCCCCAACTCTTCCCCCACTACCAAGGTCCACTCACGCCTTTTCAAAGGCCAGCTTCTCTTTCTCCAGCTGTTTAGATAGCACCTCTACCTCTCCGAGGGCAAACTGCAACTTCTCCTCTTCCTTGGCCAGGAGAACCTTGGTCTTGGCATGAGCAGCTTTCTCTTCCTGCAGGGGCAGTAGCAGTGACCTTATCACCACAAGCCACGCTGAGTCTCCTAGGCCCCCTTAATCAGTCCCCTTTCTC
This sequence comes from Antilocapra americana, assembly GCA_007570785.1. Taxonomy (NCBI): domain Eukaryota; kingdom Metazoa; phylum Chordata; class Mammalia; order Artiodactyla; family Antilocapridae; genus Antilocapra; species Antilocapra americana. The sequence goes on along the minus strand of ML661896.1, from coordinate 1,182,027 downwards.
AGATGAACACGTAGAAGGCATGGTACAGGAAGATTCTCTCCTCACTATGGGGGCTGGAGGCACTCAGAGACTAGTGCTCAAGGACTGCCCAAGCACTGGTATCCTGGGAAATGGGGGAAGATGAGAAGCTGACAGAGGCCATTACTTACCACCAGCTTTTTCTCCACTGCCTGGAACTCTTCTTTACTGACAAAATTTTCATCCTGGAGAACCATCTGCAACAGAGCCTGGCTCAGGGAGGGCCTGGGGTTGTGACAGGTGTTTCTCTAGGCACCAGGGCCTGGGATAGATAATGGATGATGCCCAGGGCATATACGATGACACTGGGGCCCAGGGAAGGGAGAGTTCATTCCACAAGATTCACTGATGCTCAACTCTAGGTCCTGTGCACAAGGAACAACAAGTCTCATGGAGAAGACACTGTGGCCACCATGATGTGTGCTATGAGGCCTCTGCCTCAGCCTGGGGAAGGGTCAGAACTGCTTCAACCTGATATCTGACTGCTAAATAGGGGTGGGCCAGAAGAAAAGGATGGAAAAGAGAAGTGTTCCAGATAATGAAAACACACATGTTAAGGCCAGCTGTCAACAGAAAGGCCTGGGTACTTTTAGGTAATTCAGTATTCAGAGCTGCATTCAAACACTGGAGTGAGAAATAGATGTGAAGACAGTTTTATCTATGTCCTCACCTTCTTATCAACATAAAAAACAAAACAGAAAAATCATATATCCCACTTGGCCATGATTTTACCATACATGTTCAGGAAATTTGTGGCTCCGGTGCTTTGCCCCAGCTTTGCATTTGATTGACAAGGCAAAAGCAAAGGACATAAGGGGTTGGAAGCCCTTAAGTCAACATGTGAAGAGCTTACAGCACTCAGCATGGGGAGGAGATTCCACAATAGGGATGATGTTATAGTTACTCTGTACACAGCGAAGTCATCTCCAATTAGAAATGGGGAAACTGAGGCTCAGTGAATAGGCTGCCATATCTACCAGGCCCTGGACAACCAGGCAAAGAGAGTAGAGAACAACTTGGTTTTCTCTAAAGTTTCCGGGTAAATGTTCCTGAGAGACAGTCCCTTTTGGGCTCTACCCCTACCAGACAGAACACATCCGGGCCCCGCCTCCTCCGAATGACGCCACTGGCAATGCGGTCTCGGCGCGCCCCTGGCACTGGGACAGGGCCTGGCCCCGCCCTCACCACGTAGGCGTCCAGTCGGGCCTCCCCCAGCTCTCTGGCTGCGTACCACGTTCCTCAGCTGGTGGATCAGTTCCTCCTGAGACTCAATCACGTCCCGCAGTTGATCAAAGGCGAGACACACCGACCCTGACCCCCCCTGCGACCACCCGACGGGCGTCGCCATCTTTCGCCCCCGCCAGCTCGTTGGAAATGGCTGCCGCAAGCTGCCTCACCGCTGACGCCCACCAATGAGAATGCGACGCCACAAAGCACCCTGGCAACCAGGGACGGGGCCCGCCTCTTCAAAGAGTCGCTCTCTAACGGGAGCCGCCTGGGGCCGAGGACCTGCGCACCGTTAGTAGTTTAGGTTTATTAGGGAATTTGCACGTTTGTTACATGATGTCTTTCTTACGCAGTCCTGTGGAGCGGGCAGGGCCCGGTTTAAACTTACTCTAAGGGCTGAGGAGCAGGCAACACTCATACCGGCCCACAGCGTTCCCCTAGGCCCCATTACACTACATACAAGACCTTGAAGCAAGAGTTAAGGACAACCCCTGCATGTGTCTTTATCCCACTCTAAACCCGAATTTCCCTCATAGTATGAGACTCCTGTGATCTCTCTTCGAAGCTCTTAGGAACACACTTAGTACTTAGGAGGCTTGAGCTTCCCAATGAAGGGAAGCTCAAAAAGAAAACGAAAGTGACTTCATCTAAGATAAGAGGCCTCATATTCTGGCACCAGGCTCTGGGCAACCCGAAGAGTCTGAAGATACTAGAACTGAAGTCAGGCATGAAGGAGACTTGTAAAATGGAGGCAAGGAAGAATAAGATGATTACACATCCCCACCAATTACTGTTGAGGGCTTGTTTTGAAATCCATATAAGATTATGCTTGGGGTAAACCAGAACTGATATTTATCAAGTATTCACTATTTCATGATACTGTTATGCCTTATTAGTATTATTTCATGTGACCTTCATAGTAACCTTGTGAACTCGATTCTAATATCCCCATTTTACAGATGAGAAAATATAGTTTCTATGAGAATGAATAACCCAGTAAGTCAAGGTCACCCAAGCTGTTGAGCTTTGAAACAGGGTTCTGACAGGGGCAGTTTGATTTCAGAGTCCATGTTCTTAACCATGATGCTATGCAATATTTTGTGAACATAATGGATTCTGAAGTTACGGAATTTGAAACTCCCAAGAAGGAAATGACTATATTAAGAAGGAATTTGAATATGTTGTCAGTGACCATAAAGGGAAGTCGGAATATCAGGCAAGTCACTTGTGCTCTCCTCAGCTGCCTGGGTATCTCTTTTTGGCTGGATGTTGTGACCTGACAAGACATGGTCATTCCTGTGGATCTCCCAGTGGTAGTCCTTATTTTTCCCTTTTTTTCTTTCCTTTTTTATTGTGTCTGTTCTGACATCCTTGAGGGTAAGGCCACCTCTGTGGATCAATCTCTAAGGTCATAGATGAATCTTTCTGTGATGGAAATGTTCTGTGCCGTCCAGTGCCAGCAGCCACTAGCCTCATGTGGCTTGGCAGCACTTGAAATATGGCTCATGTGACTGCGGAGTGCTTTTTTAATAGTTAATAAAAATTCTAATTAGTTAAAATTGACACTTAAATAGCCATATGTGGCTAGTGGCTATGATTTTGGATTATCATGGGCCTATAGGGTGCTCTGTGATTTATGTACCTCAGGACAGAGCCCTCTTGGAACTTTGTGTTTCAAAGCTGTATATTGCTCTGGGGCAGCAATCCGTGAGTCTCTCCTCTCTAGGGTCTTTCACGAGGTGCTGCTTGATGTCCCTTGCCACTCAAAGATCACTTCCACCAGCTGCTCTCCATGTTCAGGGCAAAACCCTGGAGTGAAATAGGCTCCTGCAGCCAGTTCCTAGGGGCTCGGAAGTAGTGAGCAAGAGAGAACCCTGGATCCAGGCCCATGGCATACTAGCACGGACTTGATCTGGGATGGTCACTCTGGTTGGGGACTGCCAAAGACTCCCACTCTGTGTCAACAGACACGACAGGTTCCTCGCCAGCTGGAGCTCAGCAAGGCTCAGGATAACATGACATCACAGATAGCTTTGTGATCCTGCTCCAGGAAGGACTGCCTTTCTTCACAGGGCTGTCATCCCAGTTGATGTTCTGGTTATCTGTTGCTCTATTAGCACACCACCCAAAATTAACAGCTTAAAAAAAGTAATTTAGCTCAGAAATCTTCATCTTGGGCAAGGTTCAATGGTGAAACCTTATTTCTGCTCTGTGACAACCAGGGTTCTTGGTGCCTTTCCATGGGCTGCTTGGGCTTTCTTATAGCATGTGACTGGGTTTAAAGGAAAGCATCCAAAGTGATGAAATACTCTGGTGGTCCAGTGGTTAGTTAGGACCCTGCGCTTCCACAGCTGGTGACCTGGTCAGGAAACTAAGATCCTGCAAGCTGAATTTGCGGCCAATAACCCCTCAAAATGACAAAATGAGAGATGCCAGTTTCTTAAGCTCTGGGCCTAAAAACTGGGTTAGTGTCATTTCTGCCCAACCCTATTGGTTCAAGGAACTAGAGTCCAGATTCAAACAGAGGGGACACATCCTACCTTTTGATGGGAGTAGTTTCAGAGAATTTGAACCGCACTTCCAGAGGAAGTCCTGATAGGTGTCATGTCATTTCTCAAGGTTCAGTTCAGATAAAACCAGACTGGAACTTAGTCTAATGGGGGAGACAGATAATAATCAAATAAACACCCAAATGAATCCCAATTCAAGTCATTATTCAAGCAAGAAAAAGAGGAATGAGAGTAATTTAAAAGGAGACTTAGCCCAGCTTGGGTGTTTTGGAAGGCTGTAAGGAAAAGATGTTTGAGGTGAATGAAGCCTATTAAGGTAACCAGGAAGCACTTAACAAACCCAGGCAGGGTCAGGGAAGTGAGAAAGGGTACAAGAAAGAGGGAAAAGTATATACAAAGTCCCTCAGGGGAAAAGGTTGGCAGAGTGTAGTAACTAAAAGGTTAGTATGGCAGAAAAGAAAACAATATACAGGACATGCAAGGATAGAGGCCAGAAACTTTGGTAGAGCCTTTTTAAGCATTAGGCCATGCTGAAGACTTTACTGATTCTTACTATGAGGGCAAAAGAAAGCTCCTGAAATATTTTAAGCAAGAGGGTGTTATGCTATAATTTATGCTTTGAAAATATATCTCTGGTTGCAGCAAGGTGTACAGATTGGAGGGGACCCTGAGTAGATGCAGAGACTACTTAGGCAACTACCGCGGTGGTTTCTGTCAAAGGGGATGGTAGTTTGGGAATCAGATGGTATCAGAGGAGACAGAGTAGATGGATTTGGGATGTCCTGGAGGTAAAACTGATAGGACTTAACAGTGGAAGGAATATGGGGAAAGGGACCCGAGGTGTTTGGTTGTTTACTGCTGCAGACTACCCCAAAATGTAATGGCTCAAAACAGTAGCCAGTGTATTACTTGCTCAAGATTCTGCAGTTTGAACTGGGCTTGGTACGCAGCTCATTTCTGCTGTGGTCATCAGCAGGGGTGGCATAACCAGTTTGGCTCAGGTGATAGGTGTCTGGGTTCAGTTCTTGCTGCCAGCTCAGTTGTTTGGTTCTCCTCTGGATGGCTTCTCCATGCAGTTAGCTTAGTGGGCTCAGGGTGGTAGGACTTAAATGGAAGCTGCTGGTTTTGCCACATTCTTTTGGTTAAAGATCAGGGCCAGTCCAGGTCAGAAAGGGGATTACACAAGGTCATGAATATTAGGTGTGAACCATTGGAGGATACCAAATTTAAAAGTCTACCACACAAAGTCTTCTGGGTTTCTGACTTTTTTCTTGATGGATGGTGGTGCTATTCATGGAAATGGGAGCATTTCAACGGTGTTGCTTCCATCCCCATTTTTAATCACTGCACTCTATAAGAAGGATGCTTACATTTCAAGTCCCTTTTCCCTCAGAATTGTTTTCATTGATCCTTCATCCTGGATTAAGTCCCATTGTTATAGATTGTTTTGGTCCCCCCTTTGACATTCATCTAACTGGGGGGCCTCCCTGTTAGAGCTCCAGGCGGTGGTGCTGGCTTTCACTGTTTCCTGATCTCCATCCCAAAAGCTCAGCCCACCTGACGCATAGTAAGTTCTCCATCTTTGCTGAATTGAGTATCATCTTAATCTTTCTTCACATGAAAGGTATTACTATTACATTAACAATGTCCTGTATTTCTCAGCCAAGACTAACCGAACAGAACCATGAGGAACAAAACCAGCAAGGAAATGGGGTAACACCTGATGTTCAGATGCTAAGTAGTTTGATGTGTCTGTCGGTTGTAAGAAGCTGCAGCTGCTGATATCCAATGGAAAACAAATATTGAACTGGTGGTGTCACCAATGCTATCTATTGTTCTAAACACCAATAATTCCATTGATGTATGAGGGAACACTGGAGCAGAGGTCAAGAGCTCTGGTCTAGTCTAGTCCTAAGTGGCTCCAAGGAGTCAGGCAATATGCAGGACCTAAGAGTGCCATAGGCAAAGGTGAAAGAACAAAGGAAAAATATAAAGTCATTCTTTTAATATAAAATCATTTAATTTCTTTCTCTGTTAAAATACACTCAGTCCAGATGCTGTGGATTAGGTGACCAGATTTTTCAGGATTCTCACTCCACCATAAGCTGATTCCATCTGTGTCAAACCTGGTTCTGGTCACAGAACATTCACATCTTTAATTACAAATACTCAATGTGATGCAAATGATGTAATCAATATTTAACACATAGGTATATAGTTTCTCAGTGGTCACTGCACGAGGTATCAACAATGCAGGCTCAAAAAATAAAATGTATAGTAAGTTGGTCCTTTCCAAAAATATATTAGGACACTAAGCTTACACCTTAAATGAATAAAAAATAAATACTAATTAAGCGCTAGCTCCTGTGAGGAACAGTGCATGCAGACAATGAACTCGCATGTGTGGCCATTCATAACAGAAAGCTCTGGAATCCCAACAGTGTCTCCTCACAAAGCCAGTCCTGAGAGTGAGGATGTAAATGAGAATAACACATAGCTTGGCCAGGCTGCTGGATTCCACGTGGGGTTTGGAGTTCAGCATAGTTTCTAACAGTTTCCAACAGAAAGAATAGCAATGGTGTTTTCTTACTGGTCACTTCTCCCAAACTGTGAGGCCTGGAGTCTATCAAGGAAGTTCAGAAGCCTTCTAGTTTGAGCAGATGAGCCCCAGGGTTGCTAATCTGGGGACACAGATGCCTTTAAATTGTGGTGCCCTTTGTAATGAGAAGGGTTTTTATCCCACCCTCCTCACTGCTGAGCATGCACTGCAGAAGGCACTTCCATTCTTTTGAGAGCTTCGCTTTCTGCTTGAGCCTCAAGCCCTACTTCTTAGCCCCGTCTCCAGTCTGCATTCATGCTCACAAAAATAGTCGAGAGCTGCATGCCAAGTTCTGACAGCAAGAATAAGCCATAACTAGAAAGTTTAAATATGATAAAACCTTCCAAATGATGTAGGCAAGAGGAAAACGCTTATTTTACCACCATGCAAACAACCCATCTAAAAATGCAACCCAGGAAATTAACAATATTCTGGAAAGTACCAAATAGATTAAACTATCCTTCAATTCAAAGCACATACCATCCCCTTGAGGAAAACCAGATGTGAGTATTGTCGTCTATTAGGTAATAAATAAAACGGTACCATCAGTGCTATAAAAACAGACAATAGACCTGACATCTATTTAGTATCATCACAGATAACTCATCTCTGCCATGAAATCCATAAAATATGTGACTACACTATTCATGGGCACCTAGAGCAGGGACTTTTAACCTGTCAAGTCAGTTTAATTATGGCCCATTTTCTAGCAGAGGTTGGGGTTGGGGAGAGTAGAGTTTTGATTTTTATATGTATAGGAAAACAACTTTCTACAGCCCATCTGGCTCACAGGCACATTTTACCACGTAATCCCTTCAGTCACTCCAAGGGGAACAAGGAAGTCCCCCCAAACCCAGGAAGACAGACCTAGTTGGGTGACAAAAACTTGGCCATCTCTGGAGCTGCTCTCCCTCCCTGGAACTGAGCAGGAGTCCCCTACCAGCCACCAAAGCCCCACTCTTTACCTCTGCACTCATCTCCTGACCCTGTGGGATGCCCCCAGGTGGAGCAAGACTAGATACTTCTGCTTAAATCATGGCTCTGCCACTGAAAGGAGAAACTCTACTTTGGAAATGAGTTTTAGTGTAGACTCTCCTTGCAACAGGAACTTTTCTTCCTTCTAGGTTCAGCTTCATGATAGAATCTGGGCAGCTCAATCCTGTAGCTCACCTCCACAGGAAGTCCCAGAACCATACAGTCCAGGCGACGGCTTCCCTCTTCCTTGTCACCAGTGGGGAGAGATGCCTCTTTTTGTTTGGTATTATAAGTGGTGTAGTGAGGTGTGCTGAGTGGATGCAGGACTGCCATGGAAAGGATCCCAGGTCCCAGGCTGGGAGGTGGTGCGGGAGGGGCACCCTTGGGAAAGCTTCTGCTTTTACCAACATGGCGAGAGTCACCTGAGCAAGGGGGATGTGCACTCACTGTATACTTGATCATCAGCCTGCCATCTAGCTCTGCCACAACCAGTTGTGTGACCCAGGTCAACCATGCAGCCTCTCTGGGCCCATGTTCTCATCCATACCAGGCACTTAACAGACATTGACTACATGAAAAAAGCATCTCCTATCACAACCACAGGTCACGGGGTTAAACAAAGTGACTGCTGGGCCAACACCAGATCCCGCCAGGCCCCAAAGCCACAGACTAAGGGTCTTTCCTGTCTATCTCTAGGTCTGAGCAGCCTGGCTGGGTGGGAATGCCTCCTCTTAGGTCTGACCACTGTACCTCTCTGGGGTACAGGAACTCAGCTTAAGTGTGACGCTGCAAGGAAAAATGACAACATTCTCTGGGTTCTATGATGGACTAGGGAAACTGCACTGAACAGCTGAGACTCAGACTTGTGTTTTACCTTCATCTCTGGCCCCTGTTTCTTTGTGTCCAGTGAACTGTTTACTCAGTAACTCTTAATTTCTGGGCCTTCTGTAAGAGAGAGGGTTAAGAAAGTAAAAGAAACTGAAATCAGTTAGTTTGCTAATGCCAGTAATTGAATAGAGATTAGGCAAATGGAAAACTGTGGACAACAGTTTGCATTTCTCTGCATTCCCCTTTGAAAATGGAAAGCTGAGTTGTTATAACAACTGCATCTGGTGGGGAGATGACTCTAACAAAAGGAGAGGTATAATTCTCATTGCATATTGTAAACAACCAATATTAAGCTGCTTTGGCTATGCCTAGGAATGACTGGGTATTGAGACTTCACTGAAGAAGGAAGAAAATATGAATCTGCTCTGGGATGCCCTGAACTACATTCCCAGACGCAGGTAGGTACGGCACAGGGGGCTGGATCTAATGCTTGGTCGTGAATTTAGAACAACCTGCCCCTTATTCCTGAAGCCAACCCCGAGGAAGGATTCTGTGATGACAAGTCTGGCTCCATGCTGAAGTGCCTCCAACTCTGCCCACCAAACAAAGTTAGCAAATTGTGAAATGTTCATCATTTCCTAATTTTGTATTATAAAAGGGAATTAGGAACATAAACAGTAACATGTAGCAAAGTCCCGAGCCTGCATACTACTATCAGCCTCTCAGCCACCTCTGCGTAGGCCAATAAGTTTGGAAAGTTTTTCACAGTTTTCAAGTTTCAGCGATTCTGCTTTCTGTTTCAATCGTTCATCTCTGTATAATCCTGCCAAATTGGTCAACTCCGACTCTGAAAGATAAAAGAGGTAACCAATTCATCAAGAGAGTTGAGCTCCTTTGTTTCACTTCAATACTTCTGGAAGCAAAGCTCCTTTTACTTTATTAATGGTTTTTCTTTCAATTAAGTTTAAGAAAAAAACTCATTTACTCGAGAAACATGTATCAGGAAGCTATACCACACCAGGTGCTGAGGATTAAGGGACACCTGTGATCCTGGAGTCCGACATTATCTGTGCTCCATTACAAAAGCACCGGACTTAATTCTTATCAATAGAACATTTGGCACTAGACTTAGGAAACCTGCACGTGTGCAGTAAGAGGAGACTATGTTTCAAGGCTTTCCTACGAATGGTATTCAGATGGCAGTTGGGAGAGAATGGAGTCCGATCGCCTGTTCCTGTCATCTGAAACAAAGGCAGCTGCTTCATCCTTCCTGAGTTGCTGGAGCATAACTCACACGTGCTGACGGACACAGAGCCCTCCTCTGGGGGCCTGCCTGCTCTAGGTGCCCAGGCTGCCGGCTGCGTTCTTCATGCCCTCACCACATGGGGGGCCCCTAACTCAAAGGGCAAAAGCAGCTGGGCTTTTTTAAAAGTGAAATCATCTGGATCTGATGACCTCTATCTCCTTGACGAAATGTATTTCATTTTCTCCTCAAAGTAGAGAAGGTCATTCTATTTTTAACCAGAATATAATCTCTGCTGTCCTCTCGAAATCAGCAGTGGTTTGGCTACCTCTCTTTTTTATTCTTTTGTATAGTTCTAGAGACACTCTGAGGAAGGAACGCCTGAAGAGAACCTCCAGAGAAGTGTTGTGTATTAACAGGAAGGCATGCTTGGAGGGCCTGTGTAGCTTCAACAGCAGATAGCTACGCAGGGTTTAAAGGCCCATACTAGTGAAACTGCTATTTTAATCATTCTTAAATATGCCTATTCATTCTTAATCATCTTGCTGACAGATTTTGTTTCTCTTGGTGAACGAGAGGCACCTGTCTGATTAATCAGCAAACTGACTGGAAACAGGACTTAATACTTAGCCATGGGGAACAATGGGCATTGGTTTCTGAATAAGTCTCTATCAACACAAAATACTGGCATTTCTGCTCACAAAGATTCCGTTTATACCAAGTAAGGCCCAAAGTGCAGATTAAGTGCAGGACTTTAGGGTGAGGGGTGCGGATGCATGAAAACCCACCCTCTACAATAGGGGCTCAGAGTCCGGGCCCTAGCCCAGCAGTTTCTTGGCAAGCAGTGAGTCTCCTAGGCTCCCGAACAATTTGCTTTCACCCCATGGCGGGGGGCCTGCATTGCGTGCCAGCCAGAGCTTGCCTTGGCATGGGCATCCTCGCGAGTGATGCAGCTTCGTGCAGGATCATGGGCCGCACCCAAATGAGAGCCCTTGCTTCCTTGTTCCACCCAGAGCTGGGCAATGACTCCATTTGTCTGGCTGTTTCGGCATGTGGGAAACCTGTTCAAGAGGGCTCTGTGGTCCTCTGGAGTCACAGCTGCACCAGTATGTAGAACAGATTCTGTAGCTCAGCTTTTCCTTGAAATGATTTCCATAGGCTTTTTTGTCACTGACATTGAAAACAATTGCTTGAAATCTCATTCCAGAAAACATTAAGGGCTAGTGATTCTATTTTCTACACTGACAACCACTGTAATAAGCTGATGAAAGAGAACATACATGCACATATATGAATGCGTTCTCAAAACATGCTCCAAAGGTTGAGAAACCTGCTCCAGAGCAGTGACCCTGCACAAGGGCAATGTCTCAAGGAATCATGCCCTGCACCCCCATGATCACGGTTGGAGAAACTTCTCTCCAGATAGCCACTTAATCCTTTTGCACTTCAATGAACAAAAGGTCAACTCAATGAATATGTTACTTTTGACAAGTTCTGTTAATATCCAGTACCTTCTAAGGAAAAACAAAATCTTTGGCAAGGGCAGAATCAAGGGGACATTTTTTTCTTCTCTGCATAATGTTTCCCCCTGCCCTGAATGCCAGTGTAATAGATGAACAGAGCATTAAGCCTTCAGGGTAAACTGACTTGGGCAAATTGCCAAGAGAAACAAGTCCCAGAGCCTCCTCTCCCAAAATATTCTGCCCAAAAGCCCAGATGGGAGTCCTGACAGATCCCAACCACCCTCTGATCCAGCCCTGTGAGACAGAGCTACATCCAGGTGAGCAAGGCCAAACAAGGTCTAGATTCTGTTAGGATCCAGGCACTTACTATATGCTAGACACTATGCTAAGTGTTCTACTTATGTCATCTTCTATAACCCATACAACCTCTTTGGGAGAAAGTTCATTTTATCCCCATTTCAAAGCCTAAGCTTCTGCCCTCTCTGCTATCCTGCTCCAGAGCATGGAAAGTTCTCCTCTGCCAGGCAGGGCTGGGGTCTCACTCCCACTCAGCCAGGTCAGGAGGCAGTCCTGCCTTTTATTTCGGTCTGCCCCAGCCCAGGGCCATGGCCACCTCCCCTGGCATTGGCTTTATTAGCTAGATGCAGCTGCGAAGGAGTAAACAGGGCGATCAGTGTTTACAGTAAAGGAGTGCTCATAGAAATTCACTCTGATGAGGCATTCTAAGGAAGAGCAGAGCAAAGAAATTAACAAAAGATTTTAAAAGACAATAGCTAAACTTTGCTAAAAGCAGTTTCCATTAGCTATTTTGCCAAGACTGAACTCTGCTCTCAAGCAGGTTTATTTTTACAATCTCCATCCATGTGCTAAATTTAACCATGTTGGCTGCACTTGCTGCTGGATCCTGAGGGCAGATGCTGCCTGTTCTCAAATGGCACTTGGGTTGTGTGGAGGCTCCGGACAGCCACCATCCTTAAATGCCAGAAATAGATTTTTAAGGGGTGTGTGCAGATAACCCCTGGTTTGGAACTTGTGGGTACACATGTCATGCTCACCCACTTGATTTTACCTGGAGGGTGCCAAAGCCCTGGAAGCAGGCCTCACGAGGATGGGGACACAAGACTAGAAGCCGCTTTAGGTGTAATTCTTTCCATGAAAGTGAAAGTGTTAGTTGCTGAGTTGTCTCCAACTCTGTGACCCCGTGGAATGTAGCCTGCCAGGCTCCTCTGTCCATGGGATTGTTCTGGCAAGAATACTGGAATGGGTTGCCATTTCCTTCTTCAGGGGATCTTCCTGACCCAGGGATCGAAACCAGGTCTCCTGAATTGCAGGTAGAGTCTTTACCGTCTGAGCCACCAGGAAATCCTAACCATAAGCTCTTTGCATAGTTCTAGCTGCTGTGTGTGTTGGGGTGGGGGGGGGCTAGGTTTTAAGAAATATATATTTTCATCAATTTCTTGCATAAAGCAACAAATTTAAAACCTTCTCAGGGCCTAAAACAATGGAGACTCTTAGGACATACACTGACCCTCACCTGATTTGAATCAGGTGATCAATTATAATGCCTTTAAGTCTAAGGCCTCTATCTTGCTCTAAAATTATTTCTTGGTTTTTGAAACTAGAAAAACCTAGTTTAACAGTGGGGTAGGGTTACTTCCAGACCCCTCATTTTTTGTTTTTCCAATAAGAAAAGCCATCGCCTCCTCTTGCTGAATTCCCCCTTACATCCAAGTCAGTGCCCACCATGCGCCTAAGGCACTGAGAGGTCAGGGGGGCTCCACCCTACAGGAGTAGACAGTGGATACAAGGTCCCTCAGGGCCAGGGTTAGGACACTAGCCCTGCTCAGTGATCCCTAGTCCTCAGCAGTTTCACTTTTTCCAGTCCTGAGAATCCTCTCTTCAAAAGACATTTGTTGAGCATCTGTTCTGAAGCAAAGACTGTGCCAAGGGCTTGGGACACAAAATTAGTAAGACATGGTTCTTGACCTCAGAGAGCCCAGAGTCCAGCAGGGAGACTGTCATGTACCTAGAGAACACTAATTCTGTGAGGGTGGTACTGCCTCAGTAGGATGAGTGAAGGGCTTTAAACACACAGAGGAAGGAGAGATTAACTTGGGGTGGGTTTGGGATGCAGATGGGTCAGCAAGCACTTAGTAGCACTGTGACTGAGGATCTAAATTTATCAGACACTGTTAGATGTTTAATAATACCCGGTGGTAGGTTTTTTTAAATGAGTTAGTTTGCTTTTTAAAAATTAACCAAAGCCAAGATTTATAAGATACAGTTACTAATGCGTGTGTGTTGGGAAGGGCGGGGGGAATTCAAGTGGGACGAAAGGGAGCCTATTGGCTGAAGCAGGGCTGCCTTGTTACAGCACTCCCTGGGAAGGCTCACTGGAGACCTAAGCCAAGTCATAAGCCAACACCAGCCCCCTCGCAGTCTCCAGACAGGGAAACAGTGTGGAAGGCCTGCTTCAGTGAGAGAGTCACTTTTGTTCTGTGTGGCCACAGCTGATTGGAGGGGAAGAGAAGGGGCACCAGACTCAATAACAACAACCTATCAAAGTTTGGTTAGGCTGGATCAGATTTCCCTCTGGGTAATGTGGAATTAGGAAACCATGGACCAAAGCAGCGAGCTACTTAAAGAGAAAGCTTGTGACATAGAAAGGGGCCAATGACTGGTGGGGTTGGGGAAGTTGGGAGAACGAACAGGAGGGTGGCAACCAAAATAAACTAGGGCAAATCAAGGCTGTGAAGGAGGAGAGCTTGAAAAAACGTAGGAAAGCAGTTGGCAAAGAAAGGACAGAAGGCAGATAGGCAGACAGATGTAGCAACTCAGAGACAGACAGACATTTAGGCAACTAGTACTGCCTAAGTCCCTAAAGATTTCAAGCCCTGGCCACATGTATCGGGTCAATAAACTTCTTTTTTTATTATAATATTTCTAATATCCTGAATGGGCCTCTGTCCTGTCCTTGTTCACATAAACATGAGTAGCTCAGAAAGAGAGGAGAGATCAGTACGCTGGGGATACCTCAGGGTGGCACCAGCTAAAGCCCCTTTTAGAGCATCTTACTTTGTTGTTTCTCCTTCCAACAACTGGTCTGGATGTAATCAATGTAATCCTTCTCTATTGTCTTCTCCAGGTCACGCAGAGATGCACCTCTGTAGGCCTTGTCAAAGTTTTTATCCACGAAGTAAGGCACCTGTAGGTTCTGGGTTTCTCTAGAAATGGTGTGGCCCAAGGTCCTGAAACAAGGAGAGGCTCAGGTGTGCTTGTTGTATTTGGAAATATCACTCAGCATTGACCTCGCTGACATCATCATCACACTCACCTCTTCATAGATGCAGATACCATTTCTAACACATCAACATTTATTATTTCCCAAGCAAAGCAGTAAGTGCAATGAGGTCATTGTTGCTACTCTATGAGCATGTTCAAGTGGATTCAGTCTCAGCATATTTACTTTATTCTCTTAAATGAGTCATCTCCCTCTCTTCTTTCTCCCTCTTTAAATTTAAGACATACATCATGATGGGTTTACATATATTGTGAAATAATTACCACAATGTCTAAAATGTCTAATAGGTAGTCCACTAACATCTGTTTTCTCATATAGATACAATAAAAAGAAAATAAAGAAAACCAAAAAAAAAGACAAGAATAAAGGAAAAAAATTTTCCTTGTGATGAGAATTCTTACTACTTAGTCTCTTTAACCTTTCTATCATTTCCTATCATACAGCAATATTAACTACTATACCACTGTATTGTATGTGACATACATCATATTTACTAATATTTATCTTACAAATATTAGTTTGCACCTTTGACTATCTTCCTTCAATTCCCCTTCCCTCTCTCCTCCACCTTTGGTAACCAGAAATTTGATCTCCTTTTCTGAGTTTTTTTTTTAGTTTCCACATATAAGTGAGATCATACAGTATTCATCTTTCTCTGACTTACTTCGTTTAGCATAATGCCTTCAGAGTCCCTCAGTGTCATCAGAAATGCTAGAATTTTCATTTTTTAGGGCTGAATAATATGCCTCTGTGTGTATATATCTGTGTGTAGGCTTTTTCCATGTCATGGCGACCATAAACATTGTTGCTATGAACATGAAGGTGCAGCTACCTGGATTCACCTCTCTTAGACTGTTTTTTCTATTAAAAGTAGAATGCTGAATGCTTAAAAAGCAATTTATATATTCTGTAGGACCTGGCATGGCAGCTGGCACAGAGTGGCTACTGGTAAATGGTTGAATGAAATGATTGCTACTGTAAACTATTCACAAATAACTAGACAGCGTATACCAACTTAGTTCCAATGTGTGAAAAATACTTTACACATAGCTGTTAGATGAGAACTGCAAAAAACTGAGACAAAAGATTTTAATTATACCTCCAGGCTAACTCTCAGTGATATCCAAAAGTCTCTGGTGTTCAGAAACTTTAGCAGGTCGTGGGTTAACTAAAGTCTAACCATAAGAAAGTATAGAAGGGAGCTCAAATTCCAGTTAAAACAACGTGATGGTAATGCAAATCCAAGCTGACTTTATTTAGACTGAACAAAGTCTATCTTAAAGGAGTTATATTTGACCTTTTCCTAGCTTTTCCTTTGATCTCTTAACTCATGGATCTTGCTGGATGTCTAGGAGCTCAGGCCATGATTGCTTCACCTCTCTCTGGAAAGGTGAGGACAGGTTCCTGCTTGCCTCACTGGCCTGATGAGAAAGGAGATACCAGTAACATATGGAGAAATATGGCAAGTCAGGAAATTAGAGGGACTCAGGCCAGCCTCCCTCTGAGTCTCAGTTCTCCTCTCTGTAAAATGAAGATACTGATCTAGAATGATAGCCTTAAGGTGATCACCAACAAGAACTCTTCCTCTTAGGTACTGTTCCACAACAGAGTCCACATTTGAAAGGTTTTTGTCTGCTAAACTCTAATCGTGAATAATAGCTCGTTTCCCATTATTAATTAAAAAAAAACACTGATTCTCAAATTTAGTATGGACCAGAATTATCTGGAAGGCTTGTTAAAACTCAGATTGCTGGTTCTCACCTCTAGAGTTTCTGATTCAATAGATACAGAGTAAGGCCTAAGAGTTTGCACTTCTAACATGTTGCCATTTAATGCTTGGTCTAGGGATGCTTGGTCTAGGGATCAAAATTTGAGAACTGATTTAACTGAAACACTTAATTGAAGAAATTTAAAAATTCCTATCAGAGCTCATATTTTTCATGCAATACAAACTTTATAATGATTTCTATATTTTTAGCAAAAGCAAATGAGATACTATGGTTTGACTGTAGAGCCTTATGAATAAAAGTCCTATTCTTGCAGTTTCTTAAATTGGACATAATCACTAGATCTTAGTTACTATGTTCTCAGATTCACAGGGGTGCAGCGGATACTTTCACAAGCTCATTAAGGTCCTTTCTAACTCTAACATGGAATGTTAAAGATTGAATCTGAACCTGGAGTTAGTCTGTTAATCCCTCAGAAACCAGATGTTGCTGTTCCGCAGTTGACCAGATGATGTCGCTGTAGCATGGGAAACTGCCTGAAGTAATTTTGAATCTGCATTATTACTATCCAGCTGTTCCTTTAAACACAAAACCAGTGTTTTCTACAACAAAAGGTGACATGAAATGTTAGTAATGTACCAGCTTGTTGTTAAGAAAGATTTGTAAGTATCTGACTTACGATTTATAGAATAGACTATATGGGGGATTAGCAGCTAGCAGCTGAGTAATCACAGATATGATCACAATCACCAGAACTGGAAGTAACTGAATAAATGCAGAATATGTAGTCTGAAAAAGAAAAAAATATTTGGTGTAAGTGCTCTTCATCAATATAAAGCTTAGTGAAAATAGGACAGTTTTCCCAAAGAAAATATGCATTCCCAATGCATTGCACATTACCCAAAGTTTTTCTGAGAAGGTTGTATTTTCTGCTGAGAAGTACCAAACAGCTCCATTCTGTCTTCTGAAAAGGCTGAAGGGGGCCCACCCACAACCTGGACTGACACTCAGGAATCCTGCAGCCTCCTTTTCCAAGACCAATGAAGCGGACACCTGTGCGCTAGTCTGCCCAGACTGTGACCCTCACGCGGTCATGTTATCATGCAGCTCTGTTGCCTTGGCCTCAGCTGAGAAGGCTGGGGGACATCTAGCAGACACCCAACCATAGCAGGGATGATCACATTCTTTCTCCTAAGAATCTGGGATTGAGATTCATCACCATTCACTGCTAGGCAGTCACTTGAAAGGACACATACTCAGAGGCACTGTAGACTGGACACTTGCAAGGGGAAGTAGAAAAGCTAGGTTGCTTAGAAAGAATAAAGCAGATGCAGAGAGTCAGGAAAACTGGAGACAGTCTGGCCCCAAGAGTCACAGAGAGCACAGCTGTGTGATGCCTGACAGCACCCCAGTTCCTGGTTCCCATCTGTCACAAGGCCCAGCGTGCTTCCTGCCAGTGAGCTTCAAGAGACTCCCTCAATCCCTTAATTTAAACCCCCTCTAGTACTGAATATTATAAAGGAGGCCCCTACTCTCTTCAGTCAAGAAAATCTTTTTCAAGACAGCCCGACAGGGGAAGAGATTTCACGGGATAGTCACCAAAGAATGGGTGGGGGAGAGGGTACCATTCTGGCCTGTTTGGGCCAGTTATCCAGCTCTTGTTATCATACTTTCGCTTTCCTAAAGCAAACTTTAGCACATATCTCAAGCTGAACTTCAAAATCCTGATCTTACTCCATAAAGGTCAGTTTCAGTACGAGTGTTTATGGGCAGCTGTTGTCCTGTCCTCCCCAGGTACCTGAGGCTTATCTTCTTCCTCTTCCTTCCGTGTCTGCATTTTCTCATGTCGGTGCCGCCGGCGGTAATAGTGGGTGTCATCTGTCACATTTGAAAACATATGAATATTTCCTGGAAGAGAAAGAAAAATACTTAGCACGCAATATGGCACACACCTCTTCCTTGCCTTTTCCAAGATGAGTGCTTCCAACTAGGCTCTTTGAGGGTAGGGTATTGTCCCATTTTACCCAGTAGAAAAATAAGACAGTAGGTATATCAAGTGAACCAGCCGAAAATGGGACATGCTTAGCTCTCTCACCCTTATTTAAACAGTCCTTTGTAACTAGTGAGTGAGAGAAACCTGAGAGGCAGAGAAAGAAACAGCACTTGGGCCATGAATCCTGTCTGACATGCTCTTATCTGCCTTCTTGCCCAATATCAGATTATGTCACCAGTATCTTTAATAGCAACTCCACAAAATTCAATTTACTTCCAAGGCATTTAATTAACCCAACTTCCAACTCTCTGGGGGTATTTTTCTAACCTTTACCTTTATACAAGTGCTAGTTTACAATAATTATAATATAGGAATTTTGCTTCTAATTTATAAAACACTTAAAAAATATCCAATCCTTACAGCAGCCCTGTGAAGTTGGTATTATCAGCTCCATTTTTCGGTAAGGAAACAAGATCAGATGGACTAAGTAAAAATCATGCATAGCTGGAGGCTGGAGATGACATCAACCTCAGCTTATCTGATTCCAAAGTCTTGTTGTTTCCACCATACCATGGCCCCTCTATTCAGATCCTGAAAATATATGACTGTTTTTGGCCACGCCACGTGGCATATGGGATCTTAGCTCTCCGTCCAGGGATCAAACCTAAGCCCCCTGCAGTAGAAGTGCAGAGTCTTAACCACTGGACCACCAGGGAAGTCCCTAAGACTTCTTAAATGAAGAAATTTGGGATACTAACCTGTAGGAAAATGTCCTCCAAAGAAGACATTGAACAGCTCCTCTGGAGTGATGTCGGTTTCAAAGTCCCTGTAATAATTATAAGGTCTGGCTCGAGGGGCAGTGAAAGTCACCTGTTCATCTCCATATTCATCATAGCGGAGTCTCTTGTCAGGATTGCTCAGGACTGCAAAGGCATTTCCTATTGCTGCAACAAAAACAAAAAGTACCAGAGTACACAGTCTTTGTTGCAGCTGAGGGTAATCACAGTAGTAGCAGTGAAGAGCCCAAGCCCAGAGTAGCAGTGAAGAGTTGGTGCTGGGCAACTTCACAGTATACCCAAGGAGAGGTGCTTGGGCCTGGAAAGTTCACCGAAGTGCTTGCCCTTGAAATCTTCCCAAGACCTAGTTTGATAAGCCTGAAACAACACTGGAGTCATGATAAACTTAGAAGTACTGTTCTCTTCTCCCTCATCAAAAATGTGTTATTTCACTTGAGAGCAATAATTTATGGTCAGAAACAGTTTATACATAAGCAATGGTATTCTAACATGAAGTCACATACAGTCTCCTGAATAAAATAATAAATAAAAATCCTCCTACTTGGTTAAAAGCAAAGTCCTCAGTCATCAGTCTTATTTCAGCTTACTTTTAAACATAGTCTTTAGAAATTAGGCAATGTATCTCCAGGGAATTCCAGGGTGGTCCAGTGATTAGAATCTGGCAGATTTCTTAGAGAAATGGCATTAGTCTGTGATGTACACTGCATGAAGGTATGAGAACGTAGTTTATCTGTTTCCTTATAGAAACTGTGGGGAGAATGAGATTCACAAAGGCACATCAACAAATGTAGCCTGTCCTCTAGGGTAAACGCGGACTTTAAAAAATGTCTCAGATCTATCATTTTTTTTTACTTTTTCTTTTTTACAAATATTTATTTATTTGGCTGTGTCGTGTCTCAGTTGGGGCATTTAGGGATTTTTAATCTTTTAGTTGCAGCACGTGGGATCCAGTTCCCTAACCAGGGACTGAACCTGGGTCCCCTGCATTGCAAGTACCAAGTCTTAGCCACTGGACCACCAGAGAAGTCCCTACTTTCCCTTTTGAAAAATTCAAATCTCCAGAAAAGTTGAAAAAAATAGTACAATAAACACCTTTTACCCTTATTCATTAATGTTAGCATTTTACCACTTTGCTTTTCTCAATGCTCTACACATACATGCATATATATAATATGTATTCATTTTTTCTTGCTGAATCACTTGGAAGTAGGCCGAAGATATTTTGACACTTCACTCCTAAATATTTCAGCATACATCTCTGAAGAAGAAAGATACTCTCCTACATGATCAAAATATCATATCACAGTTAAGAAAATTAACACCAATTCATCATCATCCAGTAAATCCATTCAGGGTTAATGTACTGCCTTTGGTTTCACATCTCTTTAGTTTCTTTTCATCTGTAACAGTCTCTCCACCTTTTTTGCTTTTCTTTTATTTAATTTTTTGAAGAGTAGTTCAGTGTTCTTTGTAGAATGTTCCATATTTTGATTGTTTCCTCTTTATTAGATTTAGGTCAAACATTCTGGCAAGAATACCACATAGTATTACAACATGTGATGTTAAATTGTTCTAGTAATGGTGATGATAAATTAGATCACTTGCTTAAAGTAGTAACAACTAGCTATCTCCATTACTTAGAAAATTTTCCCTGTGCAATCTGGGCTTCCCAAGTGGCCTAGTGGTAAAGAATCTACCTGCCAATGTAGCAGATTGGGGTTCAATCCCTGGGTTGGGAAGATCCCCTGGAGAAGGAAATGGCAACCTACTCCAGTATTCTTCCCTGGGAAATCCCACAGACAGAGCAGCCTGGCAGGCTACAGTCCATGGGGTCATGAAAGAGTCAGTCATGATTTAGCAACTAAATAACAACAAAATCAGTAAGTATTCTGTGGGGTGATACTTTGACATTATGTGAAATATTCTATTCAACAACAACCTATTACCCACTGGTTTTAGCATCCACTGATAATCCTTTCCTGAATCAATGACATTCCTCAGGGTGAAGCTCTTAAGTAAAATTTTATTTATGTATTGGATCCAAAATATTTTTTGAGAATGTGTTTCTAAAAGTATCACAGAAATCAATGGAAAAAGCTTTGATCTATAACTGTTTTTGCTCTTTACAAAGCCTTTTTATACTAACCACATGTTTATAATGGAGGTTTCATGAACAAAGAGTTTCACGGTCAAAGAAGTTTTGAAATGCTATCTAGGCCCTACCTGCAAGTGTCCACCAACCTTTAAGTTCCACAAAAGGAATCATATCTGTTTTACTTATCCTGGCACCTGGCACATAGATCTTTAATAATATTTGCTGAATCAAAGAATAAAAGGTTCTGTAAGGTATTACAGAGAAACCAATTTTTTTTCCAAAATTAATTAAGGAGAAAGCTATGCTAATAATCACCATCTAAGAGGTGTGGCAGAAAAAAAACAAGACCCTGCTTGTGGCCTTAGAAAACAATTACAAAGGAGGCTGGAAACAACTTGCTGTGACCAAACATCACAAGGAGGGCATAATTAAGCATTAGTTTAGGATCAGACCTTTGAAAGCATCTGTTGCTCCAGGAGCACAGTTCTTGTCAGGATGAAATTTCAGGGCAAGTTTTCGGTAAGCTTTCTTAAGCTCTTCATCACTAGCATCGCGTGGAACTCCCAGAATTTCATAGTAATTTCTGCATTTCTTGATCCTAAAAACACAAATCAGAAACATTTTTTGGTATGTCTACGAAGGTCCCTTTTGTACAATTAAATGCAAAATAGTAAATCAATCCTCTTTCCAATCTGTGAGCCCCAAAGCAGAAAGAAAGAAAACTGGTGAACACATTAATGAATCATTCAATTCACTAACAATGTCTTCCTCCCAGTGAGAGCTTAATTCCTTTCAAAGTATTTTTACATCTAATATTTTATTCTTTCTATATCCCTGTAAGTGTAGAACAAGTATACTAATCCTTATATTAAGGCCCAATCTAAGGTCCTCAAAGTTGAACCATAGGACAGCAAAGGCAGAAAAAATACCCTAACCATTTTTTTAAATGTACCTCTATTTTTATGGCTATCTTTTTAAACTTTGTTTTAAAAAGTTATAAAGGCACCCTACCTACCTCCTGAGAAATCTGTATGCAGGTCAAGAAGTAACAGAGCCGGACATGGAACAACAGACTGGTTCCAAATTGGGAAAGGAGTACGTCAAGGTTGTAGATTTGTCACCCTGTTTATTTAACTTATATGCAGATTGTATCATGTTAAATGCCAGGCTGGATGAAGCACAAGCTGGAATCAAGCTTGCCTAGAGAAATATCAATAACCCTTATGGCAGAAAGCAAAGAAGAACTAAACAGCCTATTGATAAAAGTGAAAGAGGAGAGGGAAAAAGTTGGCTTAAAACTCAGCATTCAGAAAACTAAGATCATGGGATCCGGTCACATCACTTCATGGCAAAGAGATGGGGAAACAATGGAAACAGTGACTTTATTTTTGGGGGGGCTCTACAATCACTGCAGATGGTGACTGCAGTCATGAAATTAAAAGATGTTTGCTCCTTGGAAGAAAAGCTATGACCAACCTAGACAGCATATTAAAAAGCAGAAACAACAAAATTCTGTAAAGCAATTAGCCTTCAACAAAAACATAAATTAACAAAAAAGCAGAGACATTTTGCCAACAAAGGTCTGTCTAGTCAAAGCTACAGTTTTTCCAGGAGTCATATATGGATGTGAGAGTTGGACTATAAAGAAAGCTGAGTGCCAAAGAATTGATGCTTTTGAACTGAGGTGTTGGAGAAGACTCTTGAGAGTCTCTTGGACTGCAAGGAGATCAAACCAGTCCATCCTAAAGGAAATCAGTCCTGAATATTCATTGGAAGGACTGATGCTGAAGCTGAAACTCCAATAATTTGGCCACCTGATGCGAAGAACAGACTCATTGGAAAAGACCCAGATGCTGGGAAAGATTGAAGGCATAGGAGAAGGAAAAGACAGAGGATGAAATGGTTGGATGGCATCACCGACTCAATGGACATGAGTTTGAGCAAGCTCTGGGAGTTGGTGATGGACAGGGAAGCCTGGCATGCTGCAGTTCATGGGGTTGCAAAGAGTTGGATATAACTGAGCAACTGAACTGAACCGATGGTAGAAGAAAAATATCCCAAATACTAAACTATATACAGTGAAACAACTTCCTGCTTCCCCATTTTCTGTCCCCTAATCTCCTATGCTAAGAATAACAACAGTTAGAAGTTTTCTGTGGGGATTTCCTTGGTGGCCTACTAGTTAGGATTCTGAGCTTTCACTGCTGTAACCCAGGTTTAATCCCTGGCCAGGGAACTGAGATCCTACAAGATGCATAGCACGGCCGAAAAAAAAAGAAAAGTTTTCTCTGATTCCCATGTACAGAGACAGCACATGTATAGAAACGGCTCCATTTTTTTCTTAATTTTTTTCATATTAATACCTAAATGTAAGCATATTATAATCACCCTTCTATATCTTTTTTTTTAAACAACAATTTATCTTGGGGATTGACTGGTAAGTTACAGAGATGAGAAGTACACAACCCGAGCAGCAGTTCTGAACTTTTTGATATAAGAAGTCTTTTATACTCTTATAAAAAGATATAATTGGATGTTATATAGCCTCTCAAGTGAAAAAGGCAAATATGTGTTTGTATTATTGTGAAGATACTGTGTTTTTTTGATGGGAGGGTGCTGTACCAAGCGGCATGTAGAACTTTCCTGATCAGTGATCAAACCTGCACCCCCTGCAGTGGAAGCAAAGAATCTTAACCACTGGACCACCAGGGAAGTTCACAAAGATGGTTTAAACCTTGCAGACCCCTTTCCAAAATGGTCTTGGGATTCCCAAACCACACCTTTGAGAATGGATGGACTACAGCATGAACTCTGGAGTCAAAATGCCTTGGATGGCATCTGACTTTGCTGTGGACTTAACTCTGTGAATTGTGTTATCTTTTGAAATGGCTAATAATTATATCTATATTTCACAGAGCTGTTATAATTAAGTGTTCATTAAAATGCTTGATAGCATCTGACATGATGTAAATATTGGCTATTGTTAAAAATCTACCACATTCTACAGATGGCCAACAGGCACACAAAAAGATCTCAACATTGCTAATTATTAGAGAAATGCAAATTAAAACTACAATGAGGTATCTATCATCTCACAGTGGTCAGAGTGACCATCATCAAAAAGTCTACAAAATACAAATGCTTGAGTGGGTGTGGAAAAAAGGAAACCCTCCTACGTTCTTGGGAGGAATATGAATTGGTGCAGCCACTGTGGAGAACAGTATGGTGGTCCCTTAAAACAACTAAAAATAGAATATATGATCCTGGACATACATCTAGAAAAGATGAAAACTCTAATTTGAAAAGATACATGCACTCCAGTGTTCATAGGAGCACTCTTTACAATAGCCAGATGAATGGATAAAAAAGATGTGGTGTATAGATATGTGTGTGTGTGTGTGTGTGTGTGTGTGTGTGTGTGTGTGTGTGTGTAGTGGAATATTACCCATAAAAATAATGAAATACAATTTGTAGCAATAAGGATGACCTAGAGATTATCATACTAGGTAAGGTAAGTCAGACAAAGACAAATATCATATGATATCACTTGTATGTGGACTATAAAAAGATGACACAAATGAGTTGATTTACAAAGCAGACTCACTGACACAGAAAAAAAATTTATGACTACCAGAGGGGAAAGCTGTCTAGGTTGGCCTTAACTTTCCTTCCAAGGAGTAAGCATCTTTTAATTTCATGGCTACAATCACCATCTGCAGTGATTTTGGAGCCCCTCAAAATAAAGTCTGCCACTCTTGCCACTGTTTCCCCATCTATTTGCCATGAAGTGATGGGACCGGATGCCATGATCTTAGTTTTCTGAATGTTGAGCTTTAAGCCAACTTTTTCACTCTCCTCTTTCCCTTTCCTCAAGAGGCTCTTTAGTTCTTCACTTTCTGCCATAAGGATGGTGTCATTTGCATATCTGAAGTTATTGATATTTCTCCCAGCAATCTGGATTCCAGGTTGTGCTTCATTCAAGCCCAGCGTTTCTCATGATGTACTCTGCATATAAGTTAAATAAGCAGGTGACAATATATAGCCTTGACGTACTCATTTTCCTATTTGGAACCAGTCTGCTGTTCCATGTCCAGTTCTAACTGTTGCTTCCTGACCTGCATACAGATTTCTCAAGAGGCAGCTCAAGTGGTCTGGTATTCCCATCTCTCAGAATTTTCCACAGTTTGCTGTGATCCACACAGTCAAAGGCTTTGGCATAGGCAATAAAGCAGAAGTAGATATTTTTTTGGAACTCTCTTGCTTTTTCAATGATCGAGCAGATGTTGGCACTTTGATCTCTGATGCCTCTGCCTTTTCTAAAACCAGCTTGAACATCTGGAAGTTCACGGTTCACGAACTGTTGAAGCCTGGCTTGGAGAATTTTGAGCATTACTTTAGCATGTGAGATGAGTGTAATTGTGCAGTAGTTTGAACATTCTTTGGCATTGCCTTTCTTGGGATAGGAATGAAAACTGACCTTTTCTAGTCCTATGGCCACTGTTGAGTTTTCCAAATTTGCTGGCATATTGAGTGAAGCTCTTCACAGCATCATCTAGGTCTGTCTAGTCAAGACTATGGTTTTTCCAGTAGTCATGTATGGATGTGAGACTTGGACTATAAAGAAAGCTGAGCACCGAAGAACTGATGCTTTTGGACTGTGGTGTTGGAGGAGACTTTTGAGAGTCTCTTGGACTGCAAGGAGATCTAACCAGTCCGTCCTAAAACGGTCCTGAGTGTTCATCGGAAGGATTGATGTTGAAGCTGAAACTCCAATACTTTGGCCACCTGATGCAAAGAACTGATTCACTGGAAAATACCCTGATGCTGGGAAAGACTGAAGGTGGGAGAAGAAGGGGATGACAGAGGATGAGATGGTTGGATGGCATCACCAACTTAATGGACACTGGTTTGGGAAAACTCTGGGAGTTGGTGATGGACAGGTAGGCCTGGTGTGCTGCAGTCCATGAGGTCACAAAGAGTCGGACACAACTGAGCAACTGAACTGAACTGAAATGAATTGAGGGGAAAGCAGGGGTGGGGAGTAGGAAGGAAGGGGACAGATTAGGACTTGGGGATTAACAGATACATATGACTTTATATAAAATAATCATTAAGGTCATACTATATATACATAGCACAAGGAACTGTACTCAATATCCTATAATAATCTATAATAGAAAAGAATCTGAAAAAGAACATATATATATATATATATTCAGGTTTACATAACACAATACTTTGCTGCACACTAGAAACTAACACAACATTGTAAATCAACTATACTTTTAAAAAAATCTACCACATTCTTCTAAAGGGTGCATATTCTTGCACTGTTTTGGATGTATGGGCTTCCCAGGTAGTTCAGTGGAAAAAAATCCACCTGTCAATGCAGGAGACTTGGGTTTGATCCCTGAGTCAGGAAGATCCCCTTGAGGAGGAAATGGCACCCTACTCCAGTGTTCTTGCCTGGAAAAATTCCATGGACTGAGAAGCCTGGCAGGCAACAATCCACAGGGTTGCAAAGAGTCAGACACAACTGAGTGACTGAGCATGCATACACGTACATTCCCTACTGATGGACATTTAAAGTACCTCCAGTGTTTTCTATCACAGAAATCAGTCAAGCAGGCAGAGGCTCAGAGCGTTGCTGAAGAGTTCATAATAAGTTAGTAACACAGTCAAGACTATTAATGCAGGGTATGGAATGTCAGTCGGGCCCCTTCCCCAGTAGCTGCTTGTGGGGATCCTATGGATTCCTCACCCTAGTTTCCAATTCCTGATTCCATGGCAAATACTCCCTGCCTCTCTCTCTTCCATCTCTCCCTTATCAGATGCATAATTTGAAAATATTTTCTACTGTTTTGTGGGTTGATTTTTCACCTTCTTGATGGTATCTTTTGAAGTATAAAATTTTTAATTTTGATGAAGTCCAATTTGCCTGTATTTTCTTTTATAACTTGTACTTTGGTTGTCAACACAAAATCACTCCCTAATCCAATGTCATAAAGCTTTACATTTACGTTTTCTTCTAAGAGTTTTATAGTTTTAGCTCTTATATTTAAGTCTTAGAATTAATTTTTTTATTTGTGTAATGGAGTCCAAGTTCATTTTTGCATGTGGATATCCAGTTGTCCCAACAAGAAGACTAGTCTTTCCCCCGTTAAATTGTCTTGGCACTCTTGTCAAAAACTAATTAATCATAAATATAAGGGTTTATCTCAGGAGTGTCAATTCTATTTCATTGATCTAAATGCCTATCCTATGCTAGTGCACACTATCTTCATTCTGAATCTTTGCAGTAGGTTTTGAAATTGGGAAGTATGAGTCTTCCAACTTTGCACTTTTTTCCCAAGACTGTTTTGGCTTCCCTGGTGGCTCAGATGGTAAAGAATCTGCTTGCAATGCAGGAGACACAGGTTCCATCCCTGGGTTGGGAAGATCCTCTGGAGAAGAGAATGGCTACCCACTCCAGTATTCTTGCCTGGATAATCGCATGGACAGAGAATCTTGGTGGGCTATAGTCCATAGGGGTCACAAAGAGTTGGACATGACTGAGTGACTAACACTTGGTTACTCTAGGTCCTTTGCATTTTCATATGAATTTCAGGATCAGGTTGTCAATTTCTGCAAAAAAAAGGTAACTGGGAATTTAATAGGGATTGTGTTGAATCTGTGGATCAATTTGAGGAATATTATCAATATTAAGATTGCTGGAAAAAATATCAATAACCTCAGATATGCAGATGACACCATCCTTATGACAGAAAGTAAAGAAGAACTAAAGAGCCTCTTGACAAAAGTGAAAGAGCAGAGTGAAAAAGTGGCCTAAAACTCAACATTCAGAAAACTAAGATCACAGCATCCAGTCCCATCACTTCATGGCAAATAGATGGGGAAACAATGGAAATAGAGAGATATTTATCTTTTTGGGCTCCAAATCACTGCAGATGGTGACTGCAGCCAAGAAATTATAAGACACTTGCTCCTTAGAAGAAAAGCTACAACCAACCTAGACAGCATATTGAAAAGCAGAGACATTACTTTACCAACAAAGGTCCATATAGTCAAAGCTATGTTTTTTCCACAAGTCATGTATGGATGTGAGAGTTGGACTATAAAGAAAGCTGAGCGCTAAAGAATTGATGCTTTTGAACTGTGGTGTTGGAGAAGACTCTCAGGACTCCCTTGGACTGCAAGGAGATCAAACCAGTCAATCCTAAAGGAAATCAGTCCTGAATACTCATTGAAAGGACTAATGCTGAAGCTGAAACTCCAGTACTTTGGCCACCTGATGTAAAGACCCTGAGGCTGGGAAAGATTGAAGGCAGGAGGAAAAGGGGACGACAGAGGATGAGATGGTTGGATGGAACCAATGACTCGATGGACATGAGCTTGAGCAAGCTCCAGGAGCTGGTGATGGACAGGGAAGCCTGGCATGCTTCAGTCCATGGAGTCATAGAGTTGAACATGACTGAGCAACTGAAGTGAACCAATATTAAGTCTTACAATTCATAAACACAGGCAAACTTCCCATTTATTTAGAAGTTTCTTTAATTTCTTTTAATGAAGTTTGTAGTTTTCAATGTGTGATCTTACATTTGTTAAATTTATTCCTAAGCATTTTATTCTTTTTGATGCTGTTATAAATGAAACTGTTTTCATTTTCAGATTGTTCACTGCTAGTGTATAGAAAAATAATGATTTCCCTATGCGAGTTTTCCCTTATAGGTGCCCCGGGAATAGCCCAATTGTTGCTACTGGTTTTTCCTAAGTTATATACCAAAGACTCCAGAAGGCTTCTCCTTGAAGAGTCAACCAAGAAGGCTTCTCCTTGAAGAGTCAACCAAGTGGTGCCGAGGACCCTGGGGCAGCAGCTGGCTGAAGAAAGTCCGTGACTGTGGGCACCTGTCTCTACCCTCCATGGTTGTGATGCCACCTGGCCATCTCTTGCATGTTGGACAAAGAATGAACCACAAGAGTTTCTTATCATCACTTTCAAATGAGGGTATTTTTCAAAATAGCAGTTACTGCCAGAGGAAGTGAGGGAGGTTTTATTCATTTCCACAGTTTATACTGAACCTTTTGGAATTACTGTTTTTCCCAAATTTTTCTCTGGTGGTGGATGTGTCATTGAGTCAGCCATCCCCCAAAGCCTTAGTACCCCAAGCTGCCAACCAGGAGGGGGTCACTACCCTCCCGGAGCTTCTCTTGGCTCTCTTCTAAAAGTTCCCCAGCAAATAGGATTCTTGCTGGGAAAGGAAGCTTGGTTAAGAAATGTCAAATATGGCTTTATAAATAAAGTCCTGCCCTGTGACGAAGTGGCCACCCTAGCCCAGAGAGATGCTCAGAATTGGATATGGATGAGAATGACCTGCCTGTGCTGACCCTGGTGCTTTGCCCCCACCACCCCGACCCTCTGGTCTCAGCAGATGTCCCTAGATGGGCTGAGCATTTGTGCAATAAGAATATAGATCCTAACAGATCCCCTGAGAAGCCATATTTCTTGATTAGAATTCTGAAATTGTATATCTATAAATATGTTTATTAAGTGAAAAAAGAAAAATAATGATTTTTGTATATTAATCTTTGCTGAAGTCATTTATTAGTTCTAATAGTTTGTGTGTGCATATTCCTTAAAATTTTCTATACTAGACCATAACATATGTGAATAGTTTTATTTCTTTTTCCCAATCTGGCTGGCTTCTTATTTTTCTTGCCTAATTGCCCTGGCTTGAACCTCCAGCACAATGTTGAATAGTAATAGCTAGAGTGAATGTACTTGTCTTATTCCTGTCCTGTTTCTGATCTTGGAGAGCACCAAATTATTCATCATTAAGTATGATGTTAGCTGTGGATTTTTTGTAGATGACCTTTTTCTGGTTGAGGAAGTTCCTTTTCTATTCCTAGTATACTGAATATTGTTATCATAAGAATGCTGGATTTTGTCAAATGCTTTTTCTACACCTATTGAAATGATCATATGACTTTTGTCTTTTATTCTATTAATATGGTGTATTACATTATTTTATTTTCATGTGTTAAAGAACCTTGTACTCCTAGGATAAATCTCACTTGCTCAAGATATATAATCCTTTTTACATGTTTTATATATTGTAGAAATCTGTACCCATCTTGTGATGCTTTCATCTGTTTTTGGTTATAGGGTAATACTGGTCTTATTGAATGACTTGGAAAGTGTTCCCTTCTTTGGTATTATCTATAACAGTTAATGAAAGATTAGTTAGTTCTTCAGACATCTGGTAGAATTCACCAGTTAAGTCATCAGTGCCTGGGCTTTTATTTGTGGGAAATTATATTTATCCATTTCATTTAAGTTCTCTAATTTGTTGGCATGTAATTGTTCACAGTATTCTCTTACATAAGCATTATTTTTGTAAGATTGGTAGTGATATCCCCTATTTCACTTCTGATTTTAGTTATCTGAGTCTTCTCCCTTTTTTGGCTTGGTCAGTCTAGCTAAAAGTTTGTCAGTTTTGTTGATAACCAACAGCTTTTGGTTTTGTTGATCTCTATTGTTTTGCTATCCTCTATTTCATTTATTTTCACTCTATATGATTTCCTTCTGTTTGTTTGAATTTAGTTCTTCTTTTTTTAGATTAGGTTATTGATTTGAGATTTTAGAAAGATAAACATTTATAGCTATAAATTTCCTCCAAGTATTGCTTTAGCTGTATCCTATATGTTTTGGTATGTTGTGTTTTCATTTTCAATCATCTCAAAGTATTTTCTAATTTTCCTTGTGACTTCTTCTGTGACCTATTTGTTGTTTAGGAATATGTTGTTTAATTTTCACATATTTGTGAATTACCCAAATTTCCTTCTGTTGTCAATTTCAAAGAATATACAGTGTTTTATTTTAATCCTTTTACATTTATTAAGGCTTGTTTTGTAGCCTAACATATGGTCTACTCTGGATAATGTTCCATGTATACTTGAGAAGACTGTACATTCTGCTGTTGTTGAGTAGGATGTTGTATAGATATCTGTTATGTCAACCTGGTTTTCCCTGATTCTCTTAAGAGTAGAAGCAGGGCAGTTACTTCAGATTATAGCCTAACATTCCACTTCCATCTAACTTTTGCCTCTGATGCCAAGATGTTATTGTGCTTCAGTGATAATAATAATAATAGCAGTCAATACTTATATAACAGACCATCTGTGCTAGGCACTCTTCATAAAATCACTCATTTAATCCCACCACAGGCTCACCTTTGTACTCCAAGCAGTTGCTCCTCTGTGTAAGTGGAATTCCCCTCACCCTGTCGGGTCTGACTCCATTCATTCTCAGACTTCTTTTCCTTCTGTCCCTTCATGCAGTTACAGCAACCACAGGGGTCATGACTTTCAGGAGGTCTGTCTTCTGGATATTTGTTTCTTCTGACTGCATCAATGTAAGCTGCAAAACAACAGCACTTCCATGAGGGTTCACGCTGACCTGCAAATCAACTTTGCTACTGGCCTTAGCTATCTGGGAGGCTGCTTGTAGGCTAGTGAATGTTTGAGGGCCAGGTTAGTGGTGTCATACTGACTTTTACAGATCCACAACCACACAAAGCAGAAGAAACATCTTCCTTGGGAAAACAATACAGAGAATATAGAAGCAATCATGAAAAATTTTTAATGCCAGAAACATGAAGCATTAAAATGTCCATCATCCCTATAGGCATCAGCCAGCAAATAATCTTGATTTAGGGCCAGTAAAGGCACTCCAGAGGCCTCTGCCCAATACCTTGGATTTAGGGCAGCACCGGGGAAGTCTATTTCTTTGTGGTTCATGGTCAGAAGAGAATTGTTCACAACATTATTTTTTGTTGCAATGCTTTTCACCACTAAGATTTAAAGTAGAGATGAGTTCAATGTTTAAACGGTTATAAAACTAATACGTACAATACATTTGGCTAGATAGATCAAGGAGGTGTATCGGTAAGACCTACTCCTGACCACAAAGAGGTTACTGTTTAAAGGGAGAGGATTTAATTAATCATAATGCCTGTAGAGTGTGAAGAGGGCCATAGCTATACAGTCAAAGAAAGCAGAATGCTCATGTCCTATCTAGAGGATCTGGGTAAGACAAAAAATCCTTTTCTCCTGCTTAACATCTTAGTGACTACCCATTGCTCCATGTCCAGATCTTTTCTCAAGCCTGTCTCTTTAGCTTCAACTCTCACCACAAGCTCCTCTGTACTCTACCTTCTACCACAACAATCTCCCTTCAGATCAGCAATGCCTTGTTTTCTCTGGGCCTTAGCACATGCTGTTCCTTCTGCCTGCAAAACTGTTCTCTAAGCAGGTCTGGCTAGCTCCAGCGCATCCTTCATGTCATCATATGTAACGCTTTCTTCATGAGGCCTCCTCTGAAACCCAGGCCGTGTTGAGTGCCTTAACAGTATGCCTCCCAAAACCTACGACCTTGCTGTGTAGCCCAGGACATTTTGGCCTTCTTTCGTAACTGACTGTTTACCTATCAAACTCCCTCAGTAGACTGAGAGTTCTGTGGGCTCAGGGGACCATGTCTGTCAAATCCATAATGCAGAATACATAATAGGCTTTGGTTCAGTCCTCTTTGCCTGACTGTAGGATGGAATGGTCTGGCCTATCCGTCCCAGTGCTGGATGCAGGGACAAGATGAAACCCAGGTCGAGGGTCGGGCAGCCCAGTTTGGAGGCAAGGATAAGGACCAGGTAAGCGATCTGCAGGATACCGCGTTACCCCGCCCACCCTGGCGCGGGCGGGGCATGATAGCTGCAGGCCCTGGGCGGGGCTGGGGGCCGGAGGCAACAAGTCGTCACAGGTGACTGTGGGTACCAAGCCGGGTCCTCAGCTTGAGCCAACGGTCCTGTATTCCATATCCCGGTCCCCTGTCCTAGACAGTCTCTTACCTCACCAGGAACCCCACTCAGGCCCAGCATCTTCTCATAGGTCTCTGTCCTTCATCTCAGGCCCAGGATCTTAGCCCTTTCAGGTGCCATCAGGAGTCCCATCCCTGATTTGTTCGAGATCCTGCCCTGTCCCACCCTCCGGCCAGGACCTGGTACCTTCAGTCCAGCGCTCCCCGCTGCCCAAAGTCGCTGCCATATCGGTTCCCAGTCAGCAGATCTGCCGAGCCTCCCCCGCGCCGGAGGCTAAAAGAGAAGGGGGGCAAAAAAGCGCGAGGCATGCTGGTCATTGTAGTCCAAGCCATAGGAACTGCGGCTCACTGGACTACAATCCCCGGCCTGCATTGCGCCAGGGCTCGCCGCTGCAGTGGTGGAAAGGGGCGCGACCTTTGGAAGACCTGTGGAAGCGTGTTGCTGCCAGTTGACTGCTTTCTGGCTAGCGGCTCACAGCTGCTACTGTGACAACTGCGGGCAGAGCTTTTCCTCATCTGTAGTATGGGGATAGTGGCTTCCACGCCGCATAACAGCTGGGAAGTTCAAGGAGACGCGATGAGATCCACTTTTGGAAAGACATTTGCAAACTGTAGGCTAGAGGGTGGCATGGTGACTATTTTTAGCCTCAAGGATGTCCTTTTAAAATATACGCTGACGCCTATTCTGTGTAAAAATGTGTGTTTGGTCCAGGACAAGTTTTGGTGATGTTGAACCCAATCCTGGGAATAATCAAAACAATAAAAAGGTGAGAGTTTTATGTGGTTAGAAGGGAGCGTCTCTGGCATAGTTTCATTAGTGTCCAGTAGAAGTTAGGGGTAGAGAAAGAAGAAAAATGCGGGGTTTGGAGCTGGCGTTATATTCCTATCGTTGCTTTTCCTTAGTCTTCATCCATCCCAGGGTGTCTGAAGTCTCCATCAGACATCCATCCCTGAAATCTCCAGGGCCCCTCTGAGACTTCTCTCCTCCACCCCATTCGTTTACTGGGCCCATCCCCCTTTCTGAAGGGCCAGGCCCTAAGAAATGAGTGAAAAAGAAATGAAGAATTATCCCTGCGTTTTCCTCTCAGGTTTGCATGGAGCCTAGTGAAGAATAAAAGCAATTCTTAAGTGTCCTTACTGACTCATCCTTGCAGGTGAGTTAGGATGGCCAAAAATCATGTCTGCAGAAGTGAAACATGATCATGTACATCCCCAAACAAAAAATCACCTGGAATTCACTGAGATCTTACTCAGGAAGACCAAATAAGTTATGGCAGTTATGATATCAAACAGCAGCTACTTAGGTAGTTGGAGTGGAGTGGGGAGATATACAGCCCTAGACACAAATTGAAAGGGTAAATGCCTTCAGTTTTAAGCAATTCCATCCCTTCCCTGCAGTCATGGCCCTGGGATACATGAGCATCAGTGTGTACACAGAAGGCTGGGTCCTGAAGAAGCCACTTGTGCTCTTCAGACAAGGAGTCTGATTAGGGACATCCTTTAGGTGATTAAATATAAAAAGGAAGTTTATTTGGTTTAGGGAGGCTAGATAGACCACTCTAGAAGATGGACAGGGAAAGGTGGAATATGTCTTGAAGTGCAGGGACACTGGACTAGAGTCAAAGATGTCAGAATACCATGAAATCAGAGGTGTCTGGTTGAGAGTGGGGATGCTAGAGCATTATATGGGAGAAATTGGATTGAGAAGAGGTGCTATGAATTATGGGGCTACTTAGGAGTAAGGTCACAGAAAGCTAACCAAACTGATCACAATGACCACAGCCTTGTCTAACTCAATGAAACTTTGAGCCATGCCGTGTAGGGCCACCCAAATTGGACGGGTCATGTTGGAGAGTTCTGACGAAACGTGGTCCACTGGAGAAGAGAATGGCAAACCACTTCAGTATTCTTGCCTGAGAACACCATAAACAGTATGAAAAGGCAAAGAGATAGGACACTGAAAGATGAACTCCCCAGGTTGGTAGGTGCCCAATGTGCTACTGGAGATCAGTGGAGAAATAACCCCAGAAAGAATGAAGAGACGGAGCCAAAGCAAAAACAACACCGAGCTGTGGATATGACTGGTGATGGAAGTAAAGTCCAATGCTCCGAAGAGCAATATTGCATAGGAACCTGGAACGTTAGTTCCATGAATCAAGGCAAACTGGAAGTGGTCAAACAGGAGGCAGCAAGAGTGGACATCAACATTTTAGGAATCAGTGAACTAAAATAGGCTGGAATGGGTGAATTTAATTCAGATGACCATTATATCTACTACTATGGGCAAGAATTCCTTAGAAGAAATGGAGTAGCCATCATAGTCAACGAAAGAGTCTGAAATGCAGTACTTGGATGAAGTCTCAAAAATGACACAATGATCTCTGATTGTTTCCTAGGCAAACCATTCAATATCACAACAAACCAAGTCTATGCCCCAACCAGTAGTGCTGAAGAAGCTGAAGTTGAACAGTTCTATGAAGACCTACAAGACCTTCTAGAACTAACACCCCCCCAAAATGACCTTTTCATTATAGGGGACTGGAATGCAAAAGTAGGAAGTCAAGAGATACCTGGAGTAACAGGCAAGTTTGGCCTTGGAATACAAAATGAAGCAGGTCAAAGACTAACAGAGTTTTGCCAAGAGAATGCACTGGTCATAGCAAACACCCTCTTCCAACAACACAAGAGAAGACTCTACACGTGGACATCACCAGATGGTCAATCCTAAAATCAGATTGATTATCTTCTTTGCAGCCAAAGATAGAGAAGCTCTATACAGTCAGCAAAAACAAGACTGGGAGCTGACTGTGGCTCAGATCATGAACTCCTTATTGCCAAATTCAGACTTAAATTGAAGAAAGAAGGGAAAACCACTATACTATTCAGGTATGACCTAAGTTAAATCCCTTATGATTATACAGTAGAAGTAACAAATACATTCAAGGGATTAGATCTGATAGACAGACTGCCTGAATAACTATAGATGGAGGTTTGTGACATTGTACAAGAGGCAG
Organism: Antilocapra americana; assembly: GCA_007570785.1. Classification (NCBI taxonomy): domain Eukaryota; kingdom Metazoa; phylum Chordata; class Mammalia; order Artiodactyla; family Antilocapridae; genus Antilocapra; species Antilocapra americana. The sequence continues at coordinate 1,146,368 of ML661896.1, read as the reverse complement.
TGATCCAGACCATCCCCAAGAAGAAGAAATGCAGAAAGGCAAAATGGTTGTCTGAGGAGGTCTTACAAATAGCTGAGAAAAGAAGAGAAAGGCAAAACTAAAGGCAAAGGAGAAAAGGAAACATATACTCATTTTAATGCAGATATCCAAAGAATATCAAGGAGAGATAAGAAAGCTTTCCTCAGTGATCAATGCAAAGAAATAGAGAAAAATAATAGAATGGAAAAGACTAGAGATCTCTTCAAGAAAATTAGAGATACCAAAGGAACATTTCATGCAAAGAGGGGCACAATAAAGGACAGAAATGGTACGGACCTAACAGAAGCAAAAGATATTAAGAAGGGGTGGCAAGAATACACAGGAGAACTATACAAAAAAAATCTCCATGACCCAGATAACCACAATGGTGTGATCACTCACCTAGAGCCAGACATCCTGGAATGCGAGGTCGAATGGGCCTTCGGAAGCATCACTATGAACAAAGCTAGTGGAGGTGATGGATTTCCAACGAAGCTATTTCAAATCCTGAAAGATGACGCTGTGAAAGTGCTGCAATCAATATGCCAGCAAATTTGGAAAACTCTGCAGTGGCCCAAGGACTGGAAAAGGTTATTTTTCATTCCAATCTCAAAGAACAGCAATGCCAAAGGATGCTCGAACTACCGCAGAATTTCACTCATCTCACACACTAGTAAAGTAATGCTCAAAATTCTCCAAGCCAGGCTTCAACAATACCTGAACTGTGAACTTCCAGGTGTTCAAGCTGGTTTTAGAAAAGGCAGAGGAACCAGAGATCAAATTGCCAACATCCATTGGATCACAGAAAAAGCAAGAGAGTTCCAAAAAAATATCTACTTCTGCTTTATTGACTATGCCAAAGCCTTTGACTGTGGATCACAACAAACTGTGGAAAATTCTTCAAGAGATGGGAATACCAGACCACCTGAGCTGCTTCTTGAGAAATCTGTATGCAGGTCAGGAAGCAACAGTTAGAACTGGACATGGAACAACAGACTGGTTACAAATTGGTAAAGGAGTATATCAAGGCTGTATATTGTCACTTTGCTTATTTCACTTATATGCAAAGCACATGTGAAATGCCAGTCTGGATGAAACATAAGCTGGAATTAAGATAGCTGGGAGGAATATCATTAACCTCAGATACACAGATGACACCACCCTTATGGCAGAAAGCAAAGAAGAAGCAAAGAGCCTCTTGATGAAAGTGAGAGAGTGAAAAAGTTGACTTAAAGCTCAACATTCAGAAAACTAAGATCATGGCATCTGGTCCCATCAGTTCAGTTCAGGGCAGTTCAGTAGCTCAGTCATGTCCTACTCTTTTCAACAGGCCTCCCTGTCCATCACCAACTCCCTGAGTCTACCCAAACCATGTCCATCAAGTCGGTGATGCCATCCAGCCATTTCATCCTCTGTCGTCCCCTTCTCCTCCTGCCATCAATCTTTCCCACCATCAGGGTCTTTTCCAATGAGTCAGCTCTTCACATCAGGTGGCCAATATATTCCAATTTCAGCTTCAACATCAGTCCTTCCAGTGAACACCAGGACTGATCTCCTTTAGGATGGACTGGTTGGATCTCCTTGTAGTCCAAGGGACTCTCAAGAGTCTTCTCCAACACCACAGTTCAAAAGCATCAATTCTTTGGCGCTCAGCTTTCTTTATAGTCCAACTCTATTAGACTTGTATTAGTCATACACGACTAATGGAAAAACCATAGCCTTGACTAGACAGACCCTTGTTAGCAAAGTAATGTCTCTGGTTTTCAATATGCTATCTATGTTGGTCATAACTTTCCTTCCAAGGAGTAAGCGTCTTTTAATTTCATGTCTGCAATCACCATCTGCAGTGATTTTGGAGCCTAGAAAAATAAAGTCAGCCACTGTTTCCCCAGTTTCCCCATCTATCTGCCATGAAGTGATGGGACCGGATTCCATGATCTTAGTTTTCTGAATGTTGAACTTTAAGCCAACTTTTTCACCCTCCTCTTTCACTTTCATCAAGAGGCTCTTTAGTTATTCTTCACTTTCTGCCATAAGGGTGTTGTCATCTACATATCTAAGGTTATTGATATTTCTCCAATCTTGATTCCAGCTTGTGCTTCATCCAGACCAGCATTTCTCATGATGTACTCTGCACATAAGTTAAATAAGCAGGGTGACAATATACAGCCTTGATGTACTCCTTTTCCTATTTGGAACCATCACTTTGTGACAAATAAATGGGGAACCAATGGAAACAGTGAGAGACTTTATTTTAGGGGGCTCCAAAATCACTGCAGTTGGTGACTGGAGCCATGAAATTAAAAAATGCTTGCTCCTTGGAAGAAAAGCTATGACCAACCTAGACAGCATATTAAAATGCAGAGACATTACTTTGCCAACAAAGGTCCATCTAGTCAAAGCTATGGTTTTTCCATAAATCATGTATGGATGTGAGAGTTGGACTATAAAGAAAGCTGAGTGCTGAATTGATGCTTTTGAACAGTGGTGCTGGAGAAGCCTCTTGAGAGTCTCTTGGACTGCAAGGAGATCAAATCAGTCAATCCTTAAGGACATCAGTCCTGAATTTTCATTGGAAAGGCTGATGCCAAAGCTGAACCTCCAATACTTTGGCCACCTGATTTGAGGAAGTGACTCATTGGAAAAGACCCAGATTCTGGGAAAGATTGAAGGCATAAGGAGAAGGGGACGACAGAGAATGAGATGGTTAGATGACATCACCGACTTGATGGACATGAGTTTGAGTAAGCTCCAGGAGTTTGTGATGGATAGGGAGATCTGGTGTGCTGCAGTCCATGGGATCACAAAGAGTTGGACACTAGTGAGCGACTGAACTGAACTGAACTGAACTAGGAGTAGAGTCCAGGTTCAAGAATGCTGGACAAGATATGGGAAGCTGAGGTCTCTTGGAAATGTCTGGTACCTCAATGACCTTTCCTGTTATCCTCTGTAACCTCCCTTCCTCCACTTCTAGATGGCTCAGTGACTTCTAGATCAGTAAAAAATGGTTTAGCATTGCAACTTTCTCAGCTATTACCATGCAAATATATCCTTCAGCTCATTTACACCTCAATTAACACTTCTGGGTGAATTTTTCTGTGACTATATCACCAGGACTAACTTAGAACTCGAAATCCTCAACATTTAGAACACTTCTGTGCCAGTTTTTGCTCAAGCACGCCAACCACACAACAAAAATAATTCCCACTGTCAAATTCAACCTCTGTTTGGTAAAAGAGGAAACTGTGGGCTTAAAGGGCTCAGGATGGAGGTGCTGGGGAAAGTAACCAGCAGAAAGAGTGAGAGCACCTGGGAAGGAAATAAAGGACAAGAACTTGGCAGTTCTCAAAGAAAGGGAGGTAGGTGCAGAAAGAAGTTCAAAGAGATGAGAAAGGATGTCCACCAATCAAGGGGGAAACTGCTGAGCAAAGCCAAAGAATGTTCCCTAGAAACTTCAATAGAATTGAGTAGTGCTAGCCTGGCTTTGGTAAATTGTGTTCAAGACCTAGTCTAGGAGGCCTGCAGTAACTCTTTATCTGCTAAACCACTTCACCTTGAATCAGCCTCAGATTTCTATCAGTTTCCCTACTTTCAGAAAAATTTGTTGAACTGTAGTGAATTTTTGCTGGTGATACTGAGGTTTGCTGTATGCCCTGTATGATTGAGGTGCTGCCCCATGCAGCCCTGGAAGAAAGATACTGAATAAATCATCCCTCTGTTTGATGGAGCCTGTGCTCCTGAGCTGACTTGTCAGTTGACTGCCTATTGGATGCAAGGAGAAGCAAGGGAAGGACACACAGCAACCAGCCCACCCCTGCCACCTGTTTCTGCTTTGGAGTCTTGGAGTCCTGTGTTAGAATAGGGAGGAAGCTGTCCAGTAAATTGACCACCATCCTGTTGTCTAGACATCAAGGAAGAAATATGGGCTCAGGGAAACTGCAGGGAAAGGCTATACTTGGATTTCCTGTCAGAGGTGGGGTCCTGTATTTATATAAATAGTAGGATTCTCCAGCAGAAACCCCTGTAATATAGCTTGCTAGAGAGTAGAATTCAGCATGAAGTGAATTCATCCTTACCCTCTTCCCAAAGGGTATTTATTTGACAACAGGAAAGTTAACTTGGCTAATGTGGTATTTCAATGTCAATTTTAGGGTAAAGGCTTTCAGTCTCTTGTTGATACCAGTTCACCCCATCTCTCCCACATATAAATTGGTGAGTGTTCCTAACATTAAGTTGTGAGTTATAAGGGAAGCAGGATTAAGCAGAGGGAGAAATTGATATAAGGAGTCCAGGTCTTCACCCCCACTTCCACCCCCATCGACTGGTCATAAGTCAGCTATGAGCCCTCAGCAGCCGCCACTCCCAGCAGTTTAATATCAAGGGTCTTGATCCTGAAGTGGGACCCGGGTAGTGGTACTCCACATTATCTGCTGCAGTTGCCAGCTAGCCCTTTTACTTTCCAAGTGTCTCCACATTTACTATTTCATTTTACCTACCAAGTAGCCTGTGAGATAGACAGGGCTAGGCCGGGATCATTCTTCCACATTGATGCACACTAACACACAGGAAGATCTAAGTCCCAGAGTCACCCAATACTTGTCTCTGGCTCCCACACAGAACAATCTGTGTTCAAAATATTGTGTTCATTTTCTCTTACATCTTGAGTTTACCAAATGTAGAATATAAGAACCACAAAAGATAGGGAAGAACAAGTAGTCTACCCACCTCACTTTAAGACCAAGTAGTCTTCCCACCTCACTTTAAAAGTAAGAAAATAGTTTTGGAGATGGGGATGGTTTCACCCAAATCAAGCTGCAAGTCTATGGCAGAGCCCAGCCTTTTGACTAGATTCTCTGCACTCACAAGCCAGTTTTCATGACCTCTGAAGTACTGGGCATAGTCTACCACATAGAGGCTACAGACATGAGCAGGTTACAGGCCCTGCCCTAAAGGATTTTAGAATCCAGTAGGTTTCTTCAGACCACTTTAATAGTTTTATTGAGACAAGTAGAGTGAAACTTTTTTTTCTAAGCTTTCTCTCTCCTGTTACTTCACAGAGTCTAAATCCAGAAGAAAATAGCATATGGTTGCTTCAGAATGGCTAATTTGTATTTTCCTGTGTTCTAAACTGCCATCAACCAGATGCTTATGGCGCTCCATGCAGACATACCCAGATGACTCTTCTATTGCCTCTCCCCAACCAAGATTCACTTCCAAACCAGTGTCATGGTAGAGATTACTAAGAATACAGATGACTTTCTTTTTCTCATTCTCTTTAAGTGACTTTACAGTGTTTGTGAACCTTCATTCTGTTTCTCGGACACAGAAATCATAGCTGTATGGGGCAAAGGGGGTAGATTTAGGTTTATGAAGTCGTAGATCTATCCTTCCCAGTGCTATTCCCACCGCTAGGATGAAAGTGAATCGCGTCTACCTGGGGCGCGCAGAGGACATTTGCGTTTGTATTATTCGGCTCTTGTCACTGGAGTGTCTGAATCAAAATGCATTGTACCTCTCGTGTTCTCACTCTGCAGACCAACTGGTGACAGTTGGTCTCTGTTTATAGCTCCTTTTCTCTCCCTTCTATTGGAATGGTTAGTCCTCATCACTACTTAATAAATAAAGTAAAACAAGGCAGACCTAATACAATGTTCTCTCTACCTCCCAAGTTTCTCAGACAGCTCCCCACAGGGGTAGAAACTTGTACACGTGCCTTACCTCCAAAAGGAGGCCCCAGAACTGCTAAAACACTCTAAGAAATACTCATAGACCTTAAAAGAAATTAGACTGCAGAACAGAAAATAACTTTAATGCCAAAGAAAAAGGATCAGTTCACTTTATCATTTTCCTTGCTCTGGCTCTGTAGACTCCTCTTTCCTGTGACTTTGAAATGGCAGGGAGGAGCAGGCTGTGTTTCTAGGTTGACTGTCCACATGGGAAAGAGTCTCTCATATTGGCAGCTCTCTCTCAGATCTGGAGGGATGCAATTGTCCTTTCAGTCTGGGAGTAAATGGGAAATAATAATTTATATCTGGTTCATTGCCTGTACTGATGCCATCACCTTCTTCCTTACAGTCACAGGGCAGTTGCGTCATCATCAGATCCATTGGGACCCAAGGTTGCTTTTAAAGAACCTGCAAAATAAATACATAATGAGGATGGGTGAAGTTATTAGCCATGGTGGGATAGGGAAAGAAGAGTCTGGGCCTTGGAGAGTATCTCCTTTCTGGTTAAGGAAATAGAGCCTGAAAGGAAGAGGAAGGAGAAGGAAGAAACCAGGGGAAAAATGCACCTTCTCTGCTGAGGGGCATCCTTTGCTGTTATTCATGTTGATGTTCTTCATCGAGATAAGAGTGATGCTCTCTTTCTCTCCATTGGCTGTGGAACCACTGGGGAAGGAAAGGAACATGGGTTTTAGAGAGAAGGAGCCAGAGGGCATTGGGGGTCAAGGAATTGTTGAGGGTGGGTGTTGAAACTTAGACCTTTGAGAAGCCTTTATTTTGGTGGTAGACCGTCATCAAAAGAATATGTGCTTTGAAGTCCAAAAGACTTGTGTTTAAATCTTAGTTGTATTACCTACTACTTCTGTGACCTGGACCAAATCAAAACCTCTCCTGCATGCTAAGTTGCTTCAGTCGTATCTGACTCTTTGTGACCCTATGGAATGTAGCCCTCGTCCGTGGGATTCTCCAGGCAAGAATGCTGGAGTGGGTTGTCATTTCCTCCTCCAGGGGATCTTCCTGACTCAGGGATCAAACCCACGTCACTCATGTCTCCTGTATTGGTAGGCAGGTTCTTCACCTCTAGCGCCACAACTTCTCCTAAGTCTTAATTTTTTTAATGTGTAAAATGCAGAAATATCTGCCTTGAAGAACTCTAAGGACTTGATATAATATTACAAAATACCTAAGATAATGCTTGGCACATACAAGGTGTTCAGAAAGTTGTTCCTTAAATATGTACCCTCTGTTTAAGGAGCATATGAGAATCTGAGTTCCTTTACTTTTCCTGAAGAGGTTAATAAAGATTTAACCTTGGGGGTAAGGGATTCCTTGAGGGTAAAGTCCATCTCCTCTCACCTGACTGTTTCCTTTCAGTTCCACCCTTATCCTGTCCACCCCCAGGCCTGGCCTCAGTGAGGCTGTCAGGACTGTGTGTGTGTGTGTGTGTGTAAAAAGCAGGAAGCATTGGTTCCCTCTTGGAGTGGAGGAGTAAGAGGTCAGTAGATTATTCTTTCCTTGCACTTCTTACAGTCTTACCTTTCAGAGAGCCCTGAACTCCCAGGTTTCTGGGGATCTGTAAAAACCCAAAGGCACAGGTTGGAGGCCACAGGCTGTAACTCAGAAGCCCAATCGGCTCTTCAAAGCCCACCTAAGTGGACACCCCCACACACACCATTTCCATTTCCCCTGGGTGCTGTTCCTTCCCTCAATTCTGGGCTGGGTGTCAAGCCTAGAGTCTGGCTGTGGGTCCCTCATCAAAGAGAGGTAAAGGGGACCCTGAGATTCAGGGCATGTACCTTCAGACTCCTTGTTCTTCTGACACTTAAACCTTAGACTGACCACGCTGACCAGGACAATCACCACAACCACTAGGATGGCAATGAAGCTGATAACACCTAAACAGGGAAAAGAATGGAGTGAGGGAAAGGCAGAGGAAGGGACAAAAGAGGCAACAGGAGTCCAAATTCCCTTCCCAGCTGAGTGCTGTTTATACAGGTGCAGGGAGCAAAGTGAATTCCCCTTCACTCCCAAATGAATGCGCTGTCAGCCTGTATCCCTGGCCAAAGTGACCTCCACCGCCCACCCCATCCTCTCTCAAGAACATGGAGTCCCGCAGAGTCCAAAAGAGCTGAGTGGAGGGCCAGTGGAGGCTCCTTCCCCACCAGCATCTTCCTCATCAGCCAACCCTCCTGAAACAAATGGGCAAGATTTGAACTTGTGTTCCAAGACTCAGAGTTCAAGTCAGTTCAGGTATGAGCCTCCCCACCGCCACTCCCCACCTTCTCCCTCTCACCAAATGCAGCCACAGTGAGCACCGTCTCTGATGTGGGGCTGGGTGGGACAGTGGAGTCTGCTGTCGTCCTCAAACTCATACTGGGTGATGTGGAAGTAACATGGTGAGAGGTGTCTAGAAAGGAGTAGGGAGGGATGGGGGTATCAGTGGAGGGACTGACTCAGCCTACACGAGAAAGCCAGCCCCCTCCCACTTGCCCCAGGTAGAGGACTGAGGAGAGAACTCCCACAAAAGACACCCTCCCACCCTTCAGAACTGGGAGACATGGGATCATGGGAAGAGCACTGCTGGTTGCTCGTGTTCCTAGGTCCAGAGGACTTCAGAAAGTTCAGGATGCTTCCCCTCATTATACTCTTCCCACCACGCCCATGGGGCCCAGAGGAGGGCTGCAGAGATAGGGAGCCAGACTGGGCTCCTAAAACAAAACACAGGGAGCCATCTGTGTTTTGCCAAATGTTGAACTGGGAGGAAGGAAGGGCACTGGATGTTTGTCCCCAGGCACTGACCTAACAGTGCCAGTCAGGCTGCCAGTTAATGGACACAAGTTTCTGATGCTCTTATAATGCAGTACGGTTGCCCATCTCTGCCCAGCTTCAATACATTTACTGCAGGTCTGATTGCAATTCCACGATTCCATTTTCTTATCATCATCCCCTGCCCCACCAAATAAAGTGGGAAGTATAAAAAAAGTCACAGAGCAGAGGGCTAGGACGAGAGGAAGGGTCAGGGCGCTCTGCTCTGTGACCACAGATAGGACATACCTCTGCTCATGCTGCTGCTGTTCCTGCCACTGCTCGGAACATCAGTGCCTGCACCATAAAACAGAGCCCAGATGGAGGGTACCCACCCACTCCTGGTTTTCTCCCATACTGCCGGGTGAAGGCCAACCTGCCCTGAGAAGCGTGTAGCCCTTTCCCAACCTTTTCATGCCTTCCTTTCCATCATTTTGCATTTTCTTACCCCCCTTACCCCCCACTTATCCCATCTATGCCTTTATCAATCCTGAGTCCAGTCTCCTTTTACCTTCACTGTGACCCATTCCTAGCTCCATTCTCCCCACCCTCACCCCCAGGCTGCTCTAGTTGTCTCCCAAAGCAGGGTACCACTGGTGTGGATCCTGGTGTGAACCCTCACTGTGGGGCAGGACTCTGGGCGCCCTGAACAAGGAAGAAGGAACCTAGTCAGACATGACCCAGTGTTTTTCCACCCCCAGCCCTGGGTACTCACTGAGTCCTGACGTGTGTTTCTGTGACTGGGACCGAGTCAGTCCCGGAGAGGATGGCAAGTGACCAGCCACGGTGCTTGAACTCAGAGTCATGGCTTCCGTGGAGAACTGTGAGGGTGTCTCTGACGCTGCTGCAGGTTAGGAAGCACGTGTGGCCTGCTTAGGGCCTCAGCCAGCATGTGACCAGGGAGGCTCTTTAGTCCCAAACCTGCCTTCAGTTCCTCTGGGCCTTTACCTTTGCAGTGCCGTCTGCCTATGGTATGCCCTACCGCCCTCCACCCACAGCCTCCATCTGACTGACTCCTTTTTGGGCCTCAGCTTCGGAGACCACTCAGTCTGGGATGTCTGGCCCTGCATCTGAAGTGGTTGATGTTGCCTGGATTCCCATAGCACCTTTGGCTTATGCCCATCACGGCCCTTCCCTGCCTTCTAACTATCAATGTGAGGTCCTATTTACTTTTCTGGTCCCCTACTACTCTGTATTGTTCTTTAGAGCAGACTCATGTCTGCCTCATTGTTGGACCTTTTCTGGATGGCATCTATAGCCTGAGCAGCGGGGTACCTGTGGTCCAGGTGCTGGACAGAGGACTTAAGCTGTTGGCCTCTGTGGAAGGACCTGCAAATATAGGCGGAGGGCAGTTGGAGGCTGGGCAGGTTTGGTGATGCCACTACCCTCCCTAGCCCACCCAAGAACCCTTGGGCTCCAAGCAGGTCTAAAGGGCTGGGGAGAGGGCTGGGCAAGGGGCAGGGCTTGGCAACTCAGCAGCCACACTCACTTGTTTCAGGGGAAGTTGGCTCTGTGGTTGAACTTTGACTGCTGAAGGCTCCTGAAACAGATCATCTGAGGCTGAGGGTCCACTGCCTCTGACTGCTCTGTCTCCCTCTCTTCTTCACTAAGCTGGCATTTTCTAGACTTTTCTCCCTACCTCACCCACCACCCACTCATCTATCTCTCTCCACTCTCAAGGCATGTGAGAGATTACTGCAAAATGGGCCTGGAGCTCTTCCTTCCTAAGCAGCCAGACCTGAATGATGGAGTAGGCCCTGTGAGCTGGAAGGTGCGGCCGGCAAGAGAAAGGAGAACATATAGACTAGCTTGGCAAGCTTTCTGCCCAGTGTGCACCCTGGAGAAGAACCCAGGCCTTTTGGCTTCCAGCCGCCTGTGCTAGAAGGCAGACACCCTGGCAGAGGGCTAGAGGATGTGACTCCAGCTTGTGGCGCTGGCTTCCTCTGTGACTCAGTGGCACTGTCACCACTTACTTCATGGTTCAGTGTCCCAAAGTCCTTTCCGGTCTCTTCAACCCCATATGGGTTACATACAAACCTGACACGAGTACAGGGGAAGGTTGTTTCAGATTAGCAATATGTCCGAGGACAGAGGGCCAGTGACAGGCCGTGTCTAGGCAAAGACCCAGAACTCAGGTCTCTCACTGTAGCTCTCACTACAGTGCTGCAGAGGCATTCCTTTTCTGTGAATGCTGTCATCCTGGCCTTGCCCCGAGGGAAGGGGATGAAAAGATGAGGTGAATAAGATGGAGTTAGGGGCTGGGCTTGGTCTGGGCTGTCTCTCTGTCCCTCTAGCTGGAGGTGGGGGCCTACACAGGAAGCAAGTTCTGAGGTACATACTGGAGGCAGGGAAATTCTAGAACGAGCAACCAGTGTACCCTAACAGGTAGAGGCTACTTCGGAAATGGTCAGTGTTAGCCAAACCCAGGGAGGAGGCAATTATCAGGAGGCCCTGGTCACAAGCCCTCGTTCCCTTTTGTGTACGTACATGTGTGTGCCTGTGGGCCTCCACGCAGAGGTCATGTGTTCTGGTGTGCCCATACTGTGTTCCCTGTGTGTGTGGGACCTGAGAGGTCAGGTTGTGTTTGCTCATTTTCCACAATGAAATCATTCCTGAAACCTGTGAACAATGTGAAAGGAAAACATCGTGGGGAAGTGGAGCCGCCCAGCTGGGTTCCCGTCTTCCACTGGCTGGGCAGGGACTGCAGCCACTGGTCTGGCCTCCTGCTCCCTCGGCCCCTCGGCCCCTCGGCCCCTCGTCAACAGGGAAGCACCAGACCTGGAAGTCCAGGGCCTGGGTGAACAGAGGTGGCTAAGGGCCAGGGGCCCGCCCAGCCTGGGGCAGCCTGCTGGTCTGTTTATTTTCTTTAACCACTGCCTTTCTCCATGAGGCTATCACTCAGATGGAGAGAAATTAATTGTTTCCAAGCCCAAGCTTGCCCAAAGCCTGGGCCGTGTTTTGCCAGGTCACTATCTCTCATAGCCCCATTCCCTCCTGGGGTGGGGGTGTCAAGCAGGGAGCTAAAGCTTCTAAGTGCCCCAGCCTAGAGAGAATTCTTTCCAGCTGGAGATGACCCTGGGCGAACACTTTCAATCTGAGGCATGTCCATCGGTTATTAATAGACACCTATCAGGTAGATCAATCTATCAATTATTAATCAAGCATATCTAAGGTACCATCTTAGTTCTGGAAGGTTGTAGCTTTGGTTTTTAGTGCAAAGGCACAGTTCACTGCCTTCTCGCACTTTTCTAGAAGCAAAACTAGTTAGAAGGAGTTTCAAAGTTATAAGCTCCAACTCGCAGTGGCCTGCTCTCTCTTTGTCTCCCATCTCCCCTCCCCTGACCGGAATACTGTGTCAACAGTGGATTCCTCATTGAGGAGAGGAGGGACTTGGGGAGCTTGTGTTCCTACAGGCCGAAGTGCCTCAGACCACTGGGCATGCAGAACTGGAAGAACACTGACCACAGGGATCTCTTACTTTCTTGCATCCTCTCCCTTATCCCTACCTGCTTCATTCCCTTCTAGTCTCTCTCCTTCCCCTCTTCACCACCACCACACCGTGTTCCTCAGCAGCATACCTGAGTAGTTAAAATTATGGATTTTGTAGACTTGGGTTCAAGCCCTGATTCGGTCACTTACTGTCTGACCTGGGCCTCAGTTTTCTCTTCTTTAAAATGCAAGTGATTTGAGTAGCCCACAAGTGGTTGTGATGATAAGAAAATGCACACAAAGCACTTAACAGTGCCTGACAGCTCATGCTCAAGAAATTCTGGACATTTTAGTTTGTGCCCCCTTCTCTTCAATCCTCCAAGTTTCAAGTCTTCCATGAATCTATATCTTCATAGTCAAATCTCTCTGTGAGCCTGAAGATCCTCGAAAGATTCTCCAGTCCAACAAAGAAGACAACAGTGAGCGCTCTGAGATCCTGGGAGGAGCAGTTAGGATGCTCAAGGGTGCTCATGGCTCAGATAGAAAAACTAAGGACATTCCCAGCCCTGGAGCTTGCCTGGGGCAGGATGGCAGGTAGAAAAGCTGGGAGAAGCCTAGGTTTGTGGAAATGTCCCCTCCTGAGTCTCACTTTTTAATTTCTTCCTCTGCCATTTCTGTAGTTTCTACAACCATCTAGACCCCAAGCTCCAGGTCAAGTGTGTGACTCTGTCCTCCCAGCAAGGGATTGGTGGGGGGTGGATAGGATTGGGATGATCGGAGTCTTTGGGCTTTCAGAGACATGTCCGACCTCTCCAGGAGACAGACTGTTGGAGTACTCAGGCCCTCTCACCTACCACCAAGGAAAAACCGTCCTCCCTCCCCTCCCTGTCCAAATACTCTGGAACTTCCTTCTGTTGCTTTGTGCACATGCTCCTAAATCCTCAGGAGAGGGCTTATGGAGGGTGGAGTGGGGGTGGGGAAGGGATGACCAAAGGGAAGTTTCTGCCCTGTGAGTCAGAATCTCCTGGATTTCTCATGATTCCCAGCAACTGCTCCCTAATTAGAAGACCCCTTATGAGCTACCTCACAAGTCATAAGCTACCAGAGCCTGAGATGTGTTGTTCCCAAGTCATTTCTTCTGGGGATTGTTTCATCTGGCCCTTTAGATGAAATGTGTACAGCTTCAGGCAAATAGTTCTTTGTATCTAACCTGAGTCCTCCTTGCTGTGATTTGACAGTAAAGTCAATAATTGGAGATACTAGGTTGTTATTCCTCATATGAAAGAAGAAAAAAGATCACCTGTGAAGCCCAAGGTACAGACTGTTTTGTGGTAGGACAGCCTGGAGGGAGCTTTCCAGCTTGAACCTCACACCAAGACAGTTATTTCCCACATTTCAGGGGGCCAGCCTCCCTGGGGGGCCCAGTTCTCCCTGGAAAGTTTCCCAACAAAGTGTCTGAGAATATCTCTATTTTACCGCTGCCTGGGTATGACCAGCTCCCCAGCCAAGTGCTCTCCTTCATAACAAGGCTTTGGAATTTCCCTCCGGCAGAGTGAAGTCCTAGATGCTGTGTGTGTCCCAAAGGAGGAACAGGCGCCTGGAACTGCTGGCCACCGGGGAGGAACGGCTGAAGGACGGCGGTGGGTGCGTCTTACCTTGGAGCAGGAGGAAGCCCAGGATGGCCCAACGCAGCTGCGTTTCTCTGACGCTCCCCATGTCAGCTGGGTCTGCGACAGGCAGGCAGCCTCTGAGTGGAAGCTCTGTCCATAGTGGAGAAGAGAGAGGGACTGCTGGGGGCGGGGAGGGGGTGGGGGCCGGCTCTCCAGGAGCTTCCTGTCAAAGAATAGAAGGAAACAGATTGGGACTGGCTCCAGGGGCCCTGCTCAGTCAGGCAGCCCAGCTGAGGATGTAAGGCCGAAACAGCAGCGCCTGCGCCCAGGCTCCTCGTGGCCTTGGCTAGGGCCACGTGGTCTCCGCCAGGACCTGGCCCCGCACCCCCTCTCTTCTCCTCTGCAGGGGTCCATCTGTCCCTCCACACACCACCCCTTTCTTGGAGTATCATTCTGTCTCACTGAGCCCTAAAGCTCAGCCCACCGGCTGCCCACCCTCTGTAGACTGAATCCTCTACACACCTCTCCCTCCTCAGGGCTCCAGATCCAGCTGGGACTCCTTGCATCTTTCAGGGAAGCATTACAAAATTCTTCTTATTCTGCATAGAAAAACTAGAGGAACAGGTTCCAAGCATCCCTCCCTCAGCCCTCCCCTCATGTTGGGGTCAGGTGTTCCCTGTGCTCCAGCAGCACCTTGTTCTTAGCATCCAGCCAGCCAGTTGCACTCACTCTGCAGGTCAATTCAGAAACCCAGTGACCAGCAGCTTAAGTGAACTTGGAGGTTGAGTGGGGTCCCTAAACGTCAGTGAGAGAGATAAGGAATCAGGAGGCTTACCTTCGGGATCAGATCACTGGGTGAGAGGAGTTTCTAGGGGGTCTCCTGGTCTCCAGACTAGAATAAAGGGTGGTGGCTGCACAGTGAGGAACAGATTGAGGGATGGCTGGTCCTATAGAGTTAGTTGGGAACCGAAAGTTATCCTTTATAAACTGTTTCCAGAGAGAGGCAAGATTAGTGGGCACTTCCTGTAACTCGGGAGCATTAAAGCACACACATTCACAAATGACGTTATAGACAAATGCAAACAGACATAACAGAATTCATACTTGTAGAAAACAATGAAGCAAAAGCACAAAGAGAAAAGAATGCCTTCACTGGGAACAATAAATACCAAATTCAACAAGATGATTTTCCCTAGGGTGAGAAGGAGGGGAGAGGTAGGGAGTGAAGCTTCCATTTGTAATGTTTTAGTTCTTAAAATTATTTGAAATAAATGTGACAGACTACTGAGATGAACAGAACTGGTGGTTGGGCCAGAGAGACTTAGTATATATAGTCTGCACTTTTCAGTGTGCTTGAGAAATTGCTTAAAAAAAAAAAAAACAACAAAGAATAATGATTTCCGGCAAGTCCTGGGGGGCGGGGGTGGGGTTAGGGCAAGTGTTTGGGATCCAGTGGAGGGGGGATGAGCAGGCAGACTCAAGCTCCTGAAGGGGACATGAAAGGAGGTGCCTAGGAGTAAGATCAAAGCACTGTCAGAGTTGAGGGCTGGGCACAGGGTAGTCCAGATATTCAAGGAAGTGAAAGCGCGGGAGAGAGCGGTGAGGATGTGTGCACAGAGGGTGTGTGCCCTGTAAGCCCCATAGACGTGGCAGCTCCGGGTAGGGACCCAGCTGAGGCAACAGTCTCTCCTTTGCCCGGCTGGCCGCCAGTCCCAGGAAAGCCTTGCACAGCTGAACAATGCATCAGGTAGATTCTCAGCTCACCCCCTTCTGCCAAACTGGTGAGACTCCCCCAATCAAGGGCCCCAAGTCTTGCACCAGCCTATGCTTCCCTTTTCCCCCTGTACATCAGGAACTGCTTCCCCACCCTCTACCCTGGGAGCTCTGTGGCCTGGGCAAGACTTTCAAGCAGGGGAGGGGAGGGAGGTATTAAGCTTTAAAGATGCCACAGGACAGGTACTGGGGATGGGTGGGGTGGAAAATGTGACTCAGGAACTAAAGGGAGTGGGTTTGTCCTGGTCAGCCGTCCCTGGACCCCAATTGCCTACTCATGGGGGTGGCCAGGCTGAGGTTTAGAGTTGGGGAAGGTTTCCACCCCAAGGGCTGCTCCTCATGGTCCAGCTGTGGAAGGGAAGACCAGGGGAAGAGCTTCCTGAGCCTGTGATAACCTTGCCAGTTCTGGGGCCTACAGTTTGGAGATTTGCTACCTTGGTAGTAAACCCCATCACCACCCAATACTTAGCAGGGTAGAGACAGACAGAGGTAGGGATCATGATCCCCAGCTTTAGGCAGAAGAGTGCTGGGACCTTGAAAGAGATAGAGGCTGGTAGGGGGTCTCCTTAATCCATCTTGGACAGAACCAGGAATCCCCGATGAGCATTCACTACCCTATAGCACCCCCCCACAACCTGATTTGGAAGTGGATGTTGTGGGCTGAGCTATAGCTCTTACCTCTCCCAAGCATCTGGGGTTCATGCCTCCTCTTCCTCTCTCCCTCACCTGGAGTACCAGCCCTGTTCCTAGCATGTGGGTGGGGAGTACTGGGAACCTAAGAAGCTGGATACAATGACTCTCTTTTCCCGGGACTGTAAGGAACAGTTGCTCACTGACGCTTGGCCAAGACATGGGAGAGCAGTCCAAATTGTGCTAGGACTCCTGACCCAAGATGTTAGATGTATTTAGGAATTTTTCTGGAGACCTGGGAAGAGAGATCAGTGGGAGGGGAATTGGTGGGGGAAGGAAGGATAAACTATCTATGCTAGGCTGTAATAAAGCTCCTCTCTTTGTCCCTTTCTGAATGACTTTGTCACCTGATCTCTGTTTTGTCCCCTCTGTTTCTGTCTCTCTGTATTTATCTTCACTTCTATCTATCTCTCTCTCTCCTTGTATTTTCCTCATTTTCTCTGTATCCCCTTGTCTCTTTATTTCATTCTATCTATTGCTATGTGTTTATCTCTATGTTTTTCTGTCTCTGCCATCTCTTTCTATTTCTCCCTGTCTTTTCTGTCTCTCTGTCTCTGTCTGTCTGTCTCTCTCTCAGTTCCCTTTGGGTGTCTATCTCTCTCTATCTGGGTCTTTCTCTGTGTGTACATACCCATGTCACCCTCCCCGTCTACTGCTTCCCTCCCAGGCTGGCCACCACCCATGGCTTTCTTCAACTGTCAATGGCTCAGCAGGGCAGGAGCCCCAGAAGCAGCTTCCAGAGGAGCTGGGCGGGGCCTGGGAACCTCGTCCAGGGGTCGGGCTGCCCCTGCTCACCATCATCGTTGCTGTCTTTGTCTTGCTGGCAGTCTGTATCGTGGTGGCGGTCCACTTTGGGCCAAGGCTGCACAAAGGCCATGCCACTCTGGCCACAGAGCCACCATCCCCAAAGCCGGAGGGCGGCATCCACCTCATCCGCTGGCGCATGCTGGACCATCAGGACAGTCACGAAGGCGTCCAGCAGGAACCTCCAGGCCCTGACTCCCACCCTGTGCCAGATGGGCCCAGGTTCAGCATCGATGAAGTCACATTTCTGTAGAAGGGAGACTTTGAAAAGTTGGCCTCAGCTGTGTCAGAACAAGAAACTGGACAGAGTAGTGCATGATAAGTTGCTTCAGTCGTGTCCAACTCTTTGTGACCCTATGGACTTTCACCCACTAGGCTCCTTTGTCCATGGGATCTTCCGGCAAGAATACTGGAGTGGGTTGCCATGCCCTCCACCAGGGGATATTCCCAACCTGGGGAATGAACTTGAGTCTGCCTGTGTCTCCTGAATTGCAGGTGGGTTCTCTACACACTGAGCCACCTGGGAAGCCCGGACAGAGAAGTAGGGCGAAAGCAAACCAGGGCCTGGGCCTCAGAGCTTCAGAAGGGCACACCTGGACTCACTGGAGCAGCCCTCTCAGTAGACTGTTTGTAGAAGAAGCTCTGTGAGGACCAAAATAATAGCAGAAACTTGAGAGCCCTGCCCAGAAACACGCTGCTGTGAGCATTCCCAGTGCCCAAAGCCACCCTAACAAACCTACCCCATCCTCTTCAGGAACCACCAGACCACTGAACCTTCTCCTCTGAGTTCCTACTGCCTTCTCCACTCCTTATCTCCCCTTTTGGTGTCAAAGTGAGTTCAGCTGGGAAGATTCCACCAACCACCCCACCCTTGTGTAAGGATGTCAGAGGTTCCTGGTGGAGACCCTGTCCCCACAGACCCCAGGTCCTGTGAGGGCAACCAGAGAGACCCAAGTCAAAGAACATAGGGGTCAGCCTTCTCTGGGACTCAGGAAAGGAAGGCAGATCTACTGCCCTTCACTAACTGAGCAACATCTCTTTGGCTGTCAGGTCCCCAGCCTTGCCAGCTTCCAAGGGCCCTAAAAACCTGAAACACCACTTCCATGTGTGACGCGCTAAGTTGCTTCAGTCAAGTTCAACTCTTTGCAACCTGATGGACTACAGCTCTCCAGGCTCCTCTGTCCATGGGATTTTCCAGGCAAGAATACTAGAGTGGGTTACCAAGCCCTCCTCCAGGATATCTTCCCAACCCAGGGATCAAACCTGCATCTGTTACGTCTCCTGCATTGGCAGGCAGGTTCTTTACCACTGATGCCACCTAGGAAACCCACTTGTAGATTCCCAAATTGTTTTTTAATCACCTCCGCCATCTTGGGATAAGACTCTATCTCACTTTCCCAGGATTGGGTAGGGGAAATTTTTGGGGGCTTTCATTACCTCCCACTTTCTGTGTGCATAGGCCTGTTGGAACCAGTCTAGACATTTCCCAGATCCAGACCTTCCAGTTGGTAGGAAACCAGGAAAGGAAAAGGAGCACTGTGGAGGTTGGCTCGGAAAAGGAAGGAGTGGAGGTTCCTGCAGAGGGAGGGACGTGGAGGTTGGGAAGATGCAGGAGGCAGGGAAGGCAGAGCTGGCTCTCTGGAAAGGGTTCCCTTCCTTGAACACCCTTGAACTTCACTTGACTTGTGCAGTCAAGAACATGCAGACAGACATTTGTGAAGGGACTTCTGGGTGCTTTACTCTGGGGAACACCTGAGTGCAACAAGTCAACCTTGGGGACTGCCCTCAGAGATACCCCAGCACAATCAAGGACTCTGAGAAATAACAGATGAAGAGGAACAGAGACTAATGTGTGCAGAGGACTGGCCTCCACTGGGATTGGTAAGAGGCAGCTATAATGTTAATTGTTGCTCCTTCTTGTGGGCCCATTATGTGCTGGGCTCCAGGCTCATCTGTAGACCTACAGATATTATAATGTTTACTCCTCATACAGCCTTAGGAAGAGGAGGAGCCACTGTTATCCCCATTTACATCTGGGGGATATCAAGACCCCAGCAGGACCCAGGAACTAAGTGGTAGAGTTGGGACTTGAACCTGGGACTGGCAGACTTCACAGTATGAGCACCATGTTGGGGGCTGGATGGGTAGGTAAAGATCTTGTTGGGCTGATTTTTAGGTGTTGGAGTGACTGATGTGATGTTGGGGGATCCTCAGGGGCAGAATGGCTGGCACAGTGGGGGAGGGGAGGGGACTGTTTATCCTTCACTCCCCTGGCTCTGTCATCCTTGGGGGCAGTGGGTTGCTTCTGACAAACGTGTGTCTATGTGGAGTTTTTCTCCATAGTAATGCTGTACTCAGACATTCATATTGAGCATTTGTGATAAAAACAAAGATAGGAGAGTGGGAATAAGTCTTGGGTGGAATGGATGGAACTGGCAGAAATAGGCTGTCTGGCCTCCCAGATGGGGGTAACTTTGCCCCCACAGTGGTTGCCACCATGGATCAGTTCTAACAATGATGGCACGAAGTGTGGCAGGTGAGTAGCCAGCTGTGTTGTCCAAGGTCTCCAGAGTATATCCCATCACCTCACACAAACTCTCCTCCCCCTTATTCAGGGGAGTCTCATCTGGGGACATTTATTCAGTGGCCCCTGCTTCTTTGAGTAGTCCTTTTGCCCAGGACACAGCTGTGTTTACTCCTTATGGCATCTCTGTGCTGGCTCAGGCCCCTCTCTATCCCCCAAGCCGCCCACTGGAGACAGGGCATCAAAGGGGCAGGCAAAGTGGGATGCTTCCCAGCTCTATGCCCTCAGCTTGACTGGTGGGCTCTGTTTACATTGAAGTGATGGCCACTACCCCATGGCCCTGAACTAGTATGAGGAGGCGTGTAAGGAACTGTGTGCGAGCAGATTTGGACATTGTCGATAGTAAAGGGCAACCGCCAGTATCCGGGTCTGGCCAGGAAAAGATGGAATACTCAAATAAATAACCTGAAGAGCGTTTAAAAAGGGAACTGCTTAAGGACTTCCCTGTTACTCCAGTGGTTAAGACTCTGTTCTTTCACTGCCTGGGGTTCAGGTTCAATCCTGGGTCATTGAACTAAAATCCCACATGCCGTGTGATGTAGCCAAAACAGTTTTTTTTTTTAAATTTATAATTAAAAAATTTTTTTATAAAAATTAAAGGGGAATATTTAGAGAGGGCAGTATAAGGAAACTACAAGTAAGAGTGAGCATTCCAGTTGAGCATCAGTGAGATGCCAGTACCATGGTCAGGCCTGAAGAGGGATGGGGAGGAGGAAGTTAATGAAACCTGGAATTTTATTAACTCCAAGGTTACTGAAACGGTCCTTTAGGTCTAGAGATGAAGAGAGCCCACAGTGACCTTGAAACTCCTGGGAGGGACGTGGGGGAATAAATATCCCAGCTTCACCCCCCTCCTCTCCCTTCTCTCACTGCGGTTTCCCATCGTCTGAATGTGACCAGAAGTCAGAAGGCAAGAGTGCCTGTTGATGCCATCCTAGGACAGAGGAGAGGTGGAGGGTAGGTCTGAGCATCCAGTGGAGGACACCTGGAAGATCCCTTAAGTTTACCTTATTTATAATAAGTAAATATTACCTTATAATAAGTTTACATTTATTTTTTTAAAGATTTTTTCATTTATTTCTTATTATTTTGGCTGTGCTGGGTCTTTGTTGCTGCATGAGGGCTTTGTCTGGTTGTAGTGAGCAGCGGCTATTCTTAGTTGCCATACGTGGGTTTCTCATTGCCATGGCTTCTCTTGTTGCAGAACACAGGCTCTAGGCATGGCCTTCAGTAGTTGTGGCTCCTGGGCTCAATAGATGCAGCTCATGGACTCTAGAGCATGGGCTCAGTAGTTGTGGAGTACAGGCTTAGCTGCTCCGAGGCATGTGGAATCTTTTCACATCAGGGATCGAACTCATGTCCCCTACGTTGGCAGATGGATTCTTAACCTCTGGGCCACCAGGGAAGCCCCTGACCTGGCATTTAGAGTTTGCAGAAAACCCATACAGCCATACTACTCATAACTACCCTGTGAGGTAGTTAGGGCAATGATTATAATCCCATTTTATAGATGAGGACACTGAGGCTCAGAGAGGTGAAACAACTTGCCCAAAGTCACAGGATTCATCTTGAAATGTCAAGTCCAAGGACCTTCTCTGAGAGAGAGGAAATGGTTCTGCTAGGCCTCCTTCTGCTAGCTGCTGAAGAAAGAAATCCTCTCAGAGTCTCAGGGTTGGCTGGGGGCTCACAAAAGGTGACCGGGGCCTCAGAAGACATCTGAGCGGAGCGGGAGGGGCTTTTCCATGCCGCTGATGAGGAGTTCAGGCTCTTGGGATAGTACAGAGGAACGGGGCATCACCGAGGTCTCCATGCTGCCCATGGTAACCTCTCTTTCCTCCTGCCGAAGGTGCTGGAGAATTTCCTGTGACAAGGAGAAGCTGCTTCCCTCTGCAGGTTCTGGAATGAGAGGGAATGTGTAGGGTGGGTGAAGGCCTCACACATGCCCACTCCAGCACACCCAGAGGACTTGCTGGGGGTCTCCTCCAACCCTCCCTCTCCCACCTCCTCCCCACCCTAGCCACTGGGACTAGAGTTTCATGAAATCCTAGAGCTAGCAGTGGTTTTAGAGACAGAATTCTACCCTTCTGCTTTTAGAGATGATACATTAGAGATGAAAGGGACAGAGACCTGCTTAAGGTCACAGAGCAAGGGAGTGACACTGCTGAGGCTGCGATCCTGGTGTCTTGGCTGGAGACTGGGGGCTATCTGCTTCCTCTGGCATCCTAGATGAAGTCAAAGGCCCCTGGAGCCACCCCTTCATGCTCCACCCAGGACCCATAGCCAAAGACCTCAGAAAGCCATTGGGTGTCCCATGGTGGGGAGATAGGACCTTCTCCAGGGGAGAAAGGGGCAGGACTTGAATGCCCTGATCACTCAGGAAGGCCAAGGACTGTTCTATCTCCTGCCAACCCCCTGGGAGGCCCTTGGGGCCCCCAACCCTTCCTGTCCTTCAGCTTGTCACCCCCTTTACCCTGGTAGACAATGAGGCGGCAGTTGTTCTGAGACTCAGGGGCATTTGCCAGGATATCTTCAAGTGTCCGGCAGAAGAGTTTGGCCTGCTCCAGCCGATCCTCCCGGCTAAAGCCAGCTCGGCCATCCTGTGACATGGCAAACAGTGTCTGCAAGGGGGTGGCATATTCTAGGACACAGATGCCTACCTGGAGGAGGTAAACAGAAGAAAAGACTCAGGCAGGGGCCAGGCACACAGACTCTGGACCCCACTGCTCAATCTGTAGGGGTATGGGTGGAATCTGGGAGGTTGCCACCTGATGGGGTTGATGACCTTTGCCTGTGAACCCCACTCTTAAAATCATAGCCAGGGACTGCATTAAATTTACCCTTCCCAGATCCTTTGTCTAGGCTGTCAACTACTTCAGCTGGAAGTCAAGTCCGGGGACTGGACTCTGGGTTCAACTCTGCTTAGGTTCCCCACCCCCTACACGAAATCCTTTAGACATTCTCTGGACCTTCATCTGGGCAGCTTTATGTTCCAGAGCATGGCACACTCAGGGTGAAATCGTCCACTTCCTCCCTGGTTCTCTGAGTCTCAGTGTCCTCTTCTACAGAGCAGGGGTCATAACAGTCCCTACACCACAAAGTGGTGGTGAGGATTCAATGAGGTGGTCAGATGAAGCACCTGGAAAAGCATCTGGCTTGCAGTAAGTGCTCAATAAATGTTACTAGGAATTCCCTCGTGGTCCAGTGGTGAGGACTCCATGCCAGGGTTCAATCCTTGGTCAGAGAACTAATATCTTGCAAGCCTCACGATGCAGTCATAAATAAATAAATAAATATTACTTAATCGTTATCACTCAGAGCCGAATTTTGCCCAGCCCTGGTTCCGATCAGAGAAACTGAGGTACAGGGAAGGGCAGTGAATTTTTATCATGGCTTGGTCAGGGCTCGGAGTTCTGAGTCTCTAGGCCTGACCCCTTCCCAGTGCTACCTGCTCCCCTACACACGCACCCGCTGCCCATTTTCCAGAAGCTCATAGATGCTGTTGGTGTAAACCCGGCCCTTGATGCCGGCACGGTCGGCACTCTGCTGGGGCAGCTCGTGTAGGAAGCGAATGTTGGGGTCAGCCATGCTCAGGTCGTCAGGCACCCCACAGTCCAACGGGAAGAGGATGTGAAGCCGGTGGCTCCCTGCGCCCTGTAGCGTGTTGTTGTGGAACTGATTGTAAATTTGGATCCGGGCCCGGAACCCTAGGGTGGAGAGGCCCAAGAAGTCATTTCCACCAACTCTGTCTCCCAACCAACTCAGGACAGAGACGCAGGTCATTGTTGCCCTCATTGAGTGGGTGCAAGAGCCCTGGGGGACAGTCCACAGGAATTGCCTGGGAGGCCAGGAGGGGCAGAGCATTAGGCAATAATGCTTCACCTACTCCCACCACCCCTTTCTCCCCCTCACTTGACCTTTGTCCAGATTTCTGTTAGCCCCATTCCTTCCCACTACAGCTTTCAGGGCTCTGAGAGGCAGGCAGAGCCCTGGGAATTGCCATGCCCAGCAACCCCAGGTGCACTGAGCCAGGCCTCCAGCCAAAGCCCTGCTGTCTAGCAAAGGCAGCCATGACATGGGGGAGAACCACAAGCCCTGGCCAGCAAGTCAGAAGAATGAGATGTGATTTGTAAGTTTCCAGTGGGGTAGTCATGGGTCCAGGCTCTGGACAGGCCTGTGTTTGAATCCTGCTTCCTTCTCTAGCTAAGGGGTGTGACTTGGGACAAGTCACTTTATCTCTCAGAATAGTGATGTTCTTATCTCCAAAACAGGGGTGATGATTATCCTGTCCTCACAGAAGTGAAAGTGAAAGTTGTTCAGTCGTGTCCTACTCTTTGCAACCCCATGTACTATAGAGTCCATGGAATTTTTCTAGGCCAGAATACTGGAGTGGGTAGCCTTTCCCTTCTCCAGGGGATGTGAATTAAAAGAGAAACTATAAATGAAGGGCATACAGCTTGCAGCAAATACTTACTGAAAGAATTCATGGGTGACTTGGGACAAGTCACTTAATGGATCTAAGCCCCGAATTTCTTCCTGCAAACCAGGCATAATAGTAACAACCTTCAAGCCTATAAGATCACTTTTGGAATTATATGGTTTGTTAGACAGAAAATGCTTTGAAGAAAGCTCAACTCTGCGTTCCGTGATGACCTCGATGGGTAGAGTGGAGGTGGCGTGGGAGGGAGGTCCAAGAGGGAGGGGATATATGTATACACATAGCTGATTCACTTCATTGTACAGCAGACACTAACACAACATTGTAAAGCAATTATACTCCCAGCAGCAATAAATAAATAAAACTTTGAAAAAATAAATGGCAATTGAGAACTCTTGGGGAAAAAAAAAGAAAATGCTTTGAAAAATATAGTGACTTCTGGAAACAAGGTTGCATGTCTTACTGTCTATCTTGTAGGTCTAGAAATGGGGGCATAGAGGACGGCCCACCTGGCAGGATCAGCCGCAGGTATCCAATATAATATGACCAGGCCAGCCCATGAGCCACGTTGAAGTTCCTTTTTTCACAGATTGCAGAGACCTCTGCTGGGGCCAGGCCCTGTGGACAGCAGGGTGGGGCCAGGGGGCCTCCATGAAGGATAACGAGAGTGCTCCTCCCCCAAGATTTCCCAACCTCCTGCCAACTGGCTGCCTTCTCTGCCATTGCTGAACCCAGACCATTCTAGGCTCTAGTCCAAGGACCAGCTTCTAAACTGATCCCACTCCCAGTACTGAGCTCAGAGCAGGTCGTAATAGCCACACCTCCACACAACCAAACCCTCCACCTCCCTGTGTGTGATACCTGGAGGCCCAGGAGGATGTTAAGTGCCTGTGAGAGGCCCAGGAGAGCAAGCATCCAAGTGAAGGGCAGGCCAGCCATGTTTGGGAGGGAGAAGTAGAAATAGCAGGACAGCAGCAGCAGGGCCCCGCAGCGCATGGAGGAGCACAGGCAGGCCCGCACAGCCCTCCAGTAGCTGCCGTGGTACCTGCAGGTGACATGTAAGTTCCAGACCCCAGCCCAGCTCAGCCAGAGAGGGGCAGGAGGTACTTCAGGGAGTCACCTGGAGTGGACATGGCGCAGCTCCTCGGCCAGACTGCAGATCCCCTTGATCAGCAGCCCCATCTGCTGGGAGGCCAGGTGGAGCACCAGCCACTTGAGAGTGTAGTCTGGTGGCTCCCCCAGGGCCCAGAGGGCCACCAGACAGGCACTTAGCAGGACCAAGGCTGCCTTTTGAGCCCTGTGACCCCTGGGCTGTGGGATGGATGGATGCAGGCTGGAGTGAGGCATCTGTGGGTACCAAGAAATCCATGGTTGTGCTCCCATTACTCTCCTACACTTCCAGGACTGAGGCCCTGACTGGGCACATCCCCCAGCTCTCCAGTTCCTGGCGCCCAGCCATACCCAGGAGATGCTCCTGGAGATACCTCTAGGGGACAGGTTGGGCACACAGCATCCCAGAGCTCCAACCCAGAAAGATTTGTTGCAAACAGAGTAGGTGGAGAAAGAAATGCATGCACACATGAGTTGGAGCAAACTCGGGGAGATAGTGAAGGACAGGGAAGCCCAGCATGCCGTAGTCTGTGGGGTCAGACATGACTTAGCAACTGAACAACACCACAGACAAACCTCACCCAACCCCAGTGAGACCACAGGTGTGGTGAAGAAAGAAGACAGCGACTACCCCAGACCCAGACCTGAAAGTGTCCTGTGAGGGACCAGGGTTTCCCTCTCCTCACAGTCCACCCCAGGGAGGACCTTAGGCAGCAAAACTATAAACCACAGTTGAGAGAGTGGAGACACTCACCTCTGCTGCCTCTGCAGGGTCCTCAGCCTTAGAGCTCTGGCTGGCCTGCTCCTGATCTTACCTTCTACCTCTCAGACTGCAGATTGTTTCTGGAAGTCAACAGGGAGAGAAGACCCACCACAGGGGCTCCCAGCAACCAAGGGTGGCCTCTCAGGGTAGAGCCTGAAAAATGAAAGGTTAAAAACAACTGAAGCTTCCTGCACAGCACTCCAGCGCTGGCATCTCACCAGACCACAGCCTCACTGAGCTCGCTGAGAAAGTTATTTCCTGCCTCCCAGGGCGTCCTGGTCAGCCACGCCTACTTTGGGGTGAGGGAGAAAGCTTGAGAAGGCCTCCGTTCCATTGCCCACCCCTCAAACCGAGGGTGTTCAGAAACCCTCTCACACTCCTCACAGTCACAACCCTGAACACCAGCTGTCCCTCAAGCCCCCCAAGTCAAACACACTCTACCAACACCCTCATGAGACTCACATGCCCAGCCAGGCGTACACACTGCACCATGCTGCCCTGCCTGGTGGTTTTATTCTGATTTGCAGATGCAGATCCTCTTTTTCTGAAGACTGTGACATAAGACTAGAGGCGGGGAAAATGAAGTTATTTCCTGTAACAATAGCCTTCTAGTAAAAACCTTAGCAGGAGCCAAAGGGCTGCTGAAGTGTGGGGTTTCAACTCGCCATAGGAAGTATTATAGCAACACCTGTGACTTCCCAGAGAGAACCTGGTGCTTCCACCAAAAAGGCAGTTGCGTGGATAATGATAGTAATAATGATAATAATAACAATAATTAAGTGCTTACTGTGCTCCAGACATTATGCCAAGTTTTACATATACTGTTTCACTTAGTCCACTCAGCCACCCTATCAGGAAGGTATAATACTATTCTCATGAACAATCTGAGCTTCAGTGAGGTGAATTAACTTGCCCCTGTCCCCCCGCTAGTAAAGGAGGGAGTGGGGACACAAATCAGGAGGGTGACTCCAAAACCCAGCTGATTCTTTGCCTTGATTCCCCAGAAAGGGGTGGAAGGACCAGGATCAAATTTCATGCTTGTACTTTTCTGGAGGGTAGAGAGTATTTCTGGCCATTTTCTGGCACACCAGTAAGCTGATCAGATTCGAGAAGGGGGCAGGTTCAGGAGTAGGATTGGGACAGAAGCCACAGAGCAGAAGCAGTCCATATATGCCCAGGCCAGAGAGTACTTGCTTAGACCCTTCCCCACATCCCAACCAGACACAAGAAGACACACCACATTCATAGATGCCACTGGCCTCTTGGGAACAATTCACTTCTGGGAATCCTTCATCAAGAAATAATCAGGGCTTCCCTGGTGGCTCAGTAGTAAAGAATCTGCCTGCTAATGCAGGAGACATGGGTTCGATCCCCAGGTCAAGAAGATCTCACATGCCATGGAACAACTGGGCCCGTGTGCCACAACTAGAGAAAAGCCTGAGCGGCAATGAAGACCCAGCACAGCCAAAAATAAATAATTTTTTTTAAAAAAAGAAATAATCAGACAAAGGCACAAAGATGCCTATTTTCAGATGTTTGTGCAAGTGTTGTTTATACCAGAGAAAAATTAAAAACTAAATGTCTAACAATAGGGGACTGATTAAATCGTGGTTTATCTTAGAATGTTAGGTAGCCACTAAAAATGAAGATGTAATTTTGTATGTTGACTCTTAAATATCTTTAACATTGTGTCTTCCTGGAAAAAAGCAGAGTACAAAGTAGTATAATTGCATTTTTAGAAATACACGTTGTACGAGAAAAGGTCTGGAAGGCTACATGACAGAAAAATGCTAATAATGATTACTCTGTGTAGCAGGACTATGAGTGATTTTTGGTATGTTTTTTCCTTTTAGCCCATCATGTTTTTAAGGTTTCTTTTCCTGACATTGAACATGTATTAGTTGTTTGGAATATGCTGGTGTTAGAGAAGGACCTTTCCTTGCCTCTTCTACTTTCTGGCAGCCCCAGGTGTTACTTGGTTTGCAGCTGTAGCACTTGAGCCTCTGCCTCCATCTTCAAGGATGACGGTGTGTGTGGTGTGTGTCCCTGTCTTCACATGGCACTTCCTCTTCTTATAAGGACACCAGTGTTGTCCATTGGATTAGGGCCCACCCTAAGCACCTCATCTTAACTCAATTGCAGCTACAAAGACATTGTCTCCAAATAAGGTCACATTCATAGGTAGAGGGAATTAAGACTTCAGTCTCTTTTAGGGGACACAGTTCAATCCATAACAAGGTCAGTGCTGGAAGAAGGATTGCTGGAGAATTATTTGGAGTCTTGTGGGTTGTGGCCTGGGCCTCAGGGCATGGGGAGTGTCAACAACTGCATGGATGGGTTTGTCCTCGTTAGCTCTGCTGATGGGCAGAGACCTCAAAGCTCTTCCGAATGGCCATCTGGCATCCAAAGAGGAAGCTGAGGACCACAAAGGGAAGTTAGTCCAAGTTGTAGAAGACACATGGAAGCTGTAACTGGGTTGGAAATAGAAATGAAAGCCGTCTCAGACCAGCACTTCCGGGGTGTCTAGAGGCAAGAAGCAACTACCAGTAAGTGAAGGAGAGGCCCCAGGAGCAAGCAGGCTGTGGAACAGAGTGTTGGCACTCAGAAACACTGACCAGAGGGCAGCAGCCTGTGAGCCTGGCAGTCTGTGACTTGGATCTTCCTTCCCTTTGGCCCAGTTATTTAACTTCTTTGGAGTTTAGCTTCCTCATACCTGAGTAGGGGTAGTAATACTTTTTGTCTATCATAAAATTGTCATGAGAATGAAAAGAAATAATGTGTTTGTAGGCCTGACTTGTAAGTTCTCAGTGATAGCTAACTCTAATCACCATCACCGTCATCATCATAACCATTGAGAATCGCGTTCTTTGAGTTGTCAGCCTCTCTCATCTTGGCCTCTATCCTGGGCTCAAGGAGACAGAGACTTGATGTCTCACCTGTGGGTGGCTCTGAGTCTGACCCCAGCCACCTCTTTGTTGTAACATTATTGTCCCATCATGCAGCTGTCTAGTGTGTCATGGTCTTTCTCGGACAAGACAATATCCTAGTAAATGTGATAGAAAAAGGGGCTGGATGATGCATGACTGGGGCTGGGAGGCACAGCTGATTGAGCTACTGTATCTTCAGAGGATAAATAATGGCCCTACATCTTCCTGGAAGGTGGTATTCATGAGAGTGGTGAAATCTATGGTTGTTTTTTGTTAGTTTTGGGTAACATACCATACAACTTACCTATTTAATGCACAGTTCAATAGTTTTTAATACTTTCACATCACCACAGTCAAATTTAGAACATTTTCATCAACTGAAAAGAAATCTTGTAGATTTCAAGGTTGAATTCTTCCTTCCTTTTGGTTTCTTCTCTCCAAAGTTTGGTCCAGTGATTTGTATAAGCTTTGTGTAGGGTGGTATTTGTGCTGAGTTTTGGTTTTTTTTTTCCCCCTCTTATGTGCAGGGCTGAGCGAGGTGGTAGAGCTCTCATTGTTTGCAGATGACATGATACTATACAGAGAAGATCCTAAAAATACTATCAGAAAATCACTAGAGCTAATCAGTGAGTTTACCAAAGTCGCAGGATACAAAATCAATACACAGAAATCACTTGCATTCCTATATACTAACAATGAAAAATCAGAAAGAGAAATTAAAGAATCAATCCCATTCACCATTGCAACAAAAAGAATAAAGTATCTAGAAATAAACCTACCTAAGGAGACAAAAGAACTGTATACAGAAATAAAAGACACTGATGAAAGAAATCAAAGATGACATAAATGGATGGAGAGATATTCCATGTTCCTGGGTAGGAAGAATCAATATTGTGAAAATGACTACATTACCAAATGCAGTCTACAGATTCAGTGCAATCCCTATCAAATTACCAATGGCATTTTTCACAGAACTAGAACAAAAATTTTCACAATTTATATTGGGACCACCAAAGACCCTGAATAGCCAAAGCAGTCTTGAGAAAGAAGAATGGAGCTGGAGGAATCAACTTCCTGATTTCAGATTATACTACAAAGCTACAGTCATCAAAACAGAATGGTACTGACACAAAAACAGAACTATAGGCCTTATTTTTGACAAAAGAGGCAAAAATATACAATGGGGCAAAGATAATCTCTTCAATAAGTGGTGCTGGGAAAACTGGACAGCTACATGTAAAAAAATGAAATTAGAACACTTACTAACACCATATACAAAGATAAACTCAAAATGGATTAAAGACCTAAATGTAAGACCAGAAACTATAAAACTCTTAAGAGGAAAACGTAGGCTGACCACTTGATGACATAAATCAAAGCTAGATACTCTATGACCCACTTATCTGTCTTTTTGATTATAGCCATTCTCATTTCATTGATATGAAGTGGTATCTTCTGTGGTTTTGATTTACATTTTCCTGATGGTAAATGATGTTGAGCATCTTTTTATGTGTTTATTGCTATTGCATATCTTTTTTGAGAAAGGCCTATTTATATTTTTTGTCCATTTTTAGTTGAGTATTTTTCTTTTTACTATTATTTAATAATTTGTTATTGTGATAATCATAGGAGTTTTTTGTGTATTCTAGATACAAGTCCTTTATCAGATAAATGCTTTGCAAAATTTTTCTCCTATTCTTTAGGTTGTTTTCTCACTTTCCTCATGGTGTCCTTTAAAAAACAAATGTTATTAATTTTTATAAAATCTAATTTAGCTTTTAGTGTGTTGCTTGTCCTTTTGGTGCTATATCTAAGGAGCTATTGCCTAATCAAGGTCACAGTGATTTGTATATATGTTTTCTCCTAAGAGTTTAATTATTTTGGCTTTTACATTTATATCTTTGGTCCATTTTGAATCTTTTTACATGTGATGTGAGTTAGGGATTCATGTTTTTCTTCATATAGATACCAGTTGTCCCAGCACCATTTGTCAAAAACTAGCCTTTCTCCATTGACACAAATTGTTTTGTCAGTTGCCAAAAATCAACTGACTCTAAATGTGAATTCTACTTATGAATTCTCAATTCTTTTCCATTGATCTATGTATCTATTTTTATCCTAGTCCACACCATCTTGGTTACTGTAGCTTGTAGTAAGCTTTGAAATTAGAAAATGTGAGTCCTCCAACTTTGCTCTTCCTTTTCAAGATTGTTTTGGCTATTTGGATTGCTTCATTTCCCATAAAAATTTTGGGGTCAGCTTGTCAATTTCTGTAGGGAAGTCAACTGGGATTTTGACAGGTATCGCATTTATTCTATAGATCAGTTTGGGTAATATCATCATGTTAACATTATCAAGCCCTTGAACATGCGATGTCTTCTCATTTATTCAGGTCTTTTAAAATTCCTTTTAGTGATGTTTTATATTGTATACAGTAGAAGTTTTGCACTTATTCAGTATTTAACTCTTCTTTGGAATTTTTAAATTGTGGTAAATGTGTATAACACAAAATTTGCCTCTTTAATCATTTTTTAAAATTTATTTTTGTTACTTTTATCACTCAGTTGTGTCCAACTCTTTGCAACCCCTTGGATTGCAGCATGCCAGTCTTCCCTGTCCATCACCAACTCCCGGAGCTTGCTCAAACTCATGTCCGTTGAGCTGATGAGGCCATCCCACCAGCTCATAATTTTGTTTATTTATTTAGCTGCACTGGGTTTTTGTTGCTGTGCACAGGCTTTCTTCAGTTGTACACAGCGAGGGTACTCTTGGTTGCAGTGCACTGGCTTCTTGTTGTGGTGGCTTCTCTTGCTGTGGAGCACAGGCTCCAGGGCACTCAGCCTCAGCAGTTGTGGCGTATGGGCTTAGTTGCTCTGCAGCATATGGAATCTTCCTGGACCAAGGATTGAACCTATGTCTCATGCATTGGCAAGCGGATTTTTATCCACACTACCAATGAAAGATTGTTCTTGAGCCATGAAACACACTGGGATTCTTGGCCTCTGGAGGAGAGGAATTCAATCTGGGGCCAGTGATGAGGCTTGATCACTCAGAGCTTTTGTGTAATAAAGTTTTATTAAAATATAAAAGAGGTAGAGAAAGCTTCTGACATAGACATCAGAAGGGGGCAGAAAGAGTGCCCCCCTGCTAGCCTTTACCAGTGTATTATATACTTATCAGCAAGCTGTTAATTAGAGAAAGGAGATGTCTCAAAACTCAGAGTGGCACCAGGCCCCTCACCCACATCATGCATTTTGAGATAACGTTGGAACCAGATGAGTCATCCCGGGCCATAAAATGATTGACATGAATCCTGAAGAACGGCATATTTCTAAGTAAATATACAGTTTCATTAATATAGATTAGGAGAGCAATGTACGAGTAAAGCATACAGGTTTGTTGAGCTTATCAGTTTTGGGTCTTAAGCAGAACCACTTGAAGAGAGACAGAGCATAGGGTAAATACATAGCTCTTTAACATAGCTTACGACAAACATTTACATAAGAAAAATGTTAGCTCAAGGTTTAGTTCAGGTGGAGCCAGTTGTCATGCAACACAGAATTTTAAGAGAAACCTCTTTTTAAATTTGTGTAGAGAAGGGAGAAAATCTAACACTTGCTTGTTTCCTCCTGCCGCTTAAGAGAGAAATAAAAAATGTCTGACACTTGCAGAAATAAAAAATGTCTCCATTTGGAGACCCCTGGCCTTCCTGCCTGTAACCCTCACACCACCAAGGAAGTCCTAGAATTCACTTGTTTATTTACTCTTGGCTGGGCTGCATCTTCATTGCTGCACTCAGGCTTTCCCTAGCTGCAGAGAGAAGGGATTGCTCTCTAGTTTCAGTGCTTGGACTTCTCATTGCAGTGGCTCCTCATGCTGCGAAGCACAGGCTCTAGGGCTTGTGGGCTTTAGTATTTATGGCCTAAAGGCTTAGTTGCTTTGAGGCATGTGGGATCTTCCTGAACCAGAGAGTGAATCCATGTCCCCCGCATTGGCAGATGGATTCTTAACCACTGGACCACTGGGGAAGTCTACACTTTAACCATTTTAGGTGTACGATTCAGGTGTAGTAATTACATTCACAGTGTTGTACAATAGTCACCACTATCTGCTTCCAAAGTTTTTCACCATCCCAGACAGAAGCTCTATACTTACTAAGCAGTAACTCTTGACTTTTCCCTCCCTTCAGTCTCTGGTAATCTACTTTTTTGTCTCTATGAATTTGCCTGCTGGTGGTGGTTTAGTCGCTAAGTCCTATCTGACTCTTGCAACCTCATGGACTGTAACCCTCCAGGCTCCTCTGTCTATGGGATTTGCTGGACAAGATTGCTGGAGTGGGTTGCCACTTCCTTCTCCATGAATTTGCCTACCCTCTATATTTTATATAAGTTAAATCATATGCTATTTGTCCTTGGTGTCTGGCTTATTCCACTTAACATAATGTTTTTAAGGTTCATCCACATAGTGGTATCATGTATCAGAACGTCATTCCTTTTTATGAAGGCAAATTTCAGGGAGGGGAGCTAAGTGACTGACAGCAAGTAAGAGAGGGAGACTCACTTTTAACTGTATTCCTTTTCATGACTGAATAATATTCCACATTTATTTATTAATGAACACATGGGTTGTTTCCACATTTTGACTACAGTGAATGATGCTGCTATGAATATTTACACATAAGTATCTGTTTGAGTTCCTGTTTTCAATTTTTTCGGCATGGAAAATGGAATTGTTAGGTCATACAGTAATTCTATGTTTAATGTTTTGAGGAACCCTCAAATTATTTTCTATTTTATTCTTTTTCATGTAATTGTAAATGAAATAGTTTTCACAATTTTATTAGATATCCAGTCTTATAACTTGCCTTTTTTAAGATGAGGGATCATTTCATAGACATATTTGTGGATCAATAAAGATAAAATTTTATCATAATTTTTGGTGTATACCTAGCACTCCATGGTATAGAATTATGAATCACCATTTAATCAGTGACCTATTTGGGGACATATCAGTTCAGTTCAGACACTCAGTTGTGTCTGACTCTTTGCAACCCCATGGACTGCAGCATGCCAGGCCTCCCTGTCCATTGCCAACTCCCGGAGCTTGCTCAGACTCACATCCATCCAGTCAGTGATGATATCCAACCATTTCATCCTCTATCTTCCCCTTCTCCTCCTGCCTTCAGTCTTTCCCAGAATCAGGGTCTTCTCAAATGAGTCAGTTCTTCGCATCAGGTGTCCAAAGTATTGGAGTTTTAGCTTCAGCATCAGTCCGTCCTATGAATATTCAGGATTGATTTCCTTTAGGATGGACTGGTTGGATCTCCTTGCTGTCCAAGGGACTCTCAAGAGTCTTCTCCAACACAACAGCATCAATTCTTTAGCACTCAGCTTTCTTTATGGTCCAACTTTCACATCCATACATGACCACTGGAAAAACCACAGCTTTGTCTAGACAGACCTTTGTCGATAAAGTAATGTCTCTGCTTTTTAATATGCGTCTAGGTTGGTCATAGTTTTTCTTCCAGGGAGCAAGCATCTCTTAATTTCATAGCTGCAGTCACCATTTGCAGTGATTTTGGAGCCCAAGAAAATTAAGTCTCTCACTGTTTCCATTGTGTCCCCATTTATCTGCCATGAAGTATTGGGACTGGATGCCATGATTTTTGTTTTTGAATGTTGAGTTTTAAGGCAACTTTTTCACTCTCTTCTTTCACTTTCATCAAGAGGCTCTTTGCTTCTTCTTCACTTTCTGCCTTAAGAGTGGTGTCACCTGCATATCTGAAGTTATTGATATTTCTCTCTATAATCTTGATTTCAGTTTGTTCTTCATCCAGTGCCTCATTTCACATGATGTACTCTGCATATAAGTTAAATAAACAGGGTGACAATATACAGCCTTGATGTACTCCTTTCCCAATTTTGAACCAGTCTGTTGTTCCATGTCCAGTTCTAACTGTTGTCTCTTGACCTGCGTACAAATTTCTCAGGAGGCAGGTCAGGTGGTCTGGTATTCCCATCTCTTAAAGAGTTTTCCACAGTTTGTTGTGATCCACACAATCAAAGGCTTTAGCATAGTTAATGAAGCAGATGTTTTTCTGGAACTCCCTTTTTGATGATCCAACAGATGTTGGCAATTTGATCTCTGGTTCCTCTGCCTTTTCTAAAACCAGATTGAACATCTGGAAATTCTTAGTTCACGTACTGTTGAAGCCTTGCTTGGAGAATTTTGAGCATTACTTTACTGGCATGTGAGATAAGTGAAATTGTGAGGTAGTTTGAGCATTTTTGGCATTGCCTTTCTTTGAGATTGGAATGAAAACTGACCTTTTCCAGTCTTGTGGCCATTGCTGAGTTTTCCAAATTTGCTGGCATATTGAGTGCAGCACTTTCACAGCGTCATCTTTCAGGATTTGAAATAGCTTCGTTGGAATTCCATCACCTCCACTAGCTTTGTTCATAGTGATGCTTCCTAAGGCCCAGGTGACTTCACATTCCAGGATGTCTGGCTCTAGGTGAGTGATCACACCATCATGGTTATCTGGGTCATGAGGATCTTTTTTGTATAGTTCTTCTGTGTATTCTTGCCACCTCTTTTTAATATCCCCTGCTTCTGTTAGGTCCATACCGTTTCTGTCCTTTATTGTGCCCATTTTGCATAAAATGTTCCCTTGGTATCTCTAATTTTCTTGAAGAGATCTCTAGTCTTTCCCATCTTATTGTTTTCCTCTATTTCTTTGCATTGGTCACTGAGGAAGGCTTTCTTATCTCTCCTTCATATTCTTTGGAACTATGCATTCAGATCTTTCCTTTTCTCCTTTGCTTTTTTCTTCTCCTCTTTTCTCAGCTATTTGTAGGGCCTTCTCAGACAATCATTTTGCCTTTTTGTATTTCTTCTTCTTGGGGATGGTTTTGATCACCACCTCTGATACAATGTTACTAACCTCCATCTATAGTTTTTTAGGCACTCTGTCTATCAGATCTAATCCCTTGAATATATTTGTCATTTCCACTGTATAATCGTAAGGGATTTGATTTATGTCATACCTGACTGATCTAGTGGTTTTCCCTTCTTTCTTCAATTTAAGTCTGAATTTGGCAATGAGGAGTTCATGATCTGAGCCACAGTCAGCTCCCAGTCTTGTTTGCTGACTGTATAGAGCTTCTCCATCTTCGGCTGCAAAGAAAATAATCAATCTGATTTTGGTATTGACCATCTGGTGATGTTCATGTGTAGAGTCTTCTCTTATGCAGTTAGAAGAAGGTGTTTGTTATGACCGGTGCGTTCTCTTGGCAAAACTCTGTTAGTCTTTGACCTGCTTCATTTTGTACTCCAAGGCCAAACTTGCCTGTTACTCCAGGTATCTCTTGACTTCCTACTTTTGCATTCTACTCTTCTATGAAGAAAAGGACATCTCTTTTGGTGCTAGTTTTAGAAGGTCTTGCAGGTCTTCATAGAACTGTCAGCTTCTTTGACATTTGTCGTTGGGGCATAGACTTGGATTACTGTGATACTGAATGGTTTGCCTTGGAAACGAAGAGGGATCATTCTGTTATTTTTGAGATTGCTCCCAAGTACTGCATTTCAGACTCTTTTGTTGACTATGATGGCTACTCCATTTTTTGTAAGGGATTCTTTTGCCCCCAGTAGTAGATATAATGGTCATCTGAGTTAAATTCACTCATTCCATTCCATTTTAGTTCACTGATTTCAAAAATGTCAATGTTCACTCTTGCCATCTCCTGTTTGACCACTTCCAATTTGCCTTGATTCATGGCCCTAACATTCTAGATTCCTATGCAATATTGTTCTTTACAGTATCAAACTTTACTTCCAACACTAGTCATATCCACAACTGGATGTTATTTTTGCTTTGGCTCAGCCTCTTCATTCCTTCTGGAGCTATTTTTCCACTCTTTTCCAGTAGCATATTATAGGGCACCTACCAACCTGGAGAGTTCATCTTTCAGTGTCATGTCTTTTTGCCTTTTCATACTGTTCATAGGGTTCTCAAGGCAAGAATCAGTCAGTCAGTTCAGTCACTCAGTCGTGTCTGACTCTTTGTGACCCCATGGACTGCAGCATGCCAGGCTTCCCTGTCTATTACCCACTCCTGGAGCTTACTCAAACTCATGTCCATTTAGTCAGTGATGCCATCCAACCATCAAGGCTAGAATACTGAAGTGGTTTGTATTCCCTTTTTCAGTGGACCATGTTTTGTCAGAACTCTCCACCATGACCTGTCTGTCTTGGGTGGCCCTACACGGTATAGCTCATAGTTTTGTTGAGTTAAACAAGGCTGTGATCCAAGTGATCAGTTTGGTTAGTTTTTTTTGTAATTGTTGTTTCCATTCTGTCTGCCCTCTGATGGATAAGGATATGCTTGTGGAAGCTTCCTGATGGGAGGGACTGGCTGTAAGGGAATCTAGGCTTTGCTCTGATGGGTGGGGCCATGCTCAATAAATCTTAAATCCAATTTTCTGTTGATCCATGGGGCTGTGTTCCCTTCCTGTAGTTTAGCCTGAGGCCAAACTATGGTAGGGTTATGGCAGTAATGGTGACCTTCTTTAAAAGGACTTATGCCAGGACTGTTGTATTCAGTGCCCCTAACTCCATGGCAAGCCATTGTCAACCCATGCCTCTGCCAGAGACTCCTAAACACTCATAAGCAAGTCTGGCTCAGTCTCTTGTGGGGTCACTGCTCCTTTCTCCTGGATCCTGGTGAGCACTAGGTGTTTTGTTTGTTCCCTCCAAGAGTCTGTTTACCTAGTCCTTTGGAGGTTCTGTAATTAAATCTCACTGGCCTTCAAAGTCAAATTCCCTGGGGGTTCTCAGTCTCTTTGCTGGATCCCCAGGTTGGGTCATCTGTTGTGTGCCCTAGAACTTTCACAACAGCGCCAAAACTTCTTTGGTATAGTTGTTCTTTTAAGTATTTCTCTGCAATAAGCAACTCTGCATATGTATACCCATGGAGGAGTCATGTCAATGTATGGCAAAACCAACACAATAAAGTAAAGAAAATTAAAAAAAAAAGCAACTCTGTAGTAAGCATAGGAAGGTACATCTTTGTGTACTTTTCTGATTATTAGGAGAGATTCTTAGAAGTGGGATTGCTGGATCAAAGATTATGCCTATTTTTCAGGCTTCTGATGGATATTACCAAAAAGCTCACTAGATGTATGCTGTTTGTTTTGGAAGCCACCACAAGAAAATAGGAAACAACTCAAAGTTTCAACACCAGGGGATCAGTTAAAATAATGACAGTGCGTGGTCAGCAGCCACAACAAATTATAACGTTGCAGAAGAATTACTGACACTGAAAGACACTTATAGTCATTTTAAAGTCACAGGACTAGTTACAAAATAGTCCATATTAAATAAATTTGGCTACTTCCATTCAATGAAATACTCTGCAACTCTTAAAAATGAGGTAGTTCCCTATGTACTGATATGGAATGTCTGAGTACTGTAGAATGAGATCAAAGAGTAAGTTGCAGAGCAGTGAGCGTGGAAACAGAAGGATAGATATGTATCTATCTGATCCTCCCTGGTGGCTCAGACGGTGAAGAATCTGCCTGCAATGCAGGAGACCTAGTTTCAATCCCTGGGTTTGGAAGATTCCCCGGAGAAGGGCATGGCAACCCACTCTAGTATTCTTTCCTGGAGAATCTCCATGGAAGGAGTAGCCTAGTGAGCTACAGTCCATGGGGTTGCAAAGAGTTGGATATGACTGAGCAACTAAGCACAAAGCACAGCACAAGTGTGTGTCTGTGATATGCCAGAATCGGGTGAAGGCAAATTTCCGGGAGGGAAGCTAAGTGGCTGAGAGCAAGTAAGAGAGGGAGACTCACTTTTAACTGCATATGCTTTTATACCTTTAAATTTCTATAGTGTGAGTTATTACCTGTTCATGGAGAAGGCAATGGCACCTGACTCCAGTACTCTCGTCTGGAAAATCCCATGGATGGAGGAGCCTGGTGGGCTGCCGTCTATGGGGTCTCACGGAGTCGGACACGACTGAAGGGACTTAGCAGCAGCAGCAGCAGCAGCAGCATTACCTGTTCAAACATTACATCAGATAGGAATTAACCCCAGAATGAACATTATGACACCCATTTTTATTTTTTAAGGCTGATGTACATATGTGCATGAGAAACATTCTGGTCGTAAATACAACAAAATGTTCATAGTAGTCATTTGGGGAGGGAATTTGGGGTATCTGGAGGCTTTAAAAAAATCCACAAATTCTTTCATATTCTTGCCTTCAAAAAGTGAAATGGAATTCCCCTCCTCAGTATACGATTAACTAGATCATAAAAGGCATTGTTACTTCTTCCTTGTTCTCTTTCTTGGATCACTTGCTCTGGGAACAGTCAGCAGCTGTGTCAAAAGCCTGTGCTCTAGAGCCCACATGCCATAACTACTGAGCAACAGCTAGAGAGTAGCCCCTGCTCGCTGTAACTAGAGAAACCTCATGTAGAGCAACTGTGTGCCACAATGAAGACCCAGCACAGCCAAAAGAAAAAGTTTGATACTGAATGGCGCTGAAGTTGCTCACCCTTTGCCATACCACAGGGAGATCTCAGGAAGTCTTCCCAGCCACCAGACTGGGTGAAAACCTTGCCTCCTGCTCCATGTCAGACCAAACATCCTCTATCTGGCCTTGTGCAAGGTTTATCATTTCTGTTGGTTTGGTTGCTGGTGTCTTGGACAGACAACAAGCCATGGGAGGACAGGTCTCAATTTGGCTTGTTCTTTGCTGTGGCCCTGAGGTCTGTCACACAGCAAATTCTCTGTATACAGACATTAATAATGAACAAACAAACTCAAGAGACCTGAGCAATCTCTTCAAATGCCTGAAGTGCTGTATACAGTCAAAGAGCTCTCTTCTTCTGGCCTATAGAAGGCAAAACAAGGACAAAGTGATTGTCAAGTTTTGGTTCTAAGTCAGGAAGGATCTTCTAATAATAAAGGCTGCCTGTGTTACTGACCCCAGTTCTTGGACTCTTTAATCAATAGTTATTGATAAGAGGCCAAAGGAGAAATGCAGGCAAAGCTTTACTGGGACCGATGCTGCAGCAGGAGGGAGTGAAAACAAGTAATGGGTTGTCTTGCTTGCTCTCCTCATTTGGGGTGGGGGAGGGTGTGTGTGGGGGTAATGGATGGGAATAGAGGGGTAAGAGGGAATGAGGAAGGGGAAGGTGGGGTAGTGGGAAGGTGGGGAGGCAACTGATCCCTTAAATAAAGTGAAGGTATGGGCAAGTTTGTGGATCAAGCCAGAGGGATGGCTTAGGTTGAGGGTCCCCAACCTCTAGGATCTAATGCCTGATAATCTGAGGTAGAGCTCATATAATAATAATAGAA
The DNA here is from genome assembly GCA_007570785.1 of Antilocapra americana. NCBI lineage: Eukaryota > Metazoa > Chordata > Mammalia > Artiodactyla > Antilocapridae > Antilocapra > Antilocapra americana. The sequence goes on along the minus strand of ML661896.1, from coordinate 1,106,333 downwards.
ATGAAGTGCACAATAAATGTAATGTGCTTGAATCATTCCAAAGCCATCCCCCATCTCCGGTCCTAGAAATGTTATCTTCCACAAAACCGGTCCCTGGTGCCAAAAAGGTTGGGGCCCACTGGCTTAGGTGGTCTGCCCACCCCCTGGGTGGCTCCGTGTGCAGGGATCATTCACAGCACCCTGCTTTCGCTCCCTAAACCCCGGAAGTGGCAGTTGGATTTTGGTCTTTTTGTATCTCGTTCACAGTTTGCCCCAGCTGCATGTGCACACAGTTATTTTCAGTTCCTTATAGTTTCTTGATATTCTGTTGCTCAAGGAGGAGTTTGTCCAGGTACGAGAACTGCAGTAAAGGGTCCCAGATCCCAGCCTGTCTCACCTGCAAAGTGGTAATTGGTGGTCACCAAAAGAGTTTACAAGAAGTTTGGTGGGCTTGCTGTGAAGGATGGGCTGTAGAGAGAATTCCAGACTGAACAGAAGTTATGAGTTCCCCATATCCCAAGCAAGCTGGGCTGCTGGGGAAATCATGAGGGTGTTTTCTGGTGGGGGAGGGACAAGGAAGTGGATTATTTTTGCACTTGAGGAACTTGCTTCTGATCCTGGCTGGCTGAGCAGAGCTGGATGTTTTCACTGATTCACACTTCCCCATCCCAGCCCCATTTTCCTTCTCAGGCCTGAGGGAGGCTGTGTGGTTGGCACTGGTGACACCTGGTGGCCAACTGGACTAGGACAAAAGCAATCCCACCATCTACCTGTCCTGTTCATCTGCTTCATAGCTGTCCTATACAGTGCTTGGACTGGAGGAGGCCCTGGCTTTTGAGGAATTAATGGATGAGTGGATGGATGAATGAACACAGACAGTAAAGAGGAAGAAGAGATACTGTCTCTCTCTGATCCGGAGATCTAAGCAGGTGGACCAGCCTGGACTACAGGAGGGGGCCAGACAGTTCATCTGCTCAGGGAAGTACAGACAAAATGATCTCTGCTCTCTCTTTTGCCTCCCTCCTCTGTGCCTGTCCTGTGTCCTAGGGGAACCTATGAGGTAGGGGAAGGGTCTATTTCAGGAAAAGGCTAAAGTTAATTATTAATAAAAGTTGCTCCTGCATCCAAGCTTAATTGTCCTATGAAGCTATGAATAGAAACCCATGGGCTGATTTGGAAGTTACCGAATAAAGCTCCTTTCAGGGCAAGGACAATGAGGCCCAGAAAGGTCAGGAACCTGCTTAAGGTCCCACAGCCAGAATGTAGCAGGGTCAGGACTCCCAGGTCCAATTCCTTAGGTAAAATCATAGCATTTGACCACCTAACATAGAAACACAGAGGAAAGGAACAGTTGGTATGGAACCTAGTGGAGCAATTACAAGAAGCACCTTAGCCTGGCAAGCAGGGCTTTCCCATCACCTTATGACACCCCCCCACCCAGCGCATGTCTTTCCTTTCAACTGAAGAAATGAGTGTGCATCACCTCCCAACCCACCCAGAGCCTTCCTCTCAACCACTCTGCTTTATATCCATTCCTTCCACTGTATGGATGGGCTTAACCTCTCTGAGCCTCAGTTTCCTAATCTGCAAAGGGATTGTTTGAGGTGTGACAGAGGCTATTAGCCAAATACTTAGAACAATGTTTGGCACAGGGTAAGCATTCAATGGGCTTCCCAGGTGGCGTCAGTAGTAAAGAACTCTCCTGCCAATGCAGATTAGACTTAACACATGTGGGTTTGATCCCTGGGTTAGGGACAAACCTGGTTGGGTTTGTCCCCTGGAGGAGGGCATGGCAACCCACTCCAGTATTCTTGCCTTGAGAATCCCATGGACAGAGGAGCCTGGCAGGCTGCAGTCCATAGGGTCGCACAGAGTCAGACACGACTGAAGCTACTTGGCATGCACGCACGCAAGTGTTCAATAAGAATGACAGCTGTTATTATTGTTGTAGTTAAGACCCAGTTCAAGACCTTCCCAGAACTAGATGGAGACATCCTTGAGCACAGAGGGCAGAATACCTTGATTCTGTGTCCAGAGAAGCCCCAGGACACAGAGAAGACCTCTATTTGGCTCTAGAGGGCATCTGCTGACTGGTTGTTCTTAGCGCCTTCTCTACGTGCTGCTGTTGGAGCCTGGCTTTGCAGTTTTCATTCCTTAAAGCTCTAATGAGTCACTTGTTTGGACTGGGTTTGAGATTTTTCTGATGGATCAAAAAGCCAAGAGAGACAAAGTGCTGCTGGATTACCAAGATGCCATCCCCAGCTCCCCTGGGTGGCACAGGGGTACGGGGGACTCAAAACCCCCGGAAGAGCAAGGGTTGGTCCTTAAGGCCACAGAGAAGAAAGCTGATCCACAAACATAGGTTCTCCTTGGCATCCTTGGGAGGTGGTTGTGCCCTTAATCAGACCCCTCTGAGTAGCAGCTTGAGAGGAACTGGAAGGACCCCTACTTCCTAACCCCTGGATAATTCCACTTCTCCATCCTCAGGGCCAGTTTATTCTTGGCTACTCTTCTCTCTTCCTGCACCATGCCAGATCCTTGAGCTTAGAAAATGCCTAGATATTCATTTATTTGGGATTCAGGAAGAATTTATTGAGTCCCTTCTCTCTGCCAGGCACTTTACTATAGGAGGTTACATTCTGGTTGGTGATTGGGGGTGGGGACAGACAAAGAAGCAGACAAAGAAGCAGACAGGCAAAATTCCACTTAATAAGTGTTATTTTAGGAGTAAGCCTAGGGCAGGAAGGAGGTGACCTTTAATTTAAACTCAGTATGAAGGAAGTGGAGGAGGTATAGTCACCAGGCAAGAGGAACCTGTGTACAGCCCGGGAGGAAAGAGAGCCTTAGCTTCTTCTTCTTCTTCTTTTTTTTTTTTTTTTTAAGATTTTTATTTTTGCTGTGGACCATTTTATTTATTTATTTATTTTTATTTATCTTTGTCTCAAACTTTATTCTTAGGCTTCTTCAGCTTCATTAGCTGCAAAGAATGAATTGTATATAAGCAAAAACTGAAAAGAGCTGCAGTGTCCAGGGGCTTAGGCTTAAAAATATTAGAGATCTAGATTTTATCAGATCCATAAACAGAATTTTAAAAAGCAGTCATAATATAAAATAGCAGCTCCCAGTAACTTCTTCAAGATTTATCTTCTTCAGAAGTTAACTCAATTCAGTTTGCTTCATTCTTGGAAGCCTCATCAAAATTCTCCACAAGATCTGGAACTTCATCATCATCATCCTCTCCAGTGGCAAGTGGTGCTTTCCCATCCACAGACTGTTTGGGCAGAGCTTCAGCCAGTCTCCTTAAATTGGTCAAACTGTCGGCACCACGTTGGTTTAAGATGCTGGGGAGCATTTCTGTCAGTTGCTTTGTCTCAGCGTGGCCTGTAATGGTGAAAGTGTTTGCTGCCAGAGTTGCCTGAACTTTAGGGTTGTTAAAGTGGATCACTGTTCCTTGATTTGTGAACATATTCACCTCTTCAATACCAGAGATATTGTTTACCCCTAACTTCTTTAAAGAGAACTGAAGTTTTTTGTCATCTGCTGTGGCTGTTCTATGAACCACCTTCTTCTTTCTGCGAGCAGTTCCTTTCCCACCAATGCGCACTTGTGCCTGCAGTTTGGCTAGTTTCTCTTGGTTCATGATAGTTTCTTTCATCTTGTTGGAGTGGAAATGGGGCCGCGTGGGGGACTAGGATTGGCGCTCAGGTGGTCTCTGGCAGACCAGCTGAGGTTGAGCGAACATACGCGGGGACGCAAGATGGCACTGTGAACCATTTTAAAAGGTTTTGTTGAATTTGTTATAAGAGTCCTAGCTTTTGGAGGAGCTGCAAGAAGTAGGTTTCAATCATGGGAGGCTTACTAGACGTGGGTGCAAGTCTCAGGAATTCTGATTTGGTGGACTTGGGGCTGGGGATCCAGAATCTTCACATTTAACAAGCTCCACTAGTGATTCTGAAGTAGGTGGGATTATGGCTCAGCATGTGAAGGAGACATTGTGAAAGATGGGCTGGAGATCGCAGGGACCAGGCTGTGAAAGGCTGATGGGTCAGCCCAGTGAGGTTAGTCTTTATACCAAAGGAATAAGAAGGCCACTGAAGAGCTTTCATCTAGGGAACAACAAGAATCTCTACAAAGATCCCTCCTCCAGCTGCAGTGTAAAAAGAGGACAGGACTGCTGGCTGATGTGACCTTCCAGCCTTGAGTGGGTGTTGGCCTGAATTGAGAAAAAGGCAGTGGGGCCAGAGAAGTGGCTGAATTTGGGAGAAGAGAGGGGCGGGCAGAAGCATCCACAGGACCTGGTAATGCACTGACTGTGAGATAAGGGAAATGAGGTGGCCAGAGGGCAAGGAAATGGGTGGTGAGGGGCCAAAACCTGGTACAGGAAGTCTGAGGAGTGTGAGGAATCCGTAAAACCCAGTTCCCATGATGAATTTATGATAAACCTCTCTGTCCAAGGCTTTATCCCCTTTCTTGTTCCATCCCTGTCCCCCTTAGGATTGAGGACTATCAGAGAAAAGGGAAGACGGAAACTAAGCAGGACCCTGTGAGGCCTTCCCAGGTACAAGCCCCCGTTTCTTGTTTGGCCTTCCCTGAGTTCCAAAGAGCAGACTCAAGCAGTTATGACTAGAGTAATGAGTCCGAAGGGATACAGACAAAAATGTGAGTTGTTCTGCAGAAACTCAGATCCCCACTCAGTGGAGGATGATGATGACATTCTGCCCACAAGCATGTAGACTCCCGACTGATTGGAACCAGAAGGCTAATGATTGAGATTCCTGAAGCATCACCTGTTACCTCACCACCAGCCATTCAGAAAAATGTCTAGGAGCTGATTATACTCCCTGTGACCTTTACCCCTTCTTGTTATCTTTTAAAACCCTTGCCTGAAAGCTACTGGAGTGTTTGGGCCTTTTGAGTACTAGCCATCGGGTTCTCCTTGCTTGGTGCCCTGCAGGAAACACTGTAATGTCCCTCACCGAAATCAAGTATCAGTAGATTGGCTTTGCTGCATTTCAAGTAAAAAAAGACCTGAGCTGGGTAACAAAGGGATTCAGTGTGGAATCTGAGGGGTCAGAGAGGTCAGATCATAGTGTCAATGCCTGGTGCCTAAAGGTAGGGAAGGTACAACCCCTCAGGAACCCCAGAGTCGAAGAAACCACACAGCCTGGTACATCTCTCATCCACAGTAGGACAGAGACCACCAGAGGGGCTTGGCCCACACCTGGGTCCATACCCTTCCTCCATCCCTCTGGTGACCCGCCCCAGCAGCTGCCATTCCTGGCACACTTCCGTCTGGTCCCCTCATGGGGCTTGGTTGCCAAGGGCCCGGGCTCTGCTAGATGGCCCTGCTCCAAGCATCCCTTGGCCCCTCCTGCTTCTTGGCTGGCACTGGGAAAGGATCAGGAAGGCGGGCCGCTTGCTTCTGCTATAGCACCCCTTTTGTGGCTGATTTGGGCCTTCCCTGAAGACATGGCCAACCCATCAGAATGGGTCCACTGACTGGCTGGCTCTGGCTCTCATCTCTGTACTTTGGCCCAGATAATGTGTGCTTTTGCATGAGTCAACCAGGTGTGCAAAACTGGGCATCATCCTTGAAAAGGTTTTCATCCTCACTCCCACGTCCAGGCAATCATGGAGTCCAGGGGTTCATTCTGTCTCTCAGTCATCTCCAGGACTCTTCACTAATCACTGCCCTTTCTCAGGTCTGCTAGCATGACAATTAAAGGAATAGATTCCAGGATCAGCACCTTGCTATGACTTGAGGAAACAATCTTCCCATACCCTAGTTTCCCTTAAAATCATATGGAAATAATACTAGTTCATAAGATTGTTGGTAAGACTAAATGAGATAAACTCTTCGTTACAAAGCAAGTGGTCAATAATGTCAGCTATTTAACATATCTCTTTGTGTTTCTGGTATATACACACTAGCCCAAGCTCTTCAATGACTTCCGACTGCCCTCAGGATCCCATGCAAACCTTTAGCTTGGCCTGTAAGGGCCTTTCAGTCTCATTTCCTGTCACTTCCCATCCTTTGGCTTTATCATAGATTGCTCTGTGCCTTGGCCTATAGATTCTTTCCCATTTTTCCTACCTGCTAAGACTCTCTTTGCCATCTGATGGTGGTGGTTTAGTCACTAAGTCGTGTCTGACTCGTGCGATCCCATGGACTGTAGCCAGCCAGTCTCCTCTGTCCATGGGATTTCCCAGGCAAGAATACTAGAGTGGGTTGCCATTCCTTTCTCCAGGGGATCTTCCCAACCCAGGGATTAAACCTGGGTCTCTTGCATTGCAGGTAGATTCTTTACTGACTGAGCCATCAGGAAAATCTCAGATGCCATCTGAGACTCATCTCAAAAGCCTGCCTGTCACATACTCTACAATGACCCCAGAGCTCTAACATGCCTGAAACTGGAAGTGTTAGTCCCTCAGTCTTGTCCAGCTCTTAGTGACTTCATGGATTGTAGCTCACCAGGTTTCTCTGTCCATGGAATTCTCCAGGCAAGAATACTGGAGTGGGTAGCCATTCCCTTCTCCAGAGGATTGTCCACTCAAGGATCAAACTGCATTGCAGTTCAGATTCTTTACCATCTGAGTTCATCTACTGAACAAAGGACAGTGAAGGACGAGAGCTGGAGAAATGGCAGGAAGATAACATGGGAGGGGCTGGAACCTCTGGAGGAGGTAGCTCAGCCCTTGGTGTACCAGGGAACAAGGGACCCATTTTGTGGAAGTGGGCTTCTAGGAAACTTGTCTTGGAGATCTATCTGCATAAGAATTAAAAGGCATCAATTATCCATATCAGAGAAAGAGAGGGGACTCCCAGCCCCCTATTGGCACTGCCAGGATCATGTCTGACTCTCCAGGTCATCAGAGATACAACTGCTAACACCAAAGAGTATCAAAAGGGAGACTACCAAAATTCTTGGGTGTTCTTTCTTGCTACTGTTTTTCTTTTGACCCAAAAGTTTAAACCTGCTGGAGCTTCTTACTCTGGGGTTTATTGGGCCATGGGAGGCAAGAATACATCAGAGGGTAAATACAAAGCCAGTCAAAGGCCATTAACTCCCATCTCTACCCAAGTTTTTCCAAATATGGGCTTTTCTCCCTTTACTATAGGATTAATACATGCTAATTTGCAAATAAATCAGAAAGCACAGATAAGCACAGCAAGAAATATTTAATATAGTATTTTATCATTTTCTTCAAAACTATGAAAAGTTAAATAAAAGACATTCTAAACATTTATTTCTGTCACTACAACCTGCTGCTGCACAATTTGTAATGGCTGTAGCTGGGAACGGGGTGGGGGGGGTGAGAGCATATGCCTGCATGTGTGTGCCCCAGAAAAGATGGAGGGGTGGCTGAACTGGAAGGGATCGCTTTGTGACCCCAGAAGAGTTTTAAATAATTGGAGGGACAGTGATAGATGATGGAGGGTATTGAAAATACCAGTGGGTGTCCTGGAGGTGAGAGAGGGGCCTGGAAAATAATTCCTGGTAAGAGGAGGTCAGGGGAAGCTGAAGCACTGGAGAAGGAAGAGGACTGACAGGTTTGGAAGTGCAGCCTGCAGGGAGGTGGCACATACTGGTTTCAGAATCCCAGCAGGACTTTAGACGCCAATCTAGCCCTTTGGTTGCCATAATTTTGAACTGTTAAGGACCTTCTGCCTTCTTTTCTTTGTCTGTAATAGTATCTTCTTCCCAGAATAGTTGTGAGGGATTTGGTACCTATTAAGCACTCAATCAATGCTAGCTGTTACTATTACCAAGTGCTAAAGATATGGTCCCTTCTGTGCTCCAGCTCAGTAACAAGTGGCCACTATTTTGTATTACTGGTCCACCACTGGAGGGAGAGGGATCAAAGGAGGCCTGAGCATCTTGAATGTGAAAGCCCCTCAAGAAGCTCCAAGGCCAGAAAGGCCTTTATGATGATTATTAAGCAATAGGCAGGGTCCCAATCCTAAACCTAGCTCCATCACCCACCCCCTCTTTCTTTGGAAGGGGTCAATAGTCCCCCTAGGGCTTTGTCAGGCTAAGTTTAAAGACCAGGTTGGGGACTTCTCTGGTGGTCTTGTGGTTAAGGCTCTGAGCTCCCATTTTAGGATCCCTGGCTGGGGAACTAAGATCCCACATGCCACACAGCATGGCAAAAATAAATAAAGATCCAGGTGGAACTAGGTGAAAGCCACACGCAGAATCTGGGCCAGGTGGGAATGTTCTCCTCTCCCCACACCAGCAGATAGCATGTCATCTCCAGATATAGGTGTGGGCAAAGAAAGAGTGGGAGGTGCTGCTGTGAGCACCGCCCCCTCTCATGCCTTCTTCTCTCCCCAAGGGTGTTTGCCAGACTGTGCCTGGAACCAGAGGGAAGTGTAAGTTACAGAGGGTCTTAAAAATAACCTTCCCTTGCTACAGAACTCAAGTGAAGGAGCTGAATCAGCAGTAGGAGGGAAGTGATTAGACTCCAGAGGGATTTTATTTACTTACTGACAGCAATGTAAGAGAGCTACTTACGTGTATGTGTGTGAGTCGCTCAGTCCTGTCTGACTCTTTGCAACCCCATGGACTGTAGCCCCCCAGGCTCCTCTGTCCATGGTATTCTCCAGGCAAGAATACTGGAGTGGGTAGTCATTTCCTTCTCCAGAGGATCTTCCTGACCCAAGGATCAAACCCAGGTCTCCTGCATTGTGGGCAGATTCTTTACCATCTGAACTACCAAGGAAGCCAGAGCTACTTACAGAGAGGTTAGAAACCTTCTGTCAGAGACCTGTAAGAATAATATTAACTACCTAGTTAGGTGCCTGGTGCCTGGCACATGAATTCACCAGATTCTGCATCAATCCCATTGGGTCAGTGCTATTATTATCCCCAGATGAAGAAACTGTGTTCAGATTTAGGGAAGCCACTGGTGCAATATTATTCAGCAAAGTAAATGGCAGTGGGGGCAAAACCTCCATCCGGTGGGTAACTCTGCCTCTCGGACACACACTTTCAAGGAGGGACTGGGTGGGCCCACTTTTAGAGCCTTCCTCAAGGCCTCTCAAGGATTCTCATTTGTAGTGTCTGGTAACTCCCATAAAGCTGTGTCACCTTCTTACAAATGAATGTGGATGCTGTTTGTCACTGGCTACTATCAGTGGGGGCTTCCAGTGAGTTACAAATGCCATTGTAACTGGCTACCATCAGTGGGGTGCTCAAAAGCCATCTGGCAGAAGTCCCTAGTGTCCTCGCTGCAGGGCCAGAGGCTTTATTCAAAAAGGGAGCCATCTTGTGTGGGGTTCTCATCTGCAGGGTAGGAGGTAAGAAGGCAGGAACTACACAAGCATGCCCTTCATTTTTTTTTTTTTTTTGAAGATTTATTTATTTATTTAATTTTATTTTTTGAATGCATGCTGGGTCTTCATTGCTGCATGCTGGCTTTCTCTAGTTTCAGTGAGTGGAGTTACTCTTCATTGCGGTGTGCAGGCTTCTCATTGCAGTGGCTTCTCTTGTTGGGTAGCACAGGCTCTAGGCACCCAGCTTTCAGTAGCAGTGGCTTCTCTTGTTGGGTAGCACAGGCTCTAGGCACCCAGCTTTCAGTAGTTGCATCAGGCAGTCTCAGTAACTGCGGCTCACAGGCTTAGTTTCTCCTCAGCACATGGGATCTTCCTGGACCAGGGAATGAACCGGTGTCCATTGCCTTGCAAGGCAGATTCTTAGCCACTGGACCATCAGGAAAGCCTCATTCTTTTCTTTTTTTCAATTGAAGTATAGGTGATTTACAATGTTTCAGGTATATAGCAAAGTGATTCAGTTACTCTTTTTCAGATTCTTTACCATTATAGGTACAAGATGTAGTTCCCTGGGCTATAAAGTAGGTCCTTGTAGTTTATCTATTTTACACATAGTAGTGTATACCTGCTAATGCCAAATTCCTAATTTATCCCTCTCCGCATGTACCATTTGAAACTGTAAGTTTGTTTTCTATGTCTATGAGTTTATGTCTGTTTTATAAATAAGTTCACTTTAATCATTTTTTGATTCCACATGTAAGTGATTTCTATGATATTTGCTTTTCTCTGTCTGACTTACTTAGTATGATAATCTCTGGTCCAGCCGTGTCACTGCAAATGGCATTATTTCATTATTTTTATGGCTGAGTAATATTCCATTGTATATACATCACATCCCCTTTATCCATTCATTCAACCTGAAGGACATTCCGGTTGCTTCCATGTCCTGGCTATTGTAAATAGTACTGCTGTGAACAATGGGGTGTATCTTTTCAGATTAGAGCTTCTGGCTTTTCTGGGTATATGTCTGGGAGTAGGATTGCTGACTCATATGATAACTCTTTCTCTCTCTCTCGTTTTTTTTTCAGTTTTTCAAGGAATCTCCACGCTGTTTTCCATAGCGGCTGTACCAATGTAATTGCCACCAACAGTGTAGGAGGAGTCATTCATTCTTGATTTTGTAATTTTCACGCTTGGGATTCCCATCTGTCTACAAACACATTTTTACAAATGAAGACACAAGCTTGAGAGATAGAGACATGCAGGTGTCCAAGCATAAAATACAAGTGGCCAAAAAACATACAAAAAGGTATACCTAACCCATTTGTGATGAGGGATGTCATTGGGTGTAGGGAAACATGTGGTCTTATTTATTAATACTGTTGGTAGAGAATGTAAATCTTATGGCCTCTTTAGCAAATAATCTGGCAATGCCTACTGAAAATTTAAATTTGCGTATCCTTTCATCCAGTAATAATACATCTAGGATTTATCCTACAAATGTGTCAAGAAAAATTAACCTTAATTTTCAATAGGGGGTTAATTAAATTACCTATGATAGCATCCTTATTATGAAAGATTCTACGGTCTTTAAAAAGAAAAGTATATTTTAATGTAACATGTTAAGATGTCCCTAATATGTTGACATGTAAAACAGCAAGTTGAGGCAAAAAAATAGTATGCTTCTCTTTATGGAAAGAAAACACATAATTAAAAAAGTTATTTGAGTAATTAAAAAATAATTTTATTGGAGCTCCATTTTCACCCAGTTTCCTGGGTTACAGGGGATGTCTTCCCTATAATTGGCACATACTAAGCACTTAATAAATATGAGCTGAGGAGTTTCCCTGGTGGCTCACTGGTAAAGAATCTGCCTGTCAATGCAGGAAACATGGGTTCCATCTCTGGTCTGAGAGGATGCCACATGCCATAGAGCAACTAATCCTGTGTCCCTGCACCACAACTATGGAGCCTGTGCTCTAGAGCCTGGGAACCACAACTACTGAGCCCATGTGCCTCAATTACTGAAGCGTGTGCCCTAGAGCCTGTGCTCTGCCACAAGGGAAGCCACTGAAATGAGATACCTGCTTACCTCAACTAGAGAGTGGCCTGCACAGCAACAAAGACAAAAAACAGCCAAAAAGAAATACTTAAATAAATAAAATTATTTAAAAGAAACATGAGCTGTTATTATAGCACCACAGTCCTTTTCAGAGTGTCATCCTCAGGGCACTCTTCTTCCCTTTACATTCAAATATTCAGCCTCTGGCCCCAGTTAGGGACTCAGTCTGTCAGGGCCAACCACCACACAGAGAGAGCTTCCAGCAGAAGCCCTAGATACGGCAGAGCAGAGATAAGCCATCTACACTCTACCCTGTTTGAGTTTCTGACCTGGGAAATCCCTGAGCATACTAAATTATTACTTCACTGAATTTTGGGGTAATTTGTTACATGGTTACAGTAACTTTAAACACTCCTTTACTAGGATGCGAGCTCTGTGAGGATTGGGGCTTTATCTCCTTTACATCCTGGTGCCCAGTGTTCATAGCATAGGAGCTAGCACAAAATAGCTGCCCCATGAACACTTGTTGAAAGAGAGAATGTATCTTTCTCATTATTCTCTATAAAATAACTCATACAATTTGTCCTAAGGAGTTAAGGGCTGAAGTGCTCCTTTGCAAGAGGTTTATATTTTAGAAGGAAAATTTTGATTCCCAGGAGTAAACCTTAAGGTGGAGATTCTGGGGCTGAGGGAGGGTGTACCAAGGAGACCCCACACACATACACACGTGTATGACTTCCAGTCTGGCTTTGGAGTTGGCAGCTGGACATGCTGATCTTACTCTGGCCACCCTGTGAGTGTGACAGGCCATCCATTCCCAGGGGCTGGGCAGTATCTGGAGTAACCCCTTATTTTCAAAGGGTAGTTTGGTTGCAGGATCTGGTCTACAATATGACAAAGGGCTTTGGGGAGAAACAGGCAGAGCTGGCAGGGGACAGATGCTTGTCCTGGGAATTCTGGAACTGGATGCTGGTACAGGGGAGAGAACGGGCACAATAGCTCCCCCATCTCATGAGCTCTTGTGCCTGCTTTACCTATGCCTGGAAAAGCAGCACTTCTTCACCAAGGCCTGGTACCGCCTACGTGTAACTCAGTTTAAAATGAGAGGTTGTCCCCTCTGAAACTCCTTCCCTGAATCACACAGTCTAAATGAGGATCCCTCCTTTGTGCTACACAACTGTCTGTGTTATCTTTACCAAAGCCTTGGCTTCCTGATCTGGAAATAGTTTATTCATCTTAAAAGTAGTATCTGCCTCATAGGGTGGTTTGGAAGATTAAATGAGAATAAAGTTCAGAGTCAGGGGTCAGTAAAAATGATGAATCTGCCTGCAGTACAGGAGACCTGGTTCGATTCCTGGGTTGGCAAGATCCAATGGAGAAGAGATAGGCTACCCACTCCAGTATTCTTGGGCTTCCCTTGTGGCTCAGCTGGTAAAGAATCTGACTGTAGTCCAGGAGACCTGGGTTCGATCCCTGAGTTGGGAAGATCCCCTGGAGAAGGGAAAGGCTATCCACTCTAGTGTTCTGGCCTGGAGAATTCTATGGACTGCATAGTCCATGGGGTTGCAGAGTTGGACACAACTGAGTGACTTTCACTTTCACTTTCATAGGGTTTATCCCACAGGATTAAAATCACCTATATTTTTGTCTTGGGATTATTAATGTGGTCCCAAATCAAAACCAAAATGAGATGCCATTTCATACCTACTAGGATGGCTATTAAAAAAAAAGACAAGCATTGGTGACAATGTGGAGAAGTCAGAATACTCTTACACTTCTGGTGAGAATGTAAAATGGCACAGGTCTTTTGGAAAACAGTTTGTCAGTTATCCAAAACGTTAAACAGAATTTTCATATGACACATCAATTCTACTACTAGGTATCTACCCAGAGAAATGACAACACAGGCCCACACAAAGACTTGCATGTGAATATTCATAGCAGCCTTATTTACAATAGCCAAAAAGTGGAAACAGCATTTTGGTTGTCAATTAACTGATGAATTCAGTTCAGTTCAGTCGCTCAGTCGTGTCCGACTCTTTGCGACCCCATGAATTGCAGCACACCATGCCTCCCTGTCCATCACTAACTCCTGGAGTCCACCCAAACCCATGGCTTTCGAGTTGATGATGCCATTCAGCTGTCTCATCCTCTGTCGTTCCCTTCTCCTCCTGCCCTCAATCTTTCCCACCATCAGGGGCTTTTCCAATGAGTCAGCTCCTCGAATCAGGTGGCCAAAGTACTGGAGTTTCAGCTTTAGCATCAGTCCTTCCAATGAATATTTGGGACTGATTTCCTTTAGGATGGACTGGTTGGATCTCCTTGCTGTCCAAGGGACTTTCAAGAGTCTTCTCCAATACCACAGTTCAAAGGCCTCAATTCTTTGGTGCTCAGCTTTCTTTATGGTCAACTTTCACATCCATACATGACTACTTGAAAAACCATAGCCTGGACTAGATGGACCTTGATGATGCTATAAAAGGTTGTCCTCAATATGCCCCCAAAATAAAAGTCTCTCACTGTTTCCTCATCTATTTGTCATGAAGTGATGGGACCAGATGCCATGATCTTAGTTTTTTTAATGTTGAGTTTTAAGCCAACTTTTTCACTCTCCTCTTTCACTTTCATCAAGAGGCTCTTTAGTTCTTCACTTGCTGCCATAATGGTGGTGTCATCTGCATCTGAGGTTATTGATGTCATCTGATAACAATAACAAAGGGTGGTGTCATCTGAGGTTATTGATATTTCTCCCAGCAATCTTGATTCCAGCTTGGGCTTCATCCTGGATGAAGTATGCCTTGACATACTCTTTTCCTGATTTATAAACAGTCTGTTGTTCCATGTCAGGTTCTAACTGTTGCTTCCTGACCTACATACAGATTTCTTCGGAGGCAGGTCAGGTGGTCTGGTATTCCCATCTCTTGAAGAATTTTCCACAGTTTGTTATGTTCCACACAGTCAAAGGCTTTGGCATAGTCAATAAAGCAGATGTTTTTCTGGAACTCTCTTGCTTTTTCGATGATCCAGTGGATGTTGGCAATTTGATCTCTGGTTCCTCTGCCTTTTCTAAAACCAGCTTGAACATCTGGAAGTTCACGGTTCATGTACTATTGAAGCCTTGCTTGGAGAATTTTGAGCATTATTTTACTAGCATGTGAGATGAGTGCAACTGTGCTGTAGTTTGAGCATTCTTTGGCATTGTCTTTCTTTGGGTTTGGAATGAAAATTGACCTTTTCCAATCCTGTGGCCACTGCTGAGTTTTCCAAATTTGCTGGCATATTGAGTGCAGCACTTTCACAGCATCATCCTTTAGAATTTGAAATAGCTAAGCTGGAATTCCATCACCTCTACTAGCTTTGTTTGTAGTGATGCTTCCTAAGGCCCACTTGACTTCACATTCCAGGATGTCTGGCTCTAGGTGAGTGATCACATCATTGTGGTTATCTGGGTCATGAAGATCTTTTTTGTATAGTTCTGTGCATTCTTGCCACCTCTTTTTAATATCTTCTGCTTCTGTTATTATTTATGGCTGTGCTGGGTCTTCATTGCTATGTGAGGGGTTTCTCCAGTTGCTGAGACCAGGGACTACTCTCCAGTTATGGTACATGGACTCTAGGGTATGCAGGTCATGCGGGCAGAGCTGCCTTGTGGCATATGGGACCTTCCTGGACCAGGAATCGAACCTGAGTCCCCTGCACTGTCAGGCATATTATTAACCACTGAGCCACCAGGGAAGCCGTGATGTCTCTGCTTTTAAATAAGCTGTTTGTCATACCTTTTCTTCCAAGGAGCAAGCATTGTTTAATTTCATGGCTGCAGTCACTGTCCACAGTGATTTTAGAGCCCAAGAAAATAAAATCTGTCACTGTTTCCATTTTGTCCCCATCTATTTGCCATGAAGTGATGGGGCCAGATGCCATGATCTTAGGTTTTTGAATGTTGAGTTTAAAGCCAGCTTTTTCATTCTCCTCTTTCAGCTTCATTAAGATGTTCTTTAGTTCCTCTTCGGTTTCTGCCATTAGAGTGGTATCATCTGCATGTCTGAAGTTGTTGATATTTCTCCCAGCAATCTCGATTTCAGCTTGTGATTCATCCACCCTGGCATTTTGCATGATGTGCTCTGTATATAAGTTAAATAAGCAGGGTGACAATACACAGCCTTGATGTACTCCTTTCCCAATTTTGAACCACTCTGTTGTTCCATTGTTAATATTTATTTATTTATTTGATCGCATCAGTTCTTAGTTGCAGCATATGAACTGTTAGTTATAGCATGGTTCTAGTTCCTTGACCAGAAATCGAAACAGGGCCCCCCCACTTTGGGAGCATGGAGTCTTAGTAATATTTTTAATAGTAAAAATATTAAAACAACTTAAATGTCCCCCAAAATGTGATAATTAAATATGGTACATTTAAGATTGAATATACAGTCATTAAAATATAATAAAAATATGTCTTGACACAGGAAGATTTGCCATATATTGTTTATTTTAAAAGTAAGTTACCTGAAAACCTAGAGGAATGGGATGGGGTAGGAGGTGGGAGGGAGGTTCAAGAGGCAGGGGACATATGCATACCTACAGATGATGTCATGTTGATAAATGGCAGAAACTAACACAATATTGTACAGCACTTATCCTCCAATTAAAATAAATATTTTTTAAAAAGTAAATTATCAAAAATTTCAGGTGCTTTAACTACATAAACACAAAATGAATAGAGAAGTTAACTGTCTTGACTGTAATCATGCCATTATGTTTACATAAATCAAATCAACATGTTGTACACCTTAAGTCCATAATTCTTATTAAACAGGTATATGATGAAATAGTATAATGGCATGATCCTATGTTTTCAAAGAAAAATATACATTTATATATAATGGGAAAACACTGAAAGCCAGAAACCAAATGTCACAAATGGTTAATTGTTGGATGATGGGAATATAGTAGACTTTTATTTCCTTCCTTTTGCTTATCTGTATTTTCATCTGTGTTGCTCATTTCCTTATATGTATTTCTTGCAATGAAAAATGTAAATTACTTTTTAATACAAAGTATTGTTGAAGAAAAGTTTTTAAAATGTGACCAATGAGCATTTTTGTATCTCTCCCATTACAGTTCTTAGGAAGAAAAGCTTTAGGACTTTGGAATTCTCCTCTCCACCTCCAACCTAAAACCTATCCATCCTGGGCCACTGGACATAGCTTTTACCTCCTTTGACACTGGATCCATGGTGGCCCTGCCTTATGGGTCCAACCTGTATTCAGTAGCTTAGGCATTACAAGTTTTGTGGCTGACTTATGGCATGACTTTTAGCAAGATCCTTTTCCTTAGTGGCTCCAGTTTCTCCTCTCTTAATCAGTGATCTTTAAGGTGGCTTCCAGACAGAGGAAAGAACAAGTTTAGAATCAGGAAACCCTGGGGGAGACTTGGGAATGTAGGCATCACCGCCAGAAGAATATTCCTTATTACTCTTTTTGTCTTCAGGGTCCCCAACCAGGTAAAAAGCACCTCCCAGACCAGGCCTTATAAAACCAGTCAGCCTTATATTTCTCTGGTCCTGGTTGCAGGGCTCCACACAGAGCAGTTGCTCAGTGAGCTCACTTTTTGCCTCTATCTTTTAAAAGTAACCCCAGAATAGGTTTTTTTAAAAGATAAATTTAATTGGAGGCTAATTAATTTACAATATTGTAGTGGGTTTTGCCATACAGTGACATGAATCAGCCATGGGTGTACATGTGTTTCCTATCCTCATCCCCCGTCCCACCTTCCTCCCCATCCCATCCCTCAGGGTCATCCCAGTGCACCAGCCCTGAGCACCCTGTCTCATGCATCGAACTTGGTTGGACTTGCAATCTGTTTCATATATGATAATATACATGTTTCAATGCTATCCAGAATAGGTTTTCTAAGCTTGCTTTTGGTGGTGATCTGAAAGCAAAGTTGGTTTTAATTATTGGGGCACATATTGTGCAAGTTTTTTGCTGAGGCAACAGTTTTATTGCTTATTTGTAACAATTCACCAAGCGGAGCACCTCTCCTGACAAGCCAGAGGCTGAGAGACATTCAAATTGTCACTCACTTGGGGCCTCCGTGGGGAAAACCATCTCAGGGCTACCGCGGTGTGCATGTAGAACCACAGTCCCGCAGGTGCCCAGGCTGTTAACACGCGGCTTCCCAAGAGAGATTTGACCAGACTCTCGACTTGAGGGAAGTCCCAAGCTATGCCACCGTGGAGCTGTGTGACCTTGGACAAGTCCTTTCCTCCTATGGACCTACGGTGCTCTTCCCCGGTCGGTTTATGCTGTGGGGACGGTCCAGTGATCTGGAAAACATTCGCTTTTAAACGTTCATTCATCTCAGGTATCACGCGAATGAGAGCCCACGGGTAAGGTAATCAAGGATCGCTAGTGGCAAGCCTCCGCGACCCGCGCCACAGGTCTCGCGAGATCTCCCCTCTGCGCTTCGCGGCGTCATCCTCTCGCCGGCGACGGCGGCGGCGGCGACGGCGACGGCGACGGCGACGGCGCGTGAGGTACTCACAGGGGCGGCCCGTATCCCTCCGCCGCCGGCGCGGCCCGGCCCTCCCTTCCCCCGGCCCGCCAATCCCCGCTCTCCCGACCTGCCCCTCGGCCTAGGCCCACCCCGCGCTCTGGCTGCCCCACCCCGGCGGCACCGCCCGCCCGCGCGTCCCTTGGTCCACCTGCAGCAGGCAGTCCCTCCGGCTGTCCTACCCAGAGGCGCCGGCCGAGCCCGAGGCCTGAGCGCTTGCTCCCCGGCGGAGGGATCCGCGGTGGCCGTGGAGGCGGCGCTGAGCCTAGAAGGAAGAGGCAGCTACCGCGGTGGCGGCGGCGGCGGCGGCGGCGGCGGCTCGGGCGGCAGCGCATAAAGGGGCCGCCGCCGGGTGATGCGGTGACCGCTGCGGCAGGCTGAGGAGCCGAGTTGGCCCCGACCCTACGTCCGTCCCGCCGGACCTGCGCCCCGGAACTCCCCATCTTCTCCGGCCGATCCGCAGTCACCGAGGCGGCCTCGCGCCCCCTCGCCCCTTCCCCGTCCCTCCCCTGCCCCCGTCCCCGCCCCGGGGCCGCCGCCACCCAGCTCCCACGATGGCTCTGAAGAGAATCCACAAGGTAAGCAGCCAGTGATCGGCAGTGTGTTCGGGCAGCTAGGCGGGTCGGCCGAGTTGGCTGCGGCCTGCACTTCCCGTCGTCTTCTCCGCCGGACTCCCGGCTTCTTCGGACCGGGCTGCTGGCGATGGCCCGGCCGGGCGGCCTTCACACCCCACTCCTAGTGATGGCGCCCGTAGAGGCCCCGGCGCGCTGGCCGCACTTAGGCCGGAGGTATGCTCGCCGGTTCAGCGTTCCTTCCCGGCCTCCTTTCTAGGCCCCGCGTGGTATGGAGTCCCAGGGCCTCTCCCCGGCCTGGGACTGCTGTGCCAGAGGGCCATTGTCCGGCTGTTCCAGGAGGGGGTGCTGGAACTGGGGCATTGGGCGGCCCCATCGACGGAGGTCGAAAGGCTCTTTGCCCCATCTCTGCCTGTACACCCCCTGTCTCCACCTGCCTAGGCTCCCTCCGCAGAACCCCTTGAGCTTGGGGCCCGTAAGAGGAAACCTTTTTGTCCGATCCAGAAATATTTCTTGAGTTCACTTGCCGTTTAGCTGCCGCACGCTTCCGTCCACTCTGCTCGTCCAGAAACTAAGTCGGAAGTTGAGGAAATAAGCATGACTTTTATGAGGAAGGAGGGAAGTGGAGGGAGAAGCATTTTATTCCTTTAGGTTGCCAAATGTAGTCAGAACATATTTCAGTTTGCAGGATTGGATTTAATAGAAAAGGTATTGTCAAGGGTAGAGATAGAAACCTGAACGTTTGAAAACCACTGGAGAGAATTTCACAAAGTTTCCTTTTATATTCTCTTCGTAAAATGGATTTTAACGCTTAAATTAGGTGATGTTTTCTGGGAGATCCTTTTAATGTAGAAGGGATTTTGCTAGATTTTTTCATTAGTAAAGATTTCTTTGCCCCTTAAAATGAAGGATTATCTGTAGTTGTCTCTTCGGAGGTTTTTCTAATATTGCTTCTATGGACTTGGCTTAAAGTTTAGGGTTTTTTCCCCTTCCCTCTAATATTATAACCTCCTATTATCTCTCACTATGTTTTTTACTTAGAAGGGGGAAGCGGCGCTGATGATTTGTTTGGTGTTTGACTTGGCTACTTGGAGAGGCTGTACTAAACCTCTAGCCAGTAAGAAGTAGATTCTGGGATCCATTCTCTAGGATGGGATGAAGATGCAAGGGGGAAGAGAACTAATTTTCGCCTTGCATTAAACTCAGTGAAAATGGAGATTTGGTCAGTTTAAACACTTCAGCTCAGCAGTTGGTCCTGGTTTTATTCTTGATCAAAGACCTTTCCTGTGGGATTAATCCCATTGGTTATTGTAAATTAGGTTAGATCCTCACCAACTTCTTTTGACTTTGATTTCTATCAAATGAAAAAGGACAGACTTTAGACAGTAAATCTTGTGGTACAGGTTATTTGTTAAAAGAAGTTCATCGTTAAGTAGAGATCTCTTTAAGGGGCAGGAGCACACCGAGGACAAGTTATGCAAGTAAATAATAGCATTTTTAAGGCTTTAAGGAGTTAATAGATTCTTAAGGACTAATTGAGAAGTTATCAACTTGCAATTATACTTGTAGAAGATTGTGCACTTTTAAAACCTGAAGAAGAATAAATATAATGTGCGATCACTTACAGATCAAGAGATGTAGCCTTTAATCTCTACTCAGAGAGATACGTGTGCTATGGAGATTTTTTAGAGAAGGAAGTAGTACTCAAAACATGCATTTTCATCGTTTTCCTTGCCTTCTTTTGAGATACTGAATGTTCGCTAGATTTTCTTTAAAAGATACCTTTCTTATAATTTTAGTAAGAAAAATCAAATGTATACCATGATTATTTGAACTTTTAAAACTCAGTGTTAACCTTTTTTTTACCTGATTTATAACTTAGAACTGTCCTCAAAGTATGTCTCAACGTAGACTGCCAGGAAAAATAAACTTTATTTTTGGTGTACATACTAGTCAATAAGATTGTGAAAACCAAATGAGGATTTTTTCCCCCAAGCATTTTGTGTAACACTAGTTTTAAACTGAATACAGACTTAACCTAGATATGGATAAGACCAGTCCTATCTCACCCTCAGCCCTAGTAATGTATCTGCGATGCAGTCCCCCAAAGACAGACTTGGCTTACATAATTGGTCTCAGTCTTAAATCTTCCCAGTTACCACTCTCTGAGAAAGCAGTTCTGTTTAAATACCTCTCAACTTCGGATAGCATGAACTACTGCATCTGGGTTCTAATAAAATTTTATTAAGAACAAATACTTTTGACCGAGGCAGCTTCAGGAATTCTGTGTCTTGTGTTTCATTGACAAAGGGTAATAGTGTTCTGTGAATCTCAGTCCTTTAAATGCCATGACTTTTTTTGAAAAAGCTCTTGATGGACTTTATTTTGATAGAAACTTTAAGGTCGTATATGCTTTAACAGAGTTTACCAGTTTTCATTTTGAACATCCATTATGGTTCCATGCAGGGTTTGGGACCCTTTGGTATTGTTTGTATCTACACCAAATGGCCCCAGCCTGCCACTTTTTGAGGTTTTCTGCTGACATTATGGGTCTTCAGCTTTGATTTTGATGCTTTTGAGTGTCTGCCTCTAGCAGCACCACCCCCAGCCTTTTTCCAGTTGGCTGCATCTCATCTGTTGTGGGCTGGGAAACCAGATCACTGAGCTTATTAAAATTATGTCTAAAATAAGATCCAGTAGGCTCTGAGTGAAGAGGGCTTCATGTGTTCTGTGAACTGTGTGGTCTGTTTGACTGATCAGAGACCTTTTTTTTAAAACTTGCTTCCTGTTTTTCTTCTTTACTTTTGTTATACAGATGCAGGAGGCTTTTTTGTGCTCTCACAGTGCCACAGTATTGAAATACAGGGTAAATTTCTTTATTTTGAGAAAGAGTAAAAGGCTAAATATCATGAGGAATTGAAGACAGACCAAAGTTAGGATACTAAAAGCTGTTAACAATAATAGTGACTTGTACATTTTAATGGTGTCCTGCTAGATATAATTAACCTTTGGTATACATAGCTTTAATGCCAGGACTGTCACTTGATTTACTGTATTTCTGTGATTAAAGCGTCTTAAGTTTCCTGAAAAGCCCAGTCAGTCAGTTAATTTTCCAGTAAAATAAAATTTCAAACTCTGATGGCTAGGCAGGTAACCAGAGTGAGCAAAGGGAACTGGAGGGAACTAGAAATTGCACGTGCTTTTAAGAGGGTAGCTGCTATTCAGCTCCCTCCAAATATTGTTATTGCCAGGATCTGTGCCCACAGTTACCAGATTTTTTTTTTTTTTGAGGGAAGCCACAAAACCAGATTTTTGGCAACCAATTCAAATTAAAAACAAGGACAGCAAAACCAAAAGACACCTCCACACTTTTTTTGGCAGATTGGTAGGTAGCAATTTAATGTGTGAATTAAAATTAACAAAAGATTGAGGTTCAGCAAGTAACCAGGAGCGTAAGGATTAAATCATTTGAATATACTTTCTTTTTCAAAGTTTCAAAGTATTGCTTTACGTAAATAGGCATAATTAAGTAATTTTTTTGGTAAACTTTTAATTAACTTCTTCAGTGAAGTTTTGTATGGTTATGGTTGTAGGAAAAACCAGTTTATTAGATACATTGATCCCAGGCAGATGCTTACAACTTACTCTTCATTGTAATTTGTTTCATGTTATGAATCATCTTTCTGTAGACTACATACTTTCAAAATATCTAAGATTGCCAATTACCAAAGGATGATTTTTAAGGATATGGGATGGGAGTTGTAATATAATAGTTTTTTATATTATTTTAAGATTATTTTAAAATAGAAGTGTGATATGATACATTACATTAATCTTATCAGAGGTGAGGATTCAGTTCATTCCAGTCAAATGATGAAACAAATTAGCAAATAGTCTTGTGGAGTATTTGAAACTTTAATAAGTGGTTGACAGAAGATGACTGAATTAGTTATATTGTAAAGCAGACATCCCTTCTTACCCCAAAAGATAAACTTCTTGAAATCTCTGGGAAGATTTTTTTTTTTCCCTTTAGAAATGATTCTTTGCTTCACAAAGGTGTGTTGAGTTGAGAAACATCTTTGGCTCTTCTGGGTTGCTATTTAAATATAATTTAAACAGCCGTCATTAACTTCATAAATCTAGGGGGCTGTGTGTGTGTGTGTGTGTGTGTGTTTAAGGTCTCCCAAAGTGTATTACTGTACTGCTGACTGACAAGGAGGAAGTTTTAACAAAGTCCAATTCTGGATATTTTAGTCCAGAGAGAGAAGGCTGCTAAAATATCCTAGGCAGTTCCCAGGATAGGAATACCTGACTCATGCTCGATGCTGCCAGCAACCTTTGCAGCCTCATCCCAGAACTGAAGGAGCACACTTGTTTTTTCTGTAGAAACAAAGTTTTGGTGGTTAGGTTCCCAGGCTAACCTTCAAAATCATGTTAAAAATATGACATAGAAAAATAAAGTACCATTTCTTCTTCTGTATACACAGTCAAGTGAGATTTCAAGTAATAGAATCATAAAATTTTAGTTCTGCATCACATCTCAGAACTACGGCCTAAAAAGGCCATGTGACTTAGTAGGGCTAGGTTGAGAACCTTGATTTCTTGACTGCTCAGTGTCTTTTCTGGCAGGCACTGTACCCTTACACAGTCATTACGGGTGTAATCCCAGGGAATGCAATTTTTTCTTTTGTTCAAACAATTGGGTATTTATGCTCTAGAACCAGAAGATTTTACTTTCAGCATCTCTTTTTATTGTTGGAGAGGTGTCTATGAATTCCCTTAAAACAATGCAGTTTTTGTTTTGTTTTTCAGTGTTTTAATTTCCATAAAGCAGAAAAATAAGAAACTAGGCAAATTTTGGGTATTCTGTCCTCCATATATCTTTCATCATAGTCAAATGGATTTTTTAATCTCTCCAAAAGACTAAGAGTCACTGTCCTACCTCCTTAAACACTTTTAATCTCAGTAGGTGACCCAATTACCTATTCTGTAGAGAAAATATAAATCTCTGTGAATCCTTTCAAATTTCCTTTGAAGACTTTAAAAAGAAAAAAGAAAAACCAGACCTCGCAGCTACAGTCTTGAGAGTACTCAGTGTGTATCAGAATGACTGAATCTTCTGAACAACACTGTGAGATTTCTGTTCTCAGGTTAGAAGAGAAAAGGGAGGCTTCGAGAAGTAAACAAAGTTGCCTGTGATTATATGGCTATGATATGAAGAGCCAGGATTCAGATGCATTCAGTCTTGACCAGGGAGCCAACCATTGCTCCAAATGTACCTTAGTCATCACTCTTCTTCCTCGTTGTCTCTGGAGAAGCTCTGCTTTTCCCATTGCAAGCTAACTTTTGCTATTCATCCTATTCTTTTGCCAGGTCCTTACTCTCTAGTAATTGTCCCCGCTCTCCTAGTTCTGATCTCTTCTATGACTCCCCTCAGCATCCAAACTTATCTAAGGCTTCCCTCATCTTAAGAAAAACACACAAAAAAAAAACAAAAAAAACTTTTAACCTCCTCTCCCCAGCTAGAGCTGATTCCTTTCCTTCCTCTTCTTTATCTCTTCCATCTCGGACATTTCAGTGCCAAAATTCTTCAAAGAATAGTGTCTCTTTATTATTTTGGAACTGTTCAGTAAGGTCACTGATGATTACTTAATTGCCA
Source organism: Antilocapra americana (assembly GCA_007570785.1). NCBI lineage: Eukaryota > Metazoa > Chordata > Mammalia > Artiodactyla > Antilocapridae > Antilocapra > Antilocapra americana. The sequence goes on along the minus strand of ML661896.1, from coordinate 1,082,232 downwards.
GATTCAATGGATACCTCAGTTTTTATTTAGTTTCTGTAACAGTTGATGTGATTATTACTCATTTCCCTCAGCTTCTGATAAACTGTTTCCTCCTTCTGCATATCTAATGTTCTAATAAAGTTAGTGTTTCCTAACGTTTTTAGAATAATTTTAAATTAATATTATTGATGGATACAAATAAGAGTTCATGAAATAATGTATACTTGGATTAAAATTGACAGCACACATGACCCCAGATAAATTAACATATCAATATATAATATCACAAGCACCAAAATAAGGAAATTATTTACAAACAAATACATTAAGAGGAAACATTGTTCACGGTCATTTTGCTATAAAGTAACCAACTAGGAATAGTATTTTAAGAAGATAAAAGGGATCATCATCAGATGCTGGATTAAATATGTTACTCTCGAGAATTCCCTTTGGTCCAGTGATTAGGACCCCTCAATTTCATTGCTCATTTCACACCCACTTTAACCTGGGTTCAATCACTGAACAGGGAACTAAGATCCCACAAGCCGCTTGGTGTGGCCAAAAAAAAGATGTTTTACTCTGTGTTGTTTTCATTATGGTATAATGCGAACATTTGTTTTAAACAGGTGCACTGCAGCAAAAGAATTAAAATTGCATATTTTGCAATATTCATGCAGTTAGACTACTACTGACATTATTGTCTCATGGACAGACAGGTCACTTAATTAAAAAAAGTATTTGCTTTACTTATGTTTATTTTAAAATAATCTGTTATTTTTGGGTGTAAGAAAGGACTCTACTTTTCATTTAAAACTTCCATATTCTAGCTGTAAGTCTGTAGGGACTGAATTGGCATAGTAGAAATATTAGTGTTCAGTGTGCTTTGATTAAATAACTTCTCAAATACGTATTGAATTATAACAAGCAGAATAAATCAGTGAAGTTAAATAGATAATACCCATGGTTAAATGCTGTTTGTGCATCAGAGCATAGACATAATTTGTTTTGTAGTGTGCAAGTTTCTTGAGGCATATTACTGCTTTAAATTAGTGTAAATATGTAGTATTTCTTAAAAGCATGTATTAAAGATAGGTAAAATTTAGAACAAAAATATTGCCATCTTTATCCTGTAATGCATGTTAGCATCTCATAAGAAATATTTCTGTAATTGAAACAGTTCTCAAAATTATTTTCCTTTAGTCTTTGTGCTTTTCCTTATGCCTTCTCAACCCACCTCCTCCTCCTTCTGAATTCTTATTCATCCTTGAATATCCAACAGACCACTTCTCTGTGAAGCATGCCCCAGGCATGCAGGCAATAGGGTTCTACTATAGAACTGTTTCTTAGTATATAGACATGATTGATTATTACTCCCTCTAGACTGAATTCTTCTAGGCAAAGTCCCTGTCTTACTCATTATATTCCCAGTACCTGACACATAGTAGGCATTCAGTTTTTGCCAGCAACGTTTAGTGAATGTCAACAGCAAGTAGTATGGTAGAAAAACTAGTAGAATTTTGGAGCTCCATGCCTACTCAGTCCTGTTCTAATCCTGTGTGTGTGACCTTAGGCAAGTTACTTCACTGATTTTCTTTGGTCTCATCTTCCTTGCCTATAGAATGAGAATAATGTCACATACCTTGCAAGCCTGTGGGGGATGAGTAGAAAGGAAGTATGGACCACATAAAAGATAGTTTTTAATATTAATTACCACTGGCTTAATTGCCCAGTAATGTTGAACCATGAAATTGGTAGAATCTTGAAATCTTAGATGGTGTCAATGATAAGTGTTTTCCATTTCATTTCATTGCCACCCCAGTCAAAAAAGAAGGGAAAAAATGTACACCCTAATGTAAAAATTATGTTTTTTAATACTTGTAAATGGAAAAAAGGACTGAATTCCAAATTTTTCCTTCAATAAACTTCTAACTACTGTTATCTTAATATATTTCCAGTACATGTGTTGTTTTTGTAAGCCTAGATGTAAGAACAATTTTCTTAACATTATCTTGTGATAGAGGTATCTGCTTCTGTCCTTTGAGCACGTACCACCTCCCCCCCCCCCCCCCCGCCGCCATTTGCAGAATGTCATTACCTGTTTAAATCATAGCACTCCTTTGTCAACTTTTTAAGGGCCCATGTCAGATAAAAAAGTTTGAAATCAAAGCTGAATTTTACAGAAGCCACAGTGATAATAGTTTAGAAATAGATTTCTTAAAACAATAGTATACTAATGGGAGTGAGTGATTTTCTTTAGATTAAATGTCCTCATGTACACCAGCTGTATCAACTTCATAGGGCTGCTGTAATAAATTATAAAATAAATTACTGAGTGGCTTAAAACAGCAGAAATCTATTCTCTCACAGTTTTGGAGGCCAAAAATCCGAAATCAGCATACCAGCAGAGCCACACACCCTCTGGAAGCTATGTGGGAGAAGCCTTCCTTCCTTCTTCCAGCTTCTGGTGACTGTAAGCATTCCTTGGTTTGTGGCCACATCACTTCAGTCTCTGCTTTCATTTTCACACTACTTTCTCTGTGTTTGGTTTCTCTTTTGTCTTTTAAAAGGATACTTAGGGCCCATCCAGGTAATCTAGGATGATGTTATCTCAAGAGCCTTAATTTTAAGTATGTTTACAAAGACCCTTTTTCTAACTAAGGTAACATTTATAGGTGATAGGAATTAAGATATGTCACATATCATTTTGAGGAGCATTCAATGCAGTATACCATCTAAGCCCCAAATTCTAATAAATGACTGTTTTAGATTGTAGTCGCCTTTAGGCTTTTCTGTTTTTAACTTTCTAAAATTCTGAAACAATCTCAGACCTACAGGGAGTTGCAAATACAATAGTTAGAACATCTTTTTCTTTAATCATTTCAGAGTAAGGTACCAACATGATGACTCATCAACCCAGAATACCTTAATGTGTGTTTCTTACAAACATGGACATCAAAATTAGGAAATTTCCATTGAAATATTATGGTAGTCTAATCCTCAGACCCCATTTAAGTTTTGCTAGTTGTTCCAATAACGTGCTTTATGGAAAAGGATCCAGTCCATAGTTACTTGTTTAGTTTCCTTCGGTTCCTTAGTCTTTCCTTTGCTTCATGGCCTTGACACTTTTAAAGATTAGAGTCCAGTTATTTTGCAGAATGTCCCTCAGTTTGTGTTTTTCTGTTATTACCTTAAGATTAGATTTAGGTCATGCATCTTTGATAGGAATGTCACAGAAGCATTACTGTTTCCCTCTCTGCATCCTATCAAGTGATGCATGATTTTGGTTCCATTTTTTTCATTCCATCCTGTCAGATACTATTCAATTTTAGTTTGACCCATTATGGAGAATTTTCACTTCCATCACTTAAGGGGATATCTACCAGGGTTTCATACTATGAAGTTACTTTTTTTGCCTTTATAATGAATAAATAATTTGTTCAGAGACACCTTGAATATATGTACTACTTCTGTTGGTTTTTTTTTTTTAATTTGTCTATTTATTGCTGCATAAGAAAATACCCTAAAACTTAGCTGCTTAGAGCTGGGTGGTTCTGGCTCAGGGTCCCGTGGTTATTGGCAGATCTCAGTTCTTTATGGATTGCTGGACTTACGGACTCATTTCCTCCCCACATACGTTTCTCCCACTGAGGGCTGCCTAATTATACTTAAGACATAGCATAGCGCTGGGTTCCCTCAGAGTGATCTGCAAGAGATAGAGCAGCCAAATGAAAGCTCTAGTATCTTTTATTAAACTTAATCTCAGAAGCAACATACCATCACTTCTATGTTCTTTTGGCCTAACAGATTACCCCGGGACAGTGTGGGAGGGAGGGCTACATAAGGGTGTGAATGCTAGGAGTTAAAGATCACTGGGAGCCAATTTGGGTACCTCGCGGTTACTCAGAAATTTTAATTTATTCATTTTAAAACTTATATTTGTGTGGACTCATGCTTTCTTTTTTTTAAATTCATGTGAGTTATACTAGTTTACTGTCATCACTTTAATGCTCAACTTGTCCCCAGTTTGCTTTTTTCCCCATCAGTTGAGCACTTTAAGTTCTGGCACAAAAGATGTTTCCTGCTTTTCCTTACACTTTCCCTGCTCTAGCTCTGTAATCTTCTAGGTATGCTAATTGCTTTTGGAATCTCACTGTTTCCACACTTTCTCAGTGTAATTAGTGGATGTAGCTAGGGAATATGTGAATGTGTAGATTTACTTTTCTCTTTGTGTATCAGAAACCATGAATTCACGCTGATGCATCTTTATTCCAGTCCAGCACCATAAGGTTCATCCTGTATTTTTCCTTTTCAATATTGACATTCCTTTTCTTACAGTGAAAAACTTGGCTTTTGTTAATGTAATTACTCATTTGATCAGTTCCTCTGTGTATAATCAACTTCCCGTTGCTGTGGCCCACCTGCATAGATACTGTTCTTTGCTCCCCTCTCTCCTAGGGGTGCCCATCTTAACTCTGTCCTTCCTGACTTGGACATCCTGCACTGAGTTATGCCTATCCCAGTGTGGATAGCCTCACTATTTTTAAAAAACAAATTAAAATATAGTACTTATTTGACATAAATATTTAAGTTAAGAACTGTTTAAAATAGTAGTGCTAGTTGTTTTTTAAAATAGATATGGAAAAATCAAGTCTAGTGACTGTGACCACATAGCACTTTTCCCAGTTAGAGAATACAGCATTTTCTGTAGCTCTTTTTCTTTGAAAAGACTAAAACCATAATTTTAGTTTATTGTTATTATTATGAAACAATTTTGATAATTCTAGAAGCCTGTGTAAACTCATCTACATTCTTAGAAATAATTGGAAACAATCATAATTTAAAATCCTGAAACTTAATCTTTTATTAGGAAAGTTTTAGATACTGATAATGACCAACACCTAGGCATTTACTATCCAGCTTAAGATTCAGACCTACCTAATTTAGCTTCAGTGTTAAAATTTAGTCAGGAACCATGGCTTCTCTTAGTAATTTATGAGCTTGGGATCTTTGCATATATTTAGAAATACTCATGTTTCGATAAAGGTACATTGTTGTTAGTGATGGGGAATTACTTGTGCAACCTCCTCTACTTTGCCCATTATGTCAAGGTAGTAATATATCATCACTGAGGTTATATTAGGTCAGTTTCCTGAGGTTCCATACAACATTAATACAAGGTTAGGAAAATTGTTTAAACTTTGAGGAACAAGTAACAATGTATTGGCATTTGAATCATGGACATGAATTGAATCTCACAGTCTGAGGTAGGACCACCAGTGATAGCTTTTTACTTTTATAATCAGTATTTTCATTATCTTCTAGCTTCTGTTAAGTCCAAAACTATTCTGATTGATGATCCTATATATGTGACCACTTTCCTTTCTGGAGGCTTACAGATTTTCTTTGTCCCCAGTATTGTGAAATTTCCTGATGTTTGGTGCATAGGTCAATTTTCATTTATTTTGCTTGACATTCAGTTGGTCTTTTTGGGTCTGTCTATATGGATTTGCTTATTCTGGACATTTCATATAAATAGAATCGTGCAACATATGACCTTTTATATCTGGCTTCTTTCATTTAGGCAGTGTTTTCAACGTTATCCAAGTTGTAGTGTGTATCAGTACTTAATTCCTTTTTCTGACTGAATAATATTCCATTGTATGAATATACCATGTTTTCTTTTTCCATTTATCAATTGATGGGCATTTGGTTTGTTTTAATTTTTTAACTATTAAGAATAATACCTATGAACATTTATCTTCAGATTTTTGTGTGAACATATGTTTTCATTCTTCTTGAATATATACCTAGGAGTGGAATTGCTGGATCATATGGTAATTTTATTTTAAATTTTTATAATTATTTTCTTCTAAGAGTTTTTTTAGCTATAGCTCTTATATTTAGATCTCTGATCTGTGTTTTCCAATTAAAAATTTTTGTAAAATACATATAAAATTTACCATTTACACTATTTTTAAATATACAGTTCATTGCTAGTAAATATATTTGTATTGTTGTACAACCATTGCTATCTCCAGAATTCTTCATTTTTCAAAAGTTACCTTTTAAGTAGTGACTCCTTATCTTTCTCCCTAGCCTTTAAGCACCCACCATTGTACTTTATTTCTCTATGATTTTGACTTGGTTACTCATGGAAGTAGGATTATACAGTATTTCTCTTTTTGTGACTGATTTATTTCACTTAGCACAGTGTCCTCAAGATTGATCTATACTATCAGAATTTCCTTCCTTTTTAAGGCTATTTATTATTCTGTTGTATGTATATACAATATTTGCCTATCCATTTATCTGCTGTTGGACACTTGGGTTATTTACAATTTTAGCTCTTCTGAGTAATTCTGCAGTCAGCATGTGTGTATCTTTAAAAGACCCCCTGAACTTTCATTTATTTTGGGTATATACCAAGAAGTGGAATTGCTGAATCATGTGGTAATTATTTTTTAATTTTTGAGAAACTACGATATTGTTTTCCACAGTGGCTCTACTGTTTTACTTTACATTCAGCCCCTGCTCTCCCTCCCACCTTGTGATGCACAAGGGTTTCAATTTCTCCACTTCCTCACCAGCACTTATATTTTCTGTTTTTGATTGGCTGGTTGCCCCCCCCCCTTTTTTTTAATAGTAACCATCCTGATGGAATGAGATGGTGGTCTTTGATGCATTTTAAGTTAATTTTTGTATATAGTGTGTGGTAGGCATCCAAGTTCATTTTTGCATGTTAATATCCACTTGTCTCAGGACCATTTGTTGAAAAGATCGTTCTTTCCCACGTTGAATTGTTTTGGCAGCTGTGTCAAAAACCAGTTGGCCATAAATGTATGGGTTTATTTCTGGACTCTCAATTCTGTTTCGTTGATCTGTATGTTTTTTCTTATGCCATTACCATACTGTCTTGAATACTGTAGCTTTGTATTAAGTTTTGAAATTAGAAAGTGTGACTCCTCCAACTTTGTTCTTTTCCAAGACTGTTTTGGTTTTTTAGATCCCGTGCATTCCCTATGAATTCTAGGTTCTGCTAGTTTTTCTTTTTTCTTTTTTAAATGGCAGTTGGAATTTTGATGGAAATTGTATGGAATCTACAGATAAATTTGGGGAGTATCTGAGCTAGTTTTCCTTCCTATATTTTCTATTTTCCATCTTTATCTTTTATCTGTTTTTTGACTTTCTCAGAATGTTTGCTTGCTTGTTTTAAGGATTTTCCTCTTATTTCATAGAAGGAGTAGCTTCTCTTAGCTTTAACAATATTCATGATAGTTTTTCTTTTTTAACTTTTTCTTCTCCCTGCATGCTCTTTGCTTTTTCCTGCTTCTTTTTTTCTTCACATTGTTTTGGTCTTTATCTTTCATATTGAGTGATGCTGAAGATGGCCAGTTTCTTTCATTGTTGTTGTTTATCCTTATTTTAAAATAGGGCATTAAAAAGCTGGTTAAAGGGTCTGAGCATGAGAGTGAGGTTTGGCAACTGAAACTCTGTGGTTTGCTGGCAGGGCTGTTCTCCAGATGAATCACTGATGTCAGTGAGTCATATAGCTCTATCTTGTGCTGGTCAATTTTTCTTAAGGGTCTTTTCATCTCCTGCCTGGAACATACAGGTCGAGCTTCCCATGTTTTCAGGACAAAGTGTGTATGTAAGTATTCACTTAACCTTCTGATTTCCATACATCATTCATGCCATTAACTATGCTCAGTGTCTCTGAGTTCTGAGACCTTACGTTTTATCCTCTCTGGAGAACAAACCTCTGGTTTGCTTGGATGGAAAGGACAGTCACTGGTAGAATCAGGGAAGTGATCCAGATGTCATTTTTGGTTTTAAGTTATTTTCAGATTTTTACCCATAAACAACATATAATACTGCTTTGGATGTTGTCAATTTACATAGATGTTATGGAAATGTATGCATTTTAAATAGCATGCATTTTCAATGAATGTGAATATTCCAACAATATATTTAAAATTTATTCCCCCTATAATAGACATTTTGTTTCCAAGTTTTTGTTAGTAAAGATGTTGAAGCTCAGTGTTGCCTTGATGCACATAGGTGAGAGTTTCTCTTTATAGTCAGTAGGAATGTTTGGTTGTAGAGAGAGGCTTTTTATTTTTGTAAGATAATGCCAAATTAACTTTTTTCTTTAAAATTTTTCATTATTTTGAATATAACACGCTATATAAAGGTATACAAAAAGGTGAAGTCACTTAATCGTGTCTGACTCTGTGACCCCATGAGCTGTAGCTCCCCAGGCTCCTCCATCCATAGGATTCTCCAGGCAAGAATACTGGAGTGGGTTTCCATTTCCTTCTCCGGGGATCTTCCCAACCCAAGGATCCAACCCTGGTCTCCCACATTGCAGGCAGACTCTTTACCATCTGAGACACCAGGTGTCTAATAAATTTCAGTGAAAATTTCAGATATATCCAGACATTCAGTAGTCTACAACATATCACCATGTGCCCCACCACCCGTCATTTTGTGTTTATTCTTGATTACCTCTTCCACCCTTCTGGATTATTTCAAACTCAACCCCAAACGTCATATCATTTTATCTGTAAAGAATTCAGAATGTGTTACTTAGAGATAATGCATTGGTTCTCAGTATGGATAGTTTTGCCTACCAGGTGACGTTTGGCATTGTAAACATTTTTAACTGTCACAGCTGGGAGGCTACTAGGTGCTCCTGGCATCTAGTAGATAGAGACTAGGGAGCTACTGAACAGCCTACAATGCGTTGGACAGCCCCCCACAACAAAGAATTATCCTGCCAGTCATTTCCCAGATTGAGAAATCCTGAGATAAGAAGTCTGAGGTACATTCAGTGGTTCTTTCTGTATATATTTCTGAACACATGCTGTTGTATTACACAAAGATAATTCCTGGGAATTGTAACTCTAAAAGAGCAAGCACTTTAAAAGTCATATAAAACTCCTGTGAATCTTACTATCCTTATACAGCTGATAAAAGTATTGGACATTTACATATTTTTTAAATAGTTCATGAATATTATTTGGTGTTATAAAGAACCCTGGGGAATATATTGAAATGTCAATTCTGAAGGGATGTGGATCACTTGAAATAAACTACTTTTGTCATGACTTTCCACCTTTCTTGGGCCAGCAACTTTCAATAGCAGGGTAGTTTGAGGTGGGGGTTATATGTGTGTTTGTTTTCCAGTATGTTGCAGAATTAGAAATTGGTATTGTTTTGCTGAGAAATTGGTATGGTAATAATTGTTGGAAGGATCTATCATTGAGTCGTATTATTTTTAGAGGCTGCATTGGGATATTTATCAGTTTTACTGTATAACAAATGATTCCAAAACATAAAACAGCAGTGATTTATTTCGTAGGATTCTGGATTGACTTGAAGGTTTTGTTTCATGTGTTATCAGCTGGGGTTATTCTTGTGGCTGTGTTCAGGGTTAGAAGGTCCAAGAAGCTCTCTCTCATGTCTGGGGCCTCGATGCTGGCTTGGCTGCAGTGTGCACCACTGTCCCCCAGGTGGCCTTTCCAGCAAGAAGTCCCGGGCCTCCCCTGTGGTGGCTTAGAGCTGCTGTGGTGGAAAGAGCAGAAAGAAAAGCTGTGAAGTCTCTTCAACACTAGACTTGTAACTGATGCAGTGTCATATTTGCTTAATCTTTTTTTGGTTGAACAAGATCCAAGGCCAGCTGGGATTCAGGGGGAAAGGAAATAGACTACGTCCTAATAAGAGAATTGGTATGTTCTTACAGGGAGGGAAAAATTGTTGGAGATTTTTCTTTGGAGATTATTTACTACAGAAGTTATAATAAGCATTGTCTTATACTAACATGTTTACTTCTTGGATAAGGTCACTTGTTATAAATTTAATTCTGCAGTAGTAGAATTTTGCTTCTTTGGACTCATTAAAAACAGTTCTGAATGGTTGGGTAATATTAAGTTATTAATAACAGTTTTTCCAGTTTTAATTTAGAGAAGTTTTTTATGAAGATTTGTTTGGCCAATCAATAGGAGGAGGGAGGAAGGGAAGAGTAGAGGGGAAGGGAAAGGCTTGTTGGATGTGAAATGTAAAAATGCGGTTGTTTTGAGGAGAGGTATAACCATTTACTTGGGGGTTTGTCTTTTCCTGTCAAAATAACCTAAGTTGCTTTGTTTACCTGCTTTATTGAGATATAATTGACATATAACATTGTGTAAGTTTCTTATACAGTGTGAATTTGATATTTACATAGTGTAAAAAGATTACCACCAGTGTTAGCTAACACCGCTATCATGTCCCATAATTATTTCTTTTTTTTTTTTTGTGGTGGGACCATTTTAAGATCTCTCTTAGCAAGTTTCAAATATATAATACAGTATTGTTAACTATAATTGCCATGTGCATTAGAGCCCCAGAACTTATTTATCTAATAACTAGAAGTTTGTACTCTTGTTATAGGAACAAATAATTTTATACTACCAGTCTTATTCTTTCTAAGACTGTCGCACAACTCATGATCTTAGTAACATAAGGCTGACTAGGCTATGCTTTTTTCTTTTCTACTTGATTCATAATGTTTTCATACTTATCTTGCATACCATACCAAAGAACAACTTCTGCCTGCCACCTCCTCTTTGTTAAAAAAGTGCTCTCAGAATCCTTAAGTAGCACCACTATAATGACTGTATAGGTTAAACATTCTCTGTAGGTTAATTGGTCAGATCTGCCATATCAAAAACTGCTTAGGAGAACTATGTTGTTTTGTTGTTAACATCAGGAATATAAAATGTTTTTGAAGCAGGTTATAGTACCAGACCTTTCTCCAGCTAACTATGGACTTGAATTTTCTGCCTGGCCCTCCCCCAATCCTTGCTGCAGACAAAATGGAAATATTTTTGTACTGCAAACTTCATCATAGCAAAAAGGAAACCGTTCTTTTCTCTTATTGTCATGATACTATAGTACCTTCCCCAAGATAGTAGTATGTGTTTCTGTTACTGTGTAGCATATAGTTGATTAAATGGCATCTCAAGTGATTTTAATGTGAACAGAGAACTCTCCTGTCTCTAGGCTAACCTAAAATGTAACTTTGAGAAGATATTTCTTCAGATGTACCTATTCACACTTCGGTTAATACTGTTTAGTGTCATGTTTTGGAAGTTGGACTGTTCCTGAGAGATGGACAAGTCATTTTTTATCCGTCTTTATAGTTGTTCTAAAATATAATCCGAAGCTTGAGGATTGGTTGTGTGTGCCTGTTTTAACTTGAATTATAGTTTCTCTGCTTTGATTCACCACATGAGACAGTTTTGCAAGTATGTAGCAAGTCATCTACCAGAATACAATTGAAGTTTACTTGACTGTTGGTCACATCTTATAGAGATTTCAATCTGTAGGAAGACTGATTTAACTGTGGATAGAGTCATCGTCTTGAACAGGTGGGGCAGTGGTAAAGAATCCATCTGCCAGTGCAATAGATACAACAGACTTGGGTTCAGTCCTTGGGTCGCAAAGATCCCCTGGAGAAGGAAATGGCAAACCACTCCAGTATTCTTACCTGGAAAATTCTATGGACAGAGGAGGTTGGTGGGCTACAGTCCATGGGATCACAAAGACTTGGACATGACTGAGCAACTGAGCACACGTATTGATTCATCGTCGTGAACTCCTTGAGTTAGTGTTAGAAAACTCATGAAACAGAAGCTGTGCTTTGGAAGAGTGAAGAGTAAAGTCCATGGAAAGTGTTATTTTTAAGTTTCGAGGATTTACAGTCCTGTGGTGGTTTACTCACTAAGTTGTGTCCGACTCTTCCGACTCCATGGACTGTAGCCTTCCAGGCTTCTCTGTCCATGGGATTCTTGAGGCAAGAATGTTGGAGTGGGTTGCCATTTCCTTCTCCAGGGGATTTTCCTGACCCAGGGGTCGAACCTGGGTCACCTGCATTGCAAGCAGACTCTTAACCAACTGAACTACAACTGAAGCCCTAGTTAAATAGTATGTATATATTTCAAAACATCTGAGTACTAGAACTTAACCATATGCTTCTACTAAAAATAGTACATGTGAATTATTTTAGGGGAGTGGGGTCTTATGGTTTTATGGAGTATAATGAGAAAAAGGGTATCGTTTTTAACTCTTTTTAAGGTCTTCATTGTCCTGCCACTTTTAAGTAGCCTAGAAGCACACCAAGATAGTGATGACATCATTTGTTTATTTCCCCATTTTCTGAGACTTTGAACTGTGTGGTACATGGTGATTAGTGTCATAAAAGAGTTCTTTAGGTTTCTAGTTTGCTGGTGTAGTTGTTAACTGAGGTGGAATCGACTGGTGTAGATTCTGGTTATTTGAATGCCAAGAACGGAGCTCTTTTCTTAGTATTTCAGTGTCTTCTTCTGGGCTTAGTGCTGAAATCTTTTGGCATATAGACTTTTCCTATCTACTTGACTATATGCCAGACTCATTTTGGAAATAGAGTGTGGAAGATCACTGACCACTGCTTCAGTAACTGAAAGGAGAGGTAATTTTAGATCCTGACAGAGACCCTGTGTGGAGTCTGACCTAACCTGACAGTTTAGCTACCAGCCATCATCAGCTCCAAGAGCAAGAAACTGTTACTTGCCTGTTTTGCTTCTGGTACCATTTGTACCTCCCTAATATTTTTGTCCCCTTACTTATTACAGAATTAGTCTTCTGGAAGACTTGTGATTTTCCTATTATAACTGTCATTTACTCAGGCACTTTCTACTTTGTCCTTGATTGCCAAAATTCTAAACTTGTTCTTTGTTAGGTATTTTATAGGATCCTGTGGCTGCAGTATCAGACTATTACTGCCTTCTGAAGTGCCTTGCTTCATGAAGTCTAAGATGCTATCCATTGAAAGATGTAGAAGAAGTGAGGTTGCTCAGTCGTGTTCAACTCTTTAGTGACCCATGGACTGTAGCCTGCCAGGCTCTTCCGTCCATGGGATTTCCCAGGCAAGGGTACTGGAGTGGGTTGCCATTTCCTTCTCCAGGGGATCTTCCCAACCCGGGGATCAAACGCAGGTCTGCCTGCACTGTGGGCAGACGCTTTACTGTCTGAGCCACTAGGGAAGCCTTGAAAGATGTACTAATAAGAAAGAAAAGATATTGCCAGTGAAGCTGACATACCATTGATCATAGTAGGCAGTTTGATTTCAGGTATGTTAAAAAAAATCATACAATCAATGAAAGATAGTATTATCCTTCTCTAAGTATTTAAAGAAGGAAATGGTAACCCACTCCAGTACTCTTGCCTAGAGAATTCCATGGACAGAGGAGCCTGGTGGGCTGCCGTCTGTGGGGTCGCACAGAGTCAGACACGACTGAAGCAACTTTGCACGCAGGCATGCGTTGGAGAAGGAAGTGGCAACCCATTCCAGTATTCTTGCCTGGAGAATCCCAGGGACGGAGGAGCCTGGTGGGCTGCCGTCTGTGGGGTCGCACAGAGTTGGACATGACTGAAGTGACTTAGCAGCAGCAGCAGCGGGTGCTTAAAATTACTGTGTGTAACTGTAACAAGCTGTTCTTCAACCGGTGTTTACTGGGACTCCCTCTGTGTTAGGAACTGTGCTGGATATCAAATTCCTATTTGTTATTGGGTCGAGAGACATTAAATAATCATACATATAAACTATCTTGAGTTGCTAAGGCAACTTGTACTTTTCCATCATAGTATTTAACAGGAAATGGGGGAAAAGGACTTCTAGGAAACCTGTCTCTCAGCACATTTAAGTGAAGGCTAAAGGTGCATGTGGTGGAAGGGTACATAGAGTATTCCAAGCAAACTGTTCCTGGAGTCTTGATCTAGTTGAAATTTAAAAGCTAATTAATTAAGAAAAAGCTTTGAAATGAGTAAAGGATAGTTCATATAGGTAAGATAAGGTCTTGAAAAGGTTCTTGATCCTCAGTAATGAACAAAGAATATTGTCTTTAATTAGAACATTTTCATCTAAGTGGTTATGGCTGAAGTACTCAAAGAAATGAACTCCTTATTCTCTGGTGTTACCCAGTCTCACTCAAAACACCTATTCCATTCATGTTCAGTAATTAAATCTGAATATATTTTGTCACTATAGACTTTCTGTTTCCTGGCACTGTAGGTGATTAGGCTGAATGGGACTGGACTTCCTCTTGGAAGTTGTTAATGTGCTTTTGTTTATCATCTCATTTGCCAGTGTTTGAACATCAGTTCTGCTTGATACTGTGCTAGATATTCATTCATCTACTCATTCAGACATTTGAGTGTCTCTTAAGTTCCACTCTGGAAAATGCAGTAAAGATCATATTATACTTTGTCTCTAACTCAAGGAATTTAGAATTAAGTATTCCAGGGGTAGTGTTAAGGGTACACATAAATTTTGATAGTTGTGGATAAAAAAATGATCATAAGATATTACTATACCATATGATACTAGATTTGTATAGTATAGTTAATAGTAAGCTGCTTGGAGAAAGAAGGAAATCCCTGGGAAATAATATTTTTTTCGTCCTGAAAAAGCAGTATATGGACAGTAATCTTTTAAAGTGAAAGTATTTAGTGTTGATGTATTTTAAAATCATAACTGTGCTATTGTGAAGATAGATGAAAGTGAACTGGGGCCTAGCCTTTTTAAAACAGTTTTTTCACCTCAGATTCATAATTAGGTTAATTACATGCATTGTCAGAATTTCATATTGGTTTCTCCTTTGTGTGCCAAAACAAATATGAATCCTTATAACTCAGCTGTAATTTATTTTATAGAAATTTCAGGGAATTCACTGGTTGTATAAGCTTTTAGTATTTGCAAACTTTTAGTACAACAGATAGGATTATATAAATGAAAAATTTTGCTAATATCTTTATATGGCATATCATTTCCCCTTTAAAAGATACGTGCTTTCCCCCACTTTTTATATAGAAAAAGTATTTTAAGCCAGAAACACATCAGCTGTATATTTGATCACTACTGGAAGCTATCAACATTGTCACACAAATAACACTTGTAAGGATTTCCTGGAACTTGACAAAAGTAACTTCAAAGAAACAAACATAAAAACCTGTCTTTAAAAATTAGTGTATTAATTTCCCTTTTAATTGTCTTAGAAAGGAAATTTATGTTGTACTAACTATATCTGAAAAGCTATTCATAATATGCTTTCTCTTACTAGAAGCATTCTCTTAAAACATTTTGATCACAATGTTATTAATATACTTAATACCACTGGACTGTATACTTTAAAATGGGGGAAAAATGGATAAGTTGGTAAATTTTATGTTTGTGTATTTTACCAAAAAACCACACTGAAGTAATTTATAGTCCAGCTTGGGGGTGGGGGGGACAAGGTATAATAACTTTAGGACAGTATTAGCCATGTTGGATAGATTTCTCTATGTCATGTTTAAAAGTCTTTTTATTCTACAACCAAAAAATTTCTTCAGGATAAAAAAGTGTTCTTGGTTCCTTCAGACTTATCTCTGACTTTGCCACAGACAGTAGGCATTTTGTGAGAATAAAATCTTGGGTGGGGAACATGGCATTGGAAGAATGGGCCATAGAAAGAAGCAAAGCCTGGTTCTGTGCCTAGACAATAGTGTTGCCTTTATTCAGGACATTCTTTTAAGGATGTGGATTATAACATTTCCCAAATTGATTTGACCCTTAAACCTATAAGCAAACCATGCTTTTTTAGTTTAACTTCATTGTTTTATAGATATGGGAGTTCTGATCTGGAGAAGTCGAATGACTTGCTTAAAGTTACCTAAGAAGTCGAATGACTTGCTTAAAGTTACCTAAGAGCAGAATAATAAAATATCAAGGGATGTTAAGACTTGGGAAAAACTGACTTCTGCCTGTTACCCCTGCTGATATCAGCAAGAACATAAACAGTTGTAGAATAACCATTATAATCCTTATGAAGCTAATTTTCATTTAACATAATTACACATGAGATGATTAGTTTCCAGTATTTATAGAAGGCTTGTCAGATAGTGGTGAATGAAGATTCAGATGGCAGATAGTTTCTATCATGTTCATCTCTATGTTCTTAGGTGTTTTCAGATGAATTGACCTCTTGGTTAAACATGCTCTAGGAATAATTTTCCCATCTCTAGGCAATGATTGGGTTTGCAGGTTCCAGTGTGTTGAACAGTACACTTATTTTTGCCTGGGTGTATAGGTTGAGGAAATAATTTTTAAAAACCCACACATAATCAAAGGCTTTGGTACACAGTTAAGAAAGAGGAGGGGTACTTATTATTTATAGGGCTTCCCTGGTGACTCAGCAGTTAAGAATCCACCTATAATGCAGGCGATGCCTGTGGGAAGCATGGGTTCAATCCCTGGGTTGGAAAGTTCCCCTGAAGAAGGAAATTGCAACCCATTCCAGTATTCTTGCCTGGACCGTGAATAAGAGGAGCCTGGCAGGCTATAGTCCATGGAGTTGCAAGAGTTGGACACAACTTGGCAACTAAACAACAGCTTGTTATTTAAGTTAAAGGAGTGTTTAGTTGGAAAAACTCGTGTGTATACAAGAATGTGGGTATAAGAATATTTACCAAAACATTATAATAGTGAAACATAGGAAATAAATATCTGTCACCTAAAGAAAGGAAACACTGTGGTTTAGGCACCACTAGCAAAATAAACAGGAGAAGGCGATGGCACCCCATTCCAGTACTCTTGCCTGGAAAATCCCATGGATGGAGGAGCCTGGAGGGCTACAGTCAATGGGGTCACACAGAGTCGGACACGACTGAAGCGACTTAGCAGCAGCAGCAAAATAAACAGCGGTAGAAAGGAATAAACTAGATCTTCATGGAAAAATATTAATGTCTTACTATGTTGAGGGAAAAGCAAAGTATAGAAGAATACATGCCATGTAACACTTTTTAAATAAAAATTTAAAAACATGATAACAAGACTATGTTGTTTATAGACACATAGAAAAAGTATATAAGTATGCAAGAGAATGATAAACTCTAAATTCAAGCTAATCATTACTTTGGAGAGGAAAACACAGGGGACTTTTTAAAGATCTAGTTTGATCTAGCAGTGTTTAGATTGGGCTAAGCTGAGTAAAAATCAGTTTTCTCTCCAATCCCAAAGAAAGGCAATGCCAAAGAGTGTTCCAACAACCGCACAATTGTAGTCATCTCACACGCTAGCAAAGTACTGCTCAAAATTCTCCAAGCCAGGCTTCAACAGTGCATGAACCGTGAACTTCCAGATGTTCAAGCTGGATTTAGAAAAGGCAGAAGAACTGGAGATCAAATTGCCAGCATCCGCTGGATCATCAAAAAAGCAATAAAGTTCCAGAAAAATATCTTTTGCTTTTTTGACTATGCCAAAGCCTTTGACTGTGTATATCACAAAAAAACTGTGGAAAATTCTTAAAGAGATGGGAGTACCAGACCAGCTGACCTGCCTCTTGAGAAATTTGTGTGCAGGTCAAGAAGCAGCAGTTAGAACTGGACATGGAACAACAGACTGGTTCAAAATTGGGAAAGGAGTACATCAAGGCTGTATATTGTCACCCTGCTCATTTAACTTATATGCAAAGTACATCGTGTGAAATGGCGGGCTGGATGAAGCCCAAGCTGGAATCAAGATTGCCAGGAGAAATATCAATAACCTCAGATATGCAGATGACACCATCCTTATGGCAGAAAGTGTAGAATTAAAGAGCCTCTTGATGAAAGTGAAAGAGGAGAGGGAAAAAGTTGGCTTCAAACTCAGCATTTAGAGAACTAACATCATGGCATCTGGTCCCATCACTTCATGGCAAATAGATGGTAAACAATGGAAACAGTGAGAGGCTTTATGTTTTGAGGGCTCCAAATTCACTGCAGATGGTGACTGCAGCCATGAAATTAAAAGATGCTTGCTCCTTGGAAGAAAAGCTATGACCAACCTAGACAGCATATTAAAAAGCAGAGACATTACTTTGCCAACAAAGGTCCATCTAGTCAAAGCTATGGTTTTTCCAGTAGTCATGTATGGATGTGAGAGTTGGTCTATAAAGAAAGCTGAGCACTGAAGAATTGATGCTTTTGAACTGTGGTGTTGGAGAAAACTCTTGAGAGTCCTTTGGACTGCAAGGAGATCCAACCAGTCCATCCTAAAAGAAATCAGTCCTGAATAGTCATTGGAAGGACTGATGCTGAAGCTGAAACTCCAATACTCTGGCCACCTGATGCGAAGACCCTGATGCTGGGAAAGATTGAAGGCGGGAGGAGAAGGGGATGACAGAGGATGAGATGGTTGGATGGCATCACTGATTCAATGGACATGAGTTTGAATAAACTCTGCGAGTTGGTGATGGAAAGGGAGGCCTGGGGTGCTGCAGTCCATGGGGTCACAAAGAGTTGGACACAACTGAGCGATTGAACTGAACTGAAGCTGAGTAATAGGTTTGTGCTTGTTATTTTCCATAGTCTTAGTTGACTTGAATTTTTAAAAAAGAGTATACATGTTAATCTCAAATAAGGTTTTTACTTCTGCTTATACTCAGTTCAGGGAAAGATTGCTATTGATACATTTTCATCAATTTGTCTTTAAAATAGAAGGCAGCATTATTAAGAGGGAAGTAGAAAATATTTGAGAGTGCCAAAGGATTAAGTCTATCAGTACCAGATATAAAAGATTCTGTAATTTGCTGTTTTCAGAAATTATAATTTTTTTCAAACTGGTCTAGGATAACTGAGTTACTAATATTTCCAGAGTTTTAAAATTTGTAGTTTTAAATACTCCAGCAGTTAATTTTTAAATACTAACTTCAGATATTATGCTGGACACATAAATTAGCATTTCTGTTGCAACCCTGGTTAGATAGGAGTGGGGCAGGGAGAATGCAGTACTATGGTAATGACAGACTGCTTGCCTTCAGTGTGTCTTGAAAATGCAGAAAACACCCCTTTCTTGAGTTCTTCATTCTGTGCTACCATGTTTTCCTTCACCTTCCCTTCACTTTGAGTCTTGCTGGTAATGAGTTTTCTAGCCTTGTCTTTTGTCTTTGATGCTTAATTCGTCAAACATAAAGGCAGTCAGGATTTAGTGTACATCACAATTTCCTGGGGGACTTGTTAAAACACACCTTGTTAGACTCTGAAACTGCAGAATTTCTGATTCAGTAGGTCTGGTTGGAGCCTGAGAATTTGCATTTCTAACAAGTTTTCTTCTGATAATGATGATGCTGCTGTGCCAGGGTCTGATTTTTGAGAAGTACTACTACTACTACTGTTGTTTCTTTGCTGTTCAGTTTGATTTCCTGGGCAACATATATTTTCTGAGATATTCTAACTTGTACATTTCTACTATTTTAGATTCAGACTAAAGAAGCATGATATAATAGAACATATAGTAGAAAACCATGTCCTTACTCTAATTACATGTTTTCCTTGGATTAGCTACTTTGTATCTTTTTTATATATATAAAATGGGGGATTAGTCTAAGTATCTCTTCTGATGTTGAATCATAATTTCTGCTTAAATCTTCTCATAACCTGATTATCCACCAAAGACCTTTGATTTGTACAGGAAATTTTAGAACTATTACACTTGACTTTGGAGCCAATTTTCTATGAAAGTAACTATAATCTCTCATTTCCCATCTTGTTCCTTTTACCATTTGCCGTAGGGTAAGACCAAAATTGTGAAGCAAATCTGTGTTCCATACTATGTAATTTTGCTTCATAATTGTTAAGACTGAGGAAAGAGGGTTTTTGAAAAATAGCTAATAGCATTAAGTTTTACCAATTTACGACCTATTTGAGTACTTGAGAATACAAGGAAAGCAAAGTCAACATAGCCCTTGTAGGACCCCTTCCCCCACAGTTAGGAAGTCCCCTTTCTTTTGCTATAGTGCTATAATATAGAAATATCGCAGGCTCAGAGGCTTTAGTGTTTGTTCTGTTTTCTTTAATAGTGGTCCCTTTAAAAGAGGGGTTAATCCTTTGGAAAATAGGTATTCTTAAGATAATAATATGTAAGGCATTATAATCATTCCTGTGTATCTTTATTGGAAAACATATTCCTGAGCCAAAAAAAGATAGTAGTAGGAAATGTATTTAAAAGTTTGAGGACTTGCCTGGTGGTCCAGTGGTTAGGACTCCACGAATTCCACGGCAGAGGGCAGGAGTTCACTCTTGGTCAAGAAACTTGCATGCCTGCAACATGGATAAAGTTTGTAGTGAATTAATCTGTACTTGAAAATAATTAATTGGTATAAGGTTTGGGGGCTATTTGAACTAAATTAAACACTTGGGAAAGTTTCAGATAATCAAAATTGTTTATAACCCTTTATCTTTAAAAATAATAGTTCTGTATACCTAGAAACAAGGGGAGTGTATAATGTCAAAGAAAAAACTTAATTGAGAACTCTATTAAAATCCACAGTTTATTTCCAAAATAAGACCTTTAGTGTAATTTTTTTAGATTTCAAAGTTAAGACCATAAAGTCTTTTTAGAAATTGAGGATTCTTTAACTGTCAAACTTCCCTCTTCCCTTTTTTCTCCCTAAATTTAATTATATGTACTTGGTCTATAAGGGCTACCTAGGTGGCTCAGATGGTAAAAAGTCCACCTGCAATGCAGGAAACCTGGGTTCAGTCCTTGGGTTGGGAAGATCCCCTGGAGGAGGAAATGGCAACCCACTTCAGTATTCTTGTCTGGAGAATTCCATGGGCAGAGACTCCTGGCGGGGTACAGTCCATGGGGTCGTAAGGAGTCAGATATGACTGAGTGACTGACACTTAAATTTTCTCTCTATTGCTCTTTCTACAGAAAAGAAATTTTTCAATAAATAGAAGAATTGCTTGGATTTGGGTTTTTTCCTAGCTCTACTCTGAATCTCAGTAATGTATGATTTGCTATATGATACATAAGACAAATCTGAATACTGTTTTGGGGGAAATAAAAAGTCAAGGAAATTAATGTATAGGTATAAAGCCATATGATAAAGCCAACAGCCTGATGTAATAGGGTATTTTTTTCTGCCCAGGGATTTGGCTAGATCAGTGCCTTTAATTTCAAGATTTATCTTTATTTGTTTTCTTTTTGCCATACCACTCAGCTTGCAAGATCTCAGTTCCCCCAGGCCATGGTAGTGAAAGCCCGGAATCCTAACCACTATACTAGTAGGGAACTCCCTTCAGTTTTTTTTCCCCCTTCAGTTTTAATCATAATGCAGGGACATCAGATTTTGTGATGGTGGTCCTATAGTTGCTAAATTATGTCCAACTCTTGTGACCCAGTGGACTATAGCCCACCAGGCTCCTCTGTTCATGGGATTTCTCAGGCAAGAATACTGGGGTGGGTTGCCATTTTCTTCTCCAGAGGGTCTTTCCAACTCAGGGATCAAACTTGTGTCTTCTGCATTGTAGGTGGTCTTCATTGCAGGTGGATTCTTTACCACTGCGCCACCAGGGAAACCTCAAATTTTGGAGCTTCTCTGTTTATTTAGTCTAACTGGGTTTTCATTATTCTGATTATCCTTTAGATAGTCACAGCTTTTTCAGAAGTATTTTTTTTTATCCAAATGTTTAGTAAGAACTGTTATCTTTTAAATAGACAATAAATATACTTGTTAAAGGTATAAAAGAAATAATGTGTAGTTGCTATTCTTACCCCCAAAGCAAAGTTTCCTTCTGAAGGCAAATACTTTGAACTAGTTTTGTGTCTATTCTTCAGAGATACTGTATGCATATATGAAGATGAATGAATATATGCCCTTTTAGTAAACAACTTTATGGTATATACAATAAAATCGACAATTTTAAGTATACAGTTTGAGTTTTAATGAGTATAATTCACAGTTTTGCAGTCCCTACCAAAGTCATAACATAGACTATTTCCATAGCCCCCCAGATTTTCCTCATGTTCCTTTGTAATCAGTCCCCTCCAACTCCCTCTAGTCCCTGAAACTATTAATCTGGTTTCTGTCCCTATAAATTCACCTTTTCTAGAATGTGTATCAGTGGAATCATACAGAATATAGTCTTTTTGTGTCTCATTTCACTTAACATACTTAAGTGAGTGCCTTGAACCAAGAAAATGTTGGAATGAGTATGTTAATTGTATATTAGCACAAATTTGAGTTAAGGTTTTCTTTTTTTTAAAATTATATAATACTGACTTATGAATAGGACAAAGATTTTTTTTCCTTTTAGCTTTTTGAGATGTAATTGGCATAGTGTTTAAGTTTAAGATGTTCAGCATAATGATTTGACTCATGAAATTATCATGATAAATTTAGTGAACATCGATTATTTCACAGGTACAAAGTAAAAGGTAAAGAGAAAATTTTTTTTCCGTGGGATAAGAACTCAGAATTACTCTGTTAAACTTTCATGTATAACATACATCAGTGTTAATTAACCTCTTCTTGCCTGGAAAATTCCATGGACAGAGGAGCCAGGTGGGCTACAGTCCATGTGGTTGCAAAGGGTAGGACACAACTGAGTGCGTGAGTGTGTGCACACACGTGCACGCATGTAGGCACACACACATACATATTACAGCCCTACCACTTACTTAAAACTGTTAGTTTGTACCTTTTGACTACCTCACCACCTCCCCTCACTTCTGATAATCACAGATCTGATGTCTTTTTCTGTTAGTTTGTTTATTTTTGAAGTATAATTGACCTACCACACTGTGTTACTGTCTGGTATACAACATAGTGGTTTGATAGGTTAAAAAGTGATAGCCACCTGATGAATCCTTATATTAGCTTAGATGAAGTTAGTCAAAAGAAGTAGCTTAACTTTTGTGTTTCAAATCAAGCAAGCCCTCTTAGTTATAGTGACCTGTATTACAAACATTTGGGAATGGGGACTATACAGTAGGCTTTTTGTTTTTCTCCTTGAGATGGGTAAGGGATCTCTGTTGTAGAGAAATACAAAATCCTCAAATTGAGATGTGAATGAAATTAAATATTGTTAAATCTTTATTTCAATCCCAGCGCTTAAAAAAAACTTAACAGAACTTTATTTCTATACTTTATGCTTTGTCCTCCAAGCTTACAGATAGGATAAAACAAAATAATTAATGTAATGACTGGTTGAATAAGTTAACTCAGAAGAAGGAACTTACAGAAATACCTGTGTGTTGCAATTTAAAATATTTATTTATATAACTCAGTAAGATTTGAAATACTTTTTAAATGGTAGGTTTTACCGTTGTGGTTTTAAAATATAATTAAAACTAGTCCTTCCTCAGAGTTTGTTTTTATCTCACATACCAAGCCAAAGGAAAAGGGAATATAGCATGATTTCCTGCTTTGTGGTTTTTAAGGCATCCCCACCCAGTAACAAATCTCAAGTTTGTGGGTTCTTGTGTTAAAATAGCTGAGAAGCTGACATCTTTTGTAGAGCATGACTACATGTAATTCCATCTCTGATTTCAAAACTTTATGATGGGTTATATCCAGTCAGCCTTTCTAATATATCCCTTTTAAAGTTTTTCCGACTACCTTTGGAAGCTTTGTAGTGGATATGAGCTGAAAAAATACCAGCCTCTTGTCAGATGGTTTTGTATAATTTGAAACATTTATGACTCCATTTATCTGAAATGCAACTTAATGGTTTTGAGGTACAGAATCCAGCTGTTGATCTTTATTGGAAAATAATAAGTAAAGTGTTTATTTAAAAACAGTTTTTGTGAGACTTCCCTGGCAGTTCATACTCCCAGTGTAGGTGCATGGGTTCAATACCTGGTCCTGGGACTTAAGAGCCCACCACATGGTACGGCCCAAGAAAACCCAAAGAAACAGTTTTTGTGGTTCATTAGTATATGATACATGTTTATTTTCTGTATATTTAATACCTGTTAAACTCCAAACAAAGCAAAAATGATCTACTTTTAAAAACATACATTTATATTCAGGAACCCCAAATATTTTATAGATTTCATTAATCTACCTTTCTCTTCTCTGACTTTGAAGGAGTGCTGCTAAAAGCTTTACTGGTGAGACAGAGATTATTGGTAACAGTGATGGTTTTATTAATAGATAATAGTTACATTTGTGTTAAATACATTTCTTTATTCTTTCCTTCTTGAAGGAATTGAATGACCTGGCACGGGACCCCCCAGCACAGTGTTCAGCAGGTCCCGTTGGAGATGATAGTAAGTATCTAAAAGGAATAATAAAATAAAACATAAAACAGCATAACAGTCTGAACTCTGGTACTAATAAGTATATACCGGCTAAGATTATTTGTATGAAGAGTTAATTATGCAGTTACCTTTATTTGCCCATGAAAGGTGCAGCTTCATGTATATTCCATCATCTTTTGTAGTGGATTGCGTTTTGAATGCCTTTTGCCAGTTGTTGTCTGTGTAGTAGTTCTGGCTCCTCCTTGCCTATCCTTTGTCCCTTCTGGGTATTTACCTAAGACAAACCATTTGAACTTTGTCCGAAGCAAGCTATTGTTCTTAATAAGATAATAGTAAGCATGATTGGGGGCAGTGTATGTGAGTCTGTGTCTTTCTTTGTATTGACTCATATTTGTGAAGATAGCTACAACTTATCTTTAATGTCCATTTATCTTCTTAATCCTGTTTGAAATAATTTATTGTATCTTACCATACATGTTGGATAATAATTTTGTTTTTGTTCCACTTTGTCTCAAGACAGCTTTTCCCCCTAATACCATCTTTCAGCCTTTTAAAAATGGAGGATATTTGAACAGGCTGTGTAACTAATTTTCACATACAAAAATGCAATATTTAGCAAATAGGGGGAAAGTGGAATATACTTGGAGTATATTTAGAGGCATTTGTATAAGGGGAATGTATAGGTTAAGACAAAATAAATGAGGTTATATGGGCTTGTGTGTAAAATTAAGTTTTTCCTCATTTTTCTCAAGATTGTTTTGGTTTGCTAAATCCTTAGGAATCAAAGCAGAATCCTTGTACAAGGATTGCTTTATAGATAAAATGGATGTTATAAATTATAAGACTAAGTACTGTTATGAAAATCCCATTTATGTTATGTTTAGATCTGTCCAGTACTATTGAGTATATATAGTATTTGATATCAAACAGGACAGGCCAAGTACTTAAACACATTATTTCATTTAAGCCTCACAGTTCTTTAAGTGATTGGAAAAGAAATTGTTAACTGTTTTAGATAAGAATCTAGTGAGAGCCTTGTGGTGATTCTTGAAGTAGACTTATTCTCAGATTTTCTGATTCTAGTTTTGTCATTCCGTGGTATCATATCCATCTGCATCAATATGGTCATTTAGTTTTGAAAGAGTGTTTTTATTTCAGGTAAATTCCTCAGAGTTGAGAGAGGCTGATTTTTTGTTTGTTTGTTTGTTTTGAGAGAGAGAGGCTGATTTTTAATTAAAAGTGTTTGAAGTCTGGGAATTAGATTTCATTTTTGAAGTTCTGTAGTGTGCTAAAGTAATTTGCCTTTGCTTCTACCATAGTTAGTACTATTACATTCCTTTCTCAGATTGAAAAGTGATTACCCTGGAGAGTTAAACTCCCCTAAAGGATAAGCAATAAAAGAAAAAGAAAGATAAATTAGACTTATCAAAATTTTAAAATTAGGTACAGCAGATGATACTATTAAGAAAGTGAAAAGATATACAAAATGGGAGAATAAATTTGCAGGTCATATATATCTTATAAGGCATATTTATCTAAAATATTTTTTAAAGTCTTTATATCTCAACATTATAAAGATAAATAACCCAATTTTAAAATGAACAGATGAGCTGAGTAGCTTTTGCTCTCAGATATTCAAATACAGTAAGAACATGGAAAGATGTTCAGCATCATTAATTATCAGGGAAATGCATATCAAAACCATAATGAGGTGTCACTTTACACCCACTAGGATGGCTAGAATCAAAAGGTCAAATAGTAAGTGTTGATGAAGATGTAGAGAAATTTGAACCATCATACTTTGCTGGTAGAATGCAAAATGGTACAGCCAGCTTGGAAGACAGTCTGACAGTTCCTCAAAAAGCAAAACACAGAGTTAACTGTATGACCCAGTGAGTTCATTCCTAAGTATGTGTCCAAGAGAAATAAAAACGTATATCCCTATAAAAACTCATGCTTGATTGTTCATAGAAATTTTATTTATAATAACCAAAAGTGAAAACAACCCAAATGCCCACCAACTGATGAAGGGATGAATAAAATATGGTGTATCCATACAGTAGAATATTATTTGATGATTAACAGGAATGAAATATTGATATATGCTACAACATGAATGAGCATTAAAAACATTGTGCTAAAAAGACCTGTACTCTGAATACCATAAGATGCTGGTGAAAGAAATTGAAGATGACAGAAACAGATATTGTTAAAATGACCATACTGCCCCAGGCAATCTACAGATTCCGTTCAATCTCTTTTGAATAACCAATGGCATTTTTCATGAAACTAGAACAAGACAAATTTTAAATTTTGGAAACACAGAAAACCTCAAATAGCCAAAACAATCTTGAGAAAGAAGACTGGAGCTAGAGGAATCACACTTCCTGACTTCAGGCTGTACTACAAAGCTACAGTAATCAAAAATAGTATGGTGGTTGCACACACAGGAAAAGCATATGGATCAGTGTAATAGGGTAGCAAGCCCAGAGATAAACCTGTGTACTTACGGTCAATTAACCTACTGCAGAGGGAGCAAGAATATACAGTGGAGAAAAGTAAATCATACTGGGAAAACTGAACAGGTACATGTAAATGAATGAAATCAGAACATTTTTTCACACCATTTATAAAAATAAACTCATAGATCTAAATCAAATACTCTAAAATTCCTAGAAGAAAACATAGAACACTCAGGCACAAATTGCAGCCATATTTTTTGGATCCATCGCCTAATGATGGACAAACAAATGAGTCATAATTACTTAAAAGCTTTTGCATAGCAAAGGAAACTGTAAACAAAACAAAAAGACAACCTGTGGAATAGAATATATTTGCAAAACAATGCAACCAACAAGGAATTAATTTCCAAAGTATACAAACAGTTCATACAGCTAGTTATTAAAGAAATGCAAATCAGAACTACAATGTGGTATTATCTCACACTGGTGAGAATGGTCGTCATTAAAAAGTCTGCAAATAATAAATGTTGGAGAGGGTATGGAGAAAAAGGAACCCTCCTACACTGTTGGTGGAAATCTAATTCGTGTAGCCACTATGGAGAACAGTATGGAGGTTTCTTTAAAAAACTAAAAATAGAGTTGCCATATGATTCAGCAGTCAGACTCCTGGCATTTATCTGGAGAAAACTCTAATTTGAAAAGATATATGCAGCCCAGTGTTCATAGCAGCACTACTTAACAATTGCCAAGACATGGAAACAACTTAAATGCGCTCCAGAGGAGACCTAAGTCAGTGACTCTAGTAGGTATTCTTATATGTAGCCAGTGTGGCAGAATATGCAATTAAGATTTAAAATGATAGGTCTCCAAGTGCTTTTTGTTAATTAAATTAATATGAGGCCTTTTATAGAACCTTTGTTGAAGATACTAGGACTAATCTTAATGACTCAAAGTAACTTTCTCCTTAGCTACTTAATCCATAAAAAAATTAGTTGGCAGAAGTTAAGAGGAATTTTTCTCAGTGCTAATGATGAGTAATCTTAAAAAGGAGAGGCTCAGCAATACCTATCCTTTATTTTTAATCCATAGTAAACAGACAGCTCTTTGTAGCTTCAGGCCCCAATGAGGGAAAGCGAACCATAGGGGCAGTTCTCATGCAGATGGTCAGAAGGAATTTAAGGGTTTGGGCTGACATCCCAGTGGATTTTTGTGTGGCTTTCTAGTCTCCACATTACCTCCTTGCATCAAGAGTTAGCTGGTTTGAGTTGCTCTTGTATAATCTCATTGATAGCTTCCCTTAGTTTGCTCAGATCCTGGTGTGAATGTTAAGTGCTTAGTAGCTTGCTTAGAAGTGAAAACTGGGTTTTTGATCTTTGTGTTGTACTTAGTGGCATCACCTTTGAAACAGAACATGTACCATTTTTGCAGTTTGAAGAGTATGCAAAAGAGTATTTTGCAGTATGATTTATTGGGATTATCCCTAGAGTTTGTAATCAAGCTTGAGACTTTCAGCATACGTTTTCTTTATTTATTGAGGTACCAGTAATTCTAAAGATCTACACATGAGAACTCTTGGAAATTTTTTTCTCACTGGAAAAAACTAGCATTTCCTAATTTGAGTATTATCTACTTTAAGTTTACTGTTCTGCTCTATACCAGTACTATAAAAAGAGTATATTAAAGATATTTGTGCTGGGGAAATGGTATAATCAAAGAATTGAATCTTGTGGTTCTTTTTTACCCTTTGAGGTAAGGAAGTACCTGTTTAAAAGTGAAACTTTCTGCCTTGTCAAGAATTTTATCTCCCTGACACGAATTTTTAAGACATTTTAGCCCAAATACTTTCTTGTTGAGCACCTTATCAGTGTTCCACACCATGCTAGTCATTTTTGTTTTCTCTTCTCAGACTCCAACTTAATTTAGATTCCTCATCCTGCCCAGGACTCATCATGTTTCTTATAAATGAACTGAGATTACATGGGGAATAATATGTTGTTATGGTGTAGGTATACTGTAGATATTGCTTCATGGTGACTTTTTGTTGTTCTTTTTTCAGTGTTCCATTGGCAAGCTACAATAATGGGGCCAGTAAGTATTCAGATTAATTTCAGAATAAATAGTTTAGGTAATTCATTCATTTTAACCCAACTTTTTTTTGTTATCAACAGAATGACAGTCCCTATCAGGGTGGAGTATTTTTCTTGACAATTCATTTCCCAACAGATTACCCCTTCAAACCACCTAAGGTAACTAGGACATGAAAATTGTTTCTTTATCTACTTTCTACAGTGCTAATGAAACTGTTTATAAGAAGTTTTCCTTGTTTTGATAGGTTGCATTTACAACAAGAATTTATCATCCAAATATTAACAGTAATGGCAGCATTTGTCTTGATATTCTACGGTCACAGTGGTCTCCAGCACTAACTATTTCAAAAGGTAATGGAATGAATATTTGATATTAAAATAAAGCCTACTATTTTTTGTGTGTGTTTGTGTCTTTTTTAGGTTACTTATTCTTGAAAGGGTTAGTCAAAGTCCTTTTTAAGAGAATGTAGCAATCCTCCTTATTCTTGATCTGGGGTTTAGACCCTCTAGAGAGAGTTGAATTTTTAAGCATACGTGTTCCTTGGTGCTGTGATTGCTCTCTGTTCATTGGTCTTGGTCTTCAAGCATATATTAGAATATGGCCCTTGTGAATCTGCTTTTTTAAGAGCATGGTTAAAGTAGAAGACAAGTAATGTCTTTCCAGCCTTGAGATCCATGAATGGAAAGGATAGATAGTGTTCAGGAATAGGAAAAAAACAGCCCTTGTAGAGGAATGTTTGTATTATAATTATAGATATTAGTTTCTTGAAGGACAAAGTATAGATGAATTAATGTTCACATTATGTAAGGTTTTACCTGTTCTTTAGATTTCTATCAGGAACAGAATCATCATCTAAGATAGTCAATTAAATGTATGTTTTTGTGTGAGCATCTTAGTCTGTGGTATATTGCTGCATGCACATGTGTGTGTGTGTGTGTGTGTGTGTGTTTGAAAATGTGTAGAGAAAGTTAGTTACTAACTTTGTGATGAAAGATCCAGTAGTTCTTTTAAATAAGACCTAATTATATGAGTAGATTGGATATTTTTTTATATCCCTGAACTGAATATTATTTTACTTGTTGATTTGAAATTGTCCAACCTCTCAACGTCATACCCAAATGAAATCACAAGAGGATTAAATGTTGTCAAACTACGGTACAAGTAAGATAATGGGCTGATTGGATTGGGGAGATCCCTTGAAGAAGAGAATGGCAACCTACTCCAGTGTTGTTCTTGCCTGGAGAATTCCATGGATAAAGGAGCTTGGCGGACTACAGTCCATGGAGTTGCGAAGCAGCTAACACATACACACACGCACACACACATGACAGTGTGCTAATATGTTTAACAGATATGAAGAACATATATAAATCAGTAAGAGGAAAAACCTAGATCACAATAGATGAATGGACAGAAAGGAACAGAATAATCAAGGAGATACAAATTAAAATAAGTACCCATTCTTCACCTTTGGGGGCTTCACTAGTGACTCAGATGGTAAAGAATCTGCCTACAATGTGAGAGAACCGGGTTTAATTCCTGGGTCAGGAAGATCCCCTGGACAAGGGAATGGCTACCCACTCCAGTATTCTTGCCTGGAGAGTCCCATGGACAGAGGAGCCTGGTGAACTACATACAGTCCATGGGGTCGCAAAGAGTCAGACATGACTGAGCAACTGACATTTTCACTTTACCTTTTTAATTAACAAAGATCTTTTAAAAAGGAAACTAAACATTTTTTCTTTTTAAAAGAAAAAGCACATTGAAGTACTTTGTGAAGTACATTGGAATGATTGCTTATATATGCTACAGATAGATGTGTTTAGTCTGCCTGTATGTATTAAGAGATAAGAGATTTAATCATTAACACCCTTTGATGCAGTAATTCTAGGTTCATTCGTTTGTACTAAGAAAACAAACCCAACTGCTAAAATCTTTCTGTGCATTTGCAACAATGTTGTTTCTGAAAATTAGAAATGACATATAGGTTCAACAATAGAAAAAACATTCGGTTCTGGCATATGCATTCAAAAGAATATTGATCCTTACAAATACTGTGTAAAATGGGAAAATAACAGTGTTTGAAAAAAGCAGAGAAGAGATCAAATGTTATACACTGTAACTTGCATTGTATAGAAAATATATTAAATAGCTAGAAAGAAATAGTGTGTGTATTTGAAGCTGAAATTTGGTACATGAAATTTTTTTTTCCTGTCTACTTGAAATTTTATTATTTAATGCATATATTTAGACAGAAGGCAACATAGTTTCATGGTAAAGAACGTAGATTCTGGATGCAACTGCCTGTGTTAGGATCTCAGTTCCACATCTTATTGGTTGAGATTTGAGACGAATTAGCTTCTGTACTCTACAGAGTAGGGGTGATAAAAACTATTCCACGTTACTATTCTGGAGATTAAAAAGCAAAAATGCATAGTTAACTGATTCCTTGTAAGCACCCAAATAACTGGGATAAAGGCACTGTTGTAAACAGTATTGGATATTTGTCATGTTATAATTATGGTAACACTTGTATACCCTTTCACATTAATTTTTTAAAGGAACAGAAATTCTGAGGCATTGAATTTTCTGGGGTCCTAGGCAAAAATATGAACAAAAAAAATCAGAGGAGCACATTTTTAAAAGTTGTGATTGAAATAGTTTTCCAGATAAGTGACCCCTTTTGTTTTTGTAGGCCTCCATGCCCTTCAGGGGTTGCTTGTGAAAGAATTCATATGCCTGTTGTTTTTGTGATTTCCTGACCTGTTTGCTCTTATTTTACCAAGTAATTGTGGAGATATAAATCTATATATAAATGGGGCCAAGAGAGGTAGGATTCTGTGTGTGGGTGGGTGGGTGGATGGTAGTAGGCGGGAGTCTGCCTGGATAGCTGAAATTGTTACCGTAGCTTTTTTTTCTTCCCTTCTGTGCCTGGTGGTGGTGGGTTTTGTTTTGTTTTGTTTTTCAGTTATTCTAAGTCATAAGGGCTGTTAATTTATTTGACTTGATATGTTCTGTCTGGATAGCCATCTTTTAAAATAACTACAGTACCATTTTGTTGAATTTGGTTTTATCAGCATACCTAGGTTTAGTGTTTTAAAAGACTCTTTTTTAAATTGAAGTATGGGCAAGCATTTCTGTGAAAGACCCCAATTCTATGGATAATTATTCTTTAACATATTCTGTTTTTAAGGGCAATAATCTAGACCCAAAATGCCCTCCTCTTTGAGTATATAGGTAAGGGACCTAAATATACAGAAAACTTGAAGCAGGCTAACTGTATGGTAAAGCTACTTGATTACATGGTTTTAGAATTGAAAGTGACTCTGAGTTATGACACTAATGAAAATGGTTATGTACTGATGAAGATATATATGTAAGTGAAAATTCAGTTACTTCAGTAAAGAGTCTCTACAAGCTGTAGAAATAGAAGTTACTCGCTTTATAGAGAAAGAAAGTATAGTATAAGCCAAAATCAATTTTCTACAAATTAAAGGAACTAAGTAATACACTAAAAATCCTTTCACTAGATCCAGATAACCACCATTCTACCTTCCTTTTCCTGGAAAGAAAGTGAGGAAAGTTATTTACTTAAAGCTTATCTTTTTAAAGTGATGCAAATGAATTTATTTACAAAACAAACAGATTCACAGACATAGAAAACAGATTTATGGTTGACAGGGTAAGGGGGATGGGGAGGGATAAATCAGTAGGAGTTTGGGATTAATAGTTATACATACTACTGTATATATAAAATAAACAAGGACCTAATGTATAGCACAGGAAACTACATTCAGTATCTTGTAATAACCTATAATACAAAAGGATCTGAAAACGAATGTATACGTATAACTGAATCACTTTGCTGTATACCTGAAACTAATACAACAATGTAAATCAGCTATACTTCAATTTTAAAAATATATATATCTCTTTAAAGTTGCCTATTTTAAATAGATGGACAATAAGTAAAGGGAACTTATACTAATTTGGTAATGTATCTAATTTTAGGTGAAGAGTCAGTTGTATTCTTGCCAGCTTGATAGGTCAGACAAGTTACTTCTGTAGTCAATAATTTCATGAACAATCAAAAATCTATAACTCCCTGTTGTCATTTCCAGGAAATACATGAAATCTTTCCTAATTGCTGTTAGAATGTTCTGTGCTTGAAGAGGGCATCAGGTGATACACCTGACAATGGGAAGAGAAGATGTTTTGGGAATGCCATCTGCCAGAATTGTGGGCAACAGGAATGAAGAGTCAGAAAACATCTTTCCTGATGTTTTTTATTTTCCATATACTCTTAAGGCAAGGAAATAGCTTTTTTGTTAACAACTGAATGATAAAGGGCATGTAAACTTTCTTCATCTCTCAGAAGCCCTTGATCTCTGTAGAATAGATTTGATGGGAAAATGAATAAATTCCTTTTCCTGCTGAATTGATGTTTTGGGAGTACAGTGGGCTCTGAATTATTGTCTCTTGCTACAGAATATTAGAAAGAAATAAGATAGCTGAGTTCTGTTAACATTAGAATAGGATTGGAATTTATTTCAGTAAGTCAGAGGCCACTGGATTTAATATAATTAGTGGCTTTGGCCTCCTCTTTGCCTTCAATAAAGGAATTTGTAAGTTAACAAATTTAAACAGAGGAAATTGTACTATTGAGATTTGTCTGCCACATTTCAGGTTGTTGAGGAAATGACTGAGATGAGATTTTAAATTGTTACTGAAGATAATTTGAGACTGTTGTTTGAGATATGTCATATCATCTGTAATAAATGTGGCCAGCCCCATTTGGGGACAAGTACTGGCCTCTGTGTCCTTAAACTAAATTGTTTTCAACTAAAAATGAAACAAATCCATTGCATCTGAATATGGTACCTGCCATCAAGAAAGCAATAATTGTTGGATTTCATAGTTGTCATTTCTTACTAAGAGCATTCAGTAATGTGGTTGTCTTTAGAATTTTGAAAGCCATTTATCCCTGAACATGAGCGTCTAAAAATTGAAATTTATAAGCTGGGGAAAGTCTTATTGGTCTAGGATTTGAAAGACCTATATTCTATTAATAATTCTACTCTTAATTACTCACTAACCAGGGAAATGGGGCAAGACAGTTCACCAGCCTGGGCCAGCTTCCTTATTGGTTCAAGCTTAGAGAAGTCTTAAAATCTTTGTTAATTACTGTTACTGTAAATTTAGAGCTTACAAACCTGCTAGACACTACAATAAATAGGGTCTTAGAGTTTTCTCTTGTGTTGGCATCTCATATTTCTTTCAGCCTTTTTGCTTTTATCCTCTACTAATTTATATGTTTTTTTCATTCTAGTACTTTTGTCCATCTGTTCTCTGTTGTGTGATCCCAATCCAGATGATCCTTTAGTGCCTGAGATTGCTCGGATCTACAAAACAGATAGAGAAAAGTAAGTATGGTCTCCAGACAGAAGAGTGTCTGATAGGGTGGAGATGTTTGTGTCTTACAAGTGAGTCAGACACTTAAAATGAAGTCCTAATATACTCAGTTGGGGATAGGAAAGAGGAGTATTTGCATCAAATATCATTACAAGTAGATGATTTTGTCTCTGTTTTATATGATTCCTACTGTCTAGAAGAACTTTTCTACAGTATATTTTCCAACAGCTTTATGTCTTCTTGGCTTTTGACATGTAAAGATTTTGCATCAAGAGCCCAGTTGTCTTAGGGTAGGTATTTATAAATTAACGGGAAAGAGAATTGATGTTCTGCCATTTGGAATAATCTAAAAAAGAAAGTAAATAAATGCTACAAGACCCAAAAGCCCCAAATTTCCTTTAAAATAAAACTTGCAGAATTTGCACGTTTTAGAATTGTATTATGAATTATTGAAAAGTGGTCAGGGTATCAAAAGATATAGTAACTGAAATGTTGTAATCTTTTGTTTGTTTTGCATATTATTCAATAAGATTGTGAAGGAGATAGATAGGAGATAATGATTCATTTTCAACAGTTAAAATATAAAAGATTAAACATTTATTTGAATTATTGGTTAGAGCAGCATATAGATAACATATTTTAAAAAGGAGCTGCAGTGAGAATGGGGTATTCTAACAACAGTTGGGTCTTAGTTTTTTTTCTGTATCTGAATCTACATAGTATCTATAAGAGTTAAAGATCCTTTGCCCTGCTTATTTTATTCCTGGAATGTTCTTCTGAAGCAATAAACCCATTCATTTTAGCAACCAAATTGTTAAAATAAGTTCTACCAGAACTGGTTGTTTTATTGATGCAGGAAAAGTATTATGTCCATTTGATCATTTTTATGTGATTTCAAGAACCATACAATATAGAATTATATTGTTAAAGAACTCCAAATAAGTAAAACAAGGGTTGAAAATCATCTCAGAAATAGGTCAATGAAGTAGAGACTGAAGATGTGCCAGCAGATGCTGAAATTTAATTAGAATCCTGTATAGCATTTATAGGATATTTCTAATGTTTATTAGAAATTTGGAGTAGGAAGATGGCTTCACTTGAAGTTCTATAAGTTCTTCCCCTCAAGTTACTAGATGGGATAATGAATGAACTCTGTTACTTTCTGACTGAATCCTCACCTATGTTAAGCCAAGCTTCTCTTTGTGTGTACAGGTACAACAGAATAGCTCGGGAATGGACTCAGAAGTATGCGATGTAATTAAAGAAATTATTGGATAACCTCTACAAATAAAGATAGGGGAACTCTGAAAGAGAAAGTCCTTTTGATTTCCATTTGACTGCTTTCTATGAGCCCACGCCTCATCTTCCCCTGTGCACATGTTTACCTGATACAGCAGTGCTGCGTGTTGTACATACTTGGAACAACAAACTAGAAATACTGTACTTCTGTACCAACATTGCCTCCTAGCAGAGAAGTGTGTGTGTGACAAGCCAGTTCTCCAGGCATAACCTAGGTGTGAGACTAAAAGCTTTCCTTATTGACTTAAATTTGGATAACAGCAGGGTGAGGGGTGGTGGGTATGATGTGTTCTTGGATGGGGAAGAAAAGCTCCACTGACCTGTAGGAGATTGTTTTTTAAGTGAAATCCTATTAAACTCAAAACAGTTATGAAAAGCAAGGTGAAGAACATGAAACTGTTTCTGTATTCCTTTTATTCTGAAGGACTTAATGTCTTAGGTGAAAGTTATGACCAACCAGATTAAACTCTACCCACATCCTGTATTTTAAGGTCTAAGTTTAACTGGTCAACATTTAAATGGATTGGAGCTATTAGTAAGTAACGTGTGATGGGCTTTGCTCCCAACTCTTTTACATCTCCCCACCCTTCAACCTTCGTCTTTCAGCCCCTCTTTCTCTCTTCCATATTCTTTGGTTTGTATGTGGTTTCTCAGTTAATACATAGCTAATAGCTCTTATTTTTCTTATGTTTTTAACTGCTTAGGTCTATCTGGATGTAAGGGTGAAAATTCATTTGATGGAAATACTTGTGTATATTTAAAGACCCAGCTGCTCCTCTGGAGCTTGTACGTTCAAGAATGATTAATCTGTGTAATAAACTGATTACTACAGTCATTACATATAATTTGTGTGAATAGGCTTTTTGATTTTTAAGAACTTTGTCTAGCTGAGATTAGCGGTGGATTTTCTCCCACCCCTGAAATGTTTTCAGTTATACTGGTTGCACTTCAAAATCATGAAACAATTCCAGTTTACATAGTAAAAAGTATATCTTGAAAGTAATTTTATTGAACAAGATAAACACATAAGCTTAAAATAATTTTCATGAAATATATGTGCAGTATTCCAGGAACATGACTGTTACATAAGAAATTTGCTTTATTATTGAAATTAAGCTGCATTTCACCAAAACCTTGTGACATTCCTTTGGTACATAGGACATAAAACAAAGGCATTGCTGTTTGGTAAGTTAAGCTTCTGTGGTTGTGATTGTAAAAGAGCAACATTGACCAAACCTGGGAAACAAGAGCACAATCTTGTATTGGAGAGTCTACATAATTACTTTGCACTAACATTGCAGGATGTTCATCCAGTTTTAAATTGTACTGTATGTGGCTTTTTGAAGTCTTCCCTTGACACTAGTAAAATGTAGTTTGAAACTTGTAAACAACTGTGTTTGCCAGAAACATCATTCGTGTGAACTAGGCAAGTTACCGTTTTTCCCCCTACTTCTCCTGATCTAATTGTAAACCAGACTAGCCTGAAAGCCATGGCTGATGCTCTCTAGCTGTCAGGTTCTTTCAAATGCATCTTTACATTCTTGCGCAAAAATTGAGGAATAAATATCCACTGCTTTTGGTTTTAAACTTGTTTAAGTTGTCTTATCTCTCAGTGTCACTATATCTCAGAACTAAAGTGTGATACACAAAACCTTTTAAAGTGCTGCATTTTAGCTGTTAGCTACTAAATAGTATTTCTAGTATCCTTGACTTTGCAAAGAAGGTTTGACTGTTAATAGTTGTGGGTAAAGGAGTTAGAATTGAGCTCTAACCTAGAATTACCCTCATTCTCAGTATCATGGGTAAGTGGGAATTCAATTTTTGACTGTTGACCATGGCTTAGTTGCGCAGATCCTGAAAGCCTCATTCTGTGGTCATCTTAAGAGACCAGCCAGCTTATTACCATTTATTAGGCCATAACATAGATATTTTTACAAGAGTGCTTTTAAGTCAAGTGCTAAAGTAAAAGTCATCATCCTGGTGTTCAGGCGCTGAATGAAACATTAGGCCTTTGAATGCAATTGGTCTTGCTCATTTAAGGTTGGAACATATTTTGTCAAGTTTGGTTGTATATTTCTTGGCCAGAATGAAGGCTCAGTGAAGGAGGCCATCTTCCCCACTCACAAAAAAAGTGTGTCATTTGGGATGGGTCTCATCTGGGATCACGTTGCTTTTTATAGAACTGTCTCTAGTTTTATCACAAAAGCTTGTTTGCAGTAGTTTGATTATCTTGGTGAGGCATTGGTTACAGGGGAATGGATTGCTTTGCTTTTTTTTTAAATTGAAATATAGTTGGTTTACAATGTTATGTTAGTTTCAGGTATACAGCAAAGTGATTCAGTCATACATATATATTTTTCAGATTCTTATCCCTTACAGGTTATTATGAAATATTGAATATAGTTCCCAGTGCTATATAATAGGTCCTTGTTGGTTATCTGTTTTTTGATATAGTGGTGTGTATATGTTAATTGCTTTGCTTCTCAACAGTGTGGAGCACTCAATCAAGTTATAGTTGAAGCAGTCTCTTTCAGTAAAATTACATGATTTCAGATACTCACATCCTCTGTTACTGGCCAGTGGCCATTGTCCACTAGTTTCTACATTTTGGGTAATGTAAAGATTTGGAAAGAGGACTGTTGGGTAGGGGAGTGGCAGGGAGGTTTATAAGAGAGAAGGATATGGTGGTCAAAGAGAGGAGTCCATGTTCTCTGCATAAACTTAGCAAATGAAGCATTCCTTTTCTGCTTCCAGTAGCTACAGTATTCCACTTTTCCAATCATTCCTCTTTGCCTCATCAAGTTATTTTGAGCCCTATTGTGAGGAGAAATGAATTATTTCTAAACTACAGTTGGAAAGCCTATAAACTGCCCCTTGACTGCAATTAAAGTGAAACTGGCCTTGTCTCATCTGCTCTACCATACCCCTTAACAAATCCAGATTTTAGTGGAAGAACTTTCTTCAGTTCCTAGGTCTTCTGAATTATGAACAACACATCTTTCTTTCCTTCCTGTTTAGGAACAGCATCTTTGTTAGCCTTGCAGAAAATTGTAACTTATGTTAGGAACCTGTCTCCCTTTGATTCCATTTGTGAAACGGTCTTTAAGTGATGGGTTATTCCAGTGAGTGTGGTATTATATAAGAGAAAGCAGATTTTTTTTTTTAATTTAATGATGCAAAACACAAATGCTCACTTGACATAATATTCACATAAAGCTTTTTCTCTTACATTAATAATAGATTTGTAAATCCAGGGGAACTGTTATAATCACTATATAAAACATACTATATTAGCATTTCAAAAGTTTTTTCCAACCCATTTCTTCTTTATAGTCTCAAACATCTTCTTTATATGTGATAAGATAGAGCCATAAGAAGTTGGAGATATTTGTTACAATTAAAAAAAAACCCTCAGTAAGGTTAAGAGTGATTAAATTGAAAAAAAAAAAAGAAGAAGAAGTTGGAGGTACCCAAGACCAGTCCAACTTTCAGCCAGTCAGAGTTTGTCATGTGGTAGCTCCCAAACAGAACTTTGAACTTGCTAAAAAGCCACTCAGGGTCCTGGCTGGGCCAGCAGCCTGGAGAAGTGTGGAGAAAGCAGATTTTTAATATGAGAATAACTATGAAGGTAGCAGTCTGTTACAATATACATTCATATCCACCCAAGAAGAGAAATAGACTTGCTTTGGGACACTCCTAGAACCTGTTCCCTATTTCCTTATTACTTTTGTGTGCGCTTAGATGAAAAGTGGCTCTGAGTTCTCAGTACCAAACAAAAGCCTTCTTTACAAACCTTTTCCTAATCTAACCCCCAGCCTTCTCCAGAGGATCTTCCCAACCCAGGGATTGAACCCAGGTCTCCAGCATTGCAGGTGGATTCTTTACCAGCTGAGCCACAAGGGAAGCCCCCAGCTGATGTAAGTGGTTGCTATTGAGCCCCCTCTGAGTATTTCCAGGCCAGTTCCTGGGATGGGCTTAGAAATAATGAAAACTGGCCATGGGATCACTTTGTTAGAGTGATCCCAAAACAAATACACTCCCCCATTGTTGCCATATTTTACCCTAATCAATGTAAGTGGAAAAACTCAAAGACTGAGACTGACTATACAACTTTTAAGGCCTTTGGCTTCATTGTAATACAGTCACCAGCCAGCTTTACCCTTTCTCAGTGCCTGTTCCTGGGCTGGTTAAAGAAGAGGTAGAGTCGGACGTTTCTGTGACAAGTGATTACTTTTCATCTTTGAATTTTTTGTGGAGCTGCATCTTAACCAGAGCAAACTTCAGATGCCTGCCTTCAAACTGCCTCTCATCAGATGAATAACTATATGAAGGTCTTACCACCAGAATAGCAGTTTAATAGTTTTCTGCTGTGTGGGGTTTGTTTGTTTATAACCTCCAGCGTGAGTAGTTAGAATGGCTTGTTTCAGGGCCGGGGTTCCTGATAACCTGACAGTGCACACTGAAAACAAATGGTTGATCACTTTTGGAAAATCGAATACCCAGGTCAGGCCTCCAGTGACTAATGTCCAAAGAAGAGCAGTGCCCGCCTTAATGTGCTGTGTTCTTTTTCAGACTTCTCCAAGCATATGAGCAGAGACAGCAGCCATTTTCTCAGGCACCTCACTTCTTGCCCTGAGCCACTTGTTCTACTATTTGAATTTCTTCCTAAATACTTAACGAATCTTGACTTTTACAGGATACTCCCCTACCATAAATTGTAGGGCTTCTTAGAGAACAAGAGTTACGAGAGGTTTGGCCAGCTTTTTCACCTTTGATTTTCCATAGGAAATGAAGGTAGCTTTGGAAGCTCCACAGCTGCTGCTGCTTAGACCATCTGACTTGGAGGTTTCTAGAAACAGTACACAAATACAACCTGACAATTGGGCTCCAGAGCCAGCTCAGGGGTGAGAGATGCTTGAGTTAGCAAATCTAGGTTAACTCCCTGAGAGCAGGGGCATGGGATCTTCCTCCAGCTAATTGAGGGGCAGTATTGATTCTTCTGGGCAGTGTCCCCTCTACCTACATTCTGCATCTCTGCCGTCTTTGAAAGGTGTGGCTGCTTGCAGGGTGTTGAAGTAGAAGTTGGGAGCTGGCATTTCAGAGGTGCCCAGGACTTCCAGTCACCTGCTGCAGTGTAACAGAAGGAACCAGGGGAACAAGGGCTTCCTGAGACCTGCCAGAGAAGTTGAGCTTTCTCAAAGGATGGCTCTGGGTCATCTAAGCCTGGCCCTTCTTTGGAGGGGACAAAGAGCATAAGACAAAGAGTAAGGGGGAGGTTCTAGTGCATTGTAAAAGTTTATGGGGTGGATGCTGTTTTTAACGTCTAAGCTGGATAGGAAGGATACTTCAAGTTTTGGGTGTAAATTTTGGGAAGAATTTGGCAGAATTCCTTTGTGATTTCTCTTAACACTGTCCCTGGGTTCCTCCCTGCTTTATCCTGTCCCCTGCCACCCTCTGACTTTAAGTAACAGTTGAATCGGTTTAAGTTTCTGTGCCCTTAGATGGAGGAGGTGACTGAAAAGGGCTTTGAAAAGCTTGGGTAGAGAGTGAGCTGTGTCTGAGTGGATGCTAGTACCTGAGTTGCCAGCAGAGGGCAGTAGTGACCTATAGCTGTAACAATCATGAAGTGGGTGGTCAGTAAATCTGCTTGGACACAACCTGGGAGGGGCTTTTGTTGGGCTGGGGAGGCCTGTTTGGGCTTGGCTTTGTTTACAGATTATCCAGAACTGGGTGGCCCAGTGCCTAGCTCAGTTATGCTCCATCATAGCCTTAATCACAGTAAGGAAACAGGTTAGTATTCTAGCCCAAGGTCTGCCAGTAGTATCAAGCCACCTTTTCCCCTCAGCACTGGTATAGTAGCCATGTGCATGTGTGTGGAGAGGTTTGTAGGAACCAGGCCAGGGCCTTTGCCACCTAGCTTTAGGTTGCATGGGCACAAAGACCTGTCTGTTACTTCATGTGAACAAAGGGACCCCATATTTCTAGTTCTTCTTTGCCTGGTACCTACTGTTAACCTTTC
The DNA here is from genome assembly GCA_007570785.1 of Antilocapra americana. Lineage (NCBI taxonomy): Eukaryota > Metazoa > Chordata > Mammalia > Artiodactyla > Antilocapridae > Antilocapra > Antilocapra americana. The sequence goes on along the minus strand of ML661896.1, from coordinate 1,040,891 downwards.
CCCAAAGATTAGGCAGTCTCTGCCTACCTACTCTGGGCAACCAGGACATGACTTCATACCTGAGGGATGGAGGCTGAGGACAGGAGGAACAGAGCTGGGAGTGGTAATAAGACCTGGGAAATGTTATTCCCTTGTCCTTTTCAATGTTATCTTGTGTTTGGGGGCCCCAGACTCCCCAGTCTTCCAGCCTGACAGCTGTGAGCCTCCAGGGCCACTACCTCTTCTTGGGGAATTCTTTGAAATTCCAGGCTTGACCATCTGGGTATGCAAATATCTCCAGATTTGCTGAGCCCGCCAAGTGGCTGCACCCCAGGCAGAGCTGTGAGAATTAACTGCTACTACCCCTAGATGGGGAAAACTGCCTAGGGGCTTTTGGTGCATGGAACCTATGCTTTTACCTATTGAGAGACTCTTAAGAGTGGTAGAGAGAGGAGTCCTGGGGGCTCCCTAGATCCTGCTCTAGTCACTAATTGTATAAGGGATTTTGCATCCAAAGGGTGAGTTAGAAGACCCTTGGAGTCCTCCTGGAGTGTGAAGTTCTCAGCCCTGGAAGGAGGGAAGCCTTGGGTCTGGTGTGGCTGAAAGGAGGGGGGCTGTCTGCAGGGAAAGCTTCTGACTTCCTACCATGCTAGATCCAGGGACTAGAACTGGCTTAAGCAGCCCAGAGTAGGGCCAGCAGTCTGGCCCCCAGAATGCCTTGCTTTCTCCCAGGCCTCCCCCTGGGGCTGGTTATCTGGCTGTAGCAGGAGGAATGTATGCTCTGAGTGGGGAAGGAGGGGCGGCAGGGTCAGGGCAGAAACCCGGGAATGTGGACTTGCTGCCTGCCTCTGTCCCTGTTGGAGGGAGGGAGCCATGGAGAATGTGGCTGACAGGCCCCAGGCGTGGGAGAGTGTAGGCCTGCTTGTGTGTATTTGTGCGGGAGGGGGCTGCCCATGTGTGTAGGAACTTGTGAGTGTGAGAGAATTGTGAGCATGGACATTCCTTAGTGTTTATGCATATGGGTGTGAGCCTAAGCTGTGTAGCCTTAGAAACAGAAGTCAAATCCGGATTTGAATCACAGGCCTATGACTTTTCAGTTGTATATTCTTGGGCAACAAATTTCTCTCTCTTTTGTTTGGCTTGTCATCTAGAAAATGGGCTCTTGACCCAACCTGGCCCGTAGCAATACTTGGTGGAAAATGGCTTTAACAATATTAAAGGGTTGGAGCTGCCTGTGGATGCTCCTGGATTCAGGGAAGTTGGCCTAGGTAGTTGCACATCTTTGCTGGACTCCTATACAAGCCAGAGGATTTTGAGCAGGACCATCTCCCAGGAAACCCAGGGACTTGGGGCATGTTGTCTGGGCCCCTTTGAGGCCTATGCCTTACATACCCATTTGGGCAAGGCCTGCAAAAGTTTACCTAAGAAACAGGTAGGCATTTAGATGGACATGCCTGGCCAGCCTGAGTTTCCCTGTACAGGGTTTGTGTCTGTTTATTTTGAGGGACAAACAAAGGGTCCAGCTACCCTTTCTAGTTAACAAAAGCCTGGAATGGGATGCTAGGAAGAGCAGCCTCCAGCCACCTGGGAGTGGGGATGATGTGGAAGGAGGCCAGACCTCCCCCGCAACTGTTTCTCCATTCCACCTGAAGGATGAGAAAGAATAAGGGATGAGAGGTAATTGTAGCACAGCCCACAGCCCAGGATCCTTACTTTCCCCCGTCCTAGGTCACAGGCCACCTCATGGTTCTGCATGTCTCTTAAAGAATGTCTGCATGTGTGTGTGTGTGCACGCGTGCAGGAGGAAGGGAAATACCTGCTCTGGAAGGGGAGCAGGTATTGGAATCTTGGATCAACTGGCAAGATTTGGGATCCAGGCACCAGAGGTTGAGGGATTAGTAAGTTACAACACAGCCAGACAAGAGAATGTTTGAAGTATTTCCTGGTGGAACATTTAGGGGGCGCTCCCTGGCTGCAAAGGATTGCTGGAAGCCCCTGGGAGGCCCCATGCCTTAACTGGAGGAAATGAGGGCTCTAGCCCAGCTAGCCCTACAACTGGAACCACAGGAGTGGCCTGTAAGGGTATGTTGAAGGATCTAGGCCTTATTTCTGCACACATGTACCACTGGGAAATGGTGTTTGGGGTTTGGACTTTTCTATCTGGGACCAGCCCTCTTTCCTGATTTAGATTTGTAATAGGGCTCTGGAGCTGATGCCTCTATTTCCATATGAGAAATGAAGCAATGGAGAGAGTGATTTGCCATGGTCCTTAAGGAGCTTGTGTGGGAGGTTCTGGGACCCTGATGTAACTGAGTGTATCATTGTTGGGTGGGAGGCGCTCTGTGTTCTCAACCTTGTGAGAGTGGCAGGAAATGGGGCCAGTAACTATGTACTAGTTGAGTTGTACCTGATGAGAGATTGGAGGTGGTTTCCCCACCAAAGTCCCAGAGTGTGGCCAGTGTGGCAGTGTACTAAGAGAAGTGATATGCGTGACCTCTATGTTAATGTATAGCAGTGTGAGTTTGTGATGGTTGGATTGTGTTTCCCGGGTGCGTGTAATAGCTGAACTAGTTTTGTTGCTGAGATGAATCAGATTTCTGGAGAGGAATGGACCTATCTGGAGAGAGTGATGTTATTAAGTAGTTATAATCATTATATTGATATGACTTAATTAGTATACAGACATTAAAAATAACCCCAATACCCACTGTGTTTTGAATGCTTACCAGGTACTTGGCCCTGTACTAAGTGCCTAACCTGCAGTAAGTAGCTCATTGGTTCTGTAAGAGCCCTCAGAATTAATGCTGGTTTGCCTGTGCCACAATGTTTATTTTCCCATGTTATATTCATATTGGGGGATGGGATTCAGCTGCATCTGTTGTCTTAGTTGCTGAAATGCAACTTGTGGCAGTGGGGAGCCCTGTTGTATACCTGGGCTCTCTATCCTTTTGGGTTGCCAATATGGGACACTGTTGTTTCTTAGTGTTAAGACCCAATTTGACAATGTTCTTTGAGGTGATGGTGTATAATTCGGCTGTGTGACTTTTTTTGCTTTGTTGTGTGACTTTGTTGTGCAGCCAGAGTATGTGACTCCCTTCTGTCATGTAGTCGAGACCAGCTAGTGGAATGTATGACTTTTGTGTCTTGGTGATAATTGTGGGTGTCTAGTGTAGGATCACTGGTTGTGGTGGTGGTGTGAACTGGTTGTGTGATACTGTGACTGGCTGTACTGTTATTTGTGTGTGTCCGTGGGAACCATTTGTTTGACCCCTGACCTCCTGCCATAACTTGTGTCAGACACTGTTGTGAGTGTGCTTCCTTGGTGGGGGCTGTGGCCTATAGTGACCCATCCTTGTACAGACTGTGTGTCCTTGTGACCCCATGTGCCGCTGAGCCCCTTTTGGGGTCTGCGTTATTTGACCTCAGCCGTGGATGCCCCCACCTCCGCCAGCCCCGCTGCCCCTCCCCCGCGCCGCCCGCCCGCGCCGTGCAGCGATCGATCGCCATTGATTGTCCCTGACGAGCTGCTCCACTTTCCAGCCAATGTCAGGAGGGGGGATCTCCGCCGCCCTGGCGGTGTCATTTCCACACACTCCCTGGGCTGCCGCCAGTGCGGGCGCCACTAAGAGCCGGCCTGGATCGCCCGGAGCGCAGACCGCGCCGCCCACACCACTCCAGGACGCCCGATAGCGAGGCCTGACCAGCGCCACCCCCCCCACCTCCGCCTGCCTGGCCTGCGGCCCTGTACCCAGACCCTCCTCCCTGGGTGGGTGGATGCTGTCGATACACCAGTTTGAGCTGGCCCCAGGGAGGGTGGGGGCACGCTCCTTTGGCCTGAGTGCTCGGGTGGGGGCGTGAGGGGCCGTTTCCGGCGGGCGGAGGCGCCTGCGGGCCAACTTTGCTTCGGCCCAAACAGATGCTAATGATTTTCCGGGAGGCGCCGGTTATCTCTGGCCCCAGCCAGCCAGTGCTCCTGCCTAGGCCGGGCATACCTCCTCACCCTCCCCTTCACCCTTCTGACCCTCGCCAAATGACCACCTGGCTCCAAGTGGACAGTGGAGGTCGCAGGCTCCCCGGGGCGCCCCCAGAGCTCTGGCTGCAAGGGGCTTTTGCTCCTGTTCACCCAAGATGCTGGGGCATCCTCAGAGCCCCTTCCCAACTCGGGCCTTTGCCCCTCAGAGCCCAATCTGAACAGGGGAAACTGAGGCTCAGGAAAGCCCAATGCAAAGTCATGCTGACACAGCGCCTGCCGGGCTGAGTGGGTCATGTTCTTTCGAGGCCACCCTGTTGGGGTCGGAGACTTACAGCCTTCCTGATCCCCCTTTGCCCAGGAGCCAGAGCCAGTTTCCAGGCTCCCCCGTGAAAGTGCTGACGTGGCTTTGGGCAGCTGTCTGGGGCCTGGAAGCAGGGCAGATGTCACAGCCCAGGGGAGGAGGCGGCTCCAAGGGGAGGCCGGGCAGGGCCTCTTGCCTGGTGAGACACGCCTCCTCCCCTAGGCCTGGTGTTGTCTGGGGCTGGGGCACAGCCCCTGGCCAGGCTGACCCGCCTCCAAGTGTAGCTCCAGCACCTCTGTGTGGCAGCTGACAAGCACTGTAACTTCTCTGGTCCTCTTCCTTCCCCGTGGAGGAATATAAAAGCACCTGCTTTGGATGAGTGTGAACCTCAGGTGAAAGCAGAGGTGTGCAAAGCCCCCAGTCCAGTGCTGGACACACTCTTCCTGTTCAACATGTGTTAACTTATTATTACTGTTGTCATTGTAAGTGGAAATTCAGTGTGTCCAGAAGCAAAAGTGAGTCCTGAGAGTGCCAGCTGGCTCCAGAGGTCATTCCAGCCAGCCTCCTGCCTTGGTGCCCCTGGCCTTCTGCATTTCTCATGCCTGTCTAGCTTTGTTTCTTCTCATTGAAGTGTCAGCCCCCCTCAGTTCTGCCTGCTGCCAAGCTGCCCCCACCCCCTCTTATCGGTGTGGTTCCCGCCTATCTGGCCGCCACATTGGGTCCCTCGAGCAGCACAGCCCCCCTGGGAACAGCAATCGATGGGGCGGAACAGCCTCCCTGACAGATGGACCCACGAAGGCTGGGCTGCCTCAGCAGAGCTCCCTAGGAAACCAGAGACAGGAGCGGAGCCACCGTGGCTGCCTCCTAAATAGAAGTGGGAGGGGGCGGAGAGATGAGGAGGAGGCCAAAGCTTGCAGCCAGCCCCAGGCTGAGCCAGCCCCCTGGGGATGGGCCTAGAAGGGTAGGGCAACCCCTAGGCTTGTCTATAGGCCCAGATCCTCTTAAGGGGAGGGCTCTGTAGAGCTGGCTTGGTAGATAGGATATGTCCAGAGTCCCTCTCTTGAGCAGGTGAAGTTTTGCAAGGCACCTCCCCACCATGGGCACTTTTACTAACAAGCCCAGAGGCTGGTGGGTAGGTGGGTAGGCAAGCAGTTACCATATTCCTCTGGCCACAAGGAGTCTGTGAACCCAGAATGGCAGAAGCACCTTTTCTGCTCTGCCTGTGGGGAATAAGAGATGATAAGCCTTTGTGTGGGTGTGGGTGTGGGTGTGTGTGTGTATGTGTGGAGAATGCCTCATGTCTCCTACCAGACTCCCAGATTAGTCAGGGACTTCTTCCCAGGGTTTCTCAACCTCAGCACTAGTGACATTTTGGGCCATTTGATTCTTTGGCCTCTGCATTGTAAGATGCTTAGCAGCAGTTGTGACAACCAAAAATGTCTCTAGATATTGCCCAGTGTCCCCTCGAGGCAAAATCAGCTCAAGTTGAGAACTGCTGGTCTAACCTGAAGACCAGCCTCCTGGGTTGGAGGGTGTGGCTAGGACCTCATGGGGATGCCATATATCCTCTTCAATAGTGAGTGTAAAGGGAGGTTCCCAGAGAGGCTCTGTCCCCAGCTGCCTCAGGCCCAGGAGGGTGGGAGATACCCTCCCCCCTTCCCATGGTTCCAACTGCTAGGTTGGAGGGAACCGAGCTTGCTTGAGACGGCAGGGCTTTTGGCGTCACCGCTCAGCTGCACCAGGCTTGGTGCCAACACCTTACTGCTGAGACTACATAGCATAGGGGTGGGGGAGTGGGGGTGTTCATGGGGCTACTCAGGCTGCCTGGGAGACCTTCTGTCCAGCCAGCTTGAGATGAAGGGAGCCAACATGGATGATCAGCCTCTTCCCTTCCCCTGGTGCCCTGGCAATGTCTCTGCTGCCTCCCTCTAGGCCTGTGTTGGTTTGGGAGTAGGTCTAGCAGGCCTGAGATCCAGTGGGGGCTACTGCCTGAAGTAGGAGGATTGTGGACACAAGTCCAGCAGGCCCAGCCAGCTGACAGCTGGGCCACCTGAGTGCTGAGCTCTCCCCTTTAGCAAAGGGAGAGAAGAATACACTGTGGGCTGGCCAAGTGGGACCTGAGTCCCCTCAACCCACAAGCCTTTGAGCCAGAGGATTGGGGAGGGGACTCTCTATGGAGTCATTTACCTTTTCCTGCCCAAGCAGATAGGCAGACGTTGAGGAAAGGAAAAATCTTCTAGAACACAGTCTCACTGCTCGGAAGTCCCTACTTATGTTTCACCTACTTCCTTTCTTCCTGCAGCATCTGCCCTATCCTAGCTTGCATGATCTAACCCTAGCGGAGTCGGGGTGCAAGATTACAGGTTCTCTGGCCAGGGGGTGCCCTTATTCCTTGGGACAAGCACCCCATAAGAGAATTTTCAGTTGGAATAAAGGTCAGTGGGTCCTGGTGTGGGTAGAGGGATGAGGGTGTCCTTGGGGTTCAGCTAAGGGATGGAGAGAGGCACTAGCAGAGGGATGGTGCTAGTTGACAGACCAGGGCCTACAGAAAGTAGGGTTGCCCCAAGACACATTGAACTCTAGAGCCTAGGGGTTTTCTAGGGTGGGGAGGAGGAAGTGGCAGGGAGATGGGCAGTGGCTTTGTAACCAGAGATGGCAAGCCAAGCGGTCTAAGGCGGCAGCTTGGAGCTGGAGTTTAAAATAGCGCCTCGGCCTGGCCGGGATCAGATTCGGGTCACCCACAAGGCAGTGTGGCCACCACCATCCGGCTAGGGTTTCTTGCCTTCCCTGATGATTTAATAGAGGAGGTGGCTACCCAGGCAGGTGGTACCTGCCACTGAGTGGGTACCCACTCAGTCCCCTGAGCAGGCTCTTGCCTGTCCTTTATCCTCCACACCCACCCTCCTGGGACAGATTGCCTTCATGCCCCCCCCCCCTTCAGTAAATATTTGACACCAACTGGGGACCAGGTACTGGACAGAGCATAGAGGTGAGTTAGGCCTTGCCTTTTCTAAAGCCCACAAGTTTTGGTCCCCAGAAAGGGGAAGGTGATGAGTATTCCACAGAGACTCCATGATGTCCTAGCCTCAATCCTGAAAGTCCTAGGCATGAGCAAGCAAGGGGCAGAAGGACCCCCACAACCTGCAAGAGAGGAGAGTTGGACCTCGAAGAAGTCTTCTGTTTCTTCCTAAGAAATGGCTGTGGCTACGACAGAGAGGGGAGAATGTCTTCTCCAAAGCCAGTGATCATCCTTGAAAACTCCCTAGGGTGGTCCACTCCCCCAGTGTTCCCTGACCTGCCCCCTTCCCCAAGGCAGAGCCCTCAGACATAGATCTGAGAGTACATTCTGGGCCTTCTCTGTCCACACAGAGTGACCACTTCCTCAGGCCACCCCAAGCAATAGGGCAAGGGGCCAGGGGATATGAAGCAGGGAGTCCCATCTTTAGTTTCTCCAAGAAAGTAATTCTAGCCCTGCCACATCCCATTATGCTTTTGGAAAGTGGGGGAAAGCTACTTCAGTTAATAAAAAGTTCCAACCAGGGATTTCCCTGGCAGTCCAGTGACTAAGACTCTGTGCTCCCAATGCAGGGAACCCAGGTTCAATCCTTGGTCAGGGAACTAGATTCCATATACTTCAACTAAGAGTTTTCATGCCGTAACTAAGACTTAGAGCCAAATAAATAAATATTTAAAAGTTCTGACCATAATCCCTCTGCTCCACTATCCCTGCTAGAGTCTTTGGGCCCATAGGGGCAATGGTAACCTCTGGGCAGCAGCTCTTGGGGCCCAGCAGGTAAGGTTTCTCATCACTTTGCCTTTCTTCCTTATCTATGAGTCTGAGGAGGTGACATAGCAGGCCAAGAGAGCTCCAGGCCAGATCTCTCTAAGTGGAGCACTAGCCAGCTGTCCTGACAGAAATCACATTTATCTAAAAAAGCGCCTTGTATATCTTAATGATTTCTCAACAGCCCCTGATTGAAGCATGCTCAATTTAGCCGTGCCGTAAGTAACTTTTTATATTTCCTTGGGGAATCATTTCACTTATGAATCTTTTCTGAATCTGCAATCTCGATTAAAAGTTGGTTTTTTTTTTTTTTTTTTGTCTCTGTCTCCTCAGCTTCTGGGATGTTTCCCTAGCGAAAAGGGTGGTAGCACCATCAATCCTCTCTTGTTAGCCTGTCTGGGTCAGGAGAAATCTTCCTGAAGGGTCAGGGAAGCAGCAGTCAAGCCTCTTCTGTGCTAGCTCCTGGGGGTTTGTGCCGTGAGCGGGAGCTGCCCTGGCCGAGGGGCTTATTAGAGAGGTTAGGAGCATTTCCAGTCTCCTGCTCACATACACTCCCCTACCAGCGCCCCCTACACACACTGGGGGGACTGTCCAGCCCCTTCTGCCTTTAGAATGTCTCCTCACCTGTAGTTTAAGAATTTAATAAGGAGACAGAGAACCTTTCAAGGGTTCAGCTTGAGAGCGCTTCACAACAGTTTCAAATCCTGGCCCTGCTCCTGAACAGGTGTCACAGCCTGATAAGTCACGTCTCTGGGAGCCTCAGTTTCCCTATTTGCAAAATGAGAGTGTGATGGCTAAATAAATTACCAAAGAGATAGCGAGTTTAGCATAATATCTTCAGGAAGGCAGCCTTTATTTCTTTTGAGGGAACCCCAGCACCAGGGAGCAGGGTTGGAACAATGCTGAGGGTCCTATCCCAGTTCTGAATAGTATCTAATTCTTTTCCCCAACCACTCATTATCTAGTCCTAGTGACACCCCTTGGAGTGAAGTGGTGGGACTGGCATAGTTATCTCCCTGAGATTAAGGGTCTGGTGGGGTTGGGACTTGCCCAGGGGCTGCCTCTTGAGGCCCACCCAGAGTTTCTGACTCTCCTGAGAGACAAAGGTCAGGGCTACCGAAGGCTGGAGGGCAAACTAGGGTGAGAAGCTCTGAAGTTAGGAGGGCCTTTGCTGTAGACACTGTCCCCATATACTGCCCCCCCTCCACCTCGCTCCAGTCAGGGGAAGGATTTGTCCAGGTGCTGAGGCCTCTGGCTCTGATCTCTAACCTCCTACTCTGGCCTCCAGTGGGCTTTCTGAGTCACAACTAGGGGTGGGGCTGGGGGACAGGACAGCAGAGGCTGCTCTGGGAGTTAACGATTTACGAGGGGCCCCTTCCTGAGGCCTCCCTCCTCACAGGCCAGGCAAGGCAAGCAAGCAACCCCGTGACAGCCCAGGCGACTAGACACAGAACCAGTCCCTCCAGTTCAAAGAGCAGTTCATCCGGGGCCTACCCCCAGGCAATTGCCTGAGCACCCCATTCTCTGAAAGAACAAAGTAGGGCTTGGTAGGTGAGGTCTGGTCTGGGGAAAGGCTGGGTCCTGTTTTCAAGTCTCAATGCTCTGCCTTCTGGGGCAAGATCTGTGAGGGGAGGCCGAGCCCCACCTCTTCCACCTCCAAATTTTCTCCCTATCACCCCACCAGAGCCTGTAGATCTTGGGTAGAGCCAGGCCAGTCTGGCTTCTGGATGCCCAGGGCACACACACCCTCACCCTTTGTTCTGGTCTACGGTCTCCAGATTTGGGATGCTGTGTCCTCCCGCCCCCCAAGGCCCCATTCTGTTACCTTGGGGCCCCACCCTCTCCCCACGATTCTGAGGGCCATGGAGCCACACAGCTTTGGCCTGAGTGCACCCAGGCCCTTCCCACTTCCCATAGGAGAGACAGCTGAACCATGATTGTGCCTAGAGAAGTTGAGAGTTACTGTCATGGGCATGACACCCTCAACTGTCCCTGCCCCTCTCCCCTCATCACATTTGGCTGAGTTCCCTATTTCCCTGGGTCTGGCGGAGTGTCGGGCTATTTCTTGTTGTATGTGGCACATGTGTAGCTGTGCCTGGGCAAGCAGAACTACAAAGTGTGTGAGGTGCATGTTATTGGCCTGGTCTCTGTTCTCTCCCAGCCTCACCCCCAGAGTCATTTTGTTCTGGGACTGGAGAAGTAACCCTTCTGCTGGCCTTTTCCACTCTGCACAGCTCAGGGCCAGGCTGGGCCACCAAAATGACTTCTTAGGCGTGGACTGGACCTTAACCTCCTAAGAAACAGACCTAGCTTTTCTGAAATTTCCTTCTAGTTTTACACTTTTCTTGTCCCTTCAGAGGCCGTGGGGACAACAGTGGGACCTAAGGGCCAGTGGTCAGTATGTGAGTCCTGAGACCCTAGAGGCCTGGGCCCATGCCTAGGCAGTCAGGCATCTCTCTTCCCCGCCCATATTTGCACCCCCAGCCCTGCTCTGGGTGAGGTGTAACCGCCAGCGTGACCCCACTGAAGACTATCCTGCACCCTGCCCTGAGGCAAGACTCCAAATGCCCTGGCTTTCATTTTCTGTGATAACAGATGAGGGAACTGGAGCCTTAGTAGAAGGGTATGCCAGGCTCTGCATTGACCATCTACAATGAAACCCTAACTCCCACACTCCTCTCCATGCAGCCATTCCAAGCCATTGGATGTTTAATCGATGACTAACATCAGCTGATAAGTGAGTGGTAGTAATGGAAAAGGTAGATCCCTCCTACAAGTCATGGGTTTAAATCCTGGTTTTGCCGCTGCTGCTGCTAAGTTGCTTCAGTCGTATCCAACTCTGCGACCCCATAGACAGCAGCCCATCAGGCTCCTCTGTCCATGGGATTTTCCAGACAAGAGTACTGGTTTTGCTACTCTGTACCATTAAACAGCTGTGTGAGTCCTAGGATTAAGCATATTCACTGAAAGCAATTAGTATGGTGCAAGACACATAGTAAGTGCTCAGAAAAATGTTGGCTACAGTCCTTATTACTGGTACTTACTTAGTGCCAGGCTTCAGGCCCAAAGCAGGTAGGGGACTCTCCCTGACTCTCAACAAGTGTTTGTGGAAGGTAGTAGTCAAGGGACAGGAGACAAATGAGCAAATAAAAGCTATTTCTGTGCAGTGTGGTCACTGTGGCCATAGGAGGGGACAGATGCCGGGCCCCAAAGCCAGGCCACAGAGTACAATTGCTCAGCACATGCACTACAAAAAAGCCAGCTGGCAAAGGGAGCAACGAAGACTGGAAGACAGTTCATGACCTACTGCCAAATGGGGGTACCTATACCTGCCAAAAAGTGGTAGCTTTTTCTGATTTGCACAAAGGCTAGTGCTGGCTCTGTAGAGAGAAGCCAAACTGAGGGAGGGAATAGAGTGGAGTGATAACATGCTCTTGGTCTTCAGTGAGGACTTCAGGAGGTGAGCTCAATTAAGACCCTTCTGGGCAGAAGGAACAATTTGTGCAAAGACATGCAAACTTGAAGGGAAGTTTTGGGGTGTCTGAAAGAACTGCCATTGTTGAATGGTGTTGGTCAGCAGGGCTTAGGAACTGCAGGGAAGAACAGGACCAGTTAGGGAAGCCAGACCAAGTTGGGACAGGGTCTTGAGCTGAGCCCGGTGGGCTCTGAGGAGTCACTATAGGATGATGACCAAGGTGAATCCCAGACAGAGAAGCTTCATTAGGCCAGCAAATCTCAGGGGTTAGGAAAACAACTTTGGTGCCTGTCTCATGTCAGTTTCCTCATCTGAAAATTGGGGATGCTACCTCTACTGGGGATGATGTAAAGATTAAATGAGATAATGCCTTAACTGTTTAGTTTAATGGCCTGTTCAGGGTGAAGGCTTTGTAAATGCCAGCTATTCTGGTATTCTAACCAGAACCAGGAGAGAAGGATCCTACCCAGAAGACAGGGCAGGTAGCTGCATGGCTCTTCTCTCCCCCACAGGTACTGGAGACTTATGGAAATTGCTTCCTAAATCTAAGCTGATTGATTGAATAGCAATGTGAAATTCAAATACTTTTTAGAAGGAATAGTGAACCAGGATCCCTTTACTTCTTGTGGAAGGGGCCTAAGGTGGGGATAGTCACCCCCAAGGCCAGAGACCTCCTGCCCAATCCTTCCTGGGTATCTCCTCCTTGTCTCACTCATTATGGTAGAGAGTTATATGTAGATGGTTTGCACATGGCATTTCCTGTTCATATTGCATTTTCCATGTGGACAGTTCTGCCACTCTCCTTTCTGGGGTTGGAGAGGTGAGGATCTGGGTCTCCCTCGATTTCTTAATTTCCAGGAGAAGGGGAAGACCCCAAGATTGACTCTAAACTGGGCCAGACAAATGCAAACACCCCATCCCTGAGAAAATCACCACTGGGATCACTTGACTCATCTCCATTGCAGCCTGCAGCCCCTTGGCCTTTGCCAAGTTGGGGAGGGTGGGCAGATGTCATTGGGAAAAAAGTGGATATTTAGTAGTAATTCTCTAAGGAGGAGCTACTGTCCCCCCCACCCCATGAATTTCAGCATGAAACTTTTTTCAGGTGTGCAGGGCCTGATTGGGCACTCGCCCCTAGGCTGCAGTTCCCTGAGGACAGAGTTTCATTTCTTGGGTCCTAATCCTCTGAGGCCTGCTGCTGACTTCTGGGGAACAAGTCCCCCCTCACAGTCTGGGCCTGACCTTCCTTAGAAAACGGAGCTCGTGGTGGGCTAAGTGTTTGGAGATCTTTGGTCATCTTGGCATGGGACGCTGCCTTCTTTTTCTTCATATAGTCAAGTGAGTGTCCAACACAGTACCTGACACTCAGGGTTGGCCAGAATGTCGGTCTTTAAGCAGCTTAGGGGTGATAATCTAGAGGTGTTCACTTGTTTTAAAACTATGTTCTTCGAGCAAGTACGCTGCTTTCCTCATGTGGTATGTCTAGGGTGGCTCTGAAGAACATTGCTGGAGAGGAAAGGCTAAAGCCTCCCACCCACTTAGGAGCCATTCCTTAACACACAGTTGAGAGAACACTTCTCAGCATTTGAGGAAGGGAGGGGGTGTCCACTAGAGGGTCGCTCCCTGTGGCCTTGGAGGTCAGGGCAAGTAGACAGGCAACACATTCCAGATGAACTCTGCCCTCTGACACCTCCCTCACACCCCTATCCCCTGACTGGGTTAAAGTCCCAAAGCCAAATTTAGAAAGCTTGGAAGGTGGGCATCCACAGGCTGCTCCTGTGCGACCCAGGCCCCAGGTGCTATGACACCCAGGCAAGCAACACCAACGAGAAGAGACAGTGAGGTGGGAACTGCTTTCACTTTTTCCACCGAGACTGCTCCTGTGACTGGAGGCACCCGGGCTGCCACAGTTAACTCCCAGTTATCTGGGCCCCAGGCTGTAACGTTTAACCCTAGGCAGACTTCCCCAACTGCCCTGCCCCTTTCCTGCTAGGGTCTCTCCTCTGGGGGCTGTGTTTTCTCTGGCGCAGGAAGCACAAAGCCACCCCCACAAATTCCACAGAACTGAAGAAACTTTCCACTTGGGGAAAGACCCGGGTCTTGCACTATGGGTCTCTTAAGTGCAAGTGGTCAACATATGCAGCTTTAGGGTTAGCCCAGGCTGGGCAGATGGAGGGGCCGGTGAATGACAGTGAGGATGTGTGGGTCCAAATCTGAATCCACTGGGCTTTTATTCTTTCAGCCAGTGTCTGTTGAGCCTGGCGCTGTGCTAGGCACTGTTTCAGGCTCAGAGTTCACAGGCCTCCGTCTCAGAGCACCACTGTATGGTCGCTTTAACTTCAGGACTCAGTGTTTTGGTTGGGGGCGGTGTAGAAAACAAAATGTCCTTTCTTGAATCAGTTTCCTCATCTGTGTAATGGGAAAAGGGACGGCTGCTCCCTTTCTCCCTGGGAGCTAGAGCGCAATGGGTATGGGAAAGCGCTCTGGGAAGAGTGGAATCTTTGAACACGCGTCTAGTTCCAAGAGTGTTCGGCTAGGAGCACTCGGTCCCACGCGCACCTGAGCTGAGGGGCGCGGCCAAACCCTTCCTAGTAGTCCTTGTAGCTTCGCGGCCGGCTGGCGAGAAGTGGCAGAGGGATGGCGGATTTCCCCGTAAAGTGCGTCTTCAAGCCCGTGCACTCCTCACAGAACGGGTGAGGTCCTCTTATTTTTTGTAAAGTTGCGGGAAAAGAGGTGAAGACCGGGCGCGTTGGAGAGCTGAGCCTGGGCCGACCTCGTCAGAGCGCGGGGAGCTAGAGGCGCAGAGGCTGCGGCTCCGGCCTCAGAGCCTGCGGCGTCCAAGTGGCCTGAGCTGCGTCGGGAGGGAGGCGGAGGGAGGAGGGAGGGGAGCCGAGGTGGTGGGGGGGGGGGGGAGGGAGGAGGGAGCGTGGAGTCCGGTCCGGGTTTTGCCGGCAGCCCCCGGGCAGCGTTCAGAGCTGCCCGGGCGGGCGCGCGGCGGCGGAGCCTGAGCGGGGATGTAGAGGCGGCAGCAGAGGCGGCGGCGAGAGCAGGCGCCCGAGCCGAGAGAGAAGAGCAGCCGAACCTTGTTCCCCGAAGCCGGGCTCCGCGTCCCAGCTCTGCCCAGCCCTGCGCCCAGCCATGCGCGCCGCCTGCTGAGTCCGGGCGTCTCACGCTGCGCCCTCAGCCAGCCGCTCCGCGCTACGCTCGGGGGTGATTAGTTGCTTTTTGTTGTTTTTTAATTTGGGCCGCGGGGAGGGGGAGGAGGGGCAGGTGCTGCAGGCTCCCCCCCCTCCCCGCCTCCGGCCAGCCGCGGCGGCGTGACTCCGGCTCCGGACCCGGGCACGGCGGGCGGCGCGGCTGGAGCGGAGCGCACCGCGGCGGCGGTGCCCAGAGCGGAGCGCAGCTCCCCGCCCCGCCCCTCCCCCTCGGCCTCGCGGCGGCGGCGGCAGTGGCGGCTTGGACGACTCTGAGAGCCGGTAGGTGTCGGGCCACGGCCCTCCCCCGACCCCCCCGGAGGCCGGCCCCCTCCCCTTCCCCGCCTACCTCCCTCTCCTCCCCCGGGGCCCGGTGCGCGGCCGGGGCCGGAGTTCGCTGCAAGTCTTCGGAAAGTTTGGCGGCGCGGGCTCCCCCGAAGTTCAGGTGCGGAGAGCCAGGGACGGGAAAAGAGGGGTCCGTGTTTGGGTGTGGCGGGGGGCGCCCGTTTTCTGAGCCTTGGAGCCCCGGGGGCTAGGAGCCTTAGCTCCGGTGATCGCTCAGTGGCCTCTTCTATACTCAAGCCTCCCCAAGCCGCAGTCGGCTCGGTCGCAGATCACTGAGTTCAGACAAAAAGAGGGGTTTTAGGGTCGGGGACGGCGGCTTGGGCGTCTTGGATTGGGACCGGGGCTCTCCCAGCGGGGTACTGTCCCCTCCCCAAGTACTCGAGCTTAAGGGCACAGGGGTGGCGGGAGCCCGTGTCTTCACCTCTCGGCGCTGGGCTCGCGCTCCGTCTGCGGGGGCGGCTGATTGGAGATCTCCGGCGCGCACTCCCCCCAACAGACCCCATTCGTAGTCCTGTCTTTTGGGGGCATCACTCACTGCTCTTAATGCCCTGGACGACGCGCAACCGAGTCTCCCCCTCCTTTTGGAGGGGGCGGTGGCCACTTCTGCATTTCCCCTCAGGCTCCTCGCCCCCGCTCCCCGCGGGGTGTCTGGCGGGCAGATCAAGTTTGACCTTTTTTTTTTTTTCCCGTCAAAGTATCACCCCCGACCACCACTGCTCCCCGCGGCCTCTCTCTCCCTTCCTCCCTAGCCTTAGGGAATCTTTCAGCCTGTCTCTCGAGCCCCGCGTGGCCAAGTAGCATGCAAACCAGGGAGGGAAAATGGGGGTGTTCTAGCTGCGGAGCTGTGGGAGGCGGGTGTCCCAGCCGCCTGCTTCGCTGCTCTGGCCCCAAATTTACCCGTGAAGTTTGGCCCCGAGCCCCCCTCCCTCTGCTTCCCCAGAGCGAGGGGCCGAACCGCCGCGAGAAGAATGTGTTAATTTTCTTGCTGGGGGAAGTTGTCCTCGCCCGTAACGGGCTGCTTTCCGGCGGGGAGCGCGGGGTGCGCCTGGCTTTGTTTATTTGTAGGATCCACAGAAAGTGAGTGACCCCGGTTTTTAAATGGGGGGCCGCCTCCCGGGACCTGTCAGAAGAGCTGAAGCGCCCAATGAGGAAGCAAAATCGCTTTTTGGTGCCCCCACCTCAGGAATCGGAAGGGGTGCGCGGAGTTGGGCTGGTGCCACCGGCTGCAAGGAGGAACCAGCAGATTTAGAGGTTCTGTAGGGACTCATCCAGGAAGACCTGCTCCCTGTTGTCTACTGCGACGGGGGTCTGAAGGGTTGGCAGCCGCGCCCTACTTTGCCCCCTGGACCTGGGTGGTCTGAGAGTCGCGTCTTCGGATAGAAGGGGCTGAAGCGGGGGCGGGGGGTTCTGGCGAGCCAGCCTCTTGACCTCCCCTTTCCCTGCGCCACAGCCGCTGTTCCGAGTCCGAGGTTTTGTGGTGGGCCGGTTCCCCCCAGCCCCCCGCCCCCTGCCTCCCGCCTCCCCGCGTTTGCGCAGGAAGCGCTGGGGAGGGGGCGTGTGCGTTCGTTCGGCTCTCGCCCCCGCTGGAGCCGCCCCAGGGCGGCCGGCAAACAGAGTCCCTTTCAAGTTTTCCGCTGGGGCCGCCTGGCGGGGGCTGCGTGCGCGGTCGCTGCGGACTTGTTTGGAGCGCTATTTGAACGCCCGGCGCCACCTCAGCTGCCCCGGCCCGCGGGGGCGGGAGGCGGGGGCCGGGGGAAGGCTCTCCATGCAAGTGAGAGCATTTCAATTAGACTGTTTTAGGGGGCGTGCTGGCCGAAGCTTGCCCTAATCCCCCTCCCGAAAGACCCCACCCCCACCCCGTACCCTAGGTGCCTACCGTCTTAGGAAACCAGGGACTGAGATCCGAAGCCACCTCCCAAACGCCTTATTGAGAGCGATGCGGGGACACTGAGGCCGGCGCTACCTACTACTGCGTAGTGTTGATTTAGCAGTTTCCCTGGATGAGACTCAAGCAAGAGCTGGCGGGGTCGGGGTGGGGGGGGGCGGGTAGTGGCCCGCTCTGCAGCTGTCACCCCTTCCCAGAACGGAAATTGTCCTCTCTCCTTGGGGAGGAGGGAGAGGGGGTGATTTTTGCCCTGGGAAGGGTGGGAACAGCTGAGGGAGGTTGGCCTCTGAGTTCTCAGTTAGTCCTGGGGCTCTTGGTAGAAGCCCACCCCTCCCACACCGCCACCTCCAATCCTGGCAGGAACCTGGGGCTCTCTCAGGGAAGCAAGAGCTAGCCTTGAGCCTCCCTCTCCCATGCCACCTCCCTTTCCACGGTGGGGGCAGAGGTTCCTCTGCAGAAGACAGACCCTTGGCTGACTGGCTGTCCGTTGGCGCCTTATTTATGTGTGTATTTGGGCCCGGCTGTTTTCCCGGCTCAGCAGGTGACCCTGGCCGGGGCCTCCTATCTCTCCCCCGACAGAGCCTGTTGACTTACCCGTGGGCCAGCGGCCTCGTCTTTATCACGTGAGGCCTGGAATGTCCACCCGGCAGGGCTGGGCTGGGTGGGGGAAGGGAAGGGAAGGATTCTGCATCCAGGGCCCAGGCCAGATCAAGCCTGTGTTCTGTGGGTTCCTACTGTGACCCCCGACTCTTACTGCCTCTTTTCAGCTTCTACCCATTTGGCAAATGAGAAGCTGAGGCTCATAGAATTTGGGGGAGGGGCAGGTTTCATCTGGATAAAGAAACAAGTCTATGGGAATTAAATACTCTGCTTTCTTTAGGACCTCACCTACTTATTCATGGGACAGTAGAATGGAGATTGGGGGGGGTCTCTCTGGGAGGGAGGGGTGTAGGCTGGGCCGAGGTCAGCTGACTTTCCAGGGTAAAGGATAGGGTGGAGAGATGCTGGGATGCTGATGAGCCAGATTCTGGCCTACTTTCTTAGATCCCCTGTCTTTTGGGGTGATCATGAAGTCAAAGCCAGCTCCCTAGCTTGCTGTTCTGAAGCATGTCTCAATTGGCCAAGGATGGGGCGGGGCTCACTTATCATTACTGTTGTTATTATTATTGCCCACTCTTTATATGTGGTTCAGTTCTTCATTCATTGGCCCACTGTATATTTATTGAGCACCTACTATGTGTCAAGCCTCACCCTCTGGGCTTGCAGAAAAGAATCATTGACTCTACCCCCCACGCCCTGGAGGTAGGCCCAGGGCAGAAACTCCACCCTGTTTACCTGTCCCCTGGGCCCCTGAATAGAGCTTTCCCCTTTTTAATCTGAGGCTCTCCCTCTCTTACCCCTCCACCACCTGGTCCCATCCTAGCCTCTGTGTATGGTTGTAGGGTGTGTGTGTGTGTGTGTGTGTGTGTGTGTG